>CM048747.1:400392535-401669618 GCA_026315105.1 Locusta migratoria | reverse complement strand
TGCCCGGTCGCCTCTTCTCACGCTTCCGCTGTGTCATTCATCTGCTCGCCCGCAGCCAATCACGCTCTGTTAGGGGAGAAATTACGGACGGAAATTTGACGCGCGGAGGGCCGCTGATGCAATTTGTAGAGGGCGACGCGGCGCGTCACTTGCTGATTGGATAATTGGGCCCGTTCTGGTCAGCTGCCGCGTGACGCTGTCTGTCCGGCTGTCCAGGCGTCAATGGGCGGCGGCAGCGCGTGCGAACGCAGGGAGGGACGCTAAACAGCCAGCAGGCCGGCAGGGCTGACGGAATACTCCCAATTATGGAGGAGAGCCCGTAATGGGAAAGAAGCACGCGGTTCATGTGTAGCGTCCCTCTCTGCTGTACCGGTGCCCAGTGGCGGCACGAGATGTGTGTCCAGTGTTGTGGAGGTGTTACATGGTAGGCTTGCGCAGCCACACGTTAACAGGACGGTCTCATAACTGCTCTAAACAGTTAGGCTATCAGGTGAGATATCTTGCACAATTCACATATGGTTTGGTGGAATCTGACATCGGCAAAGATCAGTTTAGATTTAGAGAAAATGTAGGTACACGGGAGGCAATACCAATGGAGGACTAAGGGGGGGGGGAGGAGGAGGCGGACCGCCCCGGGCCTCCTATCATGGGGCTCCTAAACACCCGGAAATGACTTTCCTATTTTGTTTTTCTTTCTATTTTTAAAGCGCGCTTGGCATCTCGTTCTGCTGGGTCCTCCAAATCTCGAAAGCTATTTTTTCAGACTGTCCTGTGCCTCTCGTCCTGGAAGGGGCCTCCAATTCTTTTTTATAGTAATAGATGTATTTCTAAGTGGACGGGGGGGGGGAGGCATACCTTCGTTCCGCCGCCGCCCCGGGCCTCCAACAGCCTTAGTCTGCCAATGGGCAATACTCACATTACGACTTATCTTGAATACACTCTTTCAAATTCTGAAGGTAGCAGGGGTAAAATATAGAAAAACCAAAACTGGGTTGTAGCCTTTCCCCAATGTTGCATTGAGCAAGCAATGAAGGAATGCAAGGAGAAATTTAGATAAGGCATTTAAGTGCAGGGAGAAGAAACAAAAACTTTGCCGATGTCATAGTTATTGTCAGAGACTGCAGAGGATCTGAAACAGGAACTGAATGGACTGGACAGTGTCTTGAAAGGCAGATACAAGGTGAACATTAACAAAGAGTAAAACGAGGGTAATGGGATGTTAAGTCAGAAAATAAGGCGATGCTGAATGAATTTGATTAGGTAATGAGACAATAAAAGTAGTAGATGAGTTTTGTTATTTGGATAGCAAAATAACTTCCGATGGTCGAAGTAAAGAAGATATAAAATGCAGAATGGCTATGGGAAGAAAAGCTTTTCTAAAGAAGCGAAACTTGTGAACATCCAATATTAGTTTAAATGCTAGGAAGTCCTTTCTGAAAGCACTTGTCTGCAATGTAGCATTGTATGGCAGTGAAACGTGGTCGATAAGGAATTCAGCCAAAAAGATGATAGAAGCTTTTGAAATATGGTGCTACAGAAGAATGATGAAAATTAGATGGATAGATCACGTAACTAATGAGGAGGTGCTTAACCTAATCGGGGAGAAAAGGAGTTTCTGGCATATACTGAGTAAGAGATGGATAGATTGGTTGGACACATTCTGAGACTTCAAGGAAGTGTCAACTTAGCATTAGAAGGAAGCGTGTGGGGGTAAAAATCGTAGAGGAAGACCGAGGGACGAAGACAGTAAGCAGATTCAAGAGGATGTAGGTCGCCGAACGTGTTCTCAGATGAAGAGACATGCACAGGACAGGGTAGCGCGGAGAGCTGCATCAAACCAGACTCTTACTGAAAACCACAACAACAATATGGTATACTCAATCAGTTATTCGTAATTGAAATTTGTACGTGATACAGTACGGTATTTTGCTGTCTCGACTATTTACTTGAGGTTTACATCGTGTTTACTTCGAGCGAGGCACCATGGGGCTACCATAATAGTGAAAAAGTCATTCTCGTTGTCCTCTAATACGGTGCGAAATCACTTCGGACGGCCAGTACAGTTCAGACGTCCGTTGGGATGGACAGTATGAAGATATCAATCACTACAATGTTAAACATGGCTGTTGAGACAGCAAACTTTCGTGAAAGATTGATATTCAAGAATACAGCTCATCGGTTGCAAAGATAGAGCTTGATTACCTGATCGCGGTTTCGGCTTCAACTAAGGAAGCCATCATCGGAAAGTAAAAAAAAAAACAAAAAAAGTAATTACATGAAATGGACAATGGTTCTTCAGCAACAGAGCTCACGTTCAAGTTACAAATGTAAAATTACATGCGTTAGGATTAAAAAGCGGAAGATATTTTATGTAACTAAGACCCGCCGATATGGGTCGCGTGTGTGGCCAGCACTGTGACATCTAACTGACCTATAGCTGCGCGTTTTATTTGCATGAAATATATTCTGATTTTTAATGCCGACGCACGTGAGCTTTGTTGCTAAAGAACCATTGTTCATTTCGTGTAACCAAAAATTTTTTACTTCTGATGAACGCTTCCTTAGTTGAATCCGAACCTGTGGTCAAGTAATCAGCTTTGCAAGCGATAAGCTGTAATTGTTGAATATCAATCAGCTCTTGTGAGAAATTTGGCGATTGTTCCACGAGTGCAATATCCAGCTATGCATTCGTTGTGGGAGGTGCTAATCTAGCTGCAACGTGTCTGCCAAGTGCATTTCTTATATGCTCAATCGGGTTTAAGTTCAGCGAACAAGCAGGCCTTTCAAAATGTTCAAATGTTTGTAGAACTTATGGGACTTAACTACGGGGTCATCAGTCCCTAAGCTTACAAACTACTTATGAACTAGCTAAGGCTAAGGACGGCACAAATATCCATGCCCGAGGGGGGAATTCTAACCCCGACCGTAGTGGCCGTGCAGACCGTGACTGGAGCGCCTCAGTCCCCTCGGCCACCGCGGCCGGCAGCAGGCCTTTCCATTCGTTCAATTCCGTCAGCTTCATGCATGTTGTACACCACTGCAGCTCTGTGGGGACGAGCGTTATCGTCAACCAGAAGGAACCCAACTATGGCACCAGCGAATGGCCCAACAAAAGGTCAAAGGATGTCGTCTCTATACCTCTGAGCAGTCAAAGCGCCATTCTGAACGACATAGATGTATTTACGTCCCCCAATAACTCCTGCCCACTCCACTCGTCCATCAGCACGATATTTTGATGTTTCCTGCACATGAGCAGGATTGTTCGCAGTTCGAAGTTCTCTCCAGACGAGGGAACGACGATTGTCCACGTGAACACAAATTCGTGTCTCATCTGTGAACATAACCCGGCGCCGTTCGTTACGACTCAAATCCAAATGCTCCTCCGCCCATTTTCAGGCGACTAAACGGTACCGTGGTTTAGTGGAACACACACCATAGGCATTCATTCGTAGATGCCACATCCCCGAAGGTGATTTAGAACATTTGTGTTGATTTTGCGCGTCCTGTTGCTGCCCGTATGGTGCGTTGCAGTCGAGTTGCATTTAGCCTCTTATCTTGACGGGCTGTTAACCGGAGATAACGGTCATCTCTTGCTGATATTACCTGTGGAAGACCTTGGAATTCTTTTAACGATTCCTGTTCTCAGAAATCGCATCGAAGTCATGGAATTACACTTTGCGACACTCCAGTAGCTGCAGCCACGTCCTCACTATGTCTGTCATGCTTCCAACATTCCTACGGCTTTCCATGCCAAAGCTTCGGGTAAGTCATGTTCTTGTTTCACTGCACTATCTGCTCAGAACACTATCTGAACCTGCCCTACCCTGTCGGAACAACCTGTTTGCAATACCTGCCTGTCTTCATTCAGTCGGTCAGCGTGCTGCTTGGATGTTGTGAAATATTTCACATCTACAATGTGGAAAGTGAAGCTTGTCGAAACTAGCCAGCTACAAGTCATCACACGCAACTGCGACTGATAGAATACGTGACAGAAGAATCAACTTGTTCCAAAGTTCTGTTACTATGAAAATTAGTGGGAAACTAAAGACGGTGGTACAAAAAATATATAAATATAAACCTGACTGCTCACCCTCTATACGGTTGTTGACTGCGTATTTGGTAGATCAACAGAATATGAGTGAAAAATGAACTAATACAAAAGAGACAAAAATTCTCAAAGGAAAATCTGGAGAAGGTTTTAGTTATTTAATAATGATTTTGCAGCCAAGATCGCATTTTATATATATTACGTTACCGGTTTCGTCGTGCTCGACGCCATCATCAGACATGTCATTTACATAACTTCACAACATTTTTTATATACTAAAAGAGTACATCCAGGTTGAGGCGACACCAAACATAAATTTCTAGTCACAAATAAAACATATACATCCATCTTCTAATGGTTCTGAAGCGAGGTACTTCAAAGACTCTGAAGTAGTCATAAGGTGCATCGCTGATACGAAATTACACGTATTTGCGACGATAATCCTCACTATACAAATGTGGAAACTTTATGCCTGTGAGCAATATTTACGAGAAAGCTCTTCATAGCGTAATGGAGATTTAATACTCTCAGAATAAATGCGAGAGGAGCACATACCATATATTTGAAACTGAGTTTTTTAAATTCTCTTCTTTTGGGGAACAAAACGGAGCTACATTATACAGCCAAAGGATATGAGTTGAGGTCGTTTATCAGCCTGAAAAAAAACGTGCTTCTGTTTTGATTCTTGGCACGATGCCGGCCCATTAAAGCTGGATATCATGTTTGCTTTTCGCCTCGAACGAGGCGGCCGCACAATTGTTTCACTGTACGCCTGCGAGCACCCCACCTCTCGTGACGTAATGCTGTATCTGTTCGTCACGCCATACGACGAAGATCGATGACCGTTGCCTTTCTTCTATCTCGAGGCAGGGCCTCGCACGGCGTTTCTTTTCTGCTCCTAATACAGTCGTCTCTCAAACTACGAAGCAGACGTAAACGATCTACATACAGAAGCACGAAGCTGACAGATGTCATGCTAAAGGGAAGTACATAATCTCTTTCGCACACCTAGAGGTGAAATTTTTTAGTGGATGTTGTGAAATATAATGTGCCAGTACCGTCAATTGATGCTCACGGACTCGTTACGGCTCTTCTGTTACGCGCTTTTTTATTCCATGACAAGTGTATCTCAATAAAACTACATCTAAATACTGACGTACTGTCACTGTAAAGAATGACGCCAACAGCAAGCAAAAGGTCATGAAAGTTGTAGAATATCATTCATGAAAATTACAGGAAAACTACAATGATTATTATGTTTCCTCAGACAGTGGGATACAAGTGTTACATACAGTGATCTGGAAAGGCATTTTGACCACGAAGCTGAATGAATTACCGTTTATTGCAGTAGTGGGTGAGTGTGCCGACCAAAAATCTGCGAAATATGAAGCATGAATACTCTTATGAATAGTTACATGTTCTGTGACTTGCGAACTCCACCGTATTTGTGAAAATAAGTTCATTGTTTCATAATACGATGGATACGATGTTTTGACATTCAGACTTGAATAACGATCCACACATAACGTCGTGTAATGTTGTCGCAAATATATATATTATAAAACGAAGTTGTCCCGTTGCCTCTGTCTGTCCACGATAAATTCGAAAACTACTGAACGAATTTTCATACGGTATTCAGCAATGGATGGTGTGATTTATGAGAGATGCGGAACAGTTGGTAAATTTGACGAGCAAAAATCCGCAGAAAACAGGAATAAGTACCCTTAGGAAAAGCTATATGTTCTATGACATTCGAAGATTATCGTAATGTGATATGCGGTTATTGTTTCATGAAGAGCAGGATGAGCATTGGGTATAGTTTAATCATACAAGCATGCACGATACGTCAGACTTACATGACACTACCACAAAAAAATTGCAATGGTTTATTTTACTCCCCAATTGAGGTTTTCGTGTTGTTTTATGATCTTGGAACAGAAATAATGAAAATATAAATAGTATAAAAGTAAGTGCAAAATGATAGACGATACAATTACGACTATACTATTGCGATAATATCTATGAACTCAACACCTAATGTTCTCTCTGATCGTATTTCAACAAACACTTTTATTTTAATTTTACCTCTTTAAACTATTACTTTAATATCTCTCCAAAATTTCCATAATCTTTTTTGCCTTCGTAGTTTGTCTTCTTATTAATTTTTTCCCCTACACTGGATCACATAAAAGCAACGAGCTTAAATTTCAAAAAAATGTTTAAATGTTTGTAGAGTTTATGGGACTTAACTACGGGGTCATCAGTCCCTAAACTTACAAACTACTTATGAACTAGTTTATACCAAAGGCAGCACAAACATCCAAGCCCCGACGGGGAACGGCCTTGCGCATTGTAGCATAGCGCTTCAATGCGCTCGGCCGCTCCGCCGAGGCGCTTAAATTTCATAGAGTGGGTAACACAAGAGTGTAAACTCGGCCGCCATATTTTTGATGGTCAGTAGACATGAGAGGAGTCTGTGTGTAGTATATTATTGTTGAGCTTGAAGTGTTGTATTTATTATATGTAGTATTTTGCGCGTATTTAACTTACTGCTGAAATATGCCTAAAGTGTGTTCAGCACTACTTTGTGCAATACTTTGTGCAAGAACGCCAAATGTTTTGCCTTGTTTGATCTCAGACGGCCGGTAGTAAAAAATTCGGGACTAGTGGCACTTAGCTGTTCCAAGAGTGAAGCTTTATGACCTATCCAGCAATTTCTTTGAAATAAACAGCATAAAAGTGCTCAGTTCTTTACCTAGTCTTGGTGTGTTTCTCAGGTATTTCTTCTTTTGCTACTCTCGTGGTTGATGAAACCACACTTTTGTGTGTCTGCACTTTCTTTAAAAAAATTTCATTTATTGTTAACAATACTTGATCGCGCATGGTTAACATGTAACTAGTGCGGCGTGGAAGCTGTAGTGACAGCGAGAATTGCGTAGAATCAAATGACAGTGTGAAATCGACGTTTATTTTTGTGCATATAAATCTGAAACTGATAATAATACTATAATAATAATAATAATAATAATAATAATAATAATAATAATAACATGAATAATATAAAATTAAATAAAAATTATGAACTATACGATTAAGACTCTACTTTTGAGATAATATCTATGCACTCAACACGTAATATTCTCTCTGGCAGTAATTTAACAAACAGACAAAATTATTTGGCCAGTAGTGTAATAGAAGTCAGTACGTTTTCCTCTATGGAAAGTGTTCGTCAGAGACTAGGGTATCGTCAGGGGTGCTCCAGGAAAGTGTGATAGTGTAACACTAAGGTCATTTCCCTATTAATTTTATTGCACTTATAATATTGACATCTTATGTATCGATTCTAGGATAAGGACTGTGTGTAATGGAATATCCGTACTGAAATCTTTGATGCTATTATTTAATGCATTAATTTTACGTATGGAATTATTTTTAAATTTTTATAAAATTATCATTATGAAAAGATTATTGTTAAATTGGTAGAATTTTAAAGCTTGTTTTGTAATTCTTTTATTGTAATAAGCTGGTTCATGCATAGTGCTTATTAAATGTATGAATGTAAAAGGTGTAAGCAAAACGGAATTCCGCGTGTGACATGTAGAAGATGGTGTATTGGAGGGAGAATAGTCTTGAACGGTGGCAAGTACTGAGGAGAGAGAATGGTTTGTTGGACGCTATGGTGGTAACATAAGGCTAAAAGGGAGTGGCTTTCTGTACGGAGCAGTGAGCTATCGTTGTATTATTATTTGGCTCTAATAGCAAGTTTGCCTTGGATGAATTTCTTTGGTTGGAGTGGAACTACTTATGGAGCTCTAATTGTTAATAATCCGACGCCAAGAAGAAATGTTGAGAGCTCGTGGTATTGAAGAGCCAGCCCACAATCACCGTCAACAGTTATTGCCATGGAAAATCTCCGCTGCAACCGCCACAGGACTTACAAGTAACAAAATTTAGTTTCGTGTTGTTGTTTGAACCAGCAGTGTGTAAATTGAAGTGAAAATAATCACTATATATATACTATAAAGTCTGTGATTGGCGCACTGCTTTTATCCTATTTCACTATACCTAAACATGGCTCCTTCCCAAGTAAAGGAACATGCCGAGTGTCCTGTTGTTTATAAAATAAAAGAATGGTAAATACATTCTGTATGAAATTTGCAGCTCTGAAAGTCTTACGAAAGTGTGTACTATATTTAGAGACAAAGAGCTAATTTATTTGTAACGTAAATTGAATTATAACTGCTAGATTATCTGTTTAGTAAGACAATTTTTATTTTCATTTATTTATTTTCAGCTGGATTCTCTTGTTTGAAAAATAAGAGGAATTTAGAATACAGTTAGGCCTCTTGTTAACAAAAGTCTAAATCAAGGACAGTGACTGATAAGTCTGATTATCTTTAATAACAAAAACAAAACTGCAGTTGAAATCAATTCTGTCTACTATCAACATTTCTTGGTGCATATTGAATACATGTTACTGATAGTTATCAACTACATAACTGCAACAAATGTAAGGTTTGAAGTTCATGCAAATCAGAAACCGTTAATACACAATCTAAAAATCTGTATAAAATAGGCTATCAGTGCTCTGGAAGCAGTTGTATAGTGTGCAGTAGCCAAATTTTATTGCTATCATTTCCAAAAAGGCTATACATTGATTTTTGTCAATGTAATGTAAAGAGTTAATGGATCAGAATAATCAGTTGCTGTTTATTTATAATTGTAGTATCAGATTCTGTTTAAATGTCTTTTACCTTTCTGCAAAAGAGATTTACATTATCAATTCACTAAGTAGGCCTAATACTTTAGTAAGACAAGATTGTTATATTGCTAGTCCACAAAGAAGAACAGTATGTAATGTTTACTCTCACAGAATCAGATTAGAGTTAGTTCATTTATGTAGTTGTGTTTACATACTGACAATTTGTAGCATATGTATAGTTGCAAATGCCACATTTTTCGGTATTTAATCCTGTATTTGTTGTTAATGACAGTAATTCCATTAATGTTAAGCTAATTTCATACCACTGATTAATGTACAGTGTATGTTTAACTACAATAGTTTCAACTTTAGGTATAGGCCTAAAACACACCCTACCTAATTAGGCTGTCGACCAATTTTCTTTACTGATTACAGATAGGTTTCCGGTTACGTAAGTGTAGTTTCAACATTATTTTGCTTTCATTCAAATGTTCAAATGTTCAAATGTTTGTAAATCTTATGGGACTTAACTAAGGGGTCATCAGTCCCTAAGCTTACAAACTACTTATGAACTACTTACGAACTAGGACGGCACAAATATCCATGCCCGAGGGGGGATTCGAACCCCCGACCGTAATGGCCGTGCAGACCGTGACTGAAGCGCCTCAGTCCCCTCGGCCACCGCGGCCGGCGCTTTCATTCACTCTGTCTCGTAACTACATCTGAGGATACGTAGTTTCATAACGATACCTTATTCATTAGGATTCACACACGGTCGAAATCCTCTCAGAGGGTAACACTGCGATTGCATTGTTTGTTGAAACGAGAAGTTACATTATTCGTACTGTAGCTATTAGTAGACAAACAGTATAATCTCTGATAACTATTATTTTATGTCTATATAAATGATCTGAGGGTGAGTTGTATTCTGCGGCTGTTTGCTAATGATGCTGCGGTGTACAAGAGGGTGTCGACACTGAATGAATGTAATAGGATGCAGACTGACTTGGACCAAATTTCTAGGTGCTGTGAGGAATACCAAGTACCGCTAAAGGTGATGCAGATGGGTAGGAGAATCAATCCCGTAATGTTCGATTACAGCATTAGTATGGAGCTGCTAGACAAAGTCGCGTCAATTGAATATCTAGGTGTAACGCTGCACAGCAACATGAAACGAGCATATAAAGACAGTCCTGGGGAAGGCGAATGGTCTACTTCGGTTTATTCGGAGAGTTTTGGAAAGGTGTGATTCGCCTATAAATTAGACTGCATATAAAACGCTTGTACGACCTTGTCTTGAGTATTGCTCAACCGTTTGGTATATCCATGAAATCGGTTTGAAGGAGGACACAGAGGCAGTTCATAGGCGGGAGGCGAGGTTTTTGTAACTGGTAGATTCAATCAATGCGCGAGAGTTTTCAAAATGCTTCGCGAACACAAACGGGTGTCGCTGAGGTGATGTTCTTTTCGAGAAACACTGTTGGAGAAATTTAGATGGGCGGAATTTGAGGCAGACTGCAGAACGATTCTATTGCCGACAACCTACATTTCGCGAAAAGACCATAAAGATAAGATCAGGGAGATTAGGCTTGTATGGTTGGATACAAGTATTCATTTTTCCATCGCTCTATATGGGAGTGGAACACGAATGCAAGTAACCATTAGTGGTACTGAGAACCCTCTGCCACACACCTTTGAGTGTATTCCGGGTAAGTACGTAGATATAGAAATACTGCGGATATATCCACGCAGATCTGTAACCATTGGAATCCATAGCAACTTCTGTAACAACAGAAAAAAAAAATGCATTGAGCTGAGGTGAATAAAAATTGGAGACATATCATACGGCGGTTTTTATTCAAATAGTGTACACTCGTCACTTCATGAAACATTTACTATTCCTCCTGAACCACCCAGTACAGTAAAACATCGGTTATACGTTTTTGAAGGGGCAGGATGAAATAAATGTTCAAGCAAGGTTAACGTTAAAACGAAACTCTGAAATACTGAGTTCACGCATTACAAAAACACTTTAGGAACTTTTTGCTCCACCTCTTAACATTTGACAATGCTTTTGGACTGATTATATCCTCGGATTTTATCTAGTCTAAAATGCTGATCATCGTGTGTTTTAGTACCAACTAATGCCATCCAGCTATTTATGAGGTATGTTCACGCCACCAGAAAAATGTTTCCAGTTGTTATTGTGTCGGGCCCGGTGGTAAAGTGCTCGCGGGTTCGAAACCCGGTCGGACCTCGGATTTTTTCAGTCTGCACCTTAACCCATCCTTCACCTGTCATCTATGTGAAGAGTCGCCAGAAACTACACGTGGTTCGCATTCCACTTCAAGCTTTAGGTCCCCTTTCCTTGGTTGCATAACTGGGGTAGGCTAGGAACACGCAAGTTGCCGAAGTGGCATCCAATTGAAAGACTTGCACCAGGCCATGAGCCACGCGAAATTATTATTATTATTATTAATATTATTAGTTGTTATTGTAGTGGATAGGTCCGCAGCATGAAACTGACATATTTTGTATATTTCCCCTGTTACAGTGTTCTGATGATGCGCCAAACACGCGAAACACGTTAGAAGTTATAAATATTCACGGAATGTATGACAGTAACTGCGAATGAGTAGAGCTGAAAATATGTACCCAGCCGGATCTCGAAATCGGGACTCCTGCTTTCTAGGCAGTTGCGCTGACCTCTACACAACTGGTGACACAGTGATCACCAAACCAAGTACGCTTCCAGTCAGATACAAATCATCAACTTTACCCCTGCCCACTACAACAAAATCTCGTAGTTAATGTAAACTAATTACTGTAAGAGTAAGGGCCGAGCAGTGCCTCCGCAATATATATCTGACTTACAGAAATGCCGATGACGGGCAATGATCCTTTCTTCAGTGCGAAGACACTGCTAGGCCCTTACTCTTACGGCAATCAGTTTACAATAACTTTGAGTTTCACTTGTAGCGGGCAGGGGTAAGATGGAGAATTTGTATCTACCGGGAAGCGTAGTTGAGTAATTCCGTGCAGGTGTGACGATCGCTGGGTCCCCATTGGTGTAGACGTCAGCGCAACTGCCTAGAAAGCCAGAGGGCCGCGCGGGAGTATCCGAGCGGTCTGGAGCGCCACGTTACGGATCGCGCAGCTTTCAGCGTCGGGGACTCGTATCCCCCCTCGGGCATGGATGTGTGTTTTGTCCTTAAGTCAGTTGAACTTAGTTTCAGTAGGTTGTAAGTAGTAAGTAGTTTGGTCCCATAAGAATTAGGAACCTTTGAAAACAGGAGGTCCGGGTTCGAGTCCCAGCTGGGTATACATTTAAAAATTTAATGATAAATGTGAAGCATTGAATTAAGATTTGTGATGCTGCCGGGAATGGAACCCGGACCTCCATGCATACTAGACAGACGTCTTACCGCTTTTTATTTTATTTATTTTTATTAATTTTTATTTTTTTCATCTGGTAGATCTATGGTTCGCGGTCGTTCGTTCAGTTTGTTCGTGGTTGTTCGTTGAATGGTTGGCTCAGCTTTTTTATTACAGGGGGCATTCAGCCCCCTGACCGGGTGCGCTGAGCCACGGCGCCCGGGATCGCTAGACCACCGCATCACTAGCGATTAAGATACCTCGGAATAGTCTAAGCACGATTTCCATCATGTCACAAATTTTATTTCAGCTTCTGTGTTCCTGGCAGCATCACAAATTTTAATTCAGCGCTTCACCTTTATCATTAATGTCTCTGACATTATAGAGACAAAAAACATTCTCAGGGTGTATAAATTTCTATTTATAATTTTCAACTTGATCCATTCGCAGTTGATGTCATACATTCCGTGAATATGAATAGATAATAATTGCTAGATCAATGTGACGTCTGTTCTTTCGGACATGTCCGAAAGAACGGACGCCACACACACACACACACACACACACACACACACACACACACACACACATCTCCTTAGTAATAAGACGCATTTGTTGTCTTATAACTAAAGATCCAGACAACCAAATAACGTGAAATTTGGCACACGTACACAAAATTACATGGGGAAGGTTCTTAAACAATTTTCGTTCCATTTATTAGATAACCAATCGGAAAATTTGAGAGAAAGTGAAAGTGCGTTTTCAATGTGTCCGTGTAAATCTATATCTTCGCACTGATACTGATGAAATTTTGCACAATTGACCTGCAAAACAAGAGGAAGGGCACTGTCTACACAAAATTTCGTTCAGTGCATGGTGGAGGGTACTTCAGGATTTCGTCAAAATTCACAGTTTTATTTCGATGGCATTTTGTAAAGTTGACCTTGAAAAAACACAGGGAGTGCTAAGGATGAAAATGTCTTCATTCCAACAGTACCTATCATTCCCTCAGACAACACCATACAATTCAAGAAAATACAGTTCCTTTTGAAACTGTGTTTTGCAGTAACAATCAACAGCCGGCCTTGGTGGCCGAGGGGACTGAGGCGCTCCAGTCACCGTCTGCACGGCCACTACGGTCGGGGGTTCGTATCCCCCCTCGGGCATGGATATTTGTGTCGTCCTTAGTCTTAGCTAGTTCATAAGTAGTTTATAAGCTTAGGGACTGATGACCCCGTAGTTAAGTCCCATAAGTTCTACCAACATTTGTTATCCTTGTTCTTTTGTGGTCCTAAAGTTCTATATCTTTGATATATATCCAGACAAAATATGTCTCTGTTCATCGATTTGTTATTTGATATTTATATCATCTGAGCCTGTGATACAAGGCAGCATCGTTCCCATCAACGTTCATTGCTGAAGTGCCATTCCGGTAATGGAGAGGCTTGCCGATATTGATATGTATTTATAAATAGAAACATGAGACAGAATTAAAGTTTCCATTATGGGTCGTTGCTAATGCATTTGGAACACACTTGCGAATTTTGAACGAGTATGCGAATCGACGAGAGTCTGCCTTCACATGATAACAGTCCCTGTGAAACATTTGTTGCCATATTATGCGTATATACAGTCAGCATTTTCGGAGACTGCTATAAGTTGTAGAAACTCAATCGTAGTGTGCCACATAGCGGAGGGACTGATGACCTCGCAGTGTAGTTCCCTTTAACGCTCTCATGCCTCGCGCCCTCAAATGAGGACACGTAAATTTTGTCTCATTTCTGTCATCTTTTACATCTTACGTGATCGTAAAAGCACAGGTACCTCGTACGAGGACTAATAATGAGTGCTAGAATGTATCCTAGACAGCAGTGTCAGTCGTTGTGCTAACAAGGAAATGGAAAGTAGAGATTACAAGACAGAGTAGAGGCCGGCCTTCAGATGAATGCAAATTGTTGTCTGTACATGGCAAAAAAAGAAAGCCTGCCATTCGGTACCCAACGAATTACGCTTCGATGGGATATAACACTGGTCAGCCAAGACAGGTGATCCCATTGCCAAGAGGTGTCATGATCGGGACAACCGACGGAAACCACTTTGCAATTGAGAAAAGTGTAAACTTGCTTTCTCTTTTTTCAGTTTTTATTCAGTACTTTTCAGATCCATAGAGTGCTTTGTTTATACAGTCGAAAAATGACTTCAGTGACGCTGTTGACCGCGGCAGCCAAGGGGAACCAGGAGAGGTACACAGCAGGTAGCTGCTCCCTCCTGTGTATTTGCTCGCGCCGTGGAGTCAGGAGGCCGGCGGCGTCGTCTGCGGGGGTGGCAGGCCTGTCCGGCAGGTGGTGGCGCCTTGTAGCGCTCAGCGTAGCGTGCTGGACCTAGACCTGGAGCTGGAGGGGGCGGCGCGCTCTTGCTCCAGTGGTCCGTGCCGCGGAGGCGGCTGCTGCTGGAACAAACGCCAGGCACCTGTGCCGCCACCTGCGCGCTTTGTTCGGGCCGGAGGACCTCCTCCTCCTCCTCCTCCTCCTCCCCCCCCCCCCCCCAGCTGCCGCTGTCAGCTTTTTTGCGTGGCCTCGCGCCGTCTTCTGCCACTCGCCCGTCCACTACCTCGGTAAACAGAGACGCGGCCTCCAGAAATCACAGGCCGCCACCTGCTCGCCGCAGATTAGTGGGCTGTATCCAACCGAGGAGGCGTTTTCCGTAATTACGGCCTGTCTGTCCACTACAGCGCCGAGCTGTGTCTCTCTCCAGACGTTCTGGAGGCTAGGTGCTGCTACACACGGGGTGTTTTCCTGTTAGGGGTGCAAATGAATGTGGCGAGGACAGGTCATTAAAACACGTTCCGCTATATGAAGTTGTTATTGCTGTTGTTCAAATGTTCAAATTTTTGTTAAGCTCAAGGGACATAACTGCGGCCGGCCGCGTTGGCCGAGGGGACTGACGCGCTCCAGTCACGGTCTGCACGGCCACTACGGTCGGGAGTTCGAATCCCCCCCCCCCTCGGGTATGGATATTTGTGCCGTCGTTAGTATTAGCTAGTTCATAAGTAGTTTGTAAGTTTAGGGAATGATGACCCCGTAGTTAAGTCCCATAAGCTAAACAAACATTTGAACATAAATGCGGAGTCATCAGTCCCTAAACTTACAAACTACTTACAAACTACCTTATACTAAAGACGACACAAACATCCATGCCCGAGGGGAAATTCGAACCCCCGACCTCAGTGGCAGTGCAGACTGTGACTGGCGCGCCTCAGACCGCTCGGCCACTACGGCCGGCGCTGTTGTTGTTATGCACGAATTATCAACCCGGCAATGAACGAAATTTCTGATACATTATTTATGGTCTTATCTAGTGAAAAATTCATCATAATGTATGTAAAGAATAACAGATTCATAGATCAATAGGGAGGTGACCTCAAATGATGACAGTGAGTACGAAAACTGCTACATTTTACATGGAACATCTATTAATAATAACAGAGAATACGTGACTAGTGTACAATTTTTTGCATTTTTCTTACAAGGAAATTGTGTCAAGCACTCACAAGGAGACCACATGGGTGTCGGATTTTAGAATATTTTCATATTTTCTAAAATCCGACACCCATGTGGTCTCCTTGACAGTGCACACAGCAAGTTTACACTTTTCTCAATTGCAAAGTGGTTTCCGTCGGGCCGGCCGCGGTGGCCGAGGGGACTGAGGCGCTCCAGTCACGGTCTGCACGGCCACTACGGTCGGGGGTTCGAATCCCCCCTCGGGCATATTTGTGCCGTCCTTAGGATTAGCTAGTTCATAGGTAGTTTGTAAGTTTAGGGAATGATGACCCGGTAGTTAAGTCCCATAAGCTATACAAACATTTGAACATTTGGTTTCCGTCGGTTGTCCCGATCATGACACCTCTTGGCTATGGGTTCACCTGACTCGGCTGACCAGTGTTATATCCCATCGAAGCGTAATTCGTTGGATACCGAATGACAGGCATTCTTTATTTGCCATGTACAGACAACAATGTGCTTTCATCTGAAGGCCTGCCTCTACTCTTTCTTGTAATCTCTACTTTCCATTTCCTTGTTAGCCTAACGACTAACACTGCTGCTAGGAGACATTATAGCATTCATTATTAGTCCTCATATGAGGTACCTGTGCTTTTACGGTCACGTAAGATGTAAAAGATGACAGAAATGAGACAAAATGTGTCCTCATTTGAGGATGCGACGCGAAAGGGGACTAAACTGCGAGGTCATCAGTCCCTCTCCTATTTGGCGCACTACGATTGAGTTTCGACAACTTATAACAGTTCCCGAGAATCCAGACTGTAGATACGCATAATATTACAACAAATGTTACACATGGGCTGTTATCAAGTGAAGGCAGACTCTCGTCGATTCGCACAAACGTTCGAAATTGACAAATGTGTTCCTAATGCATTAGCAACGACCCATAATGGGACCTTTAATTCTGCCTCATGTTCCTCTTTATAAATTCGTATCGCTATTAGCAAGGCTTTCTTTTAGCGGAATAGCACCCCAGCAACGATCTTTGATGGGAACGATGCTGCCTTGTATCTCAGACACAGATGATATAAATATCAAAATCAATGACCAGAGACAAATTTTGTGTCGATATATACAAAAGATATAAATCTGAAGGAGAGGCATTGACTGAAAATTTGTGTCTCGGCTGGGATTCGAACCTGCACCTCTGCTTACTAGACATGAACTAAACCACTTAGTCACCGTGACTTAATGGTTACTCCGCCTGCACGAATTGTCTTATGACATGTCTCCCTCCACAACACACGGCTTCAACTCTCCGTCATGTTCCACTATATAACACGTATTATTGTTGGCAAGGCTCTCCAATAGCGGTATTGCACCCCAGCAATGGACGTTGTGGATGGAGACGTGCCTTAAGACAATTCGTCCAGCCGCTGTATCATTAGGTTACGGGGCCTTAGTGATGGAGCGCATACGTAGTAGGCCTAAGGAGGCCTAAAAATATTTCTTAATGGCCATGTAGTGCACTACAAATTTATTTAGTTTAAGATATGTATCCTTGACTGCGTTATAAATTGATTCGCACGTTTCAGGAGTTATTTTGCTTAATGCAGACTGTGGTATTCGAGTGCTATACTGGAGGCTAGAACAGATCTTTCCAGTAGCAAGAAATGGCAGTGGCGTTGTAATCCCGTATTCTGTAGACATAGCATTGATCACGAGCGTATTTCGCTTTGTGATGTGAGAGACCAAGTTATTGAGTAAATACTGATACGTTCTGGCATCCATTCTCAGGTTGCGTATATGAGTTGTCGCCCTCCACTTCTAGCCACACTACAAATTTTCTGGACGTTTCTGTTGTCACCACGTCTAACCCACATCTTCACCCAAGCACGTTTTCTTTTCTCCCCAACTTGTCTTCGTCCAAATGCATACAAAAAGTAATTGTGGCAGTAGGATTGCAGCGCATAACAAGTTTTCAGTGTCCGTCATCTTGAAATATGACGTATTAAATGCATAAATTTTTACACAATAGAAAATTTTTAAGTAGTATGCACACCACAATCTTAAGACAAAGTGAAAAGAATCAATAAAGAAAAAAATGAATTAGTTTAATTGTTTAACTTTTCTAAGAGTTCCTCAACAGAATAAAAGGAGTGAGTCATGAGGTAACTCTTTAATTAAGATTTGAAAGCGTGTGGATTAGTGCTAAGATTCTTTAGTTCTTGTGGCAGCTTATTGAAAATGGATGCTGCACAATACTGTACACCTTTCTGCACAAGTGTCAAGGTGGTATGATGCAAATGTAGATTCCACTTCTGTCTAGTATTCATCGAGTGAAAGCTACTAACTCGTGGGAATAAGCTGATGTTATTAACAACAAACTGCATTAAAGAAAAAACTTATTGTGACGCCAGTTTCAAAATTCTCAGACTACTGAAAAGGAGTTGACACGACGTTCGTGAACTTACACCACATATTGCTCGAACCGCCCGTTTTTGAGCCAGAAGTATCCTTTTTGCATCAGGCGAGTTACCCCAAAAAATAATGCCGTACGTCATAAGTGAGTAAAAGTAAGCAGTAAAAGACTACTTTTCATGTTCTAAAATCACTTATTTCAGATATTGTTCTAATGATAAATATAACAGAATTTAGTTTTCGGAACAAGATCCTGAACATGGGCTTTCACGACAGCTTACTGTCTATCTGAAAACCTAGAAATTTGAACTGTTCAGTCTCACTTATCATATGCCCATTAGGTGTAATCAAAATTTCAACTTCCGTCAAATTATGTATTAGAAATTGTAAAAACTGAGTTTTACTGTGATTTAACATCAACTTGTTTTCTACAAGCCATGAACTTATCTACTGAACTGCATTATTTGACACTGTCAGTATTACGAGCAGCGTCCTTCACTACCAAGTTGATGTTATCAGCAAACAAAAATATTTTACAGTCATCTCTTATACTCGAAGGCATATCATTTATATAAATAAGAAACAGCAACGGTCCCAAAACAGACCACTGGGGCACCCCACACTTGTGTCCCATTGCGATTGTACGTCATAGCCATTTTCTACACTGCGGAGAATTACCTTCTGTTGTCTATTATTACAGTAAGAGGTGAACCAGTTATGAGCTACTCCTCGTATTCCATAATGTACCAACTTCCTCAACAATATTTTGTGATCAACACAATCAAACGCTTTTGTTAAATCAAAGAAGACGCCTAATGTCCGTAGCCTCTTATTTAAAACATCAAGTGCCTCACAGAGAAACGAAAATATAGCATTTTCAACCGTTAAACTACTTCCAAAAAAAGTCTGTAAATTTATCGGACCAAACTACGTGGTCGTCAGTCCGTAGCTTACAAACTACTTAAACCTAGGTAAACTAACCTACGGACAAACACACACATTCATGCCCCAGGGAGGACTCGAACCTCCACGGCGAGCAACGGCGCGCTCCGCAGCGAGGTGCTTTAGACCGCTCGGCTACTCCACCGCGGTAAAAACTACTTCTAAAACCAAACTGTACGTTTGAAAACAAATTATGTGAACTGAAATGATCAATTAATCTTGAATACACAGCCCTTTCAATAACTTTAGAAAAAACCGATGGAATAGAAATAGGTCTATAGTTGTCTACATTATCCCTTTCCCCATTTTTTATAAAGTGGTTTCACTACTGAGTACTTTAATCTGTCAGGAAACTGACCATTCTGAAAGGAATATGATGAAAGTGTAATACCCTTTTTTAGGCCTCCTCAAAGATTTTCGTCAAAGAAATTGCATGAATATTTGATAATATTTCTTTGTCAAAAACTTGATCAAAAATATGTTCGTGTAATACCGGCCTAAAATGGGTGACAAATGTGTCTTCTGGTCAGCTAATGTTACTGGGGAGCGATACACTGTCAAAATATTTTGCTGCCTCTGTTCTAGATTTCCAAGTGCCTACTAGCTTTACCTCAACATAGTGACACACTAGTACGCCTCGGTTGCACAGTGGTAGAGTGCCAGACTACAAATCAAAAGGTCGTGGGTTCGATCCCCGCCAGGTTCTAGGATTTTTATCTGTCACATTCCACTTCTTTCACCTCTGGCAGTACTGCTCATGTGAAAAATACCAAGTAGCACCGTGGTTCGGAACCCACGTTAAACTGCAGGTCCCCCTATAACTGGCTGGGTAAGTCAGTTCGAAGGTCGGAGGAAGGCAACGGCATACCACCTCCAAACAGGACCATGCCTAGTAAAGCACTGTGGTGTTCAAACCAATCTTCGGATTGTTGACTGCTTTACCTTTTTAGTGACACACTTGGCATTCCGGAATATAGCGACAACGAAAGCAAGTGTTTGGCAGCCATGCCAGACAGGACGGACGCCGGTGTCTGCTGTTTGGCGGTTGGCCCCCCTGATTTTATAATCGACTGCGGCTCCGACAGCACGCCAGCCACCAGCCCCAGCAGACCCCGCAAGTAAAGTAGGGCGAGTAAACAGAGGGCGTGGTGTGGGCCACCCGCCTTCCTGTGTAAACGGCGCGGTGCCGATATAGCGCGACCAGCACCAGCACCAGCACCAGGCCGACAGCGTCTCAAAGGAGGCCGCTGCCAGACGCGCCGAGCGTCCCGTCAAGTCTCGACCGCTCTGCGGTTCAGCTTAAGCTATTGCTTCTCTCTAGCAAAGACTAGCGAATCCGGCAACGCCCCGCAATAGCTTTTTTATTTATTCGTATCAGAAGCTTTAATACTAAGTATATATTTACAAAGAAAGAAACTCTTAATGGATTATATAAATTACTAGCTTAAACCTGCGGCACCGCTCGCGTGTTGATTGATTGTGATAGACAAGGTATCTTTAAGTAGTGTGCTATTTATTCATTCTTATATTTCCTTAATCGTATGCTTATCCTTACAGAGAAAGAGCTGAAGACATTGTAGCACGCATAGACCAAAGATATGGTCAGTGGCATCAAGTTTCGCTGTATGTAACCTCCTTGCTATAGAGTCGCAAACGTCACCGCTGGCTTTCAGTTCGATTTTTTTTTTTTTTTTTTTTTTTTTTTTATTTGACGTCTTTCAACCACCATATCTTCCACCCAGCAGGCCGCGGTGGCCGAGGGAACTGAGGCGCTTCAGTCACGGTCCGCGCGGCCACTACGGTCGGGGGTTCGAATCCCCCCTCGGGCATGTATATTTGTGCCGTCCTTAGTTGTAGGTAGTTCATAAGTAGTTTGTAAGTTTAGGGACTGATGACCCCGTAGTTAAGTCCCTTAAGCTTAACAAACATTTGAACATTTGAATTTTTTTATCTTGCACCCCCTTATAGCTATCGGCATGGAGCTGCTATGGTATACAACGGGAGACTTCGGACAACAATTACACACAGACCATTCGTTTGCGTTCTATAGTTTTCGCTGCAGAGAGAAATATTAACACACACACACACACACACACACACACATACACACACACACACACGTAAAATTTCATATACACCAATAACTTTCCATCCCAATATACGCCACCCTTTTATCATTATCAACCCTCAAGCAACAATGCAACCAATAAAACCATTTTCAAAGAGTAAATAAATTTAAAGTGTGTAATTACTGTTCCGCATTCCGCATTATATTCTTCAAATTACTAAATATCTATCAGATCGCTATAAAACCGTGCCTAAAACCTCCCTCAGGTATAAATTAGTAACTGTACAAATATTAAGTCTCTGCCTCTTGTCGTTAGGACGTGATAAGCGTACACCGAACAGACATTCACATTAAAGTATACAGATAAATAGCTATCCGATCGCCATAAAACCTTGCCTAAAGCCTTCCCCAGGCATACATTATTAACTGTACAAATTTTTAGCTCTTTATGTCTTGTGATTTAGACGTGATAAACGTACACCGAACAGACATTCACATTTATAGATATGCAAAGTCACACTTTACAGAAGTGTCTATACTTCTTTTTCCCAGAAGTTGGCGACATCAATTGGATATCTTGTATTGTTCATGTTATAGGGCACCAAATACCCTGCAAAAAATGAGACGTCGTCTGGATTGCACCGCACTCATACAACGGGGGCTCGGTGTTGAAACTCCACTTCTGTAGGTTGCTTTTACATCTTGTCACGCCTGCCCGTAATCTGTTCAGTGATCTCAAAGTACTCCAAATGTTCAAATGTTTGTAGAGCTCATGGGACTTAACTGCAGGGTCGTCAGTCCCTAAACTTACAAACTACTTATGACAGCACAAACATCCATGCCCGAGAGGGGATTCGAACCACTGACAGGGAACGACCTCGCTCATCGTAGCGTAGTGCCTCAATGCGCTCGGTCGCTCCGCCGTGGCTCAAAGTACTCCGTTACTACCGAGTGGTAGTTCTTCGATATGTGTCAGCCATTCTTCGGAGCGAGTGCAGCTTGCACGCCACATGACGATTCGAGACTGCTGAGGTGTAGCGTTAATAGCCTCTGCTATTCTGAAGAAACTTTTCCTATATTTGAGTCTTGGAGTAGGTGGCCTATATCCACACAGAGGGTGAGCTTCTTCTTCTCACTTTTTGCTACAACCGCTCGATGGATATCGGAAGGGGCAATACCAGCAACACGGTACAGTTTGTGCAACGGCGTATATCTTAGACATCCAGTAATGCGACAGGTATCGTTGAGCGCAATAACCACCATCCTGGCGTGACATGACTTGTGCCATACTGGGGATTAAAAGATGGCTGTCTGCCGTCTTCCCTAGGTTTTTAACTTTGTAATGTATCTAAGTTCACTAGACGGGCATGTTTCTTTTCTTTGCTAAACAAGCACCCTATTCGTTCAGAGGCATGAGGAATAGCATTTCATTTCATGTTTTTAAATGTTAGTTTCTGTAATAATGTGTTAACGTTGCTGGGATTTTATTATGCTACCATCGTGTCTATGAATGTGGCAATATGAACGGTTACTCTGTGACGCCACTGTCCCTGTGAGAATGTGTACTTGCCTTTTTTCTGTATGTACATGTATGACCATCTTCTAGCATGGCAGTCTGAGTATGTATGAGAGTTTTCGTCGTCCTGCTGGCTGCTCGTTTTTAATGTTTCTCTGGCTTCGAGTCGATAGGTAGTCGTTACCAACTTCTGCTTTTGATGCTACCAAAGAGGTTACTCCACCCTTTGGTTACAAGTGGGGTTGGCAATGCCCGGTATTGAGCCTCGGTAGGACGAGAGAGTCTAGGCTCTCCCCACCACGTCGGTTTTCTGGGGTTTTTACCGATTTCCGGTGCTGGCAGAGACTCCCTGGCGGTCTCCTCACTCTGTGGCTGCACTTCGACCGGGTAAGACATTTTGATTTTCTTTCATCCCTTGAGATGGTGGCGATTCGTTGTCTGATTTGTTCAAGTTAGACTTCAGACTTAGGTTCATTTTTCGAAATAAGTTTCTCCCATCATGAACGGAAGTGTGTTAATTTCATGTCGGTGATTTTGCCTAGGTAAACGCGGTAAATATGTGACTAATTCGGTTTGATAACGGCCCAGTTATCATTAACCTTTCTGAGACTAGCTGGCGGTGAACGAACTCTATTTAATTTCTTTCTAGCTTTGTGGGAGGCGACTAATATGCGGGAATATTTTTTATCCTGGGTATTGTATGTGAAATATTCCTTTCCGTTTCCTCCTTCCGTGAATTATATGTAATCCACGTGGTGTGTTCTTAGAACAAAGGCTTCAGCTACCCCTGTGTCTGTTTCTATGCCCTTCAGGCAGAAAATTATGCAGGTATTCTTCTGATTTCCATTAGTACATCGCGATCTCCTCTCCATCTATTTTAAATTGCTATTTCGTTTCCAAACTTGTATTTTGCATTCGGAATGCGTCAGTAAATTATCTTCTAGTCTTGTACGACCCGTTTATTAGCTTTCTTATAAAATGCTACGTATTTCTAGGGGCTGCATGCCGTATTTCTTAGTTGATTTACTCCGACTTTGAATTTATTCCATTTTCTGATTTTTGAAGACTGGACCCTTCCAATCGCATCTGGCTGTATTTCTTTAGCTTCCTTATGATATTCTATGCATTTCTAAGGGTTGCATGCCGTAGCTATTTTTCTTAATTTTTCGGAAATTGAATTTTTGTATTTTTTACTGGTTAGTTATTCATTCCAACGACTGATACACTGTCATTTCAGAAAGATATGACACTACCACAGCCCTACGGATAAGGCGGTGGCGGCTACACAGACTGACTTAAAGCACGTCTCCCTCCACAACACATGCTTTAAGTATGTAAGCAGTTGGTCTCGGGTTCGAATCCAGGCCACGACAAACGCCTCTCCTTATATTCCTATAACCTTCGCGGAATTGCAGACAATATTTTGACATAGTTGCACCACAGTCGGATGAACAGTACGGAGCGCATAAAATATAATCAAACCTAGAAACAAACAAATATCAATTTCTGTATATTACATTTATCATCTAATATATAAAGCAGAGTATCCGTATGTTTGTACGTGTTGCATACAAAACTACAATTTTGTTCCAATCTTTATGAAATTTTGTACACGTAAGCTTCAATCAATGAGGACGGTCGCCGTAAGTGTAAAAATTACTTACGATACATAGTTCATGAGATATGACGTCATAAATAATGAGATGCGCGAAAAACTGCTGCATTTAGCAACAATGTTGCTCATTTTCTTCTAAACTACTGGACCGAATTTGGTACACACATTCCTTATCGCGAGGTAAGAAATGTTACAGGGTTAACAATCACATACGACACATGGTTCGAAAGACATGACGTCATAAACAACAGGAATCGCAAAAAAACTGCCACATAATACGGCGAGACTTTATAAATACGCTGTATGAGAATGAGAGTAGTTTTTCTCGCTTACAACCTTAGCAAAATGATGGAAGAAAAAAGTTTCTCGCGTACTACTTTTCCGCTGTTTATGGAGTAAAAACACGGCATACAATTTCTAATTTGTACACTACAAATTGTAGCCGCAGGAAATTTTACAGACAATTCCAATATGGAATCAAGCCTGATAATATACACGGATATAGTTCAGTGTACCTTCTAAATTGTATCACAGTATGACACGTAGTTCATGAGATATGAGCACATAAACAATGACGTTTATGGAAAACCGTCCCTTCAAGCACCAAGTTTTAATCTATTACTTCTTTACTACTAATTGAATTCCCAAGATATTTTACAGGCATACAGCCCTTAGACAAATGAATATATACCTGAAAACTGGCAGGAATAAATAAATAAATACCCGGGCAACGTCGGGTTTTCAGCTAGTATATTACTAAAGTTGTCGGATATTTTTGTTAAAGTAGATTATACCTGTGCACACCTACGAAACACCACCCCCACGTAGGTCACATTATGTATAATGTCCACATTCATCCCTAATTAGCAGCTAATAAGTAAATAAAATAAATAATAAATGATAAAGTGTTAAATTTTCCTCGTTTTCTGCCAACCAGCCTCTACTTCCTACCCTCAGCTTGCTTTCTCGAGTATGTACTCAAAGAAATTATTACAATTCTATCATTTGTACACAATACGATTGCGATTATACCAGCCTTTCGGAATACTCTTTTTACCACAGGAAATATTTGAAGCTAGTGTACAAGTTTCAGTTTGTAATTACACCTCGAAGTGTCATTTCACGTTGAGGCAGCGCCGACACTGTCACTTACTGCCGAGAAAGGTTGTGAGCTCGGGGAAAGTTCCCGCCGAATTAGTGTACACCAGATTAACGTCATTCCAGCTGTCGGCATGTCTCCATCGTCTGCCGCCAGACATTAGCGACGGAGCCATCTGAGACCGCCACGGTCAATTTGCGGCTGGAGACAGCTCAAAGGATTGCATCAACACAGTGTGCCACCGTTTCCAAAAGATCAATTTGTCTCCTTGGCAACCATAACTGACAGTACGAAATCCCTGTGTCGCGAAGCGTGGAGAATGTCGGCAGAGGAAATACTGCAATGGATCCTGATTCTCTGGCGTCGGAACCCGTCACGACGGAACTCAAGATCTCTCTGATGCCTGGTGGTTGATGAAAGGCTAAAATGAAGTTGCGAAGATAACTGTGTATTTCTTTGGCATGCAGTCCCAACAATCTCTAAAGGGATGTAGTTTAGTGATGTATTGGGCGAGAACCATGTGAGAAATCAGGACATATTCGTTATGATTCTCATTTGAACTTGCTGATTCACTGTTGAATCTGTTCTCAAACCTACATCGGTATGAAGTTTTGTCATCACGGCAGGAGAAACTGATGAAGACGCTTCAGTAAAATACGGTGAAACGGTGACAACATATAAACTGCAATTATTCACTTCTTCGTAAATATAACTCAAAATTTAGCATACAGCTCATGAAAAACAAGCAGTAAGGCATCATAAAGATGGTTAAAAAATTGTTCAAATGTTTGTAAAGCTTATGGGACTTAACTGCGGGGTAATCAATCCATGAACTTAGAAACTACTTATGAACTAGCTTATACTAAAGACGGCACAAACAACCGTTCCCTGAGGGAGGGGGGGATTCGAACCCCCGACGGGGACGGCGCATCGCAGCATAGCGCCTCAATGCGCTCGGCCACTCCGCCGCGGCATAAAGGTGGTATTTTGTCAACATTGATTCTTATAATACAAACATTCAAAGAAATCATATTGCTAAGGTCCTACAAACTACTTAAAATAACGTGCTAATGACAACATACACATTCATGTCAGCGGGAGGACTCGAACCTCTAACGGAGAGCGGCCGCAAATTCCGTAACATGGCGCCTTAGATCAGGCCGCCATTCCTGCGTAGCTTTTTATCATAAATATTTTCCGTGTAGGCATTGACGGTCTTAGTGGGATACGTGAATCAAGGTAAGGTAGTCAACAATCCGAAGACTGAACACCACAGTGCTTTACTAAGCACGGTCCTGTTTGGAGGTGGTATGCCGTTGTCTTCCTCCGACCTTCGAACTGACTTACCCAGCCAGTTATAGGGGGACCTACAGTTTAACGCGGATTCCGAACCACGGTGCTACTCGGTATTTTTCACACTAGCAACACTGCCAGAGGTGAAAGAAGTGCAAAATAACAGATAAAAATCCTAGGACTTGGCGAGGATCGAACCCACGGCATTTGGATTAGTAGTCTGCAACTTTACCACTGTGCTACGGAGCCGCACGGTATACATGTATTAACAATTATTATGATTAATTTCGAAAAACAAACACTTTACTTACTTTTCCCGTATGTCTGGTTTTCATTTGACTATCGTTCATAGTAAGAAGATATATGGACAACTGTCATCCGTAAGTAAAAAAACGTAAAAACTGTAATTAGTAATCCCTTTAGCAATTTAATGCCAACCGACGTAAAGTATCAATAGTGATAGCCACAGCATATTCACAAATATCTCAAGTAACTCAACGACTTTTACGCAAAGAAATGGGATAGTTTATGTAAAATGGTATTTAAACTGCGTGTGCATTTGGGCGAAACCTAACATTTTATAAGTAAGATGGCAACAAAAAGTGTATTCAAGAGAAAAAATACTTGACTAGCCAGACTCAAGTAGTATAGAATAATCGTGTCTTTGATAGAAAATGTGGTACGTATTTTTAAAGTGAAATAAAGTCATTAAAATTCTGAACAAGGCCTAATATGCAGCAACGGGGTGTAAAATAATTTTGACAAATTGCAGCCCCACAAGTCGTTTTAAAATAGTTACAAATTTATTTTATCTAGATTTCGACCACACTATGGAGGTCATCATCAGAAATGTAAAATTACCAGTCACATGAGACTTGCCAGAAGTGAGAATTGCTCATGTTGTATAAAGGATTAAAAAACAATATGCTTGTTATTGGCTAGCAGTCGGAACAAATAAAACTTATTAACATACTGGCAAGTCGCTAAGTGGCTGCCGATGGTCCAACACATTAAGGCGGCATCGGACTGAAGGAGCGCCCGTACTTTTCAGACTGCAAGCCAATAACTAGCATACTGGTTTTTTAATCCTATATACAACATGAGCATTCCTCGCTTCTGTAAAAGTCTAATGTGAGTGGTAATTTTACATTTCTGATGATGACCTCCTCAGTGTGGTCGAAATCTAGGGGAAAAAAACCTGTAACTGTTTTAAAGCAACTTGTGAAATTTGTCACAATTACGAAATAATCTCGTTAATTATTTTCTTTACTACCTGAAGTAGACTTAAAAGAATTGACGAGATACTGAACTAGACAGCAAAGATATTTGATGTGCGTCGGGTGTTTGAGGAACACATTTAACTGCCACTGGAACGAAGCCAAGAAGAGAGGGATTGGTTTTATCCCCGCTGTAGGCCTACGGCCCTTCCGGAATGAGCTTTAAAATCTATTCCTATTGGAAACGCAACGGAGGAAGCCATTGTCAACGGTGCACGTCTACAAACGCACGGCGGTAATTTGGACCTAACACTAATTTTAATCAAGACGAAAACAATTGATTTATGACATTTCATGGTGGCTGATCATAAGCTGTTCTTTCCTTGGCTCGGAGCTCTAATGTAGATAAAGAACAGGTGATGGTCAACCACGATGAAGTTACACAATTATTTGTGAGTTGTAAAGCAGCATCACGAAGTTATTTGAAGAATTTACATTAACTGCCAGTGGACATTGAATTAAATCATTGACGAATGTTGAACATTTGTTCCCAGCCGGTATCCGAACCAGGGTGTCGTACTTACTACGCAGTTACGCTGACCACTACGCCACTGGAACACAGTGATTATGACTGAACGGAATGCTTAAGTATGTTTTGCAGTAGTGGATGGATGCTTAGTGTTTAATGTCCCGTCGACAGCTTGGCCATTAGAGACGGAGCTAGCGCTCGGAGTTTTTGGATTAGGATGAGGAAGGAAATCGGCCGTGCCCTTTAAAAGGAACCATCCCGGCATATGCCTGGAGTGTTGCAGTAGTGCGCGGAAATATCGTTCGACCTTGAGCGGACAATTGGATGGTGAACGTAAAAGCCATGGACGACTGGAGCGCTATTCGAATAGTGTGTGACATGTGGGGCTTTGGGGTGTCCGGAAGGCGTGTGTAGGTAATAGTTGGTTAAGGCGACGGCTGGCTAGAAGTCGCAAAATTTCACTTGTCGCTATTTATTTATTGGAGCTTCAGTTATTCCCTTCGTCTTCCTCCTCTCCCCCCCCCCCCCCTCAAATGTTCAAATGTTTGTGAATAGATGGAACTTGACATCTGTGGTTATCAGTCCCTAGGCTTACGAACTACATTAAGTATGTTAAAGTAATCTAAGGACCACACACACACACACACACACACACACACACACACACACACACACACACACACACACACACAGACACCCATGCCCCAGGGAGGACTCTAACCTCCGACGGCGAGCAACCACGCGCTCAACAACAAGACACCGTAGACCGCTCGACCACTCCACCGCGATAACGTCGTAAGTTGCATGAGGATTTTCTCTGATGAAGATCTAATCTAAAGAAATGTTGAAACACCAGAAAATTGTAGCGAAATAGAGAAGGATCTACTGCGGATCGACACTTGGTGTAGGGATTTCCAACTGACTCTCAACATAAGCAAACATATTACTAACACATGGAAAGAAAGAGCTTTTAATGTAGGAATATACAAGGATAGAACAATCAATTCAAGAAGTTAGTTCCATAAAGTATCTGATGATATGTATACAGCGCGGTCTAAAGTGGATCGACCACATAAAATTAGTCATGGATGAGGCAGATGCCAGACTGTTATCGTGTTGGCCTGTTGATATGCAGGGTGTTTCAGGAGGAATAGTAAATATTGTAGGAGGTGATACTACAGACGAACTGCTACAAAATGTGCTATACATTGTATGCCTAATTTTTATTTAGTACAGAGCTGCAGTTGTTAATTTTGTGTCCCAGCCTCGTCGCCGCTTTTGTGTCTCGTTTCCGTCGTAGGTGTCGCTGGCCGAGTAGGAAGACCGACACAGGAATAAAGGTAGCACGCTTGTGCAGGTACGGAGGTGAGCAGCCAGTGGGACAGCAGAAACTAGAAACACTAGAGTAAATTAGAACGAGATATATATTGCACAGAATTTATACAATACTTAACTTTTACATAGCTCAGTACTGCAGAATGCTGATACATAGTTGAGCTAGAGGCCTGTCTAGTGCCTATCCGATAACCAAGTCTTCACTGGTGCCTATCTGATTCCGAAGTGTTAACTGGTTCCTATCTCAGTCCCAAGTGAATGATGTCGTTCAGTGGTGGCCACGAGCGGAGTTGTAGCAGAGGGCGCTCGTGGCTGACGTCGTAAGAACGCCGCGCCGTGCGCGCATGGCGGCGCGCGGCGAAAGTAGGTGGCGCGCACTTTGGACTTGTGCGACACCACAGTTAATATGTAACCTAAACAATTTTCAAGTAGGCAAATGAGGGCGTTCTAATGTCAATGCACTTTTGACTGCAGTTGATCACACCACATGTAGCTCTTCTACGTCGTCCTTGCTGTTTTAAATCTGAACTATTCATAATCCGAATGATCAAATTGGTTGTGTTTATTTTTCTGTGTAGACTTCACCTTTCCACCATCCCCATAGGGATAGAATCAATAGCTTTATGAAGCAATAAATTTGTGGCCAAGAAAAGTTCCCATACGTATCGATTCATCTTCCGGGGGAATTTTAGGTTTATGTGGAGACTAGAATGTGCAGGACCCCATCATGTCTGGAATAACATAAGCATTTTTTTTAGCGAAATTAAAGTCTTCCAATAGTGGCAGAAGCTTATTTTCAAGAATGTTTAGATACTGAGGTCGTTTAAGATGATGCGGTGACACAATCGGCCCAGTCAACTGATTCTCTATCAAATCATTCCACACATTTAAAGAGAACCGTTATTGAAATAGTGTCTCCAGAATGACATGTGAGTTTTCTTCGGAACACTCACGTAAATTACTATTGACGCCGTCCGACTGAAACAGGTTTCATCGGTTATGAGTAAAAATCGGTTTACAAGTCCAAATTCCAATCTCCTGGTTTATGGTGTTAAATGAGCTGTACATGATACGCATGGAACCCGTGCATACGTAGCGTCCGCTATACTCCAGTATGTGGAACACCGAAACGCGCGAAATTTCTACCAGTGCTTATCCAAGGCGTATGCTCAGCCGACTGAATAACGTCTTCTACTTCATGCAACGTGTGCTTGTTGAGACGTTCAGATGCAATATGACTACTGGTACTGTATCTGTGTCAAGCAGTGCCTTGAACACACTTAAATCTTGTAGTATGCGAGTAGGAAATCGTATGGCTCATTCTAAATAAGCAGCAGTGGTGTTTCCATTAAGAAACCCATACACAAATCACGATACGGTATTACTCAGAAAGAGTAAATAGGTACAAAATGTTTTCACGCATTCTACAGTAGGCTTGACAAAAAATCACAATGAAAATTTTAATATAAACTAAAGCACGTATTCGTATCTTGAACATCAACAGTCATTCGATAACTACGTCCTTAGTAACCGGTGTACCAACACACGAAACGAAAATACATTGAACTCAACTGTACGCCTGTACTCAATAAAATTTGTTTACATCTATATGGTATTTTTTATTGAAGTTTGTCCATACTACAGCCTTCGAAATATATATAACATTTTTCCTAAACACCAAGTGTATACCAGACGTTTCTTCTAAAACTCGTCAGTTTGATTCATCTGCTTTTTCTACAGATATACGAGGAATTTAAATAGTGTCAACTATTTATTCACAATCGATGCAAAAGCGATACATGTTTGCACTTGTTACTGTCCTTCAAAGTAGTCTCCTGCGTTGAGTAGCAACCGTTGCCAGCGATGTGGAAGGCGTAGCATACCGTTAGCAGAGCCTGTCTCTAGAACAGTTCTGAAGCGAATGCCATGAAGCGATTCCTTCATCTTCGGAATCAAATTATAAAGAACTTAAGCTTTGCGAAAAAAGCGGCAACACTTTCTGCGCAACCCACCCTTTATTTTGCACGACAATGCGCAGGCGCAAACAGCGAAAGCTGTGGCTGCTCTGTTCGGTCGATGGGACTGGGAAATACCGAACCATACGCCATACTCCCCCGGAGGGAAGTCCTTGTGACACTGATTTGATTTGGAAGATGAAGGAACCACTTCATGGCATCCGCTTTAGAACTGTTCCAAGGATTCGACTGGCAGTAGACCGCTTCAATCGCACCATCAACAGAACAGGCTCTGCGAGCGGTTTACGCCTTCCACATCGCTGGCAACGGGTTCTACACAACACAGGTGACTACTTTGAAGGACAGTAACAGGTGCACACATGTAACGCTTTTGTATCTGTTGTGAATAAGTAGTTGCCACTATTTAAGTTCCAATCGTCTACGTACCTTTATTTTTGCACACTCTAGCTGGAGTCAGCCCAAGGAATACTACCCATAGCGTCTTTCAGACAACGCCAAGACACATCCAAAGCATCGGTTAGTATAAATTACTGTATGGTGACGATTTACAGTGTTGATATATTTATCAATATCTTTTCACAATAGCGAATTCCTTCTAGCGTGACAGTATAAGGTATAGATGTTCTATCAAATGGTGACATATAAAAATTTGTGCCGGGCCGGGACTCGAACCCGGGTTTCCCACTTATCACAAGCGGTTGCCTTAACCACTAGACTACCCGAACACCACTCCAGGACCGTCCCAAACTTCCATATGCCACACTGACTGCACTTATGAGTCAACTACATTCATCCCTTAGCACTCGCCGCTTAGTCTGTATTCCCGCACCAGAGAGAATGAAAACAACGAGGCATTAACCTACGCTGCTATCGTCATTGCCTTACTTAGACATCTTTTTAATTATTGCGAAAAATATTGATAATTATATCAACACCGTAAATCGTCACCATACAGTAATTTAACAGTTGCCTTAGCGAGGCAATGACGATAACAGCGTAGGTTAATGCCTCAGTTGTTTTCATTCTCCCTAGTGCGGGAATACAGATTAAGCTGCGAGTACCAAGGGATGGACGTAGTTGACTCGTAAGTGCAGTCAGTGTGGCATACGGAAGTTTGGGAAGGTCCTGAAGTCGTGTTCAAGTAGCCTAGTGGTTAGGGCGACCGCTCGCGACAAGCGGGAAACCGGGGTTCGAGTCCTGGCCCGGCACAAATTTTCATATGTCGCATTTTGGTAGAATATCTATATCTTATGCAGTGACGCTAAAAGAAATTCGCTATTGCGAAAAATATTGATAAATATCGGTTAGTACCCCGTAACGATCTGACGCGAGACAATATATACACAGTATCACATTTCGTTACACTACCGCCGAGTCAGAATGAAATTGTTCTTGAAAATTTTTGCCGCGAATCACAGTGATACCAGAAGTGAAATTACAGCACTACGACTGGAGACAAGTTATCTATATCTATAAATGTCAATGTCTGTTCGGTGTACGTTTATCACGTCTGCACTACAAGACATAAAGAGCTAAAAATTTGTACAGTTACTAATGTTACCATGGGAAAGCTTTAGGCACTTTTTTGTGACGATCGGATAGCTATTTATCTATATATATTAATGTGAATGTCTGTTCGGTGTTCGCTTATCACGTCCGAACGACAAGAAGCAGAGACTTAAATATTTGTACAGTTACTAATTTATACCTGAGGAAGGTTTTAGGCACGGTTTTATAGCGATAACGGGAAAAGCGGAACAATAATTACTCTTTGAAAATTATATTTACTCTTTGAAAATGGTTTTATTGGTTGAATTGTTGCTTGAGGGATGATAATGATAAAAGGGTGGAGTATATTGGGATGGAAAGTTATCGGTGTCTATAAAATTCTACTTGTGTGTGTGTGTGTGTGTGTGTGTGTGTGTGTGTGTGTGTGTTTTAATATTTTGCTCTGCAGCGAAAACTACAAAACGCAAACGAATCATCTGTGTGTAATTGTTGTCCGAAGTCTGCAGTTGTACACCACAGCAGTTCCCTTGCCGTTAGCTATAAGGAGGTGGAAGATATGGTGGTTGAAAGGTGTCAAATTATAAAAAAATTCGGACTGAAGGCCGGCGATGATGTTTGCGACTCCACAGCAAGGAGGTTACATACAGCGAAACGTTATGCTACAAAAAAAAATGTTCAAATGTTTGTTAAGCTTATGGGACTTAACTACGGGGTCATCAGTCCCTAAACTTACAAACTACTTATCAACTTCCTTATACTAAAGACGGCACAAATATCCATGCCCGAGGGGGGATTCAAACCCCCGACCGTAGTGGCCGTGCAGACTGTGACTGGAGCGCCTTAGTCTCCTCGGCCACTACGGCCGGGCGTGATGCTACAGACGATATCTTTGGTCTATGCGTGCTACAATGTCTTCAGCTCTTTGTCTGTAAGGATAAGTATACGAATAAGGAAATATAAGAATAAATAAATAAAGCAGTCAAATGAAATTAAAATGAATTTGGACAATACTCTCACCATACGTGTTGAGATATTGCAATACAGGCTATAAGGAATAGTGTATTTATTATTATTGTAAATCATTAAGCACTTTACATAATTTTAATTTTTTATTTGAATGTTGATTAAAAATGTTTGTTTCTAAAGCGGGTATTGTATTTCAATTTATCCTTCAAAACCAGTCTCATAGCACACTTCTGAAAGATAGCTTATCCATCATAATCAACCAACGCGCGTTCGGAGCCGCGGGTTTAAGCTAGTTCCTACTAAAAATAACGGCAACAAAAACAATTTTGTCGCCATGCACCATGATTAGCACACGGAAACACGCCCATTGCAACTCTTCGCAGTCCTGTATTGGGCACAATCACGACCGGAACTTCCGCTTATAGGAACGATCAACTTGGCCGATAGATTATCAAAGTTGCCTCGGCACATAATTCGTGCCTGCGACATTTTGCATGGGCCACGTCCACATTAAAATTCCGCTGCCGCAAAGAACAATCGCTTTTACTGCAGTGAAAGAGGAGCAGTGGGAAAGCAGCCAACAACCTCGGCGGATCATCCCTCTCTCTCGCGCTCCCTCATTCTCCCTCCCTCCCCATTCTCTGTGGCGCCGGCCCAGCCAGTAACACGGAAAGAGTTGGAGGGTGTGCGTCAAGAAGGCCGCGCGATCGATAGGTGGCTCACGGCCCGTGCTGTGGGCCCCGCGATAACCTCGCGCCTCTAATAAGCCTCGCGGCGCTATTACGGCAAAATTTTTACCGAGCCTTAATTTTCTTTTTTTTTTCTTTTTCAAAAGCAGAAAAAAGAAGAGAGGACTGCGAAGCTAACGGTTACGGGAAAGTGGTCCACTGTGGCAAAGGGTAAAGACCGAAAATGGCCGTGGACAGAGAGGTGTGCTTAGAGACAAGTGGCTCTTTGTTAAACAAATGTTACTACACCTTTCAGTCCCCTGTCCCGCTATACTAAAATGCTTTACTACTTGCTCAGTTACCTACTTTACGCAATCGGGGGAGTGTACGCAGATACGTTGCTGCACTTTTACATCTAAACTGGTCAAAACAATTTAGGGTTCAGTTGAGATATCTAGGCTCTGAAATTTGTCAACGGTAAAATGAACTATAATGGTTCTACATCTACATGGGATACTCTGAAAATCACATTTAACTGCCTGGCAGAGGGTTCATCGAACCACCTTTATATTATTCATCTCTCATTCCATTCTCGAATAGCGCGCGGGAAGGAAGAACATCTCAATCTCTCCGTTCGAGCTCTGATTTCACGTATTTCTTTCTGATGATCTTTTCTACATATGTAGGTGGGAGTCAACAATATATTTTCGCATTCGGAGGAGAATGTTGGTGATATGATTTTCGGAAGTAGACCACGCAGCAGCGATAAGCGCCGTTGTAATGATTCCCATTTCCGTGACGCTGTCTCCTCTGTATCGTGACAATATGAAACGAGCTGCCCTTCTTTGAACTCTTTCGATGTTCTCCGTCAAACCCACCTGATAAGGACCCCACAGTGGGCAGCAATACTCCAAAAAAGGACGGACAAGCCTAGTGTATGCGGTCTCTTTAGTAGTTCTGTTGCATCTTTTAAGGGTTCTGACTATAAAACGCTATCTCAGGTTCGCCTTTCCCACCACATTATCTACGTGTTCTTTCCAATTTCAGTCTGAAATAATAGTAATTACTAGATTTTTGTGGATTTTACGGCCTTCACGTTTGAGTGATTTATCTTGTAAACAAAGTGTAACGGATTTCTTTTCGTACTCATGTGAACGACTTCATACTTAGCGTTATTTAGAGTCAACTGCCAATTTTTACACCATAGTGAGATCTTATTTAGATCGTTCTGCTGTTGGTTTTGATCTTCAGATGATTTTACTAGACGGTAAATGATGGTGTCATCTGCAAACAACCTAAGAGAGCTATTTAGATTTTCTCCCAAATCATTTACGTAAATAAGGAACAGCAGAGGGCCAATGACACTACCCTGTGGAACGCCCGATATCATCTCTGTTTTAGTCGATGCCTTACCATCGATTACTACAAACTATGTTCTCTCTGACAGGAAATCCCCTATCCAGTCGCAAATTTTGGGTGATATACCATAACCACTCTATTAGTTTAAAAGCCGTTTGTGAGGTTCACCGGCTTTCTGTCGGTTCCGCGGACTGAAGGTAACAACATTACCGCGACAGAGATAGTAGTAATAACAAAGGTTTGATGCCCAGGGGGTAGGTGTTTACTTGTGTTCACTCTACCAAACGAATTACAAAAGCTGTTGGGATAAGATAGTGTAGCAGACAGGTAGTGCAAAGCAACAACAACGTTACTTACCTGAAGCTATCATGGAGAGCCACAGAAAGGTTGAAAGCGGAACACAGACGAAGGTGGCTGCAGCTATTGGAGTGTCCCAAAGTGTAATTTTCCAGGACCTCGACGCGATTTCAGACAACACTAACCGTTAACCCTTTCATTCCCAGTGTCGTTCCTGAACAACTACGTATTAAAAGCTGATTTAAACCGTTGTTTGTGTATCACTCCTTAAAGTCGCATGGTTGTTGATGAACAACATACTTCTAGTACGACATATTGCCACTTGGTACGGCTTGTAGCCACAAATTCAAATGTTCAAATTTTTGTAAAGCTTCTGGGACTTAACGACGGGGTCATCAGTCCCTAAACTTACAAACTACTTAAGAACTAGCTTATACTAAAGACGACGCCGGCGCGGTGGCTGAGCGGTCTGCGGCGTGCCAGTCACAGTCTGCACTGCCGCTACGGTTGGGGGTTCGAATCCCCCCTCAGGCATGGATATTTGTGTCGTCTTTAGTATAAGGTAATTCATAAGTAATTTTTAAGTTTAAGGACTGGCGACCCCGCAGTTAAGTCCCTTAAGCTTAAGAAACATATTTTATACTAAAGACTTCACAAACATCCATGCCTGAGGGGGTATTCGAACCCCCGACGGGGAACGGCCTCGCGCATCGTAGCATAGCGCCACTTGTGAGGCATTAATTTATCCGTCTTGGAGGTTGTGTTACGTTGCCGTCTGTATGTTATGTGGCTGTGGGTGTGGTTCATGTTATTTTATTTCAGCAGTGAATTGTCTTGTCTTTGGTGCTGTGGCGAAGATTATGATAGCATTATTGATCTGGCAGTGTTAAATATCAACAAAAAAACATTCAAGTAATAAAATATCTCGATACAAACGTCTGTGTTGTGCATGAAATAAGTTAATAGTTCAAGCAAAAATTAATAAAAAACATATTTTGATGTTTCATATACTGCGTTAATAAAGAAGACACAGAATTGTAATTCTTCCAAAGCTGCATTCATATTGTGGGAGTGAAAGGCTTAAGAGAAGGCAAAGCCAAGGTCTTCCCTGGGTAACATCTGCGAGAAATGAACGTTATCTCCGGTTAAAAGCCCGTAGAGACAGGAGGATGAATGCAAATCTGCAACGCACCCTCAACTCAGCAACAGCACGCGCAATATCAACACAAGCAGCCCGAAATCCACTTCGGGAATGTGGCTTCTACTCACAAAAATCTCTGGTGCGTGTTGCATTAAATTTAGACACCGTTTAGCCTAGACAAACTGTGCAGAGGAATGTCAGGTTCAAATATTTGTTAATCTTAAGGGACTTAACTGCGGAGTCGTCAGTCTCTAAACATACAAACTACTTATGAACTCTCGACCGTAGCGGCCGAGCAGAGTGTGACTGCGCGCCGCAGACCGCTCGGCCATTGCGGCCGGCAGGATCATCAGGATTGGAGTCGGGTTCACAGATGAGTCAAGATTTTGTATCCAGGCGGAAAATGTCGTTCCCTCAAGCCGCAGCGGATTAGCCTTGAGAACTGGGACGCCGTGCTGCGGTGCGCGCGGTCGTTTGCCGTCGGGGGTTCGAGTCCCCCCCCCCCTCGGACATAGGTGATTGTGTTGTACTTAGTGTAATTTACATTAGTTTAAGTAGTTTGTAAGCGACAGACTAATGACCAAGTGGGTGGAGTCCGATAGATGTACTAACATTTGAACACGATTAGTGTCTAGAAATCCCTTCTGGAACCACTCGTCGAACAATCGGAACACCGTAACAGAATGGAACCACCTATAGCAGCAAGCAAATGTTAACAATGGTCACCTCATTAAGAACCCGGCTGATCGTGTTCCTGGTTTCAACCTCCCTCGAAGAACCTGGATGGCATTAAACAGAATGAGAACCGGTGTTGGACGGTGCAACGAGCTGATGGCCAAGTGGGGCTACGTGGACGATCCTCACTGTGACTGCGGCGAAATACAGACGATGTAGCACATATTTGATTGTAAAATTCATGGTTTTCGGGACGGTTCGCTGGAGGATCTGCATAGACTTACAGACACTTTCATTTCTTGGCTTTGTAATTTAACAGTTTCCGTTTAGTTGTAAATTATTTTGACAAATTTGTGTTCCCTTTAATTCTTAATTTATAAGCATTGTAATAAGTATAACTCATTTCATAATGAATAATGTTTTGTTAGATTTGTATGTTAATTTAGTTTCTCGTTTTGAATGTGTTTAGTACTGTAAGGCATCTGGCATATCGAACGCAAAATAAATAAATAACCAACATTTCGTTCCCTCAACTAGAGAGTACGTGTCTGCTTGTGTGCAGGAAACATCACAATATCATGATGGAAGACAAATGGTGTGGGCAGGAGTCAGCATTAGCGGGCGTTTCTCGTTCAGAATACATCTTTGACTGGTAAGACATGCGCTGCTTCTTCAGGAGATGCGTTCCTTCTGGTGGAAAATAAGGCTCGTCTCCACAGAGCTGCACTGGTGTACACATGATTGAAGTTGGCTTAAGCCCGATTGAGCACGTCTGGGATGCACTTGTCAGACGCATTGTAGCCAGACCAGTACTTCCAACAACGGTTTCAGAGCTGAATATTGCGTTAATGGAAGAATGGCCAAATACTCCTCAAGAGCTGATTGGTAAGCTAATATTGTCCATGACACGAATGTGTGCAACTGTACTGACCGTCAGAGGTGATCACTCATCATATTAAAGGGCAACGAGAACGACTTTTTTACTGTTATGGTAGCCCCTTCGTGCCTCGCTCTAAGTAAACATGTAAACCTCAAAGAAATATAAAACTCTTCTGGGTGTTGGACCGCATCGTCAATATATCAAATACTTCACCTACGTTTCGGCCACTATTGCAAGCAGCCATCTTCTGGCTGCCCAGAAGATGGCAGTTTGCAATAGTGGCCGAAACGTCGGTGAAGTATTTGATATATTGACGATGCGGTCTAACACCAAGAAGAGTTTTATAAACAATGACAACGGCCGCGGAAGCCTTCGTTTACACTCAAGGAAATAGTTGAGGCACCAAAATATCGTACGGTATCACACAAAAATTACAATTAAAAGCAGCATCTGAAAAAATTACGATATGTATATTTTTTATGATACCTCATCTGATATTTTTTTAACCTTTTGGACCACACTGCTATGGTCATCATTTTCTAGACTTACAAACAACTAAAACTAACTTACTCTGAGGACAACACACACGCACACACACACACACACACACACACACACACATGCCCGAGGGAGTACTCGAAACTCTCAAATGTTCAAATGTTTGTATAGTCTATGAGACTTAACTACGGGATCATCAGTCCCTAAACTTACAAACTACTTATGAACTACTTACGAACTAGGGCGGCACAAATATCCATGCCCGAGGGGGGATTCGAACGCCCGACCGTATTCGAAACTCTGGCGGTTGCGGCTGCCCAGCCCGTTGCATGATGCCTTACTCTAAGAGATCACTCCCGCAAAGCATTTAGGGTGAATTTACAATTTTTGCAGCTTACCGATACATTATCTACATCGTTGTGTAGTTGGTTTTTACTTGACGGTATGTTTCAGCAACAACTACAAACAACCTAACAAGACTGTTGAGATTGTCTATCAAATGATTTGCTTCTAAAACAAATAGCTCAAGACCAATAACACTAACGTGTAGTACGTCAGATATCACCTATAATTCAGTCGATGCCTTTCCATTATTTACTACCAGCTGGGTCCTGTCTGATAATATCTGCAATATAGTCACATATCACTGATGATATTTCATAACCATGTTATTTGATTAACAGCCTTTTGCGTTGTACCTGAGTAAATAGCTAGTTGCGTTTCACAACAACAGTATATTTCACCTTGAGTCAATGAATGGCACTGTTTGAGGTAACCACAATGTTTGCAAATCGGCGCAAGTGAGACAGGCCTATTTTTAGTTGTTGTTTTTGGGTTACTCCTATTGCCTTTGTGGAATATCGGTGTGACCTGGGCCACCTTTTAATTTTCTGGGTACAGATCCTTTGTTTAACGAGCGGTTGTATATGACTGTTAGGTACGGACCTATGGCATCAGCATACTCAGATAGGAACATGATCGGTATATAATCTGGACCGGAAGATTAAAGATAAGTCTGAATTTCATTACAATTTTATAGCGTTGCAACTTCTCTATAGACTAGATCAACATCCGACAAAAGCCTCATGTAACTACAGATGTTCTTTACTCGGTCACTTACATATATTTTGAAAACAGAGTCCTGGGACAGTCCATAGGGTAAATCTAAAGCTTTTAGTCCTAAGAACTTTTTTTCCGAGGAGCTCTTCCTCCAGTCACGGACTGCACGGCCACTACGGTCGGGGGTTCGAATCCCCCCTCGGGCATGGGTATTTGTGCCGTCCTTAGTGTTAGCTAGTTCATAAGTAGTTTGTACGTTTAGGGACTGATGACCCCTTAGTTAAGTCCCATAAGCTTAACAAATATTTGAACATTTTGAGAAGCTCTTCAGTCCAGTCATACACTCTGTCAGATATTCCACATGCACGTATTTTGTTATTAGGCCACACACCGAAACACTAATGAACCATTCATGGCGACAAATTACAGTGATCTAATAATTTTGACGAAATTAGTCGCAATTGCGATTTTCTCACAGCTACACTCTATTAGGGGTAGAAGTTTTACCAAATGGTGACATATTAAAATCTTGCGATAAGCGGGAAACCCGGGTTCGAGTCCCGCACCGGCAAAGAGGCACCAAAATATCGTACGGGATCACCCAAAAATTACAATTATAATCAGCATCTGATATTCCCTAACCGAGCGAAAGGCGTCATGAATAAAACTTTTGCTAACAAGACATTCTTTTTTCAAGATTTTCGAAATAATTTGTTTTCGCTACATTTAAGTGTTGTCGAAACCCGTGAACAAAGATGAAACGCCGCAAAGGAGCAGCCACATGGCCTAAGGCATCATGCTATGGACTGCGCCGCATCTCCTGCCGGAGGTTCGAGTCCTCCCTCGAGCATGGGTGTGTCTCCTTAGAGTAAGTTGAAGTGGTTTGTACGTATAGGGAGTGATGACCATAGCAGTTTAGTCCAACAGGTTTACAAACATTTGTCACTTCATTAATTGAAACCTTTGTAATGGACTGACATATTCTGGCACGTTTTCGAAATCATAATGGCAGTTTTACTAAAAGAAAATAGACGGATGTGTTCGTTATAGCTTTTTCGATCACTGACAGGCGCTACGTCACTCAATGAAAGCATAACGTAATATGTACATAATTCCGGTCGATATCTCGGATACTTAATTTGCAAATACTTACCAACAAATATTGGATCAGGAAATCGAGACGTCACTCAACGGTGAAACGTGACAGAGAATGGCCAGGACAGACGCTTCAGAACTTTTGCAGACCACAACAGAGGGAACTCCATTTTAACCGAGGCTGAAATCAGAGCGCGCCAATATACTGTTTGCTCTAAACGTCAGAGGTCTCCAAACATGAGTCACCAGACAGAGTTGTGCCGCGGGAGTTCCAATAATAGAGACATACCAGCGTGCTCGGGAACCGTAAACAGGAAACTATATTTGACAGATTCGCTCATAAAATTTATTAGCATGTTGCAATTTGTGTTCTGTGGAAGTAGCTCTCTTTAGGAATGTAAGTTTAGAAATGAAATCGGAGAACGAAACGCATTAGGAACTTGAAACGGGTTCATTCAGAAAGTAATTTTAGAGTGGGAGACAGAGTATTTGTAATGTTGCGACCGGAAAGTTAGTTAAAATCTTGTAGAGAGATAGTAACTGGGACATTAATCAGAGAACAGAAGCAAACGTATAATACAATTTAGGTGATGAAATGATGGGCAAACTTGAGAAGAATCGATCAAGTGGCAAAAAGGAAGATTAGAATACTGAATTAGTTCACGACGCAGTTGTCTCAAAATTTCTTTCATTAGTTAAGTGAAGCAGATGATGCTGCGTTAGTACCTCCATTATCAAATTAATAATTTTAATGTGAAGTATTCTCTGCAGGCTGAGGTGAGTTCGTCAAATGATTTAATTCCTTATAAGATATCTCGTGAACATTTTAGTTTGAAGATGGTCTCAGATTGTGCAAAAATAGTTGCAAGCGATCTGGGAACATTTTAGCAAGGAGTTTGTACCTACTTCGATGATTACTTCGAATAATTAGGTCATCATTTCCGTTAGATGGTTAACAAGATGAGTATTAAAACAAATTTGCTGAATGTTTCACTTTAAGTCGCTGTTAAACAAAAGCAAGATGCAGAAAGAAGTTTGTGAATGACGCAAGAATCATAAGAGACATATTTGTTCAAAAAAATGTTCAAATGTTTGTACAGTCTATGGGACTTAACTGCGGGATCATCAGTCCTTAAACTTACAAACTACTTACGAACTAGGACGGCAAAAATATCCATGCCCGAGAGGGGATTCGAACCCCCGACCGTAGTGGCCGTGCAGACCGTGACTGGAGCGCCTTAGTCCCCTCGGCCATCGCGGCCGGCAGACATATTTGTAGCAAGGATTTCATACGCCTTCGTTTGCCCATTGTGGAAGGAAGGGGGTTACAATTTTCGTTGCAGCATGTTGTATGTCGCCTTCTTATGGCTGCAAATGACGCTAATTGTTCACGTCAGCAGTTCGTAAACAATAGGTTTAGAAATAATACAGACGATATCACTTCCAGATAATGCATTTACCGATCACACCCGAGACCTATACGGCACATCGATACAGTGATTGTTTGTCAAACAAAAAAGAGTGGTCAGACACAGACAAGCAAATACTCTACTCAAAAACAGAGTAGAACGTAAATCATAGTAGTATAGTACAGAGCAATGTGCTTCTGTGCTAACCCTCTACCCTCAATCTCTTTCCCCTTTCACTGATTCAGTTCCTACGTTGAGGATTTCCGTCGAGAATATCATCTTGTAAATTTGAATAGCCTAACGACCTGCACCTAACATAACAGAGAGAAACTTATGTCATCAAACAGAACCTTAACAAAGATCTGGATGTACTGAGTAAATATTTCAAATGAGGCAATTAGTACAGATGAATACTACCACCACAGAAGGGATGGAAAAAAAGGACTCTACCACCAGAGCTATCCCACGACGAAAAACGGAGGTATTTGCGAGTGGTTATTAAGTGTACCCTGTAAACTATTACGGAAGTCATGAGCCGTGATGCAGATTCGTTGGGAAATGACGTGTAACGGAAAAATCTGTATACTGTAGACTACTCTGAACATCTTGCATCTAGTGGCTAACGAAATGAAAGAGATGGAAATAATATCCAGCTTTCTTTACATTAGACGCGAGGAACGTTCAATAACTAAGACGCCTTGCTGCAGAATGCGAGGATGCTCCCCATCGGAGATTTGAGTCCTTACTCGTGCATAGGTGTGTGTGTATTGTCCTTTGCATAAGTAGTCTGTATCTCTAGGGACTGATAACCACTATAGTTTGATCCCACAGCTTTACAAACATTTGAACATTTTTGGTGCACGGGATTATACAAAATTTTTCAAAGACCCGACTTTTCCCCAAGCAATTTCCTTGTTTCTGCAGTCTTGGAGAAAGATATCGCTTGCCGTCGATTTGCGTCAAATGCAGAGGTTCATGCCTGGGTAAAATTAAGGAAATTGATAGTTTCACTGGGTGATCGTTGTTTTAACAATTGTAACGATCACGTATTAAATAAAATTGATGGAGATCAACAGACAGCGTATTTCTGGAGATGGAGCCGCACTACAGACTTAGGTACGAGCATATGGAACAGGTTCCAAATGTTTCAAATGTTTGTATAGCTTATGGGACTTGAACTACGGAGTCATCAGTCCCTAAACTTACAAACTACTGACGATCTAGCTAATACTAAGGACGGCACAGATATCCATGCCCGAGGGGGATTCGAACCCACAACCGTAGTGGCCGTGCAGACAGTGACTTGAGTGCCTCAGTCCCCTCGGCCACAGCGGAAGGCGATAGGTTCCTAGATATGAGTGTGCTTCGAAGAATTGTTATGTAATCATCAACGGCGACTGTTCATCAGAAACAAGGGTGTCGCCAGAATTGTCCCAGGAAATAGTGATGGGTCCTATATAAACGGTCTGACGGACAGGGTGAGTTGCAGTCTGTGGCTGTTGATGGTGATGCTGTGGTGTATTAGAATGTTTCGCCACTGACAGACTGTAAGAGAATGCAGGAATAATTTCTAGGTGACAGATGGCTTTATATGTGGACGATCCGATGCAAATGAATAGGAAAAACGTTTCAGTAACGTTGGTATACAACATTAGTAGTGTGCTTGTTGTCATAGACGCATCGATTAAATATCTAGATGTAGTGTTGTAGAGCGATATGAAATGGAGCATTTAAGGTCAATGGTACGGATGGCGAATGGTCCAATTGACGTTTTTGGGTGAATTTCGGGAAGATATTCGCCCGTAAAAGAGAGAGCGTATAAAACGCTTGAACAACTCCTACTTGAGTATTGCTCAAGTGTTTGGTATCTCCACGAGAACGTTTGTAACCTTCTAGGACCGCTGCGTAGTGGTCATTTAAAGACAGGGTAAATTATTAATCGCAAAGACGCTGTGTTTAATAAGACATTTAATCCGACAGGCCTGTTTTCAATAAAATTGCATTGTATCCTTCTAATATCGCTGACAATCTGTCAAAATAGCTGTCACGAATCAACAACATAAGAATTATTTTTAAAATACATATATACAGCTAAATAAGAGTTAAAACAACATCACTTCTATTACGTAAATAAGAACCAAAAGATATAAGATAAACAGCGATCTCACAAGGATAAGAAGAGCTACCAATTACACCTGACGATGGCATTCACACCGAAACAGGCATGTCGGATAAAATAATTTATTAAAAAGCAGCGTATTTGGAATTAATACTTTACAATGTCCCACGAGATCGTTGTGAAAGAATACATAGAAGCAATTCAGGGACCCCCAGGGGGCTCAATGTTCTTTCGTACGTGCGTGGCAAGCACGGGGCCTCGAGCTAATGCAGTCTTCCTTCCTTCTTTACTTTCCGGACTGCATTTCATTTTCCCCTCCCCTCCTTTCCGATCCTAACTCCTTCCCTTCCCCACCGGGGAACTGATAACCTCCGTAGATTAGTTCCCCTATCACAACCAAACAATCCAACCCAACCCCGCAATTCAGGGGCGGCCTGTTAGGTTTGTTACTGGTAGGTTAGATCAATTCTATGGAAACTCAAATATAAATCTCTGAAAGGAAGGAGGCATTCTTTCGAGAAACACTGCTGAGGAAATTTAGAGGGCCGGATTTGAAGCTCACAGAAGAACATTGCGGCCAACTTACATTTCGCTTGAAAACCACAAATAAAAGAAATTAAGGGTCGTACAGTGGCATATAGGCATTCTTCGTTCATCCTTCGTTCTAGGTGGTGGTGGTAGTAGTAGTAGTAGTAGTAGTAATAATAGTAGTAGATACACCGGTTCCCTCTAGATCAACAACGGTAAGCACTGTGGGGCTTGGCTAGCACTTGGATGGGTAACCGTCCGGGTTTTCCGGGCGCTGTTGGCATGAGGGGTGCCACTCAGCCCTTGTGAGGCCAATTGCGAAGCTTCTTGATTGAGAAGCAGCGGTACCGTTGCGAAAACGGACATAACGGTCGGGAGTGCGGGCCGCTGACCACGTCCTCCATACCGCATCCAGTGACGCCTTCGGGCTGAGGATGGAACGGCGGCCGGTCGGTACCTGATGGGCCTTTCGAGACCTATGTGGAACGGAGTTTAGAGTATTTGGGAGTGGAAAAAGAAACTGGTACTAGTGGTATGAGGTATCCTCCGTCAAGGTGGCCTGCGGAGTATGTGTGTAGCAGCAGAAAATTTTTATCTCTATAGATAAGCTGCCAATGTACTATGATCCAGTCGCGAGTTGTTGTTCCCAGGATCATCCCAAATAATGAGCACTAACACGAATTATTTACAGACGAATGGAAAAACTTGTGGAATCCGACCTCAGGGAAGATCAGTTTGGATTTAGGAGAAATGTAGAAACACAGGAGGCAATACTCACATTACGACTAATCTTAGAAGATAGACCAATGAAAGGGAAACCTACATTATTATCATTTGTAGATTTGGAGAAAACTTTTGACAATGTTGACTAGCATACACTATCAAATTCTAAAGGTATCAGGGGTAAAATATAGGGAGGGAAGAGTTATATTCTAACTGTACAAAAACCAGACAGCAGTTATTAGAGTCGAAGGGCAAGAAAGGGTCGCAGAGGTTGGGAAGGGCGTAAGACATGGCTGTTGACTTTCCCCAGTGTTGTTTAATCTGTATATTGAGCAGACAGTGAAGGAATGGAAGGAGAAATTTGGAGAGGGAATTAAAGTTCAGGGAGAAGAAATAAAAACTTTGCAGAAGTTCTGGAAGAGGCACTGAATGGAATGGACAGTGTCTTGAAAGAAAGATATAAGATGAACATTAACAAGAGTAAAACGAAGGTAATGGAATGTAATGTCAGGAAATCAGGCGATGCTGAAGGAATTAGATTAGGTAATGAGACAATAAAAGTAGTAGATGAGTTATTTGGGTAGCAAGATAACTTCTGATGGCCGAAGTAAAGAAGATATAATATGCGGAATGGCTATGGGAAGAAAAGCGTTTCTAAAGAAACGAAACTTGTTGACATCCAGTATTAATCTAAGTGTTAGGAAGTCCTTTCTGAAAGCATTTGTCTGGAGTGTAGCACTGTATGGGAGTGAAACATGGACGATAAGGAGATGAGATAAAAAGATGAAAGAAGCTTTTAAAATGTGTTGCTACAGACGAATGATGAAAATTAGATGGGTAGATCACGTAACTAATGAGGGGGTTCCTACCAAAATTGGGGAGAAAAGAAGTTTCTGGCATATCCTAAGAGAAGGTATAGATTGGTTGGACACATTCTGAGACAACAAGGAATTGTCAGCTTAGCATTAGAAGGAAGTGTCTGGGGTAAAAATCGTTGAGGGAAACAGAGGGACGAATACAATAACCAGATTCAAAAGTATGTTGGTTGCCGAACTTATTCTCAGATGAAAAGGCTTGCTCAGGACAGGGCAGTGTGGAGAGCTGCATCAAACCAGTCTGCGGACTGAAGACCACAACAACAAACAACAGCATCCGAAAGCAGGACATTACAATTTACGTACTTCTTTTGGACGGAATATTCTACAGCACGTGAGATACTTGTTCCGTATCACTGATCGAGTCAATCGTACCTGGGGATTTTACCTCAATAAGTCGTACACCTGCATGTCTAATGCAGGACGGCGCGAGCTACCTGCAAGGAACCGCGACAGACTCCACAAACAATCGCCTTGGTTCCGCTCGTTTCCCGCTGGCATGCGTCTTGATATTATGGACACATGGGCGCAAGCGCGCACACACACACACGCGGTCGTGGCTCATTAGCTATTTCCTCTCCTCCCATTAGAGGGGGCCGAGATCGCATCGGCCTGTCAGATTCGGAGCCAAATTAGGCTCGGATCCAACTCCGACAGCGATATTTAGGGGCGATTCCTCTGGGCGGCGCGAGTATAAAGGAGGCCGGATAAGCAGGCGGTCGCCGCCAGTGCTGTAGGAAGCGCCCCAGGCTGTGTGCGGCCAGATACATCTCACGCGGTATGGGGGCTCCAGTCCGCAAGCCGCCACAAGGCCGGGCCGAGGCGCTATCGCGCATGCGCAGAACGCGGCCGACCGTGACGCCGACGCCGCCCCCCTGGCTAGCGAGTGAGCTGACCGTGCATGAGGTAGCCATCGCCCTCACGAGCGAGCGCCTGGCGCTCCCAACGACCGACTACTTTGCATGAGGGAGCGCGGTTAAAGCGTCTGGCGGTGTAACGTAGGAAAACACACCAGCCAGTGTTTTATATGACAAAAGAGCACTGACTTTTACTCACAATATCCACAATTAAGACGTTTTGTTGTGGTCTTCAATCCGAAGATTGGTTTAATGCAGCTGTCCACGGTATTTTATTCAAGCCTCTTCACTTCTATAGTGGGTCAGGAGGAAAGGGGTGATGTGACTCGTGATTCTGAACAAAAAACGTATAACAAACGTGTGCTCTTTTCGCGACCGTTTCCGGGGAAAACCGATTATAGCGAAGAGGAATGGGAAGAGTGTAGCGTCGTCTTTACTAACCGTGATAGTACGCAGTTCATTTGCGCATGGTGCAATTCTTCACTTAAAGCCTCAAAAGGAGACCACATGGGTATCGGATTTTTTTTTTTTTTTTTTTTTTTTTTTTTTTTTTTTTTTTTTTTTTTAATATTGTACATGAAGTACAGGAAGGAAGGAAGGAAGGAAGCTTGGAGTTTAACGTCCCGTCGACCGCGTGGTCATTAGAGACGGAGCATACGCTCGGAGTGTTGGGTAAGGATATGGAAGGAAATCCGCCGTGCCCTTTCAAAGGAACCATCCCGGCATTTGCCTGCAGTGATTTAGGAAAATCACAGAAAACCTAAATCTGGTTTGCCGGAGGTGGATTTGAACCACCATCCTCCCGTTTGCGAGTCCCGTGTGTTACCACTGCGATGAAGTACAGGATTCAAAGAACAGTCATCCAAACCCATTCGACACAATTCTCAAAAATTATCCAGAAAATCGACTTTGAAATTTTGCAATCACATTTAAGTGCCTGTAATTAAAAACAATCGCAGCATCTTTAGGTGCAGCTTAGGTAGTAGCATTCTGTCCTCACAACTATAGGGTCAGTGGTTCGAATTCCGCCGTGACAGTTTTTATTCCGTTGTTTTAGCTTACAACATTTTAATACCTAATGGTAATTTATGTTTTATAAAAGGTTATCAATAATTATGATTTAAACATGCATCCAACCAACCAATCTAACTCGTGTGCAAGTAGTAACCTCATGGAAGATGATAAATTTACACTATTTAAAATTCACCTACATAAAACATTTTGGGATCTGTGATTCTACGCGTTTTGTCCGTTTTTGTTTATGTGTATGTAGACCAGCTGAACGATACTTGAGTAAGTTAGCTGCATGAGAAGTCATTAATAGATGACTTCCCAAAATCAGCGTCGTAGCTCTTCACAAACTTAACAGTCAAAGACAACCGTTGTAAACTAATAGTGAAGCCGATACTTTAAAATATATAACCTTTTTTGATTGAAGCCATCATTATTAACAACCTTTTACAACACACAGAAAATTAAAAATTAACCAAAATACGTGCAATTATCGTTAAAATTACCATTAGATATTAAAATTGTGTAATAATTCGAGCACAGCTAAGAAAATTAAATCTGTTACGGCGAGATTTGAACTAGCCACCCTATGGTTACCACCTGAGCCACACCGGCAGATGCTACTACTATTTTTGTAATTGGTACTTACATGTACTAGCAAAACTTCAAAGTCGATTTTCTCCAGAACTTTTGAGAGTGGCGTCGAATGGCCTTAGCTGATTATTATTTGAGTTCTGATCTTTACGTACCGTAAATATATATTAAAAAAATTTAATTCCGATACCCATCAACAAAGAATTCCTACACATTCATCAACACTACGTGTCGAGGTCGCTGGATCGGTCGTCGTGAAGTCTGCATCGCCACCGAGTTCACCCCATCGGATTACTGTTTATGGGGTTGGCTGAAGAACGAAGTGTAGAAGCGTCGAGTGGACACAAAAGAGTAACTTCTCCCTCGTATTTTACATGTTTGTGCTCAAGTAAAGGAATACAGAACTGTGAAAATTGCGGTTTAACCATTAAACTACGATAAATGAATAAACAAATTTGAAGAGGAGAAAATTATCCACAACTTTGCTCTCTTATTTTTTTCATTTCATTTTATTTTACTTATTTATTTTTATTTTTCCTTTTTCAAAACTCGCATATTTGCAAAATTAACGGCGATTTGACACTGTAAAGTGTTTCCACTTTTTAAAAGTATGCAGATACGACGAACCAGGACTGTTTGTTTTCACTGCAGTGTACCTTGCGAAGCTAGCAACTACGCAATTTGTGTACCAGTTTCACCTTCCGTGATTGTGGTACACTATGCGCCTAAAACGTGTTGTTATATGGTTTTTATGACAGCATCACAAAAACATTCCTTTGATAAAATGGCGTTGTACCGTAGCACAAGAACGATATTTTTTCACAGTTTACAAATTATAACACTGACTAACGTTAAATACGATAACCTCTAAAGCTATGAAATTGTAGTTTACGATCATTTATTGTAACAAATCGTAATAAAATGACGCGTTTTCAAAAGTTCCTCAATTTTCTGACTTTTAAAAAAGATTATATTCATACATTCTATGCTAAAACGAAAGAAGGCACGAAATACGGTGTTCCGTTTCTAATATGTCTGCTCAAAAGTTCTGGTTGTCACATGAAAAGCAAGTCGCGTCTCATTGGCCACGTTCCACTCCACGAAGCAAAAATCTAAAATGCTAGATCCTTCATTCCACACTTCGGAGTGTGGTGGAACGTGGAATTCCATGCTGCGAAGTCACTACTTACTCCGCCACGTGCGTTTCCACGTCCCGTGAGAAGACGGGGTTGGCCTCTCCCACTAAACGTAACTTCGTCATCTGCAGCAGTTACTTGTCTTCAGTGCCGTACCAACTATTTCTTTAGAGGGAGGTGGGGGCGAGGAAATCTATTTACTGACTTCATCTTGACGATTCCAGGACTGGTCTGGGGGGGGGGTGCAGAGGTCATGAAACTTTCATTTAGCGGTGGTTTAGTCTGTAGTATTTGTAGTATAACTGTAGTATTTGTTACAAGGCAAAAATGCCTACCATAAAAAATACTTGGGAAGGGGGCAGAAACCGTGTGTTCTCCCTCAAAAGTTTCACGTGGAGGGGCGACTGTCCATCCTGCCCCCACCCCGCCACCAGCTGATACGACATTGCTTGTCTTACCCCCAACTTGATTGCCGCTAATGGATCATTGAAGCCGACCGCGGTGGCCGAGGGGACTGAGACGCTTCAGTCACGGTCTGCTCGGCCACTACGGTCGGGGGTTCGAATCCCCCCTCGGGCATGGATATTTGTGCCGTCCTTAGTAATAGCTAGTTCGTAAGTAGTTTGTAAGTTTAGGGACTGATGACCCCGTAGTTAAGCTATACAAACATTTGAACATTTTGAGACCATCGAAGAAAGGAGTTACAAGGGTGGCAGTAGAAGAATTAAGGGTAGGAGCAATTGTGCCTGTTTGCCAAACGTTGCTCAATTGCTGCAATAACCTATTATTATTATTTTTAAGCTGTGCTACTTGATTTACCAAACTGTGAATAGCTTCGACTGTAGAAACTTCTTGTGGTACTGACGCCGCAATTATAATGCCTTTCTTCTCTATTACGGTAATTATTTCTAAACAATATATTCAGATCCATTCAGACTACCGTCTCCGACAATCACCAACTGACACAAGAACCAGGGAAGAAAACACCCCTTACCACTAACTGCCTAAAATTTCCAACTATCACATTGACACCATTGAGTCGAGTTTCATGACACCAGTTTTAGCGTATTGTTTGGAAGAGAGGGGCTGCAAGGGGAAGGATGGGAAGATGTACTTCACCTGTAAAGACCGCGTATAAAACGCTTGTACGACCACGTTTTGAGTATTGCTCAAGTGTTGGGGACTCCCAGCAGATCAGTTTAAAGGAAGACATATAGGCGGTTCAGAGACGAGCAGCTAGATTTGTTACCGGTAGGTTCGACCAATGCGCGAGTGTCACGGAAATGCTCCGGCAACTCAATTGGGGATCGCTGGAAGAAAGACGACGTACTTTTCGTGAATTTCTGTTAAGTAAATTTAGAGGGCCGGAATTTGAAGCTGAGTGTGGTACGATCTTGCGGCCGCCTATTTACATTTCACGTAAAGATCACAAAGACAAAAGAGAAATTAGAGCTCGTACGGGAGCATATAGGCATTCTTTTTTTCCTCGTTCAATTTGGGAGTGTTGTAGGAAAGGAAATGCATAGTAGTGGTACAGTATACCCTCCGCCACGCACCTTGCGGTGAATTGCGGAGTATGTATGTAGATGTAGATGAGGACTTACGCCATTAGTAGCGTTTCTGGTGCCAAATGCGAGTCACTGTAGTAGGGTCCGACAGAAAGCGCCACCGCGCAACCGCGCATAGAGGTTGGGCGTTACGGGAACGTTGTAGGGAGGAGTGACTGCCAAGCGCCGACAGTGGAGCCCGCGGAAGAAACATTGCATAACTCGCGGCCTGCCACGCGCCTAGAGGATGAATATTATTGGCTGCCTGAGCGGTAATACTTAATACTGACAATGTGACGGAGACCTTCATATTGGTCGTGGAACTTTGGTTCGGACTCAGGTTGGTGACGTGAATGAAACAGCAAACTCATAATATTACTGCTTTAAGCCTTACAGTCGTGAAACCCGTTTGCTGCTGCTAGAGGTTCAGCCGACCCGTCGTCACATCTGCTGACTACGCACAACTCCACAGTCGTTGTTACTTCTGAAGTTGACTAAGATAGTATTTACCTGAGGGCGTTTACTACTCGATCGGGTGTTAAGGACAGCGATTTAAGCTTCTTGTTCTTTATTTGCTATCTCTATTTGTGGAGGATATTATGGCTTCAGGCTGCGTAAAGCCACGTCTTTTACCTAAAAAGTAGTGCCCCAGGCCTGTGACAAAGGTCTTGCAGTGCTCGTTTTGAGGGCGTACAGTCCGGCCGCGGATGGTCTCGCCCGCATTGCTCGGTCGCGTGGCTAATTCGTGCACTGGTACCGGCCATGGCACGGGACTCGAACCCTCGCCCAACGTTGTCATCGCCTCGGATCGACAGTCGTCGTGCTGCCAGGTCTTGGTCGCCACGGTATGGCCGCCTCCTGTGGTCCAAACCACGAACGTGGGTAAGTAGCGGGCTGTAGAGAGCCTATACAGGGAGAGAGTGGCCAACCGGCCTGTAGCCGCCATGTTTTTACCAGACTGCGCACGGGACGTGCGTTTACATAGCGACCCAGGCTGAAATGCAGCCACTTAACGACTGAAATAAGCCAACACTTCCACCCATGACGCCAAAGCACATCTACTAGCTTACTAATCAGTACGTGGTTAAAGAAATGCCATTCATCTATGTTCATGCAGGCCTCATAAATTTATAAGTAAGTCTCGTGACACAGTTTCAATGACTGTAGAATTTTAAAACAAAATTTTAAGATGTTCTGGTAATTTCGACAGTTGGCAGTTGATTAATCAGAAAGAGATACTCCATGTTATGTATCTTAAAGAAAATAATGCTATTTCAGAATTTTCTGTCTGAATATCCATCTCCGAAATTAGTACAATGTTATCGATTTCCGACCCGATATAATGCATTTTAAGTGTGCTGTCGATCTTATAACATTTTCCTGCACTGGGAAATACCAAAAACGTCATTCTATAGATACTATTAGGGACACAGTATCTCTGAAAATCGGAAAAATACCGATACTGTATCTAGTGAAACAGCAGAAACTGACTGAAAATAGTAACTGAATACCTACAATGAGTCACATCCCATAACCAAGTATAGGATTGTGAATAGCCAATAATACACAGCCAAGGGGGAGGTGCCGTAGCAATGTTGAAACATACCTTGTGGCACGACATATCAAAAACCTGAACCATGAACTAACAAAAAGCTAGAAAATACTGTTTAAAAAAAATTTACCGCTTAGCGGATTCGAACTCGCATCTTCACATTATAAATTCAGTACGTAACCACTACACCACGCGGGAATTTCACAGGCATCAATGCCTTTCTTGCTTTTAAAGTCGCCTTTACGATTCCCGCTTTCTCGGTTAATTTTCACTGCCCACTTTTCCCGTATTTCCTCATTCCTTGCAAACATAAGCATCATATAACAATCTTTACTTCGGTTTTTACAATCAACAGAGGAAGAGGAACAACGAACCACTTCTCTTGATTTGCTTCATGATTACGTAACATGAACTGATACATTATTACTGATGCTTACTAAATCACTTCAAATCAGCATTAAATCTTAAGAATTGCCGCGAAGTTCTAAGGTTATCGTCAACGACCAACGAACACGTTAGTTTATGTAAACAGATCAGACAAAAGACGTCCAGAACTGGAGCAGTGCCTACCAAAATACAACCTATAAGTAACTGTACAGTGAAATCACTGTCAGAACCTTTTAAGACACTCCACAGTACAGAAACGCACACTTTAGCTATTTACACATACAAAGCCCGCCAAATCTGGTAAAAACATGGCGTCCTGGGCTCTCAGCCAATCAGGAGCGATCTCAAGCATGGCCACTGTCTCCCTACACAGACACTCTACTTCGCTACTCCCCTGCGGCGGTGAATGGCAGTCCGGCCTCGAACTGCGCCGGGTCTGAATCAGACTGACCTTTTCGCTGACTCACTTCTCGGTGATCGCCGACTCTCTGTGACTTCTTCTCACCCACTCGTTGCGACGCTCTGGCCGACTCGCAATCTCCTCTCCTTTGAACCCCGTCGCAGATTTCCCCGCGAGATTCCAAACTCTTGCAGTCGTTCCGCATTGCCCAAGTCGACCGACTTCCTTGCTTCGGTCACGCGCTCCTAGTGGAAGCGTTGTTGTTTGAGTTGTCGCGTATGCGTGTTCCGACGGCTGCTTTTGCTTTCGTATGTCCACTCATACTGCTTCCTACTTGCGACACGAGGCGTCCGTAAGCTGAGTGACACAAGATATTTCCACAGCACTTCCTACGTTTGGCACACATTCAGTTTTATAGGATAAAATTTTGTAATGTTTGGGGAGCGATGATTTCCAACAATTTAATAAGGGCAACATCCAAGATCGCCTTTTCATTTTTATTTAGAAAACCGGTTTCGCCAATTTAACTGCCAACTTTATATCTGCAAGCTTTTGCAAAATAATACTCAAAATGCTATTACATAATACACTTTCCAGATATTACAAGCTACCATTTTCTGTATCAGATACACATAAATATTACCTGATGCCAGAATTCATTGTTGTTGTTGTTGTTGTTGTTGTTCTGGTCTTCAGTCCGGAGACTGGTTTGATACAGCTGTCCACAGTACCCTATTCTGAGCAAGCCTCTTCCAATAAGAACGGCAACCTACATCTGTCTGAGTCTGCTTACTGTATCCATCTCTTGGTCTTCCTCTGCGGTTTTTAACCCACACACGTCCCTCCAATGCTAAATTCACAATTCCTTGATGTCTAAGAATGTGTCCTACCAATCGATCCCTTCTTTTAGGCAAGGTATGCCAGATATTTCTTTTCTCCCCAATTCTGTTCAATACCTCCTCGTTAGTTATTCGATCCACCCACCTAATCTTCAGCATCCTTTTGTAGTACCACATTTCAAAAGACTCTATCCTCTTCCTGTCCGCACTGTTTATCGTCCGTGTTTCACTCCCATAAAAGGCATCATTCCACACAAATGCTTTCAGAATAGACTTCCTTAGGCTTAAATCAATATTCGATGTTAACAAATTTCTCTTTCTCAAGAACGCTTTTCTACCCATTGCCATTCTGCTTTTTATATCATCTGTACTGCGACCATCATTTATTATTTTACTACCAAAGTAACAAAACTCATCTACCTCCTTTATTGCTTCGTTTCCCAATCTAATTCATTCAACATCACCTGGTTTTCTTAGACTGCACTCCATTACCCTAGTTTTGCTCTTGTTAATGTTCATCTTATATGCACCTTTCAGCACACTGGCTATTCCGTTCAGCTGCTCTTCCAGGTCTTTTGCTGTCTCTGACAGATTTACTATGTCGTCGGCAAAACGCAATGTTTTTATTTCTTCACCCTGAACTTTAATTCCTTCTCCAAATTTCTCCTTGATATGCTTTATAGCTTACTCAATGTACAAATTGAATAACATTGGAGGAAGGCTACAACCCTGTCTCACTCCCTTCCCAACCACTGTATCCCTTTCATGCCGTTCAACTCTGACAGCCACTGTCTGGTTTTTGTACAAGTTGTAAATAACCTTACGCACCCTGTATTTTACTCCTGCTTGCTTCAAAACTTGATATAGTTTATTCCAATCAACATTGTCAAAAGCCTTTTCCAAATCTACAACAGCTAGAAATGTAGGTTTGCCTTTTCTTAATCTATGTTCTAGGATAAGCCGTAAAGTTAGTATTGCCCAAATTGATCTTCCCCGAGATCGGCTTCTACCAGCTTTTCCATCCTTCTTTAAATAATTCGTGTTAATATTTTGCAACCATGACTTATTAAACTAATGGTTCTGTAGTTTTCACATCTGCGCCTGCTTTCTTTGGAATGGGGATTATAACATTTTTCTTAATGTCTGGGGGTACTTCGCCTGTCTCATACATCTTACATGCCATGGCTGGTTCCTCGAGAGACTTCAGTAGCTCTGAGGGAATGTCACCTACTCCAGGGGTCTTGTTTCGACTTAGGTCTTTCAGTGCTCTTAATATCCTTTTTGAATTTCTGCATCTGCACTGAGAATGGTTACTAAGATATCCAAAATCTATATGCGATAATAAATGCAAAAGATTTTTACGGCCAATGCTGCTTCATTTAATGTTTACAATAATTTTGTTGTTCTTGAGCACATCATTCCACATAATGAAATAGTTGACTTACATATTAAGAAAAATTATCGTATTTACATAATTGTTATATATAATCGTTCATTAATCCGTTAATCGTTTATTAACGAAGTTAATTTTTTGAGTAACGGGTTAACTCTTAAGTTAATTTTTAAAAAGCGTTGACAGTCTCTTTAACCCTTTGCAGAACGACATGTTGACCACAGCTGTTTATTAATTCTCAATTCTACCGGTTTCGGTTATTTACTATTGTCAAGCGTTAGCAGAGATTAGCTAATAGCTATGGTCAACATGTCGTTCTGCAATTATCTGAAAGCTGTTATGCCTCACCTACTCATCTTTAACTTCCGTTAATTGGCCGTTAGTCCGTTAATCCGTTACTTTTGTACCCACTTCTTATGACAAAAGTCTTGCCGCGTAAATTATGTTTATTCTAGCGCAAGTCCCGTCTGTATGCGGCTACGCCCAGGCTGTGGATTGAATCACTCCGTGCAAGTGCGCGGGTGATCTCCTGCGACTCTGCGTATACCTGCGCTGAGTCTAGGAAGGTAGAATAAAATCTGCTCCAAGTGAGAGAAAACCGCGACTCTGCGTATACCTGCGCTGAGTCTAGGAAGGTAGAATAACAGCTTAACGTCCCGTGTCAGTGGTCTGTACTCGCCGGCAGCAGGTTCTTGCTTGAGTGTCTAAGTTAATTTGTATGTGAAAACATTATCATGGGTTCAACAGTGATGACAATTCGTGGCCACATCTAAGTGATTTTGTTGATTTTATATCTAGATCGGGAGAACAAATACTTTTCAACTTCCGAAACTAGGAAATGGAGTGCAGTCTAAGAAAATCTGGTGATGCTGAAGGTAGATGAGTTTTGTTACTTGGGTAGTAAAATAACAAATGATGGTCGCAGTACAGAGGATATAAAATGCAGAATGGCAATGAGTAGAAAAGAGTTCTTGAAAAAGAGAAATTTGTTAACATCGAATATTGATTTAAGTTTAAGGAAGTCCTTTCTGAAGGCATTTGTATGGTGTGTTGCCTTGTATGGGAGTGAAACAAGGACGATAAACAGTGCGGACAGGAAGAGGATAGAGTTTTGAAATGTGGTGCTACAGAAGGATGCTGAAGATTAGGTGGAGGATCGCGTAACTAATGAGGAGGTACTGAACAGAATTGGGAGAAAAGGATTTTCTGGCATACCTTGACTAAAAGAAGGGATCGATTCGTAGGACACATTCTTAGACAACAAGGAATTGTGAATTTAGCGTTGGAGGGAAGTGTGTGATTTAAAAACCGCAGAAGACCAAGAGATGGATGCAGTAAGCAGACTCAGACAGATGTAGGTTGCCGTTCTTACGTGAAGAGGCTTGGTCAGAATAGGGTACTGTGGACAGCTACATCAAACCAATCACCGGACTCTAGACAACAACAACAAAACAACAACAACATTCAGTGAATTCTGGCATCAGGTCATTTTTATGTATAACTGATACAGAAAATGATAGCTTGTAATATCTGGAAAGTGTGTTATGGAATAGCATTTTGAGTATTATTTTGCACATGCTTGCAGATCTGAAGTTGGCAGTTAAATTGTCGAAACCGGTTATCTAAATAAAAATGAAAAAGCGATATTGGATGTTGCCCTTATTAAATTAAGGCTCACACCTCGAGCCTTAATAATCTTAAGCAGTACATGAGGCGATGCCATAAATTGCAGTCCCCACAGTTTGAAGAGAGAGTCAAAGCAGGTTCCGCTCGAGGAAAAACCAAAAGGAATGAAAATATTTTGTTTTCCGATAACGACAGTGGCGCCAGTAGCAGCAAAACGCTGAAAAAGATGCGAGAAATAAGCATTGGGGACTCTTCTGGCATTGTAGCAACTTGCAGCGGTGTATACCAAGCTGGTACGGATCAGTGCATAGCCAACTTCTTTGTTTCCAACATGATACCTTTATATGTCGACGAAACGAAGTCGTTAGAGAACTTAGCAAAAACTATAAATACCAACAAAAGTGCAATATTGAGGAGAACTTTGGGGCAGACGCATCGTTGATGCGATTGAAGCAACACCTGATTAATTAAGTAGGTAGTGATTAGATATCATTTGTTTACGCTCACGGTCGACTGCCACGATTGTGGCCGAGTAATGCTAGTTTTTATTTATATTCTAAGCCTTATTTGAACTTGCGTACCTAAAACATTTTTCTTAACTATCCCGTTGGATAATACTTTTTTTTAATTGCTGATTTCAATAATATAACAACATAAATATACAAATTTGGAGATTGAAGAAAATTTTTCGTGGCTGCACAATACCGTTACGAGTTAACGACTAACGATTGACCTTAACTTCCGTTAAATTGTCCGCAGAGTAACGCTTCAACGTTTAACGAAGTTAACTTGTTTAGTAACGGATTAATGATTAACGAAGTTAACTTTTTGATTAACGGTGCCCAGCTCTGATAATTGCCAGCTTCGGATAGTAACTATCTAACCTAAACATTGGACAACAATGTTTTTAGATGGACATCATCTATAATTTTAATTGCCTAACCTGTTCTGTGTGGCTCCTAGTTCACTTTCTTCTTAATTTTATAGGGATATTGACAATATGTTGATATATGTTGATCGTCTAGCTCCATAATGTAAATGTGAATGTTGTTGCGCATGTAGATCATTGATCTTGACTTCAGGAAGCGATGCTCATATGTCATGTCTAGAGCGCCATCTGGTACCAATTTGTGAGTTGGATTGCTAATTTAGCCAGTTTTCTTCTAACTTTGTGACCACATCTTACCACAGTGGGATGCTTTTGATGTATTTATATGATGACAAGTCATAAATAACGTTGGCAAATTGTATTTCTAAAAGTTTTTCGTTGTGATGATCTGAGGAATTAAATGAAAGGTGCTTTAGAAAGTGTGTTTTTCAAGATATGTATTTATGACTTGTTTTATTATAGCGTTTTCAGTATGATTTTTTTTTCATATGCTTGCAGATCTGAAGATAGTTACAGGCGCCGCGGTGGAGCGGCCAAGCGCATTGAGGCGCTATGCTGCGATGCGCGATGTCGTTCCCCGTCGAGGGCTCGAATCCCCCCTAGGGCATGGATGTTTGTATCCATGCCCTGCAGTCCCTGCAGTCCCTTAAGCTTTACAAACAATTCAACATTTTGATTTACACTGCCGAAACCGGTTATCTAACTAAAATTAAATAACGATCTTGGCTGTTATGCATAATAAAGTTTATCGGAGTTAACCAGTTTCACATCGTTCGCCTTCCTTTCTCTCTCTACAGAAATTTCAAAGTCCAGGAACCGATGACACTGGCACTTTGGTTTTATTAGTTTGCAAACATTTTAAGATTCGAGAAGAACGAGAAGGGGTAGAACGCGGAGGACGTGGTGGAGGAGGATGTTGAGGTAGAGAGTCGGACAGAGACAGAGAATAGAAGGGACAAGCAGATGGACAGGAAAGGGAGAAGTACAGTGAATGTTGGATAAAATTAATATAGGAACAGCGCAGGGTTTTCACCTACCTAATACAGACAGAACTCTTAAGAGAACAAACAGGAAAGTATGAAAGACTCTTAGAGACTGGGGAGGTATTCGGCAGGCATTCCAGGACGGAGTGTAGGATGTATATCCAGATCTCATCCATATTTAGTAATTGTGAATCACTGCCTTGTTCACTACATACTTCCTGCAATGCTAAATTGATGATCCCTTGATGTCTCGTTGTCTCATCGATCGATCCCTTCTTTTAATGAAAATATACCAGAAGTTACTTTTTTGCTCAGTTGTGTTCAGTATCCCCTCATTAGTTAGGCGGTAGAGAATCTTCGAAATTTTCATTCATCACCAGGTTTCTAACAACGTTCAGATGTTTGTAAAGCTTATGGGACTTAACTGCAGGGTCATCAGTACCTAAACTTACAAACTACTTATGAACCGACTTATACTAAAGACAGCACAACATCCATACCCGAGGGAGGATTCGAACCACCGACAGCGAACGGCCTCGGCTGCTCCGCCGCGGCACCAAGCTTCTATGAATGTTATTGTCTGTACTCCTTATGTTCCACATTTAAACTCCCGCACATTGGTACAGTCCAGGCAAATGCCTTCAGTAAACACTTCACAACATTTACAATAACACCCAATTTCAATCAGTTTCTCTTCATCAGGAAAGCTTTTCTCCCCATAGCCACTCTACACTTTATATCTTCTTAGTTCTGCTTGCAAACGAGTATTATAAACGAGTATGCCAAAAATAATCTGTATCTCTAAAATAATACATAATTTACTTCATGATATAAGCTCCGTTTACAAACTAATTAGAATATTCTGCCTTCTATTAGGAGTAACAAGTAGCATCATTAAAGGACGATTGAAGCCTTGTGTGGAATTAAAGTTAATGCCGGTATGGGAGCGCAATTCGTGACGTAGGCGCGGATTGTCCCCCCCGCAAACAACCACCGACCAGACGACGGCCAAGATGCTGGGGGTTGGTGGGAGGAGATAGCTTTCTCCATTACCCCCACACCTGTTACAATTCCCTCTTCTGTCGTGAAGAAACTGTGCATTCATCTTCCGTATCCCACCTTACCGTTTGTACCACTGTGAGTCGCTTCCTCCTGCTTCTGATCTAGTCGCGTAAGATTCGGGGAAAGAACGATTACTCTTACCTCTTACGCTTCAGTGTCAGCTCGAATTTCTCTTACAGTAATTACATGAAACTCTCACGAATAGCGTGTGATACTGCGACATACCACAGACGACTGTCGAACTCTTTCGGAAGCGTTTATCTCGTGTCCAGCGATAAACGAACTTCCCTGTATTCATAACTTCCGTTTCCTCGACTCAAAGGCCGGCTTTTAGCATCAGCATTGACGTATTTTACGACAATTTCACACTGTCATGTCTTAACCATAAATTGAGTGTCACTGACGAAATACAGAAGTATCGTATTTTGAAACAATAAATGTATTTTCACGTGTACGGTTCAGTACGTAAGTTACAGATTAAAAAGCTTTTGCTAAGAGTATTTATTCCTTTATTTCGCGGATTTTTGCACACCACACTCACTGACAGTGATCTGTATATAATCCACTACCATGAACCTTAATAAATTATGCACTTAAACCTTCTTGATGAATCACACTGCCTATTGGTGAAAATCGAATTAAAATATGTCAAATAGTTTCTGAGGACAGGAATAAATGTTTGTAAAGCTTATGGAACTTAACTGCGGGGTCATCAGCCCCTAAACTTACAAACTACTTATGAACTACCTTATACTAAAGACAACAAACGTCCACGCCCGAGGGGAGATTCGAACCCCCGACGGGGAATGGACTCGCGCATCGCAGCCTAGCGCCTCAATGCGCTCGGCCGCTCCACCGCGGCAGCTGCGGACAGACAGATGGGTTGGCTTTGTTTTATAATATGTATAGATATCTATAAACATTCATATGTCACGTGTATTTTATTGGTTGCTTTGTCCTGCATAGTACAATTAAAAACGTGTATACTATGCTTACACAATGCTCTGTGTTTGATTCATATTTTCATACTAATATCAAAGTCTAACGTATTTATTAAAAAGGTTTTTCTGGAACTCGCAACAGCAACGCCCCTATCGGAGAAAGAGTCAACCGTATCGGCACTATCAACACTGTCACGGAAGGGACGCTAGCTCTCCAAGCGGCAGTTTTGTTGTTACAGAAGAATCACCTGATACATTGGGCTCTTTCTCCGCTAGGGCGGTAACTGTCGTTCCAAGAACAAACATAAACTTTTACGTATATGTTAATAAATATCATGTTCCGATTGCTAACGAACTTCACAAGATCACCCGCTGGGCTAATCTTGAGTTTTACTGAAGATTTCATCAAAATTGCTTTAGCCGTATCGGAGTTTATAGGGAGCATACGCACATTCACACATACATTTTGATAGATTACAGATACGTACACTCTTTGACAAAAAACCTGGCCGCCGGCCGGCCGCCGCTGAGCCTAAGTCCGAGCCGATCGCGACATGGGACAATAAAAGTGGCCGCGCTGATTCGCTCTAAGTCCAGCTATCTGCACAATCTGGCAACACTGCAGACTGTGGGAGTTCATACAGTACTTCTTGTGTGCAGTTAGAAGGCAACTGGGTCAGCTACATCCGTGGTCTTGCGGTAAAGTGCGCGACTTGCATTTTCAGTATTAGCGATCGAAACCGACTGTTGACAAAAATTTTAAATTCATGTCACTCGTGCAGGCTGATGCCACATGTGTAAGGGGAGCATATGTGTAACGTATTTCATTTTTTGGTACACTGGTAATAACATTCCGGCCCAATAACATCGCTGCCTCTGGTCGCAGCACTTGGCAGAGCTCTCCGCGGCCCACTCGCCGGCAGCAGCGGTGGCGGCGCTACACAGCGCTGTCTCGCCCTCTGCCCACAGCGCCTGCTGTCGCTCATCGCCCTGGATACGTAAAATGCTGTAGTGTTGCTAAGTGGTGGTCCACAAAAAAAGGTTGCGATTCGTATTTCACAAAGGATATAACGAAGCAGACCACCTATTTTGAATGATGAGCATATAATACATTAGAGAGGCAAAAATTTGTCATTGTCCAATCCAATGGCACTCTACGATGGTTAACACTTATTTGTGGTTTAAATCTCGATCCTTTTCCTTTCAGAAAAGCCTTTCATGTAATTTGTTATTGTTAGCAGTTCATATGTTTTCATCAAGACACAATATGTAACTCAATAAAATGTTTTTGTGTCATTGTTTCATTCCTTACGGTAAATGTATGAGCTAAATGATGTGAATACGTTTCAGTGCACGTTCTAAAGCAACACAGGCACACTACAAGGTTCGTGTCTTCATGTCTCATTTCTACTGGAGATATTTCGCATCAATGGAGGTGAATTCGAATTTCTTCGAAGGCGTTTGTATGATGAAGCAAAGAAGACATCTAATATCATTTCCGAAATTTGAAGTCGATCTTTCTGAAAGACTTATTGTATAAAGCTTTTCTTATGATTCCGTTAAAGAGTTTCTTCTGGCAATCTGCAGCGAATAAAGTAAAATGAAACAAAATAAAATGAAATTCCATCACCAAACGCAATTTCTCCAACCAGGATTAGAACAGCCGCCTCACACCAAGCTTGCAGCGTAAGACACAAGCAGAACCACACAGCCAACCACACACTGCAGCATATTGCCATCAGTCTCTCACATATTCAATGCTGAGCCTCTAATGCATCGCGAAAGATAACCTGAAAGTCACCTATACAAATAACAACATTCCTTGAGTGCAAAAGTTAAGTTTCTGTCTCTCATTTCACGTGGGCATTACACATCATGAGTCATGAAAGTAGAAGAGGAATGTCAAGTGAACTTAGTGAGACAATTCAGTACCACTTGCGGAAGTAACTGCACAGTCACAGTGTTGCCAAATATCAGCAACGATGTTGCCAGTTCTTAGCTATGCTAGGAAGACCTGTGTAGCGACAAGCGATGCGAAATCGCGTACGTCTCATGCGGGCTTCTAGATGGGAGTCGCGCATTTTGGTTAATATGCGACACTCTCTCCTGATAGATTCCGTCGTCACATTTAGGATGCAAATATTTATTTCGTCCAATGAGGCCGAAACTAGCGTTTAAATTTTTGAAGCTTTACTGCATTATGATATATTTTCAACAAATGACTAGAGAAGTTAAAAATACGGATATTGTGCTTGCAACATACGGCAGGTCAAAGACTGAGATATATAAACTTCCAACACGATTTCAGTTTCACCCTCCCCTCCCCCCAAAAAAATATTAAAACAATTACTTTTTTAGATATCTACAAAAGCTATTTTTTCTGAGTTACTGGAAATGAACGTTGCATCATCCATCACTAAACAGTAAGGTATCAAACACTTCACATCTTGAAAGCGACAGCCCACAATATTCTCAATCCTACTAGCATCTGGCCTCAACTGGCTTTTAGCCATGCATTGAGAAGAAATGCTGATGAATTGATAACTTACCCTCATCAACTTTCAGTGAGAGCTTTTTGTAACAAAACGAAAAAGTAATGCGTACCATCATTTTCTCCAATGTTACTAGGCACTGTTGTCGGAAGATGGACTTTATCTACGTTGAGTCTTGTCAAACGCGTCTCACATTCAAGGAATATTACCTAAACGAATTTAGTCCTCATGAAGCTGTAACAAAACAGAGAATCTGGGTGGTTGTGCATATTCCTAAGTTTTCTTACTTTGCCGTAATACTTGATGCAAAGATGAGCAAAATACAAATCCATCATCTATCGGTTTCTTCGATTCTTTGGGCAGTCTTCTTTGGTTTGCACTCCTTTACTTCGTCGGCGATCTACTGGCTTTATTGAAAATACAGTAATCAAAATTACGCGACTATTTGTCCAAGATTTTAATGTGCTTGGTTTTTATTCTGAATGACAGTGATGATTTCAGTTGGACTGGTTCCATATATCGGAGCCTAATTAATGACATTTTATTCCCATGACAGATGAAAGCAATTAGAACCTTGTGTCTGTATAATGAATCTTCATATGAAAAAAATTAACACCTGAAGATGGGTCTTTAAAAACGTGAAAACGATAGTGGACGTGTAAAGCAACGTTCCTAAAAAAAAAAAAAAAAAAAAAAAACAGCTGACGCGGCTTCAGAATTTATTATTTACTTTATGGGATGATTGAAGTGATTTCCAAATAAGTTTTTCTATCTATATTTAAAATTTTACCATCATTTTAGAACAATTGATATATTAATTAAAGAAAATGTTCTTTCGTTTTGTTGGTGATGTCACTTGATATTCTTGAAGTAGGTGGCTACAGCATCTGCTACGAGGTTTCCAGGAGACAGTTGGCAGGATGATTTTGTTTGACAGTAAGCGGATAAATTTAAGATGTAACGAAACGAAATGATGAGATCCATCTTTTGCAACAAAACGCACCCGATTTCTAAATTGGCTAGGTTTTCAGAAATTGACTATTATACAGCTAGACATTACTGCTATAAACCCTACCTCATTGATTTACCCACAGCTGAGGCAGATTGCTCGCAACGTGAAAGAGAGTAGGAGTAGTTAATGTATGAAACGACCTTCTTGAACACAAATTCAGTTAACTACGACAATGAGCATATTATGATGTTAATTTTTCAAAATATTTAATGTAGGTGACAATAAAAAGTCAACTGACTGCAGAATTACATGTCAGACTCACATCTACATGATGCCGAAGTAGCGAAACAATAGGCCCTACTACGATGTTGGAAAATCTTGATTACATTGATGGCCTGATGAACGAGTTTTTGTAGGTGGCGTCCGGCATGTTAGGATCCGGATCCGTAATTCCCCTCAGGCTCGAGATACTGTGGTCTCCAAATTGCACATATGTCACGTGGCCAGCTATTAAAAAAAAAAACAATTAATACCTCATTGAGCGTATTACCAGTTTTGTTTCTCGGTTTATGCTTGATTCATATGCAGTACTTATAGTTATGTTTACTGTACTCCATTAACTAACAATAAGACTAACAATTTGTCGCAGAAAAGTCTTCCCAAGAACTCAAATTTTGTCCAGTTTCCTTCCAGTTTGCTTCCTGATAAAATAAAAAGTCCGCAGATCAATATGGAAATTACAAGCGACCTGTTATTGACAGATCATCTTTCTACGTTAAATAGCGTTCCATTTGAATTTTTTGAGCACGTTCCTTGATGAGGTGCTCAATGGATTCCGGACCTGTCTTTGTTGCCTGCCTCGTTGATTTCATAAAATGTTACGTAGTCTCATGGCCGGATGCGATGCAGACATAGTTTTAATTGCAGTGTGTTCATTACAGCGCGGTGATAGGTTTCAAAGTACAAACTTAATGACGACTTTTAGGTGCCAGGTATCTCACGTCGATAGATATCATTCGATCGGTGTCGTCGCAGATAGCGGACGACATTAATTTACTAACTATTGCAATGTTCAATGCAATTCGTGAATTTCATTTATTTCTTATTTTACAGTCAAAACGGGTAAGTTCGGGGAGGTCTACCGAACATCTGTTAGACTCTGTTTGATGGCTTCGTCTATTCAGAGCGACAACTATCCTTTCCATCCAGCAGGCGCGCTCCGCCTTCTCCGTTTCCAGACGCGCGCGCCTTCGCTCGCTCGTTGTGCCGCATTTACCAAAACGACCGTGGCTGCCCCCACCGCGTCATACCTCTTATCGATTTCAGAAAGGTAATGAAATAATTTACCCTTCAAGTTGGTGACGACTAAACGCTACTGTTAGCATTACTCATGATGCAAGAACACTTTCTGTGCCAGTGTTACTATGATGTCTGACATAGCTCTTAAAAATTCGAAAATTTATTGGAACTATCCTTAACGCGGTATCAATTATCGAGTGGACAAAAAGTACTTTATACATCTTAGTCTATTTTAAAACCACGTTTATATGCATTTTCCATTTGAATGATTATTTTACGCTTTTCAAATTTTTTATGTGTGAAATTTTTCATTCAATTTCAAAAACTTTTATGAGAATACAACAGAGACATTTGATACATTTGTTTTATTTCTATTTCATTTAACCCCTCTTATGTATTAGTCACGAAAAGATCGCGAAGGTAAAAGATAGAGCAATATGAACTCACACTAAATCTTACCAGAAATAGTTTTAACGGCGAACCATTCACGACTGGAAGAGAAACAGGCAGAAACAGCAGTTGTATAAAAAGTGCCCTCCACCAACACCAATTAAGAAATGGCGTTAATGAAGCAGTGTCATCCAGTTCTAAGTTGAGTTGAAAGTTCAAGGTCTCTTGTTCAGAGGGAAGTTGGTTTGAAACGAACTGCAAAATTTGTACCAACACACGGAAACATGAACAAAGTAAGCTCTATTGCACAAGAGACACGAAAGAAAGAAGGAAGGTTACGATTTAACGTCCCCTCGACAAGGGGGTCATTAGAGCGAAGCAGAAGTTCGGGTTGTCATGATAAGGATGTGGAAGGAAATCGGCCGTGCCCTGCCGCAGGGATCATTCCGGCATTTGCCTAGACTGATTTAGGAAAATCATGGAAAAATCAAATCCAAATGGCCAAAGGCCAGTTCGTTGCGCCGTGCAGCCCAATATGAGTCGAATGGGTTATCACTGCACTAACTCGCTCCGTAGCAAAAACAAATGCGATTAAATATTGCATTATCACGCGGTTCTGAGTTACGTTAATTAAGTTTCTGGCCTATCGTTAGTATAAAATCAATTGTAAAATTTGTAACAAAAACACAATAGACAATAAAGCAACTTAATAAACACGTGTTACAACGATTCAAATTGATCGATGAATTGTGCCATGGTTTAAAAGAATATTAGGGAAAGCAATTGCACTGTTGCTTGTTAAAAGATAGTAAATAAAAGTATTGACGTATCTCTTATTCATTTATTTTGAACAGATGCCGTAGAATGCGCAAGGCTGAAATTTTACCGCTATTATAAAAATGAAGTTCAACCACTTCACGAGGAGAATTATAGGAAAAATATGTGTTTAACAATATTAAGGAGATGAACAGCAAGAGCAAACTGTTTACGGTTACGAACAATATTCGTACAAGTAAATATACCAACGGTGGAAATACGACCGCCTACTGCGAAATGAATTATGTGGAGCACATGTTTTCTTTCGACGTGAAATCTGGGACCAGCAGAGACAAAGTATTATCCGTCTAGAGACAACGGAAAATGTAATGCGGTCGGAACCGTCCGCTTCCCTGCCTTTCGTGGAGATATTTCAGATGAAAGCGTTCTGCCCATGGACGATAGACCTGAAATAACCAAACGGTTTGGTTTATAGGACAGTTTCATTTTGGCGGTTGCAATTACTTTACAAATAATAGATCGAATGAATTGAGTAATTTGAAGGGAAACGAATTATTACAATTACTTTGAATCACCTGCAAAGATAAAAATATTTAAGACAAAAAGTACTTCCGAAGCAACATTAAACACTAACATTATAATTCACCAAAACACGGGCATACGAAGAAAACAGTTTCTTATTGGGAAAGGGTATGCGGATGTAATAGAAGTCATTATATTCTGCAGCAAAAGCCGTCTGGTCAGTTTTATGATTATCGGTAAAAACTAGGACGGTACACGCCAGATGCTCATTTTGGTGATATTCCTGAACTGTGAGCCGCGTATGACAAGATTGAACGTATATAGTCCAATTTGGGACAAAAATGCGTAGGAACGTTGGAGAAAGTAGTCATTTCACACTTTATCTGTTTCGTTAAAAGAAACTCTCCACAGAAGTTACTGAAGGTAAGTCATCTATTCATCAGCATTTTCAATGATGTTGTCTGCCTTCAGACTGAATGGGCTTTGGCAATGCAGCATGGATAAAAGCCAGTTGAAGCTAGCTGTTTGTAGGAATGAGGATATTGTGGAATGGCCAAGAAATTCTTCCTATAGCTTAGCAGTATTGGTTACGATGCTAGGCAACTCTGATTGTTCCCTTAGTTCCAGAATTCGAGGTATTTTCCAATATTCATGAGTATATGAGATTAGTCATTGCATTTAAATGACTCTGTTATCCTGAATTAAATTTTCGACCGCAGAAAGGTCTACCACTGCTTAAATTGCAAACAGTTTTGTGTTTTATGTTGGGACTGTGTGTGTTAACTGCAAACAAATGTCAGATAACTGAACTAGTAATCTCATTTTAGATCGGTGGCGCCATCCTCGTTTTCTGATCTACAGCGAGCATAGTTGATTAGTGAGGTATCGTTGTACTAGTGATGTGTGTGGCTTCAGGTCTATTTTTCTCCTCTGAAAAATGTCCTTAATGGTATTCAGCAACGAAATACCAAAACTCATTGCAGTCTGTCAACCAAGAGATCGGCATTTTCTATTGTTATTGTAATCTTTATCATTCTGCTGTAACGCCGTAAACGTCATTGATTACTATCATTATTACCATCATTATTATCATTAATTCAGTTCCAAAAGCGCTCTTTCCCATGTGGCCAAGAGACCAGAAAGAATGTGTGGTTTGACGAAATATAGGACCATAGGAAAAAGTAGGTAAAACGTTTGTAACAATTTCTGTTGATTTAACATCGTGACCACAGATACTAAGCAACAGCACATGCAAGTCATAGGTTGCAACGCTCGAAAAATCCATCAGACACATGGGTTCGGATTCTCATCATCATTTGTTGCCCCAACAAGACTATAACACTATAGCTGCTTAGTAGACTATAGGTCATATGTATATGGTTGCAGAGGAAAACCTCAGAATTGCACATTTCCCACATATACAGTTTAGTTTCTGTGTTCATGGCCGTAATTTTAAATATCCAATCTTCTGAATACTCAAGTGAAATAATTACTGTGTTGCACAAATAATCAGTTAACTATGTTTCTTCTGGCTTTCAAGCAAACCAACACATTTATATATTCACGTAGAAGACATGAAATATTACTTGTACAGTCGTAAGGCTGCATTTTGAAACGCAGTCGCTTTCAAGTTGCAAAGTTTTTCGAGACGGATGGGGCATCATGGGACATCATTGATTTCCAGTAACTTTTCATAAAGAAAAATTAACTTTTGTCGAAATGTAACAAAGCATTTCTTTTAGTCTCTTATTTTTTGGGGGGGAGGGAGGGGGGATGAAACTGTAAACGTGATGCATGTTTATGTATCTCAGTCTTCGACCTGCCATATGTTGCAAGCACAATATCCGTATTTTTAACTTCTCTAGTCATTTGCTGAAAATATATCATAATGCAGTAAAGCTTCAAAAATTTAAACGCTAGTTTCGGCCTCATTGGACGAAATAAATATTTGCATCCTAAATGTGACGACGGAATCTATCAGGAGAGAGTCTCGCATATTAACCAAAATGCGCGACTCGCCTCTAGAAGCCCGCATGAGACGTACGCGATTTCGCATCGCTTATCGCTACACAGGTCTTCCTAGTACAGCTAAGAACTGGCAACATCGTTGCTGATATTTGGCAACACTGTGACTGTGCAGTTACTTCCGCAAGTGGTACTGAATTGTCTCACTAAGTTCACTTGACATTCCTCTTCTACTTTCATGACTCATGATGTGTAATGCCCACGTGAAATGAGAGACAGAAACTTAACTTTTGCACTCAAGGAATGTTGTTATTTGTATAGGTGACTTTCAGGTTATCTTTCGCGATGCATTAGAGGCTCAGCATTGAATATGTGAGAGACTGATGGCAATATGCTGCAGTGTGTGGTTGGCTGTGTGGTTCTGCTTGTGTCTTACGCTGCAAGCTTGGTGTGAGGCGGCTGTTCTAATCCTGGTTGGAGAAATTGCGTTTGGTGATGGAATTTCATTTTATTTTGTTTCATTTTACTTTATTCGCTGCAGATTGCCAGAAGAAACTCTTTAACGGAATCATAAGAAAAGCTTTATACAATAAGTCTTTCAGAAAGATCGACTTCAAATTTTGGAAATGGTAATGGATGTCTTCTTTGCTTCATCATACAAACGCCTTCGAAGAAATTCGAATTCACCTCCATTGATGCGAAATATCTCCAGTAGAAATGGGACATGTAGACACGAACCTTGCAGTGTGCCTATGTTGCTTTAGAACGTGCACTGAAACGTATTCACATCATTTAGCTCATACATTTACCGTAAGGAATGAAACAACGACACTAAAACATTTTAGTGAGTTACATATTGTGTCTTGATAAAAACACATGAACTGATGACAATAAAAATTACATGAAAGGCTTTTCTGAAAGGAAAAGGATCGAGATTTAAACCACAACTAAGTGTTAACCATCGTAGAGTGCCATTGGATTGGACAATGACAATTTTTTGCGTCTCTAATGTATTATATGCTCATCATTCAAAATAGGTGGTCTGCTTCGTTATATCCTGTGTGAAATACGAATCGCAACCTTTTTTGTGATCACCACTTAGCAACACTACAGCATTTTACGTATCCAGGGCGATGAGCGGCGGCAGGCGCTGTGGGCAGAGGGCGAGGCAGCGCTGTGTAGCGCCGCCACCGCTCCTGCCGGCGAGTGGGCCGCGGAGAGCTCTGCCAAGTGCTGCGGCCAGAGGTGGCAATGTTATTGTTCCGGAATGTTATTACCAGTGTACCAAAAAATGAAATACGTTACGCATATGCCCCCCTTACACATGTGGCATCAGCATGCACGAGTGACATGAATTTAAAATTTTTATCAACAGTCGGTTTCGATCGCTAATACTGAACATGCAAGTCGCGCACTTTACCACAAGACCACGGATGAAGCTGACCCAGTTGTCTTCTAACTGCACAGAAGAAGTATTGTATGAACTCCCGCAGTCTGCAGTGTTGCCAGATTGTGCAGGTAGCTGGACTTAGAGCGAATCAGCGCGGCCACTTTTATTGTCCCATGTCGCGATCGACTCGGACTTAGGCTCAGCGGCAGCCGGTCGGCGGCCAGGTTTTTTGTCAAAGAGTGTACGTGAACGCGATATGTTCGTAGACCCACGTAAGTACTTACGTTTTCGGAAATTAAACTACACTGTGATCCAGATCATCTCCCTTGCACAGTTTGTCACTGAACGTGGTTAAGCATCTCTGTGGGGCATGCGCACTTACCAAAAGAACCCTAATTCAGCTCTCCTCTAAATCTTTTCTGCGCCCTCCATCTATGCTAACTGATTAAAAATTAGTAATTACTTGATCAAGGGTTTTCCGTTATCTCCATTTGCAGAGCCTCACATTTTCTGAAGATCCTTCCAATGAATGTCGGTCTGTAATATTATCTGCAGTAACCGTTCCACTTTAACTCGCCACGTACTCCTAGATATTTCTAGGATGTAATTGCTTCCAGTCACTGTTCTAAAACCACTTCACCATTCAGCAGTGAGTCTTTATGCATTCTTGAGGCCAATACTTTACACTTGTTTCTGTTCAGGGTCATCTCTAATTTCCATACCATTTTCCGTGTTGAGATAGTATTCGCGATAAGCCTCATGGAACTACGACGTTGCCCTCGCCGTCATTTATACGTACAGTACTTGAAACACAATCAACCATCAACACTCCCTTACAGAACAACTGAGCTTGAGAATGCCATTCTGCGTTCTATTTTCAAGTAATGTAGTGGTACAGCCTGACTTCTATGTCGACATGCAACTACTTCTCCTGCTGTTGCATTCGAAAATGACGATCGAGGTAAGTCCGACTACTAATAACAGATGAAACTGTAAAAATTGCGGAATAGCTACTTGACCTTATTTCTATGAAGTCATAACAACTGATAATTTTTCAATCTAATCACACATCTAGTCTGATATATTTGTGACAAATGTCATAAATATGCCACACACAACATCTAATACATATACCGTGATTTTTTCCCCCTTTCATATTGCTTCACAGTGAATACCTCGAGCTCCAGCCCATCATATGGTGCGTCAGGCTATAAATTTTATGTTAATTCTCTTTCCGGTCATATAATTAACTTAATTTACGTATTCTGTCGCATATACTACAAGAATAAGTGGAGATATCTGCTACAGGATAGTCAAATATGCAACATGGCCTTTTTTATGTAACATAACTTCAAACAAGTAACAGATTGCTGTAAACGTCAAATAAACTGAGACAATATAGGGTTGTAGTTGTTTAGGAAGCAAGCTAATTTTATGTGTGATTTAAGTAATGGATCATATGTTCGCTAGTGTCGAAACTCTCACTGGAGCAAAGATGTTTCCTTACGGTTTGAACGCTACTAATTTTATTCCTAACGTTGAAGTGGTGCCAACATCGTGCCAGCATGAACTGACAACTACAAATAGGAAACTTCGATTCATCTAGTCCGTTGTTAGAAAAGACCGTTAAGTAGCACACGTGCGACCATGGAGTGTCAGCATTGCAACATCTGCAGATTAAGTATTCAAGTCATTCTCCAGATTGTTCTGTAGAGCAGAGTGTAGAAAATTTATTCCACAGGCTTCCACACCCTAACAAAAATAACGATGCATGAGCGCCGAATATGTAGTCTCTACCAGCCCTTGTATTTCTGTATAACAGACACTCAGAAATTCGGGAATTCTTGGCTCTTACAATATGTAAGGCTTCCAATATAGTTCTTGACAGTTTCTGTAGTTGGAAACTGTTAGTTTCGAAGACTAGAAAAGAAAAGACAACACATATTCTAAAACGAAAAACTACCTAAATTTAGAAAATTTTATAATATCTGTATTTACATATCTTTGTTGCTACCAAATTCATACCTCCTTGGCTGCCACACAATTTTAGTTTATTACACGAAGGCGTACTACCCATTCTTTTATATGCTAACAGAACACATTATATACACAGTATACTAGTTGACCCATAGTAACTCCTTAATACCGCATTGCTTGCATTTCACATATTGACGTCAGACTACAACAAACGTATTTTCTTCATTTAAAAATTACAGTACATGTTTCGATCTCTCGCTCATCATCAGGTGGGTTTCCATTAAAAAATACTCTTTTTTCCCGTCTCAAAAGTTAAGTTAATGAGTTAATTTCAGTATTATTCACAGCTATATCAGTGTTTGCGCTGTCGTCGAGGAATTTGCGAAATCAATAAGCCACAAAGTCTATCACGATACATTAGATTTCTAAACTGTTTACCTAGCAGGTGCCACTTTAATTACTCGTGAAAACTGAACCTTTCCATGCTCACGGTATCGCTTTCGTTATCAGATAATGTGCTAATGAGTAGCTCCGTGACACTGTTTAGGCCGGTTGACCATGCTCGTGCTTACAAAACTTTTGTGGCAAGTAGATAGAAAACAATACAATGAGTAATATATTTGAACCAGTTCCAGACGTCATATGCCTCCATGTTTCCGAGGCTCTCGCAGCTGTATCGTGTTTCAGAGAGAAAAAATATATTTTGTTCACTGGCTACAGGACTATATGGGTACCGTAATGCACACAATCAAAAACATTTATTAATTTTCATCTTTATTAAATCCTTAAATTCGATTACTTTCGGTCAAGGACCATCATCATAGATAAATTACACAAAAGTACAGAAAACAAGTAATTAATGTAAACAATAAAAAAAGAAAGTAAGAAGCAAAATAGCACACACAGGGTAGAAAAGCGAAACTATGACACTACTTAAATTGTGTTATAAATACAGGTTAGTCAACAGCATTAAATAAAATAAATCTGTAAACATTAGGAGTCACTTTCATTAAAATTACTAAAGTCATGATTATCCTAGCATCCAAACAAACAGAACGTACGAGAATGGACTGTGAATAATAAGGAGTGCACTGTGGTAATTGCGTGAGTAAAGACCCTCAGAACCTATGCTATCAAAATATGATTATACAATTTTGGAGTCATTCTTAGTGGGTGTGCAGTATCTTCGGCTGAACATCTTCGATTACAGTCTAAGTAAACAAAGTTACAAAGGGCAGTCATCAACAAATTTTGAAGAAACTGGTGCATTTGAGAAAATAAAATGTTGCACAGTTAAACATTATCACAGCTTCCAACATTAGATGCTATCCGCATTTTGCTTCTTACTTTCTTTTTTTATTGTGTACATTAATTACTTTTATTCTGTACTTTTGTGTAGTTTATCTGTGATGATGGCCCTAGACCGAAACTAGTCGGTTTTAATGTTTTTATACACAGATGACGGTTAAAGATGCATTTTATTAAATTCATGACTGCTGTTAACACTCACCATTACACGGACTCAAACTCTCTGAAAAATGTTTCGTCATTTTGACAGTTCCGATATTTAATGTTTGGTAGAAATCCCACGCTACATACTTTTTGAGAATGACGTAACAGTTGCGAGAGGTTTCCTTTTGAAAAAGGTAACTTTGCTGATTTTTACAAATACCATACTAATAGGGACTGCAATGAGAGCAAACTTTCATACTCGTGTCGACAAGGAGGTGCTACAAGGTCTACACATATACACACACACACACACACACACACACACACAGTAGCGTAACTATGGGGGGGGGGGGATAAGGAGAATAGAACCCCCCCCCCCCCCCGAAACCCTAACATGGCCAAAAAAATGGAAACTTAACTTTGTCCTGTAACTTGTTATGGTCCATCGCCTTCATTTTCATACAGACAAATAGAAGTCTTGTAACTTTCTAAAATACATTCATGTTATAAAGCAAAATTTTGAGTTTTATTATTGTTCATTATTTTACCTTAATTATTAGAAGGACCGGATCTATTAATCTACTGCATTTGTTTTATTCTAAATACAGTCAATATGCTTTCGAGTAACATAACTTTCTAAAACAACTGTATTAAAAAGCTTGTTTTGATTTGACTAAAATTTCGCTCGTCAAGCAGATCTATCCCCCCCCCTCTCCCCCAAAGCCAAGTCCTACTTACGCCACTGCACACACATTACGCGGACTTCGCTTACTGTTCTGTATTCCTGTCATCACAATCGTGTGTCACAGCTCCAACTCCAACTTCTGTACTATTTGTCGTCGATGAAATCGTTTCGTAGTGCTTTAGCGACGAGTGGTGCCCAAACAGAAATCGATAGGCCTCCTATTCATTTCCCTTCTGGTGGCGGGTCTTAAAAATAGCCCGTGACCCGACTCCGAGATCTGCCAACTCGTGTCCGCGTGTGCATGACAACTGAGGTAATCGTGGAGTCAGTGCGTATTTCAGTGCGACTGTGTTAGACAGTTTGACTACGCTAAAGCGCGAGGAAGATTATGGTAACAATCAATAAAATTCTTCCGGGTATGAGATCGCGTCGTCATTTTATAAACTATACCGACGTTTCAGCTGCTGTAGCAGGCGGCCTTCATCAGGGTCTGTGTCTGACTGCTGAATATACGATAGCTTGGGGTTTAAATAGCTATATAAATCCCAAGCTGTCGTATATTCAGCAGTCAGACACTGACCCTGCTATCGTATATTCAGCAGTCAGACACAGTCCCTGATGAAGGCCGCCTGCAACAGTGGCCGAAACGTCGGTATAGTTTATAAAATGACGACACGGTCTCATACCCGGAAGAATATTATTGACAGTGACAACAACCGCGGAAGCCTACGTTTGCAATTGTGGTAAGAGTTTTCATACCGTTGTGTTATTTACAAAATGAAAGTATTGCTGTACCTCTTAAGAGAAACTATTACGTCTAAACTGTCTTCTTGCCTCCAGATAGGCACCGTTTGTTTATGTGTGAAGGGACGCAGGTGTGGGTGTGCCATTATTACACACAGCGGCTTACCTGAGCCTGTTGTCATGTCGCACGGACACTGCAACCAGACGTGGCACTTGGCTCTGGCGGCAGTGGCGGCGGGCGAAATCTGTGGACGATCGTTTACGGAAGGCGCGGTAAATAAGTCGGCGCGAGGGTGGCCGACGCCGGCGTCAACAAAGTTTGTTTGTGGCGGCGCAGGCGCAGTGCTCCTGCCCGTGCCAGCGCCGCGCGCGCACTGCGACCGCCGCCGCCGCGGCCAGCGCCCCTGGCGGCGCGCGGCCGAACCAGCGCCACGCGACGCCTGTCATCTGTCGCCTAGCGCCCCGCTCCGCTGCGTCAGAACAAGGCACGACGCGCCGGGCGCACGGGGGGGGGGGGGGGGGGAGCCAGACAGCCCAGCGACGACGACGCACACGCTCTAAGGAATAATTATTTTTAACGAGGGATGTGCCAGGATTTGCGCGTTTCACCTAGTGCGGGCGCGGAAATCGTTGCAAACCCCGGAACGCACATACGGCGAATAGCGGTCGCGGCGGATGAGGGAACGTCGTGAATATTTCGCCGGCTGCCGGTCTAGCCGGGAAACCCAGTGACTCGCCTGTTCGCAGTGCGTGCAGTAACGGCGCGCTCTACTATTCCTTTTTCTTTGCGATGTAGCACGATGCACACGTTATGTGACACTCGATCCGTTACTGTCTTCCAGCATTAGTTCCCCGTTCGTGACTCACAATAAAGTTATCAAGTCGATAAAATCTCAATACGTCTTTCCGTGTGACAGCGGATTACTTTTTTTTGCGATTACTGCGATAGCTAACAATATCCGTAAATCGAGAGTCTTAGTCGTTATTTTGCTTATAGTAGGCTACAAACGAAGGTGTGTGGAAAAAAAAAAAAAAAAAAAAAAAAAAAAAAAAAAAAAAAATATTGGTCACCCTGGTCACCCCTCATCTTACTTTGCATGCACGTGTAATCCAAATATTAACGCCCCTACAAAATTCCATTACCATTACCACATGTTCCTGTGGTGTCGCACAAGTCTGAAGTGCGCGCCACGTACTTTCGCCGCGCGCCACCATGCAAGCACGGCGCGGCGTTCTTACGACGTCAGCCAAGAGCGCCCTCTGCTGCAACCCCGCTCGTGGCCACCACTGAATTGCACCGTTCACTTGATAATAGGACAGGCATCTCATCAGTAGGCTGACCTCTACCTAGTTATACTATGTATCAGCATTCCACTAGTCTTCAGTTAACAAAGTTAAGTATTGTACTCTCTCAACGAAATATATATCTTGTTCTAATCTAGCTTAGTGTTTCTAGTGTCTGCTGTCCCACTGGCTTGTCAGCTCAGGTTCCGTACCTGCACACGCGTGCATCCTACTTCCCTGTGTTGGTCTCTCTCTTCTCGGCCACCGACACCTAGGACAACCGGCGGCAACGAGACAAAAAAGTGGTGACGAGGATGGGATACAAATGTTTCACCAATTAGCAAATTTGTAGAAACGAATTCCACCACAATATTTTATTATTCACGTTATCCGGATGTTGTGCTTAATGATTACTCTAGTTGACAAAAGTGCTCCCACGTGGCTAGACAGACACATGGGGAACCCTAAACAGGAAAACTTTGATAATATTAACCTACTATCTTCAGTAATAATTACAAAATTGGTGAAACCGGTATGCAAGGTTGCATTTGACAGTCCTGTAATCAGAACAAAGATATTTCCAATCAAGAGAACAAACTAGTGTTCATAGGAACAAAGCTTTGATAATTTACCCAAACATTTTCTCTTATTACAGGAGTGATGTATCAACCAGATGTAGGAAGCCATTATTTTAGACAGGATATTTTACTTTTAGTATTCTTAATTTTTATAATCACTTGTATCAGTACAAAGTCAACATTTAAATTTTGTGAAGAAATGTCTCTGGTGACACAGAAGTACTTGAAAATAGTGACATAGCTTCACTGAAATTAGTTGTATAAATTAAAGTAATGTAATAAATAATATAGCGACTGTGTTACATAAGTTCATAATTAAAATGTGTTCATTAAAAACATTCATTTCAACTCTTCAACTGTTTGTATGGCTTATGGGACTTAACTACAGTGCCATCAGTCCCTACACTTACAAACTACTTACAAACTAACTAATACTAAGGACGGCCGTAGTGGCCGTGCAGACCGTGACTGGAGCGCCTCAGTCCCCTCGGCCACCGCGGCCGGCAATATTCAGTTTTGTTTACAAATTAAGACATTTCCTCAGAAACGACGGAATTAAAGTCAACAGTGCGCTCTGACAGCGAACGGCGTTTTTTTTTTTTAATACTACCAATAACAACGTGATAACACGACAGAATCACAAGGAACCAACATAAAAAATGACAAGTTGTAAATTACGTTATTGCTTACTAAAAGCAATAAATAAACTCTTTAAGAAATTAAAGGAAAAGCAGCCACTAAGATTAGTACATTAATGCTGAAACATTTTTGGGTGGATAAATACAAGAAACAGTGTCTCGTATGAGCAGAAATTCCTCTTCCGTTTATCTTAGCAAAAATTAAATAAGAAGAACTGCAACATACACAAAAAGATTAATTCGAAAATTATTGATATCAGGAGATATCGTACAGAAATCCACAAGGAAAATCTCTTGCACTAGTAGATATGTATTATGTACCGAAGTTAAGCTCGCCTACATATTAGAGAGAAATTTTCCTTTTCTTCAGTACTGTATCTTTATTAATCCAAAACTAATTAGCTCCAACTATATTAGTTATTAAGTACTTTAGATGGCCTAAATCTTCAGTACCAATTATTACCAAACACCGCAAAAATAGCCACGATCTCTCAATATACGTTCTTTCTCCAGATAACTGTGAATCAATTAACATCCATATGGAGAATGAAATGTCCATAACTGAAATTTATTAAATTTTGGCAACTGAATTTTACTACTCAAGATTGCAACTGCTAGTGCTCATATTAAAAATTAAACAAACAAAATGCAATAACAGATTTTCGAACACTAAAAGGCAAACATTTTAACCTACACAATTTACAAACGCTTACGAATAAACCAAACGTGCATAACATGGTGGTACAAGCGTTAATGAGGTCAAAACTAGATGTTGTTTTGTCAGTCCCATTTCTGTTCAGCGTTGCTTCAATTTGCTGGTTAGTCAGCCTTGTGTTTAACTTTGTCTGGTCTTCATTGCGTATATACACTCAGTATGGGGGACAAATTATTGTTATTTGTACAAATTCATTAATTAAGGTTGAATGAGGGTATTTAATCAATATCAACAGTATTCGTTAAATTTCTGGTTCAGGTTAAGGTAAACAGTATTGGTGTTTATATTAACTGTTGTCTATTGTGTTTACTACATTAAGAGTGAAGCAGGCGCGTCTCACTTCATACCAACTCATTTCATAACAACTCATTTCATACCAAGATTCATTGACTGATAAGCTCTGCATATGTTGCTAAATATGTGTCTGAAGAAGACATGGTCTTCACCGGTAGGATATAAATGGATTTCGTAAAAGATTGGCGAAATTCCAATTATTGATCCAGTAGTTACTGACAATGAAATTTCAGGTACTAATACAAGAGAAATTTCAGGTACTGATACAGGAGACATGCTCGTCTATCATACGTAATTACATTGCCAGTTACAGACATATATATTTTCTTGCGAAATATACTTCCAAACAAACATAATTGTTCTAGTGATAACTTTAACCGAAGATTCACATATTCATTGTGACATAGTAAAGCAACGTGCGCCATTTGCCTTTATTCATACAGAGATAAATACAAGTACTTTAATTCCCAGTGTATTTTCTACCTAAATTTTTCGAAGTGAACGAAGACATTATTCCTATAACTACGTCATAACCGATGCCCTTTCCTGCACTAGACCAACGGAACACGTGCCCTAATTCTAGACACTTGCTGTAATTGAACTTTGAGATTTCTTTCTCGCTTTACAGGCTGCAGAAATAAGCTGCTAGGTCAATATGAGGAGGAACGGACATTGTTTCATATATCTGTTAGATGTTATATCATGTGTGAAAAGCTTTTACTTATATTCATGGTCTAATTACGAGTGTATGTTAACTTAGCGTATTAAATTGATTTTAGACATACAGGTACTACCAAATAATTTTGTTTCAAATTTTTAAATCATGTTGTTGGAAGATGTATTACAGTTGTCCAAAGATAACAATTTTCTTCCTCTTGAGCTGTAAATACTTTTAATCTGAAAGTAGCTTAGTTCTTTATAAAAACAGGTGAATTAACAGACGCGGAACTCTAAAAATAACTGGTTTTAATATTTTCGATGTTGGCTGTTATTATTACAGGACCCATTGCTGTTTATTCATAGTTGTTACGGATTTACCATCTTGATCATAGAAGTGCGGGAAATTATAAACAATTACAGAAATGGTTTTACAATTTGATGCTTCAAATTTCGGAATTGGTACTGCTTTCAATTTCGACACTTGTATGGTACTAAAATGACTTGTAATTATAATTATTTCTTTTCTGAGATAACCTGTCTAAGGAAGATTTCGTCACAACATCTATCTGAGACGGGCTACGATGAGCAACGACGAAACTGAAATATAGATATTTTCAATGAAGTGACGTTACGAGGTATAAAACTTTCGTCTATAAACTGTTGCGGTTTCAGAACCACCTGGCATCACAAGACGTGCAGACACCTATTTATACATACATAAAACGATGACATGTTAGCCGCCCGGAGTTGCCGAGTGGTCTGCGGCGTGCCAGTCACGGTCTGCATTGCCCCTGCGGTCAAGGGTTCGAATCCCCCTCGGGCATAGATGTTTGTGCAGTCCTTAGTATACGCTAGTTAATAAGTAGTTTGTAACTTTAGGGACTAATGACCCCATAGTTAAGTCCCATAAGCTCTACAAACATTTAAACATTTTTGATGACTTTTTTAATTGTGCCGAAACTAAATTATTATAGGCAAAAGGAAATTCAGATTCTGTATCAATATACAAATATAAACAGACTCAGAAAGAAGAAGAAGAAGAGACAACGGGTGAGAATTTTTTTTTTTTAATAATTCGAATGGATTTTGTTTTCTTGTTTCGTGTGGGATATAAATCTGTTACAGCATTTTAAACCCACAAAAATTACTCTAAGGCGCATGTGAATTACCTAAACAGCTATCAGCCTCTTCCTAATTTGTTTCATTTACCATTATCTTTATTAGTGGAAAAATCTTCTTGATTATTAGGGTCATAATGTGTTCCTGAAGTATAGCTATGAAAGGCATAAACCTAATTTCCGAAACATTTTGCGAGGAGACTACTTTCGAATTTTGCTATGTGATTATTGACAACAAATACTCAAAGTCGGTAGCTACGTCTTCTTGAGACATAAAACGTGTTTTGTGATTAAATAATTTAGAACACGATACTTAATATTTAAATTTTAAAGCAGTACATTCTAATGATAATTAGTGGTTTTCTTTGAAATAGTACGTTAGCTCTCTTTCAATACCGATTTAGGAGCACTGGGCTAAATAAAGTATTTCAGGTCAGAGGCAAGATGTATAATATCAGTTAAGGTTTTTTACAAAAATAATTTTCTCTTTACGGTCATTCTTTACTTAAGATAACTTAATAATAAATTAGAACCGCTATGCATGAAGGGTATATCTTTCTCTTAAGGATAGCAGAGGATCAGTTCCGGGTTTATGTTGTGTACATGAAGTGAACCTTCTCCTTCATGTTTCTTGAAAAATGGCCATTGCCTTCTGTACTCTTTCACATTTAATTCAACTTTTCAAGCACTCTAAATATCAAAACTTTTGCCGTCTTTTTTCCAGAGGACTCAAAATATCTTGTGCGCTTGGCAAAGTTGAAAAGAGAACCATGTTTACTTCAGTAGTGTGTGTACTGCTTCAGAGGTTTTCGAAACACCTGAACGGCTCTTCATGTATTTCTCTACCACATGTGTATGGTAGGTTGCCGCATAGGGGGACCCGGTTATGTTCCAGAGGTCGCTTTGGAGATTTACTCCACTCTGGAACTGGGTGTTGTCTTCCGCATAATCGACGTGCAAGTCACTCACGTGTCGTACCAAAAGATTTGTATCGGGCAGGTCACACACGATATTAGCTGGGGTCTAACGGCCAAAAATACCGCACGCAATGACGATGATGATTTCGTAAAAAGACATTAATGTGAAGGAGAGGCAGAAGAAGAATGACTTCCTTGTGGTGTAATGATGAAAGCGGATATTTCCAATATCTGTAGAAAGATTACCCCGAGGATTTCGAAACGAGGACGGCTGTCAAATTATTGCTCTCTGAGTACACAACTGGAAGATAGGAGAAGTGGCTTGTGATACCGTTATCAGCGGAGGACCCACTCGAACCTGCTCGACGATAACATTCTTTAATGTTTACTACAGGGAACCGGATCAGTCGACAGGTGATATTTCCGTGTACAGTCAACACTTCGGACGTCAATGTCCAGTAATCAATCGAAGTCATGTGATGGATGACGCAATTGCAGACACTTTGTTCGGCCACTTGTGGGATTCCGGAACCAAATTTCATTAAGAATCCCTTTTCATCTACTGTCTCCAACAACATATGATTTATTCGGGTAATTTACACAGTGCTGGTTCACGTAATACCAACCGAATACTCTAGTAGAATACAGTACCATTTCCGCGCCTGAATATGAAAGCAGGATTGTGTGAAATTTAAATAAGTAAAAACTTTCATAGAAAGATTTCTCCGCCTAGGAAGCCAACTAAACATCGTGATATCTCGTCCTGACCCCTCTTCCCTAGATGTTCGTATTTAGTTTCTTGTCAAATATATACAGGGTGTTTCACTAAGTGTGTTTGCCTCTGTAACTTATGAAATAATAGGTGACGGGAAATTTTAATGCGGTAGGTCAACACTAGAAATGTTACACTTTCTGCGGAGCTATGGACATAGTTTATTGTATCATTTTACAAAGAGTTACAGCACAAAGATATAATTTTTTAAATGGAACAATAGTTTTTTCTATCGTGCATTGGATTCGTTGAAACCAGCTGCGTCCAAATCAATTTAAACTACATTCCTATCACTGTTAGTTTGGGAGCTACAACCCTTCAAAGTTTAGGGGGCGGAGGCTACGACAGCGTAGCTAACTGGCTCGTGGTCATGAGACAGTGGGCCGTGCCCCAGGGGATAGCCACTCGGCCAGTCAGCTACGCTATCGCAGCCACCGCCCCAGGAACTTTGAAGGGTTGTAGCTCCCAAACTAACAGTGATAGGAATGTAGTTTAAATTGATTTGGACGAAGCTCGTTTAAACGAATCCAATACCCGATAGAAAAAAACTATTGTTCCATTTAAAAAATTATATCTTTGTGGTGTAACTCTTTGGAAAATGATACAATAAACTATGTTCATAGCTCCGCTGGAAGTGTTACTTTTCTTGTATTGACCTACCGCATTAAAATTTCCCGTCACCTATTATTTTATAAGTTACAGAGACAAACACACTTAGTGAAACACCCTGTATATATGACTAGTAAGAATTGATACTTGAATAGGTAAAGAAAATACGTCTCGATTTGGTTCCCATAGCAAGCTTTTATATCTCATATTGACGTAAATTACAAAACAAAATGAGAGTAAGGAATTCTTTGCCACGTACAAATTATGGAAATTTGTTTGCCAGATTACAACATGGTGGGCAATGCAAAACGATGTTCAAAACATATGAATGTACTGGTACGCTGCTGTTTTATGCTCAGAGACCGGAGTTATACATCCAGTTTATTTAGAGATCACTGTAGAGAAAGGGAAAAAAACCTGTAATTTTTCTAGAGTGTTGCGATTAGTTTCATGGGAAGGAACGAATAATAATAATAATATATCTTCTTGAGAAAAGGTTACACAATAAATTACTAACAAATGTATTAAATGTCAGGGTTCACTCATTATTTCAATGAGGGAGAATGCAGGGTTAAGAAGAAAAGGAAACTGCACTACAAATTAGATTAGATTAATACTTGTACCATAGATCATAAATACGACATTTCGCAATGAAGGGGTTCAGTCAATCGTCTCTATACATGACACTCAATATTACAGGATTTTTAATTTTTGTTATTTTTTTTTTTTAATTTTCTTATGTAATTTTTTAGGGATTTTATCTAAATATTCATCTAAGGGGTGCAATGATTTTTCCTTTAGAAATTCTTTTAATTTTTATTAAATACTAGTTCACAATTCACCCCTTTCTGTACCAAATTTAGATTTAACATTGAATAATGAATATCAACCTTTTCTTAATGTTGTAGCTGTGCACACTGCAATTACTTTTGAATTGGCTCGGATTGTTAATAACAAATTTCACGAGTGAATATGTGTGTGAGTGTATGAAGCTTCAGTGAAGATCCCTCGATCATTAAGTGAATGTACGCTGGGTGATCCTGGGTGGGCTCCAGCAATTACTCTGATTACCAGCTTTTGTACAATGAATACTTTTTTACTCAATGTGAATTACCCCAGAATATGATCCCATATGAAAACAGTGAATGGAAATAGCCTTAGTAAGCTAATTTACGGAGATGTATATCAGCAAATTTTGCATTGACCCTTATAGAGTATGTACCAATTAAATTGGTCTTGATGCAAACACCTAAACATTTTGAATATTCTACGTTAGCTACAGATTTCTGTTCAAAGTCCTTATTTATTAATGTTGTCGCGCCATTTACGATATGGAACTGTATATACTGGAATTTATCAAAGACTAATGAGAGTCCATTAATAGAAAACCACTTTATAATTTTATGAAAGACATCATTTACAATTTCACCAGTTAATTTCTGTTTGTCAGGCGTGATAGCTATGCTTGCATCATATGCAAAAAGAACTAGCTTAGCATCTTCATGCATATGGAATGGGAAGTCATTAATAAATATTTAGGACATCAAAGGACCCTAGACCGAACCTTGTGGGACCCCATTTTTAATAGCTCCCCAGTTGGAGGAATTAACTGATTCTTCCATTTCATGTGAACTGCTTATTTCAACTTTCTGCACTCTTCCAGTCAAGTATGATTTAAATCATTTGTGCACTGCCCCACTCATACCAGAATACTTCAACTTATCTAGAAGAATCCCATGATTTACATAATCAAAAGCGTTTGAGAGATCGCAAAAAATCCCAATGGATGATGTCCGTTTATTCAAAGTATTTAATATTTCATCAGTGAAGGTATATACAGAATTTTCTGGTAAAAAGCTATGTTGAAAACCAAACTGACATTTTGTCAGAAATTTCTGTTTACTAATATGTGAAGCTACTCGAGAATACCAACGTTTTGAAAAATTCTGGTTACAGCTGTCAGAAATGAGATGAGACGGTAGTTGTTGACATCAGACGTATCCCCATTTTAATGCAATGTTTTAACGATAACCTATTTCAGTCTATTAGGGAAAATACCCAACTTTAAAGAGTTATCACATATGTGGCTAAGAATCCTATTTATCTCTTGGGGACAAACTTTTAAAAATGTGACAGTGTATTGTTTTACTAATTTCAGAAGGAGAGGTAATTGTAATTTCAATTTATCAAACTGTGTAGGTATGGACTCTTCCATTAACTGTCTTGCTACTTCTAATGAACATTTAGATCCTATTTTCTCCGCAACATTTAAAAAGTAATCATTAAAAATGTTTCCAACTTCTGGCATTGTTATTAAACTTTTCCTTAGTTTTGTTGGTAATACCCTCTCCCTGTGTTTTTGATTGCCCTGCCCCCTTTTAATACTGTTCCAAACTGTTTTAATTTTATTATCAGATGAACTAATCTCAGACATGGTGTATATGCTTCTGGATTTTTTAATAACATTTCTTAATGTAGCACAGTAATTTATAAAATATTGGTTTATTTATGGGTTATAACTCTTTCTTGCAGAAGGGTTTTTGAATGGTTTCTTACAATGCTATTAAACTAATTTCTTACGGAATCAGTTTTCAAATACCCTTACAAATGTATCATGAAATAAGTTATATTTTAAAGAAGCGTCAGACTCGTTATAAAAATCATCCCATTCTAACTGCTGAAGACTTTCTTTGAAATTTCTAGTTGTTAAGTCATTAATGCACTAATCGTGTGCACAACTCTGGAGGAATGTAACGAGTTACTGAAAGGAGTTCTGTCATATAATGCATCATCAGAACGGCCATTATCAACAGGACATGACAATTAAAAGTGATAATCAAATTAATTTTTTTCAGTGTTAAGTAATTATTGTTATCCTTCCTAACATAATAGAGGACGGTATACTGCTTCTGTTTTCTCTGCATGAAGTTTACAAAATTTGAATTCATTCAGAAATACACTGTCAGGGAAATCTATACAGCCACCAGTAATTGACATTTAGGGACAGTTAAGAGGATACGTATATGATTTGAGGTGTGTTACTATTGGTTATTCTTCACTATAACGTTCTAATTACATATTTTTGGAAACATTTTTGTTTCCCTATTTTTGGATTAACAGCACTCTATTTAAATTTGTTAATAAAGAACAGTCTAGAATGCACTAATTTATTTCATTCAACTAGTTTCAGTCTTATGTAGACCATCTTCAGGAATTTGTCTCCGTCGATGTTGTGGAGCTGGCAGGTAGCTGGGAGCCTACCGGTGCGTCACTGCTCAATGAATAAATGAACTGCTTGAATGAAATAAATTAGTACATTCTAGACTGTTCTTTATTAACGTTCTAATTAACGTATGCCCTTTCCTGAACCGTTTCCGGATTAACCAATGAAAACAATGATGCGCGAGTTGGTGTGGAAATCATTAAAAGAAATGCGTTATTTGATGCGGCGAATTCTGTTTGCGAAATTTCTTTTACCAACAGTCTCTTCAGAATACAAACATATATTGTTAGCACCCACCTAAATAGGGGCACACAATCATCATAATAAAATAAGAAAAATCAGATCGAAAACAGAAAAAATTAGGTGTTCCTTTATCTCGCGATCTATTAGAGAATGGACCTGTAGAGAACATATAGTGAACCTGCGCCCATGCAATTCATGTGACTTGCAGAATTTAAATGTAGATGAACAACTAGGAACGAGAAAGTGCCCCTGACAATCAGGATATTGTTACGATTTGTTTAATTGTGTTACTTTCCCCAAAAGTCCACCGTCAAATTCAATGCATTTTGCTACTCAGGTATTTTGTTTCCGATCGGAGATCAGTTTTCCATTCCTTTATTTGAGCGCAAGCGTGTTAAGTTCGAGCGAGATGTTCGTCTCATGAAGCCATTCTGCCCTCGTACGCTTCGCTCTTCAGCCATCCCTACAACCAGTAATCCAATGGCGTAAGACGGGTGACCTCGGTGGCCAAACTCGAGGATGAGTTGTGTTGAGATACTGTGCCACCGGTCGTACAGAATATGTAGGAGCCCTTTCATGTTGAAATTACGAAGCAGCTCGTGTTGCCAAAGGATTACCTCCCAAGTACTGTGGTAACATATTTTAATAAAATCAAGATACTTTGTCCTTTAAGGTGGTATCTAAAAAACTGGCCTGTTGAGTTGATCATCAATAATACCGCACAATAAGTTGACTGAGAAGCGTAATCGAAAATTCGTTTACGCAGTAGCGCGCACATTTTCATCTGACCGTACGTGATAATTGCGCGTGTTGTTCATTCGTTGCGGGTCAGTGTCGACTCATCAGCGAACAGAATACGAGGAATTAATCGATCACTGACAATGATCCACTGACAGAATTGTTGCCGGGTGGCAGCATGTCCTTCATGCAAATAAACGAAGTTACCACTCACAAAAATATCTGAACATCTACAAATTACAAGCAATAGGAAAGCCACTAGGTGCTAATAAGGTAATGTGAGGGGGGGGGGTTCTCCTACGTCTAAGACTTCTTCAAATGTTGACTGAATGTCGGAGCAATGAGGAGGTACTGAAAGGCTGGTTAAAATCCTGGTTCAGTCTATAAATTGTATGCCAAATATTCAATGCCAGACTAACATATATGATAGAACAACTGATATGTGAAGAACAATCATGTCTCAGAAAAATGTTCAAGTGTTGATAATGCCTTTAACCTACAGCAAATTCAAGAAAAGAGACGATAATTTAATAAAAACTTTTGTGTCCCTGCCTCGTCGCCGCTTTTGTGTCTCGTTTCCGTCGTAGGTGTCGGTGGTCGAGTAGAAAGACCGACACAGGAATAAAGGATGCACGCTTGTGCAGGTAGGATGTGACTAGCCAGTGGGACAGCAGAAACTAGAAACACTAGAGTAAATTAGAACGAGATATATATTTCTTAGAGACTTAGTAATACTTAACTTTTACATAGCACAGTACTGCAGAATGCTGATACATAGTTGAGCTAGAGGCCTGCCTAGTGCCTATCCGATAGCCAAGTCTTCACTGGTGCCTATCTGATTCCGAAGTGTTAACTGGTTCCTATCTTAGTCCCAAGTGAACGATGTCGTTCAGTGGTGACCACGAGCGGAGTTGTAGCAGAGGACGCTCGTGGCTGACGTCGTAAGAACGCCACGCCGTGCGTGCATGGCGGCGCGCGGCGAAAGTAGGTGGCGCGCTCTTTGCACTTGTGCGATACCACAAAAACAAATTTTGCTTTTACACGTTTTCAAAAAGTATTTGACAATTTGAACAGAGAAAAGATTTGAAATATGGTATCTGAAGGAGGCCACCCATTTCACCTTCTAGATGTTATAAACAGTCTATCCAGATGCACTGAAATTGTTATATGTACCGAACATAATAGAATTTCAGAGCCATGGAGCACAAATTATTAGCCTACGACATGGATGCTGTATTTCTTCAACACTCTTCAAAATATACGTACATCATATAACCAATAAAAGGAAACTGTTAAATAAAAAAGGAATTCATTTATTTAGATTGAGACAAACAATTTTTTATCTAGATGACCTATCTCTAATATGTCTGATAGCAGACAATGAAGACGACCTCCAGAAAGAAGTTTACCAGGCGCCACAGTGAGCATCTGCTGCCAAAATTATCTAATTACCTTCACATGAAACGAAAATTATGGCATTTCAGGGAATCTCGTGCAACCAGTAAACTCTAAAATAGTTCTTAACAGGAAATTAATTAAATAAGGGAACCAGTTGCAAGAATTTTAGTTTTCATTACCGTTTGCCCTGGTTTTATCAGGTATAAACCTGTCTTCTTCGGAGAACAAGTGACTAAAAATTCATATTATAATAATCATTCCTATAATCAAGGGAAAAATGATTGAAACCAACAATAAAACTAAATGAATTGACAGCCCATATTACGAGATTCGTGCAGACTCTTTCCGAATCCTCAACTCTGCGTCTATACCCATGACTTTCTCCGTTGAATAGCATTGCGGAGCCACTCCAAATCTATTGGAATATCACGTCATTGAAGGAAACTGGAGGCTCTATTCCAATTGATTTGGAGAGGCTCTGCAAAGTTGCTGATTTTAGGGTGGTTCATCGTTGATCAGAGGCAGAGAAGGCGATCTGGAACGACGAAGGTGTGGTCATAGAGTACATGCGAGGGGTTGTGTGACTTAAATGTTTCAGGGTAGAGAAGTGATTATGTAAATACCTAGTGAAGAGGAGACTCCGATCCTAGTTCTAGTCTTGACACAAATGTTCATACGATTATTAAGTGCCGCGGCGGAATAGCCGTACGCACTAAGTTTACCATAGAGAAGGAGTCAGACGGAAAACTGAATTCTCTTGACGTGTCAGTTTCCAAAAAGGGGAATGGCAGCTTGGGCCATATAGTTTATCGGAAGCCCACACACATACACCGTTATCTACACCACCATACACCCACAACAAAAGCGGGGCACAGAGACGTTCGCGGACAGAGCAAGGGACTTCAGCGAACCGAAACTACTCGACACGGAATTAAAACACCTGACTAATTATTTAAGAATGGCTGTTCGTCTATAGAGATAAGGAGAGCGTTGAGACCACAACGTAAGTTCCTGTGAAATCTAAGTTCTTCCTGCCTTTTATTAAGGACGTTAATTATCGCATCGGTAAAATTTTGACGAAACGGAATGTTGCCGTTATATACATACCTACTCGGAAGACAAAGGATCACCGGAAATCGGCGAAAGATGCTCGCAAACCGATGGAAAACGCAGAAATTTATAGGATTCCATGTTACTGTGGAGACATATTTGTGGGTACCACTAAAAGAATAGTCAAAAAACCACTATAAGAGCACAGGGGTAACTGTAGAAGGGGAGAGACTGACATATCAGCTGTTGCTGAACATGTTTTTCAACCAGGGGACCGCCTTATTTAATTTGATAAGACTCAGGTTTTGGCAGCCACAAATGGATACCACGAAAGTCTGTACAGAGAGGCTATAGAAGTTGTAAATATTTTTTCAATAGGATGGAGGAGGGCGTGAAACTAAATTAAATCAGGATTTCGGTTTTGAAGAAGAAATGTAACAGTCTTCCACCATGGGACGATATTAACGGACGGCGGAAATCGACAACGACGAATTGTGCTGACGTCACACCTCAGCGCGCGAGCCTCGTAAACGGAATCTGGCTTCAGTCAGTAGCGAGCCAGGGTGTGCATCGGACATTCAAAAGTGCCACGATCCCCCTTGAAAATGTCCTCCGCAGTCGGGAACGAAACGTTGGGTTTCCGTAATAAATCCACAAGATCACAGCATAATAGGCCGGAAATTGTTAGTAATTTTGACCATTCGGCCCGTGAAAGTTTACATTTTACAGTACCACAAAAATTGCAATGGGATGGAGCAGGGCGTGAAACAGAATGAAATCAGGATTCCGGTGTAGATTCCGATGGCGATGGTCTTCCACCATGGGACGATATTAACAACAGCAACGACGAATTGCGCGCGCATATCCAAAACATCTGAAGTCACACCTCTGCGCGAGCCCCCCTAAACGGAATTCGGCTGCTGTCAGTAGCGAACCAGGGTGTATTTCGGACGTACAAAAGAGCCATGATCCCCCTTGAGAATGTCCTCCTTAGATGGAGACTAAAAGTTGGGTTCCTGTAACAAATCCATTAGACCACGACATAATAACCCGGAAAATTTTAGTAATATTAAAGGGCACCATCAGCCGAAAAAGGTTACTGACGGAAGTCGCAGAAAGCAGTCGTCATTTATGAACGTGATTTGTCGCCTGAAAATGCCAATTACCGTCCTATTGTATAAATAAATAGTATCATGACACTGGATGCTTTCTGTTGTCTACTTCTTTACATTAAGTTTGTTCTTTATACCCAGTCACGGTCGATTTCCGACGTAATAGGATACCCAGTCTCGTTAACCCATTCATGCAACAATTCCTGTTTAAAAGCATTGCAGTACAATCTGACTAATGTGCCGACACACACAAAAAGAAAAACCACACGAAAGTTAATCCTCAAAATGCCTAATTGCTTATGGTATTCCAAATACCATTAATAAAAAGATATTGATTTAAAAACAGATTAAATTAGGTGTTCGTTCCACAGATCCGTACTGAGCATATTCTTGTGGATGTGGAACATGTCAATAAGCTGAAATACTGATATTATGAATACATACAATACACCATTGGGTTCTTTTCAAATATTTGTCTGTGGAGTGGAAGAATTTGGCCACAAGTAAGTCTTTCAGTCTTCTCTTAAACTGACTTTTATTTTTAGCCAATTTTTTATGGTTGTTGGCAAATTATTGAAACTGTGTGCTCCTTAGTAATGGACCCATTTTTAAACTAAGGTAAGTACTTCTAAGTCCTTGTGTAGATAGTTCTTGTTCCTAGTATTGTATGCATGAATTGAGCTGTTTGTTCTAGAAAGGGATTATTACTTAAGACTAATTTAATTAAGGAATAAATATACTGAGAGACAGTAGTTAGTATGCACTGTACTTTGAAGAGGCTTCTTCAGCATGTCCGTGAATTTACCCCCCAAGTAATACGTATTATTAAATATTAATACGTATTAAACGCCTTTGGAATCTGAAAACTTTTGTTCGCTTGAAGAGTTATAGCATATAACAATATGGAATGAAACTAAGCAAAGTGTGCAAGCATTTTTGTTTTTATGTCGCCTACGTATGGTAGCACACGAATTGAAAATGCAGACTTGTCCTCCTCCCAACTGAATTTATTATCAAGTTGTAATCTCATACCTACTATTCTTCGTACTTTATGCACAAGCGGAATGTACACCTCTTACATCTTTTAAACTGCATGTAGTGCTTCTTTTCGAAGTTTAATTTCAATGAGTTGGCCTTAAACAATTTATTAATATCCATGAAAATATCAATAGCAGACATTTCTAAAACTAAGTTCGACATGCTACTTATTGCAACTTGTATCATCTGCAAATAAAATAAACTCTGCTTCTGGCAGTGTGACGCGATGTCGTTAACCCTTTTGAATCCCATATCATCAAACCAGCATTGGAAAAATTAAAATTCAGATTTTTCTGTATTAATACACTGCAGTAAACATCAAAATATACTTTAAAATTTTTGGTCGAACTATTGATTTCATATGCCATGTATGTCATTAACAGAACACAGACTTTTGTATCGAGGTATTTTGTTCCTTGGACGTTATTTTGTTTATAGTTAAGAATGCCACATCAATAATGCTATCATAATCTTCACCACAGCACCAAAGACAAGGCAATTCACTGCTGAATTAAAATAAAAGGAACTACACTCGCGCTCACACTCTCAGCCACGTACAGACGGCAATGCAACACAGCCTCCAAGAGGGGCAGATTAATGCCTCAGAAGTGCCTTACGCCGTACCAAGCGGCATAATGTGGTACTAGAAGCATGTTGTTTATCAACAATAATGCAACTTTAAGGACTGATGCACAAAATACGTTATAAATTAACTTTTGATATGTTGTTGTCCAGGAACAACAATCGGAATGAAAGGGCTAATGTACTCAAGAAAAAGCAATATCCTGAGACGGATTCTTGTAGGAAACCATATGTAATTTCAGTTCTTGCAACAAAAAAATTTGCAAAAAATTTTCCAACAGCTGTTCACGTTATAATTTTATTTAGGCCAGTTGATAGTTAATGGTTGCAGAGTTGACACATACTGGAGGTTGGTAAAACGGATGCTAGTTGAGGGCCAACCTTATGAACTGGAGGAGCTTATCCAAATATCCACTATTGGGGCCTGAAGATGGTACAATTGGTGTACCGAAACTAGTCGCCTAAATAAAATTATAGCGTGAACAGCTATTGGAAATTTGTTTGCAAGAACTGAACTGGCCAGCCGACGTCCCACTTCTATCCTCAATAATGGATACACATAAACCCTAAATATGTAATTTCTTCCCAATCGGATGATGACTGATGTCTTAATTCACTAGTCTCTTGCACTGACACCCTTTCTTTCCAGTCAGCGTGGCATGACACCAATTTGCAGCACTGCCCGTGATACCTTGGACTTATAATTTGCTTAAGAGGATATTGTGTTTCAAGCATTCAAATGCCTTTGACAGAAAATATGAGATGCTTGTAATTTACTATCTAATGATTTAAATATATTCCAGGGCCGGATCTAGGATATTTGCCAAGGGGGGCAAGCTTAAATTTGTCGCCCCTTCTTTCACCCCCCTGTAAGAATCGACTTTTTGACGCTAATTGGGTTACATATTTCTAAATAAATGTCACAATCTTACAACATGAACTTATTTTATTGGCTGAATTAAGATCAAAGGAAAACAGAACACTTTTAATACATACAAAAATGTTACAAGATTACTCATCCTACAAAAATCAATTCAAAATTTCGCTTTAGGAGCTTTTCTTGCTGCAAATCTGTTTTTGACATCATCATAGTTTAGAGAAGCAACTCGTTTGTGCTCTATGTATATTATACTCCCATTTGTTAAGCAGTCGAGCCCCTCAAGTGTATTTAATTAGTTTCAGCTTGCTTTCTCCAGACGAAACAGAAAGTAGAATGGTAAGATATACTTTAACGCTGTAATAAGGTTGGGATACCCTTCTACCAATTTATTTTTATAAATTAAATTTAATGTTGATGATGCAGTGGAATCTTGCAAGGCTGTCTACTGCCAGCGCATGTTGTCTGAAACTTTCAACTTCAAGTTCTTCCTCACTAAGATCTTCCGCAAGTTCCGCTGCTTTGGCCTTCAAGTCCTCCACTCCCATTTCTCGAATTTGCACACCACACAGAAAACTAATTTTTGCACCAATTTTCTCCAGTGCGGTAAACCTGGTACTGAGCTCTGTCAATTATTCCTTATTTTTTCTGTGAATGTTGGATACTTCATCCTCACAAAGCTCAACGGCCATTTTCTTGTTTCTTCGAATTCTTTTTTCGGAGAATACCGTTGATACCTCATTATCTTCTGCTAGCACTTTGGCCTCAGAAATAGATTCAGAGGTACAAGAATCCCGGGAAGTTTTGAGAGAGACCAAAAGCCCTTGAATGTTTCGAACAGCTTTATCAATTGTAAAGTATTAACTTCGCAGAAACTGATTAACATGAGCAATTTATTTTAATATTGCATACCAGAAACAAGTTAAACTAATGAATTTGAGTTTTCTCATATTTTTTAAAGTAGATCTGGTCTCTGATTTTGTTTCTGGTATTGACAGTTTATAAGTTTCAGTTTCTTCCAGGGCCTTCAAAATTTTTTGAAAATGCTTGTAAATAGCTTCAACCTCATCTACTTTTGCAGATCACCTAGTCTTGCTGAATGTCTGTTGAATTTGCTCCTACTAAATTTAAAGAGTGAGCAGCACATGGTACGAAATAGGCCAGTTCATTCTTCTGAAGTATTGTTGACTGGACCCTTTGTACTTTCCAGCCATGTTTGCCTCATTGTCATAAAACTGCCCCCTGCAGTATTTAACGTTCAACCCATCTTGTTCCAATTTTTGCAGTGTCTCTTGACTAAGGCCTTCTCCTGTTTTGTCTGTAACTGTAAAAAAAGTCAGTAAAACTTTCCACAACCTCTGAGTCATTCGACTTGACATATCGAATTACTTGTGTCATCTGGGCATTGTGGCTGATATCTGGAGTGCAGTCAAACATCAGTGAAAAGTATTTAGCAGCTAAAATATCTTTAAATATATCTTGTTTTATTTTGTCAGCAATCAAGTGACGGATCTCGTAAATTTTTGTAAAAGTAGCTAATCTGGCCTTTCTTGTGGCGTTCAATACGCAGACGAAGGGGGACACTATAGTATGATATGAGATCAATAGTATTTAGAAATTTGCCGCTATGTGGATCACCAAAATCACCATCTTCTTTTGTTCCTCTAAAAGAACTTCCTTGCTTAGCTAGAAAAAAGGACAGCATCAATAATACAGTGAGATTCCTCCTGTTTTATCTGGTCTTGCTGCCCAGTGTGCAATACTTATCAGGTCGAAAGAGTCGAAAGAACGGCAGCTTGTTTTGTATTGTCGTGATACAGGGGAGACAGCGTTACGCAAATGATACAGGATCTGGGATGGGAATCATTAGAACAAAGGCGTTTATCGCTGCGACGTGGGCAACTTACGAAACTACAATCGTCAACATTCTCCTCCGAATGCGAAAATATATTGTTGCCTCCCACATACATAAGTAGAAAAAATCATCTCAATAAATACGTGGAATCAGAGCTCGAACAGAGAGATTCTTATGTTTTTTCTTCCCGCGCGCTGTTCGAGAATGGAATGGGAGATAAATAGTATAAAAGTGGTCCGATGAACCCTTTGTCAGGCAGTTAAATGTGAGTTACAGAGTATCCTGTGTAGATGTCTATCAATTCCACCACTACCGAGAGACGACTCTAGATCCTTAATGCTTTTGACTTTCAATAAGAAGTGTGCGCACCTGAAATACTTTTTTTTATATAAGGACTGGAACGTTATTCAAATTCACCTGGCCGCGGTGGAGTAGCCGAGCGGTCTAAAGCGTCTCGCTGCGGAGCGCGCGGTTGCTCGCCGTGGAGATTCGAGTCCTCCCTGGGGCATGGGTGTGTGTGTGTTGTCCTTTGGTTAGTTTACCTAGGTTGAAGTAGTTTGTAAGCTACGGACTGATGACCACGCAGTTTGATCCGATAGATTTACGAACTCTTTTTTTTTTTTTTTTTTTTTTTTTTTTTTTTTTTTTTTTTTTTTTTTTTTTTTTTTTAAATTCACCTGTTCTACAAATATTACCTTGATATGAAATATGAATATTTATTTATCTGACAAAGGAAATCTATGCAAATTAATAAACATTGTACATCTACTTATGCAATAATGCAAACATCTCCCTCATTCAGGCTAATATCTAGTAGATTTTTGAACTTTGATTAGCTGAAGTACCTGTGACAGGGCAACACTGACGTCAGCAACCAGGAGTTTTAGTTTTATTAAATGATTTCGGTATTTCTTGCAGTCATTTTACTTTTAATAATTCTGTGTCAGTTAATTTTATTAAATTACACCATTACACCAGAAAGATACAATCTGTAAAAAAAAAAAAAAAAAAAAAAAAAAAAAAAAAAAAAAAAAAAAAAAAGGACTCGGTCAAAATTTGCCGCCCGGGGCAACTGCCCCATTTGCTTCCCCCTAGATGCGGCCCTGTGTATTCTCACTGTACATGCAAATAGCCTTCTCGATATCTGAACTATTCACTAATCCAATTAATAACAGAAATATCTCTATCAGGTAGGAAATCTTGTAGTAGAGATTACTATCATAGATTCTTCCTTAGCTCCGAGATTGTGTGACACTGACAGCCGGAACGCTTCATCCAGTAGAGCAGTGTGACGAACTAATGACAGCTTGGTACGGCCCAGCCACGACTGCCGCTAGTGAGACAATAAATTATGTGCTATTCGCCCCCGGGAACATCGACACAGGTCGTTCGACTCGCCGTATCTCTTACTCAGGGGCTAATGTATAATTCAGTCGATTAATCCTAATAGCAAACGGTTGCTCGCCGTACCTTGATTTATGTATTTATTTCCTTATTGGAGCGCTCCCTGGAAACCAGTAGGCATTAATATTTAACAAACTCATACATATTTAAGCGGCAGGTAAGATTAGGGCAGGGACAGCGGCACGCCCGGCGACCTGCGCGCATTCGGCCGTGTCCACACGAGTAGAGCCGCAGTCGCGGACCTCTCCAAGCCTTTCCGCCGTCACCCACACGCGCGCGCGCTAAGCCGGCGACTCGTTCTTTGTTAACTTCGGCGCTCTTTCAGTTTACATCGCAGTCAGTCTTCCAGAGATTTTAAACAAATTTGGCTGACACACTACTCGAATGCAATCGCAATGAGACAGAGATATACGTCTCGTCGATGATGGGTCATGACACGTAATGTACACTCTCGAAAAAAATACAACACATGGAGCGCCATATTGGACGCCATGTTAATCTCCAAAGATCTTGCTACAAAGAGATACAACACACCACCAACGATATTATTTAAAAAGATCCTTTAACAACAGTGCTGGCAACATAAATAGCCATATAAACCCTTCCATTCTCACATTATGAATTCAGCTTTGGAAAAATTAAAATTCATTGTTTTCTGTATTGGTGCAGAGCACTAAACATCAAAATATGTCATAGTCGCAAACTATATGACTTCAACTGCGAATGGACAAAGCTGAAAATGTGTACCCAGCTGGGATTCGAACCCAGGTTTCCTGCTTTCTAGGCAGTTGAGCTGACCACTACACCATTGGCGACACAGTGATCACTGCACCTGCAAGGACTACCTAAGTACGCCTACTGTCAGACACAAATTTCCAGCTTTACCCTGCCCACAGTACTCAAACTCATAGTCACTATGTAGTAATTCGCATAAGAGTAATGTCTCTCCACTAACTAAAGGATCAGTGCCTCTTACTGGCATATTATGTATATATATATATATATATATATATATATATATATATATATATGCCAGTGACAGGCATTGATCCTTTCGTTGGTGGGGAGGGGTGGGGCAAGTTTAGAGCTTTGCCCATTCGCAGTTGAAGTCATATATTATGTGAACATGAAAACAATAACAACTGCAGGATAAGAAGTCCCGTCTGTTCTTTCGGAATAGACGCCACATGTATATGTATATATGTATCAAAATATGTGTTTCAAAATTTTTGGTCAAACTATTGATTTTTTTATGCCATGTATTTCATTCACAACACAGACGTTTATATCCAGGCACGTTATTACTTGGACATTATTTTGTTGATAGTTATCATTGCCATATCAATCTTCGCCACAGCACCAAAAATGATAAATTAACATTAACAACACACAGCCACTTACAGACAGCAACGTAGCACACTTACAAGCTTCCTAGGGTTTTAATTGCAGACGGAGAAGTTAGTACTGCTTCCTCCCACAAATCCCCTAAAACCTCCACATCCTTGCGGATGCTGTTGCGTAACAGTGTGCGTTTGTACCGCCCTACAGTACGCACGAGGTGCCGTAGTTGCTGTCCAATACTTTATGGAAAGCTTAGAGTTCTGACTAACCTGTTGTCTTCTATAGTTGTGTCCCCAGCGCAGAAGACAGTACACAGGTCGTTGGTTCTCCTACAGCATACAAGTGAGGCTAAAATAAGTTCTGTATGACGGAAGCATAAGAAGCGACTCACGAGATTTTATTGTCAGGGATGCCATTTATTAAATAAACAATAAAAAATGAGCAACTGTTGTTAATATGATACGGCCTATGCTGCCCATAATTCATGTTGAGACCTCGACTGTTATCACATTTACGCAAATCTTTACTCATGACCGGCGCGGTCCGGCGCGTATAGTGGTCAGCTCGAGACTGAAACTGCGGCGCGTTGCGAGAGGGCACCTGACGCTCTATTTCGCGTCAAAACAGGGCCGTCGCGCGCCTTTTGCAAAACCGCTCTTCTCTTGTTACAATAAGAGAAGGCACGTTAAACTTTTTAAACTGTCAAAATCTAGCCTGTCCTTGAGAGATATTTATTACAAATTCTCAGCTCTGAATAATTAATATTTAGTATATAATAAACAAAACTAATTTCAAAAGAAATCAGCCGGCCGCGGTGGCCGAGGAGACTGAGGCGCTCCAGTCACGGTCTTCACGACTACTACGGTCGGGGGTTCGAATCCCCCCTCGGGCATGGATATTTGTGCCGTCCTTAGTTGTAAGTAGTTCATAAGTAGTTTGTAAGTTTAGGGACTGATGACCCCATAGTTAAGTCCCATAGACTCTACAAACATTTGAACATTTGAAAAGAAATCACGTGACGTGAAAGGCAGCAGCCAATGCGACGAGAGCACCAGTAACATAGGCGGGCTTTCCCACGGGAACCAGCACCTACTGTGCCATATGCTACTGCTCCCCACCCCACATTTCAACATATGCTGCACTTCTGTCGTTCTTCCGCGTTTAAAACGCGTACGATGTTAGCAAAGAAACGGCCAGCGGGCAGAAATATGAAGTGGCCACAGGCCAGGAATATCACACACTCTCCAATATGGATAAATTAATGCCTCAGAAGTGGCTACACGCCTTACGAAGTAGCAAATTGTCGTACTAGAAGCATATTGTTTGTTAACAACAATATGACTTTAAAGATTCATACACAAAATAAGATGTAAATCATCTTTTAATGCAATGTTGTCAAGGAACAACACTGGGAATGAAAGGGTTAAACCGAAGTAGAGACATTGAATTAAATTTTATGTCGCGCCCGGGATTCGAACCTGGGAGCTCCTGCTTGCTAGGCCAGGGCATGAATTTTAATTCAAGGCCTCTACTTTAATATCTTTAATAGTTATCAGTATGAGATACGTCTGTGGACATTGTTTATTTGATATTTATTCATCACCTGTGGTTGAGGTGTAAGGCAGGTATTCCCGTTAACGTCTTTTGCTGGGGTCTTTCCTCTGTTGGAGAATCTTGGCAATTTAATATGTATTTATAAGGGAACATGAGGCAGAGTTTAAGTTTGTTCAGTGGGGGGTGGGGGGGGGGGGGACGTGATTGAAGACCGTACGTGCAGTCGCTCTATACATTAAGTGTCGGTGGCCTAATGATTATGGGGTCTGCCAATTCAGCGAGAGGTCCTGGGTTCGAATACCGACCGAGACATTTCAATTCAATGCCTCTACTTCATTTTCATATCTCTTATAGAAATCGATACAAAATATGTCTCTGGGCATTGTTTATTTTATATTAAATGGCGGCACTACTCTCTAAAACCTCTCGTTCTCAAAAGAACTTATTTAAACAACACTGACATAATAATGCTGTTTCTCACAGAGATGCCCACAGGTGCCTCACATAATGAGCATCCCAGTGCTCCTGAGAACTATAACACCAAGACCATCTCTAACGACCACGCTGTTGACGGGAAGTTACACCCAACTTCCTTATAACACCAAAAACAATCGCTTCTCACTTAGGTCATTGTGTATTTTTTTTTCTCAAGGTCACACTTTATTTATGATAATTTAGTGTATAATCTCCATTAAACTTAATATTTTCACAACCATCAGCAGTGGCCACCCGGCTGACAGTGGATGTACTGATAATGGTTTCAACATAGTAGAGCAAAACAAAGAGCAGTACACTGCTACCAGAGCGACATCTGCAAGTTCCCTTTTATAAGGAATGTTTACAGCCATAAGGCTTAGTGTGAGATCACCATGTGAAGCAAACAGACGCAATGCCATGATATGTATTAGTGCTTCCTTCAGCCAAATGAGCTTGTATGAAAGAGGGCAAATTGTAACATTGTGAGTGATTGGATAGTCCTTTCGGAGAATTGTCACACAAGTAGAGACGGGCTGCGTCGGTTCCGCGTCGATGCTGGTTTCAATGGTCACGTTAACATTCTCCCACCTGTTGACGAGATTCTGGACATCCACGTGGCACAGACGTCCTCCAAGGTCATCGTATTGTAAGGGCAGCAGTGACAAATCGTATAGCTACCACAGCACAAGGAACAGGGTTCGTGAGCCCAGAAATGACAAAATAAACTGTTGCCTAATGATTACTAGAAATTGGACTGTAGCCTAGAGGTCCAGGTCGTCTTCAACTCAGGCCATAATAACGACTTACATGACTTGATTCGTGCCATCAGAGGTACACTTGGAAGATCTTTTCGGACTGATACCATAGTAATAATTGTTAACACGCCCATAACAAGTAATGACTATTTCAATGCGGACGCATTCAAAAGCTCGATCCCTCGCGGGAATCCAGTATAGGCTGCGAGCAAGAGGAATTAATCGACAGGGGACTAGAAGCTGAGAATTTGGTTTGGAAGCGAAACATGCCTGGATAGCCTAACCACTTAAGACGACCGCTGACCCGAAGCGGGAAATGCGAGTACGAATCCCGCTGCAGCACAAATTTTCAACTTCGTCATTGAATTTATTTCAACCCCCCCCACCCCGATACGGTCGAAATGTTTCAATGTTTTGATATCGTAAATTTACGGCCGTTACTGCCTGCTAATTGTTTTCCTTCCGACATATCCGAAAAGAACAGGCACCATATCAGTAAAGGTAACTGAAGTTTAGCGAATTTCATTTAGTCGTATGAATAACTTCATACTTATCAAGGGTTCATTGCCAGTTTTTGCACCATACAGGTAACTTATCCAAATCATTTTTCAGTGGCTTTCGATCTTCTTGCGACTTTACTAACCGATAAATGACGGCATATCCGCGAACAGTCTATGAGAGCTATTGAGATTGTCTCCTGAATAGTTTATGACAAAATTAGAAGATTAGGGGCCATATAACATTTCCCTGGGGAACGCTAGATATCACTTCTACTCGATGAGTTACCGTAGATTACAACGTGCTGTCTGCTTTCTGGCACGAAATCACGAATAAAATCTCTCAACTTTGGCTATATTCCATGCTTACACAACATGAATTAGAAGACGCTTGTGAGGTACAGTTTCAAAATCTTTCCGGAAATCTAGAAATACGAAATCAATCACTTGTCGATAGCACTCATCACATCATGTGAGCAAAGAGCTAGTTGTGTTTCAGAAGAACGATACTTTATGAATCCGTGTTGTCTATGGGTCAATGTATCAATAAGTACTTTCTTCGAAGAACTTTTATTACCGATGAAGCAACTTTCACAGATCGTTGAACTTATTTAAACCTAAATAGAAAATGCTGTGTAATTAAAATAATTTTTGTATTTGCCACATTAAAATTTAGGAAAGTAACATATAATTTTAATCAATTGAACAGTAGTTTTTTTATATAAAAACAAACTAATAATAATAACTAATTTGGCGGGTATGATTTTAAAATTTAAATTTCTGTGTTTTTCCTTTCACCTATCCAAATGATAGTATTGGTAGAATAATAAATGTAAAATTCACAGGCAATGTTCCACACTACCGTCACCTGTCAGCTAGAAACAATTTTTTTCATAATTTTTAAACAAGACTTTCAGTTGACGCCCCTATGATGTACAGATTTTATTATTGACGCGGAACTTTTGTTTGCAATTTCAGAGGTTTTTAGGCGAATGAACATTTTTAAATGGTTATTTGTACAAATTTTTATTTTTTATTGGTATTTAAAACCTTCTTTGTCATTCGATCGTACAAACAACACTTGTTCCTTTCGTCTTAGAGATACGTCAATGGCAGATCCCGAAAAGACGTTACAAATTCATACCGGTACAATTTGAGCGATCTAGACGGGTTTCTTATTATTACTGAAGAAAAGGAAGATCGCTGACCCGTATAGGAAACACATTTCCTTGATATGAAAATCATGGAAGGCTGAATATTAGAAATATGCATTATTGAGCCGCTGACAATCCGCACTGGCTGAGTCAGGTGAAACATCAGAGGCAGTGTAGTGTGAATGTTTTTTGAGAGACTTTGTAATTTTGCCCTAAGTTCATTGACGAAACCGTAAGAGATAACAGAAGGGCCAGGGGAAGAACCAGGTAAGTCACTACTTCAGTGAAACTCAGAAAACGATTTTTTAACTTTAAAACGCAATAAGTAAATCACATACAGACTAATGTCTTCAAACCAAATAATATAGTGAAGTCCTAAGTGTAGCAAACAAAATAGGGCTGTTTCTATGGTGTTCAACACTGATACCACGAAAATAAAAAATTCACTCAAACTGCAAACGTTTCAGGAAAGAAACCAGGTAAGTCCCTGAAACGGAATGAGAACGGTGAACGAATGTTTTACTGTCATTTCAGTTATTATTATTGTAATTTCTAACATAATTCTTGTTATTTATAATATTGTAATTATCATTTCTAATGCTGTTGTCATCAGTTACCATTTTCTTGTTATAACCATGGAAATTCACAGTTATCAATCATGAGCTGCTGGACCACATAACTTCATGAGGCTCGTTACATCATTGTACTCTGCTCCAGAAGCAATTCGATGACCTGCAGACAATGAAGATTTCTGTTTTACATATATTTACTCATAAGCAAGATTAAAGAAAAGTTTTAAGGGTAGCATTAATAAGTCATCTTACAATTACCTGTGTAGGACAAAGAAGGTAGCTTGAATTTTGTTTTGAAGGATGTTGGTCAGGCTTTCTTCTCTCCAGTTCATCAGGCAAGGGTGAACGGATGAAGTCTTAATTTCCTTCGCTGGTTGGATCTTAAATGGACATTTGGTACATATTTCCGTTTTAAAAAGCCTTTCCAGATGTATACCATTTCCTGACAAACTGTCTCCTTAATGAATGGTGATGGTTTCAGTCTAGAATTTTCAATCATGTTCATGAAATCTTCTGGGGTTTCCATCCTTCGTTTCAAATCCCACAGACAAACGTTCCTATCGCACTGCATGTAGGAGTGACCTCGTTCTGGAAATGTGATCTTGATATTTCTCAAGCCATGAATGTTGTTATGAACGATATAGTGCACGAAGCCAAAAATTGGGAAATTCTTGTATTGCCCTCCAGCAGATTCACAAAACACTTGAAGCTCTTCAACATTTTAATAATAACAATTATGTAATTTCAACACTGTATATTTAATTCCTATTATTTACACGATAAGCTTATTTCGACTTAATAGTCATCTTCAGGTGTTATGCCTGCAATACATACGTTTTTATAAAATTTACTACTATGCTGCCTACTTTTTTATATAGATGTAAAAGAAATGCTACATACCACATTCTGTTATGTTGTTCATTTCAATATTATTGTGACGTGATATATTCTTCTTCTTTTATATATATATCACGTAACTAATAATATTGTGCTGTCATGCAAGATCTGTAAGTTACAGATTTTGGTAGTTACTTGACAGCTCTACAGAGATGTAATATGCTTACATTATTTGCACAGAGAATATATATCTATGAGGCAAAGCTTTTATTTAAAATTTAACGAAATATGTTGGGATATTTTATCTTTGATAATTTTGTTGCACTATTATCTATAATTGGCACTGGGATTATTTATCCGTTGTCATGCACTAAAATATGAAAAAAATTATCGAAATAATTTTTGTGCTTGAAATCCGTTTGATCGTTTAGCAAATTATTTGTGTTTTTAATTGCATGTAGGCATACTTACATTTCTTCAAGAATATTCATCTCGTATCCCTTCTGTGCAGTATGCAAAATTTCTAGTGCATTATCTAAGGTGTCAACTGTGTGATTTTCGGACTGCAAATGTTGATAAAATGTGGAAGGGTTCTTTTCACTTTCTCTAGTGTGTTATTTGTATCTTATAGTGAAATTTCGCCCAGTCTGTCCTATATAATACTTATTACATGAATTAACAAAGAATGATATTTTATAAATTCCAGAGTTAAGAAATTTTGAAGGTTTGGTGGTATGTGTTACGAATTTGTGTTTAAGGGTGTGTCTGTTCTGAAATGCAAAAGTGGCGTTAGTCTTTCTAAAAATTTGCTGCATTTTATTAGATATTTTACCTAGGTATAGTGTACTGATGTAAATTGGTTTATTTAGCTTTGACGTTTCCCTCTGTAATGTAATTTCTGTTCGTGTTGTTGGTGGTCTAGGACTCGTTTTGTTGTTATAGAGCTTTAGAATAATGCTGGGGTCGTATTCATTTTGTTGTGCAATGTATTGCAGTGTGGTCATTTCTTTTTGCTTGGCTGCATCAATACAGCACAGCATAACGCGATTTATTAAACAATACCAAAATAACAACTCACACTAAGAAACACAATGTAGAAAATAGAACAACTGCAACACGGAAGTGTGAAAGATGTAATGGCGTGATACTCTTGTGATCGCACGGCCATCACTTGAGTTTCAGTGGACTTACCTGTTTTTTCCCTGAAACAGTGGACTTACCTGCTTCTTTTTCTGTACGCCGTAACTTTAAGGGCAAATAAGCCTGTGACTAAGCTGGTTTAAGCCCTCTTTTGTGACGCTAACAGATAGCACTATCGATGGAGAATCTAATGGCATCTCAAACTCATTTCGAGAGAAAAATGGAATTATCTGGTCTATTTTTCCCTGGACCCTTCAGTGTGGCCGACTCTCGTAGAGGAAGAACCACTTGCAGAACGTAGGTGTACGTGGTACCAGCACGATGGACTCACTACTCGCTTGTGTCTAGGAAGCTGCTTACCGAAATCTTTCCTTTTTGCCGGATAAGACGTGAGGGCATTATCAGACGTCCTAAACGTATGTCTGATTTGACGCTACTGGACTTTCCTTCTCTGGGGTAATATTAAAGATGAAATCTATGCACAAGTTTGATGACCAAATAGGATTTTACAACATCGCATTGTTTTATCTCAGAATTAAACTCATTGAAATTTTATTGTCGAACCTTGTTACTCAAAAGTCTCTCTCTCTCCCATGCCGGTTTCAAAAATCAATTCAATTTGTGACATTGACCTTTCTTTCAAGGCTCTCGCATAAACAAAAGCAGAACTGATCGCATGGTTAACTGCTGAATCATCCCTAGATGGCACGACCTTTGCTTTCTAGCCAATTGTGTCTTCGAACTATATGTACCAAAGAGTGACTGGCGTGTTTTAAATTAATCTTTTCTCGACTATTACGAAAGTGCAATTACACTCTTATTTGCGTCATGCTAGAGCGTTCCAACAGCCGGACGCGACAGTTCCGTGTGATAACACGGACTTCCGCATAAGACCGCAATCGGCATGATGTTTAAAATAGGCAAGTATTGCGTTCTAAATACTGTAATTTCTCCTACACTACCAATCACATTTGGATGGGTAAAACGCCGCTGAAATCGTCTCTGAGATTTATGGAATCATCAGCAGAAATTACTACAGTTTCGTTTGAAAAAAGAAAAAAAAAAAAAGAAAAAACGCATCCATGTAATTAATATAGCCATGGCAACAGACTATCCGTCGTTTAGTGAGGACTTTCTTACTACTAAACAGGTGGGATCGCTTCTGTTACGGTCTACCTGCGCAGCCTTCACGACATCCCGTCCTCCCACAACAGTAAGGTACGCAAAAACCATAATTCCTGGAAGGTAGGTCCACGGTATTGGCGAACTTTCGGATATGTGTCTCTTTGAATACACTTGTATTTGCGAACATGTTCGCAAACAGTGCCCACTTGGTTGCAGATTGAAGAATTTATTCTTATCACATGGTAGTTTGACTGGCAAAAACTGGTAAAAATCTAACCATCCCGTGAAAGACAACTTTCACCACGTAGAGACAGAAAAACTGGGTTTGGAGGATTTTAATTCACCATAATTCGGCCAGATTGTGTGTAACAATCGCAAATCACTCTGTTAGTAAAAATCGTATCAAAATTCTTGTAGTACCTCCAGAGATTTAACAACACATAGCTCTACAGACAAAATACGTACAGACATCATAACAACATTAGTGCACCATTCATTTCTGGCATCGCTTGCTGATTTTACAGATTGTTAGTCACTGGCAGATACCGCATAATTTAATGAATGCTGCCTATTTATACTTTGTACCCACTCTCCCTCTGTGATTCAAATGTTGAAATAAAAAATAAAAAAATAAACAAATAAACTCTTTTTTGATGTTATAAGAAACGTGTGGGAATAGCGTTACTCTGTATTTGAAACGAAACACGTAAAATCAATTCCAATTTTATTCGTTAAGGGGAGAATTTATCGTTAATTACGGGTTAATTATTGTTTAATTATAAAAATATTCCCGAGATCTGTGTGAACGGTATGAAAAAGCATTCACTCCCTCTCATTCGCGTCAATAAACACTAATTACAATTATACCAAAAGCCGTACTGGATTTCATGTCCGTTATTCCGTCCGAGTACCTTGGTCAGATGCCTGCCATGGCAATAACGAATTCGCGTCTTTATTAGCTGAAACGTATTGTTTATTTGTCTGTCAACGTGTTGCCTGATACTGCACTGCTGTACAAAAACACACACACACACACACACACACACACACACACACACACACACACCATACATTTACTGATAAAAATGCTATAATCTACGTGGAATGTATTGTACCGAGGGAATTTTGCATGGTGTGAGGATTGGAACTAAGTACACTTAGCATCTTGAGGTAAACTGATGAGCTACTTTATCAAATGGTAGTGATTCCAAGTCCACAAACGTGCCGACTACACGCGGTTTCGATGGATATAAACACGTCTTCAGAAATACATCTTATACCTATAAACAATGTGACATCATAAATTACAAATTCGAAATCGTTACGTCTGTAATATGCGTCATACCAAGTCTATTGTCTAAAACATTGTGAAATACAAATTAGAATAAAACTGTTACTTACTATACTTGCTTATCACAGTAAATGGACAACCCTGTGATCGAGGAAAATGCGGTTTGAATTGAAAAATACGTCAGTGCATCTGCAGTCATTTACGCTTACTGATTTGAAGCAAGGAGCGTCTATACCAGGACCGGTGGCGCATGCGCCGTGGATCATAAAAGGTTAAGTGGCTTAATTAGCCATTTGGAGAAAGCACATTGAATTTATAAAGATGTCAATAAATGGAATCTTTGGATAATAAAAGGGTGACAAGGTTGAGGGGAAGCTATGGAAACAAATATTACAATGGTCAATTGTAAAAATATACTGACTAATAGATATTGTTGAAATACATTGAGTAAATGAACAAAAATAATATAAAAGCGTACTTCTCAGATGAATAAAAATAAACTGGATTAGTACGTGGTATATAGTATGGTGACACAAATGCGATAAAATGGAAAACAAACGTCATGTCAATTACAATGAAGAATGCAAGCAGGTTTTATATTTTTGAGGAAATGAAAAAATCGCAAAGACTTCCGGCAGTTGTAAGAAGATTTCGTGAGCAGTATCAGTTTAAAGCCTTCAATATATTGTCTACAGGTGAGATTTAACTGATTATTTCGTAAATTGCCATCCTTGAGTTCTAGATGTTTAAAGATCTCATGTTCTTCCCAAAGATCAAGCTTTCGCCCTTTTACTTCTCTGTGTGAAATGATTGTGTATGCCGGCCGCGGTGGCCGAGGGGACTGAGGCGCTCCAGTCACGGTCTGCACGGCCACTACGGTCGGGGGTTCGAATCCCCCTAGGGCATGGATATTTGTCCCGTCCTTAGTATTAGTTAGATCATAAGTAGTTTGTAAGTTTAGGGACTGATGACCCCGTAGTTAAATCCCATAAGCTATACAAACATTAGAACGTTTGATTTGATTGTGTCTTCTAACTTTTTCAGAGTGTCGTTGGCAATCGGCAACCGTTCTGCAAACGTTTCTTTCTTAATACGTTCTCTTTGTATCTTGTTTTCACGGCTCTGCCTGTTCGGCCAATGTAGTAACATGGACAGTTATCACATATTATAGACTCCTGAATTACAAAACCAATCACCTATATTTTGCACAGTGTGTGAAAATTTTCTCTTTAGAGTGCTGTAGAAAAAGAAATATTACAGTTGAAATGTTTCGATAGAAGACGCTTTTTTTCTGTAGGAATTATTTGCCAAACCAATAAAGGAATGGATATGAATTTATTAGTATTTTTGCTCACTGGAAGAAATGTTGTGCAATATCGACCATTTTGGAGAGATTTTCTTCCTCAAAATGTGATCTACCAAACCCTGGTGGTACCCATTGTTGACTACGATTGATTTTATCACACTTATTTTCTTGGTTGGCAGGTGACAGTGGGGTGGTTACCATACGGTGTATAGCAGAATGAAAAAAACGCTAGTTTCTGGGCTTGAGGATTCGTTGAGTCAGCATGGATAATGTTGCCTGAGTAAGTTTCTTTACGGAATATGTTGAAATCGAGTTATTTTGCTATCCTGTAACCGCTGCTGATACGCAGTCACGTTTAAATTATTAATTGTTGTTGTTGTGGTGGTCTTCAGTCCGGAGACTGGTTTGCTGCAGTTCTCCACAATACCCTCTCCTGAGCAAGCATCTTCAAGTCCCATAAGAACGGCAACTTACATCTGTCTGAATCTGCTTACTGTATCCATCTCTTGGTCTTCCTCTGCGCCTTTTACCCCACACACTTCCCTCCAGTGCTAAATTCACGATTCCTTGATGTCTAAGAATGTGTCCTAACAATAGATCCCTGCCTTTAGTCAAGATATGCCAGAAATTCCTTTTCTCCCAAATTCTGTTCAGCACCTCATCATTACTTACGCAATTTATCCACCTAATCTTCAGCATTCTTCTGTAGCACCACATTTCAAAAGCCTCTATCAATGTTCAAATGTATGTAAATCTATCGGACCAAACTACGTGGTCATCAGTCCGTAGCTTACAAATTACTTAAACCTAGGTAAAGTAGGTAAACGAACACACACACACACACAAATGCCCCAGGGAGAACTCGAACCTCCACGGCGAGCAACCGCGCGCTCCGCAGCGAGGTACTTTAGACCGCTCGGCTACTCCACCGCGGCAAGCCTCTATCCTCTTTCTTTCCGCACTATTTATCGTCCATGTTTCACTCCCATACAAGGCAACACTCCTTCAGAAAGGACTTCCTTAGGCTTAAATCAATATTCGATGTTAACAAATATCTCTTTCTCAATACCGCTTTTCTACCTATTGCCATTCTGCATTTTATATCCTCTGTACTGCGACCATCATTTGTTATTTTACTGCCTAAGTAACAAAACTCATCTACCTCCTTTATTGTTTCGTTATCTAATCTAATTCCTTCAGCATCACCTGATTTTCTTAGACTGCACTCCATTACCTTAGTTTTGCACTTGTTAATGTTCATCTTATATGCACCTTTCAGCACATTGTTCATTCCGTCCAACTACTCTTCCAGGTCCTTTGCTGTCTCTGACAAAGTTACTATGTCGTCGGCAAAACGCAATGTTTTTAATTCTTCACCCCGAACATTAATTACAGGTTATTAACGACTCAAGCCACTTCCAATCAGAAAAAAGGAATCACAGGATGAAAAATAAGACGGAATAAAATAGTCAGTATTAATATGAAAATACTAGCTTATATGCCCGTGCTTTGCAACGGTTGTAAAAGAAGGTGCTGTGTATATCATGGTTTTTTGGATTCCGGACGTAGGTCAGCAAAAACACAATCATTGTTGGATCTCTCTGTCAATAAACTCAGTTCTCCTAGCCAAGATGTCAAATTTAAGTAGGAGTCATTGTCGAAAACGATAAATGTTCGTAAAGTTTTTCATACTAAGAGTGAAATTAATTTAAGCCCGTGCTTCGGAATAATGTAAATTCTATGTTAGGTTGTGTTCATAAAGTTACACATTGCAATAGCAGCTGGCAAATTACATTTCTGAAAACGATATTGCATAAGTGCGAATATTGATTTGTAACAGTTTTCACAAATATCTTCTTGAGTAGGAATTTGGAATGAATTGTAAGACTGTGGGTATCATGAGACTTTATACAAAAGAGTTTCGCGTGAAGTGCTGGTCATAATGAGATGACAACAACGGATGTATCTCATTCGGTAAAATTAGACTTTGTATCCTGGCGGTCTAGTGTTTTTATGTTGGCAACATCAATAACACGATGTAAAATCGTTGCAAAGATGACCGAACCACATAGAGTGTAGATAAATACTGCTGTTCCTGCTGTATGCTTGATTTCACGACAAAATATTTTCGTGTCACGCGATTGGCTTATGACGATGTCACATGATTCTCGTTATTCAACATCTGTTGCCAACATTATCACAGGAGGCCGCCGGGATATGAGTAGGACAACGTCGCATAGAAGACCCAACTGTCAAACGATAACACCTTTCACAGCAGAGAGTGTCGTGGCTATATGTATCAGAGATCACTGATTAGCACAGACCAGTGAGCTTACTGGCACAGGCATATCAATATCTATGACCTCAGAGACATTCATTAATGTATGTCTGTGTTTCCACCACGCTTCCACGACAGTGATCAATGTTCCACGAGTATTTTTATCTTTGAGTCTATCTGGATTTTTATCTTTGTTTTGTGTCTCTGTTCATAGTCGGTAATGTGTGGTTGACGGAAACATGTGATCTATTTAAAAAATTGCGTATTTGATATTCCTCGTCGTTATTAAAGTCTGAAAGGACCGCATTGTCTGACGATTGAAAGAATAAACAGATTTTGAGTCGTGCCGTAAAGTTCGTAAGCCACAGAGTATATAGCTTTTCCTAAGAGTATTTATCGCATATTTTGCGAATTTTTGCTCGTCACACTCACCCACTGCCACGCACCGCGATCAAACTCCCTTACTAACATCATTAGACCAAGGGCTATCTACCACCACAACCACGAGTGGGTGGCAGTATGTGGTCATAGAGAAAAGTCTGTCAGCACGTACACACACAAGCCTTTTATATATAGATATAGATGGTCAGACAGCACGTGCAAGCACACGTGGCGCGTGCCTTGCCCCACGTGTGGCGAGGCGCCGGCTCGGCTGTGCAGGTGGTGCCGCCTCCTGCCGCTGTCTGCTGGCTGTCGCCGCTCCACCGAGCAGCGGCCGAGCGTGGCGTGGCGTGCTGCTGCTGACGCTGGTCCTTTGTTGGCGGGGTATTGGGTGACGGCGCGGTGGCGCGACCTGATTTCGGAGGCGGCTCGCCTTACAAGAGGTGCGGGGGCGGCGGGGGCGGGGGTGGCAGGTGTGGTGGCGCGCGACACCGGCAACCAAACGCCCCCACACCTGCCGACGCCTGTGCGGTCGCCTGCGGTCAGCTGGGCAACGCGCCACAACAAGTGGGGGGAGGGGCGCTTTACTGGCGAAAGTGACTGCAGGTGGGGGTGCTCAAGCAGGCGGTAAATTCGAGGCGCGGCCAGAAAGTAAGTTCCGTTTCAATTTATCTCCGCCGCAGCGCTGCGATTGCGCTGTAGCCGGCCGCGGATGTATCCAGAATGTCGGGATAGCACAGTCGGTAGTGCGCTTGCCCGCGAAAGGCAAAGGTCCCAGGTTCGAGTCCCGGTTCCTGCGCACAATTTTAATCTGCCAGAAAGTTTCATATCAGCGCAAACTCCGCTGCAGAGTGAAAGTTTCATTCGGGAAACATCCCTTAGGCTGTGGCTAAGCCATGTCTCCACCATATCCTTTCTTCCAGGAGTGCTAGTCTTGCATGGTTCGCAGGAGAGCTTCTGTGAAGTTTGGAAAGTAGGAGGCGAGGTACTGGCGGAAGTAAAGTTGTGAGGCGGCATCGTGAGTCGTGTCGGGATAGCACAGCCGGTAGTGCGCTTGCCCGCGAAAGGCAAACGTCCCAGGTTCGAGTCCCGGTTCCTGCGCACAATTTTAATCTGCCAGAAAGTTTCATATCAGCGCAAACTCCGCTGCAGAGTGAAAGTTTCATTCGGGAAACATCCCTTAGGCTGTGGCTAAGCCATGTCTCCACCATATCCTTTCTTCCAGGAGTGCTAGTCTTGCATGGTTCGCAGGAGAGCTTCTGTGAAGTTTGGAAAGTAGGAGGCGAGGTACTGGCGGAAGTAAAGTTGTGAGGCGGCATCGTGAGTCGTGTCAGGATAGCACAGCCGGTAGTGCGCTTGCCCGCGAAAGGCAAACGTCCCAGGTTCGAGTCCCGGTTCCTGCGCACAATTTTAATCTGCCAGAAAGTTTCATATCAGCGCAAACTCCGCTGCAGAGTGAAAGTTTCATTCTGGAGTTCATAAGTAGTTTGTAAGTTTAGCGACTGATAACCCCGTACTTAAGTCTCATAAGCTCTACAAACATTGGAACAATTTGAACATGCGCTGCAGACGATGTGTATCAAGGAGAAGAACGTGCGCCATTTGGAGATCGCTGTCAGTTACGTACGCTTTGTTGTGCCTGTTTGATATGTTGCCGTTGATTGAAAATACCGCCGCCTGTGAAATCAGGTCTGTGATTCGATTTCTGAACTCGAGGAGGGTGAATCCAAGTGAAATTTATCGGCAAATTTGCGATGTTTAAGGACCAATTGCGATGAGTGACTCGATGGTGAGAAGATGGGCCCGACAGTTCAATGGCGGACGTAGTGATGTGCACGATGAAGGACGAAGTGGGCGTCCACCTTTTGTGACAGAAGAACTGGTTCACGCGATTGATGAAAAGATCCAGGAAAACCGTAGGTTTACAATTAGTGCTCATCACTTCACCAATGACGACAAGCTGTTTACAACAGGTTGAAGACACAGGCGGCAGATTTCTCTGAAGCAGCTATACAAAACCTGGCGGCACGTTATGACAAATGCCTGCAAAATTTCGGCAGTTATGTGCAAAAGTAGCTTAAGAGTTGTAGAATTTTGTGCAATAAAACTTTCTTCTATATCTATGTACAGTTTCATTTTATTACCAAACGGACGTTACTTTCTCGACGCGACTCGTAGTCAGCTCTAATACTACTCCCTACGTCACCAACAGGGGACTACTGCATAGAATTTATTTTTATCGTGTTTTACTCCACACCGAAGTCATTATCCTCAACAGTCGTTGAAGTCATTACCTTGCCTCGTCATGTCCCAGAATCCCTTACGCAAGGCTGTTCCAGTTGGCGTGAGCTAGGTAGCGCTTACTTGTTCGCGGGGCACCGCCTCTCGGCTGTGAGCTATTGTCGCGTGGGACACACGGCGGTAAAAGTCTTGATCAGCGTCATGGCCTAATATACTCACGTGTCGTGGTGCGGCAGAGTTGGCAACAGTCGCTGTAGATGCTGGGATGAATGACGGTACACAATTCTTACAAGATGTGAAATTGAACGTGTTAACATCACTTGATTGCTGTTTCGTACAGATCATAAAATAAATGTAACTGTAATTCGAATCAGTGTTTATGAAACGGAGATTCGGGCGCTACGTGCCCTCTCATACCGGGTGATAAAAAAGTCAGTATCAATTTGAAAACTTAATAAATCACGGAATATTGTAGATAGGGAGGTAAAAATTTACACACGTGTTTGGAATGACATGGGGTTTTATTGGAGAAAAATAAATAAATAAATAAAATTATATAAAATAAAAACATAAAAAAAATGTTTCTTTTTTTAACTTAAAAAATGTGAGACAGATGACGCTTCATCTGATCAGAAAAGCAATAATTAGCATAACAAATTAAGACAAATCAAAGATGATATTCTTTACAGGAAAACTTCAATTTGTTCACCATCATTGCTCAACAATAGCTGTAGTCGAGGCATAATGTTGTGAACAGCACTGTAAAGCATGTCCGGAGGTATGGTGAGGCATTGGCGTCGGATGTTGTCTTTCAGCATCCCTAGTGATGTCAGTCGATCACGATACACTTGCGACTTCAGGTAACCCCAAAGCCAATAATCACACAGACTGAGGTCTGGGGACCTGGAAGGCCAAGCATGACGAAAGTGACGGTTGAGCACACAATCATTACCAAAGGACGGGCGCAAGAGATCTTTCACGAGTCGAGCAACATGGGGTGGACTGCCATTCTGCATAAAAATCGTACGTTCCAGCAGGTTTTTATCAGCCAGGCTGCGGATGATGCGATTCTGTAAGATATCGGCGAACCACTCATCCGTCACTATTTTGCTGTCCAGCGCTTTCTGTCGGACATTTCTTGAACTTGCTTTTTCTTTTTTTTTTTTTTTTTTTTTTTTTTTTCCCCTCAATTTTTACATCTCTAACTAAATTATTTCCGCGATTTATTAAGTTTTCAAATTTATACTAACTTTTTGATCACCCGGTAGTAAAAACAATTTCTTGTTTAACCTATACCTAACCTAACTTTCAGTTAGGGTCGTCTTTAGTATAAGGTAGTCCATAAGTAGTTTGTAAGTTTAGGGACTGATGACTCCGCAGTTGAGTCCCTTAAGCTTAACAAAATTTTGAGCATTTGAAAGCTCGGAGCGGGCTGCCGATCGACCTGGGCCCCGTCGCGTCGGTCGAGTGAGGCAAACGAGGCCTCGCCCAGCACTTCAGCCACAGCAGTTGTGTGTATCAGCAGGTGACACATCGTACTGCTACCTGCTACCTGCCGGTGGTACTGTAGCCACATTTGTTTAGTCGTATGAATATTCATGCATTGTAGTGTTCAATGCTCTAGGTAAATAAAAAAATATAACATAAAATATGCAACCATTTTTAAGTTTGACAGATGACGTTAAACGTTAAACGTTCACGTAGTTCCCTGTTGCCTGCGATTTTACGCCTCATCAATATAATACATATCCAAATATCTACAAGCATGCATTCATGAAGTATAATAAGCAGTGCTAAATGAAGATATGGAATGGTACACGTATGATATGGGGCGATTCGATGAGTCAGAAATAAAACTATACAATCACTTAAGTACACAAAAATATTTAACTTGCCATTATCTGTGTTACACGCATTTAGAAGGCCAAAAATTTGTCTAACAGAAAAAAAGTCATAAAACTATTAACGATTAGGTGGATCTCTTTTCGCAACGTCATAACAAATGACGTAGAATCAATTGTTTCTATGATATTAAGTATGTGCCACTATTAGGAGATGCTTCTCGAGCGCAGTCGGTCATCTCTGAAGTAAGAATTTGTATGTCTTTATACAGTTTCTAAACGTGGACATATAAAACTGACGTGAACTTCCGATACCATATCCAGGACTGATACCTAGTTATTCGCTTTAGTCTCCTCCAATGTTTGACAGTGTTAGCTTGTGCAACATTTTTGGTTTGCAATTATGCGACACAAACAGTATTGAGTAACACGTATTTACTTGTGAAAGCGTCAGGAATGTACTCAGCACAATTTACAAGACACTTCTGTGGTTTTAACTACATTTCATATGTAGTGATGTAGAACAAAATTCAAACTCATTTTCGTTTTTCTCAAAAAAAAAAGTGAAACGTTACGGTAAAAGACACGATGTTCCGCTCTTATACACCTCCAAGTATTTTTAAAGCACGAATATCGGACGATTAGGTTTACTCTTTTCTCAGTCAGAGTACCCGGTCGGGCATTTCTATTGTTGTATGCACGAACAAGCACGAGGAAAATCGAATGCATTTGATCGCAGGGTGCTAAGCGACGACATTGACAAATACCGGTCTGCCACGGAACTCGTTGCATTTTCTAGTTCGAGCGAGCATAGACGCCAGATGCAGACTCTAATGTCAACAATCGCGGTACACACTGCGACAAAGGCTAATAGGTTCAGCGTGAGAAGTGTCATTGCAATAAGGAGCGCAAAATGGAGAAACGCATTAGCATCAAGTTTTCTTTCAAATTAGGCAAAACGGCGACTGACATCTAAGAGTTATTAATGTAAGTGTATATGGTGTTGAAACAGTGTTAAACGGTTTTCCCTCGTTTTGTTTTCTTATTCATTGCAACGTCTGAGATTAATTGACGTTATCAGTGCAATGTTGACCCTGTTTCTCACAGATACAACGCGACCACCAGTGTTTCTCCGGCTCTAGCGACCACTACAGTGTTAAAGGTATGCCTAAAAAGAGTTCCACGAATACTTTCTAAACACCACCAAAATAAAAAAGAAACCAATTCAGCGAACAGATGAAGAAGTTTGACGCCAATGGTTGAGCCTATTCTGCCACAGTTTCTTAAGAGCATATCGAACATGACTCTGTTGCTTACATTCGGAAAATAAAAACGTACATGATCGTAATCGTATCCGATGTGTTCGGCCTGAGTAAAATACCTAGAACTTCTGAAATACGACAATACACGCCCACATGCTAGTCTAACAACTTGGAAATACATCTCTCATCATTCATACCACAGAGCACCGCAAAACGTCGTAGTTCCTTCTGTTTGGGAAATGTGTTTATTATTTATTTGGGACACACTTTGAACGCAATATAAACTTATTTCATACAATAAAATGTGAATATTGTCGCATGGCAAAAGTTTTCACCAACTTTGAATGATTGCTGTAATACATTCTATGCTATCACCACAGAATATGATAAAGACCACGAAAGATAGATCATGTGAAAGAACCCTCGTCTCTTAAAATTCGCTGAATGAAGTACCTGTTTGCAGTTGATGTGGGAGCGTTTTGTCGTTATATTTTCAGAAAGTTAGGAAATCCTAATGGTGCTAACAAGTATTCTGAGATGATAAAAAGAAACATCAGTTGACACTGACATTCATTTCATTTTGATTACGCTCTTAAAACCTTGAGGATGAAGTTATAAAGTACTTTCAAATCGACTTCAAATAAAAAGAAGACAAACACAACACAGTGGAAAATTAGTGGAAAAGCAGCTTAAAGCCCTGTGCATGCAGCAAGCCTTCCAAATCAGTTGCACTTAAGGTAAACAACCAACAGAACAGAGGCTTTGAACTAAAAATAATTTACCGCTGAAGTCTCAGTAAACATCATTATGGAAACATCAAAACGTCATCTGCATGGTGTACTATACCACCACAAGCTAGAGAGAAGGCCGCGGCGCTCTCGTGTGACGTCAGGCAGAATAGGTTGCACGCGCATTGCTGACTGACTTCCTGCTTCGGCATAGTGAGCCGTGCCCCAGCGGCTACCCAATCAGCTATGCGCGCGCAACCTACTCTGCCTGAAGTCACACGAGAGCTCGCGGCCTTCTGTCTAGGTTGTGTTGACTATACCGACCATCCGGTTCGAACGAGAAATCAAGATCACTTTCATTTCTTCGACTGGCGAGCAGTCGCTATGTGAATCGAAAACCTGATTCGCTACCGCACGTCTGCCATCTGAAAGAGGTGCTCGTAGGAGCCACATTTGTTACTTGACATCTTGATTTACACGAAACATTTTTTGTTTATTTTAATAAGAGGTTTTCAGCCAACATTGCTTTCTTCTTTTAACTTCTTTTAATTGTATGACCGGTTTCGGCGTGCTAGACGCCATCTTCAGACCTGTCGTAATTTTTTACATCACTGCTATTGCAACAATTTTTAACATAGAAAATTGGTATACATCAACATTTATGTGTCATCCAAATAAAATTTACATGTCAATAATAAAATGACTGAATCCATCTTTCTCAAGGTCTACGTCAGAGGCACTTCAGAATCAAGCTCATTACTGACTGAAGCGAAGCACAATATTTTTTATTTTTTTTGCCTGATTGTTTCATTATATCTTTACAGAAACAATTAAGGGGAAAATTTAAGTAGCTCTCCTAGGTTGTTTGCAGATGACGCCGTCATTTACCGTCTAGTAAAATCATCTGAAGATCAAAACCAACTGCAGAATGATCTGAATAAGATATCAGTATGGTGTAAAAATTGGCAATTGACTCTAAATAATGAGAAGTGTGAAGTCGTCCACATGAGTACGAAAAAAAAATCCGTTAAACTTTGTTTACAAGATAAATCAATCAAATTTGAAGGCAGTTAACTCCACAAAATACCCAGGAATTACTATTGCTTCAGACTTAAATTGGAAAGAACACGTAGATAATATCGTGGGAAAGGCGAACCAGAGACTGCGTTTTATCGGCAGAACCCTTAAAACATGCAACAGAACTACAAAAGAAACTGCATACACTACGCTTGTCCGTCCATTTTGGGAGTATTGCAGCCCATTGTGGGTTCCTTATTAGGTGGGTTTGACGGAGGAAATCGAAAGAGTCCAAAGAAGGGCAGCTCGTTTCGTACTGTCACGATACAGAGGAGACAGCGTTACGGGAATGATACAGGATCTGGGATGGGAATCATTACAACAACGGCGATTATCGCTGCGGCGTGGGCTACTTGCGAAACTCCAATCGCCAACATTCTCCTCCGAATGCGAAAATATATTGTTGATTTCCACTTACATAGGTAGAAGTGATCATCAGAATAAAATACGAGAAATCAGAGCTCGAACAGAGAGATTCAGGTGTTCTTTCTTCCCGCGCGCTATTCGAGAATGGAATGGGAGATAAATAGTATAACTGTGGTTCGATGAACCCTCTGCCAGGCACTTAAATGTGATTTGCAGAGTATCCCATGTAGATGTAGATGTAGATGTTGAGGGTATGCGAAACTCTTACTGATTCTTCTCCTTTCACAATAGAGCCCAATCCTCACACTCACTAAAGTAGAAAATCTCATTAGTGAATTCTTGCAGTGTTGGTATGCACTATCATTATAATGCCACACATAGCTTGAATTTTATTTAACATGATTTTTATTTTATTTTATTTTTTTTTTTTTTTATTTATTTTTTTTTTATTTTTTTTTTTTTTTTGCGTCAATTCAGAGGAACCTCTGAGCGTGCGCCGATCACCTCCGTCAGGAGCATCTGTCTGCAGTAGCCGTATACGAGTAAAACGAATGGACGGCATCTGATTCGCCGGCAATGACGTAATGTTGCCACAGACTGCGTCACGTCGGTGTTTGTGGTACTACCGCTTTCGTTGTCACACGGAGCGAGAGGGCGCAGTGGTCACTAGTCTTGTGTAGTTCGCGAACGAACCAGTTAGGAAGAGCGCTCCCAAAGGCGAACTACGCGAACTAGTTCGCACATCCCTCGCCTCTTAGTTCGTCCGTTTCTTTTGCGAAGACTGACGGGGAACAGAAAGAGGGCGCGAGAGCCCGCAGAATCGTGTGATTCCCTTCTGCCAGTTACCGTCATTTCGAGCTGAGATGCAGCTCAGGTGTAGTTTCATAGTTCACTGCTACAAATTTTCTTTTCTAAGGTATTCAGCAGTGTCTAAATAATATTTACTACGAGTGATATGTATGCAAAGTAGTTAAACACCATTTTATCAGCAATTCGCGTAAATAACTGGTTTATTTGCTTAAGTATTTGATGTCTAATTGCCCAAAAATACGGGTAATAGCACACACTTGGGAAACACTGATCATTATATAAAAAAGCTGTCATAACAAAAGAAAGAGCTCTTTTAGTATCGGTAGCAAAAGCCAAAAGGAGCGGACGAATTAAAAAGAGCGGACGAACAAAAAAAGAGCGGACGAACTAAAAGAGCGGACAAACTCAAAAGAGCGGATGAACTAAAAAGAACGGACGAACTAAAAAGAGCGACAGCGGTCGCGAAATAAATATGCGCGATAGGTCGCAAAATATTATTCGAAACGTATCTAGCTTTTTCGTTCGTTGAATTCTTTTCCAAAGACCGACGGTCATTAGCGAGAGGGCGCGCAACAGAATTAAAAATCTCGTGTTTGCCTTCTGCTGATGAATGCCATTTCGAGGTGAGCGTCTGCCTGCTAGATTACATAGTTCAGTGCTACAAAATTTCTGTTTTGAAGTATTCTGCACTCGGCAATATCTGACAAATAAATTCCAATAATGCCAAGATATAGAGATAACTCTAAACTTAAATGCGAGAAATTATCCACAAAGTGTTTCTTTTGGTTTGCGTGATTTAGTTAGCGGCTCAAGCAGCAAGCGAATGAAGCAGATTGGTGGGGGAACTTCTCCCTCCACCTGCATGTGCAGACCACGCCGCTCAGCCGTCACTGGGAGCGGACGAACTTAAAGAAGCCGCGAACTAAAGTCGCTCCCGATCGCGAACTATTACGTGCAAGTCACATTCGGGAAGACAGCGTTTCAAACTCCAGCATTCTGATTTAGGTTTCCCGTGATTTTCCTAAATTATTTCAGGGAAATCCCTGACTGGTTCTTTCCAAGTGCCTTTCCTATCCTTAACAAAATATTATCCGAGCGTCTACTCTGTCTCTAATGACCACACTGTCGACGGAGCTTTAAATCCTAACCTTCCACCCGCTGTTTCCCTTACTGTAGTAGCGTAAAAGTTGCTGCGAATTTCTTTGCTGTTTCTTAGTTTCGAGACCTCGCTTCCCTGTACTGCTAAGATTGCATCCATTGTCACGGTTGATGTTTCTGCTCTGTATAGCTGTGCGTTGAAGACGGGTATCTCTTGTGCTAGATGATATCTTTGTCCCAAGCTCCCCTCAGATTCTCACGACTCTGTGGCGAGCACGGGGCCCCAGGCCATTGCGGTGCTTAAGTCTCTCCCTGTGCTGCGATACTTTTACCTTCCCCGCTCCTCCCTTCCCGTTCTATTGCGCCCTCTTTTCCTCCCTGCGGGATAGGAATTGATCCGCCGTTTTCCGCTGCCCGTAGTAAGAGGCGACTAAAACGTGTTTCATATATATTCACGCTTTGATCCTGTAGTACAGTAAATTGTTCTTACTCTGTTTTTGATATTAGGTGTTTCAAAGTTATGGGGTAATCTGAGAGCGGTTCAAATGTTCCAAATTTACTTCTTTATTCAGGTTCACGCCCCAAATAAGTGGGGAAACTGTAAATATCATAAAGATCATACTCGAATTCACCAATGAATTTCTGATTGAGACATTAAAGTTATAACAAGAGTTCTTGAAAAGATGACTTTAAAATGTCCGTTTTAGAAGTTGAAAGAGATTGGGAGGAAGAAATTTAGGACAGAATTTTTTCATCAGGTACACAAGCTCTCATCTGAAATAGCAATAACGTTGTTTTTTTTTCAGAAAAACGTGTAATGATGTCTTATATTTGTTACTTGATTTTACAAACTGTGGAAGAAAAAGATTAATCAATCACGTCCAGACATATCACTATTCACGAATCACATAAACCAGAAACATAATCTCAAGTTCCAACTACCAGTTACACATTGTGGATGAAGATTCGACTAGCGTCTATGGTATGCATCTACATCTACATAAATACTCTGCAAGTCACATTGAAATGCATGGCAGAGGGTTCATCGAACCGCTTTTATGATATTTCTTTGCAGCTGCATTCTCTAATAGCTCGTGGGAACAAGAAACATTTAAATTTTTCCGCTTTCGAAATTACTTCTCTTATTTTATTATGATGATCATGTCTCCCTCCGTAGGTGGTTGCTAAAAAGATATATTTGCATTACCTAGAGAAAGTTGGTGAATGAAATTTCGCAAATAGTTCTCGTCGCAACGAAAGCGACCTTCTTTTAATGATTTTCAGCCCAGCCCGTGCATCATTTCCGCGACACTCTCTCCCATAAAACACGATAATACAAAACGAGATGCCCTTCATTGCATTTGCACTAAATCGTCTGTCGCTCTCACCTGCGGTGGATCCCTCAATGAGCAGCAATATTCTGAAATAGGACGAACAAGTGTAATGTAGGCAGTTTCTTTAGTAGAACATGTGCATCTTGTAATTGTTCTGCCAATGAAACATAGTCTTTGGTTCGAATTCCCTTCAATACTTTCTGTGTGTCATTTCCAAATTAAGTTGTTCGTAATTATTACTCCTAGGTATTTAGTTTAATTTACAACCTTTAGATTTGACTGCTTTATCGTGTAAATGAAGTTTAACGGATTTCTTTTAGTGGTCATATGGATGACTTCTCACTTCTCTTTATTAAGGCTCAAATGCCAATTTTTACATCATGCAGATATCCTAATCATTTTGCATTAGTATTTGATCGTCTGGTGACTTTACTAACCGGTAAATGAGAGCATCATCCGCGAACAGTGTACGATAGCTACTCAGATTGTCTCCTAAAAAGTTCACAAAAAAAAAAAAAAAAAAAAAAAAAAAAAAACGAACTACTTGGGTCTTGTAACACATCCATGAAGAACGCCAAGTATCACTTTTGTTCTAGTCGATGACTTCCCGTCAGTTACAAAGTACTGTGTCCCTTCTGTTAGGAAATCACGAATCCAATCGCACAACTATGGCGACATTCAACAAGCACTCTATTTAATTAGAAGACGCTTGTGAGATGCAGTGTCAAAAACATTCCAAAAATCTAGAAACACGGAAACTATTTGACATCACTTATCGATAGCGCTCATCACATCATGTGATGTGTTTCACAAGTTCCATACTTTCTCAATCCATGTTGACTGGGTTAACTGGTCGTTCTCTTCGAGGTAGTTAATATTGTTTGAGGGAAGTATGTCTTTTAAAATGCTGCAAACCGACGTCAATGATATATGCTTGTAATTTTGCAGATCCCTCCCATTGCCTTTCTTGAATATTGGAGTCATTTGTTCATCTTTTCCACTGAGCGATAGCTACGTGTTGGGCTATTGCATAAATATACTCAGACAGATACCTAATTGGTATACTATCGGGTCCGAGAGACAAACATTTGTTAAGTGCTTTAAGTTAGTTTAATACTCTAGGTGTATCTATTTCTAAATTAAGTATGCTGGTAGTGTTCATGATAGGAATTCTGGAGTATTTGCTTCGTCTTCTTTAGTAAAGGAATTTCGGAAAACTGTATTAAGCAATTCTGCTTTAGCAGAACTGACATTAGTAGCATCACCATTGTAGCTTTGCCGCCAGTATATTTCATATATGATCACATTTTCTACGAAATTAGGTGACAGGGGTTTGTTGTGGAAACTATTACGTGTTTCTCGCATTGAAGTTAGAGCTAAATTTCGATCTTCTGTAGAAGACTGCCAATCTTGATGATTTTGTGTACGTTTAAATTTGTTTTTGTAGATTTGGGAAATCCGAAATTCAGTCTCGCTACGAAAACTCTGTGTTCACTAGTCCCCGTGTCTCTTTTGATGTTGTTTATTAACTTCGAATTATTTGTTGCTAAGAGGTATGTTTTAACAACCATTTACTATTTTAGTGAGTTCATGAACTAATTGCGCGAGATAATTTTCAGAGAACGCGTTCGGTACGGTTTCGGACGATGTTCTGAACACGTAATTTTGCCAAGATATTGAAAGTTCGTTAAAGTCGTGACGACTAGAATTGATCTGCAGTTATGTTATAATATATAATTGCATTGGGATGTAGCATCACCAAGACAATAAAACGGAGCAAAAAACATAGGATTGTAGTTTAACATATCAGTAGGAAATGTAATCACACTAACACAGAAGACTGGAAACGTTAAGAAAATCAGAGTTCAATATATCCGAGCTTAGGGTTCAATACATCCAACAAACCTTGGTGAGATCACACAATCAATCGCGTTAGCAAAAGAGTATCGCACTCACGAGGATGGAATGAGAACGGTCAAGAAAAGAATTTTAGGAGTGAAAAACGCACCCCCACACGTGTGGGAAAGGGACTAACTTTTTTATCTGAGTTATTGAGTGGCTTCCATCACAAGTTTGAGATGGAAGAAGGTATTGAGGAAACAGCTATGTTAAGAAACTGTCGCGGCTCGTTAACTGAAATTATATAACCCACATGACTTAGATGCCTAAACTAGACCAAAACAAATTGGAGTCTGAACTAAACTAAATGTTATGCATACGAACTTACATTACTTGAAACGATGTACAAGACTCCTTCATACATCTAGGTCCAACGTCAACACGTTACCAGACAGGAGCTTCTCAGGTAGCGCAGAAGTGCTCACAAAATCCCTCTGGCTACCAGTACCAACTCACACAGGAACTGTTAGCCACGGAGCACTAATGTCTCTTTGGCCGAACACAGCTCTCTCCAAACTCCACACAAAAGTTCGCAAAACTCCCTCTACCATTCAAAGAGCTCTGCTACTAAACCAAAGAAAACATCACACCGACCTTCGAAGATTCTCCTTAGCATAAAAGAATGAGGATAAGAAAACGTATGCTTAGCAAATGTGTAACACAAGTGTGATTATGTTAAGTTTGTAAATCATTACATGTAGATCATGCCATGTCCCACTGCTCAGCCTTCTCACGGTTTTAATAACACATATGGACTTAAATTACATAAAAACGCTTTTGACCGATACGTTACAACGGAACTTTTATAAAATTTCAAGTAACACAAAGAGATGTTATTGTCGTTTTATTTTTTACTGTCCTAATGGTTCTGGTGGAAACTGACTCCACAAAGATTCACTGAACATATCACAGGGAATTACGTTTATTCGAGTCCGATTTGGAGGATTATGCTAACAAAGAATCAACTTTCGAAAATCATGCGATGTGAGAATAACTAATTTATTTATTATTATTATTTTTTTATAACGTAGAAGGATGACGTGACGTAGTTTTATCCCTTTTAATCATTACATCAAACAACCGTTGTCCACACCCTGCACTGTTGGGTTGCTGTGATTGACGAGACGATAGAAAGAAGACTGTACAAACAAGACGCCATGTAAAGCGATATGGGCCTCTGACAAAAGTCCAAGAGCATTCAATTCTTGTAAAATCGACGAATATATTGCTTCCGCCCACTCATATCTCGCGGAATGACCATGGGGATAAATTAACGTTACGTTTCATGTGGAAGCATACCGGCAGCAGTTCAAAATGTTCAAATATAGCCTAAGGACAAAACACACGCAAGCACACACCCATGCCCAAGGGAGGACTCGTACCTCCTATGGCAGCGGCTGCGCAGTCTCTGACTTGCTACCTAGAACCGTTCACCCATTAACGCGCAGAGGTGGCAGATCTTTCCGCGAACCATACACGACTTGAATAGTAAAGGAAGAGACGATGGTAAACAATATTCCCTCCACCACGCACTGTGCGATGGTATGTGGAGTTTGGATGTAAATTTACTTGTAGCTGTAGAAGATAACGGATAAATTGGTGCCGCGGTGGATTAGCCGCGCGTGCTGGAGCGCCGTATTGCGGTGCGCGCGGCAGCCCGCCGTCGAGGGTTCGAATCCCCCCTGGGGCATGGATGATTGGGTCGTCTTTAGTGTAAGCTAGTTCATAAGTGGTTTGTAAGTCTAGGAACTGATGACCCTGCAGTTAAGTCCCTTAAGCCTTACAAACTATTAAACATTTGAACATTTGATAAATTGGTGCACGGGTGTATGAAGAGAAGCAGCAAAGAAATTGGGAGCAATGTTTACGCTACTACAGGAGAGATGCCGTCACCAGCGACAACTTGGCCACGTTTATTAGCACATTATGTGACTGTGGGACTATCAGTAGACGTCCATATGCCATATAAGGCCACCGCAGCGGCAGTTAAGACTCATTTTCTCCTAAGAAAGATGATGAAAGTAAATGTCAATAGGTCGAGTTCTTAGCCTGAAATGAAGCGGAAAGTAGTTCGAGAACGTTTTACAAAATAGAATCTTCTATTACCTCGACCACTGTAAGCTGATCGTCTTTGCTATAGTTTTGTTCTTCAGTTAAGATCGAGCTGTCTATGAAAATCTGTCGTTTGAATTACTGCGTATCTACTGAAACATGACTACTACATCGAATCTATTTACGGAAATGAAATTGGCAGAAAATGTTGATGTTACTTGACATACCGCACGGCGCCTTTTCCAACAAAATAAAATAAAACTTGACTGAAATTCAATACGAACTATTTCAAGACAGGCCCCATTTCAGTACGTATCGTGAAACATTGATCCTCTCAACCATTCCTTACCTAACATTCAGGTTTCCCAGTTCTGGGAGAATTTTTGAAAGAGTGTAATGCTACTGACCCCGTGTTTGTTATATAGTAATACATTATATCTTACTTGGTACTTCATTATACATGATTTCGCTGGTAGAAAATATTAGTTCGTATTTCTTTTCCGATGCCGTGACTAATTATTAGCCAGATTACGGTAATTTCCCAAGGATATGCAGAACCAAGTATGTCACTAAACGTTTTTCAAAATTTGTGACGTTCTATAATTTTTTATAATGTATTATCTTGAAAATGAAGTAGTAGGCCTACAATATTTTATGGCGAAAAAATTGCCTTTTACGTATTTTATCTAATTAAAATTGTTCGTTTTCAGTTTTGTCAATGGTGTTGTTTTGTGTTTGAATTTCTTAACCTATCAATACGAAGGTGAAACGCATTTCACAAATATTACAATCAAGTCTGGTAATTCGTATTTCAAAATGCGAAAAAATAAAATGGGCAGCTGTCCCGAAACCGGAAATGTTCTAGAAAAGCGATCTGGAGACTGATATTCAAGAATTTTGTTCATATGACAATCGCAGAAACTCCCTCGAGACCCGTAAGTCTTGGTTTGATAAATAACTTTTGTGTTTATTTATTTTTGTTATCATAAAGTATTAATACGATTAGGAGTACACGTTACTGAAAGTCACTGGTAGAACTACTTACATCTCAGTAGCTCTTTTGAAACAGACTACTATAAGTTGTTGTTGTTGTGGTCTTCAGTCCGCAGACTGGATTGAAGCAGCTCTCCACGTTACCCTGTCCTGTGCAAGTCTCTTCATCTGAGAATACGTTCGACAACCTACATCCTTTTGAATCTGCTTACTATATTCATCCCTCGGTCTCCCTGTACGATTTTCTTCCCACACGCTTCCTTCTAATGCTAAGTTGACAATTCCTTGATGTCTCAGAATGTGTCCAACCAATCTATCCCTTCTCTTAGTATATGCCAGAAACTCCTTTTCTCCCCGATTCGGTTAATCACCTCCTCATTAGTTACGTGATCTAATTTTCATCATTCGTCTGTAGCACCATATTTCAAAAGCTTCTATCATCTTTTTATCTGAACTCCTTATTGTCCACGTTTCGCTCCCATACAATGCTACACTCCAGACAAATGTTTTAAGAAAGGACTTCCTAACATTTAAATTAATATTGGATGTTAACAAGTTTCGCTTCTTTAGAAACGATTTTTTCTTCCTATAGCCATTATGCATTTTATATCCCCTTTACTTCGGCCATTAGAAGTTTTCTTGCTACTCAAATAACAAATCCATCAACCACTTTTATTGTCTCATTACCTAATCTAATGACAGAATTACTATGCCATCGGCAAACCGCAACGTTTTTATTTCTTCTCCCTGCACTTTATTGCCCTCTCCAATTTCTCCTTCCATTCCTTCACTACCTGCTCAATGTGCAGATTGAACAACATTGGGGAAACAAAAAATTACGAATTTTGATGTTCTTTTCAGTTTCTTATGGTGGGCATAAAGTAACCGCTCTTCTGGTTATGCGCGTAACTGACAATACGTTAGCAGATCTCTGTATGGACTAAACTTCTCACGACTAAAAATGAGCACCCGTGATATAGATGCATTTGAAACAAATAAATAAAGTAATATTTTCATTTAATTTTGTATGTTCTATAGCGCAAAAATATCCGTTCCTACCTCCCCTACCAACAGCAACCCTGAGTACGTATCAGGCGCGGCTTGCTCGTTTCCCCGCGGTGTGACCTCTCGGCCACATGCGACCTCTCGTCTTGAAGAGTCGCTCCTAATGAAGCCCACTGCCTGAATGCGGACGCGGTGAAAGCGGCACCTCTCGCCCCTCCAATGAGGCTGCACCTGCCGCAGTAAGCACGTAATCATCAAAAGTCCGCAGCCGGGTTTTTGCCGGTGCCGAGTGCAGCCTCTCAGCGAACGCAGTAAACAAATTGCGCCGCGGGTCTGCTTGCTTGCAGGCGCGAAATACGGCCTGGCGCGCGTTCTCGACACACTTCTCTAGACACGTGGCGGTACTTTTAATTCAGGAGACCGTACTCAGCCTCCGAATTAAGCAGATTACACCGTACTACCATACGGTGATGATAGGACAGGTGCTAGACGAAGAATATAAACGAATTTAATACGACCATTTACATCACCGGCGTCGACTACGTTCACGTGCAACACCTACGTTGCCTACATATCATTTCTTCCTTTCTCCGCCAATTCCTCCTCTCGCCTCAGTCCACCTCATCCTCCCTCTAAACCTTTCTTCCACCTTCTTTGGTCATCTCCTCCAGAACGTCTCTCTGGACAAATCTTGCTCTAAACTCACTCTGTGCGGTATAACGGGATAATGTTGACGTTAATTGGGTAATTTATGTTCATAATGTTGAAATTTTCAAATGTTTGTAGAGCTTATGGGACTTAACTACGGCGTCATCAGTCCCTACACTTACAAACTACTTATGAACTACCTTATACTAAAGACGTCACAAATATCCATGCCCCAGGGGGGATTCGAACCCCCGGCCATAGTGGCCGTGCTGAACGTGACTGGCGTGTCGCAGACAACTCGGCCACCGCGGCCGGCTGTTCATAATGGAATGATAAAACTCATATGTCGACACTAGTTCTGAAATTAACTTGATTTTATGCAAGTCCATTTAGTAGCTAAGTAGTTGTTAACTTGTAGTTTACTGTTCCTTAGCAACGCCAAATGTTAAAAGTTAACCGTGAACATTTTATTGACTTCGTTACGAAGTTCCCGCACTACAGCAAGCATAAGAAAGAAAGAAATAGATCTTTTAAATAGCTCTTGTATAAAGTATTAGGTTAATGTACGAGCGGGGGCAAGAGAATTAATCTGTAACCGTTACTGAAATTTAACTCAAAGTCTAACAAAGGCACTACGGTTTGCTGTTGATAGCTTTAACTCAAATCTTAAAATTCACCGCCTGCTGCACTCGGCGTTCCACATTCACACCCAATATCATTTTCTTGTTAAAGTCGAATGTAACTCAATGTTAGACTTCACTATTATATTAAATCTCTTCTCAAACAAAGTAAAAGTTCTCTATAAATAAGATTAGGCTTCCAGTAATTGTAAATCACACATGAAATAAATCTTCATAGCGTTCATAATACTTTTCAACATAATACATATTTATTCTCTTTTAAAATTGTACAAGCTCAAATAAGTGGTGCCTGTAAGAAGACATGTATTCAGAACGACTAACTCAGAACGTCTAGTAACAATGTCACCAGTATATACTGGGTGATCAAAAAGAGTATAAATTTGAAAACTTAATAAATCTCGAAATAATGTAGATAGAGAGGTAAAAGTTAATACACATTTTTGAAATGACATGGGGTTTTATTAGAACAAAAAAAAAATCAAAAAATGTCAGACAGATGGCACTTCACCTGATCAGAAAAGCAATAAGTAGCATACCAAATTAAGACAAAGCAAAGATGATGTACTTTACAGGAAACGCTCAATATGTTCACCGTCATTCCTCAACAATAGCTGTAGTCGAAGAATAATGTGAATAGCACTGTAAAGCATGTCCGGAGTTACGGTAAGGCATTGGCGTCGGATGTTGTCTTTCAGCATCCCTAGAGATGTCGGTCGATCAAGATACACTTGCGACTTAAGGTAATCCCAAAGCCAATAATCGCACGGACTGAGGTCTGGGGACCTGGGACGCCAAGCATGACGAAAATGGCATCTGAGCGCACGCTCATCATCAAATGACGCGCGCAAGAGATCTTTCGCGCGTATAGCAATATGGGGTGGAGCGCCATCCTGCATAAGGCATGTGTGTCTATTTTTACCTCTCTATCTACATTATTCCGAGATTTATTAAATTTTCAAGTTTAAACTACTTTTTGATCACCCGGTATATTCTTTGAAACGATAGACGCGCATCAAAAGAGAAGGCGCAGCTGGATCCGTAGCCCCGTAGTCGTCGGTTAAGTTCTGATAGTGATCGTCTACTGTAATGTTGGTTTCGGAGATGACGACGCTGCCCTTGTTCATTGCGGCGCCTCGATCGAACATAAAACATTCAAATTAAAACCTTTTAAGAACGACATTAGAACACAAACAACAAATACACACAATTTTTGTACAAATTTCTCATGGTTTACGGCCTTCAAAACAGGGCTGACAGAGGGAAGTGGGCCGGCCGCGGTGGCCGAGCGGTCTGCGGCGCGCCAATCCCGTTCTGCACAGCCACTACGGTCGGGGGTTCTAATCCCGCCCCCCCCCCCCCCCCCACACGGGCATGGATATTTGTGTCGCCCTTAGTGTTAGCTAGTTCATAAGTAGTTTGTAAGTTTAGAGACTGATGGACCTGTAGTTAAGTCCCATAAGCTCAACAAACATTTGAACATTGTGATAGGGAAGTGAACAATGTCTATGTTCGACTCACTAATTTTGCATTCACCCTTCAGTCGATCATTTCGACCTCCCTTATCCATATTCCTTCTACGTCTCTACACAGGAGTGTAGATTAGTGTGACCAGGTTTCCAAAATCAAAATACGGGACATAAATGAGGTGGCTCGTAGAGTACAGATGTGGATGTAGTGACCCCGTACATCTGCCCTGGGGGAACAATAAACATGCTGCTGTGTAGGTAGCCCTTGCTGTGATCTGTGCTGCCCTCAGGTAGGCAGTATAGACAGGATTTTTTTTTTTTTTTTTTTTTTTTTTTTTTTTTTTTTTTTTTTTTTTTCATTCCTCTCCCTGATGGAGAGAGGTGGGCGCATGGAGAGCCTACTACGCTTTGGTGCCTTATGTTATGTTATGCTCTTGGGGTTCCATTTATGTATTCATTCGGTGGATGATCTCTTATTTTAGAGTGTCTACTCATTATTATCGCTTTCTTTCGCGTAGGAGGGTGTTAAGATTCTGGCATCTGCCCTGGTGCTGAGGGAAACCTCCCTAAAACCTCAGCAAAGATCGGGTGAGACTGTCGGTTCTAGTTATCTTGTGTTTTCTTTTTACTTTGTTTTGATGTCTCTATTGTTCGTTGTCATTTGTATGGTGTCCTACTTCTGAGTAAAAAAAAAAAAAAAAAAATGTTCAAATGTTTGTGGAGCTTATGGGACTTAACTACGGGTCATCAGTCCTGAAACTTACAAACTACTTATGAACTAGCTAATACTAAGGGCGGCACAAATATCCATGCCCGAGGGGGGATTCGAATCCACGAACGCAGTGGCCGTGCATACTGTGACTGACGCGCCGCAGAACTCTCGGCCACCGTGGTCGGCTTTTCTGTGTCTATTAGATGTTTCACCAATACGTCATCTATGTCTTCAGGGCTTAGCGTTCTGGCTGATGGTGTGTTTGTAATCTTCATGCTCGTTTCGACGATTTTTGTAGGTTATGGATATTGCTTTTTCGGACAATTGATTCTGTGCTATGTCTTTTTCATCAGTTCAGTTGTTGCTGTTGAGTGTTGGTATCTGTTTTCCCCAATTTTTCCTGCCAGTTTTATCCACCAAGTTTTAATTGGGACTGTCTTCGTATATTTATATACTCTGCTGTTACTAGCTCTGGGGTAGGGATGGGCAAAATTTTAGAAATATCGATATATATCGTATCGATATTTATAAAAAATATCCATTTTATTGAAATAAGAATATCGATATTTCGATATATCGGTGAAATCTTTACATAGAATGCTAAATTAATAATTTTAATCAAAACCACAGAAATTATCAACATACATTAAAAATTGACATTTATAATTTTAAACATTAATCAATAAAAAGCACAATGTATAATCAGTGAAAGAAACACAATGTGGAGTAAGATATTTATTTGAAAAAACAAAAAATTAATTGAGCCAGTAGTCATCAGTAACAGACATTAAGAGAGCTCTTTGCTTTATATGTTCACCAGTTATTCTACTTCTGTTTTCTTGCACCACTACATTGACGAATGAAGCCACTCTTTCTGACGAAACAGAAGAGGCTTGGTATATGAGGTACTTCTGCGCAATGTCTGATAAAATGGGCGTAAAGTGTCGAGTGTCAGCCCAGAACTTCAGAGGATCACTGTTACGCTTTAACTATGGTTGATCAAGATACTGCTTCAGCTCATTTGGTACAGAATCTTGCCTTGAAATTTGCTGTGAAACTGAACTTTAGGTCAACAGTTTCTCATGCCACGACCAAATGGAAGAGCCGCTCTGGAGTAAAGAGGTTGCCAGCACTGAACCGTCTCCTCTCCACGCATTCTATGCCTCCTTGCCACCTATCAACACCCAACGGCCATTAAAGAATCTAATCTAATTTTCAAAAAAGGGTGGCTTTTAAAAATTTCGCTTTCGATATTCAAAATTTAATATCGATATATCGGTATATCGGAAAATAAAATATCGACGATAAATATCGATAAATTTCCAACAAACATATTGATATTTTGATATATGGGTTTTTTTGCCCATCTGGGGTCCATTCTGGTAGCGTGGCGCAGTATACGTTTTTTAGTGGCCATGATCTTGTCGCCGTTGCTCTTTTGAGCCAGACGGGCGAGGAATATTCTAGCAGTGGTCGGACGAATGATTTGTAAGTGTAGACAATTGTTTCAGTATTCACCCCACTTCTGAGAAGATTCAGGCGTATGTTCGCTCTGTTTACTGTCTCTGTTGTGTGTGGTATCCAGGAGAGGTGCTTGTCTACTGTTATGCCTAGATATTTGGCGCTGTCTCTGGCTTCAATTGTTTGGCCCCCGAGACCGGAGGTGACTGGGCCCACTCCACCTACGCACCTGGGAGGTGGGAGGGCAGGGCGTCACGTGCACGACACGCGTCTCCCGCCACCAGATGGCCGGCGGGCAGCGCGGACAAAGCCGCCGCCCACCACCCCTGCTGCTGCTGGACGCTAGGTGGGCCTCGCCGTCAAGGACAGCGAAACGTGAGACCACAGAGTAACATATACAGAGACGCAGCCCCCTCTAAACCACTGTCCTACGCTCCCCTCGTAGTTCCGTAAGATGCTAGCAGGTGTCAGGCGGATCGCTGGCTTAGGGTGCCTCTCGCACGTCAGAGGGTAGCGTGGAGGGGAGGCTGAGGGGAGAGCTTGTGCCGCCTGCCACGAGGCCACGGCTGTGTTTGGCTTGCCAGCGTTTGAGGGGAGGTGGTGGTGGGGGCAGCCGCTACCTGCCGCCTGCTCTAGCGGCTGCTTCTGACCTCAGCGCCATCATGGGACATCTTACGGAACTGCTGAAAACCCTCCCTCCCCGCACCCCTGAGCGTAGGACCGGGCCCTTACGGAGGTTTCCCGTCTGTATATATTTGTCTGTGGTGAGACCCAGCGAACCTTCACTACCACTCACAGTTACCGTTTGGAGTACGGCGCACCACTAACGCTACTATCACTCGTGGAAAGCAGTTCAGGACAACGTTAATAGTTGAACCGTGGTAGCGCGTTGTCCAACTTCGGCTATCTTTTGTTCCGAGTATTAAGGCCGTATTACACGATACACGTAAGGCGTACGCCTATGCAGCAGCGCCACAAGCGTGATTATTAGGAACTATGTACTGCTTCACGTAAACCTAATACACGATGAACGGCGGATATTCCTTCGCGCGAATCCGCGCATGCGCAATAAACAGCAATAAAGCGTATGAAACGCGAAGAAAACAGAGCTCATCTAATAATTCAGACCACACAAGAATCCGAGAGAAACTATGATTTCCTGGAACGTCAATCATTTCAATTATTTCTGTGAGCTTACGGTTCCTACTTAATGAGAGCCGGCCGCGGTGGCCGAGGGGACTGAAGCGCTACAGTCACGGTCTCCACGGCCACTACGGTCGGGGTTTCGAATCCCCCCTTGCGCATGGATGTTTCTGCCGTCCTTAGTATTAGCTAGTTCATAAGTAGTTTGTAAGCTTACGGACTGATGACCCCGTAGTTAAGTCCCCTTAATGTGAAGTTGTCATTTTTTAAATTAAGTATTTCTTTTTTTCTTACGTAGTTTGCACACAATTGTCACTGTTGCTTTGAATTACAGACACAACACATTCATTTTATACCTAGTTAAAAGTTTGTGTAGCTAAGGGCCAAATTACTTATGTTATTGCTTCCTAGACTTACTCACTACTTAAATTAACTCTTGCCTATGACAACAAGCACACAAATCGCTGAGGGAAAACTCTTTTAACTTCGACAGGAGCAGCTGCGCAATTCGTGACATGTGCCTCAGACCGCGCGACAGTTTTATATTACGACACTAGGTTGAAAATGTATATGTCTGTCTTAATTTACATTTATACAGCATTTCGCACATAGATCACACTTTTATTGGAGCTGTGAACGTAAATCTTCAGGTTACGGCACAACAACGACGAAAACCAGATGTTGCGCTCGACTGTGGACGGTAAGACGGAAGGCAAGGAAATATACTCACAGCTAATAAAAGAACTGAGTACCGGAAAACCGCAACAAATTTAGAACATCGTGAGGAAGGACGTGACCTATTTTGAAAATCTGCTGTTTGTGAAGTTGTATGCATATCATTGAGGAATAAACGATTGCTGCCATAACTTATTCTGATAAAGGGATCGTGTGGGTTATACAAACAAGTTTTCTACTTGTACGCCTGAATAATGACTCAGCGGCTCTCTATTCCATTTCATTTATAAAGTATGAAGCAACCCATGTAAAAGCTCCTTTTCATAAACACCTAGTATGTCCAGAAAGAACACACGTCACTTCTGATCCTGGCAGTTGTTATTCTTTCATATACTCATATTCGCAGTTGATGTCATATATTATGTAATATGACCTAGTATAAAAGTCTGCTGGAAAATGTTATGTTTAATTACTGCATTTATGAAAATCTACTAACTGAAAAAACGGGCAAAATCCGCTACACGGAAGTCTGAAATCACAAATCAATCCTAACCACGAATGTCATGCACAATAGCCGGCCGCGGTGCCCGAGGAGACTGAGGCACTCCAGTCACGGTCTGCACGGCCACTACGGTCGGGGGTTCGAATCCCCCCTCGGGCATGGATATTTGTGCCGTCCTAGTTCGTAAGTAGTTCATAAGTAGTTTGTAAGTTTAGGGACTGATGACCCCGTAGTTAAGTCCCAAATGCTTAACAAACATTTTGAACATGCACAATAACAAGCAGAAAGCTCCCTCCAGTACGCACTTCTGCGCATGAGCGCGTTAGCGCTGCCTAGTGCGCATGCGCGGATTCACGGGAGTTTTGAACTGGTCTCTATTCAAATGTTCAAATGTTTGTATAGTCTATGGGACTTAACTACGGGGTCATCAGTCCCTAAACTTACAAACTACTTATGAACTACTTACGACCTAGGACGGCACAAATATCCATGCCCGAGAGGGGATTCGAACCCTCGACCGTAGTGGCCGTGCAGTCCGTGACTGGAGCACCTTAGTCCCCTCGGCCACTGCGGCCGGCGTCTCTATTCCGGCACGTGGATAGTGTCTACTAATAATCATGGTGCCGTGGTAGTTCCACGTGTTTCGCCGCTAGATGGCTTGCGCGGCGGATCGTCGTGTAATACCGCCTTTACAGCTTCTTGTGCGAAATATTTCATTGCACGTGTGGCGCTGTTATCCTCTCGATTTAGATATCGTTGATACATTTGCCAAGTAGGGCCAGGTGAAAGTTTCGCGGTCAGAGACCAGCTGGTGTCTAAGCTGGAGTAAGGCCATTGGACGGATGACCGAAAAACAAAATTTGACTGTGGCCTCGGTCCTTGTCTCCGGGCGATGCCCTTGGAAATCTGTCATCCATTGCACGTGACCAGCAGTGTCAAAGGGATGCTCTACGAAACACCTGGCAAGTAAACTGTCTCCCTTGGACTTGTATCGTTGAGATGCAGCTGTGAATCTGTCCTCTGTTCCTGAAACTGTTTGGCGGTATAGCACGCTCTGAGATGAGAAGTAACTGTCTTGTCACAGATTTGTTATTTTTGGAGAGCAGGAGTCATACATAGTGAATCTTGTGAAGCTTAATGCCATTTTGAAACAGCCAGTTTTTACTGTGATTTTATTGCCATCTAGATTGGTGCAAATTCTTCGTCTGGTTTGCACGCTCTCGTGTCGTTGCTGCTACTCAGCGGGTGGAAGTAATTTGAAAGTACCCTATCTTCTCTGTGTTGTCGATGTTTTTTTGATTCGTGAACATTCCTATACTCTGTTTTGTACCCTCACTTATCTTGCTGTTATTCAGCATGGAGTAATCTGAATATTGCAGATAAATTGAGAATTGTAAAACCGATCCCGACCGCTTGGAGGACCTCCTCACGCCCCTCTCGGTGAGAGGTCATCCTGGCCCGGTTGCGGATCGGTCACTGCCGTTTCAGCCACCGTCATTTGCTAACCGCTGACCCTGCACCGCTGTGCTCCTGCGGTGAATTGCTGACGGTGCGACTTGTTTTACTTCCTTGTGGTAATTTTAATCGTCTTCGTGTAGTCCTTCACTTTCCGTCTACTGTGGAGGGAATTTTAGCTGATGACACACGAGCATCTGCTCGAGTTTTGCGTTTTATCAATTTGGCCAATTATATCAAAGGATATTTAACCCTTTTAATTGTTTTTTATCTTTTGTTTTTAGCCTTCTCTTGATATTCTAACTGGCAGTTACCAATTTTTTTGAGATCTAGCGAATCTCTGTTCTTGTCTGGGCGCTAATGACCTTAGCAGTTGTGCACCCTAAAACCAAAAAAAAAAAAAAATTACAATCTGTGTGAATTTTAATGATCTAAATTTTAAAGTTCTTTGGTGTGATTTACCCTTGTGGTGTTGCTGTTTTTCAGGATGAAAAAGTAATTTCATCTAGCAAGAACTTCAGTAAAAATTTAATGGCCACTCATCCTTTGGGCAGTGTTTTCCCCGCTACCGTCTGCTAGGCTACGAAAGGGTTGTTTTAATAGAGTTGCTCTCCGGTCTTCCAGCGGTTGTGATTTCGCTCAGCGCATGTTCATCCTGTTGTCATCTGTTTTCGGCAACCGCTTACCTATGCAGTTGGTGTCAGTTTGATTCGGTGTCGAAATCCGTTGCCCACACCCTTTGTTTCCTGAACGTATGTGTGACTATACGCAGGAGTAAATAGGGTTAAAAATAAAATAAAATAAACCAATAACAGGCGCCATCGTGCCCATTCTTGGCAGTCCTGCATCGAGGTGTATATTATTGCACTCTGAGCTGATATGTAATTGTACCCAGTGTGTTTATTATACTGAAAGGTCAAATTTAAACGCAATCTTTCATCCATTTGCCTGTTTGTAATTTGCAAAATATTCTTAAAGCTATTATGCTAACGTTGGACAATTAAACGACGTTATCTGATATCTTTTCCTAGGTCCGGATCTCAGTTAAGGTAACATTTTTCCTTAACTTGTGTCCTATTATTATCCAATTCCTTATTGTTATTTGGAGCCTTTTATTTTGGCCTAGTTAAATTGGTATCATTTTGAGACTGATGGATGCTATTAGGTATCGAGACTTCACTTGTTATTGTAACTTCCTTTCTGGAACTTATCTTTTTCCTGTGGAAGTTTTCTAAATTATTTGTACTTTATTAATCATTTAATTGTTTTAAAATTTTTAATACTGTATTAATTAATGTCACCACCAGTTCGAGATTAAGATTTCAGGACGATAAACTAGACCTTGACAACCTATTAACTGTCGTTCTGGGCACTTGGGTTCAGTACCTAATATATTTTTGATCAATAACTTTAATTATTTAATTAAAAAGGGAAACTGTGTTTAATGTTGTTAATAAATGGCTTGCCCAAAATAACAAATGGTAAAAGTAAACGGTCAAACCCTCCACGTACTTTAGATTTTTGTAAACCCTGAATTTGCACATAGCAATAGTAATTAGTGGTAAGACAAGACTGATTTCTATTCAGTCTGTACCTATAAAACATCCTTCGTGAGTATGCAAAGCAGACAGCAATCCCGAGTTGGTTTGAGCACCAGAATGCTACATTTGACAGGTCCTGTTTGGAGTTGATATGCCGTTGCCTTTGTCTTGGAAATGAGTTACCCAACCAGTTATAGGAAAACCCTGTGCTTCAAGTCCGTATTTTTCACAACGTGGCCAGGGGCGAAAGAAGTGAAAAGTTACGATCCCAGGACAACGGGGATCGATCCACGACCTTTGGACTTATAGTCTACCACTCTGCCGCAAAGCCTATTGCGGGTAAAATGTGAGACACTGGGCAGATGGTAAGCTGCAAAAGCCATTACAATATACACAACGATGCCACATGTGAAGTTATTATGCAAGGGAAAATAAGCCGAAAAAGTCCTATGAACGTGTGACCAATTTCGGGCCGTTCCAAACTGGTGCAGACTGAAGACTACATACATTTCTGTTTGTTAATGAAGTCAAATGTGAATTTTACTGACCTAAATACTGTTAGGCACAGTATTGTTGTACAGGATGAAAGTGGGATATAATTAATCCGTACTGAAACAGGTGCGGGGTTTCACAGATAGATGGCAGCACTGTTAAGAAGCCCCGATGCAACATCTGCATTCAGGTGACTCAATAGGCACACAACTATTTTGTGAATGTTGGGGTGTGCACAGAGATAGGGGGCTTTCTTGTAAACATCAGAACCGCAGCATACATACATTAATGTTCTACTTGCATTTTTGGGTGACGAGACATTAGTACAACGACGGCAAATGTACCAGAAACATTATGGATAACAGCTTCAATGTTCCAGACAACTAATCAAGTTTCTGAATAACGAGTTTTGGCATTGGTACATTGACCGTAGCGACCTCATTTACCAGCCTAACAGTTCACCTGACCTAAACCTGTTAGACATTTACGGGGCTGCCAATATATGGATCTGTGAACTACGTAGGTGGATAACACGTAAATGTCGACCGCGTCGCCCACGCTGTTTCCCTCATTATAGCCGGCCGAGGTGATGTTCGATGTGAAACACAAAACTCCCTCCAACTCGTTGGCAATTGAATTGGCTTTGTAATCATTTACGGATCTGTAACAATAGAAATAAGATACATGTTCAAAGCACTTTTCGGTGCATTTTCACCTGCAGAATCACGTCTCAAATGATGTGATATTCCCCATGAATCATACTGTACAAGAATGGCGCAGGATGTAATACATCTAACAAATAGACACAAGTGTTCTGAATAATCCTATCAAAATTTGCGACAAAATCTGCTTTTAAAGTCTTTAGCAAATGATATTAGGAACACAAAATGTTATTTAATTAAACAAAAATGATTGCTCCAGTTTCCCGTTACTGGGAATGTGTTCTTAAAGAATCAATGGAAATTCGTATGGCCGATAATATTATTTATAGGGGCAAGGGCTTCTCTTTAAGTAATACTTGGAACCCAATTTTATTTGACATTAAGCAACAACGGTCTCTATTTTTGACCTGCAGTTTCTTTTAACTAGTAATGTTTTGACCCATCGTTATGCCGATTTTCTGCACTGGCGTGCTACTGCGCCTAGAGGGCCTCTACTTTGGTTACGCGCACGCGCGGTAAGTGGTCAGTGGTGTATAAGGGGGCCGCTGTTTCTGTTCTGTCTCAGTTTCCGGCAATCAGTGCACTCATCTGAAGATGGCAGCCAGTTGGTCTGCCGAAATATGCTCGACGATGCTATCCGGCTGCAAACCCGATAAGAATATTTTAAATACATATAACAAAATATCTTGGTTATAATCACTGTCGAGAAACAAGCTACAGGAAGAACAAACACGCTGTTTTCGCTCTTGAAACAGATAGTACAAAGGAGACGAAAATTTTATCTTGTATCTCCTATAGATTTAGTAATGCAAAAAGTAGCCAAATTTCCAAGACCCAGGTACGGATAATATAAAAAAGAGGAGACGCTAAATGTTGCATTAAATCACCAAAAGTCTGTTTACGAACACTAGAATTAGAAAATAAGCGGATCAAGCGATCAAGAAATAAAGCAGTTGTCTCCATCATAACTAAATATCTATACAGATTACCTATCCAGTGAATGAAAAAAAAAATGAAACTGTCATGCATAATAATTGTGAGTGATGGCAGGAAAAGCTACGTTGACTGGTCTTACTGCTCCCCTTGGATACTACTGACTTATCCACACACCAACACCACTCAACTGTAATGGCACCATCTGACTGCCATGTCTTACATTAGCACAGTATTGGTCGTCTGGTACCAATTCTCCAGCAGCTGTAGAGCTCGAAAGCGAAAATTGTGCTCCTTTTTAAGGGTGATTACAATTTTTGTCTACGGCCTCCGTTCATTACAGTACGGCTGAAAGGAGGCACAAAACGAGTCAGGAGTTTTTAAATGCTACACCTGGAAAGATGACGTCAATGTTGCCCCGCTGACGTCAGATGCTACTTGCGGGATTTTTTATGTGCTTCAATGGAAATCTGCGTAAACGTAGGAGCAAAGATCGCTTTTTATTGAAAGCGGTTTCGGCAAATCAATTATGCCGTCTTCTAGTATGTTAATATTTAAGTATCATATGTTTACTTCCTGTCTGAGCTTTGACATGAGTATACAGACTCCTGGAAAATGAAAAAAGAACACCACGAATTCGTCAACCCAAGAGAGAAAAATTTTATTGACATATTCTTGAAGATGTTTACAACTCACGATTACCCAATCAGAACAATACGCACGTCAGTACAGTGACCAGAGCGTGCACAATGTCGACGCTAGTGTCGTGTATACCCTCCTTTTTCAGGAATGCAGGGTGCAACTTCCTCATGAAGACTATCTTAGAAGTGCCGAATGAAGTCTTATGGTATGACTATCTGTCATGCAATTTCCATCTGATGCCTCAGTCGGACGAGATCTCGTGCCGGTCTTGTAGACCGCATCAAGACGACGTTTTCATCCGGACCCAGGCATGCTCAATGGGGGACAGATCTGAGGGTAATGATGGGCATAGTAGTTGACGTACACCTAGAAGAGCACGTTGGGTTGTACGGGATACGTGTGGACGGACATTGTTCTGCTAGAAAAGAACATCGCCGTGTTGGTGCATGAACGGTGGCAATACGAGTCGAATGATGGTTTCAATGTACCGTGTACTGTTCAATTTTCTCACAACGAACTCCAGAGGAGAACGACCAATGTAGGTTATGGACCCCTCACCATAATGCCAGGTGTCGGCCCCGTTTGCCTCTGTCGCGTACACTCCAGATTTTCGCACTCCCATGTACGACATGAAAACATGTTCAAATGTTTGTAAAGTCTATGGGAACTACGGGGTCATCAGTCCCTAAACTTACAAACTACTTATGAACTAACTAAGACTAAGGACGGCACAAATATCCATGCCCGAGGGGGGATTCGAAACCCCGATCGTAGTGGCCGTGTAGACCGGGACTGGAGCGCCTCAGTCTCCTCGGCCACCGCGGCCGGCTGTACGACATCTCCCACGCGTACGATCATCAGGTGGCACCGAGGAAGCGACGACTCTCATCACTGAAGATGACACGTCTCCATTCGTTCTTTAATCCGCGATCACTCGCGTTGTTAGAAAAAATCTAACATTTACGATTTTACTTGAATATTCCATCACATTTCAGAGCTAATGAACTGAACATCTAGAAATGCATTTTTCATATCTCGTGATTCAATTAATCTGTGACTCGACAATCAAATTTCAACAATAGCTTGTTAGTTGTGCCAATATTTGAAGTGGTGGGCAGTTTTAGATTTTTTCTAACACGGGAGTCTTAACGTAACAATTTTCCTTCCGTGGAAAACCGTCTTGCTTCACTTTTAGTCTGTTTCTTGTACTTGTAACATGCGGCTGTGTTCGTTTGTTTTCTCCTGAAACTGTTCAGCACATGTTACGTCTTTTATGAGCAAATCAGATATTCTTATTGAGTTTTACGAATTGAATGAAGCAATTGTTTATATAGAGTACATGACATTCTCTGTCAGATATGGAAGTATATAAAACTGAAAAACAGTGTAAGGGGCCAGCGGTTTCTTGTTGAAACACAATATTCTGATTTCGAACGGTCGACAACATCAACACCTCCTTTTTTGAGATTGTAGAGTGTTCGTCTACAGAATCGTCGCTGTGCATGGTGGATAACATTAGAACGTTCTTTTTCTGTTTATTTTTTATTTTTATTTATTTATTTATTTATTTATTTATTTATTTATTTATTTATTTTTTGAGACGTATGAGAAAATGAAGCAGTTGTTTCTTGGTTTTTCTCCAAATGCTGCTGTTTAGTTGCCTACATTTTACGTCCAGAAATTCCGGTGGAATTTCTTTTATTCTTCCGTAGAGTATCTACTAATGTGACTCTATGGTTGGCATGCATTTTGTTACCCAGTGGTATAGATGTGAAATAATTGTCCATCGTCACGTTCCTGCCTGTTTTGTCAATCGGTCTAATCAATCGTACCACCACATGCTTTGCATCATTTGCTACTTGATATGACCCAGTAGGCTGTTTGCCTGCATGTACTTCCATATGTAGAGTATAAAAGGTTCTAGCATAACAAAGCGCATACACCTTGATGGAATATTTTGCAGGCGTGTTTGCTATATACTGCCTGAATTTGAAATTTCCGTGGAATGGTTCTAACATCTCGTCTATCATTGTCAGTGCGTCGGTACTATAGCTCTTCTTGCACACATCCACAAATTCGTCAAATGATATGTTCCATGCCATGTTTATACTAATTTATAATGCTTTGGTAATAACAAAGAAATGATTTATTGTATAAACGTGTCTTTTTCTGGCACAAAGAGATGAAAAGGTGCAATATCTCATTGTTAGAAAAAAATCTAATACGGGAGTTATCGCGTGAAAACAATATACGCGAGCGACCGCGGGTTAATAACGACCTGATTCAGATACGACTGCTATTCATGAGTGACGAAGTCTCGAACTTCCATGCCAGTACCACAACTGATTGATGACATGCGACATTTACAGTTGAATCACGTTTTGCACTCCACCACATATGACGATTATATAATAGGTCGTAGAACACCTGGAAGCAAAAATAAATAAATTAAAAAAAAAAGAGAGAAAAACAGCCTACAAAAGTAATTAGGTCTGAGGAGAAAGCATAAGCTAGGTTGTGTCGTCGCTCTGGAAGGCACAAATGCGTCAACACAATTATGCTACATCAAACGTTGGCGGCAATGTCCACCGCTAATTGTAGTTTACGTTTCGTTGGCACGATTACTCCTAGAAGCAGGACAATGCAAAGTGCCATATGCTTCTCAGGGTTCTAAGACACCGAGAATGAGTTTACTGTACTCCGCTGGCTCTCGGACTCACCGGATCAACTCGATCAAGGATTTGTGGTGTAGCTGACCACGAAACTGCAGTTTCCGTGGTTGCACAATCCTGTGGGGACCTTCCACAATCTCGCTGACTCTCTTCGTGCCAGTCTCGTAGTGATCCACACTGTAAAAGGTGATACCAATAATGTCAGTGTACAGTCTATTTTCCTATATGCTCCTATGTTTATTCAATATTTCCTTTTAGTTTATATTTTTATTTATTTATTAAATTTTACTGCCGTTATTTTCAACCCCCAGACTCCCAACTGTAAGAGCCACTATTAATCCTTAAACAGTTCAAACTAGGTCTTCATTTTCACTCAGTTAAATAGATAACAACCCTATTTTCTTTTTTATTGCATCTTCCGACATTCTCCCCATTTGTTCTAGCAATCGTATTTGTTGTGATTTGTTAAATGTTTCTATATCTCCTTCTTTTACTGATTGTTTTAACTCGGTTTTATGGCGTGCCAACCTAGTTACTCCCTTATTGGGACATAAACTTTCACAGTATATTTCGCTCGTAGGTTCTCGGGAATATTTGTCTCCTGTAAATGTCGATATCTCAGAACTGCCTGAAATAGACATCTTGTTTCTTTTGTGACAACGGTGTTTCTGGATAGTTATTAACCTGAAAACAAAGATTTGTACCTTTCTTGTGGACTTTCACTTGTAGCCTTCTGTGGGCTCTAATAATTTTATATTATTGCTTTCAGGTGGATAAAAAAAACCGCTACTTTGAAGGGATCCATAGTAGCTCCTGTGGCCTTGATAGGATACAAAGCTGAAGGTAACCTGTAAAAAAACGCGTCAGATTACAGTAAAATAAACTCTTTTATGGCATTTTATGCATACCACCAGTGACTTTAATTACAGTCAACGTAATTATTAAATGTATACTATTTGTAATGATCTTGTGTCTGGTGGTCTTTGGTGTGATTTAGCATTTTCAGGACTTTCTTCGGTTGGGTAATCTCTCTCCTTTTTTTCTGATGCCTTTGTATATTCTGACCATCTGCATTAAGTCATCAACAAATTGTGCAGATGTGATTTGCTATTTGGATATGGAGTGTATATAAATCAGTGTTCAATGCTTGTTTTTGTGAGTACAGGGAATAGATTGCTTGTTTTATACACATGAACCTAACATTATGTTTTGATTGTTGTGCTACAGATGACGTGTTGTTTACAGTTATGACTACATAGTGGGGAATAGTTTACTATCCAAAGGCATTTAGTTACATTTTGTATTAACTATTGTTTTTTGAATCTTGATGGGCAGATGGACTTTTTCCCATTTTTGCTATAATAAACTGGAGAAAATTCAACCTTATCTAGAATACCTCTTTCTTTTCCTAAGTTTGTTTCGACATTTGGTGAAGTTTTGCCTTTGATTTTTGAAATTAGATTTACGTGTTAGATAAACATTTTACGTTTGAAAATTAGGTCGAAAAATTAGGCCCACATTTTTTTTCTACATTCCTACAGGAAGTTAATGGCAAGGTTTACATTTTGCTTTAGTTAGGAAATAACGAGTTTTATAGCTTCTCATTTTCAACAACAAAAATGTCTTTAATTAAAAAGCAGAGAACTGGGTTGTTCTTTCTCCTGGATATTATGACGAAATTTAAGCATATGCGGGTATTTAGCCTATTACTTTTGAGCTGCGCTGTTGTTTTGTTTGTGTCGTGTAATGAAGTTCGATGATGTTATTTTCTGAGTTTTCCACTTTTTGCTAGAAATCGCAGTTTATGTCAAAATTTGTCCTTTTTTGGTGGCTGTGTCATATTTATTTGTTTACGTAAAATTAATGTGATATGGCTCGTGATTTTGAATGGATTTCATACCAGCGATGATTTATGTGTGTGTGTGTGTGTGTGTGGGCTGGGGTAGGGGCCAGGGGGGAGATATCTACTGGGTGTGTGTTTCTATGTGCGTCTGCGAGCACGCGGGTATATATATATATATATATATATATATATATATATATATATATATATATATATATATATGTGTGTGTGTGTGTGTGTGTGTGTGTGGCGGGGGTCTTAGATAAAGTGTTCTGTAGCGTTTGGAAATAATATAGTTTTTTTATGGTTCAAAGAGAGTTTTATTGAACAGTGATGTATATTCGTTAAGTACTTGCTTACCCTGGGCCATTCATTTCTTATACGATCGTTTCCTTTTATTGGTAATTTTGGAATAAGCTGTTACTGGTCTTGATAGTTTTTGGGTCATTGGGGTATGATTCTGTTTCATTTCATGTTCAGCAAGTACTTAATGAGAGTTCTGTGGCCAAATATCAACCACTACAGATAAAATTGGTAACCAGGTGAATGTTGAATGGAAAGTCATGCCACAGGAAGCCATTCGCGGCTTATAAGCATGGCTGCCACCACGCATGGAGCAGGTTATCAGGCCTGATGGCGGATTCGGCGCCTACTAGGCACTGAACCGAGGTGTCTGAAGTACTAATCAGTTCTTGAAAACAACTGTTTAACTTGTCCTGTGAAGATTATATCCCACTTTTACTCTTACAAAGTGTCCTGATTTTGACGGACATGAGGTGATGTACATCATTCTTTTAGCCTAATACAGAGATTCCTTCTCTTACAACTGTCACTTTTTTTAATAATTCGACAAGCTACGCTAAAAGGAGCTTTTGGGAAGTAAGTCTGCTCTGTACAAAAGAACAAGTCGAAGCCGTACCTGACAGTCACAATAGGTAGTATATGTTGACGATGGCCGGCCGCGGTGGCCGAGGAGACTGAGGCGCTTCAGTCGCGGTCTGCACGGCCACTACGGTCGGGGGTTCGAATCCCCCCTCAGGCATGGATATTTGTGCCGTCTTTAGTATAAGGTAGTTCATAAGTAGTTTGTAAGTTTAGGGACTGATGACCCCGTAGTTAAGTCCCATAGACTATACAAACATTTGAACATTTTTGATATTTTCTACCAGCGAAAATATGTATTATGAATTACTATATAAAATATAAAGTATTACTGTATTACAAACACAGGGTCAGTAGCAGTGCACTCAGTTAAGTCCCATAAGCTTAACAAACATTTGAATTTTGTTGACGATGTACCTCAACGTTTCTGAAGGAGTTAGGGAAAGGGTTTGCACATGTTACACCTGATATCACAATGTTTGCACAGTCACTTTTATTATTCTTTACATATATGTTGAATTGTTTGTAAAGCTTTTGGACTAAACTGCTATGGTCATCAGTCACTAGACATACAAACTGCTCAAACTAACTTACACTAAGGACAAATTCCACGCCTATGGCCGAGGGACGACACCAACCTCCGACGAGATCTTCGTATATGTAAGAGACAAAAATTCACTTTTCATGCTCATTGGTGCTACTTGTGGTTGCCGTTCGAAACGAGGTCTTTTTGTATTTCTTTCATGCTGAAGCGTGAGATCAAGCTCTTTTTTCTTCAGAATTAGAGTAGGGCATTTGTCTCGCCCGATAGTCATTGTCAGATAAACCTTTTTCATTGCAGTGTCCATAATTCTCATAATCTTCCATAAAAAGTGTATGAATGAAATAATCGCCAACAAATTACGGCCGCGGTGGAGTAGCCGAGCGGTCAAAGGCGCCTCGCTGCGGAGCGCGCGGTTGCTCGCAGACGGAGTTTCGAGTCCTCCCTTGGGAATGGGTGTGTGTGTTGTCCTTAGGTTAGTTTACCTTAGTTTAAGTAGTTTCTAAGCTACGGACTGATAACCTCGCAGTTTGGTCCGATAGATTGACAAACATTAAACTTTACACTTTAAACTATAATCAAATTACGGTAAACAGATTTATTAACCGTTTAATAAAGGTAATCGGTCTTTTTCAAAATCTGTTGGAGTAGCGAAATTAATAGACAACCAGCAAAATTCAAAACAGTAAGCAACTATGAAACACAACTATCAACATTACAGTCGTTGTAAAGTCAAATATATTCATCAATAAAATTAAATGTGAATAAAACTGAAAATAATGGAGCCATATAGCTCTTATGAATACATGTTCGTCTTTTAGATCATTGTCGACTATTAAAAGACGAATAAAATAACAAACATCACATAACACACACGAGGTAAGTAAGCTTCACATTTAGTCCGTGGAATCCTGTTGCAACAAAGAATGTTATCTATATAATGCATCTGCAATAGTGAAAGGTGCTTCTCAGCATTTTTATAATGTGACATGGTAATATAATTAATTTAATAAGTGTCTCAAAAGTGTACGGCACGCAACTTACACTGAAAAGAGTTAGTCGTCTTTAGCAGGCTCCGTTTCTTCATTGTCATTCAAAAGTAGTTTTACGAATGAGTTTTGTCCCTTTGATGATTTAATGCTAATGGTTATCATCCAGGGTATTCCATTTTACTGAATTTTTAAAATATTTTTTGTAGAACCTAAAGTTCATTATTATAAAGAAGAAAACCATATTTGTCGCAACATAAAGGATGAATAAACCATTTTCAGTAAGTGTGCGTGTGCGTGTGTGTGTGTGGGGGGGGGGGGGGGTGATGTTGCAGTTCTGTCCTAAAACTATAAACCAAAACCAACCAACCAGTAAGTGGTTGCCTGTTATCTGCAAATGTTAAGAACTCCTTTTCCGGAACACGGCCATTTTAAAATTTTGGACTAATTTTTAATGTTAAGGATAATTATATTAGGAACTCATTATTGGTGCGATCTAGAATTGTTTAATAAGAAGTTTGCTCCCAACATCGCTTTCTTCATTTAATTGCATTACCGGTTTCGGCGTGCTAGACGCTATCTTCAGACTTGTAGTAGTTTTTTAAATGAATTCACTGCTATTACAACAATTTTTTACATAGCAAAACGGTGTACATCCACATTGATTTGTCATCAAAATAAAATTTACTCGGCAATAATAAAACGTCCTAACCCATCTTTCTTAAGGTCTAAGTGCCTCTGGTTTAGACCTTAAGAAAGACGGTTTCAAACGTTTTATTATTGACGTATAAATTTTATTTTGATGACACATCAATGTGGATGTACAACGTTTTATTATGTACAAAAAATGTTGTAATAGCAGTGAATTCATTTAAAAAATTACTACACGTCTGAAGATGGCATCTAGCACGCCGAAACCAGTTATGTAATTAAATCAAGAAAGCGATCTTGGCTGCAAACCTCTTATTAAGGATAATTCTCCTGCAGTACTGTACTTCCTAATTCAGTAAGTTTCTCGCTAAACGCTTTACAGTGATACAATCGCTTCCCATACCTACAGACTGATACAGGTTTCATGCATATTCCGTGATAGAATTCTTAAATAATTTCCTTTGGACTTTTATAGTGATAAGCCTTCTATGGCTCCTTGCTTTCTCATGTGCTCTTTCTTAATTCAACTGTGCTGGTATGGCGTACACTGTTAAGATCAAACCTAGGTGTGACTTGTGACTGTTTCCACGACATGGCAGGGATTGTGAAGAGTGGAAGGCAGGTTAAGGTTTAATGTCACGTCGAGGTCATTAGAGATGGAGGTATAATTTGTTGTCATGACTTCCTTTCCAAGGGAAATTGGTGTCACAGCGACTAATGAGAATGCCCAGACCGTTTCGGAAGGAGGGGATGGAGGGAAAAGCTGCTAAAGACGGGTGACAGGCTCCTCTGAGATACTCGACCCACCCCGAGGCTGCTTGGGGCAAAGGGTCCGGAAAAAAAGGGAAGGGCTAGGTCGTTGTGAGACGGCTTTGTCTCGCTCCCTGAGTCCTGCCTAACCGGTAGCAGACTGCCACCCGCAGGGGCACTATTAAAAAGAAAGACCTTGTCTTACGTGAGGGACAACGATGCGGAGGTTTCGTTGGCAACTCTGTCCACTGTGCTTCAACAGTTATTATATGCAATCTTTGACGAAGAGATTATATTTTAGGTGTCTGAACATCGAATTTATGACCTTTCAACGTAAATCTTCATTTACATTTTAACTCTGCAATCACGTTTAATTGCCTGGCAGAGAATACATCGAACCACTTACGAAATAGTTACTTCGCTGATAACACGCGGAAAAAGGAACACCTAAATCTTTTCATTTTCGATATGATTGATTTTATTGTGATCATCAAGTCTCCGTACATGGGTGGATGCAAACAAAATACGTTCCCATTTGAAGGAGAAAATTGGTGAAATAAATATGAATATAAACAAATGTATCACAGTGACTATAATGCATTTCTTTTAATGGGACACGTACCGCAAAAAATGACAAAATCTCACATTTTTACTTTTACGCAACTTATGAAAATATGGATGTTTGTGCTTAATTTTTGTCGGTTTTATTGAAATATTTTATTTACTATTTTAAAACAAATATTTGAAAACAATCATGCACTGACACTTCTGAGAAATTTTTTTCCCACCATTTCACATATTGACATTTGCGCTGGAACTATATATTCTAGAAGACTGTGGTTTATTTTGTATAGAACTTTCCGTTTCGTAAGTAGCCTACACTAGCGGTACTTCGCATGATACTCTTGGAACCGTAAATCTGTTTCTGTTTGACAACAACAGTTATGTACTAACCGTGTTTTAGATTCTGTGTTGCCGCGGCGGAGCGGCCGAGCGCATTGAGGCGCTATGCTACGGTGTGCACGGCCGTTCCCCGTCGGGGGTTAGAATCCATCCTCGGGCATGGATATTTGTGCCGTCTTTAATATAAGCTAGTTCATAAGTAAGTTTAGGGACTGATGGCCCCGCAGTTAAGTCCCATTAGCTTTACAAAGATTTGAATATTTGATTCTGTGTTTGTTGGTAGTTCGGTCATTGAACATGGTGTTATTTGATGCAGTTCTAACTTTTATGTTAGCTGTTCTGGAAAACTCCAGATTTTGGAGCATCTTGAAATTCATAAAGGTTGCAACACCACTAACTGTGTGATGGACCAACTGCGAATCATTCAGGCAGAGATTGCAACAAACAATATGTCAAAAGAAGCAAGATCCAAGAATAGAGGCAGCACTGGGAGAGGAGATAAGATGAAGGAGGAGATAAGGACTACCATCCAGGAGGATTCTACCATATTTTTTATGTATCAGTTAGCTTTATAATAATTTTTTTTCTTTGAACGCAATTTTCTCAAAATGACATTTTTCAGTATAAATGCCCCTTTTTCTCAGAATCTTCCGAATCTATGTGAATTATTTACCACATATTATATATAGTACAATGTTGTTGTAGCTCTACTGTAGTAGTATTTAGTGTAATAGTTAAAACTCAAGAAATTAAAATAGCGAAAATTTATACCAAAAATTTATATGTTTAGGAGAAAAAATTATAACTTCTTTTTCAGTGTTATTTTAAGGTGATTGTAGAGCAATAAGTCACAAAACATGCGAGAACATGTGATAAAACACCACATTTACAACGTTAACAGATCCTAAGAAAACGGGGTATTTATATTGCAAATTTAACATCGTCGAGATAGGGCGGAACGACACCCCTAAACCATTTACATCCCAATTAGTGGATCTCTTCCGTGACACTCTCTGCCCTTTGTTACGATAATACGAACCTAACTAAATGTTCAAATGTTTGTAGAGTCTATGGGACTTAACTACGGGGTCATCAGTGCCTAAACTTACAAACTACTTATGAACTACTTACGAACTAGGACGGCACAGATATCCATGCCAGAGGGGGGTTCGAACCTCCGACCGTAGTGGCCGTGCAGACCGTGACTGGAGCGCCTTAGTCCCCTCGGCCACCGCAGCCGGCCGAAACGAACTGCACTTCTCTGAACTTTTCCTATGTCTTACGTCAGACACAGCATATGAGGATATCACACTGTGTAGCTGCGAACCAGGAGAGTCATATACTATGAAAAGGGAAATGCGAAGACACAATTTAGATGCTGTCTCTCAGTTTAAGTACGTCCTTGTTCAACTTTTAAAATCTCCTCAACATACTGCTTCTCATTTTTCATCATGTTCTTGCTTCCCAAATTGCACTGACAATCTTCTCTTTAGGGACTTAACATTCGTGTTATGTATGCATTTCTGAAGAACAGAACTGAGCCATAAGAATCTTTTGCATTAACAACAGTTTTATCCTCTCCTTTTTTAACTAGATGCATTCTAAGATGATTTTTCTTTTCTCTATAGCTGCTTTGTGGTCGCTCTTGTGGTTCTCAGTCCGATGAAACTCTCCATGCTACTCTATCTTCTGCGAGCCTGAAAAAGAAAGACAGTTCGCACCGATTTGAACCTGCTTACTCGTCGCTCATCATTTCCAGTTAATATTTAATGTCTGCTTTTAGTGTTCAGTGTCCTTCAACCATGATCAGTTGCTATTATTTAACAAACCATAAACTCCTTTTCTATATGAACAATTTTGTCAGTGTATTTACGTAATTCATATTTTTTTAAAAAAGAATAGCACTATTTTGCATCATGTATTTAATTTTGACGTTCAACAAAATTGTTGCTTTATTTTTCTGCTAATATGCGAGAGTTTCCATGTACAGATGTCTGAAGAAGGATACCAAATGCCCGAATTAGGCCAATAAAAGAAATTTAAGTTAACTGGTTGCTGTTATTTTAGAAATCTTTCAAATCTGTAAACGTCTTATAAATTACTGTGCACGCGAAGTTTTTTGGAAGTTAATAACATAATACACAGGTAATGTATGAATGAAGTTGACATATTTGATCGCATCAGGCTGAAAATAAATTCGACGCTTGTAATTGCAATAGTTTACTTGTTATATTAAATATTACATAAGATTATACGTCTTAACGGGCAGAATACGACACCATTTTAGTTTATTTTTATTTTATCGGTTAATAACTAGTATAGGAAATTAAATTTTTCTTCGCCCCGGTTACCGCTTTCAGGATGACGCACAAACTACTTACACTAACTTAAGCTAAGAACAACACAGACAGCCATGCCCGAGAGAGGACTCGAACCTCTGATGGTGAACAGCTGCTCATACAGCAGTAAGGTGCCTAAGCATGCTCTTTCACTCCCATACGGCTGCCCGGGATAGCCTTTTAGTTATACTAGCATTGTCTGTGGTCGAAATTCGATGAATTGTGTTTGAAAAGTAAAGAAATTCATTTTTAATGTAATTGGAATTTATTAGTATGCAGATTCTCGATTCCTACCTGAATCCTCCATTTTCGTACAATAAGGAGTTTAGGTAGTCAAAGATATTTAAAACGAATTAAAAATTAGGAACTTACTTGAATTCTCTGGTAGCAGCTTTAGATAACTACTTACATATTCTTTCTGAATAATACGCGAAATAGTGACACCAAGAAATTATTTTATTCTGTACCCGCAAACATTTAATTTCCACCGCTTACAATCGCCCGAAGTTCCACCCATTTTACCGCTAGATGGCTTTCATATTAGTCTTGTACCTTTCGCGGCGTATAGTCGACTAATGGATATGAAAACTACCACTTTCTGCGTATAACAGCTCTGTCCACATATGATTTCGTTATGTATACATATATGGCAAGACCCCTCTCGAATTAGGTGTACAACTTTGCTTCCCCCCCCCCCGCAACATTAGAGGCTTTAATGAAATAAATTGGTTACACATCATGTATCATTCAAAGTATTTTACATCGCTGGCTACTACTTTATCCCATCTACTGGCAGTGTAGGAATCCCGCGTCGAAAAAATTGTTTTGAAGCGATCCACGAATCGATGCAATTTGTGACTTGTCCATGAGATCGGAAGTGTTGGTCAGTCAGGTCATGCTCATTGATCTAAACAGGTCAGAGGGAGCAATGTCTGTAGAATACGGTAGGTGGGGATTTCCAATTTTAACGTTTACAACTACGATTTGACCTCTTTTGCAATGTGGGCTCGAACTTTGTCGTTCAGCAAAATCACTTTATTGTGCGTCTCGCTGTATTGCTGTCGTTTGTCTTTTAATGCTCTGCTCATTAATTGCATTCGATAACGAGTACCTGTCACTGTTTCATTTAGTTTTAAATCCTCATGGTATACGATGCCGAGCTGGTCCCGCCAAATGCAGAGCATGATTTTGGAGCCGTTGAATATTCGGTTTGGGCGTCGACGTGGAAGCATGACTCACATTCTTTCAGTAACACCTCCCGCAAATGACGATAATTAGGCTTTTTAACTGACATTATCAATCAATAACAACTTTATGGTGCAGACACAAATAGCGTAATGTTTAAATGAGGTTATGTTGACCGAGGTCCAAGCTAACTTCCTAAAGTCTGCGATATGTTTATTTCGACCGCTACTTACAGTTGTCGCCAACTATCGGCAAATGGCGAAAGCAAAATTGTACTCCTTGTATATGTTTCATTAGCGTCGTTGTGTAATTCATAATCAAAAATGATAATTCAATTATCGTGTATTTATATAACGCTCAAAAACCGTCACTGCCTATCAGGAATTGGATAAGCGTTCTAAGGTGCCTTGCTGCGAATCGCTAGGTTGCTTGCTGTCGGAGGTTCGATTCCTCCTTCGGGCGGCGTGTGTTTGTTGTCCTTCACATAAGTTAATTTGAGTTGTTTGTAAGCATATGGACTGCTAACCGCAGCACTTAGGTCCCTTAAATTTAGAAACGTTTAAACCTTTCAACAACATGGTCGACCTGCTGGTTTCACCGGTCTACTACTAGATGATTCTCACTCTAGACCTGTACCTCTCGCCACGGATCATCGTCTAATATCCCATTACATACGAACATTTCAGCTTTATTTGGCCATTCTTGACTGGTGTGTTGTTGTTTTTGTGATCTTCAGTCCGCAGACTGGTTTGATGCAGCTCTCCACACTACCCTGTCCTGTGCAAGTCTCTGTGAATACGTTCGGCACTCTACATACATTTGAATCTGCTTACTGTATTCATCCCGCGGTCTCCCTCTACGATTTCTACCCCACACGCATCTTTCTAATGCTAAGTTGACAATTCCTTGATGTCTCAGAATGTATCCAACCAATCTATACCTTATCTTAGTCAGGATATGCCAGAAACTCCTTTTCTCCCCTATTCGGTTAAGCACCTCCTCATTAATTACCTGATCTACCCATCTAATTTTTATCATTCGTCTGTAACACCACATTTCAAAAGCTTCTATCATCTTTTTATCTGAACTCCTTATTGTCCACGTTTCACTCCCATACAATGCTACACTCAAGACAAATGCTTTCAGAAAGGACTTCCTAAAATTTAAATTAATATTGGATGTTAACAAGTTTCGCTTCTTCAGAAACGCTTTTCTTCCCATAGCCATTCTGCATTTTATATCTTCTTTACTTCGGCTATCAGAAGTTATCTTGCTACCCAAAAAACAAAATTCATCTACTACTTTTATTGTTTCATTACCTAATCGAATTCCTTCAGCATCGCTTGATTTTCTGACATTGCATTCCATTATTTTCGTTTTACTCTTGTTAATGTTCATCTTATATCTTCCTATCAAGACACTGTCCATCCCAATCAATTGCTCTTCCAGATCTTTTGCGATCTCTGACAGAATTAATTTGTCATCAGCAAACCGCAATGTTTTTATTTCTTCTCCCTGCACTTTAATGCCCTCTCCAAATTTCTCCTTCCATTCCTTCACTGCCTGCTCAATGTACAGATTGAACAACATTGGGGAAAGACTACAACCCTGTCTTAATCCCTTCCTAACCTCTGCGTCCCATTCTTGCCCTTCAAATCTAATAACCGCTCCCTGGTTTTTGTATAGGTTGAATATAACTCTTCGCTCCCTATATCTCACGCCTGATACCTTCAGAATTTGGAAGAGTGTATTCCAGTCGACTTTGTCAACAGCTTTCTCCAAAACGACAAACGCTAAAAACGTAGGTTTCCCTTTCCTTAGCCTATCTTCTAAGATAAGTTTTTCCATTCGTCTGTAAATAATTCGTGTTAGTATTTTGCACCCATGACTTATTAAACTGATAGTCCTGTAATTTTCACACTAGTCTGCATTTTCTTTCTTCGGAATTGGATTTACTGTTGTGTACACACATGATTTCTTTATTATTATTATTATTGATTATTTTATTTATTTATTTATTTGCGCACATCTATGGCAAAGTACGTCACGAATTATATAACACTGGATACCTTGTATAATCACTATATACATTAGAAAAGTAAGTGTACAATGTCCGTTCTGTAAAACCTCAATATGAAATTAAGGTACGATCAAGGGACTTACGTGGGGTGATGGCCCTTCATCCCCTCTAGATCAGGATTATGGTTATTTTTACCTAAAGAGTGAACTGGGCGTACCTTTGGAAATATAATTTTATCGTCAACATCAGCAGACGAAATCACTGATTAAAAGAAAAAAAAAGAAAAAAAAATCATATCTCTGGTCACACATATATCTTTGGTGACGCATACAAATCCTTCAACGAACAAAGAATATGAGAACTAACATTTCTCTGGCATGCTTTTATGAGATTATGACTGGAAAGTAAAAAGGATACCTAGTAATTTTCCCTATTGTACTACTGATCTCTACTGAACTACCAATCAAATTGAAAACGTTGCAATTTCAAAGAAAATGAGATTTTACTTTTACTAAAGCGCTGGGACGAATTTTAAAATACCGTGGCCTTAATATTATCCGATGACAAAATGAAAAATATTGTTTATAGAGAAGCGTTTCAGTAAAAAGTTTACGTATATTGTCAATATTTTTATACACTTAATGTTACGATGTTTACCCTTTCATCCCCATTACAAGAAAACCATATATCACGTCTCGAAAGGAATCCGGGAACTCCAGCTAGTTAATATTCGTTTTCACGTATTTACGACTGATGGATTGCTTCCGCATGGTGGGCTGCATACTGTATCAATATTTTCTTCACTATTCTCTCCTGAGTTGTCATGTTCTACATCTTAAGCATGAAACAGCCACGCCGACATCTGAATCTTCAACTTCAGGCAATCCATTACTTCTCTGATCTTCATTTTCATATGAGTTTTAGTCTGTACTCAATCCATGAAGCAGCAAATGCAAAATAAAATAAAAAATTAATATGAAGCGCACTGCCCAATTACCAGTTTTTGTAGTTTGCCTGTATGCTGCAAAGATACGATCTAATAAATTAACACCTCCCATATTTTCATTGTATGTTTCAACGATATGAGGTCTGTTGATCCTGGTATACTGCCTACCATTTTTTATCACCGCTTGGATTGCCCCATCGGCAATTTATCTTCTGAAGATGATACAAGAATTACTGGTTTGTTGTCGTAGCATTTGACAATAGACATCTAACCAGCTCCTCGTACGGATTGGTCTATTGCATCATGACCTGTCGTTCTCATTTCATTGTCAGGCTGGAGCCCTCTCTTTCTCCGAATTCTGCTAAGTTGTATTGTTCCAGTTGCCTGACAGCTTTGCTCATAATGGAGACAGTCCAACAACTCAATGGATGTACGATACCTGTTCGTGTAAATAGTACAACCTGCAGGTAATGTATTTGTATCATAGCAACAGCAAAATGCTCCAAAACAGCTAGCAGACTACTGCTGAAGATTTACATAAAGTCACACATTTTTACGAGGTACAAATTCAATGTGTCATAAACGACACATACATGAAATTCATGCAACAAAATTGTGAAAAGTAATATCTTAGAGCTACAACGTGCTAAAATTACACTATCAGACGGTTGACAATAAAACTGCATTGATTCAAGGTAGATATGAAGATAAATATAAATTTAAAAAAAGAAAATGCAGAACTGCGACATCGTTTTGCGGTTCTGCTACTGTAGACGTTCGGTACATAGTGTCTGGAGTCAACAAATGACTGTGCAGCGCGTTGAAACTTATTGTGAACAACTATAAAATTTTTATAGTGGGTTAGCCGTTCCTATATCATTTTCTTTCCTCCTCCATATTGCCATGGTTGACGCACAACAGTTTGTGTTTGTGCAATAACAGTGTACGCGAGGGTTGTAGTTACTCCTCACTGCAATGCGTGAAGAGTAGAAATTCTAAAGTTCACCAACCTGACGTCTTCTGTAGCTGTCGTCCCATCGCAGATGATAGCACACAAGTCGGGTTCTTGAAGTGAGGCTTAAATTATTAAACTATTGGTAGCAACTCATCTAATTACGGAATAATACCGAAGTTCTTGGGATGCTAGCTAATATATTTAAAGAATGCAGAAAGCTAGCAACCGAATAATAATATGTACATGATACGCATTATCTTAACTGAAAGTTCAATATATTATTATTTCTCATTGTTCTAAAATGATTAATCTATGTCTCATGACCGCCTACATATGCAAGTGCTAGATGCTGCTCCTCCGAGTGAAGTTTGGCGGTTCGATGCAAGACTACCTTCGGTCTGCAGTTTGGCGCGCAAACATGGCCGCCGTGCATCGACCGTCTTATATTAATTGTTTTGTTTATTAATTTTGCAATAGTTAATATATGTTAACTAGTCAGAGCATTGCTTAGCTTTGAGATGTTTCCTGGCTTGAGTTTGATGTGGAGTAAATAATTCGTTTATTAAGTAGCGTAGCGTAGGGGTAGCGACCGAAGCCACAAATTTGTCGATCCCGGTGGTCTTGGGCTAGAGCGCTTGACTGGAAACCGAAGGGTTACGGGTTTGAAACCCAGTCGGACCTCGGATTTTTTCAGTGTGCGCTTTAACCCATCCTTCACCTCTCAAAGATGTGGGGAGTCGCCAGAAACGACACATGGTTCGGATTCCACGTTAAGCTGTAGGTCCCCTTTCCCCGGTTGGATAACTGGGGTAGAAAAGGGACACGCAAATCGCCGAAGTGGCGTCCAGTTGAAAGACTTGCACCAGGCCAATGAACCATACGAAATTATTATTATTACGTATTAATAAAAAAATGATCGCGTTGTGGCGCGTGACAGCCAGTACTACAGCCAATCGGTGTTCAGTGCCTGCCGCTCGGTGACTTCCTTAGAATTCGGTGAAACTCGCCAGCACTCTTTCCCATGAGTACCCGACCTGCTGGTAGCACCTAATATGTTGCTCACACTACCTCTACCATCTGTCGGCTAGAGGTCAGGAACGGGCCGAGTATGAGCCCGGTCTTGCGGGTTGCATACACTAGAAACGCCTCCCTTCAAGCCCGCTGTAATTGCCCGAGTACAGCGAGCCTAAGTGCGCTGGCGCAGCCGCCCCATCGTACTCGCGGGCTCGTAGTCACCAGACATGAGCTCTCTGGTACTCGAGGCCACATATCCATACTCGCTGTATCCGTGAGCTCGGCGACCATATGTTTGTAATTCAAACAAATCTACAGTTTTATTCCGATCTTGATGAAATGTTGCGTACTTGATCTTCAAAATAAGAGGAATATCACTGCCTACACAATATTCCATGTGGTGGATGGCGAAGGCTAGTTTACTCACAGAATTCGGCAAAATCAACAGTTTTCTTACGATTCTGTTGAAATTTTGCACACTTGATCTTCAGATCAAGTATTCATCAGTTTCTTTCTGCAGTGTGTCGAGACAACTTCATACCATTGTACTGAAAATAATTTCCACACATTCATGTTATACTCTCAACTCGTTCAATAAATTTAATAATTCTGTCAGCTCACTACAATGTTCTTGCAGATCAAAGGAAACATTTGTCACTCCATATTAAGAAAACAATTCGCAGAAGATTTTACATATATTATAGTTTGATGTAATAAAGGCCTAAATTTATTTCCATTACTGTGTAGCATCGAATTAAGTGAAGTATTACACGAAAATTAAGAATGTGCTTTGGTAAAAACACATTGCATAGACTTTTTGGTTCAGTCGATTTTTGATCAAAAGTTGCTGTTTGAAATGTAGGCAATATTCTGACTTTTTATTTGAAACCGAGAAGAACGATAAATGTTAATTCATTTTCGAGGCACTGGCGCTCCAACTTCCATCCCTGCGCATCGGGAATCATGTGGTAATATCATCGTCAAATTTCATACTCATTTTAGCGACGAAGCATTGCTTTAATTATTACTGCATTAAAAATATCACCAAATAAATGTATTATAGTGAATGGAAAATCTGGAAGATGTCAAACTACTACGAAGACAAGAGATGCTGATTTTACATCGGAGTGACTAACAGGCAGTTTTCAGAAGTATAATATGGAATTATATAGGACACCATTGGCTTACATGAATGTATTTTCCAAGATTCAAAAAATGTTCAAATGTTTGTAAATCTATCGGACCAAACTGCGTCGTCAGTCCGTAGCTTACAAACTACTTAAACTAAAGTAAACTAACCTAATGAGAACACACACACACACACACACACACACACACACACACACACACACACACACACACACACACACACACACACACATGCCCCAGGGAGGACTCGAACCTCCGACGGCGATATTTTGCAAGAGACTATTGCATATGAACCGGAATTGGTGGTATCTTTGAGCCACGGTAGACGTTGAAATCTCTCAGTTGTATGTGTTTTAACCAAACGAAAGCTTTATTTCATTTATTAATAAAGAATGACCTAGGTTTCGAATCATAAGCTCATCTTCCAGTAAATAACTGATACAAAAAATGACAACCAAGAAAAGATAAACGTACCAACTCCCGAAGATATGGAATGTTGACGTGAGCTTTAAATTTTATCTTTGAGATTCTAACTACATTATGTATGGATTTAAAAATTCTTTAGCATTAATTACAGGAACTAACAAGATTCTGACAAAATTATCGAGATTTTTTACTAGTTCCTTAGGAACGAAATGATTGGTTTTATTTATTTAAGAAGCCATAAAATGTTGCATCCATTTATCTACTACACTGTCGACGATGTCCTACTACGAAATTAAAATTTTCTGCGTTCGTTGTTGATCATATGATATTACAATATTTCACTAAACAAAATATTGAAAAACGAATCACTAGTCTATGACAAACACTTTCAGTCGTAAAGCAATATTGTTCCGACAGCCAATTATCTATAGACTGGGCTGTCACTCCCGCCGGGGGTTTGAGTCCTCCCGCAGGCATATATGTGTGTGTGTGTGTGTGTGTTTTGTCCTTAGTGTAAGTTGGTTTAAGAAGTTTGTAAGTCTATGGGCTGTTACTATAGCAGTAGAGTCCAATAGTTTTACATACATTGTAACATTTTGAACAACCAACAATAGTGGCACTTTCGATACAGAGCGTACGGCAGAGTGCTCCCCCGCTCCCCGCCTCCCCTCTCTGTGCCTCGGCTGCAGCGACACGCAGCCCAGCGCAGGTGCAGGTCGCATCAGCGTCGCGTCCCCTCCCAGTCTACGCGGCCCCATTAGATTGCGCTGGGCCGCCCGTCTCAGTTTGCCTCCGAGTCAGCCACTGTGCTGCTTGGTTGCGCAAGTGGGACGTAGAAGGAAACATGTCCATCACACTCCTTAGCGACGGATACCAAAGCGTGTACTGTCACAGTGTTAACCGTTCAACTTGTAATGGCCATTTCAGCTGAAGGCGCTGCGAACTGTTGACTTGTTCTATCATTTATTTCGTATGGCGTACGGGCGTTATAATTAAGCTCAATGGTACATATACAACAGATAATACAACTGTATATTCTGTTAACTCATTCTTGAACATAACAGCAATCGAAATGAATATTAAGAATATAAATGTATTGTTTTACGATAAAACAAAACGGCAGCAAGTTTGGAAAAAAAAATTGTTTTTAATATATTCTTCTGGAGGGTAAAATATGTGAACTGAAGAAAAAAAAACTGTAATGTTACAATGGAATAACTGGAGCGAATACATAATACATTTTCTATAAATATATTTTTCTACAGAAAATTGTACGAAATTAAAATAAAATTATTTTGCAGTGTAATAATTTGGTTTTGCGGGTAGCTGATAAAAATACATTTGCTGTTAATACTAAAATCTAAGACATTAAAATAGTGAGGTACAGTATAATAACTAAAAGGAAGATGTCCCCACTGGCAGGATGGACGCTGGTGTAGATTTGTCATTCACCCTGCTGAGCCTTAGTTTGAGTAGTAGATGAAAACTGAAAATTATTCAAGTTTTCCTTATAAATGTACTTTGTGACGACGTATATTTGCGCGATACCTATCCATTTCAGCAAACGCTCATATTACGTAGCCGCACTGTGACAATAGCGTGAGTGAACAATGCGGCCGGTCGCAGTGGCCGAGCGGTCTGCGCCGTGTCAGTCACAGTCTGCACGGCCGCTGCGGTCGGGGTATCGAATCCCCCTCGGGCGTGGATGATTGTGCCGTCTTTAGTATAAGCTAGTTCATAAGTAGTTTGAAAGTTTAGGGACTAATGACTCCGTAGTTAAGTCCCATAAGCTCTACAACATTTGAACATTTTTGTAGAATGAGGTGCCACGTGCGTCGATCGTGTACTGTCGAGTGTTGTCGGACGCCTTGGGTCCTCTCTGGCCGTGAACAAAGTTTGGATCAGCGCGCTGCCGTCGGCAATTGTAGGGTTTTATTTGCGGACGGAGAAGTTAGTACTGCTTCCTCCCACAAGTCCCCTAAAACCTCCACATCCTTGCGGATGCTGTTGCGTAGCAGTGTGCGTTTGTACCGCCCTACAGTACGCACGAGATGCCGTATTTGCTGTTCAAAACGTTAAGGATAGCATAGAGTTCTGACTAACCTGTTGTCTTCTATAGTTGTGTCCCCAGCGCAGAAGACAGCACACAGGTCGTAGGTTCTTCTACAGCATACAAGTGAGGCTAAAATAAGTTCTGTATGATGGAAGCATAAGAAACGACTCGCGAGATTTTTAATTGTCAGGGATGCCATTTATTAACTAAATAATAAAAGAAAATGAGCAACTATTGTTAATATGATACAGCCTATGCTGCCCATAGTTCATGTTGAGACCTCGACTGTTATCACATTTACGCAAATTTTTACTCATGACCGGCGCAGTCCGGCGCGTATAGTGGTCAGCTCGAGACTGAAACTGCGACGCATTGCGAGAGGGTACCTGACGCTCTATTTAGCGCCAAAACAGGGCCGTCGCGCGTCTAGTGCAAAATTGCTCTTCTGTTGTTACAATAAGAGAAGGTACCTTAATCTTTTTAAACTGTCAATATCTAGCCTGTCCTTGAGAGATATTTATTACAAATTCTCAGCTCTGAATAATTAATATTTAGTATATAACAAACAAAACTAATTTCAAAACATATCACGTGACGTGAAATGCAGCAGCCAATGCGAGGAGAGCACCAGTAACATAGGCGGGCTTTCTCACGGGAACCAGCACCTACTGTGCCATATGCTACTGCTCCCCACCGCACATTTCAACATATGCTGCACTTCTGTCTCTCTTCCGCGTTTAAGACACGTACAATGTTAGCAAAGAAACGGCCAGCGGCCAGAAATATGAAGTGGCCACAGGCCAGAAATATCACAAAGTACTAGTCGCGACGTAACACGGCAGTTGGGTGCCCGATCTCGCTTTGTTGCGTATCACTGGCAGAGCGAAAATGACCAACTCTAGCGATGCGTAGCCTCTAATGAATCTGTTAGTTGTGAGACCGTAGAGAATGCGAAGATGGAGTGTACGTACTTGCAAATATGCTGAAGAAGAGAAAGAGTGGCGCCTGGGAAACGTTTGACGCTGTAGTGAACGCTGCAGATGGAAAATGCACGAAGTTTGTACATTGCAGAGAAAACGTTTGTATTCTTGTATATTCTTCCTCTTCTGTCGAACAAAAACACAGGCTACGGAATTAAGTGTGGAGTAAGCTCCCCCCACCCCCCTTAACGAAACAAAATCTTATAAATGATGGTACCCCGGTTATGATTTAGTAGAATTCGTAAGTGAAGTACCTTGCACCATGTACCAGACGCATCTTATGTAGACAGTGACCTTCCGCTAGAATTCTTAAGTACCCTCTGCCATGTACCATACGAATCTTACGTAGTCAGTGACCTTCCTTCCGCTTGTTTTCGATGTCAAGTGTGTGAAATTTCATCAGGATCGTATTAAAACTTTAGATTTTATAGAAGTGTTAACTGAAATACTTTCCGCCATGTACCACACGAATCTTACGTAGCCAGTGACCTTCCGCTAGTCTTGTCGTCAGGTGCGCGAAATTTCATCAAGATCGAAATAATACTAAAAATTTTGTAAACTACATACAAGAAGTAACCTCCCCATCCACCACGTAAATCTTATGTAGGCTGTGTCCTTTATTTTGATTAAGTGTGCAAATTTCATCAAGATCATGATAAAAACATAGATTGTAAGAAATTCTGTAACTGAATCACCCTCTGCCATGCGCTACACGAATGCAAGAGTATACTTTCTCTTGTATTGAAAGTGATGAGAGATCATTTCATCAAGTTTGAAATAAAGTAAGTGTAAAGAATACAAAATCATAGGTAATTATCACGTGTAAGTTGTATCTGACGCGAAAATTTTGCGCGTCTTGTGTTAAGAGTCACGGGCTAGGCGTGGCTCTCCAGGCTCATCTCGGCTCGTCTAGTCAGGCTCGCTGTACCCGCTGCGCCCGCCGGCTCGGCTCGTTGTACCCGCTGCGCCCGCCGGCTTGCCCCGTTGTACCCGTAAGCTCGCCGGCTTGCCCCGTTGTACCCGTAAGCTAGCCGGCTTGCTCCGTTGTACCCGCTGCGCCCGCCGGCTTGCCCCGTTGTACCCGTAAGCTAGCCGGCTTGCTCCGTTGTACCCGCTGCGCCCGCCGGCTTGCCCCGTTGTACCCGTAAGCTCGCCGGCTTGCCCCGTTGTACCCGTAAGCTCGCCGGCTTGCCCCGTTGTACCCGTAAGCTAGCCGGCTTGCTCCGTTGTACCCGCTGCGCCCGCCGGCTTGCCCCGTTGTACCCGTAAGCTCGCCGGCTTGCCCCGTTGTACCCGTAAGCTAGCCGGCTTGCTCCGTTGTACCCGCTGCTCCCGCCGGCTTGCCCCGTTGTACCCGTAAGCTCGCCGGCTTGCCCCGTTGTACCCGTAAGCTAGCCGGCTTGCTCCGTTGTACCCGCTGCGCCCGCCGGCTTGCCCCGTTGTACCCGTAAGCTCGCCGGCTTGCCCCGTTGTACCCGTAAGCTAGCCGGCTTGCTCCGTTGTACCCGCTGCGCCCGCCGGCTTGCCCCGTTGTACCCGTAAGCTCGCCGGCTTGCCCCGTTGTACCCGTAAGCTAGCCGGCTTGCTCCGTTGTACCCGCTGCGCCCGCCGGCTTGCCCCGTTGTACCCGTAAGCTCGCCGGCTTGCCCCGTTGTACCCGTAAGCTAGCCGGCTTGCTCCGTTGTACCCGCTGCGCCCGCCGGCTTGCCCCGTTGTACCCGTAAGCTCGCCGGCTTGCCCCGTTGTACCCGTAAGCTAGCCGGCTTGCTCCGTTGTACCCGCTGCGCCCGCCGGCTTGCCCCGTTGTACCCGTAAGCTCGCCGGCTTGCCCCGTTGTACCCGTAAGCTAGCCGGCTTGCTCCGTTGTACCCGCTGCGCCCGCCGGCTTGCCCCGTTGTACCCGTAAGCTCGCCGGCTTGCCCCGTTGTACCCGTAAGCTAGCCGGCTTGCTCCGTTGTACCCGCTGCGCCCGCCGGCTTGCCCCGTTGTACCCGTAAGCTCGCCGGCTTGCCCCGTTGTACCCGTAAGCTAGCCGGCTTGCCCCGTTGTACCCGTAAGCTAGCCGGCTTGCTCCGTTGTACCCGCTGCGCCCGCCGGCTTGCCCCGTTGTACCCGTAAGCTAGCCGGCTTGCTCCGTTGTACCCGCTGCGCCCGCCGGCTTGCCCCGTTGTACCCGTAAGCTCGCCGGCTTCCCCCGTTGTACCCGTAAGCTAGCCGGCTTGCTCCGTTGTACCCGCTGCGCCCGCCGGCTTGCCCCGTTGTACCCGTAAGCTCGCCGGCTTGCCCCGTTGTACCCGTAAGCTCGCCGGCTTGCCCCGTTGTACCCGTAAGCTAGCCGGCTTGCTCCGTTGTACCCGCTGCGCCCGCCGGCTTGTCCCGTTGTACGCGTAGGCTCGCCGGCTTGCCCCGTTGTACCCGTAAGCTAGCCGGCTTGCTCCGTTGTACCCGCTGCGCCCGCCGGCTTGCCCCATTGTACCCGTAAGCTCGCCGGCTTGCCCCGTTGTACCCGTAAGCTAGCCGGCTTGCTCCGTTGTACCCGCTGCGCCCGCCGGCTTGCCCCGTTGTACCCGTAAGCTCGCCGGCTTGCCCCGTTGTACCCGTAAGCTAGCCGGCTTGCCCCGTTGTACCCGTAAGCTAGCCGGCTTGCTCCGTTGTACCCGCTGCGCCCGCCGGCTTGCCCCGTTGTACCCGTAAGCTAGCCGGCTTGCTCCGTTGTACCCGCTGCGCCCGCCGGCTTGCCCCGTTGTACCCGTAAGCTCGCCGGCTTCCCCCGTTGTACCCGTAAGCTAGCCGGCTTGCTCCGTTGTACCCGCTGCGCCCGCCGGCTTGCCCCGTTGTACCCGTAAGCTCGCCGGCTTGCCCCGTTGTACCCGTAAGCTCGCCGGCTTGCCCCGTTGTACCCGTAAGCTAGCCGGCTTGCTCCGTTGTACCCGCTGCGCCCGCCGGCTTGTCCCGTTGTACGCGTAGGCTCGCCGGCTTGCCCCGTTGTACCCGTAAGCTAGCCGGCTTGCTCCGTTGTACCCGCTGCGCCCGCCGGCTTGCCCCGTTGTACCCGTAAGCTAGGCGGCTTGCTCCGTTGTACCCGCTGCGCCCGCCGGCTTGCCCCGTTGTACCCGTAAGCTCGCCGGCTTGCCCCGTTGTACCCGTAAGCTAGCCGGCTTGCTCCGTTGTACCCGCTGCGCCCGCCGGCTTGCCCCGTTGTACCCGTAAGCTCGCCGGCTTGCCCCGTTGTACCCGTAAGCTAGCCGGCTTGCCCCGTTGTACCCGTAAGCTAGCCGGCTTGCTCCGTTGTACCCGCTGCGCCCGCCGGCTTGCCCCGTTGTACCCGTAAGCTCGCCGGCTTGCCCCGTTGTACCCGTAAGCTCGCCGGCTTGCCCCGTTGTACCCGTAAGCTCGCCGGCTTGCTCCGTTGTACCCGCTGTGCCCGCCGGCTTGCCCCGTTGTACCCGTAAGCTCGCCGGCTTGCCCCGTTGTACCCGTAAGCTCGCCGGCTTGCCCCGTTGTACCCGTAAGCTAGCCGGCTTGCTCCGTTGTACCCGCTGCGCCCGCCGGCTTGCCCCGTTGTACCCGTAAGCTCGCCGGCTTGCCCCGTTGTACCCGTAAGCTAGCCGGCTTGCCCTGTTGTACCCGTAAGCTCGCCGGCTTGCCCCGTTGTACCCGTAAGCTAGCCGGCTTGCTCCGTTGTACCCGCTGCGCCCGCCGGCTTGCCCCGTTGTACCCGTAAGCTCGCCGGCTTGCCCCGTTGTACCTGTAAGCTAGCCGGCTTGCCCCGTTGTACCCGCTGCGCCCGCCGGCTTGCCCCGTTGTACCCGTAAGCTCGCCGGCTTGCCCCGTTGTACCCGTAAGCTAGCCGGCTTGCTCCGTTGTACCCGCTGCGCCCGCCGGCTTGCCCCGTTGTACCCGTAAGCTCGCCGGCCTGCCCCGTTGTACCCGTAAGCTAGCCGGCTTGCCCCGTTGTACCCGTAAGCTCGCCGGCTTGCCCCGTTGTACCCGTAAGCTAGCCGGCTTGCTCCGTTGTACCCGCTGCGCCCGCCGGCTTGCCCCGTTGTACCCGTAAGCTCGCCGGCTTGCCCCGTTGTACTCGTAAGCTCGCCGGCTTGCCCCGTTGTACCCGTAAGCTAGCCGGCTTGCTCTGTTGTACCCGCTGCGCCCGCCGGCTTGCCCCGTTGTACCCGTAAGCTCGCCGGCTTGCCCCGTTGTACCCGTAAGCTAGCCGGCTTGCTCCATTGTACCCGCTGCGCCCGCCGGCTTGCCCCGTTGTACCCGTAAGCTCGCCGGCTTGCCCCGTTGTACCCGTAAGCTAGCCGGCTTGCTCCGTTGTACCCGCTGCGCCCGCCGGCTTGCCCCGTTGTACCCGTAAGCTCGCCGGCTTGCCCCGTTGTACCCGTAAGCTAGCCGGCTTGCCCCGTTGTACCCGTAAGCTCGCCGGCTTGCCCCGTTGTACCCGTAAGCTCGCCGGCTTGCCCCGTTGTACCCGTAAGCTAGCCGGCTTGCTCCGTTGTACCCGCTGCGCCCGCCGGCTTGCCCCGTTGTACCCGTAAGCTCGTCGGCTTGCCCCGTTGTACCCGTAAGCTAGCCGGCTTGCTCCGTTGTACCCGCTGCGCCCGCCGGCTTGCCCCGTTGTACCCGTAAGCTCGCCGGCTTGCCCCGTTGTACCCGTAAGCTAGCCGGCTTGCTCCGTTGTACCCGCTGCGCCCGCCGGCTTGCCCCGTTGTACCCGTAAGCTCGCCGGCTTGCCCCGTTGTACCCGTAAGCTAGCCGGCTTGCTCCGTTGTACCCGCTGCGCCCGCCGGCTTGCCCCGTTGTACCCGTAAGCTCGCCGGCTTGCCCCGTTGTACCCGTAAGCTAGCCGGCTTGCTCCGTTGTACCCGCTGCGCCCGCCGGCTTGCCCCGTTGTACCCGCTGCGCCCGCCGGCTTGCCCCGTTGTACCCGTAAGCTCGCCGGCTTGCCCCGTTGTACCCGTAAGCTAGCCAGCTTGCTCCGTTGTACCCGCTGCGCCCGCCGGCTTGCCCCGTTGTACCCGTAAGCTCGCCGGCTTGCCCCGTTGTACCCGTAAGCTAGCCGGCTTGCTCCGTTGTACCCGCTGCGCCCGCCGGCTTGCCCCGTTGTACCCGTAAGCTAGCCGGCTTGCTCCATTGTACCCGCTGCGCCCGCCGGCTTGCCCCGTTGTACCCGTAAGCTCGCCGGCTTGCCCCGTTGTACCCGTAAGCTAGCCGGCTTGCTCCGTTGTACCCGCTGCGCCCGCCGGCTTGCCCCGTTGTACCCGTAAGCTCGCCGGCTTGCCCCGTTGTACCCGTAAGCTCGCCGGCTTGCCCCGTTGTACCCGTAAGCTAGCCGGCTTGCTCCGTTGTACCCGCTGCGCCCGCCGGCTTGTCCCGTTGTACCCGTAGGCTCGCCGGCTTGCCCCGTTGTACCCGTAAGCTAGCCGGCTTGCTCCGTTGTACCCGCTGCGCCTGCCGGCTTGCCCCGTTGTACCCGTAAGCTAGGCGGCTTGCTCCGTTGTACCCGCTGCGCCCGCCGGCTTGCCCCGTTGTACCCGTAAGCTCGCCGGCTTGCCCCGTTGTACCCGTAAGCTAGCCGGCTTGCTCCGTTGTACCCGCTGCGTCCGCCGGCTTGCCCCGTTGTACCCGTAAGCTCGCCGGCTTGCCCCGTTGTACCCGTAAGCTAGCCGGCTTGCCCCGTTGTACCCGTAAGCTAGCCGGCTTGCTCCGTTGTACCCGCTGCGCCCGCCGGCTTGCCCCGTTGTACCCGTAAGCTCGCCGGCTTGCCCCGTTGTACCCGTAAGCTCGCCGGCTTGCCCCGTTGTACCCGTAAGCTAGCCGGCTTGCTCCGTTGTACCCGCTGCGCCCGCCGGCTTGCCCCGTTGTACCCGTAAGCTCGCTGGCTTGCCCCGTTGTACCCGTAAGCTAGCCGGCTTGCTCCGTTGTACCCGCTGCGCCCGCCGGCTTGCCCCGTTGTACCCGTAAGCTCGCCGGCTTGCCCCGTTGTACCCGTAAGCTCGCCGGCTTGCTCCGTTGTACCCGCTGTGCCCGCTGGCTTGCCCCGTTGTACCCGTAAGCTCGCCGGCTTGCCCCGTTGCACCCGTAAGCTCGCCGGCTTGCCCCGTTGTACCCGTAAGCTAGCCGGCTTGCTCCGTTGTACCCGCTGCGCCCGCCGGCTTGCCCCGTTGTACCCGTAAGCTCGCCGGCTTGCCCCGTTGTACCCGTAAGCTAGCCGGCTTGCCCCGTTGTACCCGTAAGCTCGCTGGCTTGCCCCGTTGTACCCGTTAGCTAGCCGGCTTGCTCCGTTGTACCCGCTGCGCCCGCCGGCTTGCCCCGTTGTACCCGTAAGCTCGCCGGCTTGCCCCGTTGTACCTGTAAGCTAGCCGGCTTGCTCCGTTGTACCCGCTGCGCCCGCCGGCTTGCCCCATTGTACCCGTAAGCTCGCCGGCTTGCCCCGTTGTACCCGTAAGCTAGCCGGCTTGCTCCGTTGTACCCGCTGCGCCCGCCGGCTTGCCCCGTTGTACCCGTAAGCTCGCCGGCTTGCCCCGTTGTACCCGTAAGCTAGCCAGCTTGCCCCGTTGTACCCGTAAGCTCGCCGGCTTGCCCCGTTGTACCCGTAAGCTAGCTGGCTTGCTCCGTTGTACCCGCTGTGCCCGCCGGCTTGCCCCGTTGTACCCGTAAGCTCGCCGGCTTGCCCCGTTGTACTCGTAAGCTCGCCGGCTTGCCCCGTTGTACCCGTAAGCTAGCCGGCTTGCTCCGTTGTACCCACTGCGCCCGCCGGCTTGCCCCGTTGTACCCGTAAGCTCGCCGGCTTGCCCCGTTGTACCCGTAAGCTAGCCGGCTTGCTCCGTTGTACCCGCTGCGCCCGCCGGCTTGCCCCGTTGTACCCGTAAGCTCGCCGGCTTGCCCCGTTGTACCCGTAAGATCGCCGGCTTGCCCCGCTGTACCCGTAAGCTAGCCGGCTTGCTCCGTTGTACCCGCTGCGCCCGCCGGCTTGCCCCGTTGTACCCGTAAGCTCGCCGGCTTGCCCCGTTGTACCCGTAAGCTAGCCGGCTTGCTCCGTTGTACCCGCTGCGCCCGCCGGCTTGCCCCGTTGTACCCGTAAGCTCGCCGGCTTGCCCCGTTGTACCCGTAAGCTCGCCGGCTTGCCCCGTTGTACCCGTAAGCTAGCCGGCTTGCTCCGTTGTACCCGCTGCGCCCGCCGGCTTGCCACGTTGTACCCGTAAGCTCGCCGGCTTGCCCCGTTGTACCCGTAAGCTCGCCGGCTTGCCCCGTTGTACCCGTAAGCTAGCCGGCTTGCTCCGTTGTACCCGCTGCGCCTGCCGGCTTGCCCCGTTGTACCCGTAAGCTCGCCGGCTTGCCCCGTTGTACCCGTAAGCTCGCCGGCTTGCCCCGTTGTACCCGTAAGCTAGCCGGCTTGCTCCGTTGTACCCGCTGCGCCCGCCGGCTTGCCCCGTTGTACCCGTAAGCTCGCCGGCTTGCCCCGTTGTACCCGTAAGCTAGCCGGCTTGCTCCGTTGTACCCGCTGCGCCCGCCGGCTTGCCCCATTGTACCCGCTGCGCCCGCCGGCTTGCCCCGTTGTACCCGTAAGCTAGCCGGCTTGCTCCGTTGTACCCGCTGCGCCCGCCGGCTTGCCCCGTTGTACCCGTAAGCTCGCCGGCTTGCCCTGTTGTACCCGTAAGCTAGCCGGCTTGCTCCGTTGTACCCGCTGCGCCCGCCGGCTTGCCCCGTTGTACCCGTAAGCTCGCCGGCTCGGCCCACTGACCCGTTGCGCCCGCCGGCCCGACCCGCAGGCCTCCGCGGGCTCCGTGTAACCGACAGCGCGGCTCGTGAGTCTGCTGCTGCTGCGGGTACCGCCAGGCCCGGCGAAGGCGGCGAGCCGTGTCGTCAAGCCCACGAGCGCAGTGGGCCGAGCCGGTGACGTCATAAAGCCCGCTAGCGGGTTTTAAGCAACATTTAGAAGCCCGTTTCGGAGCTCTACTGTCGGCTACTGGTTCTAACATGCTGTACCTAAGAAATTCTCAAGTCTTCATATGATGGATGTAAGTCAGAAATATTGTGCAGGTATGGCACGAACGGGAAAAGGCAGTGGGCGTTTTCCGGACGGGGTTTGACAGGACCACCAATCATACTCGGACACGAGTGTTGCGGTGTAACGAAATAGTTGTATTTCAGAAAAGGGAATACAAATTCTGATGTTACGGCCTGAGGAGGGCCACCAGTTGTACTACAGAAGTAATCATTATGACGTTCAAGTAGGAGAGCGAGCCCAGGGGGCTGCAGAGCGGGGAGCGAGCTATCGGGGCGAGAGCCGGCGGCAGACAGACCTTTACCGTCTGTAACGAACTCGCAGCTAGGCAGTATTGCTGAATCTACGTAATTGCATTAATGCTGTAATTGGTTGCGATCCGCGGTGTGGACTTTGACACAGGTGCTCTGATCAGCGGTTTCCGCGACCGCAGTTGCATGGATCGGCGACACGTGCCGGTTGCTGAGCACAGGTCGAATCGGGCCAGGGGGTTCAGAATGCGAGTGGTAGCGGAAATGTGATTCGCAGAACGCAAACGTATGGCAGGGGACATCGGACTCCCTCTGTCCTAAGGCACGTGCGGCAAGACGCGGTAAATCATGTCGAAAATTACGGGGAAAAATAAAAAAATATAATACTGCTGCTCTCCACTGGTGTACAATATTACATTTGGTAGTTGGCGAAACCTGGCGAATGGTGTGAAACGTACATGCGCGTATCCTTTGGCGTTACATGAGTTGTGTATGCAGACAAATATCACTGGTTTTGGAAGCGAAGAGGTTATTCAGTGGATTGTGTACGATAGAGGACCAATCCGTGTGCCACCTACCTCGTTCCCGACGGCTAAAACCGTTGTAAGCGTCCACAGTGCGCTGCAAGGTGCGGCGGCCGCGCCCTGAGCCGCAGCTAGCCTGGCCGGCCCTAGGCCGGTGGCGCGGCCTCGTTAGGGCGGCGCGGCTTTGTGCTGATGGCTAAATGTCTGGCCGCACGCGCCGCGCCGCTCCACTCGGCCGGCCCTTCATTTGCGTAATTGTACGCCTCGCACGTGCCGCGGACCGCGCTTTCGCTAGGGAAACCCGCCGAGCGCTCGTCACCGGCTGACGTCACGACCTCCAGCCGACGCAGAGCTCACTGTGTAAACGGTCAGCATGCTTGCATCTTGGTATACCTATTAAAAATGTTCAAATGTTTGTACAACTTACGGGACTTAACTACGGGGTCATCAGTCCCTAAGCTTACAAACTACTTATGAACTAGCTAAGACTAAAGACAGCACAAATATCCATGCCAGAGGGGGGATTCGAACCCCCGACCTGCCGGCCGCGGTGGGCGAGAGGACTAAGGCGCTCCAGTCACGGTCTGCACGGCCACTACGGTCGGGGGTTCGAATCCCCCCTCGGGCATAGATATTTGTGCAGTCCTTAGTCTTAGCTAGTTGATAAGTAGTTTGTAAGTCTAGGGACTGATGACCCCGTAGTTAAGTCCCATAGACTATACAAACATTTGAATATTTTTGAACCCCCGACCGCAGTAGCCGTGCTGACCGTGACTGGAGCGCCTCAGTCACCTCGGCCACCGCGGCCGGCCATACCAATGTCTCACACATGTTCCGGGGGGAGGGGGCAACGCACTGTATTTTGTTGTGTTACTTGCAAATTATTGTATCTATGTTTCGTAGATCTAGAAAAGGCTTATGACCGTGTTCGTAGGATGCAAGATTATGGTATAGAAGTCCGCCTCCGTATCTCAGCGGTAACGTCGCTGACAACCACGCAGGAGGCCCAGGTTCGATTCCCGGCAGGGGACTGTGTATTGTGTGTTGTCCTAATCATCATCATCTCATCATCATTGGCACGTAAGTCGCCCACGCGGCGTCAAATAAAAAGACTTACACTAAGACGGCCGAACGATCCCGCAAGGGATCTCCCGGCCAAGAAAGCCATACGCTCATTTCATTTCATGGTGTAGGAGGCAAACTTCTGCAGTCAATTAAAGGGCTTTACGTAGACTGTCATGCAGCAGTTGGAGTAGATGGCAAATTAAGCTCAAAATGTTCAAATGTTTGTAAATCGATCGGACCAAACTGCGTGGTCATCAGTCCGTAGCTTACAAACTACTTACACCTAGGTAAATTAACCTATGCGCCCGGGAGGACTCGAACCTCCACGGCAAGCAACCGCGCGCTCCGCAACGAGACGCTTTAGACCGCTCGGCTACTCCACCGCGGCAAATTAAGCTCATGGTTCAGGATAGTATCTGGAGTAAGACAAGGCTGTAACATGTTACCACTATTGTTCATACTCATCATGAATCATATGCTGAAAACAGTGGACTGGCAGGGCGAGATTAAAATAGGTGAAAACAAAATAAGCAGTCTCATATATGCGAATGACTTACTTGTAATGGCCGATTCAATTGATACGTTGCGCACTAATATTTCTAAGCTCGATCAGAGGTGCAACGATTATGACATGAAGATCATCATCTCCAAAACTAATGTCTGAAGGAAACAGATTTAAACAGATCGAGTGCCAAATAGGAGGAACAAAGTTAGAACAGGTAGACAGTTTCAAGTACCTAGGATGTATTTTCTCAAAGGATGGCTACATAGTGAAAGAACTGGAATCGAGGTGCTCCAAAGCTAATGTTGTGAGTGCTCAGCTAAGATCTACTCTTTCTGCAAGAAGGAAGTCAGTACCAAGACTAAGCTAGCAGTGCAGCGCTCTACCTTTCGACAAACTTTGTTGTATGTGAGTGAAAGTTGGGTGGATACAGATTACCTTATTCACAAGGTACAAGTTACAGATACGAAAGTGGCAAGAATGACTGCAGGTAATAATATATGGGAACAATGGCAGGAGGGTGTCCATAATGAGGAAATCAAAGAATAACTGGGACTGAACATCATAGATGAAGCAGTTAGAGCGAACAGACTGAGATGGTGGGATCATATTACACGCATGGAAGAAGCAAGGTTACCTAAGAGACTGATGAGCTCGGCAGCGACGGGTAAGAAAAGTCGATGTAGACCAAGAAGAAAGTACTTAGATTTGATGCAGAATGATTTTGAACTAAAAGGCATAACATCAGACGAGGCATCAATGATAGCATTGAATAGGGGATCATGGAGGAATTTTATTAGAGGTATTATGCTTCAGACTGAACGCTGAAAGGCATAATCAGTTTCTAATGATGATGGTGATGATGAATTGCAAAGTCAAGACAAGGCCCCTGGAATAGACGACTCTCAAGACCCCAATGCACGCTTTCATTTATCGTCCGACCGACGAATGAATCAAATTCATAGCAGCCTACACACGTTCCAACCAACGGCACGCAGCGATTGCAGCGCCTCCCTGTTCTCTGGTGTCCGTCTGTCGAACTATTTTAGCTTTCGCTTGTTCGCTGTACAGACAGCAGACTACCGCAGGAAGGAAGTTGGGGGTGGAGTCGGGTGGAGTGGTGGTGGGGATCGGATGTCGGACCGCCAGGTCCGACGAACCACCCGACAAGCGAAGTTGGTTGGGAAGAGCTTCCACACGTCGAATTTATGAGACCGCCGATAAATTTGTTCCGACAAATAGGAACGTGTGTAGGGGCCATCAGAGCTATTTAAATGTCTGGTAGGGGCAGCCCTGACAAAACTATTTCACCAGATGTATAAGATGTGGTTGCCGAGCGGTCTGCGGCGTGCCAGTCTCGGTCTGCATGGCCGCTGTGGTCCTGGGTTCGAATTTCCCCTCGGGCATGGATGTTTGTGCCGTCTATACTATAAGCTAGTTCATAAGTAGTTTGTAAGTTTAGGGAATGATGGCCCCGTAGTTAAGTCCCATAAGCTGTACAAACATTTTAACATGCCTTCAGACTTTTAGAAATATGTAATAATTCCCATTCCAATTGGGAAACTCACAAAACCATAGTTTAATTAGTAACGGTCGCAAAAATTTAACACGAATTACTTATAGAAGATTGGAAAGTCTGCTAGAAGCTGATCTCGGGGAAGATCAGATTGGATGTACGAGAAATTTAGCAACACGGAAAGCAATTTCACCTTACAGCTTATCTTAGAATAAAGATAAAGGAGAAACAAATAAATTTCAAGGTTTTGTAGCTGTGAAGAAAGTTTTGGGAGTGTTGACTGGAATACAATTTTTCAGTTGACTCACAAAACATTTTCTCAATGCTACGAAAGAACCAGTACTAATGGATCAGTTGTCAACAATGGGAAACAGAGGAAAGTAAGCACAAAATATTTCGATGTGGTCTATTTTCTTTATTTTCGTGTAACACCCACTGTGAAGTGTTCGTGTGTATTTTGATTTGGTTTCTAAGTTCATTTCGTGCTCCCACAGTTCAAATGAAGATTAAAGACAGTTTTTTTGTAATACTGAGAAATTATTGAACTGCTTAAATACATCCGTAGAAAAAACGTGTCAGAGATGATTTTATTAACTTCTAGCATTGCTTAAATAGTTACGTAACAAAGAAAAATGGAAATATCAAATGCAAATCTAATAGGTTTTGGCATACTGTTTTTGAATTTGCTTCACAAATGAGTCTTACTAATGCCATTTGTAGTATTACATTAAAAATTTTCATTCGATAAATAATGTATTTACGATGCTTATCGCTGACCGCAGCTCTCTCTGGCAGCTAATTTTGTTCTTCTTTTTTTTAATTTCATCTGTCTTTTACGAGCTGCCCTGATCTCGGTTGTGAACTAGGTTTTACATCTTTCCTACCTAATTGAGAACAGTCGCACGTCAGGGACTTCTCCATTATTAATTGTAAGTGTGTGTGAGATCGTTTTTATTATGAAGAATGATGAAAATATATTTAGTTACCTATAAATCTTTTACTTATTTCAAATGACCCACCTTTAATAATTCATGAAGTGTTTCTATTTTTCCAGCAGTAATCTTGATTATGTAATATAATGCTTGGAGCCATTGTTGGACTTGTACCTATAATTTACTAGATTTACTTCGAGATCTCATTATTTATAATTTTCATGAATGTGACTTTCTAGTAATGTCTAGTAATGCCTGCAAAGAAATCTTCGGAATTAAACGAAATCCGATCGATTTAAAGAGCCTTTTGTCACGAAAGTTAACTTAACATTTTTTTTAAACGGTTATTCAGTCAGTACAATCTGCTCCAAGCCAACCAAGCATCATTTTACACAATGCAGCAAGAGTTTTTACAGTTTCATGTGTTACATCCAGTCAACTTAACATAAACATCATGGTAAGAAAGATCATCGCGGAATCTGCTAGTTTCTTTGTGTAATATTGTGCTCAGGTGTTGCTTTCATTCCAAATTACTACTGCCGCAAAATTTTAAAGTCAGGTTCCGCTTCCTTTTTTGTCTTCTAATTATAAAGTTAACTAAATGTGTCAGATTCACCAAATTGTTTTGTTGTATTATTGTACCGTTAGTGAACTTTAATAGCGGCTACGAACAGCAACTACTACTCCAACACCTGATCGGAAGAAAGAAAAAACAATATTACACGTTGCTCTTTTATAAAATCACTCCCAGGTTGTAGAGGTACCCCAAAATACGACAGATGACTAAAAATTAGCAAAGTATGTCTGATTTTTTAAACGTTTACTTCCACATTGTTATCCGTTCCAAGGAAATATCTATAGTTACAATGCTGATATTTACTATGACTAAATAATCATGATTACATTTTTGTCATCTCCCTTAAACCTATGATCAAAAATTGATCACCCTAAATTACGGACACGTGCCAGTTACCCCATTTACACCGCGGCGGAGTGGCCAAGCGTATTGAGGCGCAATGTTCCGATGCGCAAGGCCGTTCCCTGTCGGGGGTTCGAATCTCCTCAGGCATGGATGTTTCTGCCGTCTTTAGTATATGGTAGTTCATAAGTTGTTTGAAAGTTTAGATACTGATGACCCCGCAGTTACGTCCCATAAGCTTGCCAAACATTTGATCCTCCATTTACCGGTCCCATTACATTCCCCGTTCCACAACTCCTCTCCCTTGATTTGGAGATACGCTGGAAGGGAAAGGGCCGGCCGCGGTGGCCGAGGAGACTAAGGCGCTCCAGTCACGGTCTGCACGGCCACTACGGTCGGGGGTTCGAATCCCCCCTCGGGCATGGATATTTGTGCCGTCCTAGTTCGTAAGTAGTTCATAAGTAGTTAGTAAGTTTAGGGACTGATGACCTCGTAGTTAAGTCCCATAGACTATACAAAACATTTTGAAGGGAAAGGGGGAATTTATCGTAGGAAGAAGAGAGGTTGACTTAGATCTAATAGCAGAAAATTGTGCCAGGAGACAGTTTGTTTAACTACCGTCGGTCTTTAGGAATTCTTAAGCAGTGTAGCTCTGAATATAAAAGGGGAAATGTACGTCAGACAACTTTGCATTCAGAAAAATAAACAAATAGTGCAACACCCATCCCATCGGATGATGCATCTCGCAACACGAGATAAGCTCCAACTCCTGGAAGGTCGCAGTGTCGGCGTCGCCGACCACCCTTTTCTTTTCTTTTTTTTTTTTTTTTTTTTTTTTTTGGTAAAATAAATGATGCATACGCGCCCGCCCCTCCGTTTACCGTCCCCTGCCGTATTTGGAGAGGTTCCGAAAAATGCATTCTGCGACCGGTCTGCGCATAACAAGCCCGCCGTAAGCAGCTCTGCGGACGTCGATTGCAGCCGCGAATCCGGCGCGTCCATTATTCATGAGTCCCGTGACACACGTACTGCACTCGCAAAGTGGATCCCCCCCCCCTCCAGACGAAGCCCTGCGTCCGCCGCTGCCGCCGCCTGTTTTTGCGGTGGGCGTCCACATTTTTCCGCTGTCTGCTTAACGTCACGGTAGTCACAACACGTGACATTTATCGACAGAGTCCTCACTCCTTTATTTCGGAAGTCGCCGCGCTGTTAGCCAGAAATGCGTCGCCCGGGGATCCTTAACGACTCCGAGCCCGCCAGGGCGAACATCTGTCGCTCCTCCTTTTGGCGTGCATTCTCCTAATTCCGACATCGGGCGACTCGCGTTCTACGCCCGTTGATGCCTCCATACCGAAACGCCGAGGTTATACAACTCGGAGCGGACGCAGCCTTCGCCTGCAGAGGACGAGCAGCGTCGAGCATTAACATACAGAAATATGACCACAGATTGCGCGTTATCCATGTGTATTATACACAGTAGGGTGTATGCGATTTTAAATTCAACAGTGAATACCCTTTGAGATACTTCTTTTTCTAAATCTGCATCGATAAAAATCGCATGTATGGAAAGAGCATCAACTGAGAATGGCTCAACCGATTTGGCTGGCTTTTTTTTGTATATTCTATTCGTAATTATCAGGACGAGATATGTGTGTTCAAATGTTTGTAGAGCTTATGGGATTTAACTACAGGGTCATCAGTTCCTAAATTTACAAACTACTTATGAACTAGCTAATACGAAGGACGGCATAAATATCCATGCCCGAGGGGGGATTCTAACCCCCGACCGAAGTGGCCGTGCAGACCGTGACTGGCGCGCCGCAGACCGCTTGGCCACCGCGGCCGGCGAGATATGTATCAAGGAAATTTTTTGGAAAAGTACCGGAATATTGGAAAATGTGAGAAAAACAAGATTGAGTTTTCTAACGTGTTTTTTTTAATGACTAGACATTATAACTGACAATTAAACTGATTAGGGTGTGACACAGCATTGTCAATCATTAATGCTGTCCGAGGATTGACCACTACTGCAAGTGGATTTCCTTTGGGTATGTGTCTGACATATACCCAGAGGAAGGCCGTTCGCAACAGTGGCCAAAACGTCGTGCAGTTTTAAATATTGACAATGAGATATCATATACTGAAAAATTTTTTGACAGTGTCAACGGCCGTGAATGCCTTCGCTTACGATCAACACTATAACCCACGATTCTTTTTTCATTGAGGTGGATCTTGTGCTCCGAAATCAACTGTATGGTCCAAGGCGGACGGAAACTTTTAATAGGCTTCGTCACCTAGCCATCTTAACATCATAAACTGTTTTAGTAAATAATGAATGATTCCATACTAAAAATAATATCAAACTCTTAAAACATATCTGCCATCATATCTTTAAACCTTATTTTCATATCCATGAATAATAAAAGAATTTTGGCAAAGTCATGTAACATAAAATATAATTAGGTATTGTAACTGACATGTGACTACAATTTCTTAAGACATCAAATTCAAATGTTTGTGTATCTGAGGGATTTAACTACTTAAGTCATTAGTCCCTAGACTCAAAAACTACTTAAACTACCTTACGCTAAAGACAACACACACACACACACACACAAACACATGCCCTAGGGAGGACTAGAACCTCTCTCTGTACCATCACATAACACTGCAGTCTTCTCTAAATCATTTTCTGTATCAGAAAGACGTCTGCGTAACAATCTTCCTCAAAAGTTAAGAGAGATTAAAGCAATTCCAAACTTGAAAAGACAGGTAAGTCTCCACCTTCGGTTACAATAGCTATCTTCTTCTCCACTTACCAGTATGTAGGTCACTGTTGTCAATTTCTTCTCTCCCCACAAATGTTTCCCTGTCCTTTCGTCAGAAAAGATCTTTACTCATATTTATCTCTACTTCGTAACAATCTCTGGCACTGTTTCATTTTCAATCTTCTCCTCTTTCATTGATACTTTTTTCTTTCTGTTTATATTAAACTTAGTTCAAATGTGTTAAACCAATCAATCTCCATGTAAATATCTCTTGTTATTATTAGTATTGGCATGCACTAAAACTTACTATTGATACTGTGACTTTAGTGTTATTATTATTGTTATTTTTATTAGTATTAGCATCTATTCTTATTATTAATATTATTAATACTGTCATTTATATTTATTGAATCATCTGTATATGTTGTTCCTGGTCAGATTTAAGAGAGGGCCTTAAGGCCCTAATCTGGTCAGGTTAAATAAGCAAATCAATAAAAAATAATAATAAATAAAAATAAAAATAGAACCTCCGACGGCGAGCAGCGGTGCGCTCCGCAGTAGAGCGCTCGGCTACTCCAACGCGGCTCTTAAGATATTAATAAAATGTCCTTAGGTATGTTCCCAAATGCATGGTGTAAAGAAGTATATTCAATATTGTGGCAAACAGCGGTCTTTTGATCTTGTTTTATTTTGAATATAAAGGACCAGTAATGGCGACCGACGACTTACGAAATCAACTGCCTCGTAAAAGAGTGTGGACGAGCTGACAGAATTTCAGGGTACTCTCTTGTCCTTGGCATGGGTAACTGCCCCAAAAAGACGGATGAACTGGTAGTGATCAACGGTAAGAGGTTGCGGAACGTAATCACTAAGATGTGTAGCCTTTAATTAAAAACTCATCACTGCATCGGTCCTGTGATGATGAACACGTGTCCTTTTCAATGGTAGTTGCCGATTTCGGGGTGTTAACATTGTCACATTTATAGGTCGTCGGCTGAGGAGGCCCATTATTGGGCACTTTGTGTTCAGAGTCCCGGTGTTAATGTCTGATATTAGCTCGGTCATCTTTCGCTGTCTGCCATGCTTTACCAATCTATCCAGCTCATGACGTCCAACATCTGCAATGACGAGTTGCTTGATTATGGAAGCATTTTGTATGGCTTTGCAAGAACGTCTTAACTGAAGATGATAGACGTCGTGCACCACACCGAGTATCTGTACTGAAGCTGCTAATCTTGGTGTGCTACGCTTATAAAAGCCTAGCCGCACCTTATAAATCCTACAATTTTTGGACTTGGCACATCTAAAGATGTGGATCTATGACTTTACATTTCAACCTACGTTTTTCAACATTTTAGATGAGCATAATTATTTGACAGTGGTTCAGCAGATGGTTCACGACAGAGGTAGCTCTGGTGTATTCGTAGGAACTACACGCGATCCGAAAGTCATTGCAGCTTATGGGGTCATTTCAGGACTCGCGTTTTTTATCTGCTAAGATCAACTAAGTCCACTGCAGAACTTATGCCCAGCTGAGGTCATTCTGCTAAATAATGATGAAGCTGAGCGTGGAAAGCAGGTTTCCTCCAGCTGCATGATGATGAGTGTGACCAAGGGTGTGTCATTTGTCCGGACTGTGACACAGATTTTTAGGATGGAGGTTTCAGCGTGTCATCAGCCTACCCATTTTTCCTCTCAATTTTCCGCAAACATTGTTTACTTAGTTTGTGACCTTTTATTTATGTTGCTCGTTTCTCTTCGTTTTCTTTGATTGAACTTGTTGCTCGTTGTGGTGCGCCCGCAATCCCTTATCCAGCCATCCATCCATGAACAGACACAACTACCACAATTCCGTAGAGAATGTAGTTTTATGTTATAAGATGTACCTTTGGTTGTGCTACAAAACATGTGCTCCATGTTATCTTGTGAGGATACCGGGGCTTAATTAGTCACTTGTTGCTAACAGGAAACTGAAAATTGTTCCTCCACCGGTTTTGATAAAGTAGGGGTGTTCCTGCGTTCTATCTATACTAGTAATCGAACCTTCCTAAATGAAGACTGCTCTAGTGTCTACATACGGAATCAATTTTCCACTTTTAAATATACGTCACCGTTTATTTACAACCAAAATTAAGGGACACTATTTTCATCAATTTGGCCACAACTCACCATTCAATTATAACAAATCCAATAGACTGATCATATAATATAAAGTAGAAATTTAATATTCACAGAATATATGACATCAATTGCGATTGGGCAAAGCTGAAAATGTGTCCCAGCCGGGATTCGAACCCGGGTCTCCTGCTTTCTAGGCAGTTGCTACTGCCTAGAAAGCAGGAGAGCCGGGTTCGAATCCCGGCTGGGTACACATTTTCAGCTTTGACCAATCCCAGTTGATGTCCCATATTCTGTGATTATTAAAGAATAACAACTGCAGAATCAGAAGTGACGTCTGTTCTTTCGGAATCTTTGGTCAGTTACCGCGGCTTTCAGTTACAAGAAAATGTAAACTGCATGTGTGGGCCCAGACTAAAATAACAGAATATTTTTATCTACTTCATCTGTAAAGTAATGATTCAGTAAATACAAACTTAATTAACAATGCTTAATTACGTAATGTTTAGCAAATCATAAGACAACCTTAGCAATGAGGTTGTTAAAATCGATTTTAGTAGGTACTGCAAACAATATAACTACTTCACAACTCGCTAGTTTTAGAACACAGCAAGAAATAAATAAATCTTTACATATAAAACAGGGTGTTTGTGTGTACGTGTTGCATACAAATCTACAATTTTGATCCAATCTGTTTCAAATTTTGTACACGTAAGCTTCAATCCATGAGGATGGTCGCCGTAAGTGTAAGAATCACGTACGATGCATAGTTCACGAGATATGACGCCTATACAGAGAGATGCGCAAAAAAGTGCTGCATTTAGCAACAACGTTGAACATCTCCTAAATCACTGGACCGGTTTGAACCAAATTTGGTACACACATTACTTAACGTGAGGCAACAGTTGCTGCAGGGTTAACAATCACTTACGACACATGGTTCAGAAGATATGACGTCATAAACAATAAGAATCGCAAGAAAACTGCCACATAATGTGACGAGACTTTATAAATACGCTATAAGGGAATGAGAGTACGTAGCGACTTGTAACAAACTGCAAACATAATTTCAAACCTTTATTAAACTTTTGCTCCCTGACAACCATAGAAAAATGATGAAAGGAAAAACAAAAAAACGTTTCCCCCTTACTACTTAACCGCTGTTTATTGAGTAAAAATACGGCATTCGGTATGTCGATACAATTTATAATTTGTACCACGAATCGTAGCCGCAGGAAATTTTACGGACAGTATACATACATGTAGTTGAATGTACCTTCTAAATTGTATCACAGTATGACACATATTTCATGAGATATGAGCACACAAACAGTAACGTTCCACTGTTCAAATTCTAAAACTACGGCTTTCTGTATTAAGATAGAGTTTATACCTTCTACACTATAAATTGTAGCCGCAAGAAATTTTACAGACAGTATACACGCATATAGTTGAGTGTAGCTTGTAAATTGTATCATAGAACGACAAGTAGTTCATGCGATATTAACACATAAACATTAACGCAATGGAAAACCGCTCCATCACGTACCAAGTTTTAAACTATCACTTCTTTACTGGTAATTGTATTACCAAGAGATTTTACAGACATACACCCCTTATACTAATGAATATATATCTAAAATCAGGCAGGAATAAATAAATAAATACCCGGGCAACGTCGGGTTTTCAGCTAGTAAATAAATAAAAATTAAAATAATAATAATAATAAAATAAATAAATAAAAGTAAAAAAGTAAAAGTTGTGTCTTTCCTGAGATTTGTATACAATAAGTAGGAGAATGTTTGAGAGTTTTTTTTTATGATTGTTCACGTTATTAACTGCTAAACGTACTTCAAAAAAATGTTCAAATGTTTGTAAAGTCTATGGGACTTAACTACGGGGTCATCAGTCCCTAAACTTACAAACTACTTATGAACTACTTACGAACTAGGACGGCACAAATATCCTTGCCCGAGCGGGGATTCGAACCCCCGACCGTAGTGGCCGTGCAGACCGGGACTGGAGCGCCTCAGTCTCCTCGGCCACCGCGGCCGGCTAAACTTAGTCATAGATCGTCACAATCTCCGTCATCTTTTCAATAGCAGTTTCGGTAACGTTAGGACAGGTACAGGTGGATAAATTGCGTGGCCACCACGATCTCCGGTCTCCATTGCACTTTTTATTAGTTGGAAATTTGAAAGTACATTATGCTGACAATCTCCGTGTGCAAGGCTGCTGAACCGTAAGCAACATTGCAGTGATATATCAACGAATGCGATATTCACTACGACGACAGGTTGACGCATGTATCGCAGCTCACTGATGGCTCATTGGTCGTTTCCTGTGAAACAGTGTTGAATATGCTATGGTGATGCGTTCTCGAGCGCTTTCCCTGAAGCGTTTCCGGCCCTATGTTCATGTAACACTTTTTTCGTCTACGTGTGACGAATACCCTGCAATTTGTGCCCACACTTTGTGACACGCTGTGTATTTTATCCGACTGAGGATGTCTCCATGTCTAATGAGACAACTGACATTTACGATACTCACAAGAGAGCCACAATAAATTTACGATCAGTATTAGCATCCCCCGAACAACTTAAATTTTCTGACGGAAGTTTATTTCTCCGACGAGTGTCCAATATGGGATTCCGAGCAGGCACATTGTCTTCCACGCACGACCGTGACTACTAAACCGTCTTTGTAGCCCCCTGAGTGTCCGTCTTCATCCCCGGGACGATCTCGTATTCCGCCGAGCAGCTGTCCGCGCTGTTTGACGATGCGTCCGCCGTCAGACGCGTGGAAAACTTCCTGTCCTTAACTGCGTCTCCTCGCGTCATATGTCGCTGACTTCCCCCGGGCCCGTAAAACGAATCTGCCTGCCGCGACCCCCCTTTTATCTTTTCAGAAGTTGCTGCCCTCTCGTCCGCGGCGTGCCCTCGCAGGCGTCGTTAATGTGTGCCGGCGGCATTAGGAGTTGAGGCGCGTGGCGCTCAGGGTAGCAGGTGCGAGAGCCACCGGAATACGGAATCCCGCGCAAGGCGCCGCTGCTGCGCGGTGCGGCGTGACGCATTACGACAGCTGCGTTTATGTCACGGCACGGCCTGCCGGCCGACGGCGCTTCCGAGGAAATAAAAGGCCCGAGTTTATAGTACGAACGCCTCGTTCAACACCGCCCCTGTACAGTATAAAAGTGAATTGTGAATATGGTTCCTCGTGGGGATGAAACGTAAAGAGACGTCAGATATTCAAAACAGACAAAAGTTTTATAAAGTTATATTTCTATCTTCTTTCGTGGAAAAGAAGGTATGAGAACGAAATTCAAGTGCCGTCGAGGGAGAGTTATTTGGGGCACATGCCTTCGGAAGGAAGGAAGCTTAGGGTTTTGCATCCCGTCGACAGCGTGGTCATTAGAGACGGAGCTTGTGCTCGGATATTTGGGGAAGGATGGGGAAGGAAATCGGCCGTGCCCATTTGAAAGGAACCATCCCGGCATTTGCCAGAAGTGATTTAGGGAAATCAAGGAAAACCTAAATCTGGATGTCCAGGGGTGGATTTGAACCACCATCCTACCGAATGCGAGTCCACTGCCTTACCACTGCGCCTACTCGCTCGGTGCACATGCCCTCGCAGGTACCCAAGGGAATAGATCATATTATTGCAATACTTTCTTTTGTTCAGCCGATTTGTTGTTCCACTTTGCAAGGGGTTCATTGCCCCTTCCTCCGAGTTATAACAACATTCAACTCGTACTGGTCGAATATATTTAAACCTTCATCAGATGAATCGTTATTAATTTGGTTTTCGAAACAGTAGAAATCAGTTGCACTTAAAGTGGTTTTATTCAACGATTTCAGTCACTTAGTGACCTCTTTCAGACATACACTAAGTATCCGGAGAAAGGTAAAGCAGTCAACAATTCGAAGATTGGTTTGAACACCACAGCGCTTTAACAGGCGTGGTCCTGTTTGGAGGTGTATAACACCCCCTTTTCCGTAAAAATACATAATTACCTTATTAGTTACGTGTGAAAGGCAACAACGCCGTTTCTTTACAATTCCATGTCCCCGAGCCCATATTTAGCACGGTAATTAATAAAATCGCAGTTTCGATGCCATGGATTCGGGACAGGCTAACACGAATTGGAACAGGGAAGTATTAAGTACAGTTGGTTACTGTCTGGAACTGAGAACATAATATTTTAATAGCAAGTAACCATCAGTGCGCAACACGCGCGGTCCATACAAAACTGGCATAAACTACAGCTCATCATTTGCTAACTACAAAAAAGTTCAACTTAGACAAAATGATACTAGCAGCAATACAATATCTAATTCCAAGTAAAAACGACTGCTAGTAGATCCCAACAGCGGAGAGCGACTGAGAAAAAGACTATCGCCTCAGCAGCCCACGTGAGCGCTCACACTCGCGACCGCTCACGTCGACCACTCTTTGCCACTTTTCCAGAGATGTTACAGATGGTATACCGTTGCCTCCCTTCAAACTGATTTACCCAGCCATTTATAGGGGGACCTATAGTTTAACGTGGGTTCCTAACCACGGCGCTACTCGATATTCTTCACATCATAAACATAGCCAGAGGTGAAAGAAGTGGAAAATGACAGATAAAAATACTAGGACCTACCGCATATTGATCACACGCCCCTGGGTTTCATAGTCTGGCACCATGCTACCGAGCCGACTTGCCGACTTACAACTAGATGGCGCCATCCATCGGTAATGCTGGAATTCAATATGGTGTTGGCCTACTCTTAACCTTGATGGCAGCTTCCATCCTCGTAGGCATACTATCAGGTGCTGTAAGGTTTCTTCGGGAATGGCAGCCCATTCTTCACCGAGTGCTGCACTGAGGAGAGTTACCTATGTAAGTCGGTGAGGCCTGGCACGAAGTCGGCGTTTAAAACATCCCAAACGTGTTCTATAGGATCCAAGTCAGAACTCTCTGCAGGCCAATCAATTACCGAGATGTTATTGTCGTGTAACCACTTCACCGCAATCCGTGCATTATGTGTTGAAAGATGCAGTCACCATCCCCGAATTGCTCACAACTGTGGGAAGCAATAAGGTGCTTAAAAATCGATGTAGTGCCACTCAAAACAATAAGGGATGCAAGGCCCTCTCCTCTGCTTAAGAAACACGACCGCACCATAACACCTCCGCCTTCGAATTTTACTGTTGACACAATAGATGTTGGCAGTGGCGTTCACTGGGCCTTCGCCATACCCACACAGAGCCATCGCATCTCCACATTGTGTACCGTTATTCGTCACTCCACACAACGTTTATCCACTGTTCAATCGTCCAATGTCTGTGATCCTTATACCAAACGAGGCGTCAGACTGTGCCTGAACGACATGCAACTACTCGTTCGTTCGACGAAATGTCAGTTTCAGATGTACGGCGTCGGGCATCAGGATCCGAAAGTCGTCCAACCGTCAACGAGAAATAAAAAAGTAAATAATTCCTTATATTGACTTTCGAACTATTATTTAATGTTAATTATTATTAATGTTTGTTAAGCTTATGGGACTTAACTACGGGGTTATCAGTCCCTAAACTTACAAACTACTTATCAACTAGCTTATACTAAGGACGGCACAAATATCCATGCCCGAGGGGGGATTCGAACCCCCGACCGTAGTGGCCGTGCAGACCGTGACTGAAGCGCCTCAGTCCCCTCGGCCACCGCGCCCGGCCTATTATTTTAATTTAAGTGTCAGGTTCTTGCACAGAGAGAAGAAGTGTTTGATTTGACTATCACGTTTTATTGAAACTGTCACTTCAGATAAAATATTTCAAAGTTCACTTGTAATCTGTCTAAATTATAATTCTGTAGCTATGTTCTTGTCAACACATATTATAAGTTCCTCTCATTATAATCGATCTATGTAAAGAATCGATTTTCTGAAACTCTGTAGATTCTCAAGTATCTTTCTCCATTGTCGGAAGATATAAAAATCTTCTCTTAAATTGTAAAAATAAAAAAAAATTTATAAAATAAAAATAAAAAACTCGACGATTTATAATATTACAAATAATGTCACTGTGAATATATCGTGCAAAATTTTGTAAAAGGTTGAATGAATAATCTTCAACACACAATTGGAGTTCAAGACGACATAACATTTTTATTGTTCTTACAATATACAGATCATCACTCGGCAATAGCTAAACAAAGACTAATTTTTTATTCATTTCAATTTTACAAATCATCCCGGTTAATATGTTATGTTGTTGTTACGGTCTTCAGTCCGGAGAATGGTTTGATGCAGCTCTCCACCCTACTCTATCCTGAGCTTGCCTTTTCATCTCCTCATAAGAACGGCAACCCACATCCACTTGAATCTGCTTACTATACACGTCTCTTGGTCTTCCTCTGCGATGTTTACCCCACACACTTTCCTGCAATGCTAAATTTACGATTCCTCGATGTCTAAGAATGTGTCCTATCAAACGATCCCTTCTTTTAGTCAGGGTATGACAAAAATTCCTTTTCTCGCCAATTCTGTTCAGTACCTTTTCATTAGTTATGCGATCTACCCACCTAATATTCAGCATTCTTGTGTAGCACCACATTTCAAAAGCTTCTATTCTCTTCCTGTCCGCACTGCTTATCGTCCATGTTTCCCTCCCGTACAAGGCAACACTCCACACAGATGCCTTCAGGAAAGACTTCCTTACACTTAAGTTAATATTCGATGTTAGCAAATTTCTCTTTTTCAAAAATGCTTTTGTTCTCATTGCCATTCTGCATTTTATATCCTCTGTACTGCGACCATCGCATGTTATTTTACTACCCAAGTAACAAAACTCATCTACCACTTTCATTGTTTCGTTACCTAATCTAATTCTTTCAGCATCGCCTGATTTTCTAAGACCGCATTCCATTATTTTTGTTTTGATCTTGTTAATGTTCATTTTATACGCTCTCTTCAACAGACTGTTCATTCCATTCAACTGCTCTTCCAGGTCCTTTGCTGTCTCTGACAGAATTACAATGTCATCAGCAAAACGCAATGTTTTCATTTCTTCCCCCTGAATTTTAATCCCTATTCCAAATTTTTCCTTGCTTTCCTTCACCGCCTGCTCGATGTACAAATTGAATAACATCGGAGAAAGGCTACAACCCTGTCTTACTCCCTTCCCAACTGATGCTTCCCTTTCATGCCCTTCGAGTCCAATAACTGCGGTCTGGCTTTTGTACAAGTTGTAAATAACTCTCCTTTCCCTGAATTTTACCCCTGCTGACTTCAGAATTTGAAAGAGTGTATTCCAGTCAATATTTTCAAACGCTTTCTCCAAATCCTCAAATGTAGGTTTGCCTTTCCTTAATCCGTCTTCTAAGATAAGACGTAAAGTGAGTATTGCCTCTCGGGTTCTTACGTTCCTCCTGAATCCAAACTGATCTTCCCCGAGGTCAGCTTCTACCAGCTTTTCCATTCCCCTGTAGATAATTCGTGTTTAAAATTTTGTAACCATGACTTATCAAACTGATGGTTCTGTAATTTTAACACCTGTCTGCGCCTGATTTCTTTGGAATGGGGATTATTACATTTTTCTTAAAGTCTGAGGGTATTTCGCCTGTCTCATACATCCTACACACCAAATAGTTTTGTCTTGGCTGGCTCTCCCAGAGACTTTAGTAGCTCTGAGGGTATGTCATCTACTCCTGGGGCCTTGTTCCGACCTAGTTCTTTCAGGGCTCTGTCAAATTCATCTCTCAGTATAGTATCTCCTATTTCATCTTGATCTACTTCCTCTTCCCTTCCTACAACATCATCTCTAAGTTCATTTCCTTTGTAGAGCTGCTCTATGTACTCTTTCCACCTTTCAGCTTTCCCTTCTTTGCTGAGAACTGGTTTCCTATCGGAGTTCTTGATATTCATAGAGTTGCTTTTCTTGTCCCCAAATGTCTCTTTTATTTTCCTGTAGGCGGTATCTACTTTTCCCCTTCTTATTCTTCTACAGCTTTACATTTGGCTTCTAGCAACTCCTGCTTAGTCAATTTGCACTTCCTGTCAATCTCATTTCTTAGTCGTCTGTACTCCATTTCGCCTGTTTCATTTACTGCATTTTTATATTTTCTCCTTTCATCAATTAAATTTAGTATTTCCTGTGATATCCAAGGATTTTTGTAGGTCTTGCCTTTCTACCTATTTTGTCCTCTGCTGCCCTCGCTATTTCATCTCTCAATGCCACCCATTCTTCTTCAACTAGTTTATTTCCCCCTGTTTCTGTCAATTGTTGCCTAAATCTCCCTCTGAAATTCTCCAGAACTTCACTTTCCTTCAATTTATCTAAGTCCCATCTCCTTATTTCCCTACCTTTCTGCAGTTGTTTTCAGTTTCAGCCTACCACGGTTAATAATGTCACTAGAAATAAATATTTTCAGCGTCAACCGAAGAGACCAGCATCTTCCTGTCTAGTGGCTGTCGACCCGCGACTTGAAATGGCCTGATGTTTACTCTTGAGCTCGGCGATGAAGATGTTGCTCTCGTAGGTTGAATCGCCGTCACTGCACATGAAACATAAGAAACACACAGAACTTTCTTAAGAATCACATAACATAAAGTATTAACATTTGAAATCATTAATCAACGTAAACATAATTATGATAACCTGCGAAACTGAGCTAACATAATGCAGTAGCGGGGAAAATAATCCGTCACACTACATACCCCACCTGCAAGCTCAGTTTAGCAGGGAAAAAGAGTGAAAATAAAATCTTTTATTATTTCTCAACTCTTTTATTCTCCTTTTATCTAACAATAATATTTCTGTAACAAGCCTTTAAAAACAAAGTATATGAAACTCTGCTTCGTATGTTATCTGTCCTAGTCCTTTGGAGTACACATCTGTTTATTAAACTGTTTCAATACAACTCACTTGATAAGTCACTCGAATCATATTTAATTAATCATTGACTTTTCTATCCATACAGTGTTATGAGTAGCAGCTTTTCAAACAAAATTCAATAAAATACAATTCATCTCAAACAGGAAAAATGTTTATTATTTTTATATAGATCGTAAAGGGATCAACCACGTCTTAAAGTAGGGAACCGAACCTTAATGACCTAGACTGTATGTGTAATTGCTGGCGCGCCGGAAACATGTGCATTACGGAAGATTTCTTCATAAATGTAGTAATATAAATCAGTTATTCTACTGATAACTCTTTATAAAGTTACCCACTAACACCCTCGGTCCAAAATATTCGCTTTATTTTTGTCATCATATCACGATGTACCCTCTCTTTTCTTTCCTCGGTTGTATACTAATGATGTTAACAAGTCCATCATCCTTTATTAGCGTTGCTGACCGTTGTGCATAAAATATCCTATGAATATATTTAATTTCATGCTTTACTTAACACACACACACACACACACAGCTTACCATTCTCACCACAGATGTTGCAAAAGTAGTGCAATCAGTTGTTGTATAAACGTACCTTCTCTGCTGCCTTGCTAACTGCTCCAAACTATTTGCACTTCTATTATTTCGTTAACTTAAACTTACAATTATCTCAATCAATCATTGATAAGACGTAATATATTTGAGTAACCTTCTAGTTTCTTCATTACGTATTATGTAGGAACTCTTACAAAGCTATTATAAAAGTTTTAACACGGTGTCACCTGAAGTAAAATTTCACGTCACCCATGCATTACTCAGTTGTTATGTTAGAACGTTCTTTTACATTATTAGTATCTACTATAACACTCATACTATCTTCTTGTTAATATTATTACCCTCTTTCTTTCTTAATTATACGAAGTTATAAAATGATCAATTTGTACAATCCTAGAAACGTCGGCACGGCTCATTCCTATGCCTTCACACGTATTTTAGGATAATAGGTGTAGCATCACTTTGAGAATCGTGAGAATGTCGGTTTGGCCTCATGCAAACGAATAGAAAGACATCCCACTAAATTCTCGCGAGCGCCATGCTGCGGAGACTTCATGGTCCAAACATTCCTTTCATTCAGTATACTGACATCTACGCCCATTACGCCTGCAATCCGAATTTCAGATAAATATCAGCCCTGTAAATCCCCAATATATTATTAACAAATAATCTCACATGTAACTAGAGGGTACACATTCTTATTGAAAGTAAAATTTTACTTAAGTGCTGTACCTCAAAGTCTCACAAAAAGTAGTAAACGAATTCTCATAGCTCTTATTAATCATTACTATGAACTCTTCCTTTTAATTTTTACTTCTTATAACACAACATTCAAATATTTCTGGAGCAGCAGACAACGGTAGACACCTGATTACCTTAATAGCACCTATTTGTATACTTAAGTATTTATTTGCCTTAACTTATAACATTTCGCAACATTCTCACTTTACCTATGGTAAGAAGCGTTTCACTTGGTCTACGTTATATTATTTTACATTAAATGCAGTTTTCCACTTTCTTATTTCCGGCACGAAAAAATGCGAGCTGTTTTCCGAAAACTGCTGCTTGCCCTGACACACAAGTAACAGAGTTGACTGACCTATAGCTAGTGTCATGCAGGAAGGCGCTTCAACGAACAGAGGCGGAGCGATAGGGCAAGAGTGAAGGGGAGGAGCTACAGCCGAGCGCCAACAGTGGAGCCTGCGGCAGAAACATTGTGTAACTCGCGGACAGCCACGCGCGTGTACAATAAATATTATCGGTTGCCAGTGCAGTAATGCACGAGTACAAATAGGTAATGAGATCTCTGAAGACAGCAAGACTGGTAGAGGTGTCAGACAAGGCTGTTGTCTCTCTCCAATTTTATTTAACATTTATCAGGAAGAAGTACTGGAAAGCTGTTTAGATGGGACAAGAGGGGTAAGGATAGGTGGAAGGAAAATTGATTGTATAAGATTTACTGACGACACGCAGTGGCGTAGCTATGTCACAAAGGGCCCCGGGGCAAAAATGACATTGGGGCCCTCTTTACACTAATACTGTACAGATGCAAAACTATATCATCAGCTCCTTACCGCCCACTGGAAGACATAATAAGGTACACCTAAATAATACGAAGTAAATTATTATGTGTCACGCAACAGATAATATTTAATCGTACACTCTAATATAATTGTGAAAGTTTGTTTGTTATGCTTTCACGCAAAAATTACTAGGTGATATGGATGAAATTTTGGAGAGGTATAGAAATAGAGTTGGACCTGGGTAGGACATACAGATGAAAATGCCCCATGGGATATTTTTCGTCAGCGGTGACAGCAGGCGGACTTTTGTCAGTGCCGACAACTCACTCTCGCTAAACTACAGCGCTGTTAGCTCATTTCGTTGACAGCCCACTCAAAGTCGGAAAATACGGGAAATATTCGTGTAGGATTGTTTCATCAAAAGTAAGTTGCCGGATTTTGTTTGATGAAACACTTTGGATTGAGCCGTGCCCCTACCAGGCTTCTTGAAGTATATGTTAGTGTCTGGCCAGGAAAGAGTAGTAAGTAAAATAACTAAGTCGATATCTTCGCTTATTATCGTGACAGTGGGGTAGAGGGCAGCGTCTTGATGCACAATTCACTATTGAGACAAAGTAATTATTAAATGAAACTTCTGATCCGTGAATGTAATTAAACCTTTAAATGGCAGAATAAACAAATAGTATGCGGGTAGAAACGTACCTTAAAAGATTGCGTGACGAACTGAATTCTCACCACTCCTTTAAAACACAGTGAAGTTGTTTGTTTTTCAGATAGAACTGAGCAGAATGCGGCGGAGGGTATAGTGTTAGTATGAACATAAATTGAAGAGCGAATAGTTCATATGGTATGGGAAGGCGCCGTTCCCAGAAAAAAGCCACAGAATGCCGAATCTATTTCCCGCCTTCCATTGCAAGGTAGTGTGTAGAAAGGTATGTAGAATCTGTTCGGTATTCCTTTCAGTATTAACGCTTTTTTTGGAAAATAAACACGCATGTTTCCTGGCGCAACGCAAACTGTAGAAAATGCGCACTCTCCAGGCCTGTCTGCGCAGTACGTCATCTGTGATTTACGAGGTGCACTGTGGAAAGGACTGTATAACTTTGTAGAAAACCTTGCAATTTCCTCGCTATTCGTTTTACAGGCTTACAAAGAACGGCAATGCCTGACCAGTCCAACGGTCTGCCCTTTCCCACACCTTCTGCCCTCCAACCTCCCACCCCTTCCTGCTGTCACCTGTCACATCCCCACAACAAATCATATGTCCACTATTGTTCTACTGTACTTAAATATGCTGTATACATTTAATATTTTCTCTTAGTTCATTCTGTTTAACAATAACTATATTAACATAATGGCTGCCAAAGGTATACGTGGGTTACCGACCCCCGGGGACCATTTTCTTTTTTTCTATATTCTGTTTTAGTTTCCTTGAAGTAAGTTATTTAAGTAGAAATAAGTTGAAAATACTGCAGGTTAGTACCTTAGTTTATGTTTTTTGTGAGAGTCACATATGACTCACATGGCGCCAGAGTAAAATGCCAGGTGTATCATTTGCTATGGCCGCGGTGGAGTAGCCGAGCGGTCTAAAGCGTCTCGCTGCGGAGCGCGCGGTTGCTCGCCGTGGAGGTTCGAGTCCTCCCTGGGACATGAGTGTGTGTGTTTGTCCTTAGGTTAGTTTACCTGGGTTTAAGTAGTTTGTAAGCTACGGACTGATGACCTCGCAGTTTGGTCCGATAGATTTACAAACATTTTACTTACTTTTACATTTGCTACGTCGCTAATAATTTTGGGTTGGTACTCCTGTAAGTCTCTCATTCCACAACATTATTTGCGTATAATTTCATTATTGTTTTTCTGCACTGTTACTACAGTCTCTATTCAGTGTTGTTTGCTCCGTAACACAGTGATATTGTAGCAGGAGAAAGTGTCTCGTAGATGTTATGTAGATGAACAAAGGCATGTACAGAAGCTTTTAGATGAAGTTATGGACATAAGTGAAGAAGATGAAGATACTGCTGAAATGGAAAAATAAGAGGAATGTGTTGATGCTGAGTACTGTTCATGGAGAGGAAGAAGCTGAAGTTCAAACCAAGAGGGGCACAAAGAAAAAACCAGCAATGATAACTGACTATAGTCATTTATAGATCTCTCTCACCAAATGAAGGCGGGATGTGAAATGGTACAGGAAGCTTTCAATTGAACTGTTGACAGGATGAGCACTAGTAAATGCTCTTGTGATTTACCGATACATCAACAACAAGATCATCACAATCACAGAATTCAAAGAGGTAGTGACTTTGAGACTACTCCATACAGAAGATGCCGATGCCCCTGAGAAATCTCTCACCGTAGCCACCGAGCTGCCTGCAGATTGTGCTCTTCTGAACATGGGAGCAGCAAGTCATAGGTGTACGGATGCTACGAATAAATGAAGAATGAATTTGGACGAGAGCAAGCTGTCAAGAAATGCAAACAAACTACATGGAAATGTAAGAAATTGTGACTCATATTTTGGTGAAGAGTGTTTCATCATAAAGCACAGTGCATGCAGGTGTGGAATTACCCAATTTTTTCAGTCTGTTTCACTGTTGTTGCAATTAGAGTTGGAGAATTTCATTAAAACTCTATGTGATATACACTCTACTCTATAAAGTAATATGTAACACCAAATAACAAATCATAAAAGCCGGCTGCGATGGCCGAGCGGTCTGTGGCGTGCCAGTCACGGTCTGCATGGCCACTGCGATCGGAGATTCGAATCCCCTCTCGGGAATGGATGTTTGAGCCGTCTTTAGTATAAGCTAGTTCATAAGTAGTTTGTAAGTTTAGGGGACTGATGACCCCTAGTTAAGTCCCATAAGCTCTACAAACATTTGAATAATTTTTGAAATTATAAAAATAAGGAAACTCCAATATGACTGGGCCATATATACTTCACGATTTCAAGTGTTAACAACTACTCTTGAGCTCTTGAAAACTGGAGGCCACGAACATGATTTGTTACTGGGGCCATAACGTACTGTAACACCAAGTCACAGAAACGCTACTGTGAGTTACAACTGCGCCACGGAGCTTTAAATGGAAAAATGTCCGTGAGTTGTATTTACTGTCCGTGAGTTGTATTTACTTCACGTGGCCCGAAGAGAAGACTCCCTGTGACTTATATTAACTCACGTGGCAGTCAATGTGTTAAAACATAGTTTTATAAAAGTTTGGATTTTTTTTTTTTTTTAATTTAGTCTTTGAAAAAATTCATAATTATTTTTAGCGCTTCACTGAGTATCACGGACTTGATGAGTGACGTTTATCGAGTTGTGGGGATTTCGTTCGTGTTTCCTCACGCGCCAAAGACAGAATGAAAGAATACCTACTGGAGTAATACAACGCTTCAAACTGTTAGATTGCAGATGTTGGCAAATATACGGTTTCTGATCGGTAATTATCGGTAAGCGTTTTCGTGACTGAAGTACATTATAGTAATAATATGGGTACACAATTAAATAGTAGTCAATTTTATTTTAACAATTGTTTTACAATCTTTTCCTGGCTTTGGTTTTTGCAAGATCATCAATAAGGTCTGTTAAATCTAGACTTGATGCAGCCTTGTTTTCGATTGCTATGAGTGCCAAATGTCCGAGTCGAGCTTGAGCCATACTGTACCTGAGTTGCGTTTTGGTAATTTTTAATTTGTTGAACGACCTTTCGGCTGCTGCAGAAGAGGAAAACTGCGGTAAATACTTCCGTAACCTCACATTCTAATAATGCATATTTTGTTATAATTTCCTTACATAATTGGCGAACTGTCCATGTTGGGGTCAATTTCGGCAGGAGAAATTAAAAGCCGATATTCATTCATTCACCTAAAATATATGCAGTATAGCGTCTATTATCGGAAGTAATTTGGGGACATGGATATTCGGAAAACCGGTTTATTCGGATATTTGAACTGTACACTTTTATTTGCCAATAAGAAGTATTGTACAGCAAAATTATTTATACTGCATTTGGAGGAGCGCGATCCTTCACATTGCACACCGCAACACTTGGAAGACGCAGATGTTGCTGTGAGCAGCTCTGATGCTGCCGCTGCTTCTGCCGACTGAAGTGTGCAGATTGTTGGGCACATTGGGTGGCAGCTTCGCCTGTCAGCAGCGCCACATAGAGGCGTCTTGTGAAGGCCCAATTAGAAGCATTGTTCCGCCAGCCGCCAGCCAGTGGCCCAGTGTGGCTGCTGTGGGAAACTTGGTTTGAGGAGAAGGGGATATGATGGACGATAGGATGGGAGGGTAAAAAAAATTAAATAAAAAATTCGACGCTCTGCTGCAACTTTTTTCGATCGTCGCTCACGAAGGCTGAGGGGCCCCTGGATTTCGGGGGCCCCGGGGCACTGCCCCGCCTAGCCCTATGGTAGCTAAACCACTGACGACATGGTCATCCTTGCAGAAAATGAGCCTGCACAGCATATGGCCTGTACAGCATATGGCATGAAAATTAATAAAAAGAAAACGAAATGCATGGTCATAGGTTTAAAGAAAAGAAAAGAGAAAATCAATTTGAAGTCAGAGGTTATAGGACAGGTGACAGCATTCAGATATTTGGGAAGTTGGATTAAGGAAGATATGAACTGCCAACAAGGCATCAAAACGAAAATGGCTCTGGCAAAAGAAGCGTTCCAGAAGCAAAGAAGACTCCTAACCAGTGGTTTAAACAAATAATTAAGGAAAAGACTGGTTAAGTGTCTAATATGGAGTGTGGCCTTATATGGAGCAGAAACGTTGACATTGAGAAAGCAAGATGAGAAGAAAATTGAAGCTTGTGAAATGTGGATAGGGCGTAGAATGGAGAAGATCAGATGGATCGATAAAGTCAGAAATGAAGAAGTACTGAATAGAGTTTGAGAGGAACGGAGGATCTTGTTGATGATAAAGAACAGGAAACTAAACTGGATAGGACACAGTTTAAGACGAGATTGTGTCCTTGTAGAGGCAATTGAGGGTTGCGTCCCGGGAAAGAGAGGGAGGGGCAGAAGAAGGTACCAGATGCTGGATGGCATCAGCAAGCCACTAGGAGAGTACCAAAGAACGAAGATGATAGCAAAAGAAAGAGAAGCATGGAGGGCTATGCAGTCTAAACCTGCCGTACGGCAGACAACCAAATGATGATGAGTGCGGTAATGGAGGGAGATGCGCAAAACGGCTGAAAACTGGGCCTCCTTCCTGCGTGACGTCGAGTATAGTGAGTAGACAGGTGGTAAGCGGAGACGTTGAGCTCATTAGCTGGCTGATATCGCGTGCCGGGTTGCCTGGCGCCAGGAGCAGGCCTTATCTCCCGGACACGCTGCCCCTCAGCCTCGCTTATGGCAGGGATTAACCCGTCAGCGGGCAGTGGACCAGCGCAGACAGCTCGCCTGTTAGCCGATGCAGCTGCGGCTCTCGTTATCTCGCCATCCACCCGCCGGCCGTGCCTCGGAAGAGTCTGTGAGCGGAGCTCAGGTTCTACTCGTTTTATACCTTTCACCTGGACTGCTCCGAAGCGCGCGAGACAATACTTGAAAAAATACTCGATCATTAAAAAAAGGTACGTGAATTTTCCGTGCAAAAAGTTGGATTCCAACACAACTGCTGTTTTAAAATAGTGAAAGGAAGTAACAAGGTATCAGTAGCATAGGAGGGAAACTATTAACAGTACAGTTTTGTGCATGGCTGTGCATCAGCGACTGTTAAAATACAATTAAAGTTTTAAGGGACAGCCCTCAGTCGCAAAGTACGAATATAATCGTAACCAGGTTTCAATGACGCTATGGGTGCACCTTCTTCAGACAAAGATGAATATGTTAAAACTACATGTCAAGATCTAAAATAATACAAAAAATATCTTACATAATCAGATAGTCATACCTAAAAAGTTAATAATTGTGGCCAGGCGAAGCAGTCACTAGGGGCTGCTATCGTCGACAGATAACTAACCGCACATACATCTTTCTAGGGAAACTGGCCTCAGTATTCCAGGCCGTAATCACTGCCATCAAGGCATGCGTGGAGGAGAATTTGCGTAGGTGCTACAAAGATCGTAGCATCTATATCTATTCAGTCAGCCAAGCAGCCCTGAGATCACTGGTAGCTCCTGCAACAAGGCCTAAAATTGTTGCAGAGTGTCACAGGGTTCTGGTGGAGCTAGGGGAAAACAATAGCGTAAACCTATTGTGGGTCTCTGGCCACTCGGGGATCAGTGGCAACGAACATGCCGATAGATTAGCCAGGATGGGGGAGACTCCATTTATTGGACCGGAACCTGTCTTGACAATCACGAAGGCAATGATCAAATTGGAGCTACGTAACTAGCTCAGACGACAGCACGTAGAATATTGGACCAAAGTCTACCAACAAAAACATGGCAAGGTAATGATGCCAAAGCCATGTTTTAAAAGAAGCTCTGCAATACTGGGCCTGAACAGGAGAGAGTTTAGACTCGTGATTGGATTGCTGACAGGCCATGGGAATTTCAAAAAACACATACATACAATGGGAATAACAGAAGAGTACCCTAAATGTAGGATCTGTGATGACGGTGATGAAACTGCATCACATCTAATCTTCGAATGCATTGCATTGGAGAGTAAAAGGCACAGAACATTTGGGACAACCAGACCCAAAGAAATTGTGTCTAATAAAGGGACTCCTTGCACTGCTGAAGGGCATTGGTTGGGTTTACTAGATATACAGGGAGCGATACCGCACAATAAACTTAGTTTCGGTGCGGGCAGTGGCGGGTTGGACCAAGACTGTTTTGGCTTCCCTGGAAAAATCAAATCAAATCAATCAAAACCGCACATATGTACAAAGCGGGTATGTTAGCTTATCGCCATCCAGTGGCCAAGTTGTGATACAATGTGGCAGGTAGCTTGCGTACCAAACCGATAGAGATCAAACATTCTACACATTATACATATAGAAGCATAAGTGGTATATCAAAATCAACATTTAACGAATTTCAATAACCAAACATACCAACACATATTAATGTTAAAGAGTATCTGATTATGTCAGATATTTTTTGTATTATTTTAGATCTTGACATGTAGTTTGAACGTATTCATCTTCGTTTGAAGAAAGTGCCCATAGCGGCATTGAAACCTGGTTACGATTATGTTCGTACTTTGCGACTGGGGGCTGCCCCTTAAAAAGTTTAATTGTATCAACAGTTCTACATCTAAATAATTACTCTGAAAATCGCATTTAACGGTTTGGCAGTGTGTGTATCATATCGCTTTTACGATATTTATCTACCGTTCCATTTTCTAATAGCACGCGGGAAAAAGGAACCTAAATTTTTCCGATTTCGATTCAATTCCCCTCATTTTATTAAGGTGATTATGTCTCCCAATATAGGTGGGTGCTTACAAAAAGTGTCCGGCTTGGCATAAAGCAGTTGGTGAAAGGAATTTCGCAAATAGATATCACCGCAACGAATAAAGCCTTTCCTTCAATGATTTACATCTCAACTCGTGCAATAGTTTCGTGACACTTTCTCTCCCTATATTGCGATAATACAAAACAAACTGCACTTCTCCGAACTTTCCCATATACTTCACCAGTCCAACTTGGTGGGGATCCCACAATGCACAACCAATATTCCAAATTATGACACGCAATTATAGTGTAAGGAATTTCTTTATTGCAACTGTTGCATCTTTTAAGGGTTGTGTCAGTGAAACGTGTCGAGTTACTAGTGTGGGAAAGATAAGAATAATGCCCATAGCATCATTGGATGACGTTTCCGGACATGGGTTCCTATTCAAAATATTTTATACTCACTTTCTGTAGAAGTCCTCAAAGCTTAGTTGCGGGGTTGAAACAAAGTGAAACACAGCAGTTTGCGCACGTCATTAACGCCAGGTTCGTATTAAAAAAACACGCTGTCAAAAAATGTAGTATGAAAACTGTCACAAATTACACTTTCAAATCATGAATTGGTGAAGTCTTGCCTGCTACAAACCGATAAATCAGCTTCTCGCCAAATTCATATTATTTTTAATTTCTTCAATATTGCAAAGAACAGTAAAAACCATAAATATTTGGTACAAAAATGTTAGTTGAAGTATTATATTGCAGACTTCGCAAAAGTTTTTAAATTTTTCCTGGTGACAGATTTCGGCACAGAAAGGTACCACTACCTTCTTGTCTCTGGGAAAAGGAGAAAGTACAATTTTTACGGTTGTGTTAAGCATTGCAGTGATGGAAGCATGTTACATACGAGTCATACATTCATGAAGTTACTGAAGTGATCCACATTGTACTCGATGTATGTGCAAATTTTGAGTCACACATCAAAAATTTAAAAATGTATACAACAAAATTCGCCAATGTGCAACTCATCTGTAATGTCGAAGCGTCTCACACAACTAACTAGCGGCGTCGCAATTGGAGCCAAGATAGCTTTATCTGCCACTACTAATTTCTGTCGGCTTGTTTCTTCTTTTAATTTTTCATACTAAGAAATGTATTTCCCTCGTTGCATAGTGTCGTCATATTTACCAAATTATTCTATTATAAAGCTGATAATATCATATCACCTTAATTTTAATTTTCTTGTAACATAAATTTCATTACGTCGTAAAAGCTCAATAGCAGATGCCATAGCAGCACTTGAAAAACTACGTTTCCACCAAACACTTATACTTTTTAAAATGTATATCCGTGCAAATTTAACACTTAGTATAAGTGTGCGCCAAAGACCTAGGTGTCGTGCGCCCAAAACATCATATCCATCAGTATATTCGTGTACTTTGAGTCTGAGTATGACGTAAGTGTTTAAAGTCCTATACAGCCTCCTACACATCAATATAAAGTAATACATAAATAAAAACAAGTACAGTGTCACGTAAGCCTACTCATGGTACACAATCACTAAAACGTGTCATGTATAACTCAAGGTCTCAGTGAACTACTTGAAGGAGTCTTACCATTATAATGGAAGTAACTCCTCCGCTTCTGTTCAAACAGATATTCCAAGTCCCTGCCATTTCATTCAGCACAGAATTTATTAGACAGTTATATTGTAATGTAGTTACATGTTATTCATGCTGTCATTTACTTCAACAATCAATTTAATATGTATAACATTTAATACTTATAATCGAGGTATGAGAAAGTCTAATAAGTAAGGCCATAATAGACTATTGCGCTTGTCTTTCGACGTGCGACTTTCTATATAGTTTATAGTGAGCGAGCGTATACGGTTCATTATTTGGTTCTAATCCACATATAAGGTAATGGAGAAGATCTGCATCGATGTTGACATGACGTTGTGGCTGCAGCAGAAATCTATCTCAACCACTCTAACAAAATGGACCCATTACTACCGAACTTTGTAAGATACGTATTGTGGCATTCTGTAATTCAACCAGTGACTAAGAATGAGAGCAAGTATTACAGACTCTGCATTACTTTTAGTGTCTAAAACGCCAGTCTAACAGCATGTATGCGTCAGGAGGTGTGTACCGATTGTTACGTTAGTAGCTACATACAGATGCCCCAGTTCTTATTAAAACTGAAGTCACTGGCTTACCCATTTACTGTAACCATCGTATGTTTGAAATGAATGGAAATTTTCCGGATAAATGTTACTCTTTTTTGGGGTTTTTAATTAGAAACTAAAAATTTTAGCACCATTGCTATAGTAAATTGCTATACCAGTTTTTACCAAATTATTAGCAATGAGGCAGCTAAGTCATAACACCCCTTGTGTCGTCCCAAGAGATATGAGGCCATCTTTATTTTTAATGGAACCCTATGTTAAATTTTAAAGTTAATATTTGGGACTGAAAAAGACTTTTTAAAATATGTGTATATCATAATATTTACGCGAAGAGATTTTGAGACACAGATATGTTTCCATATCGTATTCGTCCATCCAAGCGGCGTTGTTTGTGTAAGGACGGACTCAAGACGTTTACCGTGTGGTCTACACAACAGGAAAGGTCGCATTGGACAACGCCGCTTCCAAGGCCGAATAAGATAGGAAAACATATCTGTGTCTAAAACCTATTCACCTATATATTATCATATATACATATTTGAAAATGTCTTTTTAAGCCCCTCATGTTATGCAAAAATTTAACATACGGTTCCATTAAAAAAAAATCTAAAGAGAGCCTCATATCTCTGTAATAACAAATAGCACAAACATGAAATATGATGTATTAAAGTAGCCCCTGTTCCTGCAATTCCCTGTCTAAACGCCATCTTTGTATCTATTACGGCTGGAAAGAAGCAATGGGCGTTATGACTTAGCTGCCTCACCCTGTATACAGGGTGGTCCATTGATAGTGACCGGGCCAAATATGTCACGAAATAAGCATCAAACCAGAAAACAACAAAGAACAAAACTTTCCTAGCTTGAAGGAGGAAAAAAGATGGCGCTATGGTTGGCCCGCTAGATGGCGCTGCCATAGATCAAACGGCTATCAACTGCATTTTTTCAAATAGGTACCCCAATTTTTAAATTCGTATTCTTCTAGTATGTAAATAAATATTTATGTTTTATTTGGAAAACTTTTTTCGCTTTCTGATAGATGGCGCTGTAATATTCACAAACATATTGCTCTCAATTTTAGACGAACAGTGGGTAATAGGATTTTTTTTTTAATTAAAACACATAATGTAGCTACGTTTTAACATCAGTTCGGTTGTTCCGATGTGATACATGTACTTCTGTGAAATAATCATACATTATGACAACGCATGCTGTAAGTACCTCATGACTTCAATAAATGCTCAAAATGATGTCCTTCAACTTCAATGCATTTGGCGATACGAGTAACTAAATTACTCTCAATAGGGAGTAGTTCGCCTTCAGTGATGTTCAGTAATATTCTCACATGCATTGACAATGCGCTGACGCATGTTTTCAGGCGATGTCGGTGAATCACGATAACAATCTTCAGTTTTCTCTACAGAAAGAAATCTGGGGGTGTAAGATCCGGTGAACGTGCGGGCCATGGTATGGTGCTTCTACGACCAATCCACCTGCCATTAAATGTTCTATTTAAGACTCCACGTGAGCCCTTTGCCGGACATCCATCACGTTGAAAGTACATCGCCATTCTGTCATGCAGTGAAACATCTTGTAGTCAAATCGGTAGAACATTACTTAATAAATCAGCATACATTGCACCATTTAGATTTCCATCATAAAATTGGGGTCCCATAATTGGGGTCATAAAATTGGGCTCCCATAATGCCTCACCATACATTAACCAGCCAAGGTCGCTGATGTTCCACTTGTCGCAGCCATCGTCGATTTTCCGTTGCCCAATGGTGCATATTATGCCGGTTTACGTTACTTCTGTTTGTGAATGACGCTTCGTCACTAAACAGAACGCGTGAAAAAAATCTGTTATCGTCCCGTAATTTATTTTGTGTCCAGTGGCAAAACTGTACACGAAGTTCAAAGTCTTCGCCATGTAATCCTGGTTCATAAAAATATGGTATGGATGAAATTTATGTTGATGTAAAATTCCCAACACCGACGGTTTAGAGATTCCCGATTCTCCTTCAATTTGTCTGCTACTGATGGGCGGATTAGCCGCAACTGCAGCTAAAACACTTACTTTGGTATAGTCATTTATTGCAGGTCGTGGCTGCCTATCACTTATGGCTGAAGACTTCCTGTCACTATAATTAAAGTAACTAACCGACGGAAGGTCCGGACACTTGGATGATGAGTTCCAGGATAACGATCGACATACATAGCATTGGGCATTTTGATCACAATAGTCCTACATAAATACCATATCGACCGTTTCTGCAATTGGTAAACAGTCCATTTTATCACGAGTAATGTATCACGAAGCAAATACCGTCAGCACTGGCAAAATGTTACGCGAAACTACGTACTTATACTTTTGTTACTATTACAGCGCCATCTATCACAAAGCGAATAAAGTGTTCCAAATAAAACACACACACACACACACACACACACACACACACACACACATATATATATATATATATATATATATATATATATATATATATATATATATATATATATATATATATATATATATATATATATAATGCTTATTTCGTGATCTATTTGGCTCGGTCACTATCAGGGCACCAGCCTATACAATGAAAAATTAAAAGGAAGAAAACAGATGTCGAAATGTACCTGTTATTTCAAAGTAAATTCCGAGACTTGTATTAACCGGTAGGTTCTAAAGCTCTGTATAGGGAAAGTATGGCCAGCCTGCCAGCGGCAGCCATGCTGGGCCTACTCCGCTGCTGCTTACACACCGACCGCTACAACGTTCCCAGCGCTTAACAATACTTATTAAACGATTTTGAGCAAACTATTCAATGAAAAAAATTAATTTTTTCACGTGTTATAGTGTAATACATTCGCTTGATAATGATATCAATTTCTATTCATTATTACTTATAGTTTCGGTGCTACATCAAATTAAGTAAACTACTGCGCAAAATTTTGAAGAATTTGCAGACGAATAATCGCACTGCGTAGACTTTACATAAAGGTGATTTTAGCACACACAATTCTGCAGACGAAATGAAGGTAAGATATCGAAATTTTATTGAAGGTTGGGATCAGATCGATAACTCTTTTCGTTCTCGAGATACAGGGTGTTATATCCAACCGACAGATGCGGGAACTTCGCGTAGTTCCGTCCATGCGGACCTGGCTGCTCTACGGACTGCTTATCGTCCGATTTTATGAAAACTGGTTTGTAGTTCCAGATCTAAAGAGTTCACCTATAAATTCAGATTGACCTGTACCATAGCCAAATATTCCAATAGACCGCGAATATGTCGTCATCGTAGCATAGTGTAAATTAAGAAAACAATTGACATCATAGATAAGTCTTTGTTGAGTATTTTCTTGCTTATTATGTACTTATATCTTACATGAACTACGAAAAATGCAAGTAGATACCCACTACATGACTTTTACCACCAACAGAAATAAACGTGCCTTCACAACGCCAATGACATTTGAATGTCTAATATTTGTCTTGTTTCAATTCTTTGTTTCCTGTAATGATACACTCTAACACATAAAAACGAATGAGAAAAGCTTGTTGCAGGAACTGTATATTAATTTCACATCTAAGGGGGGAATCTAGTTCACTCACTAATATGTAAAAAAGTAATGTATTTTCGGCAACTACCTGCAGATAAAATCAACGACACGTGAATAATTTAACCTCAGGACATTATGCAGGAATTTTCTTCACAAATTTATTCAAGTTAAAAATATGTAGGTAACTGTTGCGTGATCCATTCGTCAATGAATCTTTAATCTATTAATTTACATTATGAATTAAAATCATCACAGCACAAGAACCGAAGTTCGCTTCTGGGCTCCTAGTCTTCTCTGACGACTTTCATCAGCCAGACTGTTCGTCTTTGTGTGTTTCTAATATCTAATGGAAGTACTATAACGTTTACCTCCATTCTTCGCTTCTTAAAATCACCCAAAAGTACAACACTGTGGCATTATTCAAACCAAAACATACGAATATTCAGAAGGTTTCTCATGGCAGCCCAGCAACGTATAGGACCAAGATGGCGGAAAGAACCACGTGACTCGATTTCAGCCAATCACGAGCTGCGGCGAGGAAAAGGATGGCCATACTTTCCATTCTCCATCTATAGGCGGTGTCGGTAAGGAGCGTTTGCAGTTGGCGCTGAGGGCGACTGTGCTGTGTGTGCCTTCGCTGCAATCCTAACCTTATGCATCTCATATCGCCTGCTGCATTTCTCATGATTTGCATAGTTACGTCACGGTGTTGCAGTTTCAATATTCAGCCGAGTACTCTTTGCAGGCTACGGAATATATGCGCTGTAGTGTTCTTGCAAGTGTAAATCACGTCGGATGGAAAATCACCACCCTGTTGTGTGACTTTGTAGCTCGCCGCCGCGTCCTCTACGCCCCGATTAACAGCAGAGTGTGAGGATCTGGGAGCACCCTTCCCCCCACCGCTGACTGGCTGGCCCCTGTGACATAGTGAGCAGTTGCCTAGTGGCCAGCCAGTTAGCTACGTGATCGTGATTGCTGCCTACTTCGTGCCACGATGGCGCTCGGGCCTTCTCCATCTATAGTCGGTGTCGGTAAGGAGCATTTGCAGTTGGCACTGATAGCCACTGTGCTGTGTGTGCCTTCGCTGCAAATCTAACCTTATGCATCTCATATCACCTGCTGCATTTCACCTGATTTGCATAGATACGTCAGGGTGTTGCAGTTTCAATATTCAGCCGAGTACTCTTTCCAGGCTACGGAATAGTTGCGCTGCAGTGTTCTTGCAAGTGTAAATCACGTCGGATGGAAAATCACCGCCCCTTGTGTGACTTGACTTTGTACCTCGCTGCCGCGTCCACTACACCCCGATTAGTGGCAGAGTGTGAGGACCTGGGAGCAACCCCCTGCCCCACAGCTGACTGGCTGGCCCTTGTGACATAGTGAGCTGTTACCTAGCGGCCAGCCAGTTAGCCACGGCCAGCCGTGTGGCCGCGGGGACTGAGGCGCTTCAGTCACGGTCTGCAGGGCCACTACGGTCGGGGGTTCGAATCCCCCTCGGGCATTGATATTTGTGCCGTCCTTAGTTAGTTCATAAGTAGTTTGTAAGCTTAGGGACTGATGACCTCGTAGTTAAGTCCCATAGACTATACAAACATTTGAACATTTTTAGTCAGCCACGTGATGGTGATTGCTGCCTACTTTGTGCCACGATAGCGCTCAGGCCTTTTACATCTATAAGTGGTGTCGGTAAGGAGCGTTTGCAGTTGGCGCTGATGGTCACTGTGCTGTGTGTGCCTTCGCTGCAATCCTAACCTTATGCATCTCATGTCGCCTGCTGCATTTAACCTGATTTGCATAGTTACGTCACAGCGTTGCAGCTTCAATATTCAGGAGAGTCCTCTTTGCAGGCTATGGAATAGATGCGCTGTAGTGTACTAGCAAGTGTAAATCACGTCGGAAGAAAAATCACCGCGCCGTTGTGTGACTCGGCTTCTTAGCTCGGCTTCGCGTCCTCTGCACGCCGATTAGCTGCAGAGTGTGAGGATCTAGGAGCACCCTTCCCCCACAGCTGACTGGCTGGCCCCTGTGACATAGTGAGCTGTTGCCTAGCAGCCAGCCAGTTAGCTATGTGATCGAGATTGCTGCCTACTTTGTGCCACAATAGCGCTCGGGCCTTCTGCATCTATAGGTGGTGACGGTAAGGAGCTTTGCAGTTAGCGCTGATGGCCACCCTGCTGTGTGCCTTCGCTGCAATCCTAACCTTCTGCATCTCATATCGCCTGCTGCATTTCACCTGATTTGTATAGTTACGTCACGGTGTTGCAGTTTCAATATTCAGCCGAGTACTCTTTGCAGGCTACGGAATAGATGCGCTGTAGTGTTCTAGCAAGTGAAAATCACGTCGGAAGAAAAATCACCGCGCCGTTGTGTGACTTGGCTTCTTAGCTCGGCGCCGCGTCCTCTACGCCCCGATTAGCGGCAGAGTGTGAGGATCTGGGAACATCCCCCTCCCCCGCGGCTGCACGACAGCGGCGAGGTGAGCTACCGAGCGTCCGCGGCCGCCGTGACTCAGCGCTGGCTCGGTATATATGGCCGCGGGCGCTATCGCCGGCCGCCATCTCCGTAATAACTACCGGCGCTGGCGCTGGCGCTGTCCGGAGCAGGTCCAGACCCGGTCTGGCCCCACCGCCGCCGCCGCCACCAGATACGATGCTATCGCGCGCCGCGCCGAACAATGAGATGAGTAATGGCGGCGAGCCGGCGAGCTCTTAAATCTCCGCCGGCCCCATTCTAATGAGCCGACGCGAGCCTACCGTCCGGTAACGAGCCGCCACCTGTTACCTGTTACCTAGCGCCACGGCCGACCGGCCTTGCCTGCCGTTCGCTTCTCGGCTTCAATCGATAAACGGTGCTAAAGGGGGTATCTGACATGAAATAGGGCAAGTGACATGACGTCAAAAAATGTAAGGCAACGTCCGCAGTAGTAGTTGATCCATAAAATCAATGTTCAAATGTTTGTATAGTCTATGGGACTTAACTACGGGGTCATCAGTCCCTAAACTTACAAACTACTTATGAACTACTTACGAACTAGGACGGCACAAATATCCATGCCCGAGGGGGGATTCGAACCCCCGACCGTAGTGGCCGTGCAGACCGTGACTGGAGCGCCTTACTCCCCTCGGCCACCGCGGCCGGCGTTGATCCATACCCATCCTCAGTCGATTCTTTAATAATAATAAATATTTCGTGTGGCTCATTGGCCTGGTGAAAGTCTTTCAATTGGACGCCACTTCGGCGACTTGCGTGTCCCTAGCTTATCCCAGTTATCCAACCGGGGAAAGGGGACCTACAGCTTAACGTGGAATCCGAACCATGTGTCGTTTCTGGCGACTCCTCACATCTTTGAGAGGTGAAGGATGGGTTAAAGTGCAGACTGAAAAAACCCGAGATCCGACCGGGTTCCGAACCCGCGACCCTTCGGTTTCCAGTCCAGAACTTTACCCCAAGACCACCGGGCACAACCGGTCGATTCTTCTCTTACTGCTGTTTTTGGATTTGTCATGCGAATCGAACGCCTGTTTCACAAATACAGTGGCGGAGAAAATAATAGAGCAAACAGGCAAAGGTTTGCAATAAGGTGCACATTTACTACTGTTCAACTGTTTGTAAAGCTTATGGGACTTAACGACGGGGTCATCAGTTCCTATACTTACAAACTACTTATGAACTAGCTAATACTAAGGACAGCACAAATATCCATGCCCGAAGGGGGATTCGAACCCCCGACCGTAGTACCGTGTACTATGATGGAAACAGGAACCAATGCAGCAGTCACATTGTACCACAGTCAGTTATCTAATATATAAAGCAGAGTGTCTGTATGTTTGTACGTGCTGCACACAAATCTACAGTTTTGTTCCAGTCTTTATGAAATTTTGTACACGCAAGCTTCAATCCATGAAGACGGACGCCTTAAGTGTAAGAATCACTTACGATATACAGTTCACGAGATATGACGTCACAAACAATGAGATGCGCGAAAAACTGCTGCATTTTGCGACAATGCTGCTCTTTTTCTCCTATACCATAGGACCGATTTCAACCAAATTTGGTACACATATTCCTTGCCGTGAGGTAACAGTTGCTGCATGGTTGAGAATCACATACGACACATGGTACAAAAGATATTACGTCATAACCAATAGAAATCGTAAAAAATGCCATATAATGCGGCGAAATACACTGTATGAGAATGACAGTACTTAGCGACTTGTAACAAACTTTAAACATAATTTCAAACGTTTATTAAACTTTTTCTCGCTGGCAACCATAGTAAAATGATGATAGGAAAATAGTTTCTCGCTTACTACTATTCCGCTGGTTACGGCTCACGGTACGACATTACAATTTATAATTTGAACACTACAAATTGTAGCGACAGGAAATTTTACAGACAGTATGCACATACATAGTTGAATGTAGCTTCTAAATTGTATCAAATTACGACACGTAGTTCATGAGATATGAGCACGTAAACAGTAACATTCATAGAAAGCCGCCCCATCACGCACCAAGTTTTAATCTATTACTTCTTTACTACTAATTGTATTCCCAACAGATTTTATAGACATACAGCCATTGTATAAATGAAAACATACCTGAAAAATGGCAATAATAAATAAATAAATAAATACCCCGGCAACGCCGGGTTTTCCACTAGTCATTATATAAATACGCTAACACGAAAATTTATTCGTACAAGAAGGCCAATGAAAGTTACATATTTCGAAAGATTGTTTGTCGTAGTATTCACGAATATAAATATTATCAGTGCATTTAGCCATTAAAAGTGGTAGAAGGAAGTGGAAATTTTCCTATCTACTGCTGGGATCAAGTTCTACATTCTCCAACAATCAGCTCACTGATTGGCTATTCGCCTCGACCAAAGACGCTGTTTTGCAGCGCATCTGCAGTATTAAAATAAGTGAATATCGAAACGTGGAGTGCTTCCAACTCACTTTCTTGTGCCGTTCAAATGCTTCATTTTCGCAGTGATTAAGAGTGGTTAAAGGAAATGGATGTTTTCATATGAATGCCGATGTAAAAGATTATTCGCCGAGAGAGGTATCTAGCGGTGCTCGGGTGGAACTACGAAGTCGAGAATGCCGATATAAATGATGATGCGCCGGGAGAGGCATGTAACGGTGCACGGCTGGAACTACGAAGTCGACATGTTGTCAGCTCTGGGATTCTGAATATCGCAGTATCGAAATAACATTATTTCTTGGCGTTGAATAAATATACGAACAGCGAAATTGTAGTTCCATTTTAAATATTAGGCTAATGAAAGTTATATAATTAGAAAATGGCATGAGAAGTTTTTTTATTTGTTGTTATTGTGTCAGGCATTTTCCTTAACACGTAAAAGATACCGTTTCATACCTCCCAGTGCCTTTTAAATTTTACCACATATCCCAGCGGCCTCCTATGATAATGTTGGCAACAGATGCTGAATAGTAAGAATTCTGTGAGTCTTCATTTTAGCCGATCGCTTGACAACGCTGATATTTTCTCATGGAATCTTCGCTTTACGAGGGCATTTATTTTTACTGAGCGGACGAGGGTACATACAAGAACCTGTCAACCATAAAGCAGGAACAGCATTAATTGTTTATCTCATGGTCTGTACGATACACTAATCGAGTCATTCATTCTATATGGTTCGAACAAATGGGCAAAGATTTTTCCCACGTATTGTTGATGTTGCCAACATAATCAGGCGAGGCCGCCGACTTGATACGTAAAATTTTACCCCCAGTGACCATTGTAAACACGATTGGTCGATTTTCCACCACAGGCAATACTAGTATAGATAACACAACACAAAATAATAATGTTCAAAAGATCACCAGACCACTCGGTCAAAAAGTAGAGAAAGTAGAGCCAATTGACACAAATATATTGTACTTACCACATAGATGTGGGATTTTAGATTTCGGTGCGTGAAGTTTAGAGCTCCAATAACTATCAGACAAAGCAGTTCGATGCAGCTCTAAAAAATTATCGAGAAAATTCTCGACCTTGAAGTTTTGCAAGTACAGGTAAGTATCAGTAATTAAACCACAAGTAGCATTTGTTGGAGCAGCTCAGGTGGTACGTTTTGCCTTTCCCACCCTAGGGTCGGTGGTTCGAATCCCGTCATAACAGAAAATTTTTATTTTTTATTTTTCTTTCTTGTGTTCGAATACTTAACAATTTTAATATCTAAAGGTAATTTTTTACGACAATTGCACGTATTTTTGTTTATTCGTAATTTTCTATATTTCATAGAAGGTTGTTAATAACGATAGTTTCAATCAAAAATGCATGTTAACATTTTTACAGTACTGGCTTCACTATTAGTTCACGACAGTAGTCTTTGATTGTTCAGTCTATGAAGAGCTTCGACACAGTTTTTGGAAAGTCACCTCCATAGATACTAATGCCTTTCATTGCAGCTAACCTACTCATCCATCGTTTTCTGTGACGGCAATGTGTTCAGTTCGCCTACATTCACACAAACAAAAACTGCCACAACACGTGGAATTAGATATACCAAAATGTTTTATATAATTGAATTCTAAATATAAAGACATATATGTCACAGTGGGATGTGAAGCCGCGACTCTAGGGATGTGAGGCCAGAACGCTACCCCTTGTGTACACCGACAGCTACTGCAACTTTTTTAATTATTGGCACTTAGGTGTAGTTTCCAAAACTTCATGTCGATTGTCTGGAGAATGTTTGAGAGTTGTGTCGAATGGCTTTTGTTGATTGTTATTTACGTTCTGAACTTCACGTATCATAAATATGAAGGAATTCTAAAATCGGACACCCATATGGTCTCCTTGTCAATCTTATTTACAGGAACAGTTGCTGGGGTAACCCTTATTTTTGAGGATTGCCCTGCGCCTATTATCCATAGAGTCTACTAAACGCCTGCATTTGTCGCTACTGATCGCATACCAGATTCTCTGGATTTCTTCCGAAAGATTATCTAAAAATGTATCTTTTGAGCGGTCAATACTCTTGTCTACTATCTTTCATTAGTTCTCAATGGGATCTTGAAAAAGCTGCCTTATGATCATTGCCCTGTGCTTCCATTTCAGCGGCATTTCCTCTTCAGCATAAAGCAGCATCAAATTCACCACGATTCGTACATTTCTGTGTTCATTATGCCGTTGATACGGTTTATTGTACCAATGCCGTACCATGAAAAACATTCACACACCATAACACTTCCGCCACCGTATTTCATAGTTTTTAAAGTTTACTTGGGATTAAATTCATGGTATGGTGGGCGGCGCACATAGACTTTTCCATTTAAAGCAAATCTATTATACTTGGTATAATTTGACTATGTTACAGCGTTCCATCAATGAAATAAATAGCAATTTGCGATTTATGGCTGCACTGTGCTAGGTTTAGATGGAATTTCAAAGTCCGACGAATGAAAATTTGTGCCCGGCCGAGACTCGAACCCGGGATCTCCTACTTACTAGGCAGACGCGTTGACCACTCCGCCACCGAGGACACAGTGACCAACTCGACTGCAGAGGACTCTTCCCTGCACGTCTCCCGCCACACCCAAATCTCCATTCGCCACACAGTCTCTTTCCTATACCACAGCCTATTTGTTCTGTAATGCTCGCAGCCACAATACTGTATCCCCGCATCAGGGAGAACAGATCATGAGGTATCGACACACAATTAATTGTCGTCAGGAGCCCAGCCTCGGCTTGTATACAATTATATATTTTGGCGATGTTACAGCGTTCAATCATTCGCCGCACTATGGTATTCCATCTAAACCTAGTAGAGTGCAGCCATAACTGATCGCAAATTGCGATTTATTTCATTATACTTGGATTGATCGGATTACAGGATGTTCCTCTACCAAGTATTAGGATTTTGTTCATTCCTTCGGGCAAAGGCCAACCTTATCCGCACATTAGCTTTTGAAACGTGACTTCTTTATCGCAATGGGCCTATTACATTTTGCAGATCTCAATCGTCTTTGAATCGTTGAGGTTGATGGTTAAACATAATTTTTGTCGCTAAACGAAATGTCTTTCAGTCGTGGTGTTGACAAAAATGGATCTTTCTTTACTTGCCTAGTGATGAGTCTCTACACGAGGGGTAGTTTCACGAGGTCGCTCCCTGTTCTCCACCTGTGGCTTTTTGTTTTGACCGTCTAACGGCGTTCTGGTCTCTTTTCGCGGAACGTGTAAGTTTTTGGGTATTTTACTCATGGATATCCCACTTTTGAACATCGGAAATATTACTATACGCTCATCATCACTTATATGCTTTGCGCTGGCCGCGGTGGCCGAGGGGACTGAGGCGCTTCAGTCACGGTCCGCACGGCCACTACGGTCGGGGGTTCGAATCCCCCCTCGAACATGGATATTTGTGCCGTCCTAGTTCGTAAGTAGTTCATAAGTAGTTTGTAAGTTTAGGGACTGATGACCCCGTTGTTAAGTACCATAAGCTTTACAAACATTTGAACATTTTATATGCTTTGCTCTGCCCATCTAGAAGAATGTATACATACAAAACAACTGCAAAAAATCAATTTGAACGGGATATTTGTAAATCGGCTCTATTATTTTGACTCATAAGACTGTTTTCTCACGTCTAGCTCAAACGCTTCCTTTCGCACGACTACAGATACCAGCGACGTCTTTCCTGATGTTGTATAAAATGGACTAACACCACAACACTCGTGGAGATTTCACCAAATAATTGATATCCTAGTTCTTAACCTCGTCAATAGAGGTCGCTCTGTTATTTTGACCGCTACTGGATATCTCCATCGACAGTTCCCGGCCCTTCTCCATTCGGTGCGTGGCGTAGAAGTCTACACCGACGGCTCCCTGGTAGATGGCCGTAGGGTACGCCTACGTCTGTGATGACCACATCGTACGTGCCTCGTGGGAGTAGCGTTTTACCGCGAAGGTGGTCACTGTTTCACGTGCTCTTTAACATCTCCGAGCCTGCCCCAGCAGTTCATTTGCTATCTGTAGTAACACCCTCACTGGCTTGGGATGGCCTCTGGAGATTGGTCTCCCAGAAAGCGAAATACTATTGAATAGAAAAAAAAAAAAAAAATAAAACATAAAACTTCATTAAACAGAAATCTTGAGTTCCAGAATAATTTGCTATGCCAAAAAACCTCATTTTTCCTTGGGTTCTAGCGCGGTCTGAATGGGCCACTACAAGAGATCATCTTCGAGTTTCAAGCGTGTTATTGCGCATGCGCAGATTCACAGCCAGAAATATCCGGCGCGCATCGAGCAGTAGGTCGTTATGAACTAATCTCACGCAAACTGTGGAACTTTTGTCAGCTCTTGGCGTAATCTGCCTGCAGTTGTAAACATTTTTCATAACGACGGTGTCACGATTCCATGGCCGCTGCCAACGCTTCTTTACGAGTCTTCTTTGAGCTCTAAAAAGTTGCCGATGCGATGGAACACGCCTCTAGTCTGTCTGTAAATTCAGAACCGAGCAACGCTCTTAATGGAGAAATGGCTTTCTCCGGAAGAGCCCCATGAAATCCCTACAGGGCCACCAAAAAACAGTTGGCCGTTACCTGCCTAGCGGTGCAGCGAAGCGTCCGGCGATTTACGCTGATTATGTTCGTGTGAGTTGAGTTACCAGTGTCAGTCAGGTCACTTTGTGTATTTGTTGATATACTAAGATATTCAGATGTTATGGACAAACGTACTAAAAAGCACGGAAACGTGCGTAATAGGAAAACAAGTATCATTCGGAAGACCTAGCGTTCGTTCGTCTTTAATCTGATCGCAGTTTACGTTGAAGAGAAGGCATTGGCTAATGTCGCCAATCCCAATAAATGGGCTGTTGTTTATACAAACGCCAGTCATACCACATCCTTGCTCGCGCCTGATATGTGGTACAAGCTGCTCACTACCCCTAAAGTGAGTCATCTCTCAGGTGACTTTCTGGTTACTGTAGCGGCACCACACATTCAGAGTCGAGGCGATCACTTGCGTCATTGACCCCTCTGTGGGAGGACTAGGACTTGCTCACTTGTACAGTAACTGCATGGCCCTTATCATCAACAGGACAGACACGTTGCGGGAAACATACCCTCAAGGTTCGACAACAGCACTTTTTGCACTTTTTCGTCCATCTGCCGAGACGACCCTCATGCTGCTCCTTAGTATAGCGTTCAAACTGTCACACGTCCAAGATTGCTGCTTTAACCGCAGTTATGTCCTTCGTGCGGCAGCATTACGGCAAAATACGGCTCGGTTAACATACGCTGCGCTTCTAGGATGACGGCCAGTCCACAAACAGCAGTTCCGCTACCCCGATATTAATGGCGGCAGGTGTGGGTTAACACTTTCCACCCACTCCTGCCAGCTGAGATCCGGTGCACAATGTATTACCGGCGAACCAGAGGATTTTGGATATGTGACTTGTCGCTTCTAGTACTTGTTCCCAGTTTCAGGTGACGGACACTACACGCCACTTATTGTATGTTGACGAGTATCCTCTGTATGGGCCTTTGCCCGAGGTATGTTGGCCCGTATAAATGGAACCAACCCCCATAACGTGACAGTGGAAAAGTTAACTATTCCTGACTTCCGGCATTATCCAAGAACGAAATGTAATTCTACTGTGTGGTTAGTGGGGCCAAAAGTCCGAGATATCGGGAGCATTTTGCAAACTTTATGTCGGCGACAAAAAATAAATAAATAAAAAGTATACGAGAATCGCCTTGACTAAACACATAGAATTCAAGATGGAAACCATGGTTTATAGACAGTTTCAGAAAATCGGTGGTTTTAGTTACGGTGCAGATCTTTGAAATAAATCAAAAGGTAATCCCGTCAAGAGCGCTAATTTCCCATTGCACCATTGGTAGAATGATATTTTATACGAGATATGACCTGAATTGCGATTTAGTTGGATGCGATATAAAGCAGCGATCTGCGAATGTGAAAAGGTTAAAAACGTGAAGCTTCCCCAAAGGCTACCCCAAGAAATACTGCTCAATCTACCCTGAATTCCTCTCAAATCACGAAAACCATTCTGGGCAACTCGAGAATCGAACCATTGAAGACGTGTTGAAGGGGGCAAAGAAAAACAGCACTGCCGTGGCCTCGAAGATCCTTCATACATATCAGGCTTCCAACTCCATAGAGAAGACACTGGTGTGCACTCAACAGGATCCGATGTGGACATGGAAGCATTAAGTCCTTCGCGTACAAATGGGGACTCTCCCCGTTGTGCGACTGTGGAGCAACAGAACTGTTGAGGAATGTACCATTAGAAGTTTTAGTGGAGGCTGGAACGACATAATCAACTCCTCACCAGCACCACTGGCTAGACTCCCTAGATACCAATTTGTGATATACGAGGAATAAGTATGGGCCAGTTAAAACAAAAAATATCCATAATCAAACTTGTTTCCAACGCAATTGTTTAACTGACATCCCATCCGTCATTCTCTATTTTTGTACAAAATCTCGGTATTTATTTAGTCATATCGTTCAGCAAGCATTTGTAGGCCTAAGCCGTAGAAACTGGACACCTGCGAAGATAGTCTTTAACAGCTTCTTCATCATCTGTCCCGAAGTGCTTTCCGCCAAGAAAATCCTTTAGGTAGTGAATCGTCGATCGTCACGAATTTCGTCGTCAACCGCATGAATCAAACACGGATGGTCGCCCGAAGCGTGGTGCATGGTGCACATTTTCCCGTCCTTCATCTACATTTACATAGATACTGTGCAAATCACAATTAAGTGCCTGGCAGTGGGTTCATTAACGACTTTCATAACCTTTTTCTACCGTTCCATCCTCCAATAGCGTGAAGGAAGAAAGAACAGCTAAATCGTTTCGTTTTCGATCTGATTTCTCTTCTTTGATTGGGATGGCCATGTCTCCTTATGTAAGGGGGGGGGGAGGGTGCTAGCAAAATATTTTAAAAATATTTTCACATTCAAAAGTAAGCAGATGATTGAAATTTCGCAATTAGGTCACTCCGCAACGAATAAAGTCGTTCTTTTAATGAGTTCCACCTCAAATCGTGCTTTCGTCCCTGTAGCGTGATAAAACAAAACGAGCTGCCATTATCTGAACCTTCTCAATGTCTTCCGTCAATGCCACCTGGTTAGGGTCTCACACTGGGAAACAGTGGGCAACAGTACTCCAGGAGAGGACGCACAAGTGTGATGTAGGCAGTCTCTTTGGTGGAGCTGTTGCATCTTCGAAGCGTTCTGTCAATGAAACGTAACCTTTGGTTCGCCTTCCCCACGATATTTTCTGTGTGTTCTCTCCAGTCTAAGTTGTTCGTAATTGTTACTCCTAGGTATTTGGTGGAATTTACGACCTTATGGTTTGACTGATTTACCGTGTAATTGAAGTTCAGCGGATGTCTTTTAGTGATCAGTAAAGGCTCGCACCTACTTGCGTACTTTACTGTCACTCATTATGTTACGACCGTACACTTCAGTTATCTGCCGATGTATTTCTACTGCTGAAATGTTTCTTGCAGACAAAAACTGTGTCACTGCCGTTATTTCACAATCGGCGGGCGGATTGATTGACTTAAACATTGTGAAATGATACTATAAACAGCAAGAGTAACAACGATACTGGAGGCATTTAAAGCGCTAGGTATCCCAGGAGTCGCCACGCATGCGTGTTTTGTCCGTGGCGCCACTTTCAAATATTCACGGATAATCGGATCTTACTTTTGGAATACCCCTCGTACACAATTTCCAAAATTCTTGTTGATTCCTTTATAATATATAAATATTTATTATATATTTAGTAACTACTGCTGTAAATTTCATACGATAAATAAATAATAATAATTTGCAAATTGTATAGAAATAATGTGGTACCGATTAAATGGGATTCAAAGTTATCAGAACCTATCAATGTCACTAAAGGTTTACGACAAGATTTCAGTATGTCATCCATCTTATTCAATTTATATGTAGAAGTGGCTCTCCGAAATTGGAAGAACAGCTGCAGAGGAATGGTAATTACAGTCAACAATGTACAGATATTTCCATTAACTTTTGCTGACGATCAAGTCATTATAGCACAAGATGATTATGACCTTGAGTTCATGATACGACGATTACATCACGAATACAACAAATGGGGGCTACAAATGCGTCTAACAAAAACAGAGTATTTGGTGGTGAATAGTGAAACTAAATTTTAAGTTCACATCAATGACGAAGCAGTAATGAGACAGGTAGAGAAATTTAAATATCTCGGGCACATATTGATAAAAATGGATTGCGAACACAGAAGTAAAATACAGAATAAAGCAAAGCAGCAAGGTGTGTAGGTGTATAAATTCTTTTTAGCGGGAAAAGAATATTTCCAACAACAATAAGAAAAGAGTAGGTAAGATAATGGTTGAATCAGTGCTTCGCTATGGAACAGAACTATGTATGTTAAATGTGGATCTCAAAAGAAGACTGATAGCTGCGGAAATGGACTATTTGCGTAGGAGTGCCAGAATATCAAGAATCGAAAGAAAAACTAATTATGAAGTAAGAGCTATAATGATCTGTGTAAATCTATCGAACGAAATTGCGTGGTCATCAGTCCGTAGCTTACAATCTACTTAAAGTAAAGTAAACTACACTAAGGACAAGCACACACACTCATGCCCCAGGGAGGACTCGAACCTCCGATAGCGAGCAACCACGCGCTCCGAGGTGAGGCGCCTTAGACCGCTCGGCTACTCCACCGCGGCGAGCTATAATGTAGGCAAATGATACAGTGATAGACAGAACTGAAAGAAAATCACTGAAATGGTACGGACATATGACGATAATGCCAGATCATCGGTGAGCTTACAAACTACTTAAAGTAAACTACACTAAGGACAAGCACACACACCCATGCCCAAGGGAGGACTCGAACCTCCGACAGCGAGCAACCACGCGCTCCGCAGCGAGGCGCCTTAGACCGCTGGGCTACTCCACCGCGGCGAGCTATAATGTAGGCAAGTGATACAGTGATAGAATTGAAAGAAGATCACTGAAATGATACGGACATATGATGAGAATTCCAGATCATCGGTGAGCTTACAAACTACTTAAAATAAACTACACTAAGGACAAGCACACACCTCATGCCCCAGGGAGAACTTGAACCTCCGACAGCGAGCAACCACACGCTCACCAGCGAGGCGCCTTAGACCGCTCGGCTACTCCACCGCGGCGAGCTATAATGTAGGCAAATGATACAGTGATAGACAGAATTTAAAGAAAATCACCGAATTGGTACGGACATATGATGAGAATGACGGATCATCGGTGAGCTTACAAACTACTTAAAGCAGAGTAAACTACACTAAGGACAAACACACACACCCATGCCCCAGGGAGGACTTGAATCTCGGACAGCGAGCAACCACGCGCTCCGCAGCGAGGCGCCTTAGACCGGTCGGCTACTCCACCGCGCCGAGCTGAAATGTAGACAAATGATACAATGATAGACAGAATTGAAAGAAAATCACTGAAATAGTAGGGACATATGACGATAATGCCAGATCATCGGTAACCAAAGAAAGTTTATGAATGGAAACCACCCGGCAGACGTTGCAAATGTCCAAATGTTTGTATAGCTTATGGGACTTAACTACGGGGTCACCAGTCCCTAAACTTACAAACTAATTATGAACGAGCTAACACTAAGGACGGCACAAATATCCATGCTGGAGGGGGCATTCGAACCTCCGGCCGTAGTGGCCGTGCAGACCGTGAATGGAGCGCCTCAGTCTCCTCGGCCACCGCGGCCGGCGCAGACGTAAGCGCGGAAGACCACGACGTTCTTTGACAGACCAGATAAATGGAATAATGAAACATCGCGGCATCGTCAAGAAAGAAGCGCTGGGTAAAGAGGCTTGGCGGAGGATAACAGAAATACAACAAGATGTTGTTATTAATTAATCTTTATATTGATTAATCGTGGAATAACTTTTGGGGAGGGGGCGGGATGGGAGAGGGTCTAAGTGCAAAGTAGACTGGGGCGCCGGCTGTCGTGCAGGTATCCGTGGCGTCAGACATCGCTGCGCGCAGTCAGAGGCCATTACGCAGCTAAGGAGCCGGGATGTCCGAGGTCACCTGGCCGGGAGAAAAATGTATCACGAGCCGGCTGTCTCCGGCCGTGAAATATAACGTGGCCGCGGCCCACCGCGAAAGTATCGCCGCGGCTTCGTTAGGCCGGCCGGCCGGCCTTGTCCGGAGTCCTTATTAGAATGGGGCCCGGCCGGTTAGCCGGTGATATAGGGCGCCCGGCGGCTGGACACTACACGTATCAGCGGGACGACCAGGTGGCGCGGGGAACCAGCAAGTACCGCTGCAGCAAGTACACGTAGGAGCCACGCCAGCGGAGAACGGATGCTCCACGTGTCCAAGTTCCTGGAGCGATCACAAATACAAGCGCTGTTTGATTGATAAAAAGAGGGCAAAAATCGTTATAAAGGAAAAACTCAATTTATTTCCCGACATAGTCTCCTTGCGAGGCTCTACACTTGATCCATTGAGTTTCCAATTATTTTCAACCCATCGGCAATGTTGGCTTTGTCAAACTCTGCAAAATAGTCCGTCACAGCGGCAGACACTTCCTCATTCGATAAAAATTCCTTTCCACCAAGCCAAATTTTTAAGTTTGTGAATAAGAAGAAGTCATTCGAAGTCAAGTCTGGTGAACAGTACGGGTGAGGAACCAATTAGAATCCCACAGCATGTACTTCTGCCATTGCGATAGCTGCTCTGTAGGCTGGTACACTGTCCTGATGAAAAAGCACTGTCTTCCGTGCAAATCTTGGACGTTTTTCAATTAGTTCCTGTTTCAAACGATCCAGCAGAGCAGCATAGTAGTGCCCAGTTATAGATCTGCTTTTTGCCAAATAATCAATGAAGATTATACCCTGGGAATCCTAAAACACGTAGGCCATCACCATTCAAGCTGACAAAACAGTCTTCGCCTTCTTTGGGGCACTCTCCCCACTCTTTTCCCATTGTTTGGACTGTTGCTTGGTCTCTGGATTTTAATGGTTGAGTCAGGTTTCATCTACAGTTATTAATCTGCGCAAAAATTCCTGTACATTCCGCCTAAACAATGTGAGATTCTGAGCAGAAACTTGCTGTAATATCTGTGGAAATATCAGGCTTACCAACAACAGTGCAGGTTCCAAAAATTTCCCGCACATTCATACAAATTTACCAGACATATGAAACCACTCTCGTAAATATTAGGTTGATTATTGGGACACTGTATCGTGGTAGTTTCGGGTGTGACTATGTTTGGATCTATGCTATGGTTGTAATCTGTCCACCGCTTTTACGGTACTGGCAACCTTGCCTCCTATATATTCTAGCCGGTTCTGTTATGATTTGTTCTGTCTGTTGTTTTCTGCTTCTTGTTTACGTTTTTGCGTTTCGAAAAAGCACTTTCTTCCGTGTCAATCTTGGAAGTTTTTCAATTAGTTCTTGATTCAAATGATCCAGCAGAGCAGCATAATGGGGCCCATTTATGGATCTATCTTTTTCCAAATAATCTATGAGGATTATACCCTGGGTATCTCAAAATACAGTGGCCATCACCTTTCTTCCGTGTCAATCTTGGATGTTTTTCAATTAGTTCTTCATTCAAATGATCCAGCAGAGCAGCATAATAGGGCCCAGTTATGGATCTATCTTTTTCCAAATAATCTATGAGGATTATACCCTGGGTATCTCAAAATACAGTGGCCATCACCTTTCAAGCTGACAAAACAGTCTTTGCCTTCTTTGGGGCACTTTCCTCACTCTTTTGGTTCTTGTTTGCTCTCTAGATTGTAATGGTAGATTCAAGTTTCATCTACAGTTATGAATCTGCGCAAAAAGTCCTGTGGATTGCGCCTGAACACAGGGAGATTCTGAACAGAAATGTTCTTTCGTTTCGGTTTTTGGCCCAATGTGAACAGGCGCAGCACCTATTGCGTACATAGGTCCTTAATGGCCAGTTTTTCATGGAGGATGTAATGCACTCGTTCAGTTGAGGTGCTTACAGTGTTAGGTATCTTGCGAACTTTTAATCTTCCATCTTCCATTACCATATCGGGCACGTTATTAATGGTTTCCTGTATGGTAAATTCAACGGGCCGACCGGAGTGTGTTTCATCATCCGTGCTTCTCTGACCACGTTTAAAACTCATTGATCCAAAAGTAAATGGTCTTCAATGTTGGTAAAGAAACCACATGGACCTGATTCAACTTCGATTTCATTTGTGCATCTGTTCAACCTTTCAAATAAAAATGTTTAACGATCACACGAAATTCGTTTATCTCCATCCTACGGAACTAACTACGCAGTTACCACTTCAGCTGCCAGGCAACATTCAACTAACAACGGCTGCTGTTCAAAATTTGCTGTAATATCTGTGGAAATATCAGTCCAACAACAGTGCGGTTTCCGAAAATTTCTGGCTCTTTCATACAAATTTACCAGACTTATCAAACCACTCTCGTAAATATTAGGTTGATTATTCGGACACTGTATCTTGGCAGTTTAGGATGAGAGTATGTTTGGATCTGTGCTCGCTGCAGTTATCGGTTGAAATCTCTCTACCGCTTTTACGATACTGGCAACCTTGCCTCCTATATATTCTACTCGGTTTTGATATTATTTTTTCTGTCTGTTGCTATCTGCTTCTTGTTTACGATTCTGTGATTCGAAATGAGTAAAGATGCCACTTTACGACTGTCACGGGGTTCAAATACACCTATTAAAGGGAAAAGAAAATTCTGCGTCCCCGTAAAATAAAGCAAAATGCGACTGAGTGCTGTGAAGTAGGGAAACAGCGCAAATATCCCTTGTATCCTGTAGCTCGGAGCTGCCAATTACACCGGCAAAAGTGTACCAATTATTGACAGGATTGACGAGCTCCCGTAAAGGCGAATTGCCTGATACCACCTCAAAAATTAAAAATTAAAAAATCTATAACTAGATGGGATTCGTGCGTGAATCTATAATGAACAAAATAAATCGCTTGTTAGAACGTGGTGACATTGTTCTTTCACGGTCACATTTCCTCTTCGCTTGAGACGCGTTAAGGAAACAACAATACACATATTATTCTTTTCGATTACTCACGGATTGACTGCTGTCTGACATGCGTCACATTTTGTGCAGACCACAACAGGTAATGGATGTTATAGATTGGGTAAGTGTTTGTAGAAGAAAGATGGTGAGAAGTGTTTGCTTTAAAAACGGGATTGTGAAGGAAGCGGCATTTGAGGGACACCACAGTCTCTGGCGACACGTACGAAGGAAATATAAAGAACTACACAGACGATGCATTTCATTTTGTCATGACAAACATCTGGGAAGGGTCCTGCAGAAAAATGCATTAGTTGAGCACGATTATAGCGGCGCGATGGTGTCATGGAAATTGTAATTGACGACATTATAGTATGTGCTATCAGCTACAACTCTCGAGTACGTTAGGTATTTATGGAGGGAGCCCTGAACAGCGCTCGGTACATGCAGCATGCAGAATGTGACTTGTTGTTACAACAGGGTAATGCTCGACTTCCGAAGTTTTCCCGGCGTATTTCTTCATCCATTAACTTTCGGGTGTGCAGCCGGATCCCGTCGTCATTCTGACACGGTATTGCCCAGGTGCAATCGTGATATTCATACTGGTACTTGTGCATGACAAAAGTGGTGGTAATACATAGAGTGCATATAATATCTGACGAAGATAACCTTCACGCAGAATTAGAATACCTGGAGAAGGTTTTCAAAGATAACGGGTGTGCTTCTCGCCAAATAAAGAAGACCATGTACAACTATAAAAACAAGTGGCAACGCACAGAGGACGCTTATAACAATTACTAATCAATTACTTTGCATCCTTTTGACGAAAATGAGCCCTCCAAAATAGGCAGGTTACTAAGTAAAAATAAAATCAAGGTCATCTTCCGTCCACCTACGAAGAGCTTGGCCTTAGTAGGATCCGTCAAAGATGATCTGCAACTGAGAAAATCGGGTGTTGTTTACAAAATTCCCCGTGAATCTGGTTCTGCATATATAGGCCAGGCAGTACGAACTGTACATGAACGATGTATAGAACACGAAAAATACCCGTCCCCCACACCCGTCTTCACCAACCATCAAAATCAGCAGTGGCAGAACACTGCATTTCCATGGGACACACAATGGAATATAGTAAAACAAAAATTTTAGCTCCAGTCTCCAGTTTCTGGGATTCAGTTATTAAAGAATCGGTGTGGAATCCGACCTCGGAAAAGATCAGTTTGGATTTAGAAGAAATGTAGGAAGACGGGAGGCAATACTCACATTACGACTTATCATAGAAGATAGGCTAAGAAAAGGGAAACCTACGTTTTTAGCGTTTGTAGATTTGAAGCTTTTGACAATGTCGACTGGAATACGCTCTTCTAAATTCTGAAGGTGTCAGGGGTAAAATATAAGGGAGCGAAGAGTTATATTCAACCTATACAAAAACCAGACAGCGGTTATTAGAGTCGAAGGGCAAGATAGGGACGCAGAGGTTGGGACAGGGTTATAGGCTTTCCCCAATGTTGTTGAATCTGTACGTTGAACAGGCAGTGAAGAAATGGAAGGAGAAATTTGGAGAGGGCATTAAAGTGCAGGGAGAAGAAATAAAAACATTGCAGTTTGCTGATGACATAGTAATTCTGTCAGAGACCGCAAAAGATCTGGAAGAGCAATTGAATGGAATGGACAGTGTCTTGAAAGGAAGATATTAGATGAACATTAACAAGAGTAAAACGAAGGTAATGGAATACAATGTCAGAAAATCAGGTGATGCTGAAGGAATTAGATTAGGTAATGAGGCAATAAAAGTAGTAGATGAGTTTTGTTATTTGGGTAGCAAGATAACTTCTGATAGCCGAAGTAAAGAAGATATAAAATTGCAGAATGGCTATGGGAAGAAAAGCGTTTCTAAAGAAGCGAAACTTGTTAACATCCAATATTAATTAAAATGTTATGAAGTCCTTTCTGAAAGCATTTGTCTGGACTGTAGCATGGTATGGGAGTGAAACGTGGACGATAAGGAGTTCAGATAAAAAGATGATAGAAGGTTTTGAAATGTGGTGCTACAGACAAATGATGAAAATTAGATGGGTAGATCAGGTAACTAACGAGGAGGTGATTAACCGAACTGGGGGCAAATGGAGTTTCTGGCATATCGTGACTGAGAGAAGGGATAGATTGGTGGGACACATTCTGAGACATCAAGGAATTGTTAACTTAGCATTAGAAGGAAGCGTGTGGGGTGAAAATCGTAGAGGGAGACCGAGGGACGAATATAGTAAGCAGATTCAAAAGGATGTAGGTTGCCGAACGTATTCTCAGATAAGGAGACTTGCACAGGACAGGGTAGCGTGGAGAGCTGCATCAAACCAGTCTGCGGACTGAAGACCACAACAACAACAACGGTGGGAATCCGTCTTGCCAACAATCTTATAAATCGTGACAACGGCTTTCAGCTCGACAAAAATTGTTATCCTGTGATCCGGCTACACACCCGAAAGTTACTGGATGAAGGGTAACGTTCGCCCACAACAGCGCGTTAGAATTAACGTGCTGTGCAAGACGTACATCAAGTATCCTGATCAGCACGAATTGCGGACTTGTTCCGTGCGAGATACGATGACACGTGCGTCTCGTAAACCCATAACTATGTGAATAGCTTGAGAAGCCGTGGAATCTTGTATCCCTAAACAGTGGTCGCAATCTATATGCTCAGATTCCAGAACCAGTGAATCCATTGCCGGTCGTGCAGGCTACAACGCGCACTAATAAGGGTGTTTCACCATGTGTCGACACATGGTACCTCAGTACTGCTTTAGTATTGATTTGTAAATGACCGCCTTTCATGTGCTCCATACACAGTGTTACAGCAATAAATACAAAGTGAACTAAAAGACTATTACAGGGTGTACTAATTGGTATTTCCGGCACTGTACCTTGTACCAGGGTTGGACACAGCAGCTGCCCAGCAGAGTGCTCGCGGGGACTGCGGAGACGCATGTCATGGTGGGAGCACAGTGAATGCGCAGCTAGCGTTCTCTTCCCCGCAACACGACTGAAGGTTGCCCATTATAGACGATCGAGACCTGACGGTTTGGATATTGTGGTCTTCCGCAGACTGGTTTCATGCAGCTCTCCACGCTACCCTGTCCTGTGTAAATTTATTCACCTGAGAATACGTTCGGCAACCTACATCCTTTTTAATCTGCTTACTGTATTCGTCCCTCAGTCACCCTCTACGATTTTTACCCCATATACTTCCTCCTAATGCTAAGTTAACAATTCCTTGATGTCTCAGAATGTGTCCCACAAATCTGTACCTTCTATTAGTTAGTATATGTCAGAAACTACTATATCCCCAATTCGGTTAAGCACCGTCTCATTAGTTACGTCAACTACCCATCTAATTTTCATCATTCGTCTGAAGCACCAAATGTCGAAAGCTTCTATCATCTTTTTTGTCTTATCTCCTTATCGTCCACGTTTCACTTCCATACAATGCTACACTCCAGACAAATCAGAAAGGACTTTCCAACATTTAAATGAACATTGGATGTTAACATGTTTCGCTTCATTAGAAACGCTTTTCTTCCCATCGTCATTCGGCGTTTTTTATCTTCTCTACTATCGGCCATCAGAAGTTATCTTGCTACCCAAATAACAAAAATCATCAACTACTTTCATTGTCTCATTACCTGATCTAATTCCTTCAGCATCCCCTGATTTTCTGACATTCCATTCCATTACCCTCGTTTTACTCTAGTTAATGTTCGTCTTATATCGTCCTTTCAAGACAATGTACATTCCGTTCAGTTGCTCTTCCAGATCCTTTGCACTCTCTGACAGAATTACTATGTCATCTGCAAAACGCTAAGTTTTTAATTCTTCTCTCTGAACTTTAATTCCCTCTGCAAATTTCTCCTTCCATTCCTTCACTGTTTGCTCAATGTACAGATTCCACAACATTGGGGAAGGCAACAACCCTGTCTTACTCCCTTCCCAACCTCTGCGTCCCTTTCTTGCCCTTCGACTCTAATAACCGCAGTCTGGTTTTTGTATAAGTTGAATATAATTCTTCGCTCCCTATATTTTACCCCTGCTACGTTCAGAATTTGAAAGAGTGTATTCCAGTCGACATTGTCAAAACCTTTCTCCAAATCTACAAACGCTAAAACGTAGGTTTGTCTTTCCTTAGCCTATCTTCCGAGTCGTAATGTGAGTATTGCCTCCCGAGTTCCCACATTCCTCGTAAATCCAAATTGATCTTCCCCGAGGTCGGATTACAACAGTTTTTCCATTCGTCTCTAAATAATTCGTGTTTGTATTTTGCGACGAGTTATTAAACTGATAGTTCTGTAATTTTCACATTTGTCTGCTCTTGCTTTCTTTGGAATTGGAATTACGATATTCTTCTTGAAGTCGGAGGGTATTTTCCCTGTCTCATACATCTGGCATACCAGGCGGAAAAGTTTTTTCTTGACTGGCTCTCCTAACGAAAGCAGCAGTTCAGACGGAACATCATCTACTTTAGGGGCCTTGTTTCCCGCAAATCCTTCAGCGCTCTGTCAAATTCTTCTCGAAGTATCATATCTCCTACCACACGTTCCTGCACTTCGTCTTCCATTTCTAGAATACTGTCTTCAAGTTTGTTTCCTCAGTATAGGTCCTCTATATATTCCTTCCACAGATTAGCTTTCTCCTCTTTGCTTAGTACTGGTTCCCCGTCTGAGTTCTTGATATTCACAAAGCTGATTTGTTTGTCTGCTAATATCTCTTTTATTTTCCTGTAGGCGGTATCTATCTTTCCCCTAGTTATACATTCTTCTACGGTCCTGCATTTGTCCTCTAGCCATTCCTACTTAGCCATTCTGCTCTTCCTATCAATCTCATATTTGAGACGTTTGTACTTCCTTTTTCCTTCTTCACTTGCTGAATTTTTATATTTTCTCCTCTCATCAATTAAGTGCAGTATATCCTGTGTTGTCCAGGAATTTCTATTGGCCTTTGTCCTTCTGCCTATATGATCCTCTGCAGCCTTCACTACCTTATCTCTCAGAGCTACCCATTCTTCTTATACTGTATTACCATCCCCCGATCCAACCAAACCTTGCCTAATGCTCCCTCTGAAACTCTCAATCACCGCTGGTTCCTTCAATTTGTCCAGGTTCCATATCCTAACTATTCTTCCTTTATGCAGTCTCTTAAGTTTTAATCTGCAATTAATAAGCACTAAATTACGGCTAGAATCTATATCTGCCCCTGGATATGTCTTACAGTTTAAAACCTAGTTTCTAAATCTATTCCTTACCATTATAAAGTCAATCTGGTACCTTCCAGTGTCTCCTGGTCTCTTCCATGTATAAAGCCTTCTTTTATGATGATTAAACCAAGTGTTGGTGATCATTCCCAGTTCCAGTCCCCCATCACATGTTTTCATCTCCCTTAACTTTCAGAATGGTTTCTTTTATTTCTATAGACATATCTTTGATATCCTCATCATCGGCCATGCTAGTTGGCATACAAACTTTGAAAGTAGCCTGTTGAATTATCTCGGACAGCTGCGATCTGAAAATGCAAGTTAAGATGTTCACTGCTACTCTAAATTACTTTATGAGTGGCCACAGTACTTGTACAATGGAAATTTATCTAACTACTAACAAGCAAATAAATGTGGAAAGACCAAATTAAGACACACCTTGTACAATAGTGAATTAAATCATAAAGTTACTGCCCATACTAAAATTGTTTCTACCCTTTATAAATATGGAGGTAAGATGGGAGGAAAACAGCAAACACACACTGGATAGCACAGTCATTCATTCAAAGCCAGACACTTGCATAATGCTTGCAGTACATTACTCATGCAGGAACAGTTCATAGCAGTGACAAACAAAGCGTTGGCGGAGTTTTGACGAGACGGCAGCTGTCTTGAAGCACAAATTTAAAAAATCACTATTCACTAAACGAACTCATGTATGGGGAGACAGCAGTATACTTTTCTTAAGTACCACATGGTGTGCGACCATGGCGAATAGAATTTACAAAAGAAGTTAATTTAGAATAAGCCAATAAAACAATAGTGAGAATTCATATAGAAGAAAGCTAGTATTGATAAAAGCATGGCTGAAGGCCGAAGTAATGACCATGGAGCAATCAGTCATACCAAGGCAGGAAAGTCGGAATCAGACTAGAAAATCTGAGAAATATTTAGTATACTCACAGATACTGATACGACACGAAAATGTTAGTTACAAAAAAAAAAAAAAAAAAAAAAAAAAAAAAAAAAAAAAAAAAAAAAAAAAAAAAAAAAATGAAACACACTAAGTTACACAAAGGCTGAAGGCCACACATAAGTATTATAACTTGAGAAAAATCGGGCACAAAATCATCACCAGAATGAAAATGCGAATACTAAATTTACACTGAATTAACTGTAAATTAAGAAACACTTCGCCTCGCACAGTGAAATAATTACTCAAGAAAGCTATCACTGATAAACCAAGACTGCCTGATCACAATGAAAGCAAAGTTCTAACAGCATGCCTTTCCCTCAGAATAACCCCCCGCCACACACAGGATGTAGAGCGCGCTAAAGGCCCATATAGAGCGCGTTCAGAGCATAGTGTCTACCAACTCTATCTACCAGAGGAAGATAATACTCTCTTCAACGGCTCCCAGAGAGGTCTCTTGTCACCTTTTTCGTCCAAGATTAGGTTGGCACCACACTAAGAACACTGCCACCTCACCATCTTGCCAAGTAATCTTGTCTCTGGCCACCCAGCAGATGCCAGCGCAGACGACAAACGAAGCCAAGCGTTCTTAATTAAAGTAAACGAGGCCCTAAAGCGCGAGGCGGCGACTGTAAGCCATTGCGTGGCAGTCAGTCAATGTTAAAAACCACCTTCCACATTCACATGAACACACAAGTTCAATCACACAGGTGGAAACATATATAAACATGGGGCAACGATGATTAATAAACAGAATAAAAATAATTAACATACTAATAGACAGTATTAATGGGTCAGAAACACTTTAGGTTAATGAACAACTGAAAAATGGAACACGACCACACATTCAGTGGACGTGTTTCAACTTGCACTTCTGTAGTCGGTGTTGGTTTTGCGTCTATCTTTGCTGCGTTCACTATGCTGTTCATAGTAACTTGCCCGGATTCCTATTTTCTTATTCATTATCAGACCTACTCCTCCGTTACCACCAACTGATTTTGTATTTATAACCCTGTACTCACTTGACCAGAAATCCTGTTCATCCTGCCACTGAATTTCATTAATCCTTACAGTATCTAACTTTAACCTATCCATTTCTCTTTTCAAATTTTCTAAATTATCTATGCGATTCAGGGTTAGAACATTCCATGCTCCGACCCGTAGAATGCCTGATTTGTTTCTCTTGATTACGTCATTCTCCTGAGTAGCCCCTGCCTGGAGATTCGAATGGGGGACTATTTTCCTCCGGAATATTTTCCCAAGAAGACGCCATCATCATATATTCATACAGTAGAGTTGCATGTCATCGGGAAATGGAACGACTGTAGTTTCTCATTGCTTTCAGTCGTTCACACAGTATCATACCATTTCTGACCAAAAATTAATCCACACCATACAGCAGATGGTACTGTATTGATGCTGTGCTGCATTGATTGTATGATCATACAGCATGATAAGCAAAATTGTCTGAAAATAAAAAAGTGAAATAGATAATATATGGTTGGCATGATGGTGAGAACTGCAATAAATTTATTAACTAAAGGTATTTCACCGGAAATCTGTCCTATGCAGAACCATTAACTGCAGCCATGGCAGACTGTTCAGGTGCTGACAGCTCATAATGAGTGTAGATCATCTTGAGATCTTGTATGTAGAACACTAATGTTTATGGTAAGTGATTGCAATGTATATTACCGACGCCATATCCCTAATATTTTATTACCCTTAACCCTTTAAGTATTGGAACTTCTAGAGACGTCATTTGATATTTGGACCTTGCAGAAGATCGAATGCTGTAGAAGGCAGCTGAGAAAGGGATGTTCTGTCCGGTGAACTCGTACAAACCACTGTAGCAGATGCCTCCTTTTGTGAAATTTGATAAAATACAGAAGCGCCATCGAATGAAAGCTTACAACAATCACGTTGCAATGAAATGAATTTTCCTTACACTGCAGGCTTGTATGCGCCGTCTCTTCGCAAAAAGTCTTTGTGTGTCAATTATTGTGCTGTAAAACAGTAAGTTCATTTCATACTGTTATCAGTGAGTGGAATTTTCTTTTTGATACATTAATGTCTTCTACGGCGAGAAGAATACTTTCCATGAACATACGACTTCAGTTAAAGTCACGATATTCTAACTGATTTTCGGGAGATACACTACGAAGAGCCACTGCAAAAATGTTAAGCCTGTTTCAGCATTAAGATATGAAACTCCCGCCAATTGCAAATTGAATTGGTTCAAATTACTCTAATAACAGGAAGTTAACGACACAGTGGCCAATATACGTAGCAGCTCACACGAAATTGCACACAGACATTAATAAACAAACCACCACAAATTTCAAAAATTCAAATGTTTGTAGAGCTTATGGGACTTAACTATGGGGTCATCAGTCCCTAAACTTACAAACTACTTATGAACTAACTAATACTAAGGACGGCACAAATATCCATGCCCGAAGGGGGATTCGAACCCCCGACCGTAGTGGCCGTGCAGACCGTGACTGGAGCGCCTCAGTCTCCTCGGCCACCGCGGCCGGCAAACCACCACAATTAAGGTTATTTTATGAAGGTGGCTAAGAAAACATGTATGGCGCAACTGAACTTAAACATAAAACATTTGCATCTGAACTTGTTCTCAGCACTGGTAAAACACAATATTAAATAAAAAAGGGGGAAGGTGCTCGAAAATTACAATTTATAGGCAAGTCAAAATTATACTGAACTTAACTTGTTTGTTCAGGTCGAACGCAAGTAAAATGGGGAACCAATTTCGTTAATACAATAAAAGTACATCTCAAAAAAAAAAAAAAAAAAAAAAAAAAAAAAAAAAAAAAAATTCAAATGTTTGTATAGTCTATGGGACTTAACTATGGGGTCATCAGTCCCTAAACTTACAAACTACTTATGAACTACTTACGAACTAGGACGGCACAAATATCCATGCCCGAGGGGGTATTCGAACCCCCGACCGTAGTGGCCGTGCAGACCGTGACTGAAGCGCCTCAGTCCCCGCGGCCACCGCGACCGGCAGTGCATCTCATTTACATGTTCTAATACTGACGATGCCCAGAATTGAATTTAACCTACATTACACAGAACTTAACGCTACTGGGGCGAAGGATTGCAAACAACACTCACTCGCTGATACACACACACAATGCAACAGCGAAACTCACCAAGTCACCGTGCTGAAACGAGGCAGAAGCAGGCGCCGCTATCATAGGCGAAACTCAGCAAACCCGGAGGTACCGCACAACACAATATACAATAAATTTGCGAAGATGGCTCTGGTCTGTTGTGCCTGATTTGAGATGGAGCGTGAATATAGCAAACTTAAGTTGCATTTAGATTAGACCGCGAGCAAACACGCTAACGGCGACACACGGCTACGTTACATGATCGCACTCCACTGAAGGTGAAGTGCTTAAAAATCTGGAAGTAAACTATCTAGGCACGGTTTTATGAGAAGTGGCGCGAATGCAGGTGACTAGCTGCAAACCCCTGAAGTCGGAGTTCGGACCCACGTGATTCCGAACACCGATAAAAACGAAAAAATTCAATTTCCGAAAAAAAAGAGAATTAACTACGACATGCAGCCCCTAGAGCTGCGTAGAATTTCACAAGGAAGCTACTAACATGCAGCAACATGCGATTAGGAGCGTTCATAGAGACGGAAGAAGTCCAGTCTCAAAAAAACCAGAAAAGTTAAATAATTACAAAAACGGAAAACTGACAATAAAAACTACGTCATGCAACCCCTAGAAATACTTAGAATTTCAGAAGCAAGTTATTGAAGGAGGTTGTACGAGGCTCGGAGAGAATTACTGACAAAGACTAAGTGCATACTACAAGTTCGGAGAAGAAACAGCAATATTTAAATTGGTGGAGAGAGAAGATCGCGAAATGTTAGTGTAAATCAGAAGGACACATGCATAGTTACTTGCCTGATGGGCATGGAACAAACAATCATGGAAGCTGAAGGCTTTGTTCTAAGAACCAACCACATGGAACACATCACTCACGGAGGGAAATGATAGGAAAGATTTTTACATGCACTGTACAAAATTGAACATATCGTCTGTTAGAAATCGGATCCCACAAAGCTAGAAAGAATACAGAGTTCGTACACCGTCACATAATCACAAAAGGTTTGAATCTACCAGGCCGTTATCAAACTGCAACTAGTAACACATACACCGCAAATCACTGGATTGAAAAACTAGAACACATTTCCGTGCACGATCGGAAAAAAATATTCCAAGAAATGAATCTAAGGTCAAGATCTAAGTTAAAAAAGCTAGACAACAAATCGCTACCATCTCCGTGAACACAAGAGTAGAACCAACCTTACCTCACCACGATCCGAGCACAAAGTGAAGATCGAGCGGCCAGGAGGCGGGAAAGCTACCGGAAACTGGGAAACCCAAGGAAACAGCGGTGGTAAGGAGAGAGGATCGCAAGACTCACCCTAGAGAGTGCTCGTCGACTGGCTTGTGACCAAAGGGTGTAGAAACCTCTTTGGTCGCATCAGCAGCAGGGGTTGGTAACGACTAACTATCGACTCTGAGCCAGAGAGAACCATTCAAAGCGAGCTATTACCACAGCCATTAGATCCTCGCACATCCACATAAAAGTAAAACAAGTACACTTTCTCACAGGGACAGTGGCGTAGCAGAGAAGCCGTACTTATTGCCAAATTCACAACCACAATAATAAATTATTAAAATAACTAAATCTTAGCAATATTAACTGACATTTCAGAAACTAATATTTTAAAACATGAAATAAAAATCTTATTCCTCATGCCTTGAAAAGAGTGGGGTTCTAGTTTTAACAAAATGCTAATCTAGCGTCAACAAATAAAATTACAATTCTATAAAAGATATATGGAAGACGACAGATGGTCGTCTTTCAATATAAAACTTTTAAATTTGATAACATGTACAGGAAGAAAGAAAAATGAAAAGATAAAACTATGTAATGTTGTGAAAATACCAACACGCTTATAGGGAAGCGAAACTTGGACGTTAAAAACGGAAGATAAAAGTCGACTACGGGCACGAAAAATGCGATTTCATCAACGCGTTACGGGAGTTACCTCACTGTATCACATAAAAACTATGATATAAGTAATAAAGTTTGTATTAAAACGTGTTACAAACTGTAGATCAGTATCAACAGAAACGATACAACGCGTGAGCTATTATACACTCCGGAAGGCATTTCTTGAATACGTTCCCACTGGGAGAGACAGTGACAAAATGTTGACAGTAAATAAAAAAGTCACAACAGGCTTAAGCAATAGAAGAAGAAGAAAACTGTTCAACCTGCATGCCCATTCAGCTCAAATTATCAGCATGTTTCGTGTGAACTGAACAAAACAATTGATCCGAAGATGGCTCGTCAATGAGTCGAAACAAGTAATCAGTATGGCTAATTTTGAGTCCTTGGATTAGGTACAATGCCATGTAGTCAGTATGTCACATGTCATATAGCCAGTCGAAACTTGATTTAAAGAGCGACACCGTTGAACACTAGATTAAAGGAAATTACCGATTTCTAGTGATGAATCGCCCTGTGGCAATCTGAATACCTGGAGGACGTTACCTGCCATCGTGAGTCGTCGTACAGTTCATAAGATTCGGCTGTACGGTTCGCGTCTGTGGTAGACTCTACGAATCCATGGGACAAAGTTGTCAGCAAGACACTGTGTAGTTTGATTTAGGATTCATAATAGTGAGGGCCATTTGTTCATGGATTCGACTGTAGCAGACGTCCTTCATCATCTGCCGTGGAGATAGACATCCATATACTTTAAATAGGCAGGAACCAGTTCAGGGTCGGAGATTCTGTTTTCACTCCATCATGTTCATATTGAACTCATAGGACACAATTATATATATATATAAAAAAAAAAAAAAAAAAAAAAAAAAAAAAAAAAATTCAAATGTTTGTAAATCTATCGCACCAAACTGCGTGTTCATCAGTCCGTAGCTTGCAAACTACTTAAACTAAGGTAAACTAACCTAAGAACAACACACACACCCATACCCCAGCGAGGACTCGAACCTCCGACGGCGAGCAACCGCGCGTTCCACAGCGAGGTGCCTTAGACACAATTATATACCTAAAAAAATCGCACTGACGTGTTTTACGGCCCGCTTTAAATATGTAGCTTTATAAGTTTTGCAAACATTTTGGACCAAAATAATAATCTAAATAATAAAAAATTAATTAATAAGAGTGTCTGAAACCCCATTAGGAAAAAAAAATAGGTAGTGGCGGGTCCGAACCACCGACCTTTAGCACCATAGTCCAACGCCTTGCCCACTACGCTACAGCTATCAATCAAAAGACGAGTTCTTTTATCTCATACTATTGATGGGTATTGTTAACTGATGCTAATATGGCAGCACTAGATTATCATTTATCGTACGAAGAACGATGTGTTTTTGTTAATTCTTCAGTGCGCCATTGCTTTGAAATGACAACGTGTAAGTTACAATCATCAAATACGCAACGCAAGATGGCGTATGCCAGAAAGAGTTCTGGGCGAGGAATGGCACGTGACATCTCCGAACGGCTGGGTTTCGTTAATTCAATGGAAGGTGTCAAATCTCCGTTATTTTTGCAAATATGTCTCAAATGATACAAGATATGAAAAAAACACAAGGGAGCTAAGTTATAAAGAATTTTCTCCTCTACCAATTAGGTTATTCAGTTTTCGAGTCAGATGAACTGTTCGTTTGCAATTACAATTATATGACAAACAGCATTTTTTAAGACTACCGTATTTTTTTGTCTGAAAAATTTCAAAACGGGAGATTCTGGTCTCTGGCGGCATACAATCATGTCCGTAAAATTTGGTGCTGATCTGTTGAATGGTTCGTCTTAAAAACAGGGAACACGTTATGGACAGACAGACATACATCTCAAAATCGCCGTTATTTTTGCAAATATCTTTGAAACGCTACGATATATGAAAAAAAACATAAGAGAGCAAAGTTGTAGATAATTTTCTCCTTTACAAATTCGGTTATTCAATTTTCGTGTCAGATGAATAGTTAAGCCGTTATTTTTATTTAAATTTCGAGCTGTCAAAAGACGATCGCAAAGGCCCACTTTTAGTGTTACTATCGTGACCTAAAGTGGGCCAAAATGGCAATAATTGCCCGAAACCGGTCGATAACACAATCGACGACAATAACATGGTGAAATCCTTTTTTTAAGTTATATAAATCACAGTTGATACGACTGACATTATATACATACCCTTAATCACTCTAGAATTATCTTCCAAAGATGAGTGTTTATTTATTTTAATAAATATCACATGTAACTAAAGTGAATGAGTTTGGGAATACGTACCCGTTGCACACTGTGTTTCACAATGTTCTTAATGTTACTTATGTGATTCACAGACAAATGTGTTTTGGTATACGACATTTAAGACGTATTAGTAAGATATCGTAAAGCAGTTAACAATCGGTGCTTTACTAGACATGGTCCTGTTTGGAGGTGGTATGCCGTTGCCTTTCTCCGACCTTCAAACTTACCCAGCCAGTTAAAGGGGGATCTACAGTTTAACGTGGGTTCCGAACCAAGCTGCTACTCGGTATTTTTCACATCAGCAACACTGCCAGAGGTGGAAGAAGTGCAAAGTGACTGATAAAAATCCTAGGACTTTTGGATTCATATTCTGACACTTTAGCACTGTGGTACCGAGCCAGATATCTTACCGACATTGGAATAGGACGAGTCATATTAGGCATTTTATCTCATACCAACAAAAATCTGTATGAAGATTCAAATAGATAACACTAAAAACAGTCTGCAACGCAGTGTGCAATGTGTACGCATTCCTAGACTCAGCACAACGTTACATAAGACAAATAGTTTGCTTGTGTTATGACTTTTCTTGGTATGCAGTGCACAGGCCTTGTGTATAGGTGGCGTTGACACTTGGATTCTATCGTGCTGTGGCTCATGAACCAATGGATTTGAAGACGGTAACCTAATCAATCAATTTTCTCCTCGGCGTTTAAAATCTGTGGCAGTTCATTACAGTGTTGGAATACTTCAGTTTCACAGAGCAAAGAGAACATGGGTAGCATTTGATGACGATGGTAAATGTCTGTATTAGTTGATGCAGTAGAGGAGGAACAGTTTTTGTACAATACTGAAAGTAAAATTTATCACCACAAACATAACCTACCTTCAGCGTCGTACAATGTGGGTGGAAGTTTTAAATGACTCAGAACCTACTATCTCGGAAGGAATGCCAAACTCAATTTTTTCATGTGTGGAATATGTTCAGTGTGGAAAACAGGAAGATAAGAGAAAGCAAGACAAGTGTAGAAGATGCAGATGATAATTCTCGATGCTAATAGTTTTCGTATCATAATTTTGCGGAAATCGTTTTTAGTACGTTTGGTTATCGTTGTTAGCTGCTTTCATACATGTCTACCGTCTCTGCATTTCTTTAAAAAGTTACAGTTGCCGAAAGAGTAGAGCATGCCATGTACAAGTAAACCTAGGGATCTACAGGTGACAGAAGAAACTTCAGTAATGAGGTTTCTTTTACGGCGACCAGTATCAGAGTTACCGTAAAATATTACGTAAATCCAACTATGTGTGCGCCTCGGTTGCACAGTGGTAGAGTACCACACTACAAACCCAAACGTCGCGGATTCGACTCCCGCCAGGTTCTAGGATTTTTATCTGTCATTTTCCACTTCTTTCACCTCTGGCAGTATTGCTCAAGTGAAAAATACCGAGTAGCACCGTGGTTCGGAACCCACGTTAAACTGTAGGTCCCCCTATAACTGGCTGGGTATGTCGGTTCGAAGGTTGGAGGAAGGCAACGGCATACCACCTCCAAACTGGACCATGCCTAGTAAAGCACTGTGGTGTTAATACCAATCTTCGGATTGTTGACTGCTTTACTTTTTTTAAAAAACACATTGAATTGCGCGCCAACTCAACGTGCGATGTAGTGCGCTGCGGTGGCAAACCGCGATGAGCAGCACGTTGTGTTTCCATGGGATGTTCAAATGTTTGTATAGCTTATGGTACTTAACTACGGGGTCATCAGTCCCTAAACTTACAAACTACTTATGAACTAACTAATACTAAGGACGGCACAAATATCCATGCCCGAGGGGGCATTCAAACCCCACGACTGTACTGGCCGTGCAGACCGTGACTGGAGCTCCTCAGTCCCCTCGGCCACAGCGGCAGGCTGGGATGCAGCAGGTCGTTTTATAGCGTGCAGATGCTTGATAAACAATATGTCTGGCCACGTAGGACAACACGTCGCGTGTGAGGGAGGGTTTAGGAATAAAGCAAAGGAAACAAAACGCAAAGTCGGTGCGTTTCGCCGGTGGCAAGGTATTCCTACACAATATTAGTAGGTATCCCTTGACTTTTGTATCGTCATTCTAAGTTAACCGGATAGTTTTAATCAGATAATGCATAATGTCGAACGCATAATATTTATTAAGCTACTATGCAGAGCCAGTTTTCGACTTGCTCTATTTGTACCGTATACTCGGTTATTTTCTCCTACCTGTTGCTAGCACAGACGCAGTATTATTCACATGCCGCGTCCGGCGGTCCGGTACGAACGACAGCTCCCAGCGGTGTACCCAGGCAGCTGTGTACACAGGTATTTCCCAACAAGAACGCTGAAAGCGCCGATTTCCGTAAATCTCCCGGAGGTCGCACACGAGGCCGCACGTAATGTTTCGGCATGTACTCGCGGCAGGTAATAGATGGCCGCCTGTAATTGTCCGTGCATAAATCTGGGCCCCCGTATGGCTGACGGCAGTCGAGGGGAAGCCACTCGACGCCCGGCTACGCACGCGGTTATTTAATGCGGACTCGGGAGCCGGTATTTTCTTGGCGTGGTTTATTGCGGTCTTGGCGCATTGTAGCTGGAGGCGCGTATATTTCCCGCGGCGCGGCACGACGGAGCGGTGGGGCCCCTAGGCCGCAATATTGCATCCGCCGGGTGCTGTCTGCGGCCGCCGCGGCCCTCGGGGGACGCGGAGCGGCGGCGAATATTCCGTCTCCAGAGGCCGCTGGGGGCCGGAACCAGGCCCAGGTGCTCCGGGGTACAGCCGCGACCGACTCACTGCCCAAGCCTACCAAAGTCGTCGAAGCAGACTTCGTAAACAGTACCATAAAACGCAGCTACTAGATTCTAAGGAAGGACTGGGACATATACTTGGATTGCACATGATTCACTGTCACCTTTATTAAAAACAATTGTCAGTATCAGTGTAATAAAGAGTTCCTTTATAATAAAGTGACAAATATTACGTTAATAGTCAGCCCAACCCTTAATTACAATTTACTCAAAAAAAAAAAAAAACCCTTGCCTGAAGCGCATATTTAGACAGGCTCAGCGCCTAGAATTATCCTAACAAGGGAACCTCCCCATCGCACCCTCTCAGATTTAGTTATAAGTTGGCGCAGTGGATAGGCCGTGAAAAACTGAATTTTGACACCTTGTATTAGGTAAAATGCTATGTAGGCAGTATGTCACATATTTCTATGCGGCCGTATGGACAGGAATCTGACGAAGAGACTGACAAAAATATGGAGTGTGGCACTATATGGCTCTGAGATATTTAGAAAAGAGGACGAAAGAAGATTAGAAGTATTGGAGGAGTGGGGAAGGGATGAAGTGGGTAGACAAAGTGAGAAAGAGGTAACGGATTTGGCTTGGGCATTGAATGAGAAGAGGTTGTCTGCTGATGGATGCTATGGAGGGAACAGTGAATGGAAGAAGAGGACGCAGAAGATACCAGGTGGTTGACACTATAAAGATAGGAAACAGTTACGAGAAAACAAAGAGGGTAGCAAACGACAGGGCAGAACTCTGATGATGACTTCTAGTGTTGAATCAGCCTGTGGCAATCCAAATGCGTGGAGGACTACGGGCAGCAAATATGCGATTTCATCGACGCATTACGGGAGTTACCTCACTGTATCACATAAAATAGATGAAATAAGTAATAAAGTTTGTATAAAAACCTGTTACATACTAGATGAGTATCAACAGAACTCCGAAAGGCATTTCTTGAATACGAACCCACTTGGTGAGAAAAGATGCTAACAATAAATATAAAAGACACAACAGGCTTAAACTATAGAAGAGGAAGAAGACTGTTCAACTTGCATGCCCATACAGCTAGCTCAAATTATCAGGATGTGTCGTGTGTTATAGTCTATGCATACTGAACAAAACAATCGATCCGAAGATCGGTCGTCAATGAGTCGAAACAAGAAATCAATATGGCTAATTTTGAGACCTTGAATTAGGTAAAATGCTAGGTAGTCATTATGTCACATATTTCTATACAGCCGTATGGACAGGAATCTGAGGAATAGACTGACAAAAATATGGAGTGTGGCACTATATGGCTCTGAGACATGGACATTGAGAAAAGAGGACGAAAGAAGATAAGAAGCATTCGAGATGTGGACTTCGAGGAGGATGGGAGGGAGGATGAGAAAGAGGTAACGGAATTGGCTTGGGCATTGGATGAGAAGATATTGTCTGCTGATGGAGCTATGGAGGGAACAGTGAATGGAAGAAGAGGACGCAGAAGATACCAGGTGGTTGACACTATAAAGATAGGAAACAGTTACGAGAAAACAAAGAGGGTAGCAAACGAGAGGACTGCATGGAGAGCTGCATGTGAAGACCTGCCTCAGGGCAGAACACTGATGATCATGATGACTGATTTCTAGTGATGAATCACCGTGTCCAATCCGAATGCCTGTAGGACGTTACCTGCCATAGCGTGGAGTGCCAAAGAATATCCGTCGTACAGTTCATAAGATCCGACTGTACGGTTCGCATCTGTGGTAGACTCTACGAATCCATTGGGGAAAGTTGTCAATAAGTCACTGTGTAGTATGATGGAGGCTTCATAATGGTGAGGGTTATTTGTTCATGGATTCCACTGTAGCAGACGTCCTTCATCATCTTCCGTGGAGATGGACATCCATAAACTTTAAATAGAAAACAGTTCAGGGTCGGCGAATCTGATTTCACTCCATCACGTTCATGTTCAACTTATAGGACACAATTATATACATAAAAAGGGCAATAATTGCCCGAAACCGGTCGATAACACAATCGACGACAATAACATTGTTACATCCTTTACATCGAGAAAACTGGAAGAAGTTGTGTTGAACTATGAAAAAATAAGCAAAATATAAAAACTCAAGGGTCCATGTCGAGCACATTGCGAGCATATCAGGGCTGTGGTCTTCTGAGTAGTGTGAGGCGCTGTGGAGCGAGAGGTCTTTGGTTCACGCCTTTCCTCCAACAAAATTTATTTTAATTATTTTATTTTTATTTATTTATTCATTTATTTTTATTTTCACAAAATTATGATCTGTCCGTCCGTTCATTGACGTCTCTGTTCGCTGTTATTAGTTTAGTGTCTGTGTTTTGCGACCGCACCGCAAAACCGTGCGATTAGGAGACGAACAGAAGTGCCTCTCCAATGCCAACGTAAAACATTTCATCGCAAGGTGATACGTCAACCGATTCCTTCACAGGAGAACACGTCTGATGTATTCTATACGACACTGATGGCGGTGTGTGCGTGATATGACAGAAATCTTGTAGACCCACCTAACGTGTACACTTGGTGAATGGGTAAAGAGATTGTACCTTGCCCGATTTAGGTTTTCTTGTGGATGTGATAATCACTCCCCAAAAAAAGTGATGGAAACATAAGGGTTTGTCACATAAACTGCAACAAATGAATGCAACAGTTTCATAGTCTGAAAATGAAAAATATTAAAAATCTCGCCTTTTGATAAGTTCAAATCAAGGACCTCTCGCTCTGGAGTTCCTAAAGTTACCTTTAGGAACTGCGGAGCGAGTAGGTTTTTCGTTTGAACTTTTTCAAAGGCGCTCCAGCGCTCACTGTCTGCTCTACGTTGCTTACCTTTCGCATAGGCTTTTAAGTTTTTATATTTTGCTTATTTTTTCATAGTTCTTCCTGTTTTCTTGATTGATCTGTGTTCAGTTTCTAAAGGCCTATCCAGTGCGCCAACTTATAACTTAATCTGAGTGTGGTGCGATGGGGAGGTTCCCTTTTAAGTAAAACAAAGGAAACAGAATTTACTGATTTGTAATAAATTATTACAGATGAAAAACAATTACAGATTCTTCCGGATATCGTTGCAATTATAAAATACTATCGACGCAATAAGAGGCTGCAATGCTATTGGCTAACAACCTATACCCTGGAAATATTGGCCTCAACTCGATACTAACAACAACAGCCGGCCGCGGTGGCCGAGGAGACTGAGGCGCTCCAGCCACGGTCTGCACGGCCACTACGATCGGGGGTCCGAATCCCCCCTGGGGCATGGATATTTGTGCCGTCCTTAGCCTTAGCTAGTTCATAAGTAGTTTCTAAGCTTAGGGACTGATGACCCCGTAGTTAAGTCCCATAAGTTCCACAAACATTTGAAAATTTTTAAACAACAACAGCAATGAACAAGGAGTCTCTCCTCAAACACTAAAGTATAGCACATTAAATTAAAAAAGTTAATTAAAACAATCTGGGTGTTAAGCCAAGCAACTGACCGAACGACAAAGTGAATAAAGCTAAACGCACAAACCTTCACATTAACCCACTGCATTATACAGTGATGCACCATACAACAAACAAAAATGTTCAAATGTTTGTAAATCTATTGGACCAAACTGCTTGGTCATCAGACCGTAGCTTACAAACTACTTAACCTAAGGTAAACTAACCTAAGGACAACACACACACCCATGCCACAGGGAGGACTCGAACCTATATATATATATATATATATATATATATATATATATATATATATATATATATATATATATATACTAAACATGTTTATTAGCGAAGGCTGAGCCAGTATGACTGATGACCACAGGCAGACTCTACTTGGTGTAAAACGCACTAAACCACAGTGAAACGAACGTGAAGATCTTGACACACAAATATCAATCACGAATACCGGGGGTCAAAGTCAAACCGATATCAAATCAAACAGTGCTCACCCACTATTACTCCCAGTTACAGGTGCTCACGTCGTCGCCAGTGCTTCGAAGAATCAACAAGCGACACCTTGCCACGCTTCCATACACTGGCCACCGAAGAAAAATGCGTGATAGTCACGAATAACGGCAACACTCGCGGTGGCACACACAATCCTCCGGGCACCGCGAGATTTCAAGCAGTACATCAATTGGAATACAACAACTGCCCGCACTCAGAGCGGAAGTTCCACCAGGCCGGCACGGCCTAGTATTACCGGCGTTTCAACATCCAAGCGACCACCAGCCTGTCGACGGAAGTCCTTGTAAACAGCACCCGCGTGTCTTCAACTGCCGGCCGTCCATCGCACTGCCCAGCCCGCTTTCCATCGGTCCGCAACACGCAACTGCAGTCAGTTTCACGTGCCCACTCCAGCATAAAAAGATCCCAATACACGATGTCCGAGCAACCAGTCAATCGCAGCTTATACAATACAGGGAAAAAATTAGTACCCCTGGAAAATCAAAAACTGATTTTCTGTGGCTGCTGAAGCCACATTGCAGATATTAGATGTACTCGTAATGGTTACAGGGTTGTCAACAACGTAGCGACATAGCTGCAAGAGTGCCACCTGATTTAAGCTTGTTGTTGTTGTTGTTGTTGTTGGTTGTTTTGCTTTAAGCTTTAATAAGAATGTTTACAGCCATAGGACTCACTGTGATATCGACGTGTGAAGCAAACAGGTGCCACACCACTAACAAGGAGATCACATGGGTATCGGATTTTAGAATTTTTTGGTATTTACCATCATCATCATCAGAGACTGATTATGCCTTTCAGAGTTCAGTCTGGAGCATCGTACCTCTAATAAAATTCCCCCATGATCCCCTATTCAATCCTAACATTGATGCCTCGCCTGATGTTATGCCTTTTACTTCAAAATCATTCTTCACCGAATCTAAGTACTTTCTTCTTGGTCTACCTCGACTCCTCTTATCCTCCGCTGCCGAGCTCATGGGTCACTTAGCTAACCTTGCTTCTCCCATGCGTGTAACGTGACCCCACCATCTCAGTTGGTTCGCCGTAACAGCTTCATCTATGATTTTCATTCCCAGTTTTTCTTTGATTTCCTCATTATGGACACCCTCCAGCAATTGTTCCTGTGGTGTCGCACAAGTCCAAAGTGCGCAACACCTAATTTCGCCGCGCGCCGCCATGCACGCACGGCGCGGCGTTCTTACGACGTCAGCCACGAGCGCCCTCTGCTACAACTACGCTCGTGGCCACCACTGAACGACATCGTTCACTTGGAACTGAGACAGGAACCAGTTAACACTTCGGAATCAGATAGGCACCAGTGAAGACTTGGCTATCGGATAGGCACTAGGCAGGCCTCTAGCTCAACTATGTATCAGCATTCTGCCGTACTGAGCTATGTAAAAGTTAAGTATTACTAAGTCTCTAAGAAATATAGATCTCGTTCTAATTTACTATAGTGTTTCTAGTTTTTGCTGTCCCACAGGCTGGTCACCTCCTACCTTCACAAGCGAGAATCCTTTATTCCTGTGTCGGTCTCTTTTTACTCGGCCACCGACACCTACGACGGAAACGAGACACAAAAGCGGCGACGAGGCTGGGACACAAAAGTTCCCATCTATTAGTACCTGCAATCATTCTTGCTACGTAACCTGTATCCACCCAACTTTCACTCCCATACAACAAAGTTGGTCGAAAGATAGAGCGGTACTTACTTCCTTCTTGCAGAAGAGAGTAGATCTTAACTGAGCACTCACTGCATTAGCTTTGCTGCACCTCTATTCCAGTTCTTTCACTATGTGCCATCCTGTGAGAAAATACATCCCAGGTATTTGAAACTGTCTACCTGTTCTAACGTCGTTTCTCCTATTTGGCACTCAATCTGTTTAAATCTCTTTCCCACAGATATTATTTTAGTTTCGGAGATGGTGATCTTCATATAATAATCCTTGCACCTCGGATCGAGCTCTGAAATATTAGTTTGCAACCTTTCAATTGAATCGGCCATTACAACTAAGTCATCCGCATATGCGAGACTGCTTGTTTTCACCTATTTTAATCCAGCCCTGCCAGTCAACTGTTTTCAGCATATGATTCATGAATAGTATGAACAATAGTGGTGACAGGTTACAGCCGTGTCTTACCTCTGAAACTAGACTGAACCATGAGCTTAATTTGCCATCTAACTGCTGCCTGACAGTCTACGTAAAGCCCTTTAATTGTCTGCAGTAGTTTGCCTCCTATACCATAATCTTGTAGAACTGAGAGTAGCTTGCTATTTATGGTACGTGAAATTCAGAACTCAAATAACAACTGTGTGGCTTAGCACAGAAGCCATGTATGTATTGATAAGGGAGCTGGAGGAACTGTTTTCCTCCCTGGCAGGAAAGAGCAGACGACCTAAGCAACGGGCGGTCGACTGACCGAGTGCTTTTAGTAGACAATAGGAGTTTCACAACAGTGCTCGTCCATAGTGTGGCATGTTGACTCACCCAGATAGCTTACACTCTGCCACTGACACAGCGAATGGTCTTCATATGCTTACACAAAACTAATTTTTGTTTCTGCTAGATGGCTTCCTTGCAACAGCACAGACACCAGAACAACATTATTCACTATATTTACCATACACCCTCTTCCGTTTCAATTTAACTGTAGGATCAAGTGTAGGTACGACATTTTTTACTATATTTGCAGTTTGGAGTATAAACACGATACCATTAAAGTTTGAATCAGAGTCTTTACTTAATTTAATTTACATTTATTTCTATTGTTAAAGATAATAAATTAAATTTTGTACCTCTCAGAATAACATTACTTTTATTTTACTGAGACATTGCCTAATATCACATTCCTGTAACTGGTCAGATCACTTATCAGCAATGATTATATCTTCTACTTACACAAATGGTCGTTCGGTTCATGTAAAGCACAATTGAGAACCTCGTACCTATCGTAGGCTGAAACGTGTCTGCGTGTCATGGGAGATTTTATTCACCTGAAGAGCCAAATGTTTTAGGGTACAAAACATTGTAGATCTATCCTTGCTTGCTAATGACAGGTGGAAGAACTCGTGTGTCATGTTTTAGAGATGGGTCTTCAGCACATATAGTTAAATCCGCTGCAATGTAACGCAGCAAAAAGAATTTAATTCCTTCTGAAGAAGACATCTATAGTGGTGTCGAAACTAGAGATTAAAACAACAACAACAACAAAAAAGTAGGCATCAGTCTGAAGGTTGGTTTGAACACCACAGTGCATCGCTAGGCGTGGATCTATTTGGAGGTGGTATGCCGTTGCCTACTTCGGACTGACTCACGCAGCCAGTTATAGGAGAACCTAAAGCTTAATGTGGTTTCTGAACAACTCGACATTTTCCACATCAGCAACAACGCCGGAGGCGAAAGGAGTGAAAAGTAACAGAAGTGTGTCTTGTGCGGATCGAACACGCGCTCTGTGGATTCAGTGTCTGAAACTATACCACTGTGCTCCCAGGGGATACGATCAATAAAATATTTCCTCAAAGTGATTGTCTGCAAGCTTGTTGATCTGGAGAGAGAAATTTGTATATCTTTACTTACCTGGTCAGAAAAACGGACAATATAGTGGGTATTTTAACCTTCTTGCAGGCAGATGAGAGGAGACAAAATATTAATGTCAGGCCATGACGTACGAGAGTTAGAAATAGCAGAATACAATCACGACCGATACAAAATCGTTACATGTTTGCACCTTCAAAGCGTTGTATAAAACCCTTTGCACTGTGCTGGGATGGCCGAGCGTTCCAAGATGCCTAGCTGGGAGCACTCCGCGGCTTGCCGTCGGAGATTCGAGTCCTCCGTCGGTCATGGGTGTATGTGATGTCTATAGCATAAGTTAGTTTAAGTAGTCTGTAACCCTAGGGTCTGTCAACCAGAGTAGTTAAGTCTTATAGATTTAAAAACTTTTGAGAACCCGTTGTCAGCGAAGTGAATGGCGTAGTGTACTATTAGCAGTGCCGGTTCTGTTGATGGTGCAAATGGAGAGATCTACTAGCTGTCGAATCTGTGGAACAGTTCTGAAGCGAATGCCACTAATTGGTTCAAATTCAAATGTTTGTAGAGCTTATGGGACTTAACTACGGGGTCATCAGTCCCTAAACTTACAAACTACTTATGAACTAGCTTAGACAAAAGACGGCACAAACATCGATGCGCGAGGGGGGATTCGAACCCCCGACCGCAGCGGCCGTACGCTAATTGGTTCCTTCATCTTCGGAAACAAATGAAAGTCTCAAAAACTTCGGGGAGTATGGTGAAAAGTACGTTACTTCCCAGTCCCGACAACCGAACTGACCAGTCGCAGCTTGCGCTGTATGCGCCCGCGCATTGTCGTGCAAAATGATGGGTGGGTTTCGCAAAAAGTGTTGCCACTTCTTTCACAAAACTGATCACAGGCGATGCTCTAAACCCGAACAGTAATACTGTTCACTGACGGTCTGCCGCGGTGGAACGTAATGCTTTAGTGTAACACAATCACACTCATACACGAGAATCGCCATAACTTTCAACACACTGGGGTTCCGACGCAATTTCGACTTTCGTGGCGACCCATAATGACGCCATTCGTTGGATTGGCGTTTCAGTTTTAGCTCGTACGATGTGGCCCATGTGACATGCAGTGTGACACCGTTACGTAGACTGCTCCCTCACGAGTGACTGCGTTTCCGTTGATTGTTTGTTTGTAGAGCTTATGGGCTTAACTGCGGGGTCATCAGTCCCTAAACTTACAAACTACTTATGAACTCTAACAATTTTCTTAAAAGGGCAACCACAGCTTAAATACATATTTATGGAATTCTCTACACAATCACCACAAAAAATAAAGATTGAAAATTAAAATTGACTTCGATGATGTCTTAGACATTTCCAAGACATCACACATGCGACACTCCAGTTTGACTATGCGCGTGTTGGTTACCGCGTCGCATCACTTCCCGGTCTTGGGAATGCCGTCTGTTTTCCTGATACCCATCAATGGTTTCTTTATAATGGATAAACCGGGAATGTTATTTACCTAAAGACGACCACACCCTGTTGTGGGAATATTTTAACAAGGTTCCCTGAAAGCTGGATGCTGTTACAATTATTATGTAATCATTTTCTTATGTCATCCACCTGAATTATGCATCTTTACTGATGAGAAACCGGTAGTGTCGGAATAAACACATCTTGACAGCTGTTACGATTTCATTCTTTACACACCTCCACCTAAGATATCATCCAAGTCAATTTTAATTTTCAAACATTATTTTTTTGTGGTGATTGTGTAGAGAATTCCATAAATACTTATGAACTACCTTGTACTAATAACGGCACAAATAACCATGCCCGAGGGGGGATTCGAACACCTAACCGTAGTGGCCGCGCAGACTGCGACTGAAGCGCCGCAGAACGCTCGGCCACCGCGCCCGGCCTCCCTCGACTGCGGTGACGTGGGAGGAGTCCATTGGCTCGGAGGTAAGGTAGCTATGATTCTCTCCATAATCGATTTGTTGGGGCAACAGCTGATAAATTTGATGGTGGAAGAAAGTACCAGAAGCTGTATAACAATTATTTACTTCCAGAATGAAACTTTCACTCTGCAGAGGAGTGTGCGCTGATATGAGACTTCCAGGCAGATTAAAATTGTGTGCCGGAACCGAGACTCGAACCTAGGACCTTTGCATTTCGCGGCCAAGCGCTCTACCGACTGAGCTATCCCGACACGACACATAATGCCGCCTCACGACTTTACTTCCGCCAGTACCTCGCCTCCTTGTTTCCAAACTTTCAAAAGTTGTGAGGCGGCATCGTGAGTCGTGACGGGATAGCTCAGACGGTAGAGGGCAAAGAAGGGCGTAAGGCAAAGAAATGTTCAAATGTTTGTTAAGCTTATGGTACTTAACTACGGGGTCATCAGTCCCTAAACTTACAAACTACTTATGAACTAGATACGAACTAAGACGGCACAAATATCCATGCCCGAAGGGGGATTCGAACCCCTGACCGTAGTGGCCGTGCTGACTGTGCGTAAGGCAAAGGTCCCAGGTTCGAGTCTCAGTTCCGGCACACAATTTTAATCTATCAGGAAGTTTCATATCTGCACACACTCCGCTGCAGAGTGAAAGTTTCATTCAGGAAACATCCTTTAGGTTGTGGCTAAGCCATATCTCCACCATAACCTTTCTTCCAGGAGTCCTAGTCTTGCAAGGTTCGCCGGCCGCGGTGGCCGAGGGGACTGAGACGCTTCAGTCACGGTCTGCACGGCCACTACGGTCGGGGGTTCGAATCCCACCTCGGGCATGGATATTTGTGCCGTCCTTAGTTGTAGGAAGTTCATAAGTAGTTTGTAAGTTTAGGGACTGATGACACCGTAGTTAAGTCCCTTAAGCTTAACAAACATTTGAACATTTTGCAAGGTTCGCAGTAGAGCTTCTGTAAAGTTTGTAAAGTAGGAGACGAGGTACTGGCGAAAGTAAAGTTGTGAGGTGGTATCGTGAGTCGTGTTGGGATAGCTCAGTCAGTAGAGCGCTTGCCCACGTAAAGCAGAGGTCCCAGGTTCGAGTCTCGGTTCCGGCACACAATTCTAATCTGCCAGGAAGTTTCAATTATTTATTTAATTACGCAACCGAGTTCGGTGTTACAATTACACCATCTTCAGGCGCCCGTGGCGCAACTGTCAGTATTAATACAGTAAGGGTTGCCGTTAGTACTGGTAGCCGTAAATGTCTAGATGAAAAAAAAAAGTTAGGAAAAGAAACAACATATGAAGTCGTAGGTATGTCAACAACGTGTGCTATCAGCGGCAATAGTTGAATACGAGGCGCGTCCAGAAAGTAAGTTCCGTTTGGTAATAAAATGAAATTGTACACAGATACAGAAGAAATTTTTATTGCAGAAAATTCTACAACTCTTAAACTACTTTTCCACATAACTGCCGAAATTTTGTAGGCAGTTGTTATAGAGTGCCACAAGTTTTTGCATGCATCTTTCACCGAAGGTTGCCGCCTGTGTATTCAACCATGTGGTAACAGCTCTTCATCATCGTTGAAGTGTTGATAGATTTTAGGTGTAAGAAGAGATGAAAGTCGCTAGGAGAGAGGTCCGAGATGTATGGAGGATGATCAAACAGGTTCCATTGAAATTTCCGTAAGAATTGTTTGGTCACATTTGGTGTATGAGGTCAGGCATTAACGTGAAAAAAAAAAAAAAAAATCTTTTGACAGTAATCCTCTTCTTACACCTAAAATCTGTTTTTGGTGGACAACACTTCAACGATGATGACGAGCTGAAACAACATCTTACCACATGATTGAATACACAGGCGGCAACATTCTATGAAAAATGTTCAAATGTTTGTAAATCTTATGGGACTTAACTGCGGGGTCATCAGTCCCTAAACTTACAAACTACTTATGAACTACTTACGAACTAGGACGTCACAAACATCCATGCCCGAGGGGGGATTCGAACCCCGACCGTAGTGGCCGTGCAGAGCGTTACTGAAGCGCCTCAGTCCCCTCGGCCACCGTGGCCGGCAACATTCTATGTTCAAATGTTCAAATGTTTGTGTAGTCTATGGGACTTAACTACGGGCTCATCAGTCCCTAAACTTACAAACTACTTGTGAACTACTTACGAACTAGGACGGCACAAATATCCATGCCCGAGGGGGGATTCGAACCCCCGACCGTAGAACATTCTATGAAAAAGGCACAAAAAACCTTGTGCCATGCTATAACAATTGCCTACAAAATTTCGAAAGCTATGTAGAAAAGTAGTTTAACAGTTGTAGATTTTTGTACAATCAATATTTTTTTTTCTGTATCTGTACCCGTTCGTTTTATATAACCAAACGGAACTTACTTTCTGGACGCGCCTCGTACATTGCATAGTGTCGCCACAGCACTGTTGTCACTATTTACGTCCCAACCCCCGTATATTATCTGAGTGCTGCTCAAGAGCCACGAATCAAAGGTGACCGAATTGATGCTCTCTTCCCTGATCTAATTTTGTGACGATCCGCATCGCGCGAAGTAAACACGTAATTCTGAGTAAACAGCAGCTTCAGAACTGGCGCGTCAATGTTTGCGCCACCGTCTCGCAGCGGTAAATGAGGAACTCGCCTGGCTGATCCGTGGCGCGGCGACGAGACGCCAGACACCCGACCGGTTGTCAGCTGGCTGCGAGAAAGGCGGCTGGCCGGGAGAAAGCGCCCATTGTGGCCGCCCTAGCTCGTCTCTCTCTCAGAGCACCCCGACAAACTGCCGGCGACAGGCGCAGCCCCACAATCGACCCGGCGCCGCGTCGCTCTTCAAAAGTCCTCCTCATCTGCAGGCGCCAGACGGCCCCGTCTGAAATTAACGCTCCACCTTTTGTAAACAATTCCGGCTGCAACCCGATACACTTGTAGGCCTACCCGCGGCACTCTGCTCCTCACAAAGAGATGCAGCTTCCGCCCGCGTTTGTGTGGCTTTTGCGGCTTCACACAGGAATGAGGGACCCCGTGGGAGTATCAGTTGCACTGTAACGGATACCATTACCGCAGCTTGCACGTGCTAACAGTCGCAGGAAACAATCATTGGCGGAAAATATTTCTGTGGAGCGTAACGCTGTACACTCCTGGCCATTAAAATTGCTGCACCATGAAGATGACGTGCTGCAGACGCGAAATTAAACCGACAGGAGCATCCACAAAAGGTTGGCGCCGGTGGCGACACCTACAACTTGCTGACATGCGGAATGTTTCCAACCGATTTCTCATACACAAACAGCAGTTGACCGGCGTTGCCTGGTGAAACGTTGTTGTGATGCTTTGTGTAAGAAGGAGATATGCGTTCATCACGTTTCCGACTTTGATAAAGGTCGGATTGTAGCCTATCGTGATTGCGGTTTATCGTATCGCGACAATGCTGCTCGCGTTGGTCGCGATACAATGACTGTTAGCAGAATACGGTATCGGTGGGTTAAGGAGGGCAATACGGAACGCCGTGCTGGATCCCAACGGCTTCGTATCACTAGCAGTCGAGATGATAGGCATATTATCTGCATGGCTGTATCGCATCGTCCAGCCACGTCTAGTTCCCTGAGTCAACAGATGGGGACGTTTGCAAGATAACAACCATATGCACCAACAGTTCAACGACGTTTGCAGCAGCATGTACTATCAGCTCGGAGACCACGACTGCGATTACCCTTGACGCTGCATCACAGACAAGAGCGCCAGCGATGATGTACGCAACGATGAACCTGGGTGCACGAATGGCATAATGTAATGTTTTCGGATGAATCCAGCATCATGATGATCGAATCCGTGTTTGGCAACATCGCGGTGAACGCACATTGGAACCGTTTATTCGTCATCGCCATACTGGCGTATCATCCGGCGTGGTGGTATGGGGTGCCATTGGTTATGCATCTCGGACACCTCTTGTTCGCATCGACGGCACTTTGAACAGTGGCCGTTACACTTCAGATGTGTTACGACCCGTGGCACTACCCTTCATTCGATCCCTGCAAAACCCTACATTTCAGCAGGATAATGCACGACCGCAAGTTGCAGGTCCTGTAAGGGCCTTTCTCGATACGGAAAATGTTCGACTGCTGCTCTGGCCGGCACATTCTCCACATCTCTCACCAACTGAAAACGTCTGGTCAATGGTGGCCGAGCAACTGGCTCGTCACAGTACGCCAGTCACTACACTTGATGAACTGTAATATCGTGTTGAAGCTGCATGGGAATTTGTATCTGTACACGCAATCCAAGCTCTATTTGACTCATTGCCCAGGCGTATCAAGGCCGTTATTACGGCCAGAGGTCGTGGTTCTGGGTACTGATTTTTTAGGATCTATGCATCCAAATTGCATGAAAGTGTAATCAGATGTCAGTGCTGGTACAATATATTTGTCCAATGAAACCCGTTTATAATCTGCATTTCTTCTTGGTGTAGCAATTTTAATGGCCAGTAGTTTTTCAGTTGTCATACTATGAGTATTTATTAGTATGATTTAGATATCTGCATGGTGCAAAAATTGGCAATGTAGATTCAATTATAATAAGTGTGAAGTAATCCATATGACCACTAAAATATCCGTGAAATGCCAGTTACACGAAAATCAGTCAGAGCTACAGGTCGTCAATTGTACTAAATACTTAGGAGTAACAATTACAAAGAACTTAAACTGAAAAAAACACAAAGAAAATATTGTAGTGAAGGCGAACCAGTGAGTACGTTTATTGGCAGAACACGTCGAAGAACACGTCGAAGATGCAACAGTTCTACCAAAGAAACTGCCTACACTAGACTTGTGCGTCCTATTTTGGAGTATTGCTGCGCATTGTGGGATCTACACCAAGTGGGACTGACGGACGATTTAGAGAAAATTTAGAGAAGCGCTGCTCATTTGGATTATAGTCATACGGGGGAGAGAGTGTCACGGAAATGATGCACGAGTTGGGATGGAAATCATTAAAAGAAGGGTGTTAGTTTCACAGAATATGACAGTAAATGCGAATGGGCAAAGCTGAAAATGTGTACCCAGCCAGATCAGATGTGACGTCTGTTCTTTATTAACAAACGCCACACACACACACACACACACACACACACACACACACACACACATATATATATATATATATATATATATATATATATATATATATATATATGTGTGTGTGTGTGTGTGTGTGTGTGTGTGTTATTTGTTGCGGTGAGATCTATTTGCGAAATTTCTACCACAAACTTTCTCTTCAGCATGCGCACATATATTGTTAACACCCACCTAGGTAGGGAGACATGATCATCATAATAAAATACATCAGATCGAAAACAGAAAGATTTAGGTACTCCTTTTCCCGCGATCTGTTAGAGAGTGAAAGTATAGAGAAATATCATTAAGGTGGTTCGATGTATAACTTATACTAGAAATCAGATCATTTACTTAAATATGAAACAACAGGGAGTCCACGACAGATACCTTAAGCACACACGCTCTCCTTACTTAGCTGTGCCGAAGTGTGAGTGAGGATAATTGGGTTTATTATTGTTCTCTAGTAGCCACTTTCAAAGCTACCATCTGCAGTTAAACAACGTGAATAAACAATTTAATTATGAAATGGGAAAAATTCATTATGTTCTGCAAAATTATTTAGTTTGCTACAAACCGGCTATCGGCTTCTTAAGGCCATCATCAGATAATAGTGAATGTCGCTAACATTTCTTCTCAGATACGTCACTTACAAAGATGTTATTAAATTACAGGTGATACATTTCACATGCTCACAGGAAAGTGTTACTTTTTCATGGCACTGAATTACATTTATTAATATATGAAAAGGCTGATGTTATATGTTGAAGTTCTAAGGTTCATTATTATCGTTAAAAGCAGAGGTTAGAGAAAAAGGTGGGGGTTATATTTGATATATTTAACAAACTGATAACTAAAACTTATTTCAGTAGAGGGAAAGGGAAACTGAGCTTGGTCTTTTAATACTACACTGGCGTCGTTTGCCATATGTTTTTATTGATTTCTGTATCTGCAATAGTGTCACTTTTCGTCTTTTCTTTAGAGAATGTAAGATTTCACAGTCTAAAAGTATTGTAGCGCCTGACTCATACTATGGTTGATTGTAGGAAGAAAGAAACGAGATTATGACTTAAATCAATATGCCTGACATCCGCTTCCCAATTAACAGGTGACATGCCTGTTAATCTTCTGTAGCTGTGACCGTTGCCAGTATTGGACCTTCTCTCTTCTAGTAGGGGTTTATATTATTTGTAAATGAATAAAAATGATTGCAACAGAGGAAGGCTACAGCCAAAAAGTCAGACAGTTCATTGAAATAATCTTTGTATTCTGAAAGTAGCATATAAAATTACGAGGTAGCCTGTTACATCTTATTAAATGATTACTGATTCTTGCTGCAGGACAAGATATACAGTAGAGAGCAAACATCCAAAATGAAGCACATTCAAATAGTTCGATCAGCCTTTAACGAGGGAGAAAGAGAGCGTACTGAGTTTCATGAAAATTTCCTTTGGCCATGAGAACAGTAGACTGAGCCCGAAACAGGGGCGGCACAAAAACTAAAGGAAAAGCATCTTAGTAATCATCGCGCTTATCGCCCGATATGCAGACCGTTGCATATTTATTTAACTCGCAGCCGAATGCAATTACTTCACTTTAATCGCGAATACCTTTTCGGTGAAACTGTGAAGTTCCTGTCGGTCAACGAGATATCACCAAGACTGAGCATGGCGGCTTCTGCACAATAGGCAATCGTTGACCTGTCCTACGAACTGCAAGCATCTGAAGCAACTGCCGAAATAAGAGCAGCCACATCGCTCACGCCCGTTTTATTAACGCGAGTTTCGCACTGCTGATTCTTCCGCCAACCTGACCCAGAGTACAATTAGAGTTCGTTGTGGCACGCAAGGCTCGGTTTCACCAAGCAAACGGTAATTATAGATTGTCGAGGAAAATTAGTTTTATATGATTTTATTGGCGATTAATTTTACCAAATTCTTGAATATTAATCGGACCTAACTTTGTAATACTTCAAACGAATCGTCATTTTTCATTAGATCGGGATCCGTCGTCAGAAATTTAAGAATTATTTTATTATGCCCACTCTCTTTGTCCTAATGACTGACCACGTGGTTTATGACACTTTTGTGGTGGTCTGTGAAAATTCTTAGCTCTACAGTGTGATAATTTACAGCTTCTCTCACGTTCTGATAATCTAATTCATTGTCATAAAGCTGCAACAATTTCCTGTGAACCTGTGAATCTGTATCACCTGTAATTTAATAACATCTTTGTAAGTGGCATATCTATGAAGAAATGTTAGCGAAATTCAATTGTTACCTGATTATGGTCTAAGAAGCCGAAAGCCTGTTTCTAACCAAATAAATAATTTTGCAGAACATCAGGAATCTCTCCTTTTTCATGATATTATCATGTTCTCTCAAGCACCGACGGAAAATTCAATTAATGTTGAACAGTCTAATTTAATTCAGTGTTCTCAGCTAATTCTGCACAAAAGACATTAGGTAATCTGGTGTCGAATGTATGATGACGGATATCATCAAATGGGAACCATTCAAACTGAACTCTTTGGAAGAGAAGTGGAAAAATTCACCACCGCAGATAAATTTTTCCAATCCTCCAGCACTGAAAAATGTGTGTCCCTCTCATCTTTCAAATCTAGTGCCACGTATACCAGCTTTCCAGTTTCAATGAAGCGCATGGACTACTCAGCTGTACAAACAAACAAGTATACAGTGTCGGAAACTGAGCTTAAAAAAAGGAAAAAAAGGAGCGTTGTTTTCGTTCCGCATTCTGTGCAGAAGTGCATGTCAGAGTAGCGTTCACCGGTGTGCAGGCAGCGCAGTGCAAAAACGCGCGCGCGTTTCCGCGTGCTCGCTCCAGCGGCGGCGGCGTCTGCAGCCACTTTGCGCCCGCGGCGTGCCGCGTCGCTCACAAGAGCGTGCGGCGCTCCCCTGCCTGGCGCGGAGAGAGGCGCACTGCCCACTGGCGCAAGTAAAGCGGCCTGACTGGCGCCAGTGCAGCGTGCACTCGCCGTAGCCAGAGGGCTCCGCTGCAGCGGGGAAAAAAAAAAAGAAAACTCTGGCGAGCATCACTTTCCGACCGGCCGACCAGAGCCCTGAATACCGAGCGGTGCAGCTTTTGCGCAGCCCCCAGGAGCAGACGTCACGGGTCGGAGCGGTGTATTGGAAGTGGCCCGGCTTTCCGCGTCTGAGGTTAGAATCCTCCCTCGGACATGGATGTGTGTGTTGTCCATAGAATTTAGGTAGTTTATAAGTCTAGGGACTGGTGACCAACGTAGTTTGGTCACATAGAAATAAAAAACATTTGAATTTGAACATTGTTGTTGCACCGCCAAGAGTTATGAAATCCGTCCTCGTCGTTTTTTTCTTGATACTTCTATTTACTGCTGCATCAGCCAAAATATTATAGTTTCCTTCTGCGCCAGGCGAGTCGTAATGTTCGGATCTCTTAGTCATCATCATGCCTAAGATGTTGTCTCCACGTGTCGGCCCCCAATTTAACGGCTTAAGATAATTTTCGGATAAAGTATTCAGAAAAATTTTGTTCGATTCTCTGTTCCTGCCACCCAACTTTTAAATCTATTATACACTCGTTAAGTTTCCATCAGAAAGTATGACTAAGGAATTTGCGATAAATATTTTCCAAGCTTGCCTTCAGAAGTTCTGTCACTCCTGTTGCTGAGCCAGGGAGAATATAAAAATATCCAGTGAGCTGTTCAAGCCACTTTCCTATTGTCATCTGGTTTCAGCCCCCTTTCCGTCCCAAGTTCTACTTGCGTATATTGACCATTTATGAGAACAGTTCTGTGAACGTTCCGTAGAGGCTCCTCTCACTACATAAAACTTTTCTCTCTCCGTTCTGTTCTGCTGAGAGCTGTCCTTTCCGGAAGCAGTAGGCGTCTTATAAGGCCTGTGGATAGCTTTTCCTACAAAAAATAATAAAAAAAATATATAAAGAAGTTCACCTTCACTTCATTACTGTAATTGTTGCTTCCTGCATTTAGTGCATATCTGACCTATTCAAGAGCATCCTACGTTTCTCCATCCGGTAGCGGAGGTCGAAAAATTCACATCACATCAAAGCAGAAGATCACCATTCTTTCTAGGAACGATGATACAAATTTATATTTCAGCTTTCACCCCTCGAGAGCTTAATCGAGATAATTCTAAAGGGTCCGAATGTTCAAATGTTTGTAATTATGTGTGACCAACCTACTGTGGTCATCAGTATCTAGATTTACAAATTACTTAGACTTATTTCCACTAACCTAAGGACAACAAACACACCCATGTACGAAGGAGAACGGCCGGCCGCGGTGGCCGAGGTGACTGAGGCGCTCCAGTCACGGTCAGCACGGCCACTGGGGGGTTCGAATCCCCCCTTGGGCATGGATATTTGTGCCGTCCTAGTTCGTAAGTAGTTCATAAGTAGTTTGTAAGTTTAGGGACTGATGACCCCGTAGTTAAGTCCCATAAGCTTAACAAACATTTGAACATTTCGAAGGAGAACTCGAACCTCCGACGCTAGAGGCCGCACGATTCGTAACGTGGCACGCCAAACCACACGGAATTCGAAAGGGATCAGTTTTAGTTCAAGTATATAAACATATGAAGAAATGAAAAAGAGTTGTGTTCTGTATAAGATTTATAATTAAAATGTGCATATTCAATTATTTTGCTACAGCCGACATATTCGCCATTACATACATTTTGTTACCCAAATGTTTTACAGCATGCTCTAAAGGATCTGTGGAACAGTGAAAAATACACGTCATTAATACCGGAAGCAAAACTACAGTAGAATTTTTTTCATCAGCTATTTTCAAAAAGTTAAATAATTTAAATATCAATAAATAATACACTTCCTTGGGACAACATTGTCGCGTCATACGAGAGGTATTAAATATATTAAAAATTATAGTGTAATGTACATGTTGACATGTCACGAGACACGAGTAATCGACAAGGAAAGAGACAATTGGGGACAATTACAGGCCATTACAGCTACACAACACATTTAAATATATGGAGCGTAATAAGAGGTAGTCTAATACACTCTAACCTAGTTGCTAATTGATAAACATTTACTTAGAGACACTGATCGATCACCTTGTTGCCGTCACTCGGCATGTGTATTATTGCCGCAGCTGAGCGGCCGAGCGTATTGAGGTGCTAGGCTACGATGCGCGAGTCCGTTCCCCGTCGGAGGGTCGGGGGTTCGAATCCCTCCTCGGGCATGGATGTTTGTGCTGTATTTAGTATATGGTAGTTTGGTAGTTCATAAGTAGTTTGTCAGTTTAGGGACTGATGACCGCACAGTTAAGTCCCATAAGCTTTACAAAAGTTACAACATGTGTATTATTATCTGCTATTTTAAATAAGTTGCTGATTCTACACCTTTCCGAAATCTTTGCTTTGCAAAAGAAAAGTTGAGTAATGAAATCTGATAGTAACCATACCAATAGATTAAAGAATTAAAATTTTAAAGTGGCGAAGATAAAAATAAGACAAACAAATTTTTGGATAACTGCGATATAATGTGAAAGGTAGTGATGGAGAACATTATGTGATGAAAACCAAATTACTATAGACAGTTGATACTATAAATTAATGAACAGCTCAAGGTGTGGCAACAGACACGAGCAGCAGAAGAGTGTCAAAGCGTTGGAAAGTTAAAATATTGATTTTATTCACTCATCCGGTTCCAAACTGGCGACCGATACACAAACCTATGAAAAGGTGTACGCACGTGAACGGAAAAGAGAAGGGTGAGTGGGAACAGAAAGACATTTAAGACATTTCACACAAAGAAACTTGGAGACTCTTCTGAGTGCATTCACGCCGGACAGGAATAATCGCGCATAATTAAATATTTTTCGCCCCATTAACGCCATCCTGCGGCAGTAACTTTCTGAGCTCCGGAGATTTGTTAACGGCGCTTGCCTGGAGATTTACTGCTATGCAAATGCCTCCGGAACGTGACGAAGTAAGTCGTAATGGAATTCGCTGGAAATGTGCCGGTAATGCCGTCGAGCTGCTCTCGAGAACAAAACCAGAGGTATCTCAAGAAAGGCACTCCCGACAGTCGGCAGCTCCATTACGATATTCGCCGCTGCCTTTCAGCGCGCGCGGGAGGGAGGAACAGGGAGGAGCACATTTCAGTCGCAAGTCTCTCATTCTTCGGCCCGGGAGAAAGTAATTTTGTTCTCCGCGATTCGGGTAATGGCGGGCACTTACCTCAGCTTGACTAATGGAGACAGCCGTCTCGACCAGAGCCGCATCGCGCGTCCAGCCGCGGTGTCAGCGGTACAACCCCAACCCACCCCCTACCATCCTACCTGCAGGTGGGGCACGTCGCGACAACTGCCCTACGGCTGCGAGAACTGCTACAGTCACGCTATTGCCCCCTGTTATCAGTGATGATATCTGGTGAATCACCTAACACTATCCACCACAGACTATCCACTGTTTGCTGCAAAATAGGAGATTTTATGTCACCTGGTACAATAAGAGGAGTTGATGGACAACCTCTCGCTCCCATGCTGTACTATATATCCACTACCGACCAACCGATCAACCCTGCCGCACAAACACAAACACCAGCTGCAAGAAAAAAACACCTTTGAGAAAGAGGAGGTGAAGCTGACAGCAGATAGGCAAAGTACACCTGTAAGATTCCTATGGTCCCGACATAATTAATTTTCTATAATACTTAAGCCACAATGGTGATCACAATACTTATAAAGTTAAGTCTGATTATTAGTACTATTTGTCATTCGGTATTGTACGTGAGTTATTTTGTACATATTTTACAGTAAATATAGACGACGTAGTGGATGTTGTGAAGTGGCCACAGATACACATTGTAAGTGGCGCAGTAATCTTTGGATTATCGATTGTAGAGTAAGCGCTCTGACTGCGAGAGGGCAGTTAGTGGCCCGTTGCGAGGGATAGCACGAGAGAGTCAGTACCGGTAAGGAGATGCTGTTGGGAAAGGCAGTCGTCAAGTATGTTTTGTGGCACTCTATTACTGTAATGAATTATGTCAATTTAATTTTCTGTAATATTGTCTTCTACTTTATATTTCTTTCAGAATATAGAATACCTGATCTTAAATTTGCTTCCTGCATTCGCATTTTTGTAGTTAGTTTCCCCTCCCTTTTATTTTCTTCATTTCTGATTATTGATTAACTTCATTATTACCTATCAATCATTACTGCAAATTTAATACTCTAATGGATCAAGTTATGATCCTACATTCTGCAGCTGCATGTTTCCTGTTTCCAGTTTCGTAATAAGAATATAAAAGGTAAGTAATTTTTTGTTTTTTGTTTTGTTTTTTGTTTTATTGTTTTTTTAAACCTGTGGCGCAGTCATATTGTCTCTCCCTTTCATAATTCAAGTTAATTAGATTCGTTGTACCTTTGGGAGTACTTTCGACACGTTCATAATTTTAATATTTGTGTTTCCCCTATTTACCAGGCGTGTCGGTTGCGCATTTTAATTTTCTCCACCGTTCCATTCTCAAAGCTAACAAAAACGCATTATTCTGTTATCAAGATAAAGTCCACCTACATTTTCCAAGACTGGGAAGCCGTCAACATGCTCCATACAGTCCTGATTTCTACCCATGCGATTCCCATATTTTTCCAGCCCTGAAGATAGACACACATAGCCATCGGAATGTGTTTTGGAGAAGGAGTCGAGTGTACACCTCATCGTGTAGGGAAACGCGAACATCGAGAAACTGACCGTGTTGTCTCATAGTGTATTAAATGTATTAACAGTTTTATGATTATTACCGAAGTAATGAGTATTTTATTTAGATTTTTTCCAGGTGCCTTCTTTTAATATGTCTATTCCTTATAGATGAGTGTGACTTGCTTGTTTTCCAATCACTAGAAACAATTCTCTGCTCAAGGAACCCACAGAAAATTATGCTAAAGAGCGGAACCAAAACCGTCGGAGATTCTGTTTAGAAACTTATCAGGCCCTGTCGGGTCCTGGAACATCACTGTGCTTTAGATACTTGAGCTGTTTCTCAACACCACCATTAGTAATTGAAATTTGACTCATCGTTATTTCTCGGTGTTCCTATATAAACGAATAAAGGTTCCTATCTAGTCAGAGAGTATATGTACACTTATATTTTGCCACTGACAGGGAGTGCTTCTCTGATAATGTTTCAGAAGTTACTGAAAGCCTCACGTACTACCCTTGTGATTACCATCCGTGTTTCGATCCACATATACCTATGATCATGATATGATATGCTTGTCCCTATTTTGGAGACGAGGTTTCTCTAATGTTGTTTCTATACCATGTTGATCATGTAGAATCCTGTCGTTTGCAATGTAAAATAATATAGTACGTACGGTGTTAGTGCCGTTTGCTGTTCAGTTAGGAGTATACGTTATTACAGTGGCCATTCATTGAAAACCCTACCCGAATTCATATCCTGGCTACGCCTATGAGGACTTAACTACGTTGGTCATCAGTTCCAAGGGTTACAAAGTAGTTAACCTAACTTACAGTAACTTATGCTAAAAACAACGCACACACCCATGCCCGAGGAAAAACAAGAACCTCCGACGGCGAGCAACCACGTACTTCGCAAGAAGGCCAATCCACCGCGGCGGTAGAATAGCCAAACACCCCTGAATAGCTGATTGATAACCTCATACCGAGAATGATTTTTTCACTATTATGGTAGACCCAAGGTGCCTCGATCAACGTAAACGCCATGTAAACATCAATCAAAGAGTTGAGACAGCAAAATGTACTAAATCTCACACAATTTACATTTGCATCCGAACCTATATCTGTATAAAATAAGTTACCATACGTATATTGTACATAATACCTCACCTGATCTCGTAATTGCCGCAGCGGAGTAGTGGAGTGGCCGTGCGTATTAAGACGCGTTGCTCCGATGCGCGAGGCTGTTCTCCGTCGGGGGTTCGAATCCTCCCTCGGGCATGTTTTTGTTGTCTTTAGTGTAAGGTAGTTTATAAGTAGTTTGTAAGTTTAGGGACTGATGACACCTCAGTTAAGTTCCCTTAAGTGTGGGGAGAGGGGCGTACACAAAAATGGCTAAAATCGTGAAAAACTTTAATGACTCTTCATTTACTACATGGTATTTAAATTTCAATTACCAAATATTACGTTCCAATTTCACTTCTAAATACGGAAAGAATAATAATTTTTAATAGCTTGTACAGGGCCACGTCTTCTTCCTTGTTCTTAATTCTTTCGTATTACGTGTTTATGTGGCGTTTTCTTTTCAATGGGGTGCAATCATAATGCAGAGGATGTCTGTTTACTACAGCAAGAAGACTGTGGAATAACAGTTTTCCCAAGAAATGTGTTCATGGCAGAATCCTAATTAGTCTCTGAAGGCTCTCATCTGAAAACGTTGCCGCATAACTACATTTTTCTCATCCAAGATAGTTAATATTGCAGTTTATGATGCAGTTATTGTCTTTACTGTTGGCAACTCGGAGAGGATAAGAGTCTTGTAGAGAATGGGGTTCATGCCCGGAGTTTTCACTCGCGACATATTGATGAGAATTGACGCTCAACGTATACTTGCAGCCATTCAATGCATTGAAGAACTTACAGAGCAAACAAGACAGAAAAGAAGCAGCCAGAAGAGAAGTCTTGACGGAAATGAGGACATTCATTACATAATGTGGAGGCTTTTAAAGGTAGGAATGCAACGAAAGAGCATGTTTAACTTTGAAATGCATTTTTTCATAACTACCGTTTTCATTATTCAGGTACACTTTTCTCCGAAACAAAAAAAAAAAAAAAAAAAAAAAAAAATATTAGACTGTAATTTTTGGCATTTCTTTTGCATTATGTATAAGAAACATGTATACAGAGTGAATTTTTAATATCATTCAAGAATGTGAAGAATAACGAAATCAGAATTTCTATGTGTAGTTTTTCAATTAAAAAATAATTAAACCTAAAACTTCGTTTAATATCAATAAATTGAAATGATTGCATATATATATATATATATAATGGTTGAGATTATACTGCAAAAAAATTCAAGGCAAATTTTCTTATTAAGTGGCACCATTGTAAATCATGAGTTCATAAACTTAAAAACTTCCAAAAATTTTTAAAATTTCAATTAAAATTACAAAACAATTTCTGTAGATGCTTTAAACTACCATCAACCATTGTGCATAATTTCATTTATGTAAATGAAAAATTGTGGATTTTGTAACAGGTTATATTTGGTTATATTTGTTATGCATAACTAGTCCAAGCGCCATATGTCATAACTGACATAATGGAACATAAATTTTATATGTTCTTAACATATATTTATTTATGAATGTTTCTCAACTTTTTGTACCAAAGAAGGGTTAGTTTACTTTCACGTAGTAGTGAAATCTCACTGTACATAACTACTAAATAGCACTAATTTGCGCTCACATCAGAAATATGAGCCAGCCGCGGTGGCCGAGGGGACTGAGGCGCTCCAGTCACGTTCTGCACGGTCACTACGGTCGGGGGTTCGAATCCCCCCTCGGGCATGGATATTTGTGCCGTCCTAGTTCGTAAGTAGTTCATAAGTAAATTGTAAGTTTAGGGACTGATGACCCCGTAGTTAAGTCCCATAAACTATACAAACATTTGAACAGAAATATGAAGTAACGGCGCTTGGTTTTGTGATGCATAACATGGTCCATTTGTACTTGATTTTCGTGTACGTCCCCCCCTTAAGCTTAACAAATGTTTGAACTTGTAACTGTTTTGAGCATTGTGCAGAGCTATTTCAAAGGCCCGGGAGCCCTTTTCGATCCGCAGTTCTTATGTGATTGTTGATCGTTGCCGTATAACCGCTGTGCCCTGTAAACGATCTTCTGAGTCACCCGGTATAAATCTCTCCTCTACCTGTGGAGTATGTTCGGCGCTTCTCCAAGCTACTCTGACACTCTACCGACTATCACGACCTTACTCCAACAGACCCCCTGGGTGTCCTCGGGCGCGCCGCTCACAGCTCGAGTATCAGCCGTGTAGTACAAATGGCAGATCCGCACAGCGCTCGGCATGTCGTGGGCTCTGCCTCAGCGCTCGCAGACCGCCGTGTAACCTGCAGGCAGCCACTGTAGCGGCCAGAGCCGCGGCGGAGCCCGCGCCGGTCCCGGGTTAACTGCCCGGGAGTCCCCTGCTCGGCCGCCATGTTTTATGCATGACCCGCGCGCTGCCGAATGCCGGCCCGTGTCCCGCTGCCGCGAGCGCGTGACTCGCCCCGGCCCCGGCCGCTGTTTTCTTCGTGTTTGTTCTTCCCCGGCGTGTGCTCGGCTGCTGTACTTCGCACCTGCAGCGAGCCGTTCCTTTATTTCTTACTGGCCGAACGAGTTTGTCTGGGCTTCTCGAGCGGTAGCCGGCGCATCGTTATAGACGTAAAGGGGCCGTCGGAATCCTCAAGCGTGTTTTCAGTAGGTAACTGGTACTAGGATAAATACAGTCTTACTGGAGAACTGTATAGGGAGTGGGCAGTCACGCAAACGTCGGGTTATTTGATCGTGTTTGATGTAAGAAGAATAAATGCATTATAAGCATACCAGCAACAATGAATGGTAATAGAAAATGGAATGTATAAAATTGATTACCGTATATTTCCGCAGGATCTTGTTCCAAAACTAAATTCTGCTGTATTTACCATTAGAACAATATCTGAGATAAGTGACTTTTCAACGCGAAAAGTAGTCTATTACGTTTACTTTCACTCACATATGATGTAGGGCATTGTTTTTTGGGGTTACTCGCCTGATGCAAAAAGGATATTTCTGGCTCAAAAACGGGCGGTTCGAGCAATATCTGGTGTAAGTTCGCGAACGTCATGTCGACCCCTTTTCAGTAGTCTGGGAATTTTGACTCTGACGTCACAATACGTTTTTTCTTTAATGTCGTTTGTTGTTAATAATATCAGCTTATTCCCACCAGTTAGTAACTTTCACTCGGTGAATACTAGACAGAAGTCGAATCTACATTTGCATCACACCACCTTAACACTTGTGCAGAAAGGTGTACAGTATTCTGCGGCATCCATTTTCAATAAGCTGCCACAAGAACTAAATAATCTTAGCACTAATCCACACGCTTTCAAATCTAAATTGAAGAGTTACCTCATGGCTCACTCATTTTATTCTGTCGAGCAACTCCTAGAAACGTTATACAATTAAGCTAATTCATGTTTTACTTTATTGATTCTTTTCACTTTGTCTTAAGATTGTCGTGTGCAAAGGACTACTTAAAATTTTCTATTACCATTCTTGTTTAAAAATTAATGTATTGACTTGTTCCATGACCATGGAGTCTCACTCCTCATTTGGGTCCTATGGAACAGAAAAAAGCAAATAAAATAAAAATAAATAAGACGATGGCTGAGTCATGAAAAAAAGGCCCCAAAATCCGAGGTCGTCTTATACAACAATACAAATAAATAAATAAGTAAATAATCATCATCATCATCATTAGAGACTTATTATGCCTTTCAGCGTTCAGTCTGGAGCATAGTACCTCTAATAAAATTCCTCCATGATCCCCTATTCAATGCTAACATTGATGCCTCGTCTGATGTTATGCCTTTCACTTCAAAATCATTCTGCACCGAATCTAAATTATTTCTTCTTGGTCTACCTCGACTCCTCTTACCCTCCGCTGCCGACCTCATGAATCTCTTAGGTAACCTTGCTTGTCCCACACGTGTAATATGACCCCACCATCTCAGTTTGTTCGCTCTAACTGCTTCATCTATGGTGTTCATTCCCAGTTTTTCTTTGACTTCCTCATTATGGACACCCTCATGCCATTGTTCCCATCTATTAGTACCTGCAATCATTCTTGCTACTTTCATATCTGTAACCTCTACCTTATGAATAAGGTAACCTGTATCCACCCAACTTTCACTCCCATATAACACAGTTGGTCGAAAGATAGAGCGGTGCACTGCTAACTTAGTTTTGGTACTTACTTCCTTCTCGCAGAAGAGAGCATATCTTAGCTGAGCACTCAATGTATTAGCTTTGTTGCACCTTGATTCCAGTTCTTTCATTATGTTGCCATCCTGTGAGAAAATACATCCCATAAATAAGTAAATAAAAATTAGATTCAAATTTAGTCTTAAATTGGTAATTTCGCAGATGTGCTGCATGCCGCTGCTTCGACCTCCAAACGATATATATTGAAGCGGTTAAGTACCGAAACAATACATATCGAACAGGCGAATGTTACGATTTTGATGAATATGTCGTGATTTTGAAGGGTGTAGTTAGGCAGGAACCTAAGAGAGACAGCTTTCTGGGTAGTATACAAGAAAGGTTACGCTGGAAGTAGCTTGTCATGAAATTATACATATTGAACGTACAACTGTAAATCGATTTAGTGTTTCTGAACCGTAGATACAGATGCCACGCACCGTTACGCACTAAAAGTACTTCTTGTTTAACCTACACCTAACCTTCTTAACGCCTCGTTACAAATAACTTTTTTAAAAGCGAAAGTTAGGTTAGTTATATGACAAAGAAGAGGTGCTTTTTTTTTTTTTTTTTTTAATGTACTTGACGGTGCATAGCGCGCGAATTTCCGGTTTAGAAACATTCGCTTATCCCATACATATCGTTAAGAATCGTATCGATTCGATATATACCGTTTGGAGGTCGAAGCTTCGCTATAGCCCCGCTATGCAGTACATCTGCGATATTACTGATAATATACTGATTGGACAAGGAGACATACGATACCTTATATGCTATAAAGCAGGAATAGAATTAACTATTTACAATGTCGCTTGTCAAAAACAATTTTTCAATACATCAGCTGAGTCGCACTGAAACGATTAGAGTATATATACATCGGAGAAGTGAAAGTGTTAGAATGTTTCGATCTACACGCAAAAATTGCGGGTTCTTCGAAATACTTTCTGTTTTCGGGCAATTTCGTGTGTTTTCACCCGCGTAATATGTGTATCGGCGCGATTAAATGTCGTCTCGGCGAAAGAAATTACTTTTTTTTATCTTCGCGGTGTAAAAAATACACGCTTCTTCACGATTGGATACAACGTAGCACTGCACGCACGAAAGTTGAAAAGCAGACCGCAAACACTGGAAGAAATCACGAAAACTACTTATGGCGATATCTAAGGGCATTTTCCGGGCAGACCTAATACGAAAAACGTACGTTTTGTGGGGTGTCCGTATACTTTTGATCACATAGTTATGATGCAGAGTGCATAGGAATGACAAACACAGATTTCAAAATACGATACAAAGAACACATCAGAAATTGGAAATATGAAACAAACCACTCTACATTTGCCAAACACTTAAAACAACACAACCATTACCCAATCACGCAAATTATAAGACTTATTAGGACCAATAACCACAACAAACACCTCATATAAATACAAGAAAACTACCATATTCAGATAGCCGTATCGGAGAACCAACAATTCATGAATGAACAGACAAGCATCAATGAAAACTCACAGCTAAACCTGGTCACGGAAATGAGACAGTAAGTAAAGAGAAAAATTCACACACACACACAACTTCATAATTAATTTATAAAAATCTATACATAACCAGACATGAGACTAACACACAAACCAACATCTCACATCTCTCTCTCTTTCTGCCATCTCTCTCCTGCGCCCCCCCCCCAACCCCCTCAATCTATCACTCGCTCTCTCCCTCTCTCACTCCATTTCTCTCTCTCTCTCTCTCTCTCTCTCTCTCTCTCTGTGTCTGTCTGTCTCTCGCTCTCCGTCTCTCTCTCTCTCCCTCCCGCTCTCTCTCCCCCTATACGAGCATAAGTCATTCAATAAATAAAAAATATCAATATCAATAACTGGTACAATTTTTTACGCAGTCTCATCGAAAACACACACAGACATAAATAAAAGATACGACAAAAACACATTTTACAGTGTGCAACACCACCCAAGCCGCGAGGGAGTAGCCGAGCGGTCTGGAGCACCACGTTACGGATCGCACGGCCTCCCGCGTCGGAGGTTCGAATCCTACCTCGGGCATCGATGTGTGTGTGGTCCTTAGGTTAGTTTAACTTAGTTTAAGTAGTTTGTAAGATTAGGGACTGATGACGAACGTAGTTTGGTCCCATAGAATTACAAACATTTGAACATTTGAAAACCACCCAAAACAAAAACACAACATAAACAAAATGGCATGTGCCTAGTGTTGCTCGTGGTGAAGTGCTAAAAATGAAAACGCCAATAAAACGAAATATTGTAAGACATAGTCATGTATAAATTACAGACCACTGATGATGGCTTACAAACATTGATCTCTATAAAAACTGGATGCATAACTCTGGTGCCTTAGCATAGAACTACAGCGTGCCTGCACATTCAGATGTTTTCCACACGATCTCGCGTTATCCGCCATGTTTAAATTTGGCATACTAATTTATATCAGTTATTACGTGACAAAGAATTGCTTGTTTACCTCTTGATTTAAAACATGTCAATACGCGATGTACCAGACTAATATGGAAGCGTAATCGAAACGTATTTTCTTCTCGTTTTCTTGTAATACTTCATAGCAGCCATATTTGAATTTGGCAAGAAACGATATACGAACATCTATGGCTGGCACGCTCAGACAACTGAAGTTCAAAATCCAGATAGTATAGAAATCACTGCTTAAAAATAAAGGCGAAATACAAATAGCAACATAAAAGATTTATTATTCAGTTACATAGAAGATTGCATAATAATCTACATTATAAAATTGTCTTTTGTATAAAAAATCTCTGGATGCATTTCATACAAATGTACAAATCGCGACTATCAGCAGAAACGGTCATAGAACAATGCTTTATGCAACTGCCGCAGATGACAGCCAGCTACGCAAGAGAGTAAAAGGGATTTTGTTTTATAATTCGACTGACGAGACCGAAATTTAACTAAACGAAGGAATTTCTTCATAGAACTGTTCACTACCTACTATTACAGTCATTGTGAAAACGAATGTGTAGTGTCCACTATAGTTTCCGAGGCCTGATTTAGCACATCTTCAGTTCCCACCAATCATATATTCCTAGTCCAGGAGCATACATATAGAACAAAACAGTGAGTAACAGTGATCTAGGTTCGCGGTGTGTCGAGTGTGACCATTGCCTTGAGAGGACCGCGGCAGCTGTGGCGGTGTTTGCAGTCGAGTTGCCTGAAGCGATTACAGTGACCGAGCGCAGACTGCCTCCCTCGTCCTCTGCTATCGGATGGCCGTGCCTTATCACTGGAATGAGGGGGCGGCGCGGCTGGGGAACAATCCAAACATCTTGTCCCAAGTAAATACCCAACTTCCCGGAGACTTGCGTCGCTGTTGATCCTGGACCCACATCTCTGATGATAAACGTCTCGGATTCAGAGCTACAGTGCTATAGCGTAGTTCTCAACGCACACATAACAAAGACCATTTCGCAGAGGCATTATGCGGGCAAAACATTACGGGTTAACGAGAAATATCGAAAAAAAAAATAAAGTGCTATTGTCTTATCGTAATTATCTTGATTCTTTATATTCCAAAACATCCCATACCGTTAGCTTCACTTGCTATTTTATGTAAATTGCTTTATTAACCTTCTGATTCCTTTGGTCATTACTTGTTAAAAAGGCGTAAGTCCAGTTGTACCTCATTTAATGTAAAATATCTTGACCCACAAATACCTATGTTTATGTTAAAATTAACTCCTACCAATAATTGACAAAACCAAGGCTTCAGTCGTTACAAGTAGTATTAGAAGTACTCTTGTCCATTTACAGCTAACCTCAGTGTATTAACAACATAAATTAACTGTATAAGCATTGTGACTTTATGGAATTTAACAACACTTCATATCTAAAAGGATGCATAGAGACTTCATCTTACACAAGAAGCCCTGTAGGGAAAGGTTGCCGATATTGGACCACTTTTATTTATTTTGATATCCCAAGCCTACATTATCTATCTAATTTGAAACAAAATATACTGTAAAAGAAGCTACATGTTGTACACTTTCATCTGCTAGTAACATACTTTGAATAAACACAAAGCATAAATGAGTATTACTTGAAATTTAAAAATATGTAAAAGGTCCAAATTAAGAAACCAGTTGCCTATTGAAACTTTCAGTTGCTTAAATTGAACCAGATAGTAAACAATCCTATAAAGGAAATAAGACTGTAATATTTTTTAATGAAAAGCTTCATTACAAAATATTTATTAAAGACGCATATTATTTAGGAACAAAATATACAAAACAAAGACTTCAGAAATATTCATTATCACTAACTTGTTTATACAGTATTAGGAAATTACAGGAAAATGCTCATACTCATAGCTACAAATAGTTTAAATCAATCCAAAAATTGAACTAGGAAATTTGTTGCTCAGAAAGACATAAGAAAACTTTACACACTGATATATACCAATTATTTCTGTTAACTGGAATCATGAATGACAAGTTTAAGACTAACTGCAGTATGAACTGAATTTTTTTTTCTTGGGCGTCACATTGCCGGATATTTTATGGACCCATAAGTTACAATCCATACACTGTATCATCTCATGTTCTTTAATGTTCCTACACAAAAAAAAACGAAACAGGTAATATTCCAAATTCGATATTAGTAAAGATAACGCTGCAAGAACACACCATGCTAAACTCTAGTTTTGCGATTCAGAATTATTAGCTAATGAATGGCACTTACGAACTATAGTACTGATGATGTTTTTAATTAGTTTTAAAGCAGAGGAAACCTTATGATCTGCAGGACAAAAGTTGCAGCGACAACTAAGAAGACGCAATAAAGGAAAACTGTTCTCACTCGACAATACTCTTACCATCTGAGCTAACTTAAAACGACAAGTTACCAACACACAGTGAAATACGTAGGTGGTCCAACGTAGGCATCATTCCTTCTTCGGCAACTATCCGCTAGTCATACATAAACGGATTAATAATGAAAATGCAGTAGCTCTCCCTAACACCTCAGCATATCCAGAACGCAGTATCCCCATGAAAACCAATGAAATAAGAGACGTGCAGCTATTAATGACTTATATTGCAGACGGAAGAAAAGAAAACTGTGTTGCCTGTAGCAACAAGGCCAAAATCACAGATGGTTTACATTCATACAAACCATGTCGTCGCCAATTAAATGATTTGCACCAAATTAATTAACAGAAGAGTGGAAAGATACCCCATGGTACACAAAACAGGTCCCATCACTGTTACTTAAGCAAATAAAAAAGAATGTCAAACTCAAATAAACACGAATTATCTAATACTTCCATTATTTTACAAAAACACGAAATTTAGCGCGAGAAGCTTATAACGGTTGCCATAACGAAACTCTGTCTCTCAATTTGGCACGAAATCCAAAGAAAATCTGGCCATATGTCAAGTACACAAGCGACGAAAACCAATCAATACCTTCACTACAACTGATGGCACTGCAGCTAGAGCAGTGATGCTAAACACAGCTTTCTGAAATTCTTTTAGTAAATAACACCAATCTAATACTTCAGAATTCTAATCTATAACAGCTGCCAGAATGAGTAATTTAGGATGTCCCTGGAGCAGTAAATCAACTTAAATCACTTAACAAAATTAAGTATTCCAATCCAAAAGTACTCTCTGGCGTTCCCCAGGGATGTATTATACGGCACCTACGGTTCCTTGTCTTTATAAACGATTTAGGATAGTCTCCTCGCATAATGCTGTCTTTATCGTCTAGTAAAATCACCAGGTGATCAAAAGCCACTGCAAACGATTTAGATAAGATACTTACGTGGTGTGAAAATTCTAAATAATTGAAATTGTGAAGTCATCCGCATAAGCACTAAAGAAATCTGTGAAACTCATGTACACGATAAAGCAGTCAAAAGCAAAGACAGTAAATTCAACTTAATACCTAAGAATTAAAAATACGAACAACAGTAATTGGAAAGCACATATAGAAAATATCATGGAGAAGGCGGAATAAAGACTACGTATCACAGACAAAAAAATTAGAGGATGCAAAAGTTCTTAAAAAATAATAATAATAAATAAACAAAAAGTGAATAAATAAAAAAATAAAAAAATACCTGCCTATGCTACACTTGTTCGTCTTATCTTGAAGCATTGCTATGTATTGTGGCATCGTCACCAGGTGGGACAGACGGAGAACATAGAAACATTTCAGAGAAAGGCAGCTCGTTTGGTATTATTACGATGAAGTGGAGCGAGTGCCACGGAAATGATACACGAGTTGGGGTGAAAATTATTAAATCGAAGGCGATATTTGTTGCGGCGATTTTCCAAAATGTCTTTGACCAACTATCCCCCTAAGAAAAAAAAACATATTTTATTTGCAACCGCCTACATAGGGAGACATGATCATCATAATAAGATAATTAAAATCAGATTGAAAACGGAAATATATAGGTGTTCGCTTTTCCCGCGTACTATTAGAGAATGGAACGGCAGGGAAATATTATGAAAGCGATTGGATCAACCTTCTGCCAGGCACTTCAGTTTCATTTGCAGAGTAAATATGTAGATGTAAAATAATGTTGTTAGATAGAACATTGTTAAGTCAGTGTTTGTAAAAATCTATCACTTCGTATCAGGCGTAAGAACACAGTTTACATTTTTGTTTGCCGCGCTGGAATGGCTGCGCGCTCTAAGGCGCCTTGCTGCGGAGCGCGCGGTTTCTCCCCGTCGGAGGTTCGAGTCCTCCCTCGGGCATGAGTATGTGTGTGTGTGTGTGTGTGTGTGTGTGTGTGTGTGTGTTGTCCTTACGTTAGTTTAAGTACTTTGTAATACCGACAGTAGTTAAGTTCAATAGATGTACAAACATTTTACCATTTATATTTTTTATTCATAGTTTCTTTGGGTTTGCAGTCGGATTTTGAAGTCAAACTGACCCAATATTTAGGCGGTACACCTGTCCGCCATCCTCAGGGAAACTGCTGCTCCTGGACTCGACGACAACTGATGCCGAAAGAATGGAACGCCGTCCTATATAGGCATGCACGGCCTGCCACAGGTACTGCACACAGACAGGTCTTGCGGCGCCGCCGGTGGCGGAAATGGGGTGCTCGCGATATATCGCGGAGCGAGCGGTTGCTCGCCGTGGAGGTTCGAGTCCTCCCTGGTGCATGGATGTGTGTGTTTGTCCCTAGGTTTAATTAGATTGTAAACTACGGACTGATGACCACGCAGTTTGGTCTGATAGATTTACAAACATTTGAACATTTTTGAACCGCAACAAGAAGGTGGATCTGACACTAGATGTCCCCAGCAATGAGGAGAGATGGTTTCAAGGAGGAACCATTGAGCCGAAAAAGCAGGCAAAGTAAGAATGTGGTTTTTGGCTGAACCACTTAGCCGTAAAGGGTTAAGTTCGAAAATTCGTATGTTACGGTCATTCGTTGTAGGTTGTACATGACCGACCTGCCAAATTTGAGCCAAATGGGTTGGCCTTCCCTTGAGAGCCTATGGCTGTAAACATCTAAGAGGTTACACAGAGTTGGTGATCCGGCAGCTATATCACAACGATACCTGTTGACAGACGAAGTTGTGAGTAAACCTTATATTTTCTACATCTACATCTACATAGATTCTCTGTAAATCCCATTTAAGTGCCTGGAAGAGGGTTCATTAACCACTTTCATAACTTTTCTCTACCGTTCCATTCTCTAATAGCCCGCGGGAAGAAAGAACACCTAAATCGTTCCGTTTTCGATCTGATTTCTCTTATTTTATTGGGATGGTCATGTTTCCCTAAGTATGTGGGTGCTAGCAAAATATTTTCACATTCAGAAGTAAAAGTCGGTCATTGAAACTTCGCAAAATGATCACGCCGCAATGAATAAGGTCTGTCTTTTAATGGTTTCCACCCCAATTCGTGCAACGTTTCCGTGACGCTTCCCCCCCCCCACCCTAACCTGATACAACAAAACGACCTGCCCTAGTCTGAACCTTCTCAATGTCTTCCGTCAGTCCCACCTGGAGAGGGTTCCACAAGGGGCAACAGTACTCCAGGAGACGACGCACCAGTGTGATGTAGGCAGTCTCTTTGTTGGAGCTGGTGCATCTTCGAAGCGTTCTGCCAATGAAACGTAACCTTTGGTTCGCCTTCCCCACAATATTTTCTACGTGTTCTCTCCAGTCTAAGTTGTTCGTAATTGTAACTCCTAGGTATTTGGTAGAATTTACGACCTTAAGGTTTGAGCCGGCCGCGGTGGCCGAGGAGACTGAGGCGCTCCAGTGACGGTCTGCACGGCCACTACGGTCGGGGGTTCGAATCCACCCTCGGGCATGGATATTTGTGCCGTCCTAGTTCGTAAGTAGTTCATAAGTAGTTCGTAAGTTTAGGGACTGATGACCCCGTATTTAAGTCCCATAGACTATACAAACATTTTTCTTAAGGTTTGACTGATTTATCGCGTAATTGAAGTTCAGCGGATTTCTTTTAGTAGTCATGTGTATTACTTCACACTTTTCTTTATTTAGTGTCAATTGCCAATTTTCGCACCTTTTAGAAATTTTGTCTAAATCGCTTTGCAGTTGCTTTTGATCCTCTGTTGACTGCACTAACCGATAAACGACAGCATCATCCGCGAAGAGTCTAAGGGAGCTATTCATATTGTCTCCTAAATCGTTTATAAACACGCGGAAGAGTAGAGGACCTATAACGCTTCTGTTTTACTCGATGACTTACCGTCAATTACAACGAACTGTGTTCTTTCTGATAGGATATCGTGAATCCAATCGCACAATTGGGGAGATATTCCATAAGCACGCAATTTCATAAGAAGCCGCTTGTGGGGTACAGTGTCAAAAGCCATCCTGAAATCCAGAAATATGGAATCGATTTGAGATTCCTTGTCGATGGCACTTAACACTTCATATGAATAAAGGGCAAGCTGTGTTTCGCGAGAGTGATACTTTCTGAATCCGTGTTGACTACTGTTTAATAGGTCGTTCTCTTCGAGGTAGTAATATTCGAACAAAGTTGTTGTTGTTGTGGTTTTCAGTCCGGAGACTGGTTTGATGCAGCTCTCCACAATACCCTATCCTGAGCAAGCCTCTTCATATCCACATAAGAACGGCAACCTACATCTGTCTGAATCTGCTTACTGTATCCATCTCTTGGTCTTCCTCTGCGATTTTTACCCCACACACTTCCCTCAAACGCTAAATTCACAATACCTTGATGTCTCAGAATGTGTCCTACCAATCTATCCCTTCTTTTAGTCAAGGTATGCCAGAAATTTCTTTTCTCCCCAATTCTGTTCAGTACCTCCTCATTAGTTACGCGATCCACCCACCTAATCTTCAGCATTCTTCTGTAGCACCATATTTCAAAAGCCTCAATCCTCTTCCTGTCCGCACTGTTTAACGTCCATGTCTCACTCCCATACAAGGCAACACTCCATACAAATGCCTTCAGAAAGGACTTCCTTAGGCTTAAATCAATATTCAAGGTTAACAAATTTCTCTTTTTCAAGAACGCTTTTCTACCCATTGCCATTCTGCATTTTATATCCTCTGTACTGCGACCATCATTTGTTATTTTACTGCCCAAGTAACAAAACTCATCTACCTCCTTTATTGCTTCGTTTCCCAATCTAATTCCTTCAGCATCACCTGATTTTCTTACACTGCACTCCATTACCCTAGTTTTGCTCTTGTTAATGTTCATCTTATATGCACCTTTCAGCACACTATCCATTCCGTTCAATTGCTCTTCCAGGTCGTTTGCTGTATCTGACAGAATTACTATGTCATCGGCAAAACGCAATGTTTTTATTTCTTCCCCCTGAACTTTAATCCCTATTCCAAATTTTTCCTTGCTTTCCTTCACCGCCTGCTCGATGTACAAATTGAATAACATCGGAGAGAGGCTACAACCCTGTCTTACTCCCTTTCCAACTGATGCTTCCCTTTCATGCCCTTCGAGTCTAATAACTGCGGTCTGGCTTTTGTACAAGTTGTAAATAACTCTCCTTTCCCTGTAATTTACCCCTGCTGACTTCAGAATTTGGAAGAGTGTATTCCAGTCAACATTGTCAAACGCTTTCTCCAAATCTACAAAGGCTAAAAATTTAGGTTTGCCTTTTCTTAGTCTATCTTCTAGGATAAGCCGTAAAGTGAGTATTGCCTCCCGTGATCCCACATTTCTCCTGAACCCAAACTGATCTTCCCCGAGGTCGGCTTCTACAAGCTTTTCCATCCTTCTGTATATAATTCGTGTTAATATTTTGCAACCATGACTTATTAAACTGATGGTTCTGTAGTTTTCACACCTGTCTGCACCTGCTTTCTTTGGAATGGGGATTATAACATTTTTCTTAAAGTCTGAGGGTACTTCGCCTGTCTCATACATCTTACACACCAGGTGAAACAGGTTTGTCATGGCTGGTTCTCCCAGAGACTTCAGTAGCTCTGAGGGAATATCATCTACTCCAGGGGCCTTGTTTCGACTTAGGTCTTTCAGGGGTCTGTCAAATTCTTCTCTCAGTACAGTATCTCCTATTTCGTCTTCATCTACATCCTCTTCCCTTCCTACAATATTGTCTCGAAGTTCATTTCCTTTGTAGAGTCCCTCTATATACACTTTCCACCTTTCAGCTTTCCCTTCTTTGCTGAGAACTGGTTTTCCATCAGTGTCCTTGATATTCATAGAGCTGTTTTTCTTATCTCCAAATGTTTCTTTTATTTTCCTGTAGGCTGTATCTATTTTTCCCCTATTTATACATTCTTCTACATCCTTGCATTTGCCTTCTAGCCACTCCTGCTTAGCCATTTTGCACTTCCTGTCAATCTCATTTCTTAGTCGCCTGTATTCCATTTTGCCTGTTTCATTTACTGCATTTTTATATTTTCTCCTTTCATCGATTAAATTTAGTATCTCCTGTGATATCCAAGGATTTTTTGTAGGTCTTGCCTTCCTACCTATTTTGTCCTCTGCTACCTTCATTATTTCATCTCTCAATGCTACCCATTCCTCCTCTACTGTTTTATTTTCCCCTGTTTCTGTCAATTGTTGCCTAAAGCTCCCTCTGAAATTCTTAAGAACCCCAGGTTCCTTCAATTTATCCAGGTCCCATCTCCTTATTTTCTTACCTTTTTGTAGTTTCTTCAGTTTCAGCCTACAGTTCATAACCAACAAGTTATGGTCAGAGTCTATATCTGCCCCTGGGTATGTCTTACACTTTAAAACCTGGTTCCGAAATCTATGTCTTACCATTATAAAATCTATCTGGTATCTCCCGGTGTCTCCTGGTCTCTTCCACGTATACAACCTTCTTTTGTGATTCTTGAACCAGGTGTTTGTTATAACTAAATTATGTTCTGTGCAAAATTCTACCAGGCGGCTTCCTCTTTCATTCCTTTTGCCCAGACCATATTCACCTACTATCTTCCCTTCCCTTCCTTGTCCTACTACCGAATTCCAGTCTCCCATAACAATTAAGTTTTCCTCTCCCTTAATTGTCTGAATAATTTCCTTTAGCTCCTCATATATTTCTTCGATTTCCTCATCATCGGCAGAGCTAGTTGGCATATAAACCTGTACTACTGTTGTCGGTGTTGGCTTCGTATCTATCTTGACAATGATAATGCGATCACTGTGCTGGTCATAGTAGTTTACCCGCATTCCTATTTTCTTATTCATTATCAATCCTACTCCTGTGATACCCCCAACTGATTTTGTATTTATAATCCTGTACTGACCTGACCAGAAATCCTGTTCATCCTGCCACCGAACTTCACTAATCCCCACTATATCTAACTGCAACCTATCCATTTCCCTTTTTAAATTTTCTAATTTTCCTACTCGATTAAGGGATCTAACATTCCACGCTCCGACTCGTAGAATGCCAGTATTGTCTTTTCTGATGATCACATCCTCCTGAGTAGTCCCCGCCCGGAGATCCGAATGGGGGACTATTTTACCTCCGGAATATTTTACCCGAGAGGATGCCATCATCATATGTTCATACAGTAGAGCTGCATGTCCTCGGGAGAAATAACGGCTGTAGTTTCCCCTTGCTTTCAGCCGTTCGCAGTAACTGTGTGGCAAAGCCACATTAGCTGATGTTACAAGGCCAGCTCAGTCAATCATCCAGACTGTTGCCCCTGTAACTACTGAAAAGGCTGCTGCCCCTCTTCAGGAACCACACGTTTGTCTGGCCTCTCCACAGATACCCCTCCGCTGTGGTTGCACCTACGGTACGGCTATCTGTATCGTTGAGGCACGCAAGCCACCCCACCTCGGCAATGTCTGTGGTTCATGGGAGTGGTCGAACAAAGTATATGTAGGATTTTCGAACAAAGTATATGTTCCAAAATCCTACTGAAAATCGACGTCAATGAGATAGGCCTGTAATTTCGAGGATCACTCCTATTGCCTTTCTTGAATATTGGAGTAACTTGGGCAACTTTCCAGTCTGTGGGTACGGATTTTTCGCTGAGTGATCGGTTGTAAATTATAGCTAAGTACGGAGCTATTGCATCAACATACTCTGAGAGGTATCTAGTTGGTATACAATCTAGCGCTACTTCTCCCCCTGCATAGAATTTCTAAACAGCAAACGGACTTTTACAATATTATTATTTCTAGAGGTAGCGCAAACCTGAAAACCTATACAGGAGCCGCCCCTGGTAGGTTGTACATGACCGACCTGCCAAATTTGAGCCAAATGGGTTGGCCGTGTCTGAGGCCTTCCCTTGAGAGCCTGTGGCTCTAAACAGCTAAGAGGTTACACAGAGTTGGTGGTCCGGCAGCTATATCACAACGATACCTGTTGGCAGACGACGTTGTCAGTAAACTTACTGTTGTCCAGATAGTATAGAAGTTCATCAGATCAAAACCGGCGGCGTCTTTCCGGTAGTAATTTTTATTTTATTTTATTTTCCCGCTGTGTGTCAGCAACGACAACTTGTTAGATATATGGCTGCATTCCTGTAATATTATAGAACATACTGTACGCCGTAATCTATCATCTTTTTGTTCGATATTCCCTTCAGACAAAGCCATCCGCCTGGAACGACTGCTGCCTCAGTTATGTGAGGCGGTGACGTCCAGTCCGGCGGCGACATGGGCCTAGGTGAGGCGGCCGTCATAGCGCACACGGCCTCCCACGCCGTGACGTAAAAAACCCTGTTAAGGCGCAACACAAAGGCTCATCTCCCTGGCGCCGGCCCCGGGGGGAATCACGGCCTTTCAAACTCGGACCTCCCCCGCCCCGTCAAATCCTATTACCACACATTCCGCGCCCGAGGGTCCCGGCGCCCCGACACAAAAGAGGGGTGGACACGGCGGCGGCGCTTTTAATCCCCGCCCCCCGCCGGCACAAGTGGCTGCAGTCGCGCGCCTTCCGGGGGAAGTCCCTGCCTGACCGCGCCTCGCCGGCCACCGCCAGAGATTGCGCCGCGCTACTGGCGAGCGGGACGCGCCTTCTGCAAGCAATAACGGAAGTCGTCGGCAGACGGCGCAGACAGACGCAGGGCGTTCCGGCCGTGGGGAAGACGGGCACAGTGCCGGTGACGCAAGGTGCCACGTAGTCTGGAATAAAAATAAAACTGTGGAGCGCACTGGCGTCTGATGTGCTCCCGGCGACAACACATCTTTGATATCGAAATTAGATAGCAGTCCTCACTGAGTTCCGCCCGCCACGACTGCGATCGGTGAGCTGCAGTAGTTGTGTCGGCATCTTGTTTGCCCGATCTGAAAAACAGGAGTACAAACCTTGCAACAACGCCTTCACTGATTATCAAATGATACTACTTGCTTTAGGTAGGAACATCAAGAATGGAGTCGTAACCAATTGGCCGGCCGAGGTGGCCGCGGGGACTGAGGCGCTCAAGTCACGGTCTGCACGGCCACTACGGTTGGGGGTTCCAATCCCCCCTCGGGCATGGATATTTGTGCCGTCCTTAGCATTAGCTAGTTCATAAGTAGTTTGTTAGTTTAGGGACTGATGGCCCCGTAGCTAAGTTCCATAAGCTCTACAAACATTTTTAGTAACGAATGGCGGTGCGTTCTGTTCCAAAATGAGTCACGAGTTTGTATTCAGCCGAACAATCGTCGTTCCCTCATGTAGAGAGAACGTGGAAATCGGAACAATTATGCTCATTTAAGATAAATCTGAAGCATTAAATTAAAATTTGCGATGCACCCGGGAATCGAACCCCGATCGCCATGCTTACTAAGCAGACGTCTTACCCCCTTTTTTTAATTATTTATATATAGATGGTTGTCTTCACTGGTCGCCTCGACCCTTTTTCAAATTTATCTTTATTGAAACAAATTAGGGGAAAAGGAAAAAGGAGAAAGAATACAATATAATCAAAACGAAGGAGCCCTTCAAGCATAAACAAAAGATTATCTGTGACTTCTTTGTAATGAAATTAATGACTCCGTCGGACCAGCACATCCTCACAAGACTGGCGATCGCTGTGATTATCCGCACGAGAATAAAAACCGCACGGCTGCGATACATCATTAGATCATCCATACACGTCTTCTCGAAATTATTTGAGGATTACCGGTGTAATGATCAATCATAAACTGGTAATAGGGAACGTAAGTCAGCTTCTCCCTGCATGGATGATCCAGCTGCGAGGGGGGTCGCGGAATGCACTCTGGAGGAAGTTCGAAAAGTGTTGCTGGTACTTCGGGTTCTTGACAACTGCGCAGTGTCGTTCATTGATGTATTGCCAGAAATCGAGAACTGATTTATCACCATTTCCAAACAGGTAGTGGACAGCGAGACCGCTAATCCATATCACTGTGTGGGTCTTCGCTCGTGGGAAATAGTCCTTATCGGGGAAGAGAAGCATTTCGGCAGTGATATTGTCAGGGGTTGTTCGTGTAAAGAAGGCCAACATCTGGCGGACCAAAAGCCAAACATTGCCTGCCTCGCCGCAGACAAGTCGATGGCCGACGTCGTCTTGCACGCCACACGTGGCACATAATGGCGATGCTGCTAGGTGGATCCTGTGGAGGCGCGTCTGGCAGATCTGCTTCCCATTGACCGTGAGGTACCAGCTGGACTGGACATCTGATGTAAGCGTAGGATCATGCACTGCTCACCACACTGCTGTCCAGCGAACATGCGGATGTTTGTGTTCAATCGCATTCGGCGGAAGTCTCGATTGCATCGCTGAGTACACCAGCCGAGCCGTCGACATACGTGGACGTGTAAGTGTGGTTCGAAGATAACTGTACTCGAGGAAGAGGTATCTCAAGTAGAAAAAGGGCGCTGGGACGAGTTTGTGACACTTGCGGGGAGTGACACTTGCGCGGGAAGGGAATGTGTAGACACTTGCGCGGAGACCCGGACGCTGCAGGTAGTGAACAGGGTGTTCCAGAAGTAGGGATACACCACCCCTACTCCTCGCCCTCCAGCCGCTACCTGTGCCATATTCAGGGAAAGGCCCACCGAGCGAGGTGGAGCAGTAGTAAGGGCCCGGAGATATCACAGCCTCATTCAACAGGGAGATAACACGTCATACAAATATCACTCGATTTACAATACAGCACCATGTGAAGAGGAATGTGATGAAATCGGAGTTGAGCGTAACCGTTGCTAACTACAATTTCGGATTTACTGCATTTTGAGTCAGAATTCGCATCTATATTCGCATTTATTGCAAATGCGAATTTTCCTGTCCCTAGTAATACCTCTAAAAATAAACAGCTGATCAAGGCACTAAAAGCAAGGGCAGATCTTTGGGTGATTTACTACAAATAACTAAAACACAATTTGATCGTGGAATTATATACAATCTCATTATAAAGGTTTTTTGTAGGTGGTTTTGAGCAGCTTTTAAATATGTTAGGAATAGCATTTTGAAATATAGACAGCTACACCTTATGTTTATTATGAGATATCGATTTCGGCTAATTTCAGGTCATCTTCAAGTCTCAAACAACAGGTGTTACTTATGCATTTTTCCATTGGCACTCATAACCTTTAAGTGTTTACACACGCCGGCCGCGGTGGCCGAGGAGACTAAGGCGCTCCAGTGACGGTCTGCACGGGCACTACGGTCGGGGGTTCGAATCCCCCTCAGGCATGGATATTTGTGCCGTCCTAGTTCGTAAGTAGTTCATAAGTAGTTTGTAAGTTTAGGGACTGATGACCCTGTAGTTAAGTCCCATAGACTATACAAACATTTGAACATTTTGTTTACACACGAGGTCTTACGTTGCTAATCGCGTTAGCGATGAAAACAGAACCCAGAATCTTTGCGTCTAAATGATACATATATTGGTGTGATGTCTTATTTCGAAAGAACAGACATCACACCAATACATATATAGCTCTCGGTAAAGTGGAACGGTACGATGTCGCTACGTAGCACAGCACAGCCAACTGGAAACGCAGGACAAGTGCAAACAACGTTCTCTCCTCAGAGGTATGATTAGGTTCGACGTAGACTTCTACAACATACAGTTTACACGGCGAAGATTACACCAAAAAATTTAACGTTTCGTCTACTTTGGCGATAGCAACCAAATTTTAAAATCGTGTCTACTATGTGAAGACGTAGCAACACAAAACGCTTCAAGTCTAAAACTTCAATGATTTTCGAGTTCTGAATGTTTAATATGTTTTTAATGTTATTACAGAAAAAACATATTTGAGACACACACTACAATTTTCATATGGCAGAATTTGTAGGTACATTCACAAGACATAAGTCAACGGTTGTGTGCAATTATCTTATGAGAAATATCAATCATTTTTTTCAGTGTTTACTTCAAATTTCTCTTTTAAGTTTCTTTAATTATTAGTACTTAAATGTGCTTATGAAATAAATAAATTACGTGTATATGTGTAGTCTTATGCGGCCAAACTACTTAGATCATTGGTCGCTAGACTTACACACTACTTAATCTTACTTAAAATAACTTAGGCAAAGTACAAACAAACATACCTATGTCCGAGGAAGGACTCGAACCTCCGACCGGATCGGCCGCGCAATTTGTGACACAAATTACATGTTTGATAATATTAATGCATAGAAGTATGAAATCACGTCAAGACTACTTCCTGCAAAAATTTCGACAAAGAAAATTGGCACTGAGTTTAGAAAAACAAAATTCTTGTATATTGGATTTTAACATATTATCAAAAATTAAATGTTACTAAAAGAGATACAGCCATTCAAATTTACGGGCACCATAACGTTTTCCCTTCCTGAGTAAATGAGCTGCTTCTTATAGTTTCAACACCTTTTTCTTGAATGTTCTGAATATAAATCTTCACACAGACTTCTTGAGGAGTAGAGTGATACGGATATCTGATTGTAAACCACTGCCTATTACCTTAGACCTTTTGGACTGTACTGAACAGTACTTCCGCGTATTTCGTAATTTATATTTATACAGTTAACAGGCAATGTAATTTATAACCAACTATTGGCTGCCAATTTCGCTTTTTCCTGGAAGTCTTGCAACTTGTTTCTCCCTGTTGGTTTATGCCAAGTTCGGAGTAAAAATGGTTCTATATGACAGTGATGGAAAATAGAATTTATCTTTAGCAATTTTCGGTGTGTGACATTCCCTTACACATTCTGTATTTCATATATTTCTTAGATGTATTTGTAATTCGAATACAGTCAAATCGTTTTGGGGTCTACGAATAAATGCTTTAAGTATGTAAAATACTCATTGACTCATTATTAACGTTTTTTAATCGAAGGTTTAAGGTTGCATCTCCTATTAAAAAGCATAGTAGCTATTTTTAAAGAGATGGAAGTTGCGTGATAGTGGGGTTAACTACATAGCGGTCAATTACATCAACGTATCTGTGCAGGATGCCTAATATATTTATTGCTTGCGCAGGTGTCTTGATATGCTTAGTGTTCTGAATAATATGCTTTTAGGAGGTATGACTGTGGAAAGTCATAGTCTTGTAGTAGCAGAGACTAACTCTCCAAACATTCAAATGTTTGTATAGTCTATGGGACTTAACTACGGGGTCATCAGTCCCTAAACTTACAAACTACTTATGAACTAACGAAGACTAAGGACGGCACAAATATTCATGCCCGAGGGGGGATTCGAACCCCCGACCGTAGTGGCCGTGCAGACTGTGACTGGAGTGCCTCAGTCCCCTCGGCCACCGCGGCCGGCTCTCCAAACATTATCACTATTAAAATACCTTTTTGTTTACATGAGGAACACTCAACGGATTAATATGTAGTTAGAACAAGTTACTATATTGCTCTTCAGCTTGCAAAGCGTTGTGCAATTTCACTGAGTTTCGTGTTGACAGTGTGGAAACTTGACAACAGCAGTGCTAGACTTCTTGGTGTGCCTGTACCCAAGAAAAGGCATTAGCCGCCCCAAGGGCCCCAGGTTCCGCGCAAGTGTCACTCCGCGCAAGTGTTCCAACCCTGCTGGGACGGCGGTCACCTGCACTGGTGCGATTAGCGAGCTTGGGGCAAGGGCCCTCATTAGTAGGCTGGAAAGGCAAGTCGGAGTACGTCGCCACATCTTGACCTTGCTTACAAAGAGGGCCGTCGCTCGATGCGGTACATGACAGAGGTTAAGGCCTCCTTTGCTCCTTGGGAGGGTTAGGGATTCATAGCTGACCTTGAATAACATACCGTGGCTCACAAACGAGCCCAATGCCGCCAACATGCGCTTGGCCATCGTCGAAGGTATGGGGAACATCTGCGCCACGTGTGGGATACGGGATGCGATATAAACATTAGCGTACTGGGTGCGTTGCAGCATGTTCAGGGCTCGAAGGCGGTGATCTACAAGTTCCACCCGGATCCGTCGTAGAAGACGCCTAGTGTTGACAGCCACAGATCGCCGCAAGTCGGCTGTGAAATCAATGCCCAAACATCTTATTGTGTCGTGGACCGGCAGGGGAGCGACGTCAGGCTGTCCGCATCCTATTGGCAGTGCGCGTGATTTGCGAATGTTAAGGATGCTGCCTGACGCAGCGCCGTAGGACTCCACCCACGCCAGCGCGTCTTGGACGTCGTTGTGGTTTCTCAAGAAGAGGACCAGATCGTCCGCATAGGCCGTGCAACAGAAGGTGTGGCCCTCAAAGTTTATCCCCATGAGGCGTTGGTGGAGGCCACATAGGAGCGGTTCCATGGCAATAGCGTAGAGGATTGTTGACAGAGGGCATCCCTGTCGTACTGACCGTTGTACCGTGATCGGTGGTGTTAGTCGGCCGTTGTACAGAATCCGCGATGTCGCACCTCGAAGCAGGCGCATCGTTATCTCCACGATGTTGTCTGGGAATCTCATATTCCGCATCACCGTCGCCAGAAAGGTGTGATCGACCCTTTCGAAGGCCTGACTGAAATCGAGAGAGGCTAAGACCCCTTCCATGCGCCGTGTCCGCGCTAGTGCGATCATGTCTCGGTATCGATTTAACGCAGTCCGTATGTTGTGATCGCCTCCTAAGGACACTTGATCCTGGGGTATCACGTAGCAGGTGACCTTCCGGAGACGTGCTGCCAAGAGCCGCGTAAATATCTTCATGTCGCAATTCAGGAGTGATAGTGGACGGTAGCCTGTGAGGCGTGTTCCACCGTTCGGTTTGTGGACGGGAACAAGCAGTTCTTCAAGGTATTCATCAGGAATTTGTACTGTCGGTGTTATTAATTCGCGACATATGTCTATCCAGGCCGGTGTTAGAAGCTGGCGATAGGTCTTGTAAAACTCTAACGGGAGGCCGTCAGGTCCTGGTGACTTGTGTGGTGCGCCAGCCAATATTGCTGCAGTGACCTCTTCCTCAGTGACATCCTCAAGTAGACCCAATTGTTCATCCTGGGGTAGTACTCCGTATGTTAGGCGAGAGATTTCCTCTATCACTTCTGTTGAATGATACTGAGCTGCGTATAGTTGACGATAGTGAGCGTGGAGAGCAAGACCTATTTCACGTTGCGTTTCGATACAGCGACCATCATCTAAAGTTATACTCTGAATCAGGGCCCGCCTCCGTCGTCGGCGTTCAGCGAGGATATGGTACATTGACGGCCCTTCGTGGTCCATTCTTTCTGTGGTGCGTGCACGAACAATTGTTCCCTCAAGGTGACGCTTCGTAAGTAATGTGATCCGCGCTTTCGCGTGATTCATTGCTTGCTGGTGGGCAGGCGAGTGCATCATTGTTGAACAATCACGTAGGATGCGGTAATAAAAGTCCATTGTGTGTCGTCGCCATGCGGCTGCCTCCCTTGCATGTCCAATCAACCCTTTCCTCAAAGCAGGCTTGGCACATTTTACCCACCAAGAGATTGTTGTTGGGTAAGCTCTTTTCCGGCGTGTGCATTGTGTCCACGTGGTCTCCACGATCTCTCGGCATTCTGGCGAAAGTAAGTGTGCAATGTTCAGCTTCCAGGGGCCCCGCCCATGCCACGTCTTCTGTCGGCGCATGGTAAGAGTGCATATATATGCTGCATGATTGGAGAAACTTACAGGCCATATTTCGGCGGCCTGTGTGCCCTGAACGAAGGGTCGCGAGAGATAGATGCGATCTATACGGCTGGATGAGTGGCTGGTGTAGTGTGTAAAACCCGGCCGATCTCCATGTATGTACTCCCACGTGTCCACTAGACGTAGGTTGGTGATGATGGCAGCGAGCGCCGCACATGGAACATGGTGTGGTAGTTGGTCCTTGGGCGCCTGGGTGGAATTGAAGTCTCCACCGATGATTAAGGCATCCTGACGACCCAAAAATAGGGGCGTGACGGCTTCAGCGAAGAAAGCAGTCCGTTCACGGCGACGACCAGATCCAGATGGTGCGTAGATGTTAATGATTCTGGCGTCATGTAGGGTGAGTGCCATGCCTCATGCATCAGGTGTGAAAGTGATATCTTCTGCAATTAAGCCGTCACGGAGAAGGATTGCCACGCCGCTGCCTGTGTCAGACGCGTGAGAGACATGAGTGGTATATCCATAAGGGCCGACGAACTCAGCAACATAGACCTCCTGAAGAAGGGCAATATCTATATCCGCCGCATTCAGCATCTCTTGTAACATCCTTAGTTTATGGTGCGCGCGACTAGTATTGATATTGATAGTGGCCAGTCTGTATTGTTGGTTCTCCTGGAAGAAGTCTGCTGCTCCAGCGGTGTCCGTTCGGGATGGAACAGACACAGCAGCCATCAAGTTGTCAGTTACTGTGTCGGAACTATGTCCGACAATACCATGGGGACATCCCCTTCATTTTCACCTTCGTCCAACGTTTCGTCCGCCCACGATCGCGGCAATTCAGATGTAGTGTCCATCAAAGTATCGTCCGCTGTACCCACAGCTGGAGGTGGCACGGCAGGTGGGACGCCTTGTGGGACTCTCCTGGGAGTGGGCGTCGTCGTCGCATCACGATTGTTGGAGGCGGTCGGGGGGTTAGATGTAGGCGCAGTGACGTCTGACATCTGCGTGTCAGAAGACCTGCCGTCATCGGACACGGAATCGTCTTCTTGTAAACAATCATCAGAGGGCAGACGATGTTTCTTCCGGCGCTTCCGAGGGTTCTTTTGTTTTCGGTTATGTTTTTCAGAGTCGGAAAGAGCGTGGGCGTCTGTCTCGTTCTTGTTTGTTGGAATGAAGGCAGAAGTTGGCACGACGTCAAGTGTCGGTTCCTTTGCATCTTCTTGCTCAGCGGAAAGGGGTTGCTGCATTTCTTCTTGCACTGCGTCTGGTTGGCATGGCGTCGAAGGTGTGAGAGTCATGTCTATGTTTGCGGTCGTTGTCGATGGTTGGTTAGATTGACCTTGTAGATGATCGGCCGGTGGTGCGGCGGCTGCAGCATAAGTAACAGGGAGGACTGTGGACGGCGCAGAGAGGGCGTCGTCGTTGACATGCGTTTGTACAGGTCGACGTAGGGGACATTGTTGGCGGACGTGTCCTTCCTGGCCGCAACCGGCACAGGTACGGGGCTGACCGTCGTACATGATGATGGCCCTGCATCCTCCTATATTCAGGTATGACGGTACGTGCTTCTTCAGTTCTATTTGTATTTGCCGTACACCGTTGAGGACCGGGTAAGTCTCAAACGTTTTCCATTTTTCGACCGCGTGACCGATGACATTTCCGTACGGGCGGAAGGCTGTCTTGACGATATCTTCTGGGACCTCAAACGGGAGTTCGAAGACCCTGATTGTACGCAGGCCGTAACCCACATGCTCGATCACGACGGCACCGATGTGACCGTCAGTGTGTTTGAACTTGTGTCGTTCCGCGTGGCGGTTCACAATGTCGGTACACAGTTCTTCGGTGCGCATCCTGACATAGACAACATTCCCGGTAATGGAAAAGTGTATGCCGATTACATCTCGTGGATCGAGGTGCAGATCGTCTCTTATAAAGTTCTCAATTTCAAAAGGTCGTGATCGTGCGTATTCTGCTTGGAAAGAGATCTTGATAGTCGTTCGGCGGTATGAGTGCGCCATGGCTCACTAGTACAGGGGACTCAATACACAATAGCGCGACGCGAAGTAAACAAGGAAAACGCGAACGCGTACCTCGCCAGGCGGGACGCTAGCGGACGTCCTCGCCTCACGGCTGCCCGAGCCACACTGCCCCTAGACCACCGCATCACTAGTGATTAAGGCGCCTCGGAATAGTCTAAGCACGATTTCCTCCACATTAGAAACTTTAATTTAGCTTTTGTCTTCCACAGAATTTTGCCGCTACTATGTTCTATGGAACTGAATTAAAGTTTGTAATGTGAAGGAAATTGTGCTTAGACTATTCCAAGGTGCCTTAATCAATAGTGATGTGGTGGTCTAGTGGTTGAACAACACGCTTGAAGGCCGGGCGCCATGGCTCAGCGTACCCGATCAGGGGGCTGAACGCCATCTGTAATTAAAAAGCTGAGCCAATCATTCACCGAACAAACTGTACGAACAACCGCAAACCATAGATCTACCAGATGAGAAAAAAAAAGTGGTAAGACGTCTGCCTAGTATGTATGGAGGTCCAGGTTCGATTCCTGGTCGCATCACAAATTTTAATTGAATGCTTCAAATTTATCTTTAATGTCTTTCACATATTCGAAACGAAAAACCGTCTCACGGACTGTATATTTATATTTACAATGATAATTCTGCTTATTTGCAGGAAACATAACCATATCTTGGTGGTGGACGAATGGTGTCGGCAGATGTCAGTATTGGCAGCGGACGGACTTCTATGTCGTTCAGAATGACGCTTTGAATGCTCTTTGGTAATTGTGCCCTATGCTAGGGCCATATTAGGTGGATTCATTCTGGTGGGCGATAACGATCGTGCCCACAAAGCTGCAATGGTGGACAACATGCTTGAAACTGGAGGAATCGAACGAACAGAACGACCAGCTTTGTTCACCGTGCTTAAACCCGAATCAGCAAGTCTGGGATGCACTTGGCAGACACATTGCATCCAGAACAGCTACCCCCCTCAACGGAAGCAGAGCTGAATGTTGTACTCATGGTTGTATCCTTGAAAATCTGATTGATAACCTCACACTGTCCATGCCACGCAGGTAAGCAACTGTTCTTGCCGTCCGACGTGATCACACACCATATTAGAGAGCAACGAGAATGACTTTTCCACTATTATAGTAGCCTAGTGGTGCCTCGCTCAACGTAAACTCCAGGTGAACAAGCAGGGGCCTGGGACCAAAAAAAAATGTACTGTATCACATGCAAATTACAGCTGTAGCCAATATCTCAATAAAATACGATACTATATCATTAATGTGGTTGATATTTATTTATTTATTTATTTTGCTGTCGTTTACAGTGACTGTCGTTCTGTATGCTAAAGCAGGTCGTATTTTTCACTGCTAATTGTTATTTTATTTTTTTACACTGAATAATTTCTTCTTATATTTATTTAATTATAACAATGCTCAGCTTAACTAACTTATGAAATAAAACTATAAAGAACAATTAGAAGCCGGCCGCGGTGGCCGAGGTGACTAAGGCGCTCCAGTCACGGTCAGCACGGCCTCTACGGTCGGGGGTTCGAATCCCCCCTCGGGCATGGATATTTGTGCCGTCCTAGTTCGTAAGTAGTGCATAAGTAGTTTGTAAGTTTAGGGACTGACGACCCCGTAGTTAAGTCCCATAAGCTTAACAAACATTTGAACATTTTTTGAACAATTAGAAAAATTTAAAATAAATAATATATATCCATTTAACGAGAAGAAGTAAACAACAAGGGCGAGTACGGAAGTTTATGTTGAAAGAATAGTGAAAGAATAACATGAATTCATATTTAATAGAGGAACGTGGTAGGGGAGAGAAATTATTAGAAGATGGAGTCCGACACATTGTGATGTTTTTGAGTCGAGGACTTGACATTCTCGTCAAGTTGTTAACCCTCAACCATCGTTAGTATTATCTGTATGTTACACTACTAATTCAGATTATGGTGGTCTTCTATGTTGTTATGATAGATACACTAACTATTGTGTATTAAATGATAATCAGTGTCCGCGTCCGTGTTGGTGTCTGTGATGGGGTCCGTGTTGTTGTCCCTGTCGTGTTCTCGATTTCGTTTCCTTTGCTGGTACACTCTATGCACTGTGTTTACTCGCTGAATATGTTGTTGTCTTCTGTATGGTGTGTTTCGTTTGTATTCATCATACATCGAATGCGCTATTTTATCTGTTAGTTCAAAACTGTTTGTAAAGCTTACGGGACTTACTTGCGGTGTCATCAGTCCCTAAGCTGACAAACTACTTGTGAACTACCTTATACTAAAGACGGCACAAACATCCATGCCCGAGGGGTGATTCTAACCCCCGACCGTAGCGGCCGTGCAGACTGTGACTGGCGCGCCGCAGACAGCTCGGCCACTGCGGCCGGCTTTATCTGTTAGTATAACGACTGTTGTCCATTGGTCCTTTTGTCTTATGATCTCGCATATTTATTTGTTTGTGTGAGCACGTAGTGCTAGTAATGTGTCTCTGAGGTGACTGTAGGTCCCGCAGAATAGAACAATATGTTCGGGAGATCCCCTCTCCCCGTATATGCAGTGTGGTGCCTCTTTAAGTCTAACGCGGTGTGGGTACGTAGGATAAGGGCAATATCCTATAAAGAAGTAGACCATGACGCGGCTGCCATCGACATGTTTCTTCCTTAGTTTCTCCGCTAAGTCGAGGGAGAATGAATGGACCGTCCTACCCTTATCATTTGCGTCTCATTCCTGCTGCCATGAGACAGTTCTGCAGCGTCTCAGCAGTTCTTTTTTTTTTTTTTTCAGAGCACTTTACCTGAACACATAACAATGTTTTACAAAATAAAAAATAAAAAAAAATGAAATTGCTTCTCCTGTGGGTTTCACATGTGATTCATATCGAAATACATTTAAATTCAAATCTGTAATTAGATTTTCCGTGTCAGGCATAGTTTTCAAGTTATAGGCAATATTCGTTTGGTATGCCTATGCTGTGAAAAATAAAAAGCGATGTATTACGGTTTTACTTATTTTTCTTCTGTGAACAATGGTGTCCTCTCAAATCATGTTGCCGCGGTGGAGTAGCCGAGCGGTCTAAACCGTCTCGCTGCGGAGCGCGCGGTTGCTCGCCGTGGAGGTTCGAGTCCTCCCTGGGGCATGGGTGTGTGTGTGTTGTCCTTAGGTTAGTTTACCTAGGTTTAAGTAGTTTGTAAGCTACGGACTGATGACCACGCAGTTTGGTCCGATAGATTTACAAACATTTGAACATTTCATCGAATCATGTTGCAGCAGTAGTCGGCAAGCATTGCAAGCATCCATTTCCCTTCATAATGCTTTTCCAAGAACATTATCTCTTGATGAAATCCTTAACTGTGTTCGGCGGAAACAACGCTACAGCTCTCAGGAAAATAGTTTACATGTGAATCTATGAAATTCACTTTTAATGAGATGTTACATCCTAAATCCCTATAAGAATTTATCATTTCATGATCCAATTGTTCATAATTATAGTTATTTTACTTCCCAGAATGTTTTCTGTTACATTCTTAAAAGAGATCGGTGCATTTTTTTTTTCTTTGGGTGAAAGGCACTCCTCAAAATGTGGGTCTTTTTGCAGTTCTCTAACTCAAGGGCGAACAAACATCCCTACCTTTGTTTTTGCTGAAGAAAGTCGAGGGAACTTTTTTGAAAGGTACGTTAACCCTTGTCCAGATTGATTACTGGCTTTTACAAACTGTTTAGAAGCTCCTGGTTTGATGTGAAGAGGTGGTAGGAGAACATCTTCACTGGCTACCAATTTGTCATTCTGTAATTTTTCTCCTCCCACTTTCCTGCTCCTTTGAGGCCAAAGCTTTCTTGTATGGTGGCAATATCTGTCACGACTGTCCCAATCACACAGAAAACATCCATATTTGGTGTAGCCTCATTGTTTTCCCAAAATCATTGCAGCTATTTTCAACTCTCTACATATTTTTAACTTATGGTCTTCACACTTAATTAACTGCAGCAAATATTTCAAAATTAAATTATCAGTTACATTAGATATTTATCTTCGCATAACTAAAATACTGTCCCTAATTGCGAATTTCTTATTTGAATTTCTCATACGAAACTCCTTTGGAAACACATATGAGAAAAATGACCCTTGTCGAACAGTGTAATTGTTGAACAGTATATAACGGCAGTGTTGACTAACATCGGCTGACGACTGACACTGACGTATGATGCACGTGTACGTGGGATGGTGCTTGTAACATAATAACAAAGGCAGGCGAAAGTAACCTTGTCCCGACTACTGGCCAGCAGTTTTCCGTATCCTCTGATGAACAAAACGTTCCAGTTTCCAACTTTATTAAACCTAGAGACAATAGGATCATATTTACCAGATCCAGACGCGAACAATGTGGTCGGAGGCTCGTTGTTCCACCTTTATGGCTCGGAAAAGGCGGCGGTGTAGGCGGTGCCTCTGTGAGTCACGGACGCAGCTCGTCCCCGTGAGCCCCATATTAATATTCGCCCTTAGGAGGGTAGGGGGAGGGGGGGTGGGAGCCCCACGTGCTCACGTACGTAGCTGCAGAACGGACGCGCCCTCGGCCTTGCGTCCAGGCGAGAGATTCGTATCTGCGGCCGTCGTGAGGTCGCCGGCAAGACAATGGGCAATAAGCACGCAGTCAGATTCGGCGATCTGTCGATATTACTCATCCTCGCGTTACCCATTAACTTCCACTTGGCCGGCGTCCCGAGATAACCGAGTAAATAATTGGTATACGCGATACGGGCGGGGGGCCGCACGTATTGATGGCTGGGCCGTTTTACGGCGTCCCGTGTGCCGTGTGAGGATGCAGCGATGCGTCGTGACGTCGTGTTTCAGTCGGGCTCGTCTCGCCTTATATATTCCGCCCCGGGCGGAAACGAACGCCGGTATCCGCGGTATTTTAACAAAATGTTCTTGTTCTGCCCGCCGCTCAGATTCCCTTTCACGATGTACCTTCTCCTACCGAACGTCCCTTCGACGGCAGAGAATCATACGATACGGAGTTACGCATTGTTTTCCCACTGCTCGGCTGCCGGCTTTCAAAAGAGATGACCGGAATGTACAGTGCTATCTAAGATCGACGTACATTCTTCACTTATACAGAAAATATCTGATTCGTAAGTTTGTGACATTCTTTTTGGCCCTCAACTGCATGTTTAACATTTTTTGCGTGAATGCGACCGCACACTGGATATTTCGTTTTGCACTCTCAGACGTGTCGTAAGACGCGATTTTCATTACAAGCTTACATTTAAACTACTGACTGTCAGCTATTTTTCAGCAGAAACTGATGACAGCGCCGTGATACAGAAACAATAAAAACCAGTGTGCGTTTTATCGGCAAAACCCTTAAAAGATGCAACACAACTACTATAGAGACTGCATACACTACATTTATCCGTCCTCATTTACAGTATTGCGCCCAGTGTGGAATCCTTATCAGGTGGGTTTGACGGAGAACATCGAAAGAGTCCAAAGAAGGGCAGCTCGTTTTGTATTGTCACGGTATAGGGGAGACAGCGTCACGGAAATGACACAGAACCTGGGATGAGAATCATTACAACAACGGCGGTTATCGCTGCGGCGTGGTCTACTTACGAAACTCCAATCGCCAACATTCTCCAAATGCGAAAATATATTGTTGACTCCCACCTACAGAGGTAGATATGATTATCAGAATAAAATACGAGAAATCAGAGCTCGAACGGAGAGATTCAGATATTCTTTCTTCCAGCGCGCTGTTCGAGAATGGAATAGGAGATGTATAAAGGTGGTTCGATGAACCCTCTGCCAGGCACTTAAATGTGATTTGCAGAGTATCCCATGTAGATGCAGATGTAGAAGTAGATTGTGTTATGTCCTCAGGATGCGGTACTAGAAAGAGGTAGGAAGACTGCAGAAACGTTTATTGAACCATGTAAAGATACAGACCTTGGGTCAGATACATAATTCCAAGTGCATACGTTGTAAGAAATGACAATCAAAATATAGGTTCAGTATCAGAGGTACAAAGTGTTATACTAAATTATATAGACCTACACAAGTTCTTAGATTTCTACGTCAAGGACGTCGATCCAGTTAAGCATTTCAGGTGATGCATGATGGATGTCTTTGATTGATTCTCTGAAGACTCGTTCTGGGCATTCACCAACAATGAGATTTATTGTTTCCAAGTAAGCTATACAGTCACAATCTGGAGATGTTGCCCAGCCCCATATGTGCTGTAGATATCCGCAGTTCCCTTGTCATGTTCGGATGCGGTTGAGGAATCTCCACTGTGTAACTTAGAACTCGCGAGAAAGGGTTTTCACCCCGATGACCGTTGAACACTTACGATTCTTCCCACGGGCTTTTCCATGCTTCGTTGATGTTAAAAGTTGCAGACTCCAAGACGTTCTGCAGTTCGCCAAGATGGTTTTCTTGACTTCAAAAACGCTGATGTTCTACTATTAATATATCGCTGTGTACGGATATCTGGGGGTTCTTCTGAATGATTCTCTAGAACTTCAGAAGAGAATTTGATCTTCGTAGAGGTGGAGGCTGGATGTTGCTTAAAACTGGTAGCCATTCAATTTGAGTGCTACGTATGCCACCTGTCGCATTGTCTGGTTGAGTTGCATATCTATCTTCCTCGAGTGACCACTGTTCATCCAAAATGGAAAACAGTATTCAGCGACAGAGTATGACAGAGCCAAACCAGCTGATCGTAGGGTTTGAGCACTGCAACCCCAGGAGGTACCAGCAAGCTTGTGAATGATATGAAGACCTCGGGGGGAAATAATGATAACCCTCATTTATGAAGTGCTGAGTTATGATGACTTGTATATTTGAAAAATAGTTTCTATTACATGTTTTAATATTTATTTTAATATTTATCTTTGGCATATCTCTGCATCTTCAAGTGCTACTTGAAGAAAATGAAACATTCTGTCGGATTATGATTGTTAGCGCCAAATACATTAAAATACAAAAGTTGAGGGTTATTATTATTAACCCCCGAGGTCTTCATATTATTACGGTTCTTCACTTCAGTCGCGGTGGAGTGGCCGAGCGTTCTAAGACGCCTTGCTGAATAGCTCGCGGTTTCTCGGCCTCGGTGGTTCGAGTTGTCCTTAGCATAAGTTCCTTTAAGTTGTTTTAGGCCTAGAGACTGATGATGAACGTAGTTAAGTCCTTATATTTACAAACATTTGAATATTTCTTCACTTTAGCGGCTACATTGGAGAGATGTCGGACAGTCGAGTGTTATTTCGAGGTACTTCGGTGTGCTGTAGTACTGCTAGTTTGTCCTCTTAGTTTGACTTATGGTTTACAGGTAGAGTACCTGTTTCGTAGGTGAAATTCTGAAGGGACAGTTTTCTGAAGGTTTAGGCAGAGGCGTCATTTCATTAAGTATTTGTCCAGGATTCCCATGACGGCAGTTAATGTACTTTCAGCAGTAGTGAAACTTGAGCTCTGGGTTACCAAACACTGGGATAAGTGCATTATTGCATTTATGGAATACTATTTTGACAAGGAGCACTGTGTGCAGCTAGAAGTGTGTTTGTGTATGTGATCAGGTGCATACCATATTACCTCCAAATGACACGGAAGTAGGAGACTGGAATGGAAAAACGTGCTGTAATTGTAGATCTTCATAACGAAGGCTATTCCAGTGGGACAATAGCAACAGTGCTACATTACCTGCCAAAAGTCTTCAATCACTTATGACAACTATGGATTTGTGGTTAAAATAGAGATGTAGTTTAAATGATCTATCATAGCCCTGTTCTGATACTAAAACAAGCATAAACAAGTAAAGACAGAACGACAATGTTGTTTATTTGACCGGTTCTCCGTATGGTGGGGCGCTGATGAGTGACCACAACAACATTAACTTGTCTTTATCCAAGACGTGTCCACTCGTATATGTCTCATTCCTTCAGCTGTCCGTGTAGCAAGCAGTTTTCAGTAGACTGTGTGCAGCTATCAGTGTGTTTGTGTATGTGATCTTGTGCATACCACATTACCTCGAAATAGGACGGAAGCAAGAGACTTGAATGGAAAAACATGCTGTAATTGTAGCTCTTCATCACGAAGGTTATTCCAGTGGGATAATAGCAACAAAAGTTGGCGCAGCCCAATCTACAGTGGTGTATATGTTGCGTGTTTCAAGAAATCCAGTGCCAGTGCAAGTCTAACATAATACAGGGAAGATCAGTTCATAAGTGAACAGAGTAAACGTCAGAGCACACGTACGATACCTGAAATTCGCGAGGAAGTCAATAATATGCGAGCTGCTACAATCTCTGTCTCAACAGTGCGACGCCGTCTTCGTGAAAGAGGTTTAAAGGGGTGCATAGCGGCCGAAAAACCTTCATTATGGACACAAAATACGGTGTAAAGAATGCAATGGGTTCAGCAACACAAAAACTGGAGCGTGCAGCAATGGTGCAAGGTGTTATTCACAGATGAATCGAAGTTTGAAGTATGCCATCGCCGAATGTTTGTTCGTCGACTTCGTGGAGGAAGTATGACGAGTCAGTGTGTGACACCAACGGTGAAGCATGGTGGACGGTCGCTTATGGTGTGGGGATGTTTTTCAGTTGATAAAGTCGGTGATCTCGTGCGAATTACTGAAACGTTCGAGAAGGAAGGATATCACAGGATACTGGTCAACAATGAAGTTCCATCTCGCAATAGGCTTATTGTTCATGGGTTTGTTTTGCAGCAGGACGATGAGGTCAAACATTCTTATAAATTGTGTAGAGGGTATGCCAATAGAAAAGAGAAAAGTGGGGAACTGAAAAATATGATTTGGCCAAGTCACTCACCGGATTTAAATGCCATTGAAAAGTTATGGGATGAACTTGACAAAGAGGTCAGAAAATGGAGGTCAACTAATGTTGAAAAGCTATGGAAATTTTACAGAGCTGTTGGACTGCAATACCTGCTCAAACACGAGAAAATCATATTTCCAGAATGCCAAGAGTGTGTGAAGCTTTTCGGAGGTTCAAACGGTCTGTACTTTGACGAGGCTATAATAAAACCCTATTGTTTTGTACTTAATGATAGAAAGTATACACTCTTGGCCATTAAAATTGCTAAACAACGAAGATAACGTGCTACAGACGCGAAATTTAATCCACAAGGAGAAGATGCTGTGATTTGCAAATTATTAGCTTCTCAGAGCATTGACACAAGGGTGGCGCCGGTGGCGACACCTACAATGTGCTGACATGAGGAAAGTTTCCAACCAATTTCTCATACACAAACAGCAGTTGACCGGCGTTGCCTGGTGAAACGTTGTTGTGATGCCTCGTTTAAAGATGAGAAATGCGCACCATCACGTTTGCAATATTGATAAAGGTTGGATTGTAGCCTATCGCGATTGCGTTTTATTGTAAGGCGACATTGATGCTCGCGTTGGTCGCGATGCAATGACTGTTAGCACAGTATGGTATTGGTGGGTTCAGGAGGGTAATACGGAACGCCGTGCTGGATCCTAACGGCCTCGTTTCACTAGCAGTCGAGATGACAGGCATCTTATCCGCATGGCTGTAACGGATCGTGCAGCCACGTCTCGATACCTGAGTCAACAGATGGGGACGTTTGCAAGACAACAACCAAGTACACGAACAGTTCGACGAATTTTTGCAGCAGCATGGACTATCAGTTCGGAGACCATGGCTGCGGTTACCCTTGACGCTGCATCACGGACAGGTGCGCCTGCGTTGGTGTACGCAACGACGAACCTGGGTCCACGAATGGCAAAACGTTATGTTTTCCGATGAATGCAGGTTCTGTTTACCGCATAATGATGGTCGCATCTGTGTTTGGCGACATCGCGGTGAACGCACACTGGAAGCGTGTATTCGTCATCGCCGTGATGGTATGGGGTGCCATTGGTTACACGTCTCGGTCACCTCTTGTTCGCATCGACGGCACTTTGAACAGAGCCCGTTACATTTCAGATGTGTTGCGACTCATGGCTCTACCCATTATTCGACCCCTGCAAAACTCTACATTTCAGGAGGATAATGCACGACCACATGTTTCAGGAACCGTACGGGCCTTTCTTGATACGGAAAATGTTCGATTGCTTCTCTGGCCAGTACATTCTCCATGTCTCTCACCAATGGTAATTGTCTGGTCAATGGTGGCCGAGCAACTGGCTCGTCACAGTACACCAGTCACTACTCTTGATGAACTGTGGTACCAGTCACCACTCTTGATGAACTGTGGTATCGTGTTGAAGCTGCATGTTCTGGGTACTGATTTCTAAGATATATGCACCCAAATTGCGTGAAAATTTAATCACATCTCTGTTCTCGTATAATATATTTGTCCAATGAATACCCGTTTATCATCTGCATTTCTTCTTGGTGTAGCAATTTTGATGGCCAGTAGTGTATTTTTATTGGTCTGTTTAGTTTTTACGGTGTGTTTGCACATTGAAATAAGGTATTTAGTTTTGTGCATAGGTGATCGAAAACCTTTGACCGGTAGTGTATGTTGTAAAATAAATTATAATCATTCTTTATTGAACAGCCTTCGTAATCTTGCGCTTTTGAAGGGATATTTGTGGCAGGAAGCAACAGTAAAAAAACCGGACACGTCCGGACAAAGCCGCACACTTGGCAGGTCTCACGCGCCGTGATGATGCTGCGGTCACCTCTTGTTCGCATCGACGTCACTTTCAACAGAGGCCGTTACATTTCAGATGTGTTGCGACTCATGGCTCTACCCCTTATTCGACCCCTACAAAACCCTACATTTCAGCAGAATAAAGCACGACCACATGTTTTAGGTCCTGTACGGGCCTTTCTGGATACGGAAAATGTTCGATTGCTTCTCTGGCCAGTAAATTCTCCAGATCTCTCACCAATGGTAAACGTCTGGCCAATGGTGGACGAGTATCTCGCTCGTCACAGAACGCCAGTCACTACTCTTGATGAACTGTGGTACAAGTCACCAAAATGTTCAAATGTTTGTATAGCTTATGGGACTTAACTACAGGGTCATCTATCCCTAAACTTACAAAAATGTTCAAATGTTTGTATAGTCTATGGGACTTAACTACGGGGTCATCAGTCCCTAAACTTACCAACCACTTATGAACTACCTTATACTAAGGACGGCACAAATATCCATGCCCGAAGGGGGATTCGAATCCCCCGACCGTAGTGGCCGTGCAGACCGTGACTGCAGTGCCTCAGTCCCCTCGGTCACCGCGGTCGGCTACAAGTCACCACTCTTGATGAACTGTGGCATCGTGTTGAGCTTCATGCACATCCGTACCTGAACTCGCCATCCAAGCTCTATTTGACTCAATGCCCAGGCGTATCAATGCTGTTATTACGGCCAGAGGTGGTTGTTCTGGACACTGATATCTCAGGCTCTATGCACCCAAATTGCGTTAAAATGTAATCACATGTCAGTTCTAGTATAATGTATTTGTCCAATGAAAATCCATTTATCATCTGCATTTCTTCTTGGTGTCGCTATTTTAATGGTCAGTAGTGTATTTTATTGGTCTTTTTAGTTTTTGTGTTTCCACATTGAAAGAAGGTATCTAGTATGGTGCATAGGTGATCGAAACCTTTTGACCGGTAGTGTATGTTGTAAATGAAATTATGATCATACTTTATTGAAGATCCTTCGTAATCTCATGTTTTTGAAGGGATATTTGTGGCAGGAATCGACAGTAAAAAAGCCGGACACGTCCGGGCAAATCCGCACAGTTGGCAGGTCTCACGCACCGTGATGATGCTGGAAGCTGCACAGGTGTAAACGTCAGCCCTCTGAGGAGGGGGTGAAGCGAACCGAATTGGAGCGGCGGCGCTGCTCGGCCGCAGACACTGTGCTGCAGGTTGGCCGCCTCGGCCAGGGCGGCCGCCGCCCGCGGGCGCACTCCATCTCGCCGGCTGACGGCTGCTTTTTGTCTCGCCCGAGAGGCACTCCGCGCCAGAGAGGACGCCGCCGCGCCACGCCGCTCCTGATTGCCGGATCCAACACCTGCCCCGACGCCTGTCCGGTTCCGCCGAAAGGATTATATTTACGGCCCGAAATTGAGGCGTTCTGATCCGGCTAAGTATGTGCCGAGTCCGGCCCGACAGCCGCGCGCCCCGCCGGCGTCCAGAAGAGGGTCGGAAGGGAATTACCAACCGAAAGGGCGCCCCGATAATTCCCTAAGTACCTGCGCGCATTCAGATAGGCATCTCTTTTACCGAAAAATTTAAGGCCGGCCGCCGGTCACCCCCAGGGCAGGGCTGATCATTACAGTAATACTTCCCGTGGAAATAAATTCTGCCGCGAACGGATGCTGTTGGTCTGCCGTCTATTTTTCATCTGACGCGGCAAACCTCCAATCTTTTAGGTGTTTCTTCTGTGCCGAGAAGTGCCTATAAATTCTGCTTGTTCATTACTCCTCTCAACATAACGGAAATAGCTTGTGCGGAAAAAGGTTCACAATAAATAATATACAACTAAGACAGGCCACATGAATAACAGTCAGTTTTTGTGATGAAAGAAAATGTTTCTAAGAAATATTCTTCGTCCCAATGGTGCAAACCAGTGGCACCAAGCCTTGGCCACCCGAGGCGACTGGTTACGAATCAGTTTAGAAATCTTAAATAGGAACCACCGTTTTTCATCCCGTAGTACAGGGGTGTAATTCTCTTAGCATACAGAATATCTGATGATGGCTTCAAGTTCAGAAACAAGATGTAACACCAGGTTGCTGAAACATGATATTAAAAAATAAATAAATTTTGTAATTTTTTGGCGCGTTGTGCGAGTTCGACAGGATAGTTCCGCGATTGTTTTATTTCACGTTCGATAGTTTCAAATGATGATTTCTCTCAGTCCCAAGGGATATTGGCCCTATTACCATAAATAGCAGCGCCAGCGATACCCACTGCTTAATTTCTAAACTTAGAGTACTTCAACCGTACACTCCACTTCCCTATCATTGTCCCTTAACTCAAGCAAAAATTTCAATTAATTAATTAATAAAAAATGAGTAGATAAAAAATAAAAAAAATATTATCTCAAAATTTGGTTTACGCAAGTAATGACTTTACCTCTGTTAACATCTTTTTTTTCGGTATTGTTGTAGCCTGCTGCAGGAATCGAAATAACGATGTAATAGGACAGAGGTGGCCCAACAGTGGTCTGGAATAAGTCCAACTACAATGAACACAGGACGACTATAAAACTTAAGTGAATATGTATCTTGAGCACCCAAAACATTTCTGGAATCACAACAGGTATTGTTAAACGGCTTTTACCGGTATCAATATAAGGCAGGGACTCATGTATGTAAATATTCTGAAACATTCTAAAACGAAATCATATGTGGTTTTTTTTTTTTTTTTTTTTTTTTTTTTTTTTTTTTTTTTTTTTTTTTTTTTAACACAAACGCACGTGTTTTCAAACGGACACCCTATATTATTTCATCAGCAATATACAGCATGACAAATCACATAAACAATGGCTTTGATTGCTTCGAAATACGCCAATTACATCCCGAGATATTGCGAAACGAAGTTGATACTTGAAATGCGCGAAACGCACGGCTAGCGCACATCCTGAGACTCAGGCGAGAACTCGTGCTGCTCAGGACGTGCGCTAGCAGCGCGTTTCGCGTATTTCAAGCATCAACTTCGCTTCGCAATATCTCGGGATGTAATAGGCGTATTGCGAAGTAATCAACGCCATTGTTCATATGATTTGTGATTCTATAAATTGCTGATGAAATAATATACAATATTCATTAAAAGAAAAACAAAAGTTTGTGTTAAAGAATATATGCTTTCGTTTTAGAATCTTTGAAAACATTTACATTCATGAGTCCCTGCCTTACACTGATACCGGTGAAAGTCGTTTTACAGTAGCTGTTGTTGTTCCAGAGATATTTTGGGTGGTCACGATAAATGGGACACCCTGTATATTTTGTGTGACTGTCAGAGGGGCATTGAACAACCGAGGTTATCAGCGGTGTATATTTTTGGCATATTACATTTATAACTACCACAATTTTTATTATTATTATTTTATGATTCATTTTTGTTATATCTTTTGTATGTGTTGCTTTCTGGTCAGATGTAAGAGAGGGCCTTAAGGCCCTACTCTGGTCAGGCTATCTGTGTTGTAGTCTTCAGTCTGGTTTGATGCAGCTCTCCATCCTACTCTATTCTGAGCAAGTCTCTCCATCTCCTCATAAGAATGGCAACCCACATCCATATGAATCTGTTTACTACATTCGTCTCTTGGATTCCCTCAGCGATTTTTCCCCGCACACTTCCCTCCAAGGATAAATTTGTGATTCCTTGACGTCTAGGAATGAGCCCTACCAATCTATCCCTTCTTTTACTCAAGGTATGTCAAAAACTGCTTTTCTCCCCAATTCTGATCAGTACTTCATTACTTACGTGATCTACCCGTCTAGTCTTCAGATTTATTCTGTAGAACCACATTTCAAAAGCTAAATAGCCAATAAATAAATAAACAGATGCTACCCTCTTTACTAGCAGCGGCGGCACTTTACTCGCAAATGCTATTCGAGACACATTGGCCCAAGTCTGTTAACTTTATCATCAGGTCTTGAAATGCTGCGATACTCAGCTACTCGATGATAACCTTTTATTTTATTTTTTCTGTAAGGTAGAACTTTAAGAATAAATTAAATTATATCGTTTTCATTGTACTAGTGTTACTACGAGTTGTAATAAAACATGTTTACATTTGTAAACAAATAAATCATGTTATTGAGAGCGTTTCTACATATGTTACAATATCTTATCACAGTTATCAACGTATTCCTCATTTTTTTAACTTACATCTACGTCTGTAGGATCTATATTAATTTCACTGTCTTTGTCTGTTCAACTTCTGGATCAGTTTTCTCTATTTCTGTATCCTGTTCTATTCTTTGCAGTAGTTTCCATGATTCATACATATGGATGTCCTTTATGGTATACTTAGTAGTTTGCTCGATTCACATTGTCCGTTATTCCATTCAGTATGTACCAATCACCCAAGTACCGTTGAATTTTGTCCCACGAAGTCATGCCCGAATCTTGGTCGCATGCATCTGTCACAGTCTAAAGTAGCATTTTCGGCAGCTTCTCGTTCTTTGAAGGTACACAATTGTCTTCCACTGAGACGAAACCTAACAGAGATATCCCGGATATCCACAGATGTCCGTGACAATCCAGATAAACCGACATTATTGAAGTGCCGGATCACACTGTCTGTTTACGTCCTAAAGAAGTTGCAGTTTTATGCAATAATATCAACAATAATATTGTCTCGTTATACCAAAGGTATTAAATATAAGAACAGGAAACTTGATACGTATTTCATAGGAAACATTTAGGCAGAATTAAAGTATGTGGTGTGGAGGGAGACGTGATTGTAGAAACCCCTTGTAGTCGCTTTGTCTGTAACAATGTGTTAGCTAACAGGTTGCCAGTTACCTGCAATACCAAACTGGAAATAATAATTATTACACGGTCTTAGAGAATTCCAGTTCCATGATTTATTGTTGGAACAGTGCGTTTTGAGTACACGAAACGTTGCATTTAGAGATCAAAAGGTACTCAGTTACCAGGTGACGATCCATGCTGTGAGACCAATACTAATAGGTAGTGTAACGGGAGGCAATCCAGACGCTGATTCTAGAATGCATTCCACCATACAGATGGCGACTGAATTCTTCGAAAACATCATTCCACGCTTGTTCGATCTGTTCAAGAAGTTCCTTAAAACTTGAGAGCTGAAGAGTCGCCTATGTCTGTTGTCCCATCGTATGACACACGTGATAGATTGGAGTCAAATCCGGATATCGTGATGGCAAGGGAAGTTGTTGCACGTCTTGCAGAGCATGCTGAATTAACGAACAGTGCGAGGGCGAACATCATCCTGTCACAACAACACATCATCTTCTTATGGCAAGAATGGTATCAGGCTCGGTATTACAATACGCCAGAAAGGCGGAGTTAGTTTGGTAGCCCTGCACAAGACCAGACGTGCGGTTTCAGTGCTATCGGAAAAGATAAGTAATGTAGGTAGAAATAAAATGTAGTTTAATAATGTTAAGTAGCTAAAAACATTTATTTGTGTTTTCTTCAAGCTTACCATTAAAGGTTTTTCTTTTATTCACTTATTGATGCAGTAGTCACGAAAAGTTCGGTTTGTTTACTTACGTCCCTAAATTCCGAGTGTGCAAATTTAGCGTTTCTCCGTAATTTTAAGTGCATTTACTAACAGCTTACACATATTTTAGTGTCCTAAACATATCTAGTAACCCTTTGTATCTGTTGTTACTACATATATTGTCGATATCACGTAAGTAAACTCGTAACAATCATGAATGCAAAGTGCTTGAGTTCGCGCTGGGGTTCTATGTAACTGTTGTGACAAGTGGTTTCATTAAGGGGGAATGTAGCGGTGTGGGAAAGGGGGAACGAAAGGAGTCTCTTCCTTTGTTTCGTGAACTGTGTTCAAGGGACAGAAAAGTAGTTGAACACGAAGGGAAGATTAGAGCCCTTCAGGCTGAACTGGTTAGTACTAGCGAGGAACGTGTGGGATTAATGGGGGAGAAGAGTGAGCAGGGGCGGAAAGTGGTAGCAGGGAACAGAGGCCACAAAGAGTGTATAGTTTCTGAAAGCTTCACAATTGGCACAACCAACAGATTTGCCTTGCTGCCACAGTTAAGTGAGAAAGGGGCTCCTTTAGAAGTAGGTGCAGTTAAGAAACAACGGTCTTTCACTAGGAAACCAACAGGTTAAAAAAAAGTAGAAAGTAGGAGGAAAGTTCTGTTGTTAGGAAGTAGCCATGGAAGAGGTGTGGGCCAGATTTTTCAGCAAAAATTAGGTGATAGGTATCAGGTCACAAACTTCTTGAAGCCCAGTACAGTTCATAGCCAGGTGGTAGGTGATATAGGTTCCCTGTGCAAGGGATCATGTTATGATCCCTGAAAGGGATCAGGGTTGCAGTATTGAGTGAGACCGGCCCAGACAACTGTTCGACTGTTGCCTGCTTTCGTGCGGTATGATCGACCCCAATTGAACCGCTCTGTCAGGAGGATCAATATGGAGATTGATCAACTGCTTAGGGCGGCTACTCTGTCAGGCATATGTTTCATTCCTGTTGATGATATTGATGGGATTTATCTAGGCATGGACTGCCTCTGAGTAGGAAAGGGAAGGGGAAACTGGCTGGGTTGATAGCAAAATCCTTAGAGGGGGACACTGCAATTCTTAGAAGTACTTCTTTTTCAGGCTAAGGTCAGTGTCCAGTGAGAAACTCAGGTATGCAGGAGCTAAAGATGTTGAAAAATCAAATGTTTCTCATAAAAGTAAAGTAAAAAAGTCAGCATTTTTCACCAGAATATTGGAAGAATAAAGAATAAAATAGATCAGCTTTTGGTTTGTTTAGTTATATGAAGCTGATAATATAATATTATTTTCACTGGTATGGAAAATGTGAATGTCAGTGGATATAAATTAGTTGCAAATGTAAGTAAAAACAATATGGACAGAGGAGGAGTTGCCATATACGTCAAAAGCTATCACAGTGTAAACAATTTAGAAACAAGAAAGTTTTGTATAGAGCAACATATTGAAACATGTGCCTGTCAACTTAAACTCAAAGATGACTCCCTTATAATTGTAACAGCAAACTTCCATTTACTTCTGGAAAACTTGGATGCCTTGTTGTGCTATCTGTCAGATAGGGCAAAACAAATTATTATTCATGGTGATTTCAATGGTGTAATAGGAAGAATAACCTGGAAGTCTTACTTGGCTCGTTCAATTTGACATCCGTTATTGATTTTCCTACTCGAGTAGTAAAGGACAGCAGTACATTGATAGATAACTTTTTTATGGACCAAGATAAGTTTAACAACGTAAATTCTTAAATGATTCTACTGTTGAGAATAGTCTTTCTGATCATGGTGTACAGCTAGTAACAGTATATGACATAGCTCCATTCAGTAATTCGAAATAGTCCTCCCTAGTTGTGCGTTCGATTAATGACCTAACAACTAGAAATTTCAAAGAAAGCCTACAGCAGTTAGACTGGAGTGAGGTTTATAAGGAACATGATGCAAATTAAAATATAATTTATTTCATGACACATTTGTAAGGGTATTTGCAAACTGTTTCTCCAAGAAATTAGTTAAATTTAATAGTAAGAAAGCATGCAAAAAAAACCATGGCTTACCAAAGGAATAAAAATTTATTGTTACCGAAAAAGGTAACTATATCTATCTGCAATAAAGAGTAATAATCCAGAAACAATAAAATATTATAAAAACTACTGTGATACATCAAGAAAAGTTATTGAAAAGTCCAAAAGCATGTGTATCATTTCAGAGATTAGTATGCTTCCGTGTGGACTCTAACGTAACTGATCTTACATGTAGAAGAGAGCAGTATATTGGTTGACTCTTCATGAAAAGTATAGTCTCGGATGCAGAACTCCTGACACTGTAGTTCCCTAATCATCTCAGTGAGCTTTTCGGACTTAATACGAGCGTTCGTACTTAAGTAGTAGCAACACTGCTGTGGAGACACTACGCAATGAAATCTGCTATGGTCGCTGATAGCACACGTTGTTGCCGGCCGCGGTGGCCGCGGGGACTGAGGCACTTCAGTCACGGTCTGCACGGCCACTACGGTCGGGGGTTCGAATCCCCCCTCGGGCATGGATATTTGTGCCGTCCTAGTTCGTAAGTAGTTCATAAGTAGTTTGTAAGTTTAGGGACTGATGACCCCGTAGTTAAGTCCCATAGACTATACAAACATTTGAACATTTGAGTTTTGAGCACACGTTGTTGTAACATACCTTACCGCCGAGCAAATGGACTCGCCCGTCCCACGTTACCAGCGTGCACACATTCGAAGGTATCACAGGCACTTGTGAGCGAGCGGCTTAACACAACGGTGTCCGTTTTCGAGGCGGAAACAACGGAGACCGTCAATGCACAGTATTACTATACGTTTCTGGAGCCTCACCTGCTACCAGCTTTGCAAAAGAAGCGGCAGCACTTTATAAGCAACCCACCCATCATTTTGCACGACAAGGCGCGGGCACATATAGCGCAAACTGAGGCTGTTCTGCTGTCGTTGGGACTGGGACTTACAGTATACCGTCCACCAAACTCCCCGACCTAAAAACCTTGTGACTTTGATTTGATTTCGAAGATGAAGGAACTTCATCACGGCATTCTTTTAAGAACGCTTTCCACATCACTGGCAACGGGCGCTACACAAGTCTGCTTTGATGGACAATAACAGGTGCAACGATGTAACGCTTTTGTATCGGTTGTGGATAAATAGCTGCCACTATTTAAGTTTCAACCCTCGTACATAAAGTGAGAAGCAACGGTGTAATAATTCTCCCCTGTGGCAATCATGAGATCACTTTATTGTCTGAAGTCCATTGAGAATAATATGCTGCATTCTGTTAGCTAGAAAAGCCTCACTCCAGCCACACAGATTGTAGCGCCTGACTCTTCCTATGGTTGGTTGTGGGAAGAAAGAAACGATTCTATGAGTTATATCAATCTGCCTAACTTCCGCTTCCCAATTAACAGGTGACTTTCCTGTTAAACTTCTGTTGCTGTGACCGTTGCCAGCATCGGACCTCCTCTCTTCTAGCAAGGGTTTCTATTATTTTGTAAATAAATAAAAATGTTAGCAACAGGGGAAGGCTACAGACAAGAAGTCGGACAGTCCATTGAAATAATCTTTGTATTCTGATAGTAGCATACAGAATTACGAGTTAGCCTGTTACATCTTATTAAACGGTTACTGATTCTTGCTGCAGGACAAGACATACAATAGAGAGCAAATATCGAAAATAAAGCACATTCAATTAGTTCGACCAGCCTTTAACGAGAGAGAAAGATAGCGTATTTAGTTTCATGAAAATTTCCGTTGGTCATGAGAACAGTAAGCTGAGCCCGAAACAGGGGCGGCACAAAAACTAAAGAAAATGCATCTTACTAATCATCGCGCCCATCACCCGATATGCAGACCGTTGCACATTTATTAAACTCACGACCGAATGCAATTACTTCATTTTAATCGCGAATACCTGCTCGATGAAACTGTGAAGTTCCTGTCGGTCAGCGAAATATCACCAAGACTGAGCATGGCGGCTTCTGCACAACAGGCGATCGCGGACCTGTCCTAAGAACTGCCAGCATCTGAAGCAATTGCCGAACTGAGAGCGGCCATGTCGCTCACGCCAGTTTTGTTAACGCGAGTGTCGCACCGCTCATTCTTCCACTGGCAAAACTAGTGACGTGTTACCAACCTGACCCAGAGTACAGTTAGTTCGTTCTGGCACAGACAAATGGCGGCACGAGCTATCCCCTCTGAAGTGCCTCTAGTGTGGTCTACCGGTACTAAGCCAGGGAACCGCCTGACACCTGCTAGCATCTTACGGAAATACGAGGGGAGCGTAGAACAGTGGTTTAGGTGGAGATGCTTCTCTGTATATGTTACTCTGTGGTTCTGGCCATCAAGCCCATGACTGCTAGGGTGTCGTCTGGTCTTGGCGGCAACTTGTCAAAGACGACGGGAACGGAAGTGTCCTTCCGCGAAGACGTTGGCTCTTCGGTTTTGAACTAAACGGCTCCGGTAGCCTTTGTGGCTGATCGCCATCTTGCCAATTTAATATATTAATTAATACCGGACACGGCATATTATTTCGCCCCCACGAGACGATGGTCCTTTGGTCAGGCAAGCAAACAGTAATTTCAGATTAGTTTTATAAGACTTTATTGCCGATTAATTTTACCAACTTCTTGAATAATAATCCGAACTAACTTTGTAACACTTCAAACCAATCGCAATTTTTCATTAGATTGGAATCCGTCGTCAGAAATTTTAAAATTATTTTATTTATGCCCACTCTCTTTGTCCTAAAGGCTGGCCATATGGTTCATGACACCTTTGTGCTGGTCTGGGAAAAGTCTTAGCTCTACAAGTTCGTCTGATATTCCATGTGCTCGGCCTTCGATCATCAGGTGACGGTGTTCCACGGTGTCCAACGCCTTGATATCAGACTGAGCCCAATGGCTGTAAACATTCCCTGATAAAGGGTTCACACAATAGATTCTCCGGCAGGTATGTCACTATGTCATCTATTGGCACACGAACTGAAACCGTTATCAGTACACTAGCTGCTCCCGCGGTGTTACCCGCGGTTCAATATTCAGACATTAAAGTGCCAAGAAAGGGCATAAATAACTACATGACTGTTTGCGACGTTGTTTGCACGGAGAATATAATCGTTTTGGATCGGATGGAGAGCCAAAAATTTATTGCAATACGTCCCTCTAAACGACGTTTCGAGACTTCTTGTTCTCCGAGTATACGTAGAGATTTCTAGCTCTCGATACCCGGGAGCAGCCTACGTAGAGCTGTCCGTGCGAGAAACATGGGGTGGCCAAATGAATACCTGCCACTTTTGTTTATAGTAATGGAGATATCACAATTGAGTGCACATTATGTGTCCTGAGAAATATTTTCATGAGTGTTATACTGCCTGCCATCTGTTGAGTGCATTTGCTACTACTTTCGTTGCAGTTGGCCGGAACACACAACGTTTCATATGTTAACTGCAGCATACCGCCTGCCATCTGTTGAGTGCATTTGCTACTACTTTCGTTGCAGTTTACGTACGCTATTTATACGTGGCAGTTCGTGCTTTGTACACAAAATAGAGCTTGGTATCTAGATCACATTCTACACAAAACGTCAATGTTTTTTCTTGCCATGGCACTTAGAGCATATTTTATTTAAAGTATTCAATTTATATAGATACTTCCTTCGTTTGTTACAACAAATGAAAATGAATGCGGCATAAACGCCAACATTCAGATTTTTCGTGTATGTAATTACATGTCAGTTAAGCCGTATCTTTTTGTATATTCGAAAGTAAAACACAATATCAAAGAAAAAAAATTCACTATAGCAGGACACGAACTATTGCCCAAAATAATGGAAGATTATATATGACGCGTTAACCCGCGTGGCTAAACATGACATACACTACAGAGCACCTCTGCTGTTGTATTAGAAACTTCTTTCAACCGTTACGTATTCCTATGGATATATTTCAAATAAATAACTTGTAATAAACATTTTGAAAAGTAGCCTATGTCCTATACCAAGACATAAGAAATCTCTATATGAAATTTCATCTAAATCAAAGCTGCAGTTTTAGCGTGATGCGGTAACAAACATACAAATTTTCGCATTTATAATATGTATAGGAAGGATTTACTATCCCGCAAGTGGCATCTACAGTCTTGGGATCCAAAACGACGTAGTCTTCCCTGTTGTACAAATTCTTCCCGACATTTCATTTCAAATCCCCGCAATTGACTTTTCACAGTGAGTCGAAATAAGGTGCCGGATGGTCGTTCCATCCCTGGCGCCCGCCAGTCTGTGGGCTTCGCTACCGACGCTCCGCGAGACAGAGTAGCGTCTGCTCAGCCGCCCGCCAGCTGTACTCGCGACGCGCCGCGCCGCGCCCCGTCAGGCGTCGTGTGAGCGCCGAGCGCCGCTCCGCCCAAATGAAAGAGCCGCCGCGATCCGCTTTTGTTTCGCCTCCGCGCGCCGCAAGCACGCTCTCCGGCCCGGCGCTGCTGTCGCGTCACTGTTCATTATCGGCTCCGGTAGCGCCTCCTTTGTGCGCGCATGCGTGGTTATCGGGGGATCTGGAGCCGAGCCGACGGCGCCGCTGTCTGCGTCGCGTTCCATCCGTCGCCGGCACACCTCTTACGAAACGACAACCTGCCCGGCCGCCGCGGGAAGCCGTACGGTTGCGGGGTCAATAACTCCTCCGGTACCGCTGACACAGCCTTCCAGTTACCGAGATTGCTTCTGTCGCGGTGGACATCCTGCTCTTCATTTTATTTATATACACTTCTGGCCATTAAAATTGCTACACCACGAAGATGACGTGCTATAGAGGCGAAATTTAACCGACGGAAGAAGATGCTTTTCAGAGCATTCACACACGGTTGGCGCTGGTGGCGACACCTACAACGTTCTGACATGAGGAGAGTTTCCAACCCATTTCTCATACACAGACAGCAGTTAACCGGCGTTGCCTGGTGAATCGTTGTTGTGATGCCTCGTGTAATGCGTACCATCACGTTTCCGACTTTGATAAATGTCGGATTGTAGCCTATCGCGATTGCGGTTTATCGTATCGCGTCATTGCTGCTCGCGTCGGTCGCGATCCAATTAATCTTAGCAGAATATGGGTTTTTTTTTTTTTGGGGGGGGGGGGGATAGGGGGACTAAACTTCTGAGGTCATCAGTCCCCCGAGGGGGATCGGAGGGAGTGAGGGTAGGAAAGGAGGGGAGGGGGGAAAGGAAATGCAGTCCGAGAAGTAAAGAAGGAAGGAAGACTGCATAAGCTCGGGGCCTCGTGCTCGCCACGCAAGTACTCACGAAAGAACCGATAGCCCCCTGGGGGGAGGGGGGGGGGAGGGTAGCAGAATATGGAATCGGTGAGTTCAGGAGGGTAACACGGAACGTCGGCCTTGTCGAGATGGCATCTTATCCTCATGGCTGTAACGAATCGTGCAGCCACGTCTCGATCCCTGAGTCAATAGATGGGGACGTTTGCAAAACAACAACCATCTGCACGAACAGTTGGACGACGTTTGCATCAGCATGGACTATCAGATCGAAGACCATGGCTGCTGCACCACAGACAGGAGCGCCTGCGATGGTGTGAATCCAGCATCATGATGGTCGCATCCGTGTGTGGCGACATCGCCGTGTACGCGCATTGGAAGCGTGTATTCGTCATCGCCATACTGGCATATCACCCTGCGTCATGGTATTGGGTGCCATTGGTTACATGTCTAGCTCATCTTTTGTTCGCATCGACGGCACTTTGAACAGTGGTCGTCACATTTCAGATGTGTTATGACCCTTGGCTCTACCGCTCATACGATCCCTGCGAAACCCTACATTTCAGCAGGATAATACACGACCGCATGTTGAAGGTTCTGTACCGGTCTTTCTGGATACGGAAAATATTCGACTGCTGCCCTGACCAGCACATTCTCCAGATCTCTCACCAACTGAAAACGTCTGGTCAATAGTGGCCGAGCAACTGGCTCGTCACAATTCATAAAATATCAGCGTATGTGTAAATTTGTCACTGTGAGCCTACATCTGTGCTATCGTGGCCGCTGCTGTAACGCTATTTCATCAGCCTCATGCCGTAATTCTCTTTTGATTAGATTCCCATGAGGCGTATCTGGTGTCGTCGATGAGTTATTTATACTAAACGCTGTGTAGGGAGAGTTAAAATGTGTAATTATTTAAAATATCTGCTAAGTTCCTAATGTCACGATCGTGTAGGATATTACCGCACTTCAAGTTCTCTTTGTAATTTGCTGTTTATAAAGGTTTTTGACGGGTACACTGCAACCAGTACTACTTTTAAATACCTAGGCTGTCACCCTTTGGCACTTTCTTTTTAACAATGACTAATGGAAAGTATTATATTAAGGTCAGTATTCATTTATTTTCTTAGTATCACTGTGCGCGATAAGACTAGACCTGTAAAGTTTCCCCAACTTATGTTCCAGTTTTTTTATGATGCCCCACGAAGGCGAAACGCGTTAATCAAAATAAATTATTCCATTTTAAAATTTTCTTTTATTAGAAATTACATTGCATTGGTTACTGTGCGAGAGGGCCTATAGGAAGGAAGGAATCTTGGTCACTAGAGACGGAGCTAACGCTCGGAGTTTAGGGTAGGGATTGTGAAGGAAATCGGCCGTGCCCTTTGAAAGGTACGATCCCGGCATTTTCGGGGAGTGATTTAGGTAAATCACGGAAAACCTAAATCATGGTGGCCGGAGGTGGATTTGAACCACCATCCTCCCGAAAGCGAGTCCAGTGCGTTACCACTGCGCCACCTTGCTCGGTGGGCCTTCAGGAGTAGATGATATTTTCTGGTCTGGTCACGGTAGTGATGGTTGTTGTTTGCATTTTAAACACAATATATAAGAATGCAGTTAAGGAAGGAAGTTCATGGCTTGTAGCAAATAAATTTATGCAAAATCGTAGTATGAGCTCTTACAATTTCTAACATACACTTCAACCATAACTGAGACTATGACTACACAGAATAGACACATGATACATGAGACTAAACAGTTCAGATATGTCAGCGATCAAATAGAAAGTAAGCTGTCGTGGAAAGCTGGTGCTAAGGAACTTGTTGCAAAATTAAACCTTGCGTCGTTTAGTATTAGAACAGTGTCTGAAATAAGTGAAAGGTCAAGAACAGATGTTTATTTGAGTTTTACTGTGGTGAAATTTGTTTGAATAACTGCTCTGATGCAAAACTGGTATTTATTGAGCCGAAAAGGGCGATTAGAGCAATATGTGGATTAAGATCGTGAACCTCTTGTCGACCCCACTTTGCCGGCCGCGGTGGCCGAGGAGACTGAGGTGCTTCAGTCACGGTCTGCATGGCCACTACGGTCGGGGGTTCGAATCCCCCCTCGGGCATGGATATTTGTGCCGTATTTAGTATAAGGTAGTTCATAAGTAGTTTGTAAGTTTAGGGACTGATGACCCCGTAGTTAAGTCCCATAAGCTTAACAAACATTTGAACATTTGATTTTGACCCCACTTTACTAACCTGGAACTCTTGACATGGGCCTCTCATATCGTCATTGTCGTTTATTGTTTTTAATATTTGGTTGTCCCCTACAGATAGCAGCTTTCTCTTAGTGAATACTAGATAGAAATTGAACACGCATTTGGATCACACCTTGACGCTTCTCCAGGAAGGTGTGCAATATTCTGTCACATACATTTGTAATAAGCCGCCACAGTAATTCAAAATGCTTAGAAGTAGTCCACGCACTTTCAAGGTTAAAATGTTGAGTTTCCTTCTGGCTCCGTGATAATACAAAACGAGCTGTGCTTCTCTAAACCTCATTTTTATTCTCTGTCAATTTCACTCAGTTTCGTCCACTACATCCATTCATTACATACCCTTTGTCGTATATTAGCCTTCATTCCTCCATCTCTTTGTGAGAACCCAAACTTTGTCCAGTTTTACTTATTTTACTTCCCGGTTAAGATATATATATATATATAGGACTCCTGTTTTCATCCTTTTAATCCTCATTCCTCTTGCTTCTAGGGCTTTCTTCCAACTTTCAAGTTTGTCTGAAATTTCTCTCGGTTGGGTTATCATTAGACATTTTGCACTTCTTTCTTCTAGCATATCCATCACTAGGTGTGGAAGATATGGACGGGAGCAGATCCATGGTTTAGTCCTACTCTCGCTGGAAATCTTTTCGTTGAACCTGCACTGCTCCTGAAACATATACAGGGTGAATCGCCTAACACTTGCACCGCAAATATTGCTGAAACGGAAAGTGAGATGTGCTGTTTTCACAGTATGGATTGGTAGTCAAGGAGTCTTATTATTAGCTAATAAACAGATTGTAAAAATACTTAGAAAGTGTATTTTTATGCAAACATAAAATTTTTCAAATGGAACAATGGTTGCTTCTATCATGCACTGGTATTTTTGACACAACTGTGTACAAAGAATTTTGAATGACATATTTATCACGTTTAATTTGGCAGCTACAGTCATTAAAAGTTTTGGGGATAGAGGCTACGACAGCGTAGATAACTGGCTGGTGGACATGAGACAGTGGGCCGTGCCCCAGGAGCTAGCCACTCGGCCAGTGAGCTACGCTATCGCAGCCTCCGCCCCCGAAACTTTGAACGGTTGTAGCTGCCAAACTAAACGTGATAAAAATGTCATACAAAATTCTTTGTATACAGCTGATCCAAAATTCCAGTGCATGATAGAAACAACCATTGTTGAATTAAAAAACTATATTTTTGCATAAATTACAATCTGTTTGTTGGCTAAAAATACGAGCCCCTGACTACCAATAGATTCTGTGAAAACCGTACATCAAAATGTTCATATGTTTGTATAACTTATGGGACTTAACTACGGGGTCATCAGTCCCTAAACTTACAAACCACTGATGAACTACCTACAACCAAGGACGGCACAATTATCCATGCCCGAGGGGGGTTCGAACCCCCGACCGTAGTGCCCGTGCAGACCGTGACTAGAGCGCCTCAGTCCCCTTGGCCACCGCGGCCGGCAACCGTACATAAATAGCACTTTCCGTTTCCGAAATATTTGCGATGCAAGTGTTAGGGGATTCACCCTGTATAATTTGATTATTGATTCTCTGTTTCAATGAATAAGTTATTATCTTTAGTCAGTCTACAAACCGGCTGCGGTGGCCGAGCGGACTGAGGCGCTTCAGACACGCTCTCCACGGCCACTGCGGTCGGGGGTTCTAATCACCCCTCGGGCATGGATATTTGTGCCTTCCTTAGTATTAGTTAGTACATAAGTAGTTTGTAAGTTTAGGGACAGATGACCCCATACTTAAGTCCTATAAGCTTTACAAACATTTGAACATTTTCAGTCTACAAAAAATTTCTTGGAAGAGGTACATTCATGGCCATTCACTGAAAGAATTATTCAGTCGGCATTTGAAGAAATGTGCAGTATTACCTCAAACAAATAACGTATTTTTACTGGAACTGCTGCGATTTAATTGGTGATTTTGTAATCGTTTCAGTGGTTAACCACAAATGTACTTCCGAGTTTTCATCACTCAGATCGCTCTCCTGATCATGCAATATCAGGTAGTTTTAGCATTTGGAGAAATGATTATCACCTCCTGAATACTGTCAACTTAGGCTGTGATAGGACCACAATTTTCGGTTTTGAACTAGTGACAAATAGGCAAACATGCAACAACCTACAGTGTGTTTTCTTTCGTATATGAGAGTCCACTCACTTTTAATTGGTGCAAGATCCAATCACTAAGGAATATTTGCTGTTCGCACCTCGTTTGAACGTCAAATATACGTTCAGGCGGTGTCTGAAACCTTTTACGTAGGACGTCTTAACGTACGATTGACTCCAGGAGTACTGAGGAAATATTTTTTTAGAATACACATCAGCAACGAAGACGAATTCTTCAATTCGCTTCAGTACCACCTTCAACTGTCGGAAGGATAGCATATGAAGTGGATGAATGTAAGGTGTGCCACCAAGAGGAATAATTGCACTATTAATGTTTTTTGGCCAGATAGCATCTATTCAATTTGTACATCGAGCAGGCGGTGAAGGAAAGCAAGGAAAAATTTGGAACAGGGATTAAAGTTCAGGGGGAAGAAATAAAAACATTGCGTTTTGCTGATGACAATGTAATTCTGTCAGAGACAGCAAAGGACCTGGAAGAGCAGTTGAATGGAATGGACAGTGTGTTGAAGAGAGCGTATAAAATGAACATTAACAAGAGCAAAACAAAAATAATGGAATGCGGTCTTAGAAAATCGGGCGATGCTGAAGGAATTAGATTAGGTAACGAAACAATGAAGGTGGTAGATGAGTTTTGTTACTTGGGTAGTAAAATAACATGCGATGGTCACAGTACAGAGGATATAAAATGCAGAATGGCAATGGGAAGAAAAGCTTTTTTAAAAAGAGAAATTTGCTAACATCGAATATTAATTTAAGGGTAAGGAAGTCTTTTCTGAAGGCATTTGTGTGGAGTGTTGCCTTGTACGGGAGTGAAACATGGACGATAAGCAGTGCGGACAGGAAGAGAATAGAGGCTTTTGAAATGTGGTGCTACAGAAGAATGCTGAAGATTAGGTGGGTAAATCGCGTAACTAATGAAGAGGTACTGAACAGAATTGGTGAGAAAAGGAATTTTTGGCATACCCTGACTAAAAGAAGGGATCGCTTGGTAGGACACATTCTTAGACATCGGGGAATCGTGAATTTAGCATTGGAGGGAAGTGTGTGGGGTAAAAATCGCAGAGGGAGACCAAGAGACGCGTATAGTAAGCAGATTCAAGTGGATGTGGGTTGCCGTTCTTATGAGGAAAAGGCTTGCTCAGGATAGTGTAGGGTGGAGAGCTGCATCAAACCAGTCTCTGGACTGAAGGCCATAACAACAACAGCATCGATATGAGTCATGTGACGATACATTCCAAACGAATCAATCAGAAGCGGGCAGTCCTGCGCTGCATATGGCAGGTAAGGCTTATGAAAGGATTGCATTGAGATATATTAGGTGATTAGGCCAGACTTCGAGGCAACTTGAATTAGGATTTGTGGGTTCATCGTGTGTTGGACAATTCGCAATCCCAACTAACCTCCAAGTTCCTGTAAATCAGTGGCATTGTGGAGACGCTTATCCGCTTACCAACGGAACGGGTGCCATAGTGTATGAATGTGCTGTTGCACAATGATTTCAGACCGACCTTCTTGCCGACTTCTCTCCCATTAATTTTAGAGTTGGCGATGAGTGAATTTTCTTCCCCTGTTTATGAGAAAGTGACCAGTTACTTGTACATCTACATCTGAATCTGCAAGGTTACTCTCTCAGTCAAATTTAAGAGCTCAGAAAGGGCACTTTCGTGGTATTTCTCTACCGCTACATTCTCTAACTACGCGCGGGAGAAAAGGAACACTTGAATCCTTCCGTTTTCTATCTGATTTCTTTTATTTTACTATTATGATCAACTTTCCCTGTGGAGGTGGGCGCAAACAAAATACTTTAGTAATCGGAGGGAAAGTTGGTGAAAGCAATTTGGCAAATGGATCCAGCCGCAACGAATAATGCCTTTCTTTTAATGATTTCCACTCCAACTGGTGCACCCTTCCCCCATAGTGCGATAAAACAAAACCAACTGCCTTTATCTGAACTTTCTCTGTGACCTACGTCAGTCCCACTAGGTGGGGATCACACAATGCACAGCAATAGTCCAACTGAGGAAGCACAGGGGTACTAGTCTTTAAAAGACCTGTTACATGTCCTAAGTGATCTGTCTAGGAAACGTAGCCTTCGGTTTACCTTCCGTTCGATATTTTTATGTGTTCTTTCCAATTCATAATTGTAATTTCTATGTATTTAATTTCATTTACGGCCTGTACATTTAATTGATTTATCGTTCAAACGAAGTTTAACGCTTTCCTTTTAGTACTCGCGTGGACGACATCACACTTTTCATTGTTTAGAGTCAACCTCCAAATTTTACACCATGCAGATATCTTATCTAGATCATTTTGCATCTGCTTTTGATCTCGTGAATTTATTAACTGGTAAATGACAGCATCATTCACGAACAGTCTAACAGAACTTCTCAGATTATCTCCAACATCGTTTATAAATATAAGGAACAGTAGGAGCACTACAATACTTTCATGGAGAACACAATATATCACTTCCATTTCACTTGATGAGTTTCCGTCAATTAATATATAGCCTATTGTAATCTTTCTGATACGAAATCACGAATACAATCGCATACTAAGACGATGCCCCATAAGGAAGCAATTTGATTAGGAATCGCTCAAGAGGTGCATGGTCAAAAGTCTTCTAGATATCTAGAAACATGGAATCTATTTGATATGACTTGTCGATAGCATCCATTACTTCATGTGAATAACGAGCTACTAGGTATATTTAACAAGAACGATACTTTCTGAATCCTTATTGACAAAGGGTCAATAGGTCGTAGTCTTCGAGATAGTTCATAAAAGAGGTAAAGCCATCAACAATCCTAAGATTGGTTTGAACACCACAGTGCTTTACTAGGTGTAGTAGTGTTTAGAGGTGGTTTACATTTGCCTTCCTTCGACTTTCGAACTGACTTATCCAGCCACTTATAGGGGGACCTACACTGTGACGTGTATTCCTAACCACGGTACTTGGATGGTTTGATTTTTAAAGGGACTAAACGACTACGGTTATCAGTCCAACCACGGTACTACACGATATATTTCACAACATCCCCTGACTGGGATCGAGCCCATGACTTCATTATGTTCTAAAATCATGCTGGATACCAACGGCAGTGATACAGGCCTGCAAGTCTTAGGATCACTCGTATTGCTCTGGTACTTTTCCCGCACAGCTATGACAATTTACAACTGTTAGATCAATGGTTTTTAGATCTGTGTTCGTCCTTTGAAAACGAAACACTCTCTGTGTGTTCGGGAGACCCTAAACGGAAGTTGAGGACACTGCAGCCTATACGTCGTATAACTGTCTTAGTCTCTGATTCAGACCCTCCATTCGGAGGACCGCTCTCGCTCCTGTCAACTGTGCTGCAGATGGTGAGCTCTGGTTTTATCTTGCATCTGGTAGTCTTTACCACTTCAGATAATCGCTTAAATCCGATACCAGAGAGCCTCTATAGCGATCCAACGCAAAACATATATTTAAATACTCCATAACTTTAGCCGGCCGCGGTGGCCGCGGGGACTGCGGCGCGCAAGTCACGGTCTGCACGGCCACTGCGGTCGGGGGTTCGAATCCCCCCTCGGGCATGGATATTTGTGTCGTCTTTAGTATAAGCTAGTTCATAAGTAATTTGTAAGTTTAGGGACTGACGACCCCATAGTTAAGTCCCATAAGCTCTACAACATTTGAACATTTATCCATAACTTTAACATAATGAATTTGATGTATACACTATCGGCATTAACACGCTAGTTGTGAAAATGCGTTGTAAAACGTGTGCAAATGCGGAAGTTACTTCACCAATGCAGGAGATAATTTCATCTCGACAAATGCAGGTAACACTTCATAATATTCACTGTATGTGAACTGCGTGCTTACTAGTTCAAAAACTTAGGTAGAATAGTACATGTTTATGTTGTGCAAGAGGTAAATCACTGTCAGAAGTTTCAGATTCTGTTTGCCGATCATTTGATACATCTGAATGTCTTGAGTTAGCAGTTTTCACTGGAACAAAATCGTCGTCCTCTGCAATCGTCTCACTACTGGATTCGTCAATATATTTCGTCGGTGAAACGTCGGTAGCACAGAATCTCGGCATTCGTGAGACCGCATCGCCTTGCAATCGTAGCTTCAGTGGCGCAAACTCACCACAATAAACCACAAACTCACGTCAGCGCCACCCGAAATGACTGAGCCCACTTGGCTTGAGCAAAGACGAAGATAAACAGGAAGGAAACTTTTACAAGGACGCGCACCTAATATCTGCTGTCATGTCATAGAACTATAAGCAGTCCCTCAATCTGTAGTTATTCTGTGGCTTCCCACTGCCGCTTCATGGATCTGCATGGCGCCAGACCATAGGAAACTGAAGGCAGCACTGATATAAGGCTCCACCCGATCTCCAAATTCTTCGTATTTCTTGTTATTTTGGGACTTTAAGTTTCATAAATATTCTCAACATCCCGTGACTAACGTCGAGACACGCGAGAAATAATGTGGTCCTTGATCTAGACGGGAAAGAGAGACGACTTATACGAAATCTATATTTACACAAGAAAGTGAAGATAAGGATTGGAAACGAAATCTCAGTAGAAACCAGAATTGGGCAAGGGATTTGACAAGATTGTTGCCTTTCCCCATTGTTGTTTACTGTATACCTTGAAGAGATTGTTGCGAAAGGCTTAGATGGGAAAAGAGGAATACGTATTGGTGGAAAAAGAATGGAATGCATAAGATTTGCTGATGACATGGTGTTAGTGTCCGCAAGTGAAAGGAAAGCGGAAAACATGCTGATAGATCTAGATGATGCTTGTGTGGAATATGGTATGAGAATAAACTGCGAAAACAAAGAGTATGGTTATCAGTACAAGACACAGACTGGTCAGTATTAAAATAGAACACACTACCATTAGCCAATTAAGTGCATTTAAATATCTTGGAAGAACAATAACTGAAGATTTAAGATGCCACCAGGAGGTGAAAACTCGAATTGGCACAGTGAAGGAGGCATTCAATAGAAAGAGGAGACTGTTATGTGGCAAATTATATAAGGGTCTAAGAAAAAGGCTGGATGCTGAGACGAGAGGATGAGAAAAGATTAGAAGCACTTGAGATGTGGTTGTGGAGGAAAGAGTGAGTAATGAAATAGTGTTGGAAATGGTTGCGGAGAGATGATATCTGCTGAAGTTTATAAGAAAAAGGAAAAAGAACTGGTTGGGACGTTCGTTGAGAAGGGAGTGCATACTAACAGATGTCTTCGAAGGACTGGTTTGTGTGAAAGGACTGAGAAGTATAAGGCGATACAAGATGACATACAAGGAAGAGGAAAATATGCGGACCTGAAGAGGACGGCAGAAGACCGAAAAGCGTGGAGAACTACCATGTGAAAACCTGCCTTTTGGCAGAACACTGATGATGATCTAAAAAATAAATAAATAAATAAATAAAAATAAGATAAAATAAAAGTTGTCTGCCAGTGTAGTGGATTGATGCGTATAGGGTAAAAATAGTAGTGGAAGAACAAGAATGGAATACACCAAAAAAGTAAATAAGGTAGTAAGATGCCAGTGCTACACTTAAATAAATGGTTTGGCGCCCAAGAGCAATTTTTCATAAGACTCATGATTCTAAAAAGTAGAAGAAGCAAAAAAAAAAAAAAATAAAAATAAAAATAAAAATAAAAAAAATAAAAATAAAAAAAATTATCGTTAGCTGTGGAACTTCCACATCCACCGTCAGGTAGTTGGATATGTTGTAGGGGAAGTAGTTGCAAGCATGGCTAAGGGGATAACTCCAACAGCTCTTCGTATCTCGTCGATTTTTCTCCTTATACGCATTTGCAGATGTAGAATAACGGTGGTTCGGCTGCGATACCTGAATTTACTTGGGAAAAGCGCGGCCGCCTGTAGCACCACCACTCCACTTGCTACACGTCATTCCACAAAAGGACTGTCGAAAACAAAATAAAAACCGAACGCTTCGCAGGTCCTCTTCACTTGAGGACACTCAATCGCTCTCCGCGGCACTCATCCGGATGAGTTGCCGTTCGCGTCCGAGCCAACGCAAGAGGGCCGACTTTGTGTGAGCCCGTCAGCAACAGTTATTTCCGTCAGAAAAGCGGAGGAGTGGGAGGAAAAAAATGAATAAAAGAATATGTTTTTGCCCTTAAAGAGTAGCGGGTCAGAAATACCACTCTTTCACTGGCAGGCGTGGTTTCGGGGAGGCAACAAGAAATCGATGTCCCGACGCCGGCCGAATTACTCCAGGGGCGCCTGGCGTTGATATCCTTTTAATTAGAGCTCCCCGCGTCCGGGACGACCCGATGTACAAAACAAAACAGCTAACGGGGCTCCGAGTGCACACAGCGAGTGTGTGTGTGTGTACGTGTGAGTAGAGAGAGAGAGAGAGAGGCGGTAAGAGCGTAAAATAGAACAAAAAATAAAAGCTAGGAAGGGGTTTGGGCGAGAGAACGAGCTGCCGCGGGAGTTGTGGGACCACCGAAACGGCTTCCCAGAGAGTGCGGCGGTGCCACTGGAAACAAGCTCATTTTTCTCAATTAGGAGGCAACGGCTACCCGCTGGAGGGCCGCGCAGTAGACAGACGGACAGACGGAGAGGGCGAGAGAGAGAGAGAGAGAGAGAGAGAGAGAGAGAGAGAGAGAGAGAGGGACGGCGGCGCCTGGGAATATCCATCGTCCATTAAGTATTGCCGGCGCTGATGAAGTGATGACCCAGGCAGGGCGCGGCGCTAATGTTGATGGATGGCGGTGTCGATAAAGGCCGGCTGCTGCTGGCTGCTGCTGCGCCGTGCCACTGCCGCCGCCCCCGCTCCGCCTTCGCCTTCGCCTCCGCCACTCCCGGGAATCTGCCGACCTCCCCACCCCCTCCTATCTCTCCCTTTTGTCGCCAAACACTCTCAGCGCAATTAGAAACTTTGCGCATCCGTCTGCGTCGCGGGGAATAAAGAGTTGCCGATGACAGCTCTCCGATAGCAAGTGGCAACACCGCGCTACCTGCGTCCCGTAGGATGGTACCAAAATATAATGTACTGTGAGGAAACAGATTTATGTAATTGATTTTTCTAATGGGAATAAGAAACTTTGCACAGCTGTCTGCTTCGCGGAGTATAAAGAGTTGTCGATGCCAGCTCTCTGATAGCAAGTGGCAACACCACGGTACCTACATACCGTAGGATGGTGCCAAAATAAAATGTACTATGAAACATATTTATGCAATTCTGATGATTGCTTTTGGTAATGATGATGAGCAACTTTGCGCATCAGTCTGCTTTGCGGAGAATAAAGACTTGCCGATGACAGCTCTCCGATAGCAAGTGGCAACACTGCGGTGCCTGCAAGCAGTAGGATGGTACCAATATATACTGTACTGTGAGGAAACATATTTATGTAATTCCGATAATTGCTTTTTCTAATGGGGATAAGAAACTTTATGCATCGGTCTGCATCGCGGAGAATAAAGAGTTGCCGATGACTGCTCTCCGACAGAAAGTGGCAACACCGTGGTACCTGCAAGCTGTAGGATGATACAATAATATCATACTGCGAGGAAACATATTTATGTAATTTTAATAATGGTTTTCCTAAAGGGAATAAGAAACTTTGGACATCCATCTGCGTTGCAAAGAGTAAAGAGTTGCCGATGACAGTTCTCTGATAGCAAGTGGCAACACTGCTGTAACTGAAAGCGATAGGATGGTACCAAAATTTAATGTACTGGGAGGAAACATATTTATGTAATTCTTATAATCGCCTTTTCTAATGGGAATAAGAAACTTTGCACATCCGTCTGCTTCACGGAGTATAAGGAGTTGCCAACAACAGCTTTCCGATGGCGCTACCTGCAAGCCGTACGCCGGTACGAAAATGTGATATATTGCAGGTAAACGTTTTTGTAATTGCTTTTTCTAATGGGGTTTGTATATCCATCTGATTCACGGAGAGTACAGAGTTGTCGGTGGTAGTTCTCCTATAATGAGTTGCAGCTTAGTGATACTTGCTGCAAGCCATAGGATGGTAGGAAAATATTATATAATGTGAGAAAACATATTTATGTAATATCGATCATTGCTTTTTATAATGGGGATAAGAAACAACATGCAACCGTCTGGTTCACAGAGAATAAAGAGTTGTTGTGACAGCTCTCCAGTAGCAAGTAGCAACTCCATGCTATCTGTAATAGGTAGGTTTGGTACGAAAATATAATACACTATAAGGAAACATATTTATGTAATTCTGATAAATGTGTTTTATAATGGGGATAAGAAACTTTGCGCATCCGTCTACTTCGCGAAGAAAGAAGACTTGCCGATGAAAGCTCTCCAATAACAACTGGCAACTTAAAGCTACCTGCAAGCCACATGATGGTACGAAAGTATTATATACTGTGGGGAAAAAGACTTATGTAATTCAGCGAATTGCTTATTTTAGTGGGGATCCATCTTCTCCGTGAAGAATAAAGAGTTGCCGATGACTGCTCTCCGATTGCAAGTGATAAAATCACACTACCTGCAAGACGTAAGATGCTATCAAAATATAATGTATTGTGAGGAAACGTATTTATGTAATTCTGCTAAATTCTTTAATGGGGATAAGAAACTTTGCGTATCCATCTGCTTTAAGGAGAATAATAAGTTGGCGATGACAGCTCACTAGTAGCAAGTAGCAGCTCCACGCCACCTGCAAGACGTAGCATGGTACTATTATATATTGTGAGAAAACATGTAATTCCACTAATGGCTTCGTTTAATTGGGATAAGAAACTTTGCGCAACCGTCTGCTTGCCGATGAAACCTCTCCGATAGCAAGTAGCAGCTTCACGCTACATGCAAGCCGTAGCAAGGCAGGAAAATATGATAAATTGTGAGGAAACATATTTATGTAATTCTGATGATTGCATCTTCTAATGATCATTATTCCGTGTGAGAATTCTGCCTGTTAGACCCCAACTGGGATCGTAGTCGGCATGCCTGTTGCAAGTTGTTAGGTGACATCACTAGGACGACTTTCGCGTTAATGGTAATGAAATGAGGATGAGAACAACAGAACACCCAGTCCCCGAGTGAAGAAAATCTCTAACCCGATCGGGAATCGTACCTAGGTCCTCTGCGTGGAAATCTACCATGCTGTTCTCTAAACTACATAGTCGGAAGCTTCTTCTAATGGGGGATAAGGTGTCCAATAAACGATTGCTGCAAGAGCATCAGCAGATGTTCGTCTATGTACTTCCCCTCTTATCATTGTTTTCTCCTATGGGGTTGTTATTTGTCATATGACGTAGGCACACTCTTAAAGATAGATCCCACAGAGTTTATAACGCAGGACATTTATCTTTACATATAGAGTGTCCTTTTGTTTGTTCAAATGTTTAATTGTTTGTGACGCTTATGGGACTTAACTGTGGGGTTATCAGCCCCTAAACTTACAAACTACTTGTGAACTACCTTATACTAAAGACAGCACAAACATCCATGCCCGAGGGGGGGGGATTCGAACCCCCGACGGGGAACGGCCTCGCGCATCATAGCATAGCGCCTTAATGCCCTCGGCCGCTACGCCGTGGCTTTTTGTTTGCGTTTATGTGTCTGTATTGCGTATAAAACTACAGTTTGGTTCCAATCTTGATAAAAGTTTGCACACGTGGTGTACAAACGAAGAGAAAGGTCAATGTGAGTGTAGGAACCACTTACAAAACAGACCAGAAGATATCAGCAATGGAATGCGCTAGAAACTGCTGTATGGCGTGACATGCACGTCTCCTCCTAAACCATCAACGATCGTGCCAAGGTGGATATACCGCATCCCGCCAGGACAACATCGGGCGCCCCGTCGGGTGTGGCTAATACTTGGATGGACAACCGACGGGGTACGTCACGCGCCTTACGGCAGAGGGGACAGGAGTGGTGGTGGTGCAAAGTCTTTCATTACAAGTCTTTGCGCCAATGTCCTGGATTAAACTGCAAACCTCTCGTGGAGTGAGGGCATGGGACACACTTGATGGTGATCCGTCCGTCGGATGGGGACGTTAAGCTAGGCGGTGTCCTTGGTGCATTTCGAGAGGAGTAGGCTGTGTGCCGGCACCCGGTTACACCCTCTCCCTTCTCCCATCATCTCCAACACGAGCACGACACTACACTACAAACGCTCCCCTTACAGTCAGCTACACTTATCACAGACACTTCATAACACAGTTCTCCTACTTCGCGAAGGAAAGGACGCCTCCGTGCGCGAAGAACAGGGAAAGCCTTTCCCGTTAGGCGGCTGAACCTGCCCTTCGGCGTCTCCCAGCCATTCATGACATACGACTTTACCTTACTTTGTTCCTTCTCAATCACTGAAGTGATTTCTACCAAATATCTTGCACATATTCCTTGTTGTGAGGTAAGAATTGCTGTAGAGGAAAGAACCATAGCTCACGAGAACGACGCGTTTGCTGCGTGGCGGACGGTACTTCACCTCCAGACCTCGACAAAATCTGCAGTTTTATTTCCATCTTTGGACACTCGACGATCTAAGCAAGACGAAGGTTAATGTCTGTGTAAAATTCCACGTGATGCGTGGTGGAGGAAACTTTACATACGGATTTTGAGAAAAATCCACAGTTTTGCTCCAATCATGATGAAATTCTGCGTGATTGTCCTTCAAAAGAATACGAAAGTCACTTTCTACATAAACTTTCGTGTGGCGCATGTCGGAAGGTACTTATGGACTTCGCCAAATCGACATTTTTATTCCTATCTTGATGAAAATTTTCACACTATACTTCCAGCAAGCTATATTATGGTGCGTGGAAGAGTGTACATTTTAATAAAATTTACACTCTTTCACTCTTCAAATATTGAAATGTTTACAATTCTAAAGGAACAAACTGCCGAGGTCATTGGCTCCGACACTTACAAACTACTTAAACTAGGTTATGTTAAGAGCAACACACACGCACATGCACGAGGAACTCACAACTCCGAAGCGAGTGGCCACGTGATCCGTAACGTAGTGCCCAGACCGTACCACAATTCCCGCGAGGAGTATCACTGTTCGCCACGAAAGTTGACAGATACGTGTTATTTTTCATAGAGAGGCGGTGGAAAAGAAGAAGTAGGAAGTGCATACGGCCACCCCTTAAAATTAAGTGTGCACACTGACCCCGCACAACCTAGAAAAGGCACAAGAAAAAAGAGGAGGAGGAGGTGAAGTCAGGAAGCAGAGCTGAACAAAAAATAGGAGAAGAAAATGGACAAACTGCGGCATGAAGAGATGGAGCGCGACGGGAGAAGGTCGACTTGAACAGAAGATGAGGAGAAGGGAGGATGGGAGAGGCCCCCCAATGCTAAATTCAAGATTCCTTGATGTCTAAGAATGTGTCCTACCAATCGATTTCTTCTTTTAGTCAAGGTATTCCAGAAATTTCTTTTCTCTCCAATTCTGTTCAGTGCCTCCTCATTAGTTATGCGAACCACCCACCTAATCTTCCGCATTCTTCTGTACCAACACATTGCAAAAGCCACTATCCTCTTCCTGTTCGCACTCTTTATCCTCCATGTATTACTCCCATACAAGGCAACACACCACACAAATTCTTTCAGAAAGAGACTTACTTATGCTTAAATTAATATTCGAAGTTAACAAATTTCTCTTTTTGAAAAACGCCTTTCTTCCCATTGCCATGCTACATTTTATATCCTTCGTACTGCGCCCATCATACGTTTATTTTACTGCCTAAGTAACAAAACTCATTTACCCACTTTATTTTACCTAATTTAATTCCTTCGTCATAGCCGGATTTGGTAAGACTGCATTCCATTACCCTTGTTTTGCTCTTATTAATGTTCATCTTAGGTCCTATAAGCTCCTATCAACACACTGCCAAATGTTCAAATGTCTGTATAGCTTATGGGACTGAACTACGGGGTCATCAGTCCATAAACTTACAAACTACTTATAAACTAGCCAACACTAAGGACGGCACAAATATCCATGCCCGAGGGGGGATTCGAACCCCCGACTGTAGTGGCCGTGCAGAACGTGACTGGAGCGCCTAGTCCTCTCGGCCACCGCGGCCGGCAACACACTGTCCATTCCGTTCAGTTGGTCCTACCCGTCCTTTGCCGTCTCACACAGAATTACAATTTCATCAGCAAAACGTAAGGTTTTTATTTCTTCATCCTGAACTTTAATTCCTTCACCAAATTTCACCTTGCTTTCCTTTATAGCTTGCTTAATGCACAAATTAAATATCATCAGGGAAAGGCTACAACCCTGTCTTACATCCTTCCCAACCTCTACATCTCTTTCATGCCCTTCAACTCTGACAACTGCGGTCTGGTTTTTGTACAAGTTGTAAATAATCAACCGTTCCCCATATTTTATCCGTACTGATTACAGAATTTGAAAGAGTGTAATCCAATTAACATTGTCAAAAGCTTTCTCCAAATCTACAAAATCTAGAAATGTAGGTTTGCCTTTGCTTAATCTATCTTCTAGAATAAGCCGTAGAGTTAGGATTGCCTCCCGTTATCCTACATTTCTCCTGAATCCAAACTGGTCTTCCCCAAGCTTCCCAAGCTTCTACCAGCTTTTCCAACCTTCTGTCTTACAGTGTAAAACCTAGTTCCGAAATCTATATCTTGCCATTATATAATCTATCTGGTCCCATCCAGTGCGCTACGGTCGGGTGTTCCAATCCCCCCTCGGGCATGGATGTTTGTGTCGTCTTTAATATAAGGCAGATCAGAAGTAGTTTGTAAGTTTAGGGACTGATGACCCCGCAGTTAAGTCCCTTAAGCTTAACAAACATTTGAACATTTGAACCTTCCAGTGTCTCCTGGTTTCTTCCACGTCTACAACCTTCTTTCAAGATTCTTAAACCAAGTGTTTGTTATGATTAAATTATATTCCGTGCAAACTTTTACCAGGCGATCTCTTTCATTCCTCTTGCCCAGTCCATATTCACCTACTATTCTCCTTCCCTCCGTTTTCCTACTACCGAATTCCAGTCTCCCATCATAATTAAGTGCTCCTCTCCCTTAATAGTCTGAATAATTTCCTTCTCCTCCTCATATATTTCTCTCCTTATCATCGGCAGAGCTATTTGGCGTACAAACCTGTGGTATTGTGGTCGGTGTTGGCTTTGTATCTATCTCGACTATGATAATGCCATCACTGCGGTTCTCATAGTACTCGCATTCCTATTTTCGTATTCATTTTCTGACCTACTCCTGTAATACCCCAACTGATTTTGTATTTATAATCCTGTACTCGCCTGACCACAAATCCTGTTCCTCCTTCCACCGAATCTCACTAATCCCTTCTATATCTAACTTCAGCCTATGCATTTTTAAATTTTCTAACTTCCCTACGCCATTAAGGGATCCAACATTCCACGCTCCGATTCGTAGAATGCCCAGTATTGCCTTTCCTGATGACAACTTCACCCTGAGTAATTCCCGCCCGGAGATCCGAATGGGGGACTATTTTACCTCCGGAATATTTTACTCGAGAGGATGCCATCATCATCTGTTCATACAGTACAGCTGCATGTCCTCGGGAAAAGTAACGGCTGTAGTTTCCCCTTGCTTTCAGCCGTTCGCAGTAGCTGTGTGGCAAAGCCACAGTAGCTGATGTTACAAGGCCAGCTCAGTCAATCATCCAGACTGTTGCCCCTGTAACTACTGAAAAGGCTGCTGCCCCTCTTCAGGAACCACACGTTTGTCTGGCCTCTCCACACATACCCCTCCACTGTTATTACACCTACGGTACGCCTATCTGTATCGGTGATTCAAGCAAGCCTCCCCACCTCCGCGGTGTCTGTGGTTCGCTTCTCTAAAACTCGTAAATGGCGTGGACGATTTCAATAATTTCATTATATTTTCTCCGCTTTAATAAAGGTGTGAGTTCAATAATAATAATAATAATAATAATAATAATAATAATAGCGGAACCCTAAGGAACAACAGAAAAATCGGTAATAAATTCGGACGTGTATTATCGCCTTGAAAAGCAACCCGCTATACACAACTGTTTGGGATCTGCAGCCGTAGGAAGAAAAAGGCCACACTGTTACTACTTTGATGCATCATCATACTAATAACCGAAGACGAAAAATAAAGTACCAAGTTTTAAAGTTATCTTTCTTATACAGGGTCTCCCACTTAGACTCTTCACTCCAAATATCTCTAGAACAAAAATAAATATTAAACAACGACTTTTACGCTCATGTACGTACGGCAGGGTGTTTCAAAACAAATACTATGACACATTTACAGACACTAATGTTTTCTTGAATGGAAACAACATATTCATCCTCATGCAATCAGGTTGTAACGATAAAAATAAATTACGCCTTTACCTCAACCATTACTCGTCCCCTCTGGTCAGTGGAATAATTTATTTCCACCCTCCTATGGATATCGCTGGCCAGAGCGGAGGAGAGAAAATCGTGTTAATTTGGACCAAGGAGGTTAGAATCTCTGGAGATCCCCTATCCCCTGAAGCCAGCAAACTGCTCATTCCGGCATTTGTTTGTACGGCATTGATCGTACTATGTGGTAAAGTAGTTCTTGTCGTTGAAATGTACGTTATATACATATAACTACTACGATGTGACAATCAATATAGTGGCATTACGTAAACAAGGCAATTTTCTCATCGAATTTTAAGAGAAAAATCCTTGTTTTAGGCAAAAATGCATGGCCCCCTGGCTTCAACCAATGCTTGTTCTCAGCATAGGCAACGTCATCTCTTCTTATTCTAACCTCCTTGATTTGGAGTCATCGTCTGTTTTCGAAAGATCTTCATCGTAATATGTAAGTGTAACCAATTATTATTTATTAAAAATTGATTTCAGTTCACCCTTTTCATTTTTCATTACTTTCTACCTCCCTCTGTTTAAATATTTTATCAAATCCAGTTGCTTTCTTTAATAAATAGGCAGTCAATTTGTACAACAATGTCTGGCCGCCATTACAGTCTAAAATCATTTATTCATGTTTAACTGGCTTTCCACCGTGATCTTTCATAAATAGCCTAAAGCTTTTTCACGTTTTTTCGAAGTCCGATGCACTGATTCATTTAAATTCCGCGCCACGCGCCCTATGGAAATATTAACAAATGTTCAAATGTTTGTTAAGCTTATGGGACTTAACTACGGGGTCATCAGTCCCTAAACTTACAAACTACTTATGAACTACTTACGAACTAGGACAGCACAAATATCCATGCCCGAAGGGGGATTCGAACCCCCGACCGTAGTGGCCGTGCAGACCGTGACTGGAGCGCCTCAGGAAATATTAACACGGTACAACAAAATCAGGCCCCGACATTATTACGTACTGTTGGCTACCATTTCTTATTACGCCACCAAGTGTACTTCCTTGTAAACAGCTTAATAATTCCAGAGCATACAAGAGTTATGAAATTCCCGACCATGCTGAATCTTCGTAAGTACCGATTTGTCATTTTTTTTTCTAATAACGTTGCCTGCATCGAAACCGCCCTCCCCCCAATTTATTCCAAATTCTATCAGTCACACAATTATTTCATTTCTGTTATATTTTCACATTTAGTGTTCATTTTCCCCTTGATCAATGTTTATTCTGCATTTTATTTACACGAAGCCCACCAATATCTCACGCCGTTTACGTGAAAATTATTCAACTTTATTTCGCTATTTCGGTAGTTAACGCAACCCGCAGGTAACGTTATAAAGAGCTTAAAAATCGTTGGCAAATTGGCGTTGACTGCATTAAAATGTAGCCTGGAAGTGCTGTGTATTTGTCTGCCATTTCTATGAAATATCAAATAAAGTACATACGTCAACCTAATAAATTAAAAACCTAGGAATAAACCGTTTTTTATGATACAAATAGAAAAAAGTAAAGTAGTAAAAACAATCAATGCTACAAAAATCTAATTTATTAAAATGACCAGTTTCGGCGCCTTTAGTCGGCCATCTTCAGATTCAGAACACTATTTGGTTGGAAATGGTGCTCTTATTCTGATGATGGTCGACTAAATGTGTCGAAAGCAGCCTTTTTAATGAAGGAGTTATTTGGTGATACTGACTGTTTCGAATCTTCAAGAAGAGAGTGTTTCTTACCTCCATCTCAGGTTGGTTAAAACTTCAAACACTAATAAGCTGATCTGTTGCCTGTGACTACATCCGATGTCTGTATCTGTTTGGAAACGGCCAACTTAACACGAGAGACAGAATTCGCCACCCTCAGTTTTCACCCATTAGGACCGACTGTTCGCATTGCCCAAATAATGATGTGAACCTTGATTACAACACGATTTTTCGACCAAGATTCGGAATCAACAGAAAAAACTGCTGATCGTATGTAATTTTCAACCCCGCATTACTTTTCTATAAAGCCAAAAGTAGACGGACTAAGTTCCATTACAATTCCATATTTTACCATTCTACCCTTATACATATCTTGAGATAGTCTTAATTTTGTTCAACTTGTGATGTCTGCATTTGCTACTGGAGATAATAGCAATAAAAGAACCGAAAATTGGTTATTTAAGGACGGTGATAACGAGCGGTTTATAATGGAAGGATAAATTGGAGATGTAAAAAACGGTATAACGTAAAACCGGTTGTTTTAGCTATAGCCGCCATCCCTAGTAAAACGTCTAAGCGGGATAAATAAACAAAGAACTTACATGAACGAAGAAGGTATATATATTACACTACTAATATGGAAACCCTTGTCTGTCATTGCCTTAATTACGATAGTTGTATGTGTTCTTTCTGACACGCGAATGAGCTATTCAGTGGAGATGGATACCGCACTCGAACTCGTGGGGAAATCGGAGAAACTGTGATCGATGACGGCAATGTGCCGGTACACTAAGTCATTAGTGTGTGCATAAGTTGAGAATTTGTCTCTTAGGCTTGGGAGGAGGGGCGGTACTATAGCCCGCGCCACGTACGAAGGCGACCCAGTTTTCAGCCGTAATGCGCATCCCCTTCCATTACCACAATGACAGCCAATAATGTTCTTCCTCTAGGCATGTGACTAGCCGCGAGTTGCGCAATGCTTATCCCGTAGATTCAACTGTTGATGTTTGAACGTAGCTCCTCCCTTCCATGCCTCTCCTATCGCTCCCCCTCTATGCGCGGAATCGCCTTCTTACATGACGCCGATCATAGTGTATACCGATGGTCTAATGGTGAACTCGCCGACCTGGTTAACAAGAGAACTTGTTTCGAATCCCGGTCTGGCAAATATTTTTATAGCCTATATTTCCAACTTATGTAATTCAGTGTCCACTGGCAGCTAATATCTTTAATTCCTTAGTGCCTCGACCTTGTTCTTCGATTCAATTTTTACACAATAAACTGACACTATGAATGAGTTTAAACAATTTACACATTTTATATGCGCCTACGCGACCAAGGATTTATGCAGTTGTAGTGGGACATCACAGTCGTACTACATTTTCCTATGTCAGCCCTGTTTTGAAGTTTTAAATAGGAAAGACGAAACTTTTTATTTAAAATGTATACTTATTTGATGTTCATGTAAATATTGTTATTTTATAATACGATTCTTAAAATGTTTTATTTTCTATATGTTACATATACGACCGAGGCGCCGCAATCAGATGTTCAGATGTTTGTATAGTCTATGGGACTTAACTACGGGGTCATCAGTCCCTAAACTTACAAACTACTTATGAACTACTTACGAACTAGGACGGCACAAATATCCATGCCCGAGGGGGATTCGAACCCCCGACCGTAGTGGCCGTGCAGACCGTGACTGGAGCGCCTTAGTCCCCTCGGCCACCGCGGCCGGCGCGCCGCAATCAACAAGGGCACCGTCGTCGCCGCCGCAGCCAACCTTGAAGTATGTGACTTCTAGCAGAATGTAACCGACGGCTGCGGGGCTACGAATGCAGCTGCGCCTTCTTTATTACCGCGCGTCAGTCGTTTCAAAGAAGAAAAGAAAAGAACATTAAATGATTACTTATTATTGTTTGAGATTCAGTCCAAGCTGGATGTACAGGATCAGGTCTCTTGCTAAACTGACTTTGTGCTAGTATGAAGAAGAATAAATATTTGTTAATATAGAAAAGTATCTCGCATTTATGAAGAGTTATTTATAATCAAGAATATATTACGGGAAGATTAATTTAATTTTTGTGAAGAACTTCTACTTATTTCAACTACTGTTTGTATAGCTTATCGGACATAACTACGGGGTCATCTGTCCCTAAACTTACCAACTACTTATGAACTAACTAAGACTAAGGATGGCACAAATATCCATGCCCGAGGGGGGATTCGAACCCCCGACCGTAGTGGCCGTGCAGACCGTGACTGGAGCGCCTCAATTCCCTCGGCCACTTCTACTTATTTCAGAAAACAATTTAAATACTGATTGAATTCATTACTGACTGCTTTCCAATGTGATATTACATTGGTATCGAGTGTGAATGTGTTTAGCGACAGCAAACAGTAGTGCCTGTGTTTGACTTCGATAAAATTTTAGTAACGGCCACAGACTAGTTTCCTTGCCCCGCACGTACAAGAACCTAGTTTATTTTTGTGAACTATTTAAAGGAGTTATTCCTATATTTTCTGATTTATATTGTGGTGCGGGACCCTTCGGACGAAGTCTTGAAATTTTGCACGGTTAGACTGTGACAGTTGGTGTTGCTAGGGAACTGTAAATAACTAAGCAATAACAATTGGTAAAATTTTTCTAGGATTAATATACTTTCATGATTAGCGACTAAAGATGAACATGAGTAACTGTATTAACCATTGCAGTTATATCGTTCCCGTTCCACCACACAGTGCTAACTAATATTGCTAGGGTATGCAAAGCTGATCAGAAATTATAATGATAGTTTAACTGTGCAGCGGTATGTGCTGTGATATGAAACTGTCGTAGCAGATTAAAACTGTGTGCCAGGTTTGCATCGAGTTTCCGGCACACATTTTTAATCTGATGAGAAACTACAACAAACACTCATCAGTAGAAAATTTTAATTTTTCAGTACGTTTCCGAGTTAAAACATTTGGAAGGACTCGATATCATGTTCGTTATAACAGCTGCAGTTTTTAACTTCCGTTTGACCACATCTCTTTCATCCTCTGCAATGGTGAAGAACTTATTTGCGCCTACATTTTCAGACTTTTAGAAATGTTACTGAAAGATGGAAACGGAAGTGGCTGTAAAGCCCGCTAAACGCATACTGTCGTTGATAAGGGAGTTGTAGCTCCGAAACGCGTCGCATAAATGAAAAAAAAAAATGTGAGAGCTAAAGGAATATTATTATTTCATAGCCACGCGGGAGTATCCGAGCGGTCTGGAGCGCCACGTTAGGGTTCGCGTCGAAGGTTGGAATCCTCCCTTGGGCATGGATGTGTGGTTTGTCCTTATGTTGGTTTAACTTAGTTAAGTAGTTTTTAAGAATAGGGATGCAGACCAACGTAGTTTGGTCCCAAATAATTACAAACATATGAACGTTTTTATTATTATCATTTCATTATCGGTAACGTTGTAGTCCTTCCACGACTTATTATCGCGAATGCACGTTGTTTGCTCAACTCTCCAGTCGGACATTAAAGTAAACGTCTAAAACAATAAAGTGAATGCTGCTGCAATTGTTTCCGCCTGCCTCGCAAACAACGTCCGGGAATTGCTTAGTTTTTAGTATTCAGGGATTTTGCAGCCAGCTTTTTAGAATTTTGACGAGACACTGCTTTTCCCTCCGACTCGCGCTCGCCCCCTTCTTGGAAACGGATGTTATACAACCTCTTGTAGCAGGGGGGGGGGGAGGGGCAGAGGAGGGGACGCGGGCAGCCAGGTACTGCAAGACACGTTGTGAATTCAGTCGCAGAACCATTCCGTATTTCTCAGAGGAATTCATTCCGCAGAATTACAGCTCGCCCCTCGGCCTGTTATGCAAATATGGGATATTTCCTCAGAGACAAGGGAGAAAACTCGCCGGAGAGTCGGTGCTGCCGCTGCCGCTGCCCTCGTGTCCAGCGCCGCTTCCCGTCGTCTGACAGCAGAAAACAACGGCGCACAAGAGCGCAACGTCGAAACCCCCGTGTGCCACCAGATCGGAAACGTTTCTCACGCGCATCACGACTACCCTTTATATTTGACCAACATCCGCTACTGAGAAGCAGGTTATCGTCCAAGCAACAAAAGTCTTGCGGATAAAAACAATCAAACTATGTGTTCTATTAATGATGAAAATTCTCCTCAAAGATAATAAATTATTTTTCAAAAGAGATTGATTGGCTGGCCAGTACTTACCTTTGTGCTGTACCGCCGATAGTTACACAAATGAAGGAACAGAGCCGGCCGCGGTGGCCGAGTCGTCTGCGGCGCGCCAGTCACGGTCTACACGGCCACTACGGTCGGGGGTTTGAATTCCCCCCTCGGGCATGGATATTTGTGCCGTCCTTAGTATTATGTAGTTCATAAGTAGTTTGTAAGTTTAGGGACTGATGACCCCGATAGTTAAGTCCCATAAGCTCTACAAACATTTGAACATTTTTGAAGAAACAAAAAAAGGGGGCGAAAAATGACAAGCTTTCGGAACACAGTTCATTCCTCAGGTGAGAGAGAAGAGAAGAAGAAAGGATGGGAACGGAAGGGAAGGGTAATTCACGACGTAGGTTATGAAGGTGGAGTTTCATGAGTGTGGACGACAGAGATACTGTCCACACGTCTTTGACGTCCACACTCCTGAAACACCACCTTCATGACCTAGGTCGTGAATTACCTTTCCTTTCCGTTCCCATCCTTTCTTCTTCCCTCCTCTCTCACCTGAGGAAAGAACTGTGTTCCGAAAGCTTGTCCTTTTCAATCCCCTTTTTTTCTGTTTCTTCATTTGTCTAACTATCGGCGGTACAGCACAAAGGTAAGTATTGGCCAGCCAATCTATCTCTTTTGAAAAATAAACTATGTGTTCTCTCGGACAAGCCCTTAAGTTCGAAAGAATAGACTCCATTATTAATCCTGCAGTCAATATGAATCAAGACATGGGGGAATTAAAAATATCTGCTCTCTCCGAGTGATGAAATTATAAAATATCATCATTTACGACTGCATTTAGGATCTACAGCAAACACCTCGTAAGGGTGCTCTAAATACACCGCATAAGAGTGAAAGGCTCTTTCCACAGATGGAAGACACCTAGAATCCATCTAACATCACGAAAAAGATACTGCGCTACAACAGCTTACAACACATTAGGGTAAAGTGATCCAAAGATCGACGATTTTAACATCAAGACCATAGGCTTACAGCACAGCACACCCACATCTAACCCTTTTTAGGACAAAACGAGAAACACCTAATAAGACACACAAATGTTACTCTAAATGTACTTTTTGCATGATGATTCTATACGAAGAAACGCGTGTTACGCCATTCTTCTTACACAACATAACCATGGCTATTCGCTTTTGTTATCCTCCAAACAACAAGTAATGTTTATGTGTATAATTTATATGCACAGCAGGCAAAGATTAGATCAGCGCTCCATCTAAGCTGGTTATTTGTCACATCCCGCAACGCAAAAATTGCACAGAGCTACGAAAAAAACACAACAGACCCGTTTCTATCCCCTTTTAAGGAAAACAGACCCATAATATTGTAGCTGGAGAACTATATACACGTCTCCTACAACTAACCACATTTTTATGTTTAAGAGGAAATCGCGTGATAGAACAGACATTTAACCACCACGCAGATAAGTACAACATGCAAGAGCTTTTATGTATCTTACCATTCGATCCTTTGAATGTTAGATCAAGATATAGAGGATGAAACAAAGCTGATTAAATAGAATATAAACGCCTCCGGTTAGGGTCAGGACTATATTAACCGCACAACGAACAATCATCGACCGTGTTTACCAGATAGAAGGCGATGCAGACGATAACGACCACAGAGTGTACCTGGGAGAACCAGATGAAAACACACAATGGAGAGACAAAACACTCGCTTCGTTACTCAACTCTTATTACATATATCGTATACACCAACCCACATTACAGAACATATCCATAGTAACAATAGTCTACAGTATTAACGATCCAGACAAATTTAGTTTAACCTTGTAGAATGCATACGACTTCGTAGTTTAGGTAATCATATCTTCGACTTCAGAAGCATCACCACATATCGATAACATTGCAGAAGCAGCATAATGTATCTTCCGACACCAACAGACAACTCGCAAGAGTCAACTACTACACACACACCACCGAAGGGTAAAGGGTCTGTCAACAGAAATGTTCAAATGTTTGTATAGCTTATGGACTTAACTACGGGGTCATCAGTCCCTAAACTTACAAACAACTTATGAACTAGCTATGACTAAGGACGGCACAAATATCCATGCCCGACGGGGGATTCGAACCCCCGACCGTAGTGGCCGTGCAGACCGTGACTGGAGTGCCTCATTCCCCTCGGCCACCGCGGGCGGCTGTCAATAGAATAATATTCGTGGATTGCTTATATTCGCAATCAAACACATGATAAATTGCGCAAAGGCACGAAAAACCTAAAATGCAACAGATCGTGCTCTTTGTCGGTTTTAGGATAAATGAAGCTATTGAGCACAAAAATTCACATCACAAACAATGGATTATGTCTTAGTATGACTCCGGCTAGTTCTCCAAATTATGCTTTTGAGTGATACTTCTAGGCGAAAGACCAAATAACTCACATATTCGATTCCAGATATATTCAAAAAAAAAAGTTCAAATGGTTGTATAGCTTATGGACTTAACTACGGGGTTATCAGTCCCTAAACTTACAAACTACTTATGAACTAACTAAGACTAAGGACGGCACAAATATCCATGCCCGAGGGGGGATTCGAACCCCTGACCGTAGTAACTGTGCAGACCGTGACTGGAGCGCCTCAGTCCCCTCGGCCACCGCGGCCGGCCAGATATATTATTCGAGACGTCTGGTATAGAGATAGATAAATCATGTGACTGAGTTTTAGGGTAAATCAAGCCACTGATCACAAAATTCACACCACAACCAGCTTTCCTTGTGCCAGCAAGACTGGGATGATCCCCAAATGATACTTTTCAGTGGTATATCCAGGTGGGAGATCTAATAACACACATATGGGCAAGGATGTGCTTGTGAATGTGGTGTGAATTTTGTGATCAGTGTTTGAAATATGCGCTACAGTGTCTATTTCCAGTTGTGGATGATGATGTGTTGCGATAGAGCTCTAAAGAAGTCGATTTAAGATTATGTTCAAAATCTTTGTAAAGCTTATGGGACTTGACTACAGGGTCATCAGTCCCTAAACTTACAAACTACTTATGAACTAGCTAACACTAAGGACGGCACAAACGTCCATGCCCGAGGGGGGATTCGAACCCCCGACCGTAGTGGCCGTGCAGACCGTGACTGGAGCGCCTCAGTCCCCTCAGCCACCGCGGCCGGCTGAGGATTATGTTCTTAAAACTTTGCTCTATGTACGTTATGAGGTATTGCCTGTCCGATTGTGTGTTAGTGATGTTTAATTTACCAGTGCTGTGCGATGGCAAATTATTTTTGATCTTTTAACTTAAACATGCGTAGTAAATTCGACAAGTTCGTCATTTCAAGCCATGGAGATAAGGCTAAGTTACCATTTTCCCTCCCTGGCGGCGACGTTGTGAGAACACTCGGATACTGGAGAAACTCGGCAAAGAAACACTAGAGAATATCTCTAGGAAATCATTTGGCTGTACCTTATAAAGTGGGGCGAGCCGATGTTAAATTAGGAGCTCTCATCTCCATCTTCGTGTATGTGACTTTCATCTCTTGGATTTGGGCAATCTGCACAATTTCGCTGAGACTTTTTAACAAACTGGGTATGTGCAAGTACTTAGTATCCACGCATGACTTTCGCTTGGAAGGAGGCTGTATTTGGTGGCTGGAATCGTTTGCCGACGAATACATTTATTTGTCGAATCACGAGTTTTGGTGTCGATAAAATTACCGGTAGTCACCTTATCTATTTTATAACAGGCGTTTGCGGGATACTTTTATCTCTTCGTTGGCATTACCAGACTGGAGGTTGCAATATACACTTACGGACTAGATCGGAAATGTGGATGGTAAATATTTACAAAGTGCGGTCCCGTACAGTGTGTCACTCCCGTCCATTCCTTGGAGAGCAGTACTTATGCTGTGTTTTGCGGGGTTAATAAAAACATCGAAAATTGACTGGTGTGTCTGTATATCTAGCGAACTCTGGGACATTTGCGCTCTTAAGGGTTAGTTTGTGTTTGCATGATAGTGCGTAGAAAATTATGATCGAGGTCGCGTTTTCCTGCAATGTGTGCTGTCGTTTATGAGGCCTAAGGCGCACTACTTTCGTCTTTAAACGTTTTTATTTACGAGAGAAAGGATTGTAGTGCAGACGGCCTTGTTACTGAATCATTTGGCCTCTAGAGGGTGTACTAAATTTCGCTGCGTCTACTATTATTATTAGGATGGATGAATCATCAATCATCGGCTATACTTTGACATAGGACTTCGAAATATATATATATATATATATATATATATATATATATATATATATATATATATATATATATATATATATATATTTCTGCTGCAGTGTGTAGGTTAGCATCTTCGTTTGCGGGAGAGAGCTACTTAAAAAAAAAGTGTAGTATTGGGTGTAGTGGAATGAAAACAGAAGTCACAAGAAAGGAACTTGGAGTATTAATTTTTATGGGTAAAGGGCTGGTCGATCTTGTTTTGAAACTTTGTGTTGCATTGGGCAGGTAATGTACTACCTCGGTTCCTGTGGTTGCTGTATTGTCGAATAAGGGTGTTGTTAGGTTAGTGCTTTCGGGAAAAAAAAAGTGTTAGTGTAGACGGTCGCATTTTTTTATTGTGACTCTCCGTTGTACAATAGGGTTTAAATGTCTTCTAATCGTTTGCACTGTATCAGGATACAGAGATTTCTTAGATGGGTATACGCAGGAGGTAGAATTAAACTACCCGAATTCTCGGAATTGACGGAAGGCATATAATACCATAAAGTTGTGGATTACAGGAAGACCGAAAAGTTACCTGTCGAAATACTGGATGGGAGACAGCGATACATCGATCTAAGGAACTGTTGGTATGTTACGAAAAGAATTACGTGTATTGTAAAAGGGTACGAGAGGGAGTATTAAATTTCGGAACTTGATAATTTTAAGAGCAGTCACAAAGTGCAACTGGTATGATTTGTATGAGAGAGATATATGATTGTCGTTAGATGGGGCTTACGTTCATCTACATAGATACTCTGCAAATCACATTCAAGTGCCTGGCAGAGGGTTAATTAAACACTTTCATAACTTTTCTCTACCGTTCCATTCTCTAATGGCACGCGGGAAGAAAGAACACCTAAATCGTTCAGTTTTCGATCTGATTTCTCTTATTTTATTGGGATGGTCATGTCTCCCTAAGTAGGTGGGTGCTAGCAAAATATTTTCACATTCAGAACTAAAAGTCGGTGATTGAAACTTCGCAAACAGATCAAGCCGCAATGAATAACGTCTTTCTTTTAATGATTTCCACCCCAATTCTTGCAACATTTCCGTGACGCTTTCCGTGACGTGATAAAACAAAACGAGCTGCTCTTCTCTGAACCTTCTCAATGTCTTCCGTCAGTCCCACCTGGTGAGGGTCCCACAAGGGGCAACAGTACTCCAGGAGAGGACGCACAAGTGTGATATAGGCAGTTTCTTTGGTGGAGCTGGTGCATCTTCGAAGCGTTCTGCCGATGAAACGTAACCTTTGGTTCGCCTTCCTCACAATATTTTCTATGTGTTCTCTCCAGTCAAAGTTGTTCGTAACTGTAACTCCTAGGTATTTGGTAGAATCTACGACCTTAAGGTTTGACTGATTTATCGCGTAATTAAAGTTCAGATGATTTCTTTTAGTGGTCATGTGTATTACTTCACACTTTTCTTTATTTAGTTTCAATATGTTTCTCCCATCACAAGTAACCCATGTTTTCGAGCCTCATGTACACGTTTAATAAACCTGGGTGACCAGTGGCGACGTCTGGTAGCGTGATGACGGAAGGCCCGTGCTGTGTCAGGTGGGCCCACTCACCGCGAGCGGCCTCGCAATCAGGCGTCGTGTGACGTCAGCGCTAGGCACACAGCGCGGTCTAGACGGTGGCTGTTTACCCCCAATCAGCAGCCGGAAACTGCAGCCGACGCCGGCCCGGAGTCCGCAGTTCGTGCCGCGGCGCCACAATTACACCTGCCTGCTGTTCACTAACTGTACCTCCACTCGCCTTTTGTCCTTTCATACCTTTTACCTGTACTCTCTCATTCTGTCCGTCATTTCATTATTATCTGATTTTGACTTTTGATCTTTATTACAATAGTGCAGGGTCTCCCAAAGTGTGTTCCGCGGATCACTACTGTTCCACGGAATCTGAATACGTAACTACAAATACTAGAATTGCTTGTGGTCTAAATTCCAGCAATTTTGTTTGCAGACTATTGAAACATAATTTTTTTATGAAATCGGAGCCAAGACATAACGTTATCCCGTAACTGCGGACCGAGCGAGGTGGCGCAGTGGTAACGCACTGGACTCGCATTCGGGAGGATGGTGGTTCAAATCCACCTCCGACCTTCCAGATTTAGGTTTTCCGTGATTTCCCTAAATCACTCGAGGAAAATGCCGGGATGGATCCCTTCAAAAGGGCACGGCCGATTTCCTTCCCCATCCTTACCCAAAACTCCGAGAGTTAGCTCCGTCTCTAATGACCAAGATGTCGACGGGACGTTAAACCCTAAAGTTCCGTTATCGCCAAATTTTGTATTCCACTGCTGACGACACGGGCAACCTCTTAGTTGCATAATTTCTACCTCTACATAACTGCGGCGTGGATAGCAAACTATCCACTTCATTCAACAACTCTTAATAATCGTAATAAAAATTCTCAGTAAAATTTATTTTTGATTATGACTGAATGTCAAGAGCAGAAGTGAAGAAATTGAGAAAGGTTGGAAATTAATAAGCATATGGTAATTAATAAGCATATGTACACTTTCCCAAACTTGGTACTAAATGATCAGACACAAACACAATTTCATACTCACCAGCCTACCCACTTGCCTGTTGCCTCTATTACAGCTTCATAGCCACGTTATAAAATCCTTGTGCAATCACAACCGTCTGGCTGGTTACCTGATACAGATTGTAATGCCTTAGTTTACTAGTAAGCATAGTTCAAATTAACCAGTTAAAAATGTTAACAAATATTGACAGATGTTTCATTCAACTTAAGTCACATACTTCCATGTTCCAGACATTGGAAGTGTTTAGCATAAGATATATTTGTCAAATTTTTCAACCAGTATCTGTAGTTTCAATTTATATTTCTTAGGATATTGTCGTACTTTATTATATTGTCACTTATTTTATCAATGTCACGTATTTACACTGCAACTAGAATTGTAATAATTTACATCAGGTTAGTTTTAAACCAAAGCTCCAATTTCCCTTGAAAGTTATGTATCTATCAATTTATGATCTTCGAAACTTAAACAAGTAATATCTACCTGATGATGGCGTAACAGCCAATAACCGGTTCGTAAACCAATAAATTTCAGAATATCTCGCAGCTAACTTCTGTCTTTCAAACAACGGAAATTCAAGTAACTACTCTGAGACTTCAATTCTTGTAAAGCAGAGTAGATGGCAAACAGTTTAATAACACTTCTAAAACTTCATTTCTATAAACATTTCCGTGTAGTTGTGTATAGATCAACCAAGGATAGGTTTAAGCTAATTAGCTTAGTTTCGGTGCCATGTTAACCACGAAAGCAAAGATTTGGGTACAATATGGCTGTGTCTGGGCTATATTGCAATAGAAAAGAATACTCTCAAATTTCGTATCTTTGTTCGTAAGCTTGTGAAAGCAGAAGAAAAATGCATCAAATGATTGTAGCTGGATGGGTCTCAGGGAGGCAGTAGAATCAGGGCCGGTTTAAGGGTTTCACAAGAACCGCAACTGCTGAAGGCACCAAGACTGGCAGGAGTCGAGATTCAGGGGGGACGAAATAGAGGGGGCCCAAATTCAGAGGAATCCGAAATAGAACTGCCAATACTTGACTTTATGAAAGGATCAGTCTAATTTCTTTCAAAAAGTCTTTAGATTTTAATAGCCTTCACATTAGTCTTGCATTTGCCGCGGCGGAGTGACCGAGCGCATTGAGGTGCTATGCTCCGATGCATGAGGCCGTTCCCCGTTGGGGGTTTTAATCCCCCCTCGGGCATGGATGTTTGTGCTGTCCTAAGTAGTTAGTACGTTTAGGGACTGATGACTCCACAGTTACGTCCCATAAGCTTTGCAAGCATTTGAACTTTTCTTGCTGTTGAAAAGATCACAATTGTTGATTTCACTTTTAACGGATGGCTTTGATGAATTCTGAGGCGGTAATTCTACAAGTTATTCAGCGACAATAGAGATTCACATGGCTCTGTTAAAACGCTAGGCTAAGTGCGCAATATGATCTTTGATTGACAGGTAACTTCCGTGACCTCACTCGATGCAGTATCTGCAGTTTTCTCCCAACTGCCACAGCGGAGCGGTCGAGCGCATTGAGGCGCTATGCTACAATGCGCGAAGCCGTTCCTCGTCGGGGGTTCGAATCCCCCTCGGACATTGATATTTGTGCCGCATTTAGTATAAGGCAGTTCATAAGTAGTTTGTAAGTTTAGGGACTAATGAGCCCGAGGTTAAGTCCCATAAGCTCTACAAACATTTGAACATTTTCTCTCAACTGTAAATATTTTTGTATTCATACAATCTGAATAAGGTTTTTGCTGTTAAATTTGCGTCTTGATAACATTGTAGTGCACGTTGTAGGTCTCGACATAGGTTTCGAGGATCATTTTGCAGTCGATTTTGCAACAATATAGTTCGACTTCGTCAAATCTGCAAAATATTTTGACAGACGTAAGAAAAACCTTTCTGAAATATTTGGGGAAAAAATTTAGTAATTTTCCGTAACAGACACAAGTAAAAGTTCAAATGTTGTAAACCTATGGACCAAACTGCTGTGCTCATCAGTCCCTAGACTTGCAAGCTACTTGAATTAACTAAGGACAACATACACACCCATACTCGATGGATGACTCGTACCTCCAGCGGAAACGGCCGCCAAGACCGTAGCATGACGCCTTAGACTAAACGGGCATTCCGCGGGGCAACGGTTTGGTATTACTGTAATGTTTCAAATGCCTAATAAATTGTTAGATTCCTATTTTAACGAATATATTTCGTGTTGTTAGATACCTATTTCGTGTTGTTAGATTCCAATTTTTACGATTCAACTTAATGTTATTTTTATATCCAAGTTCGTTCATGCGAAACACAACTAGCTCTTTACTCACACGAAGTGATGTGTGCTATCGACAAGGGTTCGCAAATCGATTCCGTGTTTCTTGATTTCTAAAAGGCTTTTGACACCGTACCTCATAAACGGCTTTTAATCAAATTACGTGGTTATGATAAATCGCGACTGGATAGGGGATTTCCTAGTAATCGATCGACTAAAACAGAAGTGATATCGGAAGTTCCACAGGGTACTATTATTGGTCCTCTGCTGTTCCTTATTTAAATAAACGATTTTGGGGAAAAGCTAAGTAGCTCTCTTAGTCCGTTTGCAGACGACGCCGTCATTTACCGTCTAGTAAAATCGTCTGAAGATCAAAACCAACTGTAGAACGATCTGAATAAGATATCACTATGATGAAAAAATTGGCAATAGACTCTAAATAATGAGAAGTGTGAAGTTGTCCACATGAGTACGAAAAGAAATCCGTGAAATTTTGTTTACTAGGTAAATGAATCAAAATTGAAGGCCGTAAACTCCACAAAATACCTAGGAATTACAATTACTTCAGACTTAAATTAAAAATAACACGTAGATAATGTCGTGGGATAGGCAAACCAGAGACTGCGTTTCACTGGCAGAACCCTTAAAACATGCAACAGAACTACAAAAGAAACTGCATACACTACGCTTGTCCGTCCTTTTTTTTGGAGTATTGCTGCCCAGTGTGGGATCCTTATCAGGTGGCTTTGACGGAGGACATCGAAAGAGTCCAAAGAAGGGCAGCTCGTTTTGTACTGTCGCGATACAGGGGAGACAGCGTTACGGAAATGTTACAGGATCTGGGATGGGAATCATTACGACAACGGCTCTTATCGCCGAGGCGTGGGCTACTTACGAAACTCCAATCGCCAACATTCTCCTCCGAAGGCGAAAATATACTGTTGACTCCCACTTACTTAGGTAGAAATGATCATCAGAGTAAAATACGAGAAATCATAGCTAAAACGGAGATTCAGGTGTTCCTTCTTCCCACGCGCTATTCGAGAATGGAATGGAAGGGAAATAGTATAAAGGTGGTTCGATGAACCCTCTGCCAGGCACTTAAATGTGATTTGCAGAGTATCCCATGTAGATGTAATTGTTCATTTTAACTGTATATCCCATATTTCTAGTACATGCTTCTTTGAGTTAGTGTGGTCTATATTTGCTGTACACATTTTAATGCACACACTTAACGAGTGCAAAACAACTGGCAACATCTTCGTTTTCAGATCAGAAAAAATAAAAATGCAAAATAAGGTATTGTAAACCCTACGATAATCTGAATTATATTGAATGATATGATAAACAGGATGCAAAGTGGCTTTATGTGTTTTTTCTTTATCGAACTGTGCTGTAGTTATTTTACTTCATTTTATTCCATTCGCATCCAAGACATACAATTGGCTCAAATAATGAGGTGGCAGGTTTGCTGGAGCCCAATAATCTTCCGCCACGTATCTTGAATACGGCGCAAATGAACTTGGCTTTCTCCAATAAAATCTGTTGCCCAGCGTTTACAGAAAATTCCTCAAGAACCTCCCTGTTTGAAACTTCCTGGCAGATTAAAATTGTGTGCTGGAACCGGGACTCGAACCTGGGACCTTTGCCTTTCGCGAGCAAGCGCTATACCGACTGAGCTATCGCGACACGAACCACGATGCCGCCTCACAACTTTACTTCCGCCAATACGTCGCCTCCTACTTTCCAGAGTAAAGTTGTGAGGCGGCATCGTGAGTCGTGTCGGGATAGCTCACTAGGTAGAGCGCTTGCCCGCGAAAGGCAAAAGTCCCAGGTTCGAGTACCGGTTCCAGCACACAATTTTAATCTGTCAGGAAGTTTCATATCAGCGCACACTCCGCTGCAGAGTGAAAGTTTCATTCTGGACCTTCCTGTTTGTTTGATGGCTGTGAGTCTGCTGTCCACTAGTATCGCTAGAGTGGCAGGAAACTTATCTTGAGTTCGTTTCTCACTTGTCCAAGTTGAGTGGATTTTCAGCTTTTCTGATTTGAAGTTGTTCTCCGATTCTCTAATGACTTTATCGAGGTTGAAGAGGAGTGGTCATAATCCGGTACCTTGTAGCTCGCCGATCATTATCTAGGAAGGCTTTGATATATGTAAATAAATTTCACTAGCAAGAGTTTCTATGATTAGGAGTTGTGTTTTGTGTCAAGTCTATGGACTTCTACAACACTAGAGAGGAACTGTCTATTGATGGAATCATACACCTTTTTTAAGTCAAGGAACGTGCAAATGAGAGGACCATTTCGAGTTACCTTACATAAATGTCCAGATCGAAACTGTGTTCTACGATTGTTATTATCCGATCTTGAGTTCATGCTGCCCTTCAGTTGACGAAGAGAAGTCGAGAACGTCTTGTAAATCAATTAAAGTATTTAAATTCCAGTGTCGTTATAAACATCAAATAAGTCACTTTTTATGTATTGGGTGGAAGAGTCTCCATATCCAGCCGTCGTATAGGTCTTCCACTTACAAGATTACGTTTCTCATATGTCTATTAGGATTTCTGTGAGATCGACAAGCGCTCCTTGGTCCTTCGAGAGTTACACAAATTATGCCTCGTTCTCCAGATTTTCTGTTCTTTTTTAGTCGGAGGATGTATGAGGATTTGATTTGGTGAGTGTTTGAGTCCATTATTTGTGTATATATGAGTCTCTTCAGGAGATTTTGATGGTGATAATGGACTTTGAGTAGGTGGAAGAGATATACAGCCATCGCTATGCACTTTTCTAGGTTAGTCTGTGCTAACGTTGCACCTTGTTGGAAGCACATATTTTATGGACTATACGTAACCGTCTTTACTGCGTACGCCTTGCAGAAGTCTCGTTTCTTTTAACCTCTTAAATCGTACTTGAAGGAATGCAATTTCTTCTTCATATGTTTCTACTTTGATTGTCTCTTAATTTTGTGACTAGATGTTTTTCTGTAAGTCTCTCTTTCATCCATTTTTTTCACTGCAGAATATCACGGTAGATGTTTCATAGTTAAAAGTAGCCTGATTGTTAAAACTAACAAGCTCTCGGGCAGTTGAAATCTGCAAATGTAAGTCAAAACGCTCACTGCTGCTCTAAATTATGATTGGCCACAGTCTACATGCAATGGAAATTTGTCTAACTGCTCACTCCTTAAGAGAGCAGCCAACGTTTTAACAAACACAAAATCAACATTAAAAAATAAATGATTAGATAATTGGGACATGCAGCATGAAATCATAAAGCAGAGGATTGATACTTTAAAATCATAATGTATTCAGAATATAACAAGCAAATAAAGGTGGGGTGACCAAATTAAGCACACCTTGTACAAAAGTGTATTAAATCATATAATTACTGCCCATATTAAAATAGGTTCTGCCCTTTATGAATATGGAGGTAACATGGGAGGAAATTTTCAAATACACAATGAGTAGCTGAAAGCACATTCATTCATTCACAGACACATGCATAAAGCTAGGCGGTACATTTCAAAATTGGAACACTTGAAAACATCGGCGAAACGAAGCGTCAGCGACGTCTTGACGAGATGGTGTCTTGATCACAAATTTAATTAAACTGCGCAGTAAACAAACACATGTTTGGGGAGGCAGTGGTTCACTGTTCTTAAGTAACAAATGGTGTGCAACCACACAGAATTTCACAATATTTACAAACAGAAATTAATTTAGAATAAGCGAGTAAAGTACGCACGTGGATTCATATAGAAGACAGTATTAACAAAAAAATGGCTGAAGGCCGAAGTAACGCCCATTACGAAAGCAGATGGTGCAATTGGTCATACAAGACAGGAAAGATGGAATGAAACAAGAAAATCTGAGAAATATTTAGCATACTCATGGATACAGAAACAATGTGAAAACATTAGTTAAAAACAGGGAGGAAATTCAAACATACTAAATTTACACAAAGGCTGAAGGCCACACATATGTATTCTAACTTGAGAAAAACCGGACACACAATCATCATTGGAATGAAAATGCAAATAATAAATTTACACTGAATTTACTCATGTTCCGTAAATTAAGAAATTCTTCAACTCTCATAGCGAAAGAATAACTCAAAAGAACTATCATTGAAAACCAAGACTGCCCGATCACAAATAAATCAAAGTCCTAACAGCATGCCTTCCCTTCAGCATGATTCGGAGGGGTACTTACTTCCTCAATCGTCGGAGCAAGAATGAAGAGTGAACACTGAAGCCCTAAGGCCTAGCAAAGAGCTCTCCTCGCCATACACCGATGTAGAGTGCGGTAAAACCGACGCAGAGTGCGTTCAGAGACTAGTGTTTACCAATCCCTGCTACCTGGCCCCCTATAACCGCTCCCAGAGAAGTCTCCTGTCACTTCTTTCATCCACGATTAGGTTGGTACAACACTAAGAACACGGCCACGTCACCACCTGGCCAAGCAAGGTTATCTCTGGCCATCCAGCAGACGCCAGCGCAGACGACAAACCAAGCCATATATGAAACATATATAAGTGGGGGCAAACATATATAAACATGGGGCATTTGTCATTAATAAAAAGAATTAATTAACACCCAAATAGATAGCATTAATGTTGCAGAAACACTTTAGGTTAATGAATCAATCAAAATGGAACACGACCACATATTCATTGGACGTGTTTCATAGTATTTCCTAGACTTGCGACTGATAATGACGCATATGTAGTCATAAAACCTGCAAGGTGTCTACCCCCAGGGGGCCCACATCTCTTTTGTGGGTACGTGTGTGGCGCGCACGGGTCCCCGGGCCATTGCGGCCTTCCTTTCTGTTACCCAGGCCGCTGTTTCTCAGCCCGGTTCCCTCCCCTCCGTAATCCTTCTTCCCACCCTACCTATCTCCAACCCCGTCTCTAAGTGTTCTCGCGATGACGGCCTGGCTATTTCCACGGTACTGCTGGTTTTGCAATTGTGTCTTTGTTTCCTGTTTTCACTGTTTTTGGCCCAGTTAGGTCCCCATTGTGGTTTGACCTCCATCAAAATTTCCGAGTAAGTGTGAGCCATTTGGGGAAGGACTCCTAATCTAGCCCCTACGGCGCGGATTACTACCCTTTCCTACCAAATTCCCTTCCTCGCCGTAGCTCCCTCCACCGCTAGGTCACCAGCACAGTAGCCAGTCTGTGTAGTGGGGCTGTTATGTACCCTCATGGTTGAGCCCCCTGAATTGCACAGGGATCACACTGCCGATGCCTGAGCTGTGACCTCCTCATGCATGCCAAGGAGTCGATGCTTGTCTTTGCGGGGCATCAGGACTCCCAGCAACGGCCATCCTGCCAGGTGGCGTTGCTGTGGCGGGGTGGCGCCCTTGAGGAGAGCCCCTGTTTCGGAGTGGGTGGCATCGGGGCGGACATTCCGCAATGAAGAGGAAACAAGCCTCTGAAAATCCTGGCTCTAAGTCAGGTGTCTCAAAGTGTGGCCGATTTAATTTCAATGCTACTAGATACGACCCCAAAACGTTTCCTTCCCTAACTCCATCACGGGGGGAACGTGGGTCCACAAAGCAGTCTGAGCCGTATTCACCAAGATACTTAGTGTGTACCAGACAAGATGGGAAATCTTTCCAGGCAACTAAGCCTTCCTTCTTCGTCGAACACCTCGAAGAAAGGTTTGGAGAATTTGCCGGCATGTCGAAACTGCGCGACGGTTCGGTCCTGATACAGGCGGAGACACCTGCTCAGTCACGAAACCTTCTAACGTGCGACCTCTTAGGCGACATTCCCGTCTTAATGACGCCCCACAAATCCTTAAATAAGGTGCAGGGGGTCATTTATCACAGAGACCTGTTGCTGCAGACGGATGAGGATTTACGTGACAATCTACAACGACGCGGAGTCCATTTTGCCCGACGAGTATTTTGAGGACCCAAAGATAATAGGGTGGCCACTGGCGCATTTTTCTTGGCCTTTGAGGGTGACAATCTGCCCGAAAAGGTCAAAGTCATGATGTATTGCTGTGACGTCCAGCCATACATCCCCCCTCCAATGCGATGTTTGAAATGTGGCGTTTCGGGCACATGTCCTCTCGTTGCAACTCTGCTGCAACCTGTCGGGACTGTGGCCGTCCCGTACATCCGGACACTGCCTATGCCCCTCCTCCTTATTGTGTCAATTGCGGCGGTCACTACTCTCCCTGTTCGCAGGAATGTCCCGCTCTACATAAACAGCGGAAGATAGTCGAGTACAAGACTTTGGACCGACTAACGTACTCGGAGGCTCGGAGGAAATACGAAAAGCTGCATCCAGTCTCTCTACTAACGTCGTATGCTGCAGCTACAACGATGGCGCCACCACCGGTAGCCACTTCTCTCCTTGTTCTACCTCCCTCTGTGGGCCCTTCTATGGCTTCTGGGAAGGGAACCTGTTCCCCCCTTCCAACGATGTCAACAACAAAATCAGATACTAGGCAGCGGCTGAAGGACCCTCGGGCAGAAAGCTGTTTTACTCCTCAGTCTTCCCACACTCCTCAAGCCCCGCAGGAGAAATCTCCCCCTTCCGTTAGGCCCAAGGAACAATGGGAAGACAAGAAAGAAAAGAAGGATAAGACTGTAAAGCACAAGGAAACGCTGGCAGCCTCGGGGCCCACACGTGACGCACCTGAGGATGAGGTCATCCTTCTTGCGACGCCCAAAGATTTGTCCTTCGCTAATCTCAGGGATGACATGGACATGAAGGATCAGACTTCACTGCCATAGACGGGTGCTCCTGCCAACCCTCTTCCATCTTCATTGTCTTCATGCACCATCAATCGGGAAACAGTCTGATCCTCCAATGTAATTGTGGAGGAGTTTTCTGCCACTGAGCTGAATTGCGTCAGCTGTTGAGCTCCTTTCCAACTCTGTGTGTTGCTCTCTAGGAAACCTGGTTTCCTGGTTATCGGACCCCCACCCTTCGGGGCTACTGGGGGTACTTCAATAACAGTGCGGTGTACAATAGGGTGTCGGGTGGGGTATGTCTATATGTACATACCTCGGTCTACAGTTCGCCAGTGCCACTCCGAACAGCCCTGGGGGCTGTCGCTGTCAGGGTTCGAGCATCACGGGACATTACCATCTGTTCCCTTTATCTCCCTCCTGATGCAGATGTGGCACCAGCCGACCTAGCAGCCCTGATCGCTAAACTTCCTTCACCACTTCTTCTTATAGGAGATTTTAATGCACATCCCTACATGTGGGGGAGCAACGTGACTACAGGACGTGGTCAAGAACTGATTTTTAACCAGCTGAACCCTTCTATTCCTAATACAGGAGCTCCTACCCATTTTAGTGTGGCCCATGGCACCTTTTCCGCCATAGACCTTTCAGTGTGTAGTCTGGGTTAACGTTCGCTCCTTAACTGGTGGGTCCATGACGACCTTTGTGGAAGCGATCACTTTCCTGTCTTCCTTTCGCTTCCCCAACATCGACGCCTTGCACATGTACCCCACTGGTCCTTTCACTGGGCCGACTGGGCAGCATACACCTCAGCTGCAATGCTGGGTACCCCTCTCCCTGCTGATGCAACAATGGCAGTAGACCATATTATTTCCGTTGTCATTTCTGCTGCTGAGTCCACAATACCATCTTCTTCTGCCTTGCCCCGGCAAAGACTAGTGCCCTGGTGGTCACCGGAGATAGCAGCAGCTATCCGCACTCTTTCAAATTCTGAAGTCAGCAGGGGTAAAATACAGGGAAAGGAGAGTTATTTATAACTTGTACAAAAGCCAGACCGCAGTTATTAGACTCGAAGGGCATGAAAGGGAAGCAGTGGTTGGGAAGGGAGTAAGACAGGGTTGTAGCCTTTCTCCGATGTTATTCAATTTGTACATCGAGCAGGCGGTGAAGGAAAGCAAGGAAAAATTTGGAATAGGGATTAAAGTTCAGGGGGAAGAAATAAAAACATTGCGTTTTGCTGATGACATTGTAATTCTGGCAGAGACAGGAAAGGACCTGGAAGAGCAGTTGAATGGAATGGACAGTGTGTTGAAGAGAACGTATAAAATGAACATTAACAAGAGCAAAACAAAAATAATGGAATGCGGTCGAAGAAAATCAGGCGAGGCTGAAGGAATTAGATTAGGCAACGAAACAATGAAGGTGGTAGATGAGTTTTGTTACTTGGGTAGTAAAATAACATGTGATGGTCGCAGTACAGAGGATATAAAATGCAGAATGGCAATGGGAAGAAAAGCATTTTTGAAAAAGAGAAATTTGCTAACATCGAATATTAATTTAAGTGTAAGGAAGTCCTTTCTGAAGGCATTTGTTTGGAGTGTTGCGTTGTACGGGAGTGAAACATGGATGATAAGCAGTGCGGACAGGAAGAGAATAGAGGCTTTTGAAATGTGGTGTTACAGAAGAATGCTGAAGATTAGGTGGGTAGATCGCATAACCAATGAAGAAGTACTGAACAGAATTGGTGAGAAAAGGAATTTTTGGCATACCCTGACAAAAAGAAGGGATCGCTTGGTAGGACACATTCTTAGACATCGGGGAATCGTAAATTTAGCATTGGAGGGAAGTGTGTGGGGTAAAAATCGCAGAGGGAGACCAAGAGACGCGTATAGTAAGCAGATTCAAGTGGATGTGGGTTGCCGTTCTTATGAGGAGATGAAAAGGCTTGCTCAGGATAGAGTAGGGTGGAGAGCTGCATCAAACCAGTCTCCGGACTGAAGACCATAACAACAACATCCGCAATCACCGCAAAGCTCTGCAGCAGTACCGGCGCCACCCTACCCTTGACCACCTGGATGCATTTAAGCGTCTTCGGGCCCAGACACGCTGGCTTATTTGGCAGCGCAAGCAGGCATGCTGGGAAGAATACGTTTCCACAATTGGACCCCGTGTCTTTTCTTCCCAGATCTGGACAAAGATTCGCTGCATACCAGGCTACCACCTACTGGCGGAGGTCGCGGGTCTCTCCATCCACGGAACTGTTCATACCGACCTGACCATCATTGCTGAGCATTTTGCAGCACACTTTGCTTTCAATTCTGCATCCACGCCTACACCCAAGGTTTTTGTACCTTGAAAGAGTGGGCTGAGCGAAAGCAGTTGGTACCTTGAAAGAGTGGGCTGAGCGAAAGCAGTTGGTATTTCGCACAAACCGCCAGGATCCGTACAATGGGCCATTTACCGAGTGGGAATTTCAAAGTATTCTTGCCAGTTGCCCCAATACTTCTCCAGGACTGGACCGACTGCACTGTCAAATGTTAAAACATCTTTCTGCAAACTGGCAACGCCATCTTTTGGACTTCTTCAATCGTCTCTGGATCGAAGGAGCATACCCATCCCAATGGCAGGAGAGTATCGTTATCCCTCTGTTGAAGCCAGGTGCAGATCCACTGAACGTTGACAATTACCGTCCCATAAGTCTCACAAACATTCTCTGTAAGCTCTTTGAACGTTTGGTGAGCCGGCGACTTCTGTGGGTTCTGGAGAATCGGTGTCTGCTCGCCCCACAACAAGGTGCTTTCCGGCACGGTCGCTCTGCCATTGATAACCCCCTCTCTTTGGAGTCGGTGATCCGTACTGCTTTCGCCCGACGTCACCACCTCGTCGCCATCTTTCTCGACCTCTGAAAAGCATATGACACGGCATGGGGGGCAGCACGCCCTATCCTCCTCCGGCGGTATAACGCTCTGGTGCAGTCACGTCTGGACTACAGGAGCCAGGCCTATGGCTCAACCTCCCCATCTGCAGTACCAGTTCTCGACCCAGTCCTCCATACTGGCGTCCGTCTGGCCACTGGAGCATTTCGTACAAGCCCAGTCACAAGTCTTCTCGTAAGGGCTGGAGTCGCCCCATTCCGATACCGGCGACAATACCTACTCACCCATTATGCTGCCAGAGACCACTGTACCCCTCAGCATCCAAATAGCAGACTCCGTTTCCCGGGGGAGGTCATTCGTTTGCTGCAGAGGCGACCCCGGTCGGGACTCCCGATAGCGGCGCTGTTCCAATCGCTTCTTTCGACTCTTGACTCCTTCCCTCTTAACCGTCCCTTCCGCTCAATTTTCCATGCTCAACCCTGGACCATTCCTCGACCGCGGGTTTGGTTGGATCTTTCCCGTGAGCCGAAGACCTCCACCTCTCCTCTGGTCCTACGGCATCAGTTTTCTGCCCTGTTTCGCGAGTTCTGTAACTCAGAGGATGGCGACCACACCAGATATGCCTACATACATGGCGCTTATGTTGAGCAACGCTCTTTGCCACCCGGCAGCAGCGTTATCATTGCAGAAATGGTTACTATATACCGCGCCCTTAAACACATCCGCACGTGCCCCAGGACCTCCTTTATGATCTGCAGCGACTCGCTGAGCGGTTTACAGGCCCTTTATCAGTGTTACCCTCGTCATACATTGGTCAGGGCTATTCAGGGGTCGATAGTGGCTCTTGATGACTCTGGTCGCTCTGTGACATTCATTTGGACCCCGGGCCATGTAGGCATTCCGGGCAACGAGAGCGTCGACCAGCTAGCCAAACAGGCTACCACTTGCCGCCCTCTGGCGATTGGCCTCCCAGACGCCCGATGCTTCGCAATAAAATACGCGAACTGTGGAACGCCGAATGATCCGCTTTGGACGTGCCCAATAAGCTGCGGACGATAAAGGACACAACATCTGTCTGGAAGTCCTCGCAGCTGGGGTTCCATAGGGACTCCGCGGTTCTCTGCCATCTCCGCATTGGTCACACCCGTCTGACGCATGGTCACCTTCTCCGTCGAGAGAACCCGCCCATCTGCCAATCTGGTGCTCCATTGACTGTGGTCCATCTCCTAGTCCACTGTCCCATTTTAGCTCCACTGCGGCATTCTTTTAACCTCCCGAGCACTCTCTCGTTGGTACTCGGTGACGATGCCTCTGTGGCTAATATTTTTTTTAAGATTTCTTCGTGCGGGGTGGATTTACCACCTGGTATGAGTCCTCTGGTTGGTCTTACAGATCGTTATCAATGTTTCACTTGACGCGTCTTTCGACTACAGCTTTTCTTGTGTAAGCTATGTGGTTTGGTTTGTTATTTTATCCTATTTTTATCTCCAGATCCGTTACTGTGTGTGGCGTCCTTTGTATCGTCTCTTGTTGACTCTGTCAATATTTGATTGACAGTGTGTTCTTTTATTCTGCGTTATTTTAAATCCAGCTTAGGCGCATTTATCGACGATTATGTTTTTCTGCGCGTCGCCTAGCTATGAACTGGGGGACTGATAGCCATAGTACCTAGTCCCCCTAAAACCCCCCATACCAACCAACCAAGGTGTCTAAACAAAATTATATTCCTAAAAGAAGTAAAGGTTCTCCAAAATAAGACTTCTACATCTACATCTACATCTACATGGGATACTCTGCAAATCACATTTAAGTGCCTGGCAGAGGGTCTATCGAACCACCGTTAATCTATTTATCTCCCATTCCATTCTCGAATAGCGCGCGGGAAAAACAAACACCTGAATCTGACTGTTCGAACTCTGATTTCTCGTGCTATATTCTGATGCTCATGTAAATGGGAGTCAATAGTATATTTTCGCATTCGGAGGAGAATGTTAGCAATTGGAGTTTCATAGGTAGCCCACGCCGCAGCGATAAGCGCCGTTGTAGTAATTATTCCCATCCCAGATCCTGTATTATTTCCGTGACGCTGTCTCCCCTGTATCGTGACAATACGAAGCAAGCCCTTTCGATGTCCTCCGTCAAACCCTCCTGATAAGGATCCCAAACTGGGCAGCAATACTCGAAAAAGGACGAACAAGCGTAATGTATGCAGTTTCTTTAGTAGTTCTGTTGCTTCTTTTAAGGGTTCTGCCAATAAAACGCAGTCTTTGGTTCGCCTTTCCCACGACATTACATTTTAAGACTGAAGTAATAATTCCTAGAATAGTAATTCTTATGTATTTTGTGGAGTTTACGGCCTTCACTTTTCATTGATTTATCTTGTAAACAAAGTTTAACGTATTTCTTTTCCTACTCATGTGGAAGACTTCACACTTTTCATTATTTACAGTCAATTGCCAATTTTCAGATCGCTCTGCAGTTGGTTTTGATCTTCAGATGATTTTACTAGACGGTAAATGACGGTGTCATCTGCAAACAACCTAAGAGAGCTACTTAGATTTTCAAAAAAATGTTCAAATGTTTGTATAGATTATGGGACTTAACTACGGGGTCATCAGTCCCTAAACTTACAAACTACTTATGAACTACTTACGAACTAGGACGGCACAAATATCCATGCCCGAGGGGGGATTCGAACCCCCGACCGTAGTGGCCGTGCAGACCGTGACTGGAGCGCCTTAGTCTCCTCGGCCACCGCGGCCGGCACTTAGATTTTCCCCTAAATCGTTTACGTAAATAAGGAACAGCAGAGGACCAATAACACTACCCTGTGGACGCCCGATATCACCTCTGTTTTAGTGGATGCCTTACTTCATAGGCGGTAATTGAAACTTTCCTAGAATAGTGTCATAGAAAATAGCGTGATATTGAAGTTGCTGTTCTGTCATATTAAATGAAGCTCCACGAACCATAAAAGCACTCGCTCGGAGCCACTTAACTAGGAATTTTTCATCAATGAACTTATAAGGCAGTTTTCGCCCGAGTTAGCTACTGGAAGTAAATTTTCATTTTATGTGCCTTATTATCGAAGTAGGCAGTTTAGTAAGCCAGAACATTCTATAATTAGCATCCTTTCCTCAACTGTACTGTAGTCACGAAGCATACTCAATCACTAAAATTATTGCGACTGATGTGAGTCATTTAATTCTCTATTTCAATTCTTTAGTAGAGGGTACATTGACGATAGGCATAGGTGAATTAGAAACACTTGAAAGGTGTTCCCTTATTGAAAGGGTACAGCGGATTATCCAGTCAATTATGAGAGGAGAAAGACTGTAAAATTCAAAGAACTGCTTTGTATATTTCAAATATTTTTCATGTACAGTAGCTAGCTTCGCAAGAGCGGAGTTCTTTCTTGAGTGAAAACAATAATAATAACTTGAATCCGACCGAAACATGATTTGTGTCCGAAACAAGATTACCTTCCTGTACTAAGCCTTCTTGAGTGTGTGTAAGCCTATCACGAGTCGGTAGAAGATGCCGTGGGAGGCGAACAGTTTTAGACAATTCGATCGCATTTTTATCAAAGCACTTCCAAATTGCATTCATTACCTTCCTGTACTAAGCCTTCTTGAGTGTGTGTAAGCCTATCACGAGTCGGTAGAAGATGCCGTGGGAGGCGAACAGTTTTAGACAATTCGATCGCATTCTTTTCTCGTCGTTGTTACATTATCTACCGAATAAACAAAAATCAAAGGAAGTCGGACAATAGGTAAATTGCGATCGATACAGTGGAGTGTGGAAACTTGCCGGCCGCGGTGGCCGAGGGGACTGAGACGCTCCAGTCACCGTCTGCACGGCCACTACGGACGGGGAGTGGACTTCCAGACTAAGCAAAGCAGTTTCCCGTAAATAGGAGCGTAAAAAATAAAACAACTGCGGGTACATTCTATTTTTCACAGAAAAAGGCACTCCACCATTATAACGTGAACTAAATAGTGAAAAGACTTTGTAACCTTTAGCCTGCCAATGTAAATGACTATTTACAAACTTTGTTTTAAAAAAGATCATATTTATATAATTACATCTACATCTAAATAGATACTCTGCAAATCTCATTTAAGTGCCTGGCAGAGGGTTAATTAACCACTTTCATAACTTTTCTCTACCGTTCCATTCTCTAATAGCGCGCGGGAAGAAAGAACACCTAAGTCGTTGCGTTTTCGATCTGATTTCTCTTATTTTATTGGGATGGTCATGTCTCCCTAAGTAGGTGGGTGCTAGCAAAATATTTTCACATTCAGAAGTAAAAGTCGGTGATTGAAACTTCGCAAACAGATCACGCCGCCATGAATAATGTCTTTCTTTTAATGATTTCCACCCCAATTCGTGCAACATTTCCGTGGCGGCCCCCCCCCCCCCTCCCGTAACGTGATAAAACGAGCTGCCCTCCTCTGAACCTTCTCAATGTCTTCCGTCAGTCCCACCTGGTGAGGGTCCCACAAGGAGCAACAGTACTCCAGGAGAGGACGTGGAAGTGTGATGTAGGCAGTCTCTTTGGTGGAGCTGGTGCATCTTTGAAGCGTTCTGCCAATTAAACGTAACCTTTGGTTCGCCTTCCCCACAATATTTTCTATGCGTTCTTTCCAGTCAAAGTTGTTCGTAATTGTAACTCGTAGGTATTTGGTAGAATATACGACCTTAAGGTTTGACTTATTTATCGCGTAATTGAAGTTCAGCGGATTTCTTTTAGTGGTCATTTGTATTGCTTCACGGTTTTCTTTATTTAGTATCAACTGCCAATTTTCGCACCAGGTAGAAATTTTGTCTAAATTGCTTTGCAGTTGCTTTTGATCCTCTGTTGACTTCACTAACCGATAAACGACAGCGTCATCCGCGAACAGTCTAAGGGAACTATTCAGATTGTCTCCTAAATCGTTTATAAACACGAGGAAGAGTAGGGGACCTATAACGCTTCCCTGTGGAACGCCAGATATCACTTGTGTTTTACTCGATGACTTACCGTCAGTTACAACGAACTGTGTCCTTTCTGATAGGAAATCGTGAATCTAATCGCACAATTGGGGAGATATTCCATAAACATGCAATTTCATTAGAAGCCGCTTGTGGGGTACAGTGTCAAAAGCCTTCCGGAAATCCAGAAATATTTGAGATCCCTTGTCGATGGCACTCAACACTTACGTAGGCTTCCGCTGCCACAGTCAGATGACATATAGCTTTTCTGGGTGTTGCACCGCGCCATGATGTAAGAAGGCTATTACTTAAATAACCGACGTTTCAAAAAAAAAAAAAAAAATAATAATAATAATAAATAAATAAATAAATAAATAAAATTGTACAAATGTTTGTAAATCTTATGGGACTTAACTACGGGGTCATCAGTCCCTAAACTTACAAACTACTTATGAACTACTTACGAACTAGGACGGCACAAATATCCATGCCCGAGGGGGGATTCGAACCCCCGACCGTAGTGGCCGTGCAGACCGTGACTGAAGCGCCTCAGTCCCTTCGGCCACCGCGGCCGGCGCTGACGTTTCGGCCAACGTTACAGTGGCCTTCATATGGGTATACTGATGTGAACTGGTTGTTACTACACTTTATATTACTTTCATTTATATATTATGTCACAATTTTTTTTTTTTTTAATGAGCGATGTTATTGGTGAATTTTTGGCGGAAGAATGGAACTTTATTTTGATAGGATGCTGAGGTGGAGGGAGTGGGGGTTAGCCGTTGCTTCTTGCATAGCGAGACATGATTGGTGTTCATCGGCGAACCCTTATCTTGCGTTTAACCATCCCTGGTTGCTTGGCGGATATTCTGGCATCCTTAAATTTTATCTTTTTGCTGCAATCTTGCTGGTGTTCGGCTACTGCACCACATCAACTCCACCTCAGTCTCCCACTCATTTCTTCCTCCTATGTACTACTTCTCTACCCCCTTGTTTAAGTGAAATTACAAATACCTGCCAACTTTCATGGTAATCGGTCAAACAATGTCGAAGCTTATTGCAATACACTCTCTGCCATTTACCACACACTGTCTCAAACATCTCCATAAAAAGTACGTATATGTGGAAAATATCACGGTGATCTGCCAAAGTATATCGTTCCTATGATTAATTACAATTACATTCAGAATATGATTTTTCAGTTTGACAACATTTACCGATTTTTTTAATTGTAATTGTGCAAATTGATTCCTGAAAACGTTTCCAAAACAAAGACAGACTCATTCCTTTTCAACTTTTGAATCGTGCATTATGATCTGGAATTCATACAAAAATGCCATAGAAAAAGGCTCGTTAGTTTACAACGAATTTTCCAAATTTCTAAAAAACGTTTAGAAATTTTTGTTCTGCACAAATCTTGTCCTGAGAATTACGAACACAGAAAAATAGACGCAGACAGTTCTGTAAAGCCAAAATATTTGTAGAGCTTATGGAACTTACCTACAGGGTTTTCAGTCCCTAAACTTACAAACTAATTATGAACTAGCTTATACTAAAGACGGCACAAACATCCATGCCCGAGGGGGATTCAAACCCCCGACGGGGTACGGCCTCGCGCATCGTAGCATAGCGCCTCAATGCGTTCAGCCGCTCCGCTGCGGCTCTGTAAAGTCATTCTCAAGTAATGATATTTCATACGTGCGGGAATTGATTCTTATTCATATAAACATGTCGCGGAGAAGTTGCACCTCAGAGTAAAGACGTCCGCTGAACCGCAGACGACCACATAGAAAAGACATCATACTCACACAACTAGCTTCTGGCTACAGCCATCGTCAGTCAAGAAAGATTTAGGTGTTCATTTTTTACGCAAGCTATTATAGAATGGAACTGTAGAGAAAGATCATAAACACGGTTCGATGAACCCTCTACCATGCACTTCAACGTGACTTGCAGAGTATATGTGTAGATGTAGATGTATATTGCCCCAAGCTATGTTGTAGCTACCCGTGGAAACCCCATGTGGATGAGTCTAGTGATTTTGCAGATTAGCGTGTTCAAACATGCACACAAAACGATTAAACATGACATTTAACATTACTATATCTTTCTTTCTCTACAAACGAAATTGAAGAAATAATGCCTAAAGGCTGACCTAATATTCTTTGAAGTTGCAGGTGGAAGAAATATGGAAATTCTGCTAGTACTTTTAGAGAAAAGTCTGTTATAAAATTAACGATAGACATGACGCTTTTACAGTTTTATTACAGCATAGACTGTTAGCTATAGTAGGCCTTAATATGCTACTTACTTGGAATAAGACCAGTGGAAGCTACATCTCTGGCACTACAATGTGAGTCTGTACTATTAATACCTAAATTTTTCCAGCTATTATTCTCAACAGCCGCAGTACAATGTCAATTAATTTGCACCAAACCACACAATAGAACGCTAGTTCAATGAGCGTGGGTTCGGAACAATACAGTTTCAACATGACATCGATTAGTCAATGACAGAGACGCTGAAATGGAATTGGTACATTTACGCACAGATAGAACAGAAACTAATTTACGTACATTCACTTCTTACTGATACTACAGTCATCATCATCTCAGCCTTTTCCCATATCATGTGGGGTCGGCGTTACTTTGCTGCATCCTTCACTTCCATAAATGTCTATCCAGTGCTTCTTCTCTGAGCCATCCTTCCTCCCGTATGCCCTCTGCTACCTTGGCTTTTCATCTCAGTCTCGGTCTTACCCTTCTCCTTGATTCTTCAATTTCTATGTCTTCAACTCTTCTCCCCATATAGTACTCCACTCTTCTCTGCACATGTCCATACCATCATAACCTACTTTCTTGGATCTCCTTCCCTGTGGGCCCCACTTCCACTGTTACCCTGATGCACTCATTCCTTATTCTATCCTTTCGTGTCACCTCCATCATCCACCTTAACATTTTCATTTCTGCCTATTCCATCTTGTTCTCTTGGGAATTTGCAAGTGGCCAATTTTTTGCACTATTCAGCATCAGTAGCCTCACGGCAGACTTGTGAAGCTTTCATTTCATTATACAGCTAAACGTCTTAACATACAGTACTCCGCTCAGTTTCCTTCAGTTCATCAATCCACTGTTTATCCAGTGCTGTATTTCGGCCTCTATACCTACATAAATTTGCATGTAAGAGTCCTGGTATCCAAATTTCTTGACCAGTGTCAGTTTTTCTCCGTGGAGGTTAATATACAGATCGTTGGCGTCCTTTGTACACATATACTCTTAACCCTGCTAATTCTCATTCCCCTTTCTAGTAGAGCTTTTCTTCAACCTTGTCTTGAAGTGCCTCCTGGGTGGGTTCAAAGATTATATCGGCAAACATCACGCCACAAGGTGCCTCTTTTTTCACATCTTTGACTAAAACATCCATGACGAGGTCAAAGAGCTATGGACTGAGAGCAGATCCCTAGATGTAGTTCTACTCTAACTGGAAATGCCTTTGTTGTGCCTGCACTGCTCCTAACTTCTGTCATTGCACCTTCATACATGTCTTGTACCATCCCGATATATTTTCTGGCAGGCATTTACTTCTCAGACTTCTCCATATCTCTTGCCTCGGAACTCTGTCATATGCCTTCTCAAGATCGATACAACCCATATGCAGTTTGGCCAATATTTCCCTGTGCCTCTCGATTAGTTTCCATAGTGAAAATATTGCGTCGGTTGTTCCTCTTGTCACTAAAGCCTACTAAAGTGGTAACTGCTGCGCTCTGTGTTTGCATTAAATATGGGCAAATTTCCTCTAGTTGTTGCTTAAGCTAACTATAGCAGTTCATACTTAAACACCTCTTCTTCTTGAAGTGCTAGGGTAGGTATTTAGTACACTTAATGGGTGTTTAATTATTGGTGCTAAGTCAAAAAAATGTGTTTCCAGTGAATATTTTAGATCTTCTCCCAAGACGCGTCTCGGGCCAGCGTACAACAGGTCTTACCAGGTGTCCGACAGTAAAAGTCACTCTTCCGAAGCCGTCAGTAAGCTGTTTACGTTATTCTAGAGTATGCTGCGGGGTCAGATACTCTTGCGTAAACTTACGGCCAAATAAAGGTATTTTTGATGTTACATCGGGACGGCACTGTCCTTGTCTTCGGAATGCAGTTTCTGTTTCTACAAACTGTCGCCTTATCCAAAATACAAAGAAGACTTTCACATTAAACCAACGGTCAACATCGGTTTGTTCTTTTTCATTTCTTCCTACTGCCCTCCACCACAGAGTATCGGGTAGGCGTCTTGTTTGTGACGTATTGCAACACCTGTGAATTTACACACAGCGTTTGTGGCTGTGGGACTACCCAGCAAATATTGGGAGCCGTGACGTCATCTTTGCCATGTCCGGAATGCCACTGTCCGTACGGACCTATTGATAGTTTGTATAATCATGCTGTGAATTCGAAACAGGGCGCAGAGATAGTGGTTTGTTGTTGCACGGACATCAGTGTATGTATGAATGTCATTGGTTTGACAGGTTTTCTTCTTCTCATTAATGTGTGGCAGAGAATATACTAAATAAGGTAATTACAACAGATGCAGTTATCAAAGATCTCCTATCCTGCTTAATAGCAATGTGATTTTTTTTTTCAGCTGAAATGAGCAGTTCCACTTTTCTCTTGCTTTCGCTCATCTCATTATTTCTATTTCCGCCCTCCCCCCCCCCCCACCCCACCCTTGATTTGGAGCTCGGCTCAACAGGATGTAATTTCTTTTATTCCTGTTACTGAACGAAATAGATAATACTGTAGTTGTTGAAGAACGTATTACATTTGTTTAAAAATACCTTTCTCCTTAAAATTTCCTGTTGAAGGAACGATATTTTGTTAGGATTGTATTCACTTTTTTATTATTTCATTTTTCACAGAGAAGACAGACAACGGATTATGTGGTGGTATAACAACAATCACTTTACATGTTCTCTGATTTTTTTAGTGCCAAACCACCCCGAGATTTATCCACTGACCGCTTCAATATTTTCGTATAATTTGTAATAATGTTGCCAAGTCGATCACTCAAGTATCGGCGAACAGTGACAACGTAATTGGCTTAACAGGTTTGGGTAAACAGGTTTCAACTGCGACCGTGACGAACTCATAAACCATTCTGTTTTAATACTGAATATTTTATGATCAGCGTCACTCAGCGTGTCTTCTTGCCGAGGAGATAATTAATGTACAAAACATTTACTAGTAGCTACAGCCATTTCATTCCATAACTTGAAAAGGATTTATACCGCAATATTGCAGGTATTTTTCAATCTTGAACGAAAAAAATTTCAAAACACAGTCTTATCAACATCTTACACGTAGTTGACAGTTTTGGATGCATCTGTTAAGACCTAGTACCATTTTTTTCCTATATTGCAAGATTCACTTTTGCTCGTCCTGATCTCTGTTACTAGTGGCCTGTCTGACGCAATAAAATTTAACATTCAATATTAATTACTAAAGGATTCTAAGCATATTAAATATTATTCTATTCATCATGAAGTACGATTTTGGTAACACGATAATAAGATAATAGAAACCGTGTTCTTGTAAGTGTTTTGGAGCTCACGGCGCTTAAATATACCTCTTCGTTCATCCTTCATTCAAAAATGATAGATCTTAACGAGTTACAAGAAACTTCCCACATAATTTCAAACCACAACGAAACTACTCGCTGAACTCCCCCAGAAACTAATGAACGAAAAAGGTGTATTTATTGATAACTAGATGTGCCATACTATTTTAATTTATTAGTAACTGCTAATTCTGTTTGCAACAAACTTTCCAGAAGCTATCTACGTACATTTCTGCTAAATCATATCATCATACAGCACATAGTTCAGGAGAGAGAACGTGAAGGATGCGTCCAAAACTGCAGTCCTGTACATTGGCATGCAGTAAAACTTCAAAACTCAGGCATGACGTTTACAATTATTAATTCTTTCCTGATAATTATATTCGCAATACATTTTGCATTTGGTACAGTTACACATGTTACTTACTCAATCTGGCAAGACTTCTTACGTCTAACTCGTCGATCAACGTATTTCCAAATGTTCAAATGTTTGTAAATCTATCGGGCTCAACTGCTTGCAGACTACTTGAACTAAGGTAAACTAACCTAAGGACAACACAAACACCCATTCCCTACGGGGACTCGAACCACAGACGTCTAACGGCCGCACGGCGCCCCAGTGCTCACGGCTAATCCGCCGTGACAACATATTTTCCAGATCGTATACACACTAGTGATACCTTTAGAAAATCAAATGTTTAAATAGAGCAAATAAAAACCCAAATATTCAGTTACACATTCGTACCTCGTAAATAACAATAATAATTACAGGTTAAAACGAGATAGAAATTTTAATTATGAGTGCTAGCAGCATACGAGTATGAGAGATGGAATAGGGAAAGAAAAAAAGACTGACGTAATATACAGATCAAGAAAAGAAGCTATAGGAGTTGCCATGACTCACAGGGCAGGCAGAAGGAGAAGAGAAATCGCTCACAGTGGTCGAGCGGTCTGCGGTGCGCCAGTTACAGTCTGCACGGCCGCTACGGTCGGGGGTTCGAATACCCCTTCGGGCATGGATGTTTGTGTCTTCGGCGCGGCGCGCGGCGCGCGTTGCGCGCGGGGGTTCGCCGTCGGGTATTCGATTCCCCTTCTCGGGCATGAGTGTTTGTGTTATCCTTAGGTTAGTTTTTAAGCTATGGTCTAATAACCCAGTAGTTATGTCCGATAGATTCACAAACATTTGAAATTAATTTAGAATAAGCAAGTAAGGCACACACGAGAATTAATGACCATTACGAAAGCACGTTGTGCAACCGGTCATGCCAAAATAGGAAAGACAGAATCAACCAAGAAATTTCGAGAAAGATTTTAGCATGCTTGCAGAAACAGACACCACATGAAAACGTTAGTTAAAAACAGCAAGGAAATTCAAACATACTAAGTTTGTGTAAAGGCTGAATGCCACACACGTGCATTCTAACTTGAGAAAACCGGACACAAAATCATCACCAGAATTAAAATGCAATTACTAAATTTACACTGAATTACTCTAGTTCTGTAAATTAAGAAACACCTCGCCACACATAGTGGAAGAATTGCTCTAGAAAAACTATCACTGGTAAACTAAGACTGCCTGATCACGAAAAAAGTAATGTCATCCCCTGTGCATGAGTCGACGAAATACTCACTTCGGCGGTCGCGGCAAGAGTGGAGCCTCAGGCTCCCCTCCACACACCGGATGTAGGGAGTGCTCAAAGCGATGCACAATCTACTGCCTACCAACCCTCAGTATCTGAAAAACATAATACCCTCTACTAGAGTTCCAGAGATGTCTCTTGTCACCTCTTTCGTCCATGATTATGTTGATACTACACTAAGAACAGGCCACCTCGCCATCTTGCCAAGTAAGCATGTCTCTGGCCACCCAGCAGACGGCAGTGCAGACGACATACGAAGCCATACGTTCTTAACTAAAGTAAACGAGGCCTAAAGCGCGAGGCGGCGACTGTAAGCCATTGCATGGTAGTCAATCAGTATTAAAAGTAACCTTCCAGATTCATACACATAAGTTCAATCACACGGGTTGAAACATATATAAACATGGGGCATTGATCCTTAGTAAAGGAATAAAGTAATTGACATACAAATATAGAATATTAATGGCGGAGAAACACTTAAGAGTAATGAATAACTCCAAATAGAACACGACCACACATTCAGTGGACGTTTTTAAAAATAAAAAAAGTAGTTCAGTATTGAACATTAGAGGATATTTATTTATTTATTTATTTATTGTAAATAGAACACATCCAATTAGGAAATGAATTCCGACAGAAAAACAAAAGTTGCAAAACGAGGTTTTACGTTGCAGCTAAGGCTCAGAATGGAATTGTGCTCGATGAAGAAGGTCTCACTGTACAGTCAATTTGTAAACAATGGAATTTCTCAAAATTGCTTATAGTATCTTGTAAGTTTAATTATCACCTGATACGTGAAAACAGTTTTCATGTTTTCGTTTATACACTGTTAACACGGTGTATTTATTATAACAGAATCTTTGTTCTATTCAAATGATGATCAGCAACGAATCTCGTAATTCTAATATAAAATACATTTCACCTTTCATAGCCGGCCGCGGTGGCCGAGGGGACTGAGGCGCTTCAGTCACGGTCTGCACGGCCACTACGGTCGGGGGTTCGAATCCCCCCTCGGGCATGGATATTTGTGCCGTCCTAGTTCGTAAGTAGTTCATAAGTAGTTTGTAAGTTTAGGGACTGATGACGCCGTAGTTAAGTCCCTTAAGCTTAACAAACATTTGAACATTCACCTTTCATAGGCACATGATTTTGCATTGCGGAACACGTAGTATTCAGGCATGCTCTTGGCTGGTTGTTTTATGGTGCAACTACTTACTCCTATGACGGGGACTTCCGAACAAGAACTTGCGACCCCCCTGGTGGCCGGGACCTACAGGTTGAAAAACACTGCTCCATACTCCGTACACCGAAACGAGAGACGGACTCTAAACACACTGAGGCACGTGACCAGGGGTGAACAAAAAGGGCTCGCTTGCTCAGTGTTGCCTCATCTGTTTCAGGTGTAAGGTCGCCATGTGTTTTGTTACACAACAGTGATATCAGGAGCCGAACATATTTAAAATTATTTTTTTAATAACGAATAAAATGTGGGCATCTGAAAATTACCCAAATCTCCATATTCATACACTACAACAAGCACTTCGTCAATTATTGGCCATTCGTTCCGAAAGAAACATTTTTGAACTTTTCTTCGCATTCCATTTCTATCGAAATCATCATCACTTTCTAGACACTACTGCCGTGGTTATATATTTATTGGCAGACTTCAAGGAGTGTGAGGCTTTGTACTGATTTGCCATCCGATGCAGCTGTTTCTCAGAACAGTATACGTCATTGTCTGTTCTGGACACAACAGCTCCGTTTTATATCCACTAACAACCACAGTTTCTCTGAAAAACTTATGATTTCTTTTTCAAACGCTTCTTGGATGGACTCAAAATACAAGATGACAAAATGAGTTTAATCTTATATGATACCAATGAGAGAGAGAAAAAGGCACACACACTATGAATGGTGCATGAGATTACAACACTAAAACTTTTGCCGCTATTGTCAACCAGTCCTTCAAGATGAAGTTAAAGTCAACTTCAAATATCACCGCCAAATAACATAAAAACACACACAACGGCTTTACAACTGAAGCGGATGAGCCAACACAGAGCAAGCGCTCTCGTTTTGTGCACCCCTAGCCATGCGCCTCGCTGTGTTTACAGTCCGACTCTCGTTTCGGTGAACGGAGTATAGGCGTGTGACTGGCCGCGAGTTAAGCAATGTTTCTCCCGCAGGCTCCACTGTTGACGCTCGGCAGTAGCTCCTCCCCTCCACGCTTCTCTTACCGCTCCGACTCTATGCGCGGAAGCGCCTTTCCTTTTGAACCGACGGCAGAATTAGTCAAAACGATATACCTTTAGAAAATTGCTTTCTTGATATCTAATGCCAGTACCTGTCGCTTTAGTTGTGTTTCCTCAACCTCCCCGCCCCTGCATGTTTTTCGCTTTTATTTAGAGGGTTGTGCAACAAACGTTATTTTCGAGTACAGATATACTGCGCTCGCCAGTGGCGACTGGTGCTTCAGATGACTGGATGTTCACTTCTTTCACTGCCAGATCTACGATATATCCAAACCGGGCCCGAAACTTGATGGTGGTGATTTTTCCATACATTGTCAAATTATCTTTCAGTATGATGTCTGAAAGCGGAACTAAGCTGCTGCCTAATTTCTGTTCTTTCAAGGACTGATAAATCCAAATAAGCATTATTGTACATAATGGACTTCTCGAGCTTCTTCACCTTCTGGGTTAGATGAAGTAGATCGAACAATCCAGTGCATGTCAAGGTTGTGTCCTTACCCTTCGTAATCAGCAAACATGGAAAAGAAATTAGTTTATTTGCAGTAATGCACCCGCAAATCCAACAGTTTCTTTTGTCTATACGTACATTAAAAGATCTGCAGAATGTCTTACCTCGGCCTGTTTACACTTGCTTCAACTACAGCTGAACCGTCGGTCTACCAAGCTTATTTCACACTGTTGATCCAAGCTTAAAGCTGATTAATTTGTTTCTAAAAGATACTGAACGTAGTTAATTTTTCTTTGATGGTAAACACCAAGAACATGTGAATATGCACATAAACAGTAATACACAGTAAGTAACTGATTACACAGTTAAGTGACTGTAACAAAATTAATCTGTTGCGATGAAGAGAAAAGCTACCGTCGGGTCACATGACACTGTAAGCAGCACACCCTTCTAACCTTACGCATGCGCAAAGGCTGCTCTTCTCCCACATCTTTCCAAACAGTTAAAACTTTGTTACAACGAAGAGTATAAATGACATTTACCCTCAAAATCGCGACATATTTGCTAAAACGTCTAAAGGTATGAGGGAAGTAACAATACAAAAGTCGTTGTTGTTTCCGTATTTGTAAAAAAGAAGATTGGACTTATAAAAAAGTTCTTGTCGTCAGTCTCAAACCCACTACCTTCGACGACGCATCGCGATGCCGCTAACCACACAGCTATTCTTGCTAGGAGGATAGTAGTGCTTTCATTACTATTCATGATCGGATCCTCTGAAGGCTTTTACATGCAGTTGATGCGCCTTTAATTCAAGATATTTTACCAAATATATATGATGTGTTTTTGATGAATCTTCAAAGCACCAAACACAAACATGAAGGGCAGATGTTGTCTTCATGGACGATTTGGCCATGCGCAGGGTTGGTGAGCAGTAGCGCCATTGTCTTTTCTTCGGAAACGTTCGTGCGTAACTGCCAGAGCTCGAGTAGCCCGGAGATGGTGTCTCTACCAACTCCAACGCCAATGTTAAAAGCGGCGTTTCCCCTCGCCTCTCCCTGCCGCGGGAGAACCCACATGCTGCCTGCAGGGGGTTCAGAAGAGAATTTGAACCTCAGCCGCGCGTGCGCATTGTAACGCTGCGGCCATTGCAGCCGCGCTACGAGTCGTATACGTGCTGTCTCCGCGACGTAAAAAGGTCTGATACAATGCTGTTACTTTGAATCTGCATGTGAAATGGTCTGATAGAAGAACGAAACGAAGAATGAGAGTTTATAAATAAGATTTATTTATTTATTTTTCAAGACGAGTTTTTTTCCGAGGGTTCACTGAACGAAATACAAGCAAAAACTAATGCAGTTGCCATATTTACATGATCAAAAAATCATAATCATCTCCAATAGGCCTATGTTGTATATTATCTGTAAAGCTATGCAGACTTATCAAATAATCTTTGAAAATTTATTTAGCGTAAATATTCTTAATCATATTCTTAAACATTTAAAGGAGCTAAAGTTTTTTAATTCAACTTATTACTGACTTGTACATTAAATGTGTGTTTCTAAATTGTTGCCCTCCCAGTTGAGTTTCACATTACAAAAGTGACACCATGGAGTTTCAGTCATGAACATAAAAGCTACCTTATTTCAGATAGGGAGACCACCTCTCCCGTATTATATTGGTTCTTCCGTATTTTAGCACTTTATTTATTTTTTAAATTCTCCTGTCCCCGTTGTTCTTTTGTTCCTCCCATATATTTCGTCATTGATCACTGTTAAACCTGAAACCCGTGAACTACTATCGATACTTGAAATTCTCTCGGCTAGATATCTCAATTAATTTTTCTTGTAGGAATCGATACTATTACTGATTACTGTTCATGCTTCTGCGATCTTTGGAATCCATGGGGCTGTGAGGAAATTCTCACTGCTTAATTGGTCATTGCTGCAAATGTTCAAATGTTTGTAAATCTACTGGACCACAATGCTATGGTTATCAGTTCCTAGAATTAAAAACTATTTAAACTAACTTACACTAAGGACAACACTGTGTGCTACAGACATGGACTCAGTTTTCATCCGTTGTTCGCATCCCCCTCCACTATCACACTGACAGACAATAATATTCATTCCATCCTGCAGGCTCAATTTCTGGCGTCGGTCGCAGCTTTTGCCCTTGACGCTTCATCCCCCTATCGCTCCGCCTCTATGCGCGGAAGCGCGTTCAAGAAACGACGGGATAATTATATTTCTCTTCAAATTTGTTATCTCATTATCTAATGTCAATGTCTGTAGCTATGTTTTTGTTCAACCTCCCCGTCCCTATATTTTTGAATCACTTTAGGTTACGGTAGCAACACTGAAAGTGGGCCTTTGCGATCGTCTTTTGACAGCTCGAAATTTAAATGAAAATAACGATTTAACTATTCATCTGACACGAAAGTTGAATAACCTAATTGGTAGAGGAGAAATTTCTCTACAACTTAGCTCCCTTATGTTTTTTTCATATCTCGTATCGTTTGAAACACATTTGCAAAAGTAACGGAGATTTGACACCCTACATTGAATTAACGAAAACCAGCCGTTCGGAGACGTCACGTGACATTCCTCGCCCAGAACTCTCTCTGGCATACGCCATCTAGCGTTGCGTATTGGATCATTTTCTTATTGTAACTTACACGTTGTCATTTCAAAGTAATGGCGCACTGAAGAATTAACAATAACACATCGTTCTTCGTACGATAAAGTGTCTACAAATACCATATTAGCATCAGTTAACAACGGCCATCAATAGTATGAGATTAAGGGACTCATCTTTCGATTGATAGCTGTAGTGTCGAGCGCCTTGGCTCAGCGCGCCCTCTGTAATAAAAAAGCTGAGGCAACCTTTCAATGAACAACCACGAACGAATTGAACGAACGACCGCGACCCATAGATCAAGCTGGCGAACAAAAAAAAAAAAAAAAAAAAAAAAAAAAAAAAAGCGTAGGGGGCAAGCCGTTGGACTATGACACCAAAGGCCGGTGGTTCGGAACCCGCCTCTACCTAATTTTTTGCCCTAAAAGACACTCTTGTTAATTAATTTTGTATTATTTTGGTCCAAAATGGTTGCAAAAACATATAAAACTACAAATCTAAAGTGGGCCATAAAACACGTCAGTGCGATTTTTTCATTTCATTTTCAGTAAAGGTTCGTGCAACAAACGCTGTTTCCGTGCACAGTTTTATTGCCCTCGCTACGTATTGTCAGAGCAGAGAGGGACGCATAGCGGCAGTTGGCCGCTCGCTTCGCATTGCAATTCCGGGTGAGGTTGAGGGGCGGTCGGCTGGGCAAGCACGCCGCCGCGTCTGCGGGCGGCCGGCCCTCTGTCGGATTGTCGGGCGGGGGGAGGGGAGGACAGGACGGGACAGCGCAGGACAGAGCTCTGGCACAGGGCGGGCACACAGACAATCCCGCGCCGCGTCTCCCGGGCCTGCGCGGCTTGATTGAGCCTCCGCCGCCGCCGCCGCCGCTCTCGTTGGCCGGCGCGACACGCAAGCCCATCTGCGGGCCATTGGGGAAATTAGCAGCGGCGATCGCATAATGGGCGCCGGGACCCGCAGATTGAGTTACAAACGCCAACAGCGCGCCGCGCCGCCCTCCTGCCGACGTGACGCACCTGGGCAACACCTGCTCTGCCAGAACCACCCGGCGCCTCGGCCAGTGCACGGTTGCGAAGAAACGCTGAGGCGTGACCCCACACATGTTTGTTACCACTAATATAGGATTAACAACTTTTAGAGATCGTCGGCCACGGTGGCCAAGGGGATGCCGAGCGCCGTGGCCCAGTGCGCCCGGCCAGGGGGCTAAACGCCCTCTGTAATAAAAAACGAACAACCACGAACTAACTAAACGAACGACCGCGAACCATAGATCTACCAGAGGAAAAAAAAAAAAAAAAAAAAAAAAAAAAAAAAAAAAAAAAAAAAAAAAACAAAAAAAAAAAAACGGGGGGGGATGAGGTGCTCCAGTCACGGTCAGCACGGCCACTACGGTCGGGGGTTCGAATCCCCCCTCGGGTATGGATATTTGTGCCATCTTAGGATAATCTCGTGGATAAGTAGTTTGTAAGTTCAGGGACTGATGACCCCGTAGTTACGTCCCATAAGCTATACGAACATTTGATTTTTTTTAGAGATTAATCGGTCCTACATCTCACTACGAATGCCACCGTGGGGTCCACGGTGGAGAATAATTTGTGACCCACTGTCACATCTCCCTTTTCCTGTTCCACCCGCAAATGGAACGTGGGAAGAAAGAATGAGGGTAATGAACTTCCTTGTCTCACTTGAGCACTCGAGACTAGAGGGTCTACTACAGCGTCCCTGGCATATTATTCCGCACTGCGTCTCTAATGTTGAAATGTTTGTAATCCCGTGTGACCAAGCAGCTGCGGTCATCAACCCCTGGACTTAAACAACTTTAACTTACGCTATGGACAACAGACACACGCACTAGGGCTCGTACCGAGGCATATAGGCATTTTTCCTCGTACTACTTGGGAATGGAATAGTAAAGGAAATGCCTAGTAAAGGTACAGTGTACCCTCCGTCACGCACCTTACATTGCGGAGTATGGCTGTAGATGTAGATGCGGATAATGAACTTTCTTGTCTCATTTGAGCACTCGAGGCTAGTGGGTCTACTACAGCGTCCCTGGCACGTTATTCCTGCACTGCGTCTCTTTTGTTGAAATGTTGTAATATTTCTGGCTTAAAGCCGTCTTATTAAGATCGACGTATTGCTTCAGTGCAGCTGGTTAGGACCAGTGGCCGACAGATGGTAAAAGCTGATGAGAACCACGACAGGTAGTACAATAGGACGGGTTCTCATGGGAAACAGCACTGGCAAATCTCCACGAATCCTAGGGAATGTAATGCTGCTTTCTTATGAAAATTGGTGTTGCGTATTGACGTTAAGGTTGGGGACTGCAAATGAAATTTTACCAGGTAGTGAAATATTTTTAAATGAAATTACTGAGAAATTTTGACAAGGACGGGCAATTTAAACAAAATTATTGGATTCCGCCATTAAATGGTAGCGGTCGTGATTTCGGTAGCAAATAGAACACCAGAACGCAACATTGCAGAAGAAGTCGGTGGAATTTAAATTTTGCCTTATTGAGAGCTGGTACTAATATTTCGGTCATATTCTGTAGTGCTTCTAGCTGAGATTACTGGAATATTACTTCGATAAATCGATGCTGGGATTGTGCGTTTCGTTTACTATCGTTCTATGACCGTGTTGAAAATTAATCATGATAGTTGACAAAAATCACCGCGAAAATTTTTCTGCAGACATTAAAATGTAATAAACCATTCATAGACACGAAATAAATAAAAGTTGCACAGAGAGTGTTCTAGTACAATCACGAAACAAATCGCAACAATAACCAAGCATCACTTTATGAAGTATTGGATCTGCTGAAAATAAATAACTTTAAAATTAGTGAGAATGGAGAAGGGATTGTAAGTAAGTAAGATATTTCAAATTGACTGTGGGGGTTTATTGCAATTAATAAAAAAAGGACTAAGCTCACACTTACATTAATTAGACAAAATTCTGGAACACGTTCTAACACATTCAGGAGAAAACAGTAAGTGACGAACAGTTCCGCTGTCTCCCTTCAGCTTGTTGCAGAAAAAAGTTGAACGTGACATATGTCATATGTTTATCGATACGCTGTCAGAGAGAAGCAGAAGTCAGTGACAAGCATCACACAAGTTATTTAAAAAAAATTCATTAATATATTACTACAAGAAGTTCCCGAGCGGCAGACACTGGACGCCGATTGGCTGTAGCACTAGCGGTCACACGCCCAAATGCATTCATATTTTTATTAATATTTAATAAACTAATAATATATTCAATGTCAAACTCAGTTCATAAGAACCCCTCAGAGCTAAGCTATGCCCTGCGTAGGTAAAACATATTAATAGTTGCTAATTCTATAAACAAAACAATTTCAGACGGACGATGCACAACAGCCATGTTTGCGCGCGAAATTGCAGAACGAAGGCAGCCTTGCGTCGAGCCGCCACTGTTGAGTTCAGAACAGGCACTCGGAGGAGTAACTTGAGTTCAGGACAGGCACTCGGAAAAGTAACAAGTGACTTCAGTACGCGCACTCGCATACGTAATAATACATTGATAATCATCTTAGAGCTAGGGAAATGACTTTATACTTAATTTCATTTAAAACAGTGTCAAGTGGATGTTATTATGCAGTTTACTGGTTTTCTGCTGACTTTAAATAAATAAGTTGGCATCCTGATTCCCGAGGATTTCAGTTTTATTCAGTAATTAGATCAGTTCCTACCCACAGTTTAACAATTTCAGCCTCATTCCGGAAGTCCGACCTGCGTGCTAACATCTGCGTGGGGATGACATCTATAGAAGACGTCAGGGTGGTGAACTTTTAAAGTTTCTACTCTTCACACAGTGCAGTGGGGAGTAACTACAACCCTCGCGTACACTGTCATTGCGATACAAACGCAAACTGTTGCGCGTCATCCATGGCAACATGGAGGAGGAAAGGAAATGATATAGCACCGGTTAACATACCCCCTGTAGACATTCATTCCCATTGTAATGTCTGTAATAATGTGTGACCAAACAGCTGCGGTAATCGACCCCTAGACTTACAAACAACTTTAACGTACGCTATGGACAAGAGACACACCGATGCCCAAGGGAGCACATTAACCTCCGTCTGGAGCGCCCGCGCATCCCTAACAAGTTGCCTAGAACCGCGCAGCGCACTGCGTCTCTTCCGTCTCCAGTACTCATTTTCGTTTAGACTGTAGCACCAATATTGCTGAACTGCCCACTGTCTCGTTTCGTATCTGAATGATGATTTGAGGTTATGACGGCACGTTTCACATACGAACAGGAAAATTAATGACAATATGGTACTACAACCTCTGACAATGAAGTTCTGTAAATAGTCCTGTGACATTAACGTGTGTTAACTATGAACTCTCTTCGAAATATTCACCTCCTATAATGTCCTGGGAACATTGCACGAAGTGTTCCCTTAGAATCTACATCTGCATAGATACTCTGCAATACACATTCAAGTGCCTGGCAGAGGGTTCATTAACCATTCTACCGTTCCATTCTCTTAACAGCGCGCGGGAAGAAAGAACACCTAAATCGTTCCGTTTTCGATCTGATTTCTCTTATTTTATTGGGATGGTCATGTCTCCCTAAGTAGGTGGGTACTAGCACTAGTAGGTGGGCACATTCAGAACTAAAAGTCGGTGATTGAAACTTCGCAAACAGATCACGCCGTAATGAATAACGTCTTTCTTTTAATGATATCCACCCCAATTCTTGCAACATTTCCGTGACGCTTTCCCCCCCGTAGCGTGATAAAACAAAACGAGCTGCCCTTCTCTGAACCTTCTCAATATCTTCCGTCAGTCCCACCTGGTGAGGGTCCTACAAGGGACAACAGTACTCCAGGAGAGGACGCACAAGTGTGATGTAGGCAGTTTCTTTAGTGGAGCTGGCGCATCTTTGAAGCGTTCTGTCGATGAAACATAACCTTTGGTTCGCCTTCCCCACAATATTTTCTATGTGTTCTCTCCAGTCAAAGTTGTTCGTAATTGTAACTCCTAGGTATTTGGTAGAATCTACGACCTTAATTTGACTGATTTATCGCGTAATTAAAGTTCAGCGGATTTCTTTTAGTGGTCGTGTGTATTACTTCACACTTTTCTTTATTTAGTGTAAATTGCCAATTTTCGCATCATGCAGAAATTTTGTCTAAATCGCTTTGCAGTTGCTTTTGATCCTCTGTTGACTTCACTAACCAATAAACGACAGCATCATCCGCGAACAGTCTAAGGGAGCTATTCAGATTGTCTCCTAAATCGTTTATAAACACGAGGAAGAGTAGGGGACCTATAACGCTTCCCTGTGGAACGCCAGATATCACTTCTGTTTTACTCGATGACTTACCGTCAATTACAACGAACTGTGTTCTTTCTGATAGGAAATCGTGAATCCAATCGCACAATTGGGGAGATATTCCATAAGCACGCAATTTCATAAGAAGCCGCTTGTGGGGTACAGTGTCAAAAGCCTTCCTGAAATCCAGAAATATGGAATCTATTTGAGATTCCTCGTCGATGGCACTTAACACTTCATGTGAATAACGGGCAAGCTGTGTTTCGCAAGAGTGATACTTTCTGAATCCGTGTTGACTACTGGTTAATAGGTCGTTCTCTTCGAGGTAGTTCATAATATTCGAACAAAGTATATGTTCCAAAATCCTACTGCAAATCGACGTCAATAAGAAAGGCCTGTAATTTTGGGGATCACTCCTATTGCCTTTCTTGAATATTTGAGTAACTTGGGCAACTTTCCAGTCTTTGGATCTTTCGCTGAGTGATCGGTTGTAAATGATAGCTAAGTACGGAGCTATTGCATCAGCATACTCTGAGAGGAATCTAGTTGGGATACAATCTGGCCCGAAAGATTTATTTTTGTTTAGTGACTTAAGTTGTTTTACTACTCCAGGAACATCTACTTCTAAGTTTCGCATACTGGCAGCTGTTTTTGGATTGAATACTGGAGTGTTCACTACACCTTCCTTGGTGAAAGAATTTCGGAAAGCTGTGTTTAGTAATTCAGCCTTAGCAGTACTGTCATCGGTAGTATTACCATTGCTATCGCGTAGTGAAGGTATTGTTTGTGTTTTGCCGCTGGTGTACTTCACATATGACCAGAATTTCTTGGGATTTTCTGCAAGATTACGAGACAGGATTTCGTTGTGGTAACTACTATAGGCTTCTCGCATTAAAGTCCGTGCTAGGTTGCGTTCAGTAAAAGATAGCCAGTCTTGTGGCTTCTGTGTCTTTTTAAATTTTGCATGCGTTTTTCTTTGTTTCTGCAACAGTGATCTGACCGGTTTTGTGTACCACGGGGGTCAGTCACCTCTTTTATTAATTTATTTGGTATAAATGTCTCGATTCCTACTGATATTATGTCTTTGAAAGTAAGCCACAACTGATCTACACTCGCATTTTTAGTTTTGAAAGACTAAGCTACAACTGATCTACACTCGCATTTTTAGTTTTGAAAGACTGGAGACTATCACTCAGGAAAGCGTGAAGCGAATTTTTATCTGCTTTATTGAATAGATATGTTTTTCGTTTATTTTTGGTGCGCTTGGGCATTTCGACATTCAGTCTCGCTACTACAACTCGATGTTCGCTAATCCCTCCATCTGTTTTGATGCTCTTTACTAGGTCATGATTATTTGTTGCTAGGAGATCAAGGGTATTTTCGCAACCATTTACTATTCTAGTGGGTTCATGAACTAACTGTTCGAAGTCGTTTTCAGAAAAAGCATTCAGAACTAGTTCGGACGTTGTTTTATATTTGCCGCCGGTTTTGAATACGTAATTATGCCAACATATCGAGGGTAAATTAAAGTCGCCACCGATTATAACAGTATGCTTCGGATACCGATTTGAAATGTGATTCAAGCTTTCTTTGAACATTCCGGCAACCGCATCGTCTGAGTCAGGGGGCCGATAAAAAGATCCTATTATTAATTTATTCCGGTTGTTAGGAATAACCTCTACCCAGAACAACTCACAGGAAGTATCTGTCTCAATTTCGCTGCAGGATAAAACGTTAGTAACAGCAATAAACACTCCACCCCCTATTTTATTTATTCTATCCTTTCTGAAGACCATTTGTCTCTTTGAAAAAATTTCGGCCGAACTTATCTCAGGCGTCAGCTATCTTTCAGAACCTATAACGATTTGTGACTCAGTACTTTCTATGAGCGCTTGGAGCTGTGGAACTTTCCCAATAAAGCTACGACAATTTACAACTGTTACACCAATGTTTTCTAGATTTACTTTCTTCCTGTGTCTGACCTGCCCCCTTTGAGACTGAAACCCATTTTGTGTATTCCCGAGGCCCTCTAACTAAAAAACCGCCCAGTCCACGCCCCCGCTACCCGTGTAGCCGCTTCCTGAGTATAGTGGACTCCTGACCTATTTAGCGTAACCCGAAAACCCACCACCCTTTGACGCAAGTCGAGGAATCTGCAGCCCACACGGTCGCAGAACCGACTGACCCTCTGATTCAGACCTTCCACTCGGCTCTGAACCAGAGGTCCGCAGTCAGTCCTGTCGACAATGCTGCAGATGGTGAGCTCCGCTTTCATCTTGCAAGCAAGACTGGCAGTCTTTACCGCTTCTGATAGCCGTTCGAAACCAGAGAGGATCTCTTCCGATCCTAAGCGACACACATCATTGGTCCCGACATGAGCCACCACCTGCAGCTTGCTGCACCCTGTGCTCTTCATGGCATCCGAAAGGACCCGTTCCACATCTGGAATGACTCCCCCCGGTATGCACACGGAATGCACATTGGATTTCTTCCCCTCCCTAGCAGCCATTTTCCTAAGGGGCTCCATCACCCGTCTAACGTTGGAGCTCCCAACTACCAAGAAGCCCACCCTCTGTGAGTGCCTAGATCTTGAAGGCAGTGGGGCGAGTACAGGACAAGCGACACCATCTGCGTCAGGAACATCCTCTGCCACAGACTGCGCCTCGAATCTGTTGGCAAGACTAACCGCGGAAGCCTCCACTTCGGTCTCCCAGGAAGTCTTACGCCGCCTGACACGCGCTGAGGAGACCTCCAAATCCACCACGGATTGGGGGGCTACCTCCTCGCGGGCAGTGAGCGGGTTGGCCACAGCCGCAGGCCGGTCGGAGGGCACAACAGACGCACAGGGCGTCTGCTGTACCCCCGAGAGCGGCCCACAACAGCGGCGCCCACCCACCGCAGTCTCAAGCGTTGCCAGCGTAGCCAACGCCGCCTGAAACTGCGAGCGAGGAGTCACCAACTCTGCCTCGATCCGTTTGCAGCAGTCACAGTTCCTAGCCATTCTAAAAACCTTTTTTTTTTTTTCGAAGTAAGTACGTCTGAGGACACAGAAGTTTTATAAACAGTGAGCTACGAAAAATATGGATCTGACACTAAACTGTTTATTAACGGCGAATCTGAAAAATATATACGCGAGCTAATAAATCAAAATAACAACTGAACTGACAACTAAACGCGATTCTTAGTAGATAAACACGTGAGCACACTAAGGATTTAACAACTGTAAAAGAAAGCACACACGAAATGAAAATAAGTCGCTTCTATTAAGAAGCCGGTTATCTTACAATGTAGAGCAGCTGCTGGTCACGTGTGCACTGGCCGCCGGTCACTGATTTTCATATGCCTCGTCACTTTTCGTTGAATGTCAGGATTATCGTCAAATCTCTTTCCTTTCAAAGCGAGTTAGAGTCGAGGGAATAGGAAGAGGTCTGGAGGACTGAGATCCGGTGAATATACTAATAATAATAATAACAAAGTTTGTAAATCCAAGGGACTTAACTAAAATGTTCAAATGATTGTATAGTCTATGGGACTTAACTACGGGGTCATCAGTCCCTAAACTTACAAACTACTTATGAACTAACTAAGACTAAGGACGGCACAAATATCAATGCCCGAGGGGGGATTCGAACCCCCGACCGTAGTGGCCGTGCAGACCGTGACTGGAGTGCCTCAGTCCCCTCGGCCACCGCGGCCGGCGGGGACTTAACTGCTGCGGTTATTAGTCCCTAGGCTTACAGGCTACTTAATTTAAACTAACGTATGCTAACAACAACAAACTTCCAACCATTCCCGAGGGAAGACTGGAACCTCCGAAAGCGAGCATCCGCGCGCTCAGCAGCAAGGCACCTTAGAGCGCTCGGCCACTCTACCGCGGCCTGGCGAGTATGGTAGATGTTCAAGTTGCACGACAACGCCCACCCACCCGCACATACACACACACACACACACACACACACAGCCAATACACACACACACACACACACACACACACACACACACACACACAGCCAATATAGTCAAACAGTCTCTGGCAAAAAAAAAAAAAAAAAAATAAATAAAGGGAGGGGGGGGTTTAGCTTGTTATGCACCGGCATACGCGCCGAATCTCAATGCTCCAGATTTCCTCCTAACGTCCAACAAAACGTGACGAGGGTTTTGAACACCATCCCAAAGGGAAACTTCAAGAAAAATTTCCAAGACATGTAACATGTATCGCAGAGTTCAGTGGTGCGTACTTATGGGAAATGGCTACATCGAAAGTTGTTGTGGTCTTCAGTCGGGAGACTGGTTTGACGCAGCTCTCCACAATACCCTATCCTGAGCAAGCCTCTTCAACTCTACATAAGACCGGCAACCTACATCTGTCTGAATCTGCTAACTGTATCCATCTTTTGGCCTTCCTTTTGCGGTTTTTACTCCACACACTTCCCTCCAAAGCTAAATTCACAATTCCTCGTTGTCTAAGAAAGTGTCCTACCAATCGATACCTTCTTATAGTCAAGGTATGCCGGAAATTCCTTTTCTACCCAATTCTGTTGAGTACCTCCTCATTAGTTACGCGATCCACCCACCTAATCTTCAGCATTCTCCTGTAACACCACATTTCAAAAGCCTCTATCCTCTTCCTGTCCACACTGCTTATCGTCCATGTTTCGCTCCCATACAAGGCAACACTCCAGACAAATGCCTTCAGAAAGGACTTCCTTAGGCTTATACCAATATTCGATGTTAACAAAGTTCTCTTTTTCAAGAACACTTTTCTACACATTGCCAAAACAGAAAGGTAACTGTAGTTCTTAGTTCATCTATGTTAATGTTACAGCAGTGTTGTCGAGCACGGTTGTCTTGGGGTAAAGCGCTCGACTGGAAACCGAATGCCGCCGGTTCGAAACCCGACCGGACCTCATATTTTTTCAGTCTGCGTTTTAATCCATCTTTCACCACTCAACGATGTGAGGAGTCGTCAGGAACGACACGTGGTTCGCATTCCACGTTAAGGTGTAAGTCCGCTTTTCCCGGTTGGATAACTGTGGTAGGCTAGGGACACGCAAGTAGCCGAAGTGGCGTCCATTTGAAAGACTTGCATCAGGCCAATGAGTCACACGAAATTATTACAGGACTATTCAAAAAATAACTTTATTGTGAGAGGTTGTACACAGTTGATGTTCTTGTCAAATGTCATTTAGTAAATATTCTACGCAACTAAAAATAAAATAGAAAAAAAAGAAAAAGAAAAGTGTCATCTTAACTGTTAAAACTTACATATTATTTCATGAAGAAAATTTATACTCGTATATACTCGTAACAATATCGAAAATACCGCAAAAAGAGTCTATTTACTTTGATTTATCTTGTTATCTTGCTAACGCTCTAATAATGTCGAAAATAATTTTCTCATGTAATAGTCTTGACTCCTTCACTGTTGTTATAATTTTCTTTAAAACACGTTTATATTTTTACGTTCGTATTTATGCTTTTTCCCGCACTTCATAACCATCTCTCCCCAAGCAGATATTTCGTCTCTTCTATAGGAGAACGCTAGAAGACAAAGTACTGGGCTCTAGTGCAACATTTTCGGTGAGATGAAAAGACAAAGAAAACAAAAGAATAGAGTTAAACAACATGCGAAAGCATTTCTATAATATCAATGAGCTCGACCAGAATCTTCCGGTGCTGTCACACGTCACTACAGTTTCTTGCATTTGCGCATGCGCATTCTGCAGCAAACTCGATAATTTAGAAATCCACACTCGGCACAGACTATAGATCATTGACGTCATAGACGCACTCGCGATGGTGTTGGCTTGTGATTTACACGCAGGTTTGAGTTGGGTTGTTTGTTTGGTATAGTGGGACTAAGCTACTGAGGCTTTCAGTCCCCCGGTGGGGATGGGAAGGAGTGAGCATAGGAAAGGAGGGGAGGGGAAAGTAAATGCAGTCCGGGAAGTAAAGAAGGAAGGAAGACTGCATTAGCTTGGGGGCCCCGTGCTCGCCACGCACGTACTCACGAAAGAACCGGGTGCCCCCTGGGGGCAAAAAATGGTCAAATCTTCACATTTTCCTAGTGTTAAACGATGTAGGAAAGAAGAAAGCTTAGGGTTTAATGTCCCGTCGATGGCTTGGTCATTAGAGACGAGGCTAACGCTCGGAGCTTTGGGTAAGGATGGAGAAGGAAATTGGCCGTGCCCTTTGAAAGGAACCATCCCAGCATTTGCCTGGAGTGATTTAGGGAAATCACGGAAAACCTAAATCAGGATGGCCGGGGTGGATTTGAACCACCGCCCTCCCGAATGCGAGTCCAGTGCGTTACCACTGCGCCACCTTACTCGGTTACACGCAGGAGCAAAAGGCTAACGCATTTCGAGCAGTCAATTTTCACCACGAAGTTATCGTGTAAAAAGGGCTGTAACGTCGATGTGAGCATGACTACTAAGTTGCATTTGAAGGGATTCCACCCAGGGATGGGGCGCAGTTGCAACATATTGCACTCGCGTTCGGTAGTATGGCGGATCAGATCCACCTCCGGTCACTCTGTTCTCCGGGACTTTCCTAATTGAAAGACGTTGAATTGTAGGAGAGGCATATAAATAAAATTTGTGCCGCGGTCAGAATTCGAACCAGGGACCTCCTGGTTCACAACCACTAATTCACCGTGCTTAGATACAGCGATTTGATACAGTGCCTCTCCTTTAATTATCTTTGCTGTATATCGAGACAAAATATGTTTGTGGGCAGTGATTTATTATTTTCTATTTATATTTGCTAAATCACTCAGGGAAATGCCGGAATGTTTCCTTTTAAAGGCCACCGACAATTCCCTTCACTATCATTGACAAAAAATATCCGATTTCCATTCCCAATAACCAGGATATCAACGGGACGTTAAACGCTAATCTCCAATCCCTCCTTTCTTGACGTTATTCGAAATATTCAATGTTCTATTAAAAAATGTAATAAAGTTTTCAGTAAATGGGGATGTCAGCTAATGTATGTATAATAGCGTAATTTGTTTCTGACGAAAGGAGTACACTTAGTCAAGAAATGAGCAACGTGATTAAATAAAAGTAAAACAACATACCTAACAATGTTTGCGTCTTGATTTTCTGCGATATTTTGTCATAGGAACATCTCTTCATAACGTCTAATGCTTGTCGGATAACATTCACATCCGTATCAGGAAGATTCATTTCTTTAAATCGTGAAGCTAGAAGCATAGGCTGTATTTTCGAGAAATTTAAATCTGAAATATATTTTTGAGATCCCCTTGAGCAATAATAATAATGTAGCGTATTTCAGCCACTGGTGGCCTGAAATGTAGCTTTGGCATCCATATCTCTTATTTATCTTCTAGTTTTTCGTTTCCACATTCAGCTTCACTCACTGTCACATTCTCAAGAGGCACTGGTACCGGCAATTCTTGAAACAGATGGTAAACTTGGATAGTGTACAGTTTCCCTTGCTTCAGAGGTTATTCCAGCTATTTTCGACACATAGAAATAACTGTAGTGAGATCTGTTGGTTCCCTTCAAATCAAGGAAATACCAAAGGACATGTGATCCCCTCAACCAGCCTATCAGGAGAGAAATGAAGGCCAACAGCAAACGTTGGGACCACATTTATCATTCTTCCTCACAGAACTAGCACCCAAAATAAAGTTAACAACAACAAGAATTTTGGTTATTTATACAGGTACGAGACACTTATTCTCTGAAATCATATGGAACACCCTTCACCGATGTTCAGGAACGCACTTCACAAGCTCAGAGAGCTTTCACTAATGAGAGTGACGCAGCAAACACTAAGCAAGGCGATGCCACCCCTGCCTGGCCCATCAGGTTCCTTCGATCCTGGCGGTGAATGTCGGATATTTATTTATTTATTTCACTTATTTATTCATTTATTTTACGTGGCCAGATTAGAGCTTTCAGGCCGTCTCTTACATCTAACCAGGCTTACTGAAGTTGAACAATTTCTTTAATATATTACAGACAAACAATGTATAACGGAAGTGTTAAAGTAAAAAAAAGTACAGACAATAATAGTAATAATGACTTTGCAAAGGACAGTAAGCATGTTTCCTATTGTGAACATCAGCCGTATTACAATAATTCGGGCGTTGTCTCGTTATGTTCACACAGAATATGAGTTATTCACATCAAGTAGAGACATAAGACGATATAATGTGGTGAGAGAGATATCGATATGAGGATAATGTATGGAATTCCTTGTATATATTTCGATTGTTTGCAAATAATTACGTCCCCCAAAAACAAATAAAAGCGAATTAATTAAGGAATATCAAATTATCTAATATACACCTATTTAAGGTTTCTTTTTATTATTTTTACTTTTTTATTATTAGAGGGTAGCCTACCATACACGAAAACTGTGTCCGACAGGCAAAAAAGGATTTCAGTTTCGAATTCAGTTAGCTATGAACACAATTCAAAGTTGGCTATGAACACAATTCAAACTTCTTGTAACAAAAATAGTGTTGAGCGGTGATAATCAGGCAACCAGTAGCACGTAATGTCTGTTTTATCCTTCGTAGTACCATATTGAGGATTTATGTTCAAGGACATTTTATGATTATCCCCGATGGTTACAAAACGTATTACAATCATTGCCCTAAGTGCATGTGTCCCGTATGATGCAGTGACATCAACCCAAAGCAATTAGCAAGCGACGTCACTTTGTCTCTATTGGTCCGGGCGGTGTCGGTTTGTTTCCCTGCGTGTGTAGTTATCCTGCAATTTTGTTAATGGCTTAAAGCCTTCTACGTATGTCCTAGACCTGTGACCTGAGCTTCCGTTACCGTGGAAACTGTGCCTCTGCTGCAAAACTTGGTGCATGGTGCTTTATACTTCTTTTCCGTCGGGCTGCTATGCCCTACGCAATTTGCTAGTGTGCCTTCAGCTGGTGTGCCCTCAGTGGATCATATGATAAGATCAACGTCATTAGTCCAACCTGTTTACCTCCAGAGCTTCCGAAATATTTAATTTAATCCCCGGACAGTAGCATTGCAGCTTGTTTGAAATTATTGCCTAGCTTCAGAGTGGTTCGATTCGACCTCCTCCAAGTTTAATTGTGACACAGTAGAGCGCTCATGCTGTTGCGTCATTCATTTAGGAGTTTCAGGACACGTAATTTCATCAACGTAGCAGTTTCCTATCCAGATTTTTCCTACATATTTAATACTTAATTGTTCCCGTAGACCAATACGAGGCATTGGTATGTTTACTACCCCTTAACAGCTTTATGAATAAGTACACACTGTTCAACAAACAGTAATTTCTCAATAGCATTCGCAAAGCACACAATGCCACAGGCAACACAAGGACAATAGTACACTACCGACATAACGTAGAATCTCCATTAAACAGGTCCCTTTTGTTTACAGGGCCAGTATGAAAAACAAAATAATAAGGTAGCTGAGCTAAGAGACAGTGCTACCATAAAAAACGGGATCATGAAGGATTTCAGAGAAAAAATTAGGTCTCGCTGTATGTCGAGTCCGGGAATAACCAACATGGAGATGAAATTGCATAAAACACTATCGCCGAGTATGACCATCTTCATACGGCGTTTATATCGTTCATATAGCTGTATGAAGGCTACTTATATCTAACTACTGGAACTTCAGAATGAACTGTCTCATGTAAGGTTGAACTTTTTGTAAACAATAACATTATATTTAGTACAAATAAATTCTCACCGATTCAAAAATTGTGAGGTGAAGGAAAGATTTAGAAACGCAACACAATAATTGAAGATGTGTTTACGCAGTTGTAAACTACAGTAGAAACCATGAAAGTTATGATGAAATCTTCTCGACCTTCCATCCGTGTAGCTGCGATAAAATTCCGCGACGTTTCGATGAGAGTCATTCTCATCATCTTGGCCGGTTGCGGTCCAAGGGTCACGTACTTCATACACAAAGCTGTCGCGGTACCGGAATGCGAATCTTGCCTCAACCACCGGCTCTGAACTGGCGCCTCGCTGCCTGCTTCTTTCACACCGCAACATTTCCGTTCATTTATCTAAAATTTCTAAAAAATACTGTAGCGGCGCTACACACCCTCAGAGTTGGCATTACGTTGGCGAACCACTGTCACGTTCACTTGTGATTGGCAAATTATAGTTAGGTCACAACCTAAATGTGCACTATTTCAAATTTCCGATGCCGGCTGTTAAAAAAACGAAAGAATAAAAATCAAAAAATTAAAAAATATTTGGGAGGTGCTTGGGGGGGGGGGGGGGTTCTGCCCCATTCGACCCCCCCCCCCCTCCCTCCCGTGGCTGCACCATGCCCTGAATAGGACTTACCGTATATATTTCTCTGACTCTTCCCTCTCTCTCTCATGCACTTCCAGATTTCTTCCCGTGGCACTTACAACGGGAAAAATGTCTACAGGGGGTATGTTAGCCGGTCCTATAATATTTCCTTTCCTCCTCTATGTTACCATGGATGACGCACAGCAGTTTTGCGTTTGTATCGCAATGACAGTGTAATGAAGAGCAGAAACTCTAAAAGTTCACCAACCTGACGTCCTCTATAGACGTCCCCACGCAGATGATAGCACGCAGGTCGGAGTTCTTGAATGATGCTGAAATTGCTAAATTGTTGGTAGGAACTGATCTAATTACCGAATAAAACTGTGCTAGTTCGGAATGCCAGTTGATTTATTTAAAGTTAGCAGAAAACCACCAAACTGCATAATAACATCAACGTGACACACATTTTCTTAACTGAAAGTAAATATTAAGTTATTTCCCTTCATCTAAGATAATTAAACAGTGTTTTATGACCGCCTACGTAAGAATGTTAGTCCACCGAGTGCGCGAACTGAAGTCATATGTTACTCTTCCGAGTGCCTGTTCTGAACTGAAGAGTGGCGGCTCGATGCAAGACTGCCTTCGTTCAGCGATTTGGCGCGCAAACATGGCTGCCGTGCTTCGTCCATTTTAAATTACTTATATTGTTTATTGAATTAGTAATTGTTAATATGTTTTACCTACTCAGTGCATAGCTTAGCTTTGAGGGGGTCTTATGAACTGAGTGGAACATTGAATATATTATCAGTTTATTCAAATGTTCAAATGTCTGTAAATCTATCGGACCAAACTGCGTGGTCATCAGTCCATAGCTTACAAACTACTAAAACCTAGGTAAACTAACCTACGGACAAACACACACATCCATGCCCCCGGAAGGAATCGAACCTCCATGGCGAGCAACCGCGCGCTCCGCAGCGAGGTGCTTTAGACCGCTCGACTACTCCACCGCGGCATCAGTTTATTAAATATTAATAAAAATATGATTGCGTTTTGGCGCGTGACCGCCAATACTACAGCCAAATCGGCGTCCAGTGCCTGCCACTCGGGGACTTCCCTAGAATTCGCGGAAATTTGCCAGTGCTCTTTCCCATGAGAACCAGACCTATTGTACCACCTGTCGTGGTTCTCACCAGCTTTTACCATCTGTCGCCTACCGGTCCTAACTGGCTGCACTAAAGCAATACTACGATCTTAATATGATGGCTTTAAGCCAGAAATATTACACACTATATAGTAAGACTTCTCTAGGTCTATAAACACAATATGTAATTTTCTCTTCTTCTCCTTATGTTTGACTTTTTTTTCTATTATGTTCATATTAATGAGGAGGTTTCTGTCTCTCACCTTATGAATATTAATACAATAAGAAAGAAAAAAAAATATTTTTCCCCTGAAAACCTAGCGTTTATTTAACACAGTATTATTTGCTTTTCTTCCTGAAACACGCTGCATAAAAAAACGCAGCAGTTGAAACTGTCCGATTTGAAATGTTTCGGTCTGCCCGAAGAGCTTTTTAATAGGCGCACTGGAAACTGTGACAAGAGACGCGTGCTGTCGCGCCAGACGCGCAGGTACAGAGGCACCTGCAGCAGGGCGTTATGGCGGCCGGTCGCGCGCGCAGGCGACATCAAAGCGGATCGGGTCTTGCAGGCGCCGCCACGCCTCGCTTTGATTCGTCGACACGCTGCATTGGCGCCCGGCCTCCCGGAACAAACGCGGGGTGCGGAGAACCACCCCCCTCCCCCCACCTCCAGCGTACAAAAGCGCGCCCGCGCACTTGCGTGTGAAAATGCCTGCGGCAAAGTCGCCGTCCGCGCGTGCCTCTCTCTCTGCCTTCACGTTCGATTAATTCGCGAAATTTAGAGGTCCATAAATACTTCAAAATATTTTTAGGCCGAAAGGAGCGTGCGAGGGCGGAAAAAAAAATCTACCGACAACAGCGTCTGTAGAGAGACGGGCAGTCGGCCGGTCGGTCGCACGGTGGAAACGGAACGCAACGCAGACCGGGAGATTCACTCGGTCGCTTTGTCGGGGTCGACAATTAAAAACCCGGGGGGAAAAAACTGCGGACCGGAGGGAGGTGGAAAATAAAATAGGGCGAATTACTCTTTTCACGGGAACAGCGTTTAGACAACACGAGCGGACGCGGCAAAGCGCCGCTTTATTCGGGCGGATCTGACAAATTTGTCGAATCCGCTGTGTCGGGCTGATAGGAACGTGAAACAGATCTCTCAGTGTATGTGCCGAAACTTGTTCATCGTTCATAGTGATACAAAATATTTGTTTGTTTCCTGTGGTTACTTAAGATCGTGTTTCTCAATTCAAATTGGGATACTACCATAAATTATTTCAGTCCAGTGTTGGATCCAAAAAGCCTCCTCTGGACGTGCAAATAAATATACAAGAACGTCGTTTATCCGGATTTCCGGTTTTTTCCGATAAGGTGTGATTTAGAGTTACTACTGTAGTACGGTGCACTGTGTGTACTATTTCTGTTCCCTACCAGTATTGTGCGGTAGCGTAGTGAGAGAAGTGGCTTCGAAACGGAAAAAAAGTGGTTGGTTTGATGAACAATATAAGTTCGAACTAGTAAACCATAAACAGAGGAGAGCTGCCGAAAAACATTGCCGCACAATATGGTTAGTTTGCCTTAGGTTAAGTAGTTCGTAAGCTACGGACTGATGACCACCTAGTTTGGTCCGATAGACTTACAAACATTTGAACATTTGCACAATATGGTATATGGACATTAACTCTATTAGACTGGAAAGAGAACCGAAAGAGACTGAAAACCTCTGCTCTAACCCTTTAATGCATAGTGTAGCTGATCAGCTAAATACCTTATTTTTTCTATATCTCTCAAACTAATCAATATTTTACCACAAATTCATTTGTAACTGCTTCTATACATAGTGTTACATATGCAAGTAGCTCGTCCTAGAAATTATAAATTGCGAAGTGTTACTGAATCAGTTCGACAGTTAGCTACATTAAGTTACTCCTAACATGTGCGTTTGTTTTCTGACTGACTGACAGCACATACCGAAAGCTTACTAAAGACCCCACAAATCAGGTGGTGAAAAAGACTATATCACTTCTAACGCCTCCGCCTTGCCTCCAGAAGTTGTGAGAAGATTAAATCCAAGCGGTGCGGTTCCTCCAAGACTCTATGGACTTCCAAAGTTCCACAAAAAGGATGTTCCATTGCGTCGTATAATGAGCAACATTCAGTGTCGTTATTAATGTGGTAAAATGTGCTCATCACATATGCAACTCCGCTGACTTCATTGCCAAGCTAAAATCTTTGTAATTGGACAGCTCTGATATGTTAGTCAATTTTGATGTAGTGTCCTTATTTACCAAGGTCCCAATTCACACTCACTATCTCTTATTGGCAAGAACATTGACAAAAAGATATCAGCTTTGTTCAAACATGTCATGACATCGACATATTTTTTATTCAATAACGAGTTATTTGAACAAACTGACGGTGTCGCCATGGGTAGTCCCTTGTAGCCTTCGGTGGCCAAAACGTTTATGAAGGACTTCGAGGCCGACCGCGGTGGCCGAGGGGACTGAGGCGCTCCAGTCACGGTGTGCACGGCCACTACGGTCGGGCGTTCGAATACCCCTCGGGCATGGATATTTGTGCCGTCCTTAGTGTTAGCTAGTTCGTAAGTAGTTTGTAAGTTAAGTCCCATAAGCTATACAAACATTTGAACATTTTTTGGACTTCGAGGAAAAGGTGCTGGAATCTGCCAGATCGAAGCCCACAGTGTTCTGGAGGTTTGTTAATGACACACGGTGAAGATAAGTTACAAGAATTCCATCCATAACCAAATCCAGTTTACAATGGAAGTCGAAAAAGAAGGATGTCTTCCATTTCTGGATGTAATGGTACGACGCAAAGACGATGCCACCTTAGGACATTCAGCATATAGGAAACCGACGCATACTGATTTATACTTCCATGCTAATAGCTGCCATCATCCATCCCAGACGATGAGAGTTCTTGGAACACTGGTCCATAGAGCACACTTCATTGCTGATGAGAGCAGTATGCCTGACGAGCTTCTACACCTGAAGAGAGTTTTTGAAGTAAACGGGTACTCTCCATAGCAGATACATAAGTCACTAAGTATGAAGCCAACGGTACGTCTAACGAACAACGAAGATGATTCAGAAAGTTTTAAATCCATGGCTTTTCTGCCATATGTTAGGAACCTGTCGTCAAAATCGGACGGATTCTGAACAAACACAAAGTTAAGGTAATTTTTCGGCCCCCACCAAAGACAGCAGCACTTTAGGGTTCTATCAAAGATGATTTGGAGCTCCGGAAGGCCGGGGTTTACAAGATCCCCTTTGAATGTGGCCTTTCGTACATAGGACAGCCGACACGTAGTCCTGGAAAGATGCTCGGAACACCAAAGATATACCCATCTCTTACAACCTAATAAATCGGCAGTGGCAGAGTACTGTATTGATGCTGGACACTCCATGACGTACGAAAACGTCAAAATTTTAGCCTCCGCTTCATCTTTTGGACTCAGTGGTGAAAGAAGCAATTGAAATTCGCTTGGGGACGAATTTGATTAACAGAGACAGCGGTTTCAGTTTAGATAAATCTTTGAATCCGGCACTTTCCTCAATAAATTTACAAAGACGCCGCCACAGCACAGATCATAAAAAACCGATTTCTCCCAATAATCGACCATGCAGCCACATACATGATTTACACACACGTGTACTTCATTGCCGCCGAGTAACGTCTTTGGCGCCTTGTTATATCTGTGGCCGCATGCGCAGTAGCGCGGTCCGCGCGTTTATAAGCACGAAGCGCGTTCTGGAGCGTCAGTCTTCGACTCTCTCTCTCTCTCTGAAGATGGCTTAACGTTTCCCGGCCGAAATATTAGAAGGAGTCAACTTTATGCGGCTGCAAGCCCGAAACTTCTTCGAACAGTCATTGCGCCACGAAAACATTAAGATGCACACTAAACCCAATTACTTTTGCGGAAGAAGAGGGTGGGATTTAGTTGGAAATGGGTTGAGAATAGGATCTATGAAATTAAACACTAAAAACTAGTTATTGCGAGTGAGGCTTTTGCCGCTGAGGATGGACGTTATAAAAATAAGGTACTTTTGGAGACGTCTTAATCCAGATGAAGTTGAACATTCTAATAGAGGTGCTTCTTTGTGGGTTGCTTTATCCAGTTGATGATGAGCTCTATCAAGGTAAAAACTTCACATGAGGTACTTTTGAGGACCTCTGACACAAATATGATCTTCATCAAGGCTGGGTCCTTATTTCGTAGCCAAAGTTGCTTTACCAGGGTAAAGTCTTAAAATGAAGTACTTTGATGCTGGGCCCAGTTGAGGTTGGTTTTTATCAGGGTAAAAACTAAGAACAATGTATTTTCGTAAGTTAATGAAATGCAGCAACTTAATGTTTAATGTTTACCTTGATAAAGACTCCACACCTGGATCAGCCCCTCCCCGAAAGAACATGGTTTCAAGTGTTTCCCTTGATAAAGACAACATCAACAGGGTAAATCCACCGCTACTAACCGAAAGTACATTGAAGTATTTTATCCATTTCAGCAACTGTTCAGATTATAAATTAATGAAATGCAGCAACCAGTTGCTTGTCGTTATTTATTTTTAACTTTAACGACCGGTTTCAGGCGCTTGAGTGCCCTTCTTCTGGTCTCTATACAAACAAGTGCATTTGTATACAATAAGGCTATAGAACGTATAAAAGTCGATTACAGAAATATGAAGCAGTTTCGAACCAAATAGATTGTAATAAAGATAAGTTCATATAATGGGATAAAATTAACACTTACATTTTTGTACTGTTGCTTAATAAATATACATGCTAGCAGTGGAATCAATGCCAAGTGCAAAGATTATGGAATGAATAACAATCAGCTGCTACCAAAGTATCTATGGATGAGGCTTATAGTAAAAGAGTAACGATAAATAAGGGAAAAAATGCTATGGGAAAACAGTAATACTCAAAGTAGTTGAAGAAAAGCATAAAGAGAGGAGCAAGTGACTGATAAATCAGTCGCTTAGCAGATTAAAATTCAGTAGTCTAGAAGTACAATGATAAGTGGCGCCATAGGCGGAATATTTCAGAACTACCAGCTGACACAGTAGTAGCATGCTTAGAATGTCACTGTCAGGGCATCTGTCAATATAAAGAATTTGTCATTGTGTCTATGGCTTCAAAATTTAATGGGGATAGATTGATGAAGTGATTATCATACAACAAATAAGTTAAGGATGTGGGTTATAAGTTTTAAGATGCGTGAACTAATGTGCAAAGAAATGTGAATGGTTACAGTAATATTAACCTAGTGTTACAATTGGTACATCTAGTCAGACAACTGAAGAGAGATAAACAGTCAAATTGCTAGGAATATACCAAAGAGGATAATCATGTATAGCAGATCATGGTGCTTTAAGATACAATAAGAGTAAGTGGTGGCTGGTTTTTTTAAATAAAAATAAACAAGTCAGTATCAAAATGGTGGTGACTATTGCATAGTGCAGTTTAACAAGGTGGAGGCCTAAAATAACCTATCTTTAATATGAGGTGCGGGGAGGGGGAGAGGAGGGAATAGTTACCAAAAGTTACGACTGGCATATGTATCCAAATATTTATGGGGTGGGAGGAGGTTAGAGTGGTAGAAAGTAGTTGATGACTGAGTGAAGAGGTGATGGGGAAGGAGGAGGGGGGGAGGGAATAGAGGTAATGAACCTGCACAAAGAGGAAGAGGAAGTAACCATGGAAAGTTTGAGGAACCACAGATAGACATTAGTATGTAAGGCCAGGGGTGGGAGTGAGATGTAATGGGTGGCGTGGGGGGGGGGGGGGTGGTAAAGTGGTGGTATACTACATAACTACATTGCATAGTAAAGTTGAAGAGAGTAGGGTTACATAAAGAAATGGGAGTAGGGCTGCAAAAATAGGAAACTGAGACAATTTTAATGTAGTTTCACCGCAGAGGAAGAAGAGTATTATGAGAGTGACTTAATGTAGTATGTGGGGGGAGGGAGAATATATTAAGTTTATAAGTAAATAGGAGGTATCAGGTGGAGAGTGTTGTGTGTGTGTGTGTGTGTGTGTGTGTAATTAGTGATTAGGATGGTGTGACTGTGGAGATAAGGTATGTAAGGTGTGAGTGTGGGTGTGCGGAAAGTTTATGGTTATTTGTTAGGGATAGTTTTATAGAAGAAGGGGAATAGCTGATGGAATGGGGGGTGGGATGGAGTGTAGCAGAAATTGTGCAAAGACAGATCCATATGCAATGCCCCACAAGTGTATGCTCTGTGACTGTTGATAAAGTTATATATGGTTTATCACTGTAATGTGGGATGGCTACTACTTTCAATCTTAAGGTAGGCAGAAACATACGGGACTAGTTCAGTGTCTGTGTAGAGCTGGTTATGGATTAATGTGTAGTATTAGGGTGGGTTAGTCAGAAAAGTTATCTGGTACAGGTAGAGGGATTAGCCATGGGCAACTGCCTAGCAGGTAGCATGGCCGACATTTTTATTAACACTTTAGAAAATGAATTTTTCAGAAAGTTTCCCGACATCCATAAGAATATTATGTTCAACAAACGATACGTGGATGACATCTTCCTCATATATCAAGGGACACCAGCAGACATTCCTTACATTCAGGACCTCTTAAACAGCTTACATAATAACATCAGTTTCACCTATGAATTACAAGATGACAATGGTAACATTAATTACTTGGATTTGTCTATCAAAATCGTAGACAATGAAGTGTCCTTTGATATATTTAGGAAACCTACTACCACCGATAGTATTGTTCACTGTTCCTCTCGTCACCCAGTTAGCCAGAAACATAGTTACTTCACACCTACGATTAACAGAATTGTTCAAACTCCACTGTCTGATCAAGCGGTTCAGAGAGAGTTGCAAAACTAAGAGTATGTGGCAAATACCAATGGCTATGACCCTTGTTTGATAAAGAGACTATTTAAACAGAGAACTGACAAGTCAAAATCTTTGACTTCACTATGCAATGTAGAGAAACCTAGTTATATTAAGATGCCTTTCTTTGGCAACATCTCTTACCAACTTGCAAATTTGCTTAAGAAATATGGCATCACAGCAGCTTTCTTCACTAAGAATAAAATTAGCCAACTACTCCTGCACAATGAGCAACAAACAGGTAGCAGTAATGCACTACTTAAATCTGGGGTGTACCAAATAAATTGTGAAAACTGTCCACCAAGTTATATTGGCCAGACTGGCAGAGCATTTAAAACTAGATTTAGGGAACACCTCCCTAACAAAAAAGGAGAAAATCCCCATAGGTCCACATTTGCCCAACACCTAATAGATGAAAAACATACAGCTCCAAGTATTGATAAGTTAGACATCTTACACTTTGTAAATAAAGGAGCTAAAATGAACTTTCTTGGAGAACTAGAAATATATAAGCATTCTAAATCACAAGATTGTAATCTATTAAATGAACAAACTGTGTTAAGAAACAAGGTTTTCCTTGATTGTTGAGCCACACTCTTGGATGATCATTGAAAATGTACTATGTGTTCATACAGTGTAATGGTTGCTTCTTAATTGTAACTGTTTCTGTAAAACACTAAGTGCACATATTGTTGTTTGAACTTGTTCACCTTTGCCCAACCCTTCAATTGCTCTACTTTATATAAACGTAACATATTAAACTCCATTCTTTCACTATGTTTTCTCCAGTGTGCTGATTACTCACACTGTCTTCACTTATCTTGGTAGTTGGCTCCAACAACCACCTCCCCTCCCTACTGTTTTGAGTTTTAACTCATCCTAGTACCTTTCATAGTATGCCTGTTTCATAGGCTGTCAAGATTGATAAAGATGTAATAATACAATTAAATCAAAAGTTAATTTCAATGAACCACAAGTAAGATATGCTGTACCCATACAGTTCCTCATTAACTGATTAGCTCTTCTTTGTATAAGTCACTGTAGTATTCATTATGTTACTTTACATCAGCCCCTTTCACATATTACACATGTTTTACAGCCATAACTTTTCTTACTAACCCACCCTAATACTGCACATTAATGGATAACCAGCTCTACAAAACACTGAACTAGTCCCTTATGTTTCTGCCTATCTTAAGATTGAAAGTAGTAGCCACCCCACATTACATTGATAGACCATATATAAATTTATCAACAGTCTCAGAGCATACACTCGTGGGGCATTGCATATGGATCAGTCTTTTCACAATTTCTGCTACGTCCATCTCCCCCCCATTCCATACAATTATCAGCTATTCCCCTTCTTCTATAAAACTATCCCTAACAAATATCCATAAACTTTGCGCACACCCACACTCACACCTTACATACCTTATCTCCACAGTCACACCATCCTATTCAACAATTACACACACACACACAACACTCTCCACCTGTGCAGTGGTCTTCAGTCCGGAGACTGGTTTGATGCAGCTCTCCACAATACCCTATCCTGAGCAAGCCTCTTCATCTCCACATAAGAACGACAACCTACATCTGTCTCAATCAGCTTACTGTATCCATCTCTTGGTCTTCCTCTGCGATTTTTCCCCACACACTTCCCTCCAACGCTAAATTCACAATTCCTTGATGTCTAAGAATGTGTCCTATCAATCTATCCCTTCTTTTAGTCGAGGTATACCAGAAATTTCTTTTCTCCCCAATTCTGTTCAGTACCTCCTTAATAGTTACGCGATCCACCCACCTAATCTTCAGCATTCTTCTGTAGCACCATATTTCAAAAGCCTCAATCCTCTTCCTGTCCGCACTGTTTATCGTCCATGTCTCACTCCCATACAAGGCAACACTCCACACAAATGCCTTCATAAAGGACTTCCTTAGGTTTAAATTAATATTCGAGGTTAACAAATTTCTCTTTTTCAAGAACGTTTTTCTACCCATTGCCACTCTGCATTTTATATCCTCTGTACTGCGACCATAATTTGTTATTTTACTGCCCAAATAACAAAACTCATGTACCTCCTTTATTGCTTCGTTTCCCAATCTAATTCCTTCAGCATCACCTGATTTTCTTACACTGCACTCCATTACCCTAGTTTTGTTCTTGTTAATGTTCATCTTATATGCAACTTTCAGCACACTGTCCATTCCATTCAATTGCTCTTCCAGGTCCTTTGCTGTATCTGACAGAATTACTATGTCGTCGGCAAAACGCAATGTTTTTAATTCTTCACCCTGAACTTTAATTCCTTCTCCAAATTTCTCCTTGCTTTCCTTTATAGCATGCTCAATGTACAAATTGAATTTCTCCTTGCTTTCCTTTATAGCTTGCTCAAGGTACATATGAAGAACAATGGAGAAAGACCACAACCCTGTCTTACTCCCTTTCCAACCACTGCATCCCTTTCATGCCCTTCAACTCTGACAACCGCTGTCTGGTTTTTGTACAAGTTGTAAATAACCTTACGCTCACTATATTTTACTCCTGCTTGCTTCAGAACTTGAAAGAGTTTATTCCAATCAACATTGTCAAAAGCTTTCTCCAAATCTACAAAAGCTCGAAATGTAGGTTTGCCTTTTCATAATCTATCTTCAAGGATAAGCTGTAAAATGACTATTGCCTCCCGTGTCTCTACATTTCTCCTGAACCCAAACTGATCTTCCCCGAGGTCGGCTTCTACCAGCTTTTCCATCCTTCTGTATATAATTAGTGTTAATATTTTGCAACCATGACTTATTAAACTGATGGTTCTGTAGTTTTCACATCTGTCTGCACCTGCTTTCTTTGGAATGGGGATTATAACATTTTTCTTAAAGTCTGAGTGTACTTCGCCTTGCATTTGCCTTCTAGCCACTCCTGCTTAGCCATTTTGCACTTCCTGTCAATCTCATTTCTTAGTGGTCTGTACTCCATTTTGCCTGTTTCATTTACTGCATTTTTATATTTTCTCCTTTCATCGATTAAATTTAGTATCTCCTGTGATATCCAAGGATTTTTTGTAGGTCTTGCCTTCCTACCTATTTTGTCCTCTGCTACCTTAACTATGTCATCTCTCAAATGTTCAAATGTTTGTAAAGCTTATGGGACTTAACTACGGGATCATCAGTCCCTAAACTTACAAACTACTTATGAACTACTTACGAACTAGGACGGCACAAATATCCATGCCCGAGGGGGGATTCGAACCCCCGACCTTAGTGGCCGTGCAGACCATGACTGAAGCGCCTCAGTCTCCTCGGCCACCGTCATCTCTCAATTTTACCCATTCCTCCTCTACTGTTTTATTTTCCCCTGTTTCTGTCAATTGTTGCCTAAAGCTCCCTCTGAAATTCTTAAGAACCTCAGGTTCTTTTAATTTATCCAGGTCCCATCTCCTTATTTTCCTACCTTTTTGCAGTTTCTTCAGTTTCAGCCTACAGTTCATAACCAACATGTTATGGTCAGAGTCTATATCTGCCCCTGTGTATGTCTTACACTGTAAAACCTGGTTCCGAAGTCTATGTCTTACCGTTATAAAATATATCTTGTATCTCCGGGTGTCTCCTGGTCTCTTCCACGTATACAATCTTCTATTGTGATTCTTGAACCAGGTGTTTGTTATAACTAAATTATGTTCTGTGCAAAATTCTACCAGGCGGCTTCCTCTTTCATTCCTTTTGCCGAGACCATATTCACCTACTATCTTCCCTTCCCTTCCTTGTCCTACTACCGAATTCCAGTCTCCCATAACAATTAAGTTTTCCTCTCCCTTAATTGTCTGAATAATTTCCTTTAGCTCCTCATATATTTCTTCGATATCCTCATCATCGGCAGAGCTAGTTGGCATATAAACCTATACCGCTGTTGTCGGTTTTGGCTTCGTATCTATCTTGAAAATGATAATGCGATCACTGTGCTGGTCATAGTAGTTTACCCGCATTCCTATTTTCTTATTCATTATCAATCCTACTCCTGTGATACCCCCAATTGATTTTGTATTTATAATCCTGTACTCACCTGACCAGAAATCCTGTTTATCCTGCCACCGAACTTCACTAATCCCCACTATATCTAACTTCAACCTATCCATTTCCCTTTTTAAATTTTCTAATTTTCCTACTCGATTAAGGGATCTAACATTCCACGCTCCGATCCGTAGAATGCCAGTATTGTCTTTTCTGATGATCACATCCTCCTGAGTAGTCCCCACCCGGAGATCCGAATGGGGGACTATTTTACCACCGGAATATTTTACCCGACAGGATGCCATCATCATATGTTCATACAGTAGAGCTGCATGTCCTCGGGAAAGGTAACGGCTGTAGTTTCCCCTTGCTTTCAGCCGTTCGCAGTAGCTGTGTGGCAAAGCCACATTAGCTGATATTACAAGGCCAGCTCATTCAATCATCCAGACTGTTGCCCCTGTAACTACCGAAAAGGCTGCTGCCCCTCTTCAGGAACCACACGTTTGTCTGGCCTCTCCACAGATACACCTCCGCTGTGGTTGCACCTACAGTACGGCTATCTGTATCGTTGAGGCACGCAAGGCACCCCACCTCGGCAATGTCAATGGTTCATGGGAGTGGCTATTTACTTATAAACTTAATATATTCCCCCTCCCCCCCCCCCGCATACTACATTAAGTCATTCTCATAATAGTCTGTTTTCCTCTGCGGTACAACTACATTAAAATTATCTCAGTTTCCTATTTTTGCAGCCCTACTCCCATTTCTTTATGTAACCCTACTCTCTTCTACTTTACTATACAATGTAGTTATGTAGTAAACCACCACTCCCCCCCCCCACATGCCATCCCTTACATCTCACTCACACCCCTGGCCTTACATACTAATGTCTATCTGTGGTTCCTTAAACTTTCCATGGTTACTTCTTCTTCCTCTTTGTGTAGGTTCTTTACCTCTATTCCCTCCCCCCTCCCTCCTCCTTCCCCATCACCTCTTCACTCAGTCATCAACTACTTTCTACCACTCTAACCTCCTCCCACCCCATAAATATTTGGATACATATGCCAGTCGTAACTTTTGGTAACTATTCCCTCCTCTCCCCCTCCCCCCACCTCATATTAAAGATAGGTTATTTTATGACTCCACCTTGTTAAACTGCACTATGCAATAGTCACCACCATTTTGATAATGACTTGTTTATTTTTATTTAAAAAAACCAGCCACCACTTACTCTTATTGTATCTTAAAGCACCATGATCTGCTACACATGATTATCCTCTTTGGTATATTCCTAGCAATTTGACTGTTTATCTCTCTTCAGTTGTCTGACTAGATGTACCAATTGAAACACTAGGTTAATATTACTGTAACCATTCACATTTCTTTGCACATTAGTTCACGCATCTTAAAACTTATAACCCACATCCTTAACTTATTTGTTGTATGATAATCACTTCATCAATCTATCCCCATTAAATTTTGAAGCCATAGACACAATGACAAATTCTTTATATTGACAGATGCCCTGACAGTGACATTCTAAGCATGCTACTACTGTGTCAGCTGGTAGTTCTGAAATATTCCGCCTATGGCGCCACTTATCATTGTACTTCTAGACTACTGAATTTTAATCTGCTAAGCGATTGATTTATCAGTCACTTGCTCCTCTCTTTATGCTTTTCTTCGAGTACTTTGAGTATTACTGTTTTCCCATAGCCTTTTTTCCCTTATTTATCGTTACTCTTTTACTATAAGCCTCATCCATAGATACTTTGGTAGCAGCTGATTGTTATTCAATTGTTATTCATTCCATAATTACCACGCAGTTTAGTCCCCTTTAAACACCCAACCCCCAACATTCCATAATCTTTGCACTTAGCGTTGATTCCACTGCTAGCATGTATATTTATTAAGCAACAGTACAAAGATGTAAATGTTAATTTTATCCCATTACATTAACTTATCTTTATTACAATCTATTTGGTTCGAAACTGCTTCATATTTCTGTAATCGACTCTTATACGTTCTATAGCCTTATTGTAAACAAATGCACTTGTTTGTCTGTATAGAGAGCAGAAGAAGGGCACTCAAGCGCCCGAAACCGGTCGTTAAAGTTAAAAATAAATAACGACAAGCAACTGGTTGCTGCATTTCATTAATTTATAATCTGAACAGTTGCTGAAATGGATAAAATACTTCAATGTACTTTCGGTTAGTAGCGGTGGATTTACCCTGTTGATGTTGTCTTTATCAAGGGAAACACTTGAAACCATGTTCTTTCGGGGAGGGGCTGATCCAGGTGTGGAGTCTTTATCAAGGTAAACATTAAGAATGAATATTTTTTCAACCAACTTATCACGTTGTTTATCAAGATAAAAACAGGGAATTTTGGGACACGGTTTGAGACCCTTACGTCTTCCATCTCCTTGGATGCATGAACGAATTGCTAAACACGCCCTATCAATATTTAGATAAAGGTAGGACTTAACTTCTGCTTTATGTTTACTCACGATGCAGAGATCTGTCAGCATCACTGCCTGACTAGTCAATCACTTTGCTTGTGTGACTTAAGAAAGTACACTGTTGTCCATTTTTACTATTCTACAGGGTAACATTACTCTCGTCGTTAGAAAATTCGTCTTATATTTTCTGTTTGCTGCTCTCTTAATTTATAAATTATTCTGACGTGCTTGACATTATTTGGGATTCCCTCCCTTGATTATCTCTGAGTTGAACTGTAGAGATCCTAGACTTAATTTGAATTATTGTCTTCAGTATTGTGCCATCCCATTTCTACTCTTTGTTCTTGTTACGAGTATGTATCCATTCAGTAGGTATTTATTGCAGTGATTATCCGTGTGATCTCGTCATCATGAATGTTAACTGTGTCATGAACTTCCGCCGCACGACCGTGACGATATTACAAATTAACAGGGATGCAGCACACTTGTCGTATTACTCAGAAAATGAGACGACACTGATTAATTATACCATTGACATTATTTGGTGTTTTCTTGTACAACCTATCATCTGACTATAATAATCATCTTGCCTCATATCTGAAATGCAGAACGTTACATACGAATAGAAATTACACACAGGCAAGGACGTCGCTAACAAGCAGGCGATAAGCCGCGAGGGGGGAGGAGAGGAGGGAGGGATGGCGGAAGGGGGGGGGGGGGAGGGACAGGAATGTACCAATGAATAAAGTAAGAAAATTATTTAATACCAAGAAATTTTTATGTAAATTCTTCCAACTCGCTTCGCCCCGGGATTCAGAGCTGAAATGGCAGTCTGCCTTGATTGCTCTGGGTGTAGTATTCTATTTGTATGTACCAATCGGCATTCCATCTGCGTAGCAGGATAATAGTCTGATGGTTTGTATCCGCATCTTTGTGTAACTGATTACGCTTCTTCCATCCAATACAGCACAGGTCGAGATAAAGTGATTTTCTCCCCATGATAGCAGCCGAAAACGGAAATGTGTCCCAGGCATGTCATATTAAGTTCCATTGATTAGCAGTTGGCTACTCTGTAATTCTGACTGCGTCACGCCTGTCGATTTCCAGTTTCTGTTTCATCAAATAATTGCGTTTTACGCACCCGTTCGTCACTCTGTACTATCCTAGCTGTACCAATGGTAACTTTCTGTTATGGTTATTATTTTTGGCGAAACACGTAAGAGAAAATAAATCACCGCCAACCCCAACCCCTTTCTTCAATCCTGTGTACATTCATAGGAACAAAGAAAAAAAATTTAACCTAGTCTCTAATATACCATCAGTGTACAAGTCAAGAATCAAGCGTGTTGACTACCCCTATTAAGCCTTAGTTTTAAATTCATAATGTATATTGTGAAAACTTTCCTCCTGTTTCCATGCCGAGCAAGCCGATGCAGTGGTAATACAATGGACTCGCATTCTGGACGACGTTAGTTTAAATCCACCTAAGATCATAAGATTTAAGTTTTCCGTTATTTCCAAAATCATTCCCAGCAAATGCTAGAATGGTTCATTTGAAAGCGCATGGCCGATTTCCATCCGCACCCTAACCCAAAAATTCGAACGCTAACTTTGTCTCTGAGGACCACGCGGTTAACGAGATACTAAACCCTAATATTTTCCCTTTTCTTGCTTCCGCAATGTATTCTTCTCAGTTAATAACGAAGGAGCTTGGGGTACCCCTAAAACTCTAGTACATAGGGCGCGCACTATCTCCGACGCAGAGAGTCTACCCCAGGAATTGGAACACCTGAGAACTGTATTTCGAAAAAATGGGTACTCAGAGTCGCAGATTCGGCGGGCTCTCCTCCAAACCACTACAACACAACCTGTGGAAACGGATGAAAATGCAAGGGAGGATGTAGGCACTGCGTTCGTTCCATACACCGGCGCACTCTCAGGGAAGATCGCCCGCATTTTGAGAAAACACCAGGTTGGAACTGTTTTTTGTCTGCCGAATAAAATTCGTGCACTGGTGGGGAGCGCCAAAGATGATCTCGGTTTGAGGAAGGCGGGCGTGTACCAGATTCCGTGTCAGTGTGGAAAGTCATATATTGGACAGACGATGCGTACCGTCGAGGATCGATGCGTTGAACACCAGAGGCACACACGATTGATGTATCTGAGCAAGTCGGCGGTCGCTGAACATTGTTTGTCGGAGAATCACGCCATGGCGTATGAACACACTAGGATTCTGGTACAGGCGTCGAGATACTGGGACTGCGTCGTTAGAGAGGCCATTGAAATTCGCACAAGTGACGACCTCATAAACCGAGACTGTGGCTATAATCTTAGCAAAGCTTGGGAACCAGCGATTGGGTTAATTAAGAGTAAATCTAGCAAACGTAACGAAGTGACGACCACGGCGGACAGAGCCCTCACACCGACGTCATCTCAGACGCCGCCGCAATCGGTTCCACTGCGCGGCCGTGGCGCGGGGCGCGGACCGCGGAGGGGTCGCTCCGCGGGCCGAGGGTATTTAAATGGCCCGCTACCGGGCTAGAACCCAGTTCCCTTCGAGCAGCCGTAGCGTGCGGGTCTCCGTGCCGGCGCGTTTCCAGGAGCTAGTCCGTCAGATCACCTGATGATGGCGACATGTATGATCGCCGAAATATTGTGCCCGTTGGACACTATAGACCGACAGTACACCCGTGGATATTTTGATCATCAAATACGCCGGGAGAAACTGAAGAATCACATTGTTTTTCTGGTTAGATGAATCGCCATCTGTCGTACATTTTTTTAACTTTCTTTTTTCCTAATAAAACCCCATGTCATTCCAAGCATGTTTGTCAGTTTTTACCTCACTATCTACATTATTCCGTGATTTATTAAGTTTTCAAATTTGTACTGACTTTTTGATCACCCGGTATATCATTACATCTAGAGCTCTATTTCGGCAGAAAAATGCTTATCACATTCTCTTGTTGGGTTTTGTCCGAAACTCATCAAATAAAGACATTGCTTCACTAACTACTGGCGTCTTAAGCGCCCACGAAGCAACTATGTAGCACTCCTTTTTAACATTTGAGCCTCGTAAACTAATGCAAACAAGGAACTACAAGGAAAACATTGAACATTTTGAAATAAAGACTTAAATTTAAAAGAAAAGGAAGAAGAAGGAAGATTAAACGATTGGCTCAACAGAAGATAAGGGAATATTTTAATGTCGCAGAATTATGTTGATTACGGAAAGAAATATATCATTTAAAAAAAGAATAAATGAAAAAATGAACGACATAAATAAAGTATGAAAGTCTGAGCAATATATTTACTTGTGACATATAAGCGCATTTATATCGTAATTGTGACCAACATGTTGTATGTAAGCTGATTTACGTAACTTTAAAATTGTAATAATAATTCATTCTAATATGCGTTAACAAATAATACATAAGGTGCAAGACTACGAATCCAAAGCTTGCAGGTTCGATCCCATGTAAAACGAAGAATTTTTGATGTGTCACTTTTTACATCTCTGGCAACGTTTGTTGATATTAAAACTGCCAAGCTGCACTGTAGTTCAGAGTCAATGTTCAACTATCTGCGTAAGTAAAATTAAGGTCGGAGGAAGGCAACGGCATACCTCATCCAACAGAATGGTGCGTAGTAAAGGACTGTGGTTTTTAAACCAGTAATTGGATTGAAGACTGCATTACTTTTTTATATACCTCATTATAGTGACTTCAGGTGTTCTAGCAGCACAAAATATCCAAGAAACATTGTGATAACACAACATTTTTGCCTGGCGCTTGCGTACTTCAGTATGTACATTAATCAACCCTCATTTTTCCTTACTGAAGCCTTATTATGATATTACGAGGTGGAGTTGGAAAATAAGTTTTCGTTGGCGAATGTGAGAAGAGTTTTGTATCAAAGGAAAAACATAGGATAAGACAATCAAGATAAGACATATCTTTAATTTTCTACATAATTTCCAAGTACCACTGAGTCATTTGTCAAACCGATCTATGAGCTTCAAAAAACCCTCTAAAAAAAAACACACAGGGTGTTGCATACGGAAGAAGCATTGAACGGCTGTGGGCGAAAGACGATGGAAAAAGCGGCCTGGCCTTCTCAGATCTGGGGTTATGCTGTTGAGTGACAATGCAAGACCATACTCGGCAACGGCAACGCAAAACCATATTCCAACTCTTGGTTGGGAACGCCCACACCATCCACCAGTCCTGATCTCACACCAACTGAGTTCCATGTGTTTCCTGCTTTGAAGAAGACTCTCGGCGGAGGGCGTTTGAAAGCAATGTTTATGTCAACCAGGCCGTTCAGCGCTTTGTCAATATGCACCGCCATGATATTTTCCTGGAAGGCTTTTTGAAACATATAAAGCGGCATGACAAATGTTTCAATGAACTTGGAAATTATGTAGAAAAATAAAGATATATGTTATCTCTAATGTCACGTTTTATTTTTATTATATCCCACCGCGGCCTGCGAGCGGTCTCAGGCGCTTCGCTGCGAAGCGCTAGGTTGCTCGCCGCCGGAGGTTCGAGTCCTCCCTGGGGCATGGGTGTGTATGTTTGTCCTTAGGTTAGTTTACATTATTTTAAGTAATTTGTAAGCTACTGACTGATGACCACGCAGTTTAGTCCAATAGATTTACAAATATTTTTTTTTATTTTTTTTATTTTTTCCCCTTTCATACATATAATTGCCGACAGGTGACAGGGGAAATCTATTTTCCAACACCCTCTTGTAATAGAAAGGCGAATAAAGTAGGCCATATAGTCCGTAACTCAAATATTCATAATTCAACTGATCGAGAGTTCGCTACACATACCTACACAACTTTATACTCATTCAATCAAAACTATGAATGCGCGCGCATCTGCGACTAACGCGATGACTAATAAAGGGAAGGTACCTAGCATCATTATAGTAGACATCGACGGAACCATTACGTCCAGGGCTTGAAACAAACATGGTTGAGGAAAATTTCTGCCAATCATGTTAGCAGAAAATAAACATTGTATGATAAACATTCCCGAATAGCGCAGCCTCAGTACAGTCAAACATTCTAAGCTTATGGAAATCTGGACGCTGGAGGTGTTAACTATAATGGCGTCAGGAATTTCCGACATGACGCAACTCTTTTTCCATGTAAATACCCAATGGCGGCTGCAATTGCTTTTACTAAATCTGTTTGCCCTTCCGCTAATGCCGCTGACTTTTATGCCCGCTGACGTGCGTTGTTTTGAATTCACCGCTGCGGCCAGGGCGAGTGCGTCCGGAGCGGTGTATTTATAATTTCGTACACCAACAAATGAATAGCGGCAGGGGGGAGGCTTTCAAGCCGCAAAATATTTAAAGTTTTAATGTTGGTACCGCGGTCGATTGTGTATTTATCGCGTTGCTCTTCAGTCTGCAGGGGGCAGTTTGTTCCGTTCCCAGTGTTTACATCCTGATTTGCTGAACTGCCGAGCCACTGTATAATTAATTTGTAATAAATCTCCATTTTTGTATATGACAGACAGCAGGTAAACATAAAGCAGATAAGGAATCCTAAACTGAATGAAGCTCCCCTAAGTGTGTATCTTGGAAAAGACGTAATTAACAATAAAGCCCCCCCCCCCAACATAAAGTGTCTGGTGTTTAGTGTTTACTTTCATAAAGCCCCTCCTCAACTGGGTAAACCAAACCTCGTCTCGAAAAATGTAACTGGTTTTTGGTATTTACCTTGATAAATCCTGGATCATATCCTCTGATAAAGTGTCTGATTTTAAGTCTTTACCTTGATAATCTATATCTACATGGGATACTCTGCAAATTAGATTTAACTACCTGGCAGAGGGTTCATCGAAACACCTTATACTAATTACCTCCCATTCCATTCTCGAATAGCGCGAGGGAAGAAAGATCACATGAACCTCTCCGTTCGAGCTCTAATTTCTAGTATTTTATTATGATAAAGCGCCGTTGTTGTAATGACTCCTATCCCAGATCCTGTATCATTTCCGTAATCCTGTCTCCCCTGTGACAATACGAAACGAGCTGTTCTTCTCTGATAAAGATCCCACACTGGGTATCAATACTCATAAAAACCACGGACAAGCATAGTGTACGCAGACTCATTGCAGACTCTTTGCATCTTTTAAGGGCTCTGCCAATAAATCGCAGTCTTTGGTTCGCCTTTCCCACGATATTATCTATGTGTTCTTTCCAGTTAGAGTCTGAAGTAATAGTAATTTCTAGATATTTTGTGGAGTTTACGGCCTTCACTTTTGAATGATTTTTCTTGTAAACAAAGTTAAACGGATTACATTTCGTACTCATGTGGACGACTTCAAACTTCTCATTGTTTAGACTCAACTGCCAATTTTTACACCATAGTGATACCTTATTCAGATCGTTCTGCAGTTACTTTTGATCTTCAGATGATTTTACTAGACGATAAATGACGGCGTGATCTGCTAAGAGAGCTACTTAGATTTTCCCTTAAACCGTTTATGTAAATAAGGAAAGGCAGAGGACCAATACCACTACCCTGTGGAACGCCCGATATCACATCCGTTTTAGTCGATGTCTTATCATCGATTACTACGAACTGTGTCCTCTCTGACAGGAAATCCCCTATTCAGTCTCAAATTTGGTGCGATATACCATAACCTCGCAATCTGATTAAAAGACGTTTGTGAGGTACGGTGTCAAAAGCCATCTGGAAATAAAGAAATACGGGATCGATTTGCGAACCCTTGTCGGTAGCACCCATCACATCGTATGAGTAAAGATTTAGTTGTGTTTCACATGAACGATATTTTTTATATCCGTGTTGACCTTGAGTCAATAGATCATAATGCACATCATCAACTGGGGAAAACCTGCCTGCTCTCAAAATAGTACTTTGATAAAACCTCTCAGCTTGATCACACCCTTCCAAAAAGCCTAATATCGAGTACCTCGACAGAGCTCATCACCTACTCCGTGAAGCCTAACCCCAACACAAATTATTTGGTTTCTAGTGTTTACCTTAATAAAGACCAACCTTAAATATGCCCTCCTCCAAAGTACCCAAGTGTTTAACCTCAGAAAGCGCATTTTGGTAAAGCTCCTCTCCCAGCAAAAAGTCTTTGGTTGCCAGTGTTCATTTCGATAAAGATAGTCCCCAGATGGCTCGTTCAGTCCCAGAAAGTAGGTGATTTTAAGTGTTTACCTTGATAACATCCATATTTAACTGCATGAAGCCATTTTAATGCTGCTTTCGTATGACAATGGGTGTTGCGTATTAAAGTTAAGGTTGGGGACCGCAAATGAAATTTAACCAGCTAGTGAAATATTTTTAAATGAGATTACTAAGCAATTTTTACAAGGAAGGGACAATTTAAACAAAATTATTGGATTCCGCCATTAAATGGTAGCGATCGTAATTTCGGTAGCAAATACAACACCAGAAAGCAACATTACAGAAGAAGTCGGCGGAATCTAAATTTTACCTTATTGAGAGCTGGTACAAACATTTCGGTCATGTTCTGTAGTGATTCTAGCTGAGATGACTGGAATATTACTTCAATAAATTGATGCTGGGATTGTGCGTTTCGGTTACTATTGTTCTATGACCGTGTTGAAAATTAATCATGATAGTCGCCAAAAATTGCAAAATTATCGGACTTCATAAACATTACGAAGATTTTTCTGCAGGCATTAAAATGTAATAAACCATTCATAGGCGCGAAATAAATAAAAGTTACACAGAGAATGTTCTAGTACAATCGCGAAACAAATCGCAACAATACCCGACCATCACTTTATGAAGTACTGGATCTGCTGAAAATAAATAACTTCAAAATTAGTGAGAATGGGAAAGGGATTGTAAGTAAGTAAGATATTTCAAATTATCTGTGGGGTTTTATTGAAATTAATAAAAAAACTAAGCTCACACATTAATGACACCAAATCCTGGTAGACGTCCTAGCACATGAAGGAGAAGAAAGTAAGTGACGAACAATTCCGCTCTCTCCCTTCAGCTTGTTGCAAAAATTTAAACGTGACAAATGTCATATGTTTATCGATACGCTGGCAGAGAGAGGGCAGAAGTCAGCGACAAGCATCGCACAAGTTATAAAAAAAATCATTAACGTATTACTACACCATCCACCATTCCCAATACAAAATAACTAATTTTTAGTGTTTACTCTGAAAAAGACCGTCGTCAGCTACAAGAATCTCTCCCCATAAGTCCCTGATTTTATGCTTTTATCCCATCCTCAACGCCAAGACTCCACTCTCCCCAATTAAGTTTGTGGTTTTTAGCATTTATATTCGTAGCTCCGTGGACAGCGTCGCTGAATACAACGCAGGGGCCCCGGGTTCGATTCCCCTCACGGGACTGGCTATGCGTTGTTTTCATCGTCATTTTCATCATCATCGACACGCAAGTCGCCGAAGTGGCGTCGATTATAAAGTATTGCACTATGGCTGCCGAACAATCCCTGACAGACTCTACTGGCCAAAAATCCCATACCATCACTTCATTTATCTTGATGCATTCCATAGCTAGTTCAAACCCTTCCAAACGTAACTCACCTTAAGTGTATACCATGGTAAAGACCATCTTCATCTGGATAAAGCCTACCTCCACCAAAAAATAAAGCACTTGAGTTTGTTTATCTTCAAAAAGACTCTTCAAGTGTTTCAAGACCTCCACAAATAACATGGTTTCAAGTGCTTACCTTGATAAATCTCCCCTTCAACTTGGTAAAGTCCCCTTCCCTACAAAAAGTACTTGGTTTTTTAGTGTTTACTTTGATAAAGCACATTTTCAATTCGGTGAAGCCATCCCCAAAAGTACCTCATTACACTACGGGCATAGGTCCACTCGACCATGTATGTAACCTGGTTTTTAGTTATTACCTTGATGATATCTATTCTGAACTAGGTAAAGAGCTCCCGCTCCCACAATAAAGTACATTCCTTACGATAGGTCAAATTTTAGATGAGTCTAATTCTTAATATAACTCTCTTTGCTTGTTGACTGAATGCGGATGCTGAGCTGACTGCATAAACTAAACAGCATTATATTGATTTTACAGTGAATTTCTTTCGTCGCGAAATGAAAATCGAGAACAATAAAATAAAAATGTTCAAATGTTTGTATAGCTTATGGGATCCAACTACGGGGTCATCAGTCCCTAAACTTACAAACTACTTATGAACTAACTAATACTAAGGACGGCACAAATATCCATGCCCGAGGGGGGATTCGAACCCCCGACCGTAGTGGCCGTGCAGACCGTGACTGGAGCGCCTCAGTCCCCTCGGCCACCGCGACCGGCACAATAAAATATTCATTTCTAGAACACTGAAGACCAATCGAGTTCTGTAGAAAATTTCAGATGGTAACCTCCAGTAATCTGTTCATCCATCAGAAGAGGAAAAGATAGAAAGGGTCTGTAGACACAAGCAGGGAGACACGTGGTCATTTCAGCTGGATTATGTCATGGTCAGACCGAGATTCGAAAATTAGTTATTGCATTGTAAATCGAACCCAGGAGCCGATTTAGATTCAGATTCAATGACAAAGGACCGTATGAATAAAACGGGGTATCTAGTTTATACTCTGAATTCCAGAGAAGATACTCAGGTTCGCATGAATAAACCTAGTCGGAGAATATACTTCAACCGAGTACGTTCTCAGCGTGAGTAAAAGGGTGGGGAAAGTTGCTCACAACGGAGAACATTCTCCGATTTCGCATGAATAAAACTACAGAAGTTTCTCACGACCGGACAACATTGTCCATTTTCTGAGGTGAGCTATCTACTGTACTTCGTGCTGAGTAACTTCTGTTAAGGTTACGTTTTACAGTGGTTTATAATAAAAAATGACAAAATTCGTATTGCTTAGAAGACAAAAAAAGTTCCTTTATACGTAGGCTAGTCTAAAGAAACACGAGAGGAATTAAAAATTTATGCAAATAAAAACATTTTGCTGTCGAGTCGCTTCCGTCACAATAATCATAAATGTGACACTTCAAGCATTTTATATAGTGACGAGAGTGATGTCAGAGGAGTTTTCTGATCACCGACATAGAAATGAATCACAAGTGGATTCGCAACGTGTTTTACCCGTTTGTTACGAGTGTATTTTTTACAGTTGTAAATATCTAAATAGCAAAATAACATTGTATGCTTTTAAATAGCGTCTGTTAATAAAACCTTATGACGTCAATTCCAAATAAAGAGCATACCAGGACTTCACAGTCTATATCACAAAATAAATATTTCTGTGGTACAAGGTACTGAAGTGTTTTTGCACTGCTCTTGTTCATTCTGGCCATATCAGTTGGCCTATTTAACATGCGTTTTCTGCCTTCATAATCGTAACTTATGTTAGATGTAAGTACACACGACAGTAAAATTAATATCTGCTTAATTACATAACTAGCAGTCTGTTTCTTGTAACGAAAGCGCATGGCCTAGAGCTTATGAGTAGTCCATTATGTGTCATATTTAACAAAAAGTATCATGTGTTAGAAAGCTCTGACAGCGTTCCACGTTCAAACAGATGAAAATGTAATGCGTTCTTAAAATTTCGTTCGCCATTTGTGCTAACCCAACTTCAATAACAAAGTTTCTTGAATGACGAAAATTCGTAACTTCGTCAAATGAATAAATTTTCGTAAAAACTCCATATTTTCTCTTAATAACATACTGCTGCACAACAAAGTAATATGTAAGCATAGTACAGTTTTTCCTGAACACGGATTACTAATCATTATTCCTACACTGAATAATTTGCCTGATTGGCCTAGTTTAAAGAAATACACGATTGAACAGCTGATCTGTGACGGATATGCCAAACGGAGAACTTACTCAAGAAAGACGGGAATTAGCGAGAATAAACTTTCTGCTCAGGGCGTATGCTTCGAAGTTTTTATTCATACGAAATTGAGGACTTAGATTATTGTTGGTTGTTTTTTTTTTTTTTTTTTTTTTTTTTTTTTTTTTTTTTTTTTTTTTTTTTTTTTTTTGCTCTGAGAATATTCTCATTCGGCCCAAAGAGTAGACTGAAATTTAAGAGAGTCGTCCGAAGTATCCAGTGTGAAATGAACGGGATGCTGAAGTACTGAGGAACGATAAAAAGCGTGTGAAGTTCGGTAAAGATGTGAACACTGCTAAGAAAAAATTCCACAGCAGGCAGTTCATAAGGGCAATCATAAATGTTGGAAAGACAGCGAAAGTACAGCGAAGGAAACAGCCGGGTTACCTTGGGTAATAGAAGAAATATTTTGGCTGATTGACAAAGGAAGGAATAACAAAAATGTTCAGGGAAATTCGTGAATACATAAACACAAGTCCCTTAAAAGGGTGCCAGGGTGGAATGGCCGAGCGTTTTAAAGCGCATTGCTGCGGAGCGCGTTGCTTTCCATCGCAGGTTTGTGTCCTCTGTGTGTGTGTGTGTGTGTGTGTGTGTGTGTGTGTTCAAAATATTCAAATTTTTGTAAATTTATCGGACCAAACTGCGTGGTCATCAGTCCGTAGCTTACAAACTACTTAAACCTAGGTAAACTAAGCTAAGGACAACACATACACCCATGCCCCAGGGAGGACTCGAAATTCCACGGCGAACAAGCGCGTTCTCCGCAGCGAGACGCTTTAGACCGCTCGGCTACTCCACCGCGGCGTGTGTGTATGTCTGAGTGTGTATTTCCCTCAGATTAGTAAAAGTTCGTTTAAGTAGATTGTAAGACTATCAACTAATAACCTTAGTAGTTAATTCCCACAGTGTGGCAAATATTTGTATTTGAACTTAAAAAAATGTTTGTATAGTCTATGGGACTTAACTACGGGGTCATCAGTCCCTAAACTTACAAACTACTTATGAAGTAACTATGACTAAGGAGTGCACAAATATCCATGCCCGAGGGGGGATTCGAACCCCCGACCGTAGTGACCGTGCAGATCGTGACTGGAGCGCCTCAGTCTCCTCGGCCACCGCGGCCGGCGTATTTGAACTTAGAAGTAAAATACGTAAGAAGTTCAGGGAAAACAAGGCGAAATACCTGCAAGGAATACGTGAAGAAATCCAAATGAAAATGGTCATCGGTAGGACTGTCTCATCAAACAGAAAAGGCCAACAGCTTTGGGTGTAATTAAAAGCAAAGGTGCTAAAATTAAGAGTGCAACAGAAGTTTCACAGTTGGAAGGGTAAAAGAAGGAAGATTACGGTTGAATGTCCCGTCGACATCTCCACTGCTGGAGACAGAGGAAACAATGGATGGGTGGGAAGAATAGACTGACAGCTTCTATGAGGCGGAAGGTTTGTCAGGTATTGTGCTAGAAGAAGAAATTATTGTTGACATTGACGACTGATGGAACCCACTTTTAAAGTCAGATGTAAAGGAACACTGGAAGCCTTGAAACCAAACAAAGCAGAGGGCGTAGTTCATTTGTAAATTAATTATAAGAAGTGTCAACCAAACGACTACTTAAATCGTTGAATAGACTCTATGATACTGGCAACGTACCATTCGGGAAAATTCATCCGACATTTCCAAAAATAGTAAGGTCAGATAAGTGTGAGATCTATGGAACAGTCACTTTAACAGATCTGCAGCAAGATACTGCCGAGTATAATATGCAGGAGAATGGAGAAGAAAATTGAGCTTGCGTCAAAAGATGATCGCTTTGATTTCACTAATAGTACAGGAACAAGAGAGAGGGGCAGTTCTGACATTACGCCTGTTAGTGGAAGCAAGACAGAAGAAAAACAAGGACACGTTCATGGTATTTGTTGCCTGTGAAAAGCTTTTGACAGTGAAAATTTGCGAAAGATTATCGAAATTCTGAGAAAAATATTAGTAAACTGCAGGGATAGACGGGTTATATATAATAAGCACAGGAATGAAAAGTAAGATTGGAAGATGAATGGCGAAGTGACCGGTCACTGATCACTTTGTTATCCTACGTAAAAATAAAATAAAAAGCATGATCTGTTGAACGGATTTAAGAGCCTACTGCGTACAGAATACAGACTGATAGTAAGCTGCTAAAAGACGAAAGTAATGAGAAGTAGTAGAAATAAAAGTAGCTTGAAACTGAATACCGAAATTGGTTATCATGACATAGTGAATTTAGGGAATTTTGCTACCTTGGAAGAAAAACCACTGACGACGGCCAAAGCAAGAAAGGTATAGAACGCGGACTGGCATCGACTAACAGCGCATTTATGGCCAAGAGGAGTCCACATTGACCTTATGGTGAGGAAAAGCTTTATCAGCCGTAGTCTAAGAGTCCAACCGATTCATCACGAGCCCATGAAAGACGCTGCAGGCAATACTCCTGCTATTAGGAAAAGCACTCCTTGCTGCCACAGTCCATTAACGCCTAATTGGGCCACACTGCCCCGAAGGATACGTTCAACGTACGTCTTTCACTGAAGTCTGCGATTAGTTCACGCACTGTTGCTGCCCGAGGGGGGATCCGAACCCCCGACCGTAGTGGCCGTGCAGACCGTGACTGGAGCGCCTCAGTCCCCTCGGCCACCGCGGCCGGCAAACGACCTGACTCTGTCATTAACTGCAGGCGTCGACCACTATAGTGTACCTGTTGAGAGGCAATGCCAGAACTTAGATTTTCCCGTCACAACCTTGACACTGGGGATCTCGGAATACTGAATCCTATAAAGATATTCTAAAAGGAATAACCCATGCATCTAGCTCCAAAACTATTAGGCCTTCAAAATGTGTCGATTCCTGCCGTACGGTCTTAAATGATGTACAACTATTTTTTTTTTTTTTTCGTATGAGTTAACAGAGTGCAAATTACAGCTACACAAATGCTTCGGTCGTTAAACCTTGAAAAACCTTCTACACCATTTTTAGGCCCTTTCGAGTATGTGATCCTTTTTAAACATTCATTTTTTAACTTCAGTCTGGGTCATAATGGTATGAAAGAAAAAACAAAAAGATTTTGGCACAGCTACAGCCATCCCCACATTTCACGCCTGGTTAGAGAGACGGTGTCGTTTCGAGCGAGATGGAATTGCAAGATGGAATCTCTTAGCCTGGAAACCCATTATCGTAGAACAATAAAAATTCAGTTCTTCTGGAATATGGAATGAGCGAGATACTCAAAACTGGAAAGAGAAAGAAAGAGAGGTAGAGAGAAATTTTGTACGATGCCATAATGATGTTTCGACAGTCTATACATACTAAGAAGCACGTCCATTGCAGATTAGCGCCGGCCGCGGTGGCCGAGGGGACTGAGGCGCTTTAGTCAGTCTGCACGGCCACTACGGTCGGGGGTTCGAATCCCCCCTCGTAGTTAGTTCATAAGTAGTTTGTAAGTTTAAGGACTGATGACCCCGTAGTTAAGTCCCATAAGCTATACAAACATTTTTGCGGATTAGCCGATATTTGATGAAAACTCAGTCAAAAAGGGCAAGCCTTGAGGAAAAGCTTCGCGGAATGTTCGCGAGATGTAAAACATCATGCTACGGACCGTTCCCGCCAGAGGTTCGAGTCCTCCCTAGGGCATGCATATGTGTGTGTGTGTGTGTGTGTGTGTGTGTGTGTGTGTGTGTGTGTGTGTGTGTGTGTGTGTGCGTGTATGTGTATGTATGTGTGTGTGTGTGTGTGTATGTTGTCCTTGTAAGATCGTTTAAGAAGTTTGTAAGTCTAGGGCCTGATGGCGTAGCAGTTTGCTCCAAGAGGTTTACGTATATTTTAACATTTGATGACGAATAATAATAATAATAATAACTTCAAGAGAAGGATTCCCTTATTGTAATGGGTAGATGCACCAGAGATGAAAATATGAGACCTAACTGTACACTTTCACAACGAGTGTGATGTGCACTAAGAGCTGCTTTTGTATTAGTAAATTAAAATATACTGTAGCAGGAATTAATAAATGTAGGCAATCTAACTGACGTGGCAGTAAATGGATTCCTGAAAAGAAATACAGGATACAGCAGAAGGTACGGTAAAGGTCTAAAGTCGTTTATGCGTACTGTCAGAAAAGCATTGAATATGGGGAGCGATAGTAACAGATTCTGAATAGAACAAAAGACGAAATATTTAAATAAATCTACAATTACAATATTGAACGAAAGAATTACATTTTCGTTGTTGTCAATGTTTTGATTCATCAGTCTTATGAAATCAGGCGATGCTGCAGTTTAGATTAGGTATCGCAACAATAAAGGTGGTAGATGAGTTTTGTTACTTGGGTAGTAAAATAACATTCGATGCTCGCAGTACAGAGAACATAAAATGCAGAATGGCAATGGAAAGAAAAGCACTTTTGGAAAAGAGAAATTTGGTAATAACGAATATTAATTTAAGTGTTAAGAAGTCTTTCCAGAAGGCCTTTGTGTGGAGTGTTGCTTTGTACGGGACAGGCAGATCATGTAACTAATGAAGAGATGCTGAACAGAATTGAGGAGAAAAGGAAATTTTGATGTAACTTGACTAAAAGAAGGGACCGATTGGTAGGACACATTGTTAGATATCAGGGAATCGTAAATTAAGAATTGGAAGCCAGTGTGTGTAGGGGGGGGGGTGGAGAATCGCTGAGGGAGACCATGAGACGAATATATTAAGTAGATTCAGATGGATGTAGGTTGCCGTTCTTGTGAGGAGAGGAAGAGGCTTGCTCAGGATACAGAAGGGTGGAAAACTGCATCAAACCAGTCTCTTCGCTGTAGAAACAGTTCTTTGTGGCAGCTGCCTGTCTGTGTTAGGCCTGTCAATTACGAGGATCTTTCTCCCTAGTCAGAAACATTGTTTTGGTGGAACCAGTTTATCTGTACTGCAAGCCAGGCTCTCTCTCCTACTCACGCATCTGTGCACTTACGGGCTTTGGTTGTCTTCTTCCCATATACAGGGGTCCGCAGTTTATCTGCTATCCCGTCGCTCTTTTTTTTTTTTTTTTTTTTTTTTTTTTTTGCACACATATTATTGAGCCGTTCCGGCTCCTGTTTCTTCGATTGACCCTGTCCTTGATTTAATTACTGTCGTAAGTACCATCGATTTGTCTGTGTGTCCACCGCTCGTGGCGGTGTTTGATCTAGCGCGCGCCGATTTCTGGTATTTTCCTTCTGCGTGTGGCGCGAGAGTAGCGCCGAAGCAGTTGAAGACGGGACAGGGTATCAGACTGTGAGTTTGATACGATGCACAGCATCGTAAGGGTCGAGTTATTTTGATTAAGGGGCCGTTTGTGGCCGGGCCCGGCATGTGCATCGAAGTGGTTCTGGGTGGAACTCTGTCTGTCCATGGGAAGCCATGCATGCCATGAGCTGAAGAGATTGGTCCGGAAAGGCCTTTCTGCCAAGTTATAACAGCACCTCGGCGCGGGCTGTTTACCTCATCTCTCTATGTTCCTAGCGGCCGTGCGACGCCGCGTCCGTCCCTCGCCAAGCGTCGGAGCTGCCAACAACTGCTAGAGTACTCCGCACTCAGTCCCGGCTGCGCCTGCGTCGTTCCAGCCGCTTCTCATCTGGGATCTATGAAATGTTTCCGGGCGTTGGTTGACACCCTCCTCTTACCCCATCGCGAGGGTGTCTGCACTTATCGTAGAGTAAGAAATAAATAAGTTAAGTGACTGATACAGCCCTGCTCCGCAAATTTGTGTGTTGAATTTGTCAGGATCGGTGCTCGTTCCACAGGGGCCGTCGTTGCCTGTGTCTACGTCGTTAGTTGTTTATTTTATGTGTTATACCGCACTTTTAGTACGGTTCAGATGAATTATTCTTTTCTCTTTGCTCTGAGTAGAAGGTACTCTACTTACTTGGTTAACGTAACTCCGGAATTTATCTGGTTTGTGCCAATCTGCTGGCTCGCATCTGCACGGGCGGTAGTTGTATAGCTTTGTTTTTCTTTTTATCTTCTCGTTGCAGATATTTTTCCCTCCATGAGGCATCGCCACACCGCGATTGTAATTTGACGTTTGACGTTCTATCCGTTTGTATAAGCTCCTTCGTGTCAGAGCTGTAGTTCTTGTTGAACGTTGGGCACCTTGTTCCTCTCCTTCCCGTTTTTAGTCAGCTCATGTGTTTAACTATGTGGGTGTATTCACCTTTTTTTGTGGTTTTAGGGCGCACATCTTCTATGGTCATTAGCGCCCAGCCAAAAACAGAGATTCGCTATGGTCTCAAAAAAAAAAAAAATAATAAAAAAAAAAATAAAAAAAATAAAAATAAAAATAAAATAAAGGGTGACTGTCAGAACATCAACGAGAGGCTAAAAACGAAAGATAAAAGACAATTAAAAGGGTTAAATATCATTGGATAAGTTGACCAAGTTGATAAAACGCAAAACTCGAGCAGCTGCTCGTGTGTCATCAGCTAAAACTTCCTCCAGAGTAGACGGCAAGTGGAGGGCTACACGGAGATGATTAAAATTAACACAAGTCAGTAAAACATGTCGCACTGTCAGCAGTTCACCGCAGGAGCACAGCGGTGCAGGGTCGGCAGAGAGCAAGTGACGGTGGCTAAAACGGCAGTGACTGATCCGCAACCGGGCCAGCATGACCTCCTCTCGCCGAGAGGGGCGTGAGGAGGTCCTCCAAGCGGTCGGGATCGGTTTTACAGTTCTCAATTTATTGTTGTACATTGAAAACCACGCACTGTGCCATTGCGACACGGTACTCCGGCGAAGAGCCCGTTGAACATCGTCCGATGGGACGCAAAAGGTAGCCATGCGAGGCAAAATAGCTGCGGCCTTGGCTGCTATGTCGGCGGTCTCATTCCCGGGCACTCCCACGTGGCCAGGGACCCACAGGAAAGAAACGTGACAGCTGTCATCAGCTAGCAACTAGAGGGAGCGTTGGATCCGACACACGAGAGGATGGTTCGAGAAAGGGTCCTTAAGACTCTGTAGGGCACTAAGGGAGTCCGAACATATGGCATAGAAGGGTTCGCGGTAGCGGCAGGTGTACAAAACGGCCTGGTGGAGGGCAAAAAGCTCAGACGTGAAACTCGAACACCGGTCAGGGAGCTTGTATTTGAAACGGTTGTCCCCGACGACGAAGGCAGATCCGACACCGGCAGTGCTCTTGGAACCATCAGTGTAAATAAATATGGCATTATCGAACCGCGAACGGAGTTCGACAAGCCTCGAGTGGTATACCAAATCCGGAGTGCTCTCCTTGGGGAGCGAACTAAGTTCAAGGTGAGTGTGAACCTGGGCCTGATGCCACGGTGGCAATGGGCTTTCGCTCAACCGAAAGGTGGAAGGAAGGGTAAAATCGAGTCGCTGTAGCAGGCGGCGAAACCGAACTCCAGGTGGAAGCAAGGCAATCGCAGACAACTGATATTGGCGATCGAGTGAGTCGTCAAAAAATAATCGGTAAGATGGATGGATGGGCATCGACCGCAGGCGGCATGCGTACCGACACAAGAGTATGTCACGCCGAGTGGTCAAGGGTAATACAGCAGCCTCGGCATACAGACTTTCAACAGGGCTAGTATAAAATGCACCGATCGCAAGACGTAAACCCTGATGGTGGATAGAGTTGAGACGGCGGAGAATCGACGGCCGTGCAGAAGAGTATACAAGGCTTCCGTAGTCGAGCTTCGACTGAACAATGGCCTGGTAAAGGTGAAGCAGGACAGTACGATCCGCTCCCCATGACGTGCCACTGAGGACACGAAGAACGTTAAGGGATCGGGCACAATGGGCAGCCAGGTAGGACACGTGTGTGGACCAGCAAAGTTTCCGATCCAACATGAGTCCCAAGAATTTCGTAGTCTCCACGAAAGGGAGAGCAACAGGGCCGAGACGTAGAGAAGGTGGAAGAAATTCCTTGTATCTCCAGAAGTTGATACACACAGTTTTCTCAGTGGAGAATCGGAAGCCGTTTGCGATGCTCCAGGAATATAGACGGTCAAGACAGCGTTGAAGAGAACGCTCCAAGAGACACGTCCGCTGGGCGCTGCAATAAATTGCGAAATCGTCAACAAAAAGGGATCCGGAGACGTCGGCTGAAAGGCAATCTACGATAGGATTGATTGCAATGGCAAAGAGCGCCACACTCAAGACGGAGCCCTGTGGTACCCCATTCTCCTGGCACTCTGACAAAACAGAGCCCACCCGTACCCGGAACTTGCGATCCGCCAAAAACGCTTGAATGAAAAGAGGAAGGCGGCCCCGAAGGCCCCATGTTTGCAATGTGCGGAGAATGCCCGCTCTCCAACAGGTATCGTATGCCTTCTCCAAGTCGAAGAACACTGCTACTGTTTGACGCTTCTTTAGAAAGTTGTTCATAATGAAGGTCGACAACGTAACGAGGTGATCAGCAGCAGAGCGGTGTCGACGAAAACCGCATTGGATATTAGTCAGGAGGCGGCGAGATTCGAGGAGCCAGACCAACCGAGCGTTAACCATGCGTTCCATAACCTTACAGACGCAGCTTGTCAGAGAAATGAGGCGATAACTGGAAGGAAGGTGTTTGTCCTTCCCTGGTTTGGGGATGGGGACAACAATGGCTTCACGCCAACTTGTGGGAACATGATCTTCAGTCCATATGCGATTGTAGGTACTAAGAAGAAAGCACTTGCCCGCAGGAGAGAGGTTCTTCAGCATCTCAATATGAATGGAATCGGGCCCGGGAGCAGAAGTTCGGGACAGGGAGAGAGCACGGTCTAGTTCCTGCATGGTGAAGGCGGCGTTATAATTTTCACGATTAAAAGAGTGGAAAGAAGGCGCCCATGCCTCCTCTACCTGTTTGCGAGGGAGAAAGGCAGGGTGGTAATGGGCAGAGCTCGAAACCTCCGCAAAGAAACGGCCCAATGCGTTTGAAACATCAGCGGGTTCCACGAGGACTGCGTTCTCCACGGTCAGGCCAGGAATCGGGGAGTGGACCTTGATGCCGGATAAACGGCGTAGGCCACCCCAAACAACCGTGGAGGGAGTAAAACGGTTAAAAGAACTAGTAAAAGCAGTCCAGCAAGCTTTCTTGCTGTCGTTTATGATACGACGGCACTGCGCTCTCATACGTTTATAATTGATGCAATTCTCCAAAGTTGGGTGGCGGCGGAAGGTGCGTAAAGCACGGCGCCGGGCTCTAAGCGCGTCGCGGCAGGCTGCAGTCCACCAAGGGACCTGGACACGACGTGGAGAAGAGGATGTACGAGGTATGGAACGTTCAGCAGCGGTGAGAATAACCTCTGTGAGGTAGTCGACCTGACTATCACAGTTGGGAAAATTCTGATCGTGAAAAACAGCCATGGAAGAATAAAGCCCCCAGTTGGCTTTGGAAGTGTTCCAACTGGTGGGACGAGGAGATGGGGAATGATGCAGGAAGTGGATGATACAAGGGAAATGGTCACTCGAGTACGTGTCAGAAAGTGCATACCACTCAAACCGACCGGCAAGCTGAGGAGTGCATATCGCAAGGTCTATGTGGGAGTAAGTATGGGTTGTGTCTGAAAGGAAGGTCGGTGCACCGGTGTTGAGGCAGACAAGATCGAGGTGTTGGAGAAGGTCCACCAAAAGGGAACCTCTCGGACAAGGTGCCGGAGAGCCCCATAGGGGGTGGTGGGCATTAAAGTCGCCTACCAACACGAACGGTGAAGGGAGCAGGTCAACAAGGTGTAGCACATCTGCCCTGGTAAGGGCAGATGACGATGGCGCCTGCCACCTCCCTGAGTTGATCAGGAGGGGCAGTTTCCACCGCCGGTAGAGGGCCAGGTGCCCGGCAGACGGAGCGACCCGGTGAAACAGAAGACGGCCGAGGCCGGCAACTGTTGGACGGCGTGACGGATGTGTCACGCCTCGGCGGGGAAGGAGAGGAACTCTTTTTCTTGTCAGCTTTTCTGGAAGAGTGACGGCGGGAAGAGGCATTTGATGGTTGGGAAGCCTGAGAACGCAGAAAATCCTCACGGACGGGTTCCTTTTTCAAGATCCGGGCATCTTGTTTAGGTGCCCGCGGTTTACTAGAGGTTGACGAAGACTGTACCTTAGAAGCAGTAGGAGGAAGCGGGGACGTGGAACGGGCAATCTTCGGGCTGGCGGATCGCACAACTGTGTCAGTGAAAGTGAAGTCGCAAGTCTGGGTACTGGAATCCTTGGTAGGTCGAGTTGAGGTGAGGACCTTACTGTGTGTACCCGCTGGGAGGACAGTGGGCTTTCGACTCGCCAACAACTTTAGAGCGGCAGATGTCGATACCTTCTCCGTAACCCGAATTTGCTGGATTACCTTCTCATCCTTGTATACAGGGCAGTCGCGAGAGGAAGCCGCATGGTCACCGTTGCAGTTTAGGCAGTGAGGGGACAGAGGTGGGCAATCCCCCTCATGGGCGTCCCTACCACAAGTGACACACTTTGCTGCATTTGGGCAATGTTCATGGGTATGGTTGTACCTGTGGCACTGAAAACAGCGCGTTGGGTTAGGTACATAAGGGCGGATGGAGATGACTTCATACCCTGACCTTCGACGGGAGGTCAACTCTGTCGAACGTCAAAAACACAGTACGAGTCGGTGTCAGTTGGTTATCGACCTTTTTCATTACTCTATGGACGGCTGTCACACCCTGGTCGGACATATAGGATTGGATGTCTTCATCAGACAACCCGTCAAGGGATCTCGTGAAGACTACCCCCCGTGACGAGTTGAGTGTGTGATGCGCTTCCACCTTGACAGGAAACGTGTGTAACAGTGTAGTCCGGAGTAGTTTCTGAGCTTGAAAGGCACTTTCCACTTCCAGTAACAATGTGCCATTGCGCTGACGTGAACAGGTTTTAACAGGGCCAGCAATTCTGTATAACGAAAGGATTGACAGAATTGAAATCCTTTCCGTCGGTGCGAGAGACAACAAGAAATTTAGGTACATTAGGCAGAGTCTTTTTTTTTGCTGAGGCGAATCTAACTTACGTTTCTGGGTCAACGTCACTAAAGAAGAGAAGGAAGTCATCGCGGAAGTGTCCCCCGTGATTACCGGCGTCTCCGATGGCGCGCTCCTTCCTAGTGGGGGCCCTCTCCGAGGGCTTACCCGCCTTAGGTGATTGTTCACACCTCAGGTCACACCTCCCGAGAACTGACGGAGGGACCAATCGGCACGTTCGGAAGGTACCAGCTCGGGTAATCACCTCTCCCTGGGCCTGGCCTTTACCAGGGGGTACGTACGTGCCCTACTTGTCTACCCGGGGCGGGGAATTACGCGTTACCCCGTCACCTGCTACGCATGATAATGCGTGGGTCGGCCTTCAGACACGCACAGGGAGGAAAGAAGAAGAATAGAGGAAGTGAAGAGAAAGAAGGAAGGAAGTGTCTCAAACGCCGAGGCGGAGACTTATGAGGAGGAGAAGAAGGCGAGGAGAGTACAAGGAGAGAAAGACAGAAACAAAGGGTAAGAAAGGAAGGAACGAAGGAAGAAAAACGACAACAAGAACTACTGTAGCTCACGAAATTTGCCCGTCTCCGGGCGAAGGCATAAACCGGGAGGGAAGGTGAAGCAGCCTGGGGCAGAAGAAAGACTGCTCCGGCTCGGGGCCCCGTGTGCGCCACACACGTACCCACAAAAGAACTGTGGGCCCCCTGGGGGGGTGTATTAAACTGACGAGTAACCAGCTCCCCACGTTTACTGTGATTTTGATAAGTAAGCTTAGCTGTTTTCATTTAAATTGCTGGGCCAATTTATAAATTTTATTGTGTGTTGTTTTATTAGTCTTCTGCTTATTGATAATAACCTTAGACGTCACGAGAATTTATGAGCTCGCCTTTAGTGTGTTTGGTAACTGTATTTTTACAGGATTGTGTTCACTTAAATTTTGGAGCCCTACTTCAGTGTGATTTTGATAAGTAAGCTGAACTGTTTACATTTAAGTGGCAGGGGGCATTGGTAAGTAATACTGTATTTACAAATTGTTGGGCACATTGTATCTGTCATTGTATTGTAAAAGAGTTCCTTTTACTAAATTTCGAGCCTCATTATCGGTAACTTACCCAAAACGTGGTTCTATCAATTTGGACTCCTGCTTTGCATCACTTCTCTGAACTATCAGCCTCTTGATTGTAACTATACATATACCCAGCCTCTCAGTTATTGTGTCTATTTCGTGGCTAGAGCGTCTCTTCGTTGCATCTGCTGTAACCAGGTTTGCCATTTATCTGCACATTTTTCATTAAGTCAGGCTGGTGTCAACGTGTACATTCTTACGAGAAAGCCACAGCTATTCGCCATGCTGCTCCCTGGAGCGCGAGAATGCAAAGCGGTGGCCGGTGGCGACGGTGAAAGTTGTGGTACCTCCTTACCTCCTGCTGGCTCTGTGTCCTCCCCCGGGCCGGCTGGACGCTAGCGTGGCGTGCGCGAACGCTTTCACCAGCAAAGTCGCTGAACAAAACGTCGTCTCCCGAGATATTACAAGCCCAAACCAAGTGGCATTCAAATGTTTGTAAATCTGTGGGACCAAATACTGCGCCGTTAGTCCTTAGGCTCACAAACTATTTACACAAATTATTGATATGGTTGACATTACTGGCCGTGAATGCATAAATTAGAAAGTTTGCAACATTTCGATCTTTTCAGAGCACTGAAATAAATTCAACGGCGAAGAAAGAACAGACACCATATCAATAATTGTAAAATGCGCCCCCAGGAACACTTGACAATTTCAATGCGGGGACGCACTCATACGATCTATCCTTTGGAGGAATACAGTATAAGCTGCGAGCAAGAGGAACTAATAGTCAAGGGGCAGTACCATCGTAGTGTGCTGCAAGTTGAGAATTTGGGTTGGAGGGGAAGCGTGCCTGGATAGTCTAATGGGTTAAGGCTACCGCTGGTCCAAAGCGGAAAATTCGGGGTGCAATCACAGGCCGGAAAAAAGATTCAACTTCGCAGTTGAATTTATTTCGGTGCCCTGAAACGGTAGAAATGTTCCGAAATTTCAAATTCGAGCTAGAAATGCCTTCGAGTTTTAATGAACGGTGAGTGAGTGGCAGAAGTGGAGCTTTTCGAATATTTCGTAAACTATATGATGTATAATATGGAAATATAGCTATTTATAGTAGATACTCTTGGCACAGAAAATTCAGGCTTCTAACATGATCCACAACGAAGATACAGGGGCCGTAAGTGCCGAGAACTCAAATGTTTGTAAACCTTATGGAACCTAACTACGGGGTCATCAGTCCCTAAACTTACAGACTACTTATGAACTAGCTAAGACTAAGGACGGCACAAATATCCATGCCCGAGGGGGGGATTCGAACCTCCGACCGTAGTGACCGTGCAGACCGTGACTGGCGCGCCGCAGTCAGTTCGGCCACCGCGGCCGGCTGCCGAGAACTGCTTAGAGGAAAGTATGGTACTGCTCTGCGAGCTCGACTTGACACACATTATACTTTTTGCATATAGTGGATGTTACCCCTGGACGATCTCGGCCTGCCCTTCCTATAACTGATCCTGTTGTCTGAAATTACGTCTAGATCCTGGAAATTACACTTTGGGACATTCCAATAGCTGCAGCCTCCTCTCTCTGTGTCAGCCCCGCTCCCAACCCTCATATGGCTCTCCATCCATACCTTCGGGTAAATAACGTTGTCGTTGCATTGCTTTACCTGCTCACTACACTATCTGAACCCAAGTGCTTTTGTAATTCTTTTGGTAGAGTAGCATCAAACCTTCTGTTATTATCTCGGTCGCAGTAAAGTTGTACTTTCCACTCTGAAGACCCGACACAAAGACGTGGAACCCTTTTAGTTCATTCAGTCGATGACGACACTTCAGAACCTAGATTTCTCAACCGATCCCTTAAGCCTTAACTGCCCTAGCGGGGTCATATTTGACCTCAAGTGTTTTCCTTTTAATGTTTCTCCCCTATGTGACGTGGTAGGGAGCTACCCGCTCATGTAATCTCAGTTATCGCGAGACAGCGGTAGTATACGGTTCGGCTGCCCATTTGTGTGTCGTTTACTGTCCAGTGGACTCTGAGATCTTATTTGACTCAGCCAAGGTAGCAGTGTAGCCCTTTAACTGTGTTGCAGTACTTAAGATTTTGAGTGATATATGTTATTTATTGTACTAATTTTGCAAGTAAATCGTACATATGTTTTATAGATCAATATAACATGGCTGGCAGATCATGTCGCCTGAAGGAATCACGAATATTTGGAAAGAAAATTTTCACGGTAATTATGATTTATCAGTAGATGATTATGATGATGAAGAAACCGACCATGACATTGGATCAGAAATATTTAGTGAAAATTCCAATGACGATCCTGATTTTGAACCAAACGAACAAGAAGATGAATCTGATACGCATTACAGTTCAGGAGATGGTGCACAATCGAACAAGGGAGATAATGATCAACCTTTTGACAAGGTAGATGGTCATGTGGTTAGAGCAGCTGAAAGGTATGTATTAAGTGCTAGGAATAAATGTATGATAAAGAAAAAAATTCTGCCTGAAGCATACACTAAGCCGCATCATGCTCTACCGAAGAGGAGTTGCCAAGTGTGTCGAAGAAATCGTGAATAAAAGCACTCGACTTCATGCTCAAAGTGCTACAATGGAGATTGTAACTTCCACTGCAAGCAATAAATCGTAAATAAATTCTGTCAAGTCTAGAAAAGGTAATTGAAAATAGTTTTTGTAACAAATTTTATATATATCCCAGCTATCTTGTCCACCCAAAATATCTCTGGAACAATAACAGCTATTGGAAAACGACTTTCACCGGTATCAATGTACGGCTGGGGCCCATGAATGTACATATTTGGAAACATTCTAAAACGAAAGCAAATGTCTTTTTAACACAAACTTGTGTTTTATAAATGGACACCCTATATTTTTTTCTTCAGCAATCAATAGGATGACATATCACATAAACAATGGCGTTGATGGCATCGCAATATTCCAATTACATCCCGAGGTATTGCGACGCGAAGTTGACGCACGCGAAATGTGCCTCTAGCACACGTCCTGAGGCATCCTGGGGTTGACGCCTGAGCCCCAGGACGTGTGCTAGCACCACATTTCGGGTTTTTCGAGCGTCAAATTTTCGTCGCAATATCTCGGGATGTAATTAGAATATTGCGATACAATCAACGCCATTGTTTATGTGATTTCTCATGCTATGGATTGCTGAAGAAAAAAAAATAGGGTGACCATTTAAAAAACCATAAGTTTGTCTTAAAAACACATTTGCTTTCGTTTTAGAATGTTTAGAAATATCCACATTCATGGGCCCAAGACGTACATTGATAACGGTGAAGGTCGTTTTCCAATAGCTGTTATTGTTCCAGAGATATTTTGGGTGGACAAGATAGCTGGGACACCCTAAGAATTTCAACAAATGTGATTCGAAAATCATCGTTTTTGTTTTCAGATGGCAAGAACCATACTTTCAGAAGTGGAAAACACGTAAAATAATATCTTTCTAATGAAAATAAATGTTTGTGTGAATTAAAAACCATAATTGTCAGAAAATTTCAAATCTTTTTAAATAATTTCTTTGTGTTTATTTCTATTTTCAGTTGAATTTGTTTAGCTTACAATATGATCATTATACTTGTATTAACTAGAAAATAAATTATATATATTGAAAAAGAGTCATTTACAATTATTTACCCCCAAAAAATTTGAGGCGAAAATGATCCCACCAGCGTATGAGAGTTACCTACATTCGCCAGGCAGTTAAGGGTTAATTGTTCTGACCAGTATACAATAAAGAAAAATTATAAAACCTTATTTTACTCCTGTAAGGGCTAGTGCAACAATGAGGGATAAAGAAGCCCTGCTTCTTGAACGTGAAGAGACTGTAGGGCGGAACTGAGTTCAAAATTAAGGCCAAGATGCTAAACTTTGCAAAATCTTGAGCTTAAGTGCGTGCTCTTGAGGCAGGTCTCCCTTATCTGCTATGCAGCGTCGGCCGCGGTCTGTCAGCTTATCTGTAGTGCAGCGCACATGCAGTCCCTCGTCAAGGGCTGAAGCGCAGCGCGTACTGCCGTACCGTAACAAACTTTGGCTCCTTAATGCAGTACACGGAAACTCTTAAAAGAAACATGAAGGAAGTACTTACCTCGCTAAGTACTCTGGTGCGGCTCCAACTTTTCAGTTTAGCTTTAGAGTCCTCGTATAAGACTTTGTAACAGTCTTCCTTAATTCCAGGTATCCGCGGAAACTCATAACAACAGTGTCTATCGGCCAGAACTGACTTTAGGCAACAACCTCCTATGGCCAACTCCGAATATTCTTGTAAATATTGTATCAGCATGCGAGAAACTTTCGCGTTTTGTACCACATTCAGTCACATTTCTATGGATTTGGAAAGCAGAAGGAATGGTCAACAGTAGCTATAATTCAGTCCATGTTTATATCAGAAAGTATGTAGTTCAATTTCTAAGAAGGTAGTAGCTCTTACAAGACTAAAATTAATATCGCTAAAACCGTTTATTTGTCATTAGTTGCAAATAATTCCCAATTTGTTGTGTCGGAATGGATCTTGCAGGGATTTAGATTTCGAATTTATAACTGAAAATTTTAAAAACGCTATTGTATAGACACCAATCACCGTAAAATATTTGAAATTATCACACTGTTTTTCAATTAATTTTGAAGGTCAGTTAACAAGTTTATACAACTTCTAAGCTTGGCGACGGGGATAAAAGTGAGCTAGATAACTGTTTACAGTCATTTTAAGCTCAGCTCCTGTTGTTTTCTAAATTGAGCTCCTGACAACAGGAACAGGAGATGGTGAACAAGCTTCCTAGTCAGTTCTTCGTACTACTCTGAAAGCTGCGTGCGTGATAAAAAAAAAAGCATGAACTACTGCCATATGTAATGATGTTGCGATGATTTCATCATCTGCAAAAGAATGATTCTCATGCTCTGAAAACTTGTTGGAAACGCTTTGTGTCTCGTCATACTGATGGGAAATCAAGTCATGCACTTTCATTACTTAATTGCAACGAAAAAGGTATAAAATTACATAGGTTATCTTACACTTTTATAAATTGCTTCTTAGAGGCAATAAACTTAAATAATCATGTGTTAGCTTACTGGTTAAGGCGCTCAGTTGTCCACCCAGGAAGTCACTTCAACTTATAAATCGTAGGTTTGATACAAAGAATAATTAAATTTTCCGTATGTGTACAGAATTCGTGTCTTTCTTACGTAAAATTTTCATAGTGAGCGAAGTTATACTGGACAAACAGAAGTCATCAAAACACCACCAGTCCACGTACATTTGTCAGTACCTGGAGGTTAATAATATCTGAAGAAAAGTCGCTTCTATGGTCTTACGAGATAATACTTCAATATTTCTTTGATACAACTTCACTGATAAGGGATTATAAAGTGTAGCCATAGACATCAACATTTTGGCGTCCATGCAACGTGGAATGCCCTAGCACCTTAATACAAGGAAACAGATCGCTAAACACTTACACTACTACTCACTAAAAGAAAATAAATTGTCACCCCTTGTGAAGAACAAAGTTTTGATTTACAGCTAGAAAAATAAACTTTATTAAAGAATCACAAGATTAATATTCTACAATATTTTTATTATATGACGAAATGATATTCGGCTGTTATTCCAGTATCCGGAAATAAATACAGAAATGAAACATAGCCTTGAAAGTTAAACGTTCAAAGATCTTAAACTTTTCTATTCAGATTATCTTAGTTCATTTTAAACATGATTAGTTTAAATATTTAGGACTAAACTGAGAGGAATTAGTCCATTGAAACTAGTCCTACATAAGACTGATAAAATGTGTAACATATTAAATATAACAAATTACGAGACTGATCCTAAGGTCAGATATAAATTGAAATACGAGTAACAAACTGTGTTGACATAACAGGAAAAACTTCAGCGTATATCGTAATTTAAGCTGTTTCTTTATATTTTCTAATCGTTTTCGTCTACATTAGTAACCATCTTCTGTGTTGTAAATCAAAAAACAATCAATACAGGTAAAATACTGAATGTTAAACATCCAATTATATAACCACGAAAGAATTTCAGGCCAGCACGTGACATTACATAAATGTACAAACCAATAAGAACAACATGAGCACAGTTCAAAAATGAAAGTAATATTTAGACAATTTGTACAAGTCATATGAAAAATATCTTGCATCAAAATCATAAACAGAAATCAAGAACACTATAGATGTGAAACAAGAATGAAGAAATATGTTTAACATTTCGATCATGATGCAAAATTGAGGGAACTGCAAACAAGGCATATGAAGAAGGCTTACATGGTAAGTTGCCCACTCTATAAATTACAAAAAATGAAATGAAATACCCAAGAGTGTCATATTCTTGAAATTGGTCAAGTGCAAATTACAGAACCATTAACATCAAAAGTTTTTATGAAGTTTTAAACACAAAATCTACGAAACTATATAGTACCACAGTTCAGGCCATCTCGCAAAGCTAAACCGATATATTAATTGTCATGTGTGACGCACCATTCATGTGGCTCAATCTCTTCGTAAATAATATCATATATAAAAAAGTATATAAACGTGAATGTCTAAACACACAATGCAGAAAAACATCAATAAAACTAGAATGAAACTTTCACTCTGCAGCGGAGTGTGCGCTGATATGAAACTTCCTGGCAGATTAAAATTGTGTGCCGGAACCGGGACTCGAACCTGGGACCTTTGCATTTCGCGGGCAAGCGCTCTACCGACTATTTTTTTTTTTTTTTTTTTTTTTTTTTTTTTTTTTTTTTTTTTTTTTTTCCTCCTTGAAAAGATTTAAATTGTCGTGAGGACTCCTTCTTCTAGAGTCTGTGAAAGAAAATGTTTTTCTGAAACTAAATTGATACTTCTTCGTCGAAGTTTTTGTTTTTAACGTTCTTCTGCGAAAGCCAAATTAAGTATAAACAGGACCTAAAATAAATAAATAAAATTGATCTCTCTCCTTCCTCCTGAACTTCTATGGATGCACATGAGCTGGAAATAAAGGGGTCTTGAAGAAGGGTGATATATCAATCACATCGTTTTATACAGGCGTTCCTTTTCCAGCACGGTGTATGCCCTCGGAGTTCGTCTTCTCGAAATTTATTTGTAGTTTACCGTTGATAATCGAATGCGAAATGTTCATCCTCTCATCTAATCAATATTTATTGCAAAACTGGAGCTTCTCTTAACACCGATTTCGCAACCGGCCGAAAATTTCAGCGCTTAATATTTCATTAAGAATGTATTGGTACAATCAGCGTTTCAGATGATTGTTCTTCTCAGAAAACAGGCATAATGCTTTTTGTAATTTTTTCTTCGAGTTAGTGTATGGTGCTGGGTCGTGATGTAGAGCCAGTAATCTTCCCTGCTCTTTTTATCGTGCGTCATGATATAGTGCACTGTGTGTCCTATTATCCAATTGACGGCATTTCGTTTGGTCATGGGGTAGGGATTTGCCTGTGGATTCAGAAAATCTGATGGTTTGTAGACATTAGGCGTTGTCCTATTGATAATCGCTAATTTCTGTGTGACCAACTGCCAAATGTCCTTGACGCTGTCACATACCAGCCTGTGTTCTTCTGTATCCGTAAGATGGCATGATGTACACAAGGGAGAGTTGACGAGATGCATGGCATAAAGTTTGTCGTTAGTTGTTATTTTCCGGTTTACAGCTTTGTACCATGTGGCTTTTACTTTAGAAGGAAGGTTGGGGTCGTGAATATTTTTCCAAATTATTGGCCAGTCGTAAACAGGATATTTTTGTTCGATGGCATTATTTCCCCTGTTTTTCATGAGTTCCTTGTAAACTTCCTTCACGATCATCATCTTCTGTCCTGTTATTGTCGAAGATAGATAGCTATATTCGACTAAAAAGTGTCTAAAATGATAAAAGCCAATAGGAATGTGATGTACATCAATTTGAGGTTGTATGCTGACAGGAGCTATTTCATTTAACAGATGGGCTGTGAGGCTGTTGGGCGACGTTTTCCATAGCTTGTACGTCTTGCACACATACAAAGATCTTAACTTATAGGTGACATCTGTGAGGTTCAGTCCACCTTTCTGTGTAGGAAGTGTGAGTGTGCTGAACTTCACTTTAAAAATATTGCCTTGGCTGACAAAGTTCCCCAATGCCGACATGATTCTGTTGGCGATGCCGTGCGGTACGGGAAAGGCTTGTGCAACATAATTAAGTTTCGATGTCATGTATACATTAACAAGCGTGGTTTTTTGAAGTTCGTCAAGGTGCCTCAGTCTGTTTTCTTGAATAACTGCACGTATTTTAGCAAGTAGTTGTCTGTAGTTTATAGCGATGGTATGCTGGATATTATTCCTGAATTCAATCCCTAAGCACTTGAGTTGGTCAACTTCTGGTAACTGTTCTAGGCTTGGCGTACATTTCCCTTTACCTATATTCATAATGCCTGACTTCCTTTTGTTTAGCTTCGCTCCGGATGCCAGTTCATACTTGTGCACGATCTGCAGAGCTTGCGCCAGTTCTTGCTCGTTCATAACCAGAAAACCAACATCGTCTGCATATGCGTTACACACTATTTTCTGGCTATTTATCTGCAATCCTTGTAGTTGTTGTGTAAGCGTGGAAAGCAGAGGTTCGATCGCAATGGCAAATAACGCCATTGACAAGGGACATCCTTGTCTTACAGAGGAATCCATCATAATCGGCTGGCTTAATTGTCCATTTATCATTATACGTGCTACGCTATTACGTAATATTTGTTCAATTATCCGCAGGAAACCCGGAGAGAACCCCACTACTTTCATGGTATTAAGAAGGTATTGATGATTAACTCTGTCAAACGCCTTCTCAAAGTCTAACGACGCTATTGCACACTTTATTCGACAGACTTCCGCAGTTGATATGATATCCCGGTATTCGCATATATTTTGTGAGATACTTCTGTCTTTACCGACACATTTTTGGTACTGGCCAGTTATTGAATTCATGATCAGTTTCATTCTTCTTGCCAGTATGCGTGCAAAAATCTTATAGTCACTATTCAATAGTGTGATCGGACGTAAATTTTCAATTCCTTTGCTTGTTGAGTTCTTTGGAATTAGGACTATAATGCCCTCCGGGAATTCTTTTGGGATGTCGACATCGCCGGTCAGAAGTTCGTTACACATACTTAGTAATTTGATCTTCAGTATAGGCCAGAACACTTGGTAAAATTCTATGGGGATCCCATCAGGTCCTGGGGATTTATTTTTAGGACTCCGTGCTATTGCATCTTTCAGCTCTTCCTCTTCTATATCCGTTGTGAGGTGTCCTCGTTCCTCCACAGTGAGTCTTCCTGTTATGTTCCTTGTCAGCTCATCCTGCATATTTTCATCAGTGGATTTATGTGACATTAGTCCCGATATATAGTTATGAATTGCGTCTTTAATTTCATTTTGTTTCGTAAGAGTTTGTCCATTAGGTAACTTAAGTTCTGTCAGGATTTTTCTACTCCCTCTCTTGTTTTCACGCATAACGTGGAATATTGACGGTTCTTCCCCGTCTATATTATTCTGCACTCTAGACCGTATTTTAAAACCTTCCGCTTGCTTCCTTTTAGAGCTAAAATTTTTGCTTTGATTTTCTGAATCCTTGTGTAATTGTCTATCATTTGTTCATCCATGGTGTACAAATCCCTAAGACATTGAAAATAAAATTCAGTCGTTTTTTTATACCAAAAGTTCCTCTGTCGTGAGTATTCAATCAGCGTTTTACGTATCTTTGGCTTCGCACATTGCAGCCACCAAGCTGTGATCGAGCTGTATGACGGTATTCTGTTCTCACATTGTTGCCAGACATTGGTGATCACCACGCGACATTCTTCATCTTGCAGATGTGAGATGTTGAGTTTCCATAAGCCTCTAGCTCGGTAAGTCTCTTATTTCTGCAAATTAATTGTTGTGATGTAAGCCGCATGATCAGAGAAGCAGGTGGGCCACACTTCAGACTGGAGAATGTGGTCCTTCATATCAGCTGATACATAAATTCTATCCAGCCTGCTGGCTGAATGACTAGTAAAGTGAGTAAACCCAGGTGCCGCACCGTGGGTATGCTCCAAGGTGTCGGTTAATTTCAGTTGTTGTACTATACGCTCAAGTTCGATGGATTTATTACAGTTCGGTATCTGATCTTTGGGGTTAAGAACACAATTGAAGTCACCGGCTAGGATAATATGATCTTTATGGTTACGGAAGAGAGGAACGATGTCACTTCTATAAAATTCCGCTCTCGCACGCCTGTTATTATTTCCGGACGGTGCGTACACATTGATAATGCGCGTGTTGTTGATAGTTGCCGCAAGTCCTCTGCTGCTTACAAGTTTTTCTATGTCTTCGACTCGAATGCCTTCTTTCGTTAGAATTGCGGTTCCTAGATCTGCACCGTTGCCAGGGTTGGTGATTGCGTTTAGCCCTGTATCGCTTCGAGATTGATATCTGATACTTCCTGCAAAAGAAGTATGTCAATATCGGCTGCGTGCGCAAAATCTTTCACGTGTTGGAGACGGATGGAAGAGCGTATCTTATTAATATTTAGCGTGGCGACTTTGAAAGCTTGTGTTGCGTTCATATTGTTACTAATTTATGTTAAAATTCGTCATATGAGGTACTGTCGGAAACATCCCCTGTTCCACTCATCTGTTCCAAGGAAGTTGTATCCATCACGCGCAGTTCATCTTTTTGCTGATCAATGGGCTTCGCGATTGTAACAATATCCGCCATTTCCTCATCTGCACTTCTGTCTTTCAACTCCTCTGCCCAGCTTTTGTGCTGGTTACTCTTCAGGGTGTCCGAGTTCGAATCTCGTATTGCGGAAGAAAGCTTTACATCGCAAGGGGGTTTCTGCTCCATTTTTCCTTGTGGCAGCTGTTCCGGTGGGATATGACACAATGAACTGTGCTGCGTGCTCGCAACCGAGGTCTTTAGTGATTCCTCACGTTGCTTCTTGCTGATCTCCTTAGCTTTTTCTCTCAAGGGACGTGCTAGTTCTTCAGCATTCTTAGCAGCAAGTCTCCTCTTCTTATTTCTTCTTGTGGGATTTCGTTGTGGAGAAGCTCCACTGTCTTCTGTAGCGACAGTTGTTTCTCGAACATGGTCTTTGGCTTTTGTGGTTGAAGCCTCTAGCTTTTTGTCTTTTTCTCCGGTCAAGTCCTTCAGATTAATATTAGACTCTGCGCTCGGTGCCGTCTGAGTACCAGCAGTAGCCTCTTCTTCTTGACGGTTTGCTACTATCGCTGGACTAGTGTCCATTATTAAACCTGAAGCCTGTTCCTCCACAAATACAACAGATGTTGGAGTTTCAGTATGCGTAGAGGGGTTCTGTTGTGAAATTTCTACAGTCTCCATAACGTTATCTGGCTCAGGTACTTCATAAAACGTGCTGACTTCGGGGGCCGCAGTTGTAGCAGGGGGTCTGCGCGCCGCGGCGGCGTACGTCACGGGCATGGATGTCAACACGGGGGCCTGTCTGCCTCGCCGGCGGGCAGCTGCGCCACGCGCCGCTGCAGGCACTCGGCTCGCACGTGGCCTGTTTTGCCACAAGCTGCACACGTCTTAGGCTGGTCATCGTACATAACTATCGCACGGTAACCACAAACCTCAATGTACGATGGAATGTGTCTCCGTAGATCGACTTTCAATTGGCGCACTCCGTTTAAAACCGGAAATTTATGGGAGTTGGACCATCTCTCGCCAACGTTACTGATAACCCTGCCATACTTCGAAATTACGTCGTCGATCTCTTCACTGGTTATTTCAAATGGAAGTTCAAATATGCGAACTGTCCGTATTCCAAAGCCAGCATGAGAGACGTAAACAGTGCCAACTTTTCCGTCACTGTATTTAAATTTTGCCTCGTCTCCACAAGATTCGACAATTTTCGAGCATAAATCAGATCGAGCTAATTTCAAGAAAACCATGCTGCTTACAATCGACAGATGGATCCCAATTATGTCATCTAGTCCTAGTTTAAATTCAGCCTCTAACCATTCCTCAACTTCGAACGATTTTGGTCGAGTCAAGTTCTTATCAAACGTGAATCTCAGGGTATCTTTCCTATCCTTTACAACCGGTTGCGTCATCACGAAATCGTTCTCATTTTCTGTACAGCACAACGAATACCGCTACAGCAAGCGCAGCGACTCACCACTCGTAAACAGCGTCGGCGCAGCGTACAGCACGGCACAACCTTCCTCCTCGCCGTCCGCCGGCAGACTAAGCCGACTGAGCTACCCCGACACGACTCACGATGCTGCCTCACAACTTTACTTCCGCCAGTACCTCGCCTCCTACTTTCCAAACTTCACAGAAGCTCTCTTGCAAACACGCAAGACTAGCACTCCTGGAAGAAAGGATATGGTGGAGACAAGGCTTAGCCACAGCCAAAGGGATGTTTCCAGAATGAAACTTTCACTCTGCAGCGGAGTGTGCGCTGGCGGAAGTAAAGTTGTGAGGCGGCATCGTGAGTCGTTTCGGGGTAGCTCAGTCGGTAGAGCGCTTGCCCGCGAAAGGCAAAGGTCCCAGGTTCGAGTCCCGGTTCCGGCACACAATTTTAATCTGCCAGGAAGTTTCATATCAGCGCACACTCCGCTGCAGAGTGAAAGTTTCATTCTGGAAACATCCCTTAGGCTGTGGCTAAGCCATGTCTCCACCATATCCTTTTTTCCAGGAGTGCTAGTCTTGCGTGTTTGCAAGAGAGCTTCTGTGAAGTTTGGAAAGTAGGAGGCGAGGTACTGGCGGAAGTAAAGTTGTGAGGCAGCATCGTGAGTCGTGTCGGGGTAGCTCAGTCGGTAGAGCGCTCGCCCGCGAAATGCAAAGGTCCCAGGTTCGAGTCCCGGTTCCGGCACACAATTTTAATCTGCCAGGAAGTTTCATCAATAAAACTATTTAAAATAATAGCAGGCAGAGAGTAGCGTAGGTACAATCAACGTCCACATCGTATTGTAAACTTTCAATGAACATGATAAGGGCAAACCATGATAACATATGTGTATAAATGACATACAATGGTTTTATTATTAAAAGAGATTCTGTACAAACATGGGAAAATAATAACTTAATATAAACTCCTATGCACTTTGTGACATGTTTAATCAAATTTGTCTAAACAATTAATGATCTTACTTATAATAGGTCAAATATGTGAAACATGTGTTTTATATGAATGTAACACCTGTAATATTTATAATTTTTTAACTCCTTAAGTTGTAGTTACTGAGCTAAATGACTAGTATTATAAACAATACAAAACTTACAATTGATATTAAACACATTACCAAACAGCCGTAATTATATAAAGTAATTCTTTGATAAGACTCTGAAACTGTAATGGAAATTTTACTAGGTATGAAACATAAGACCGGCCGCGGTGGCCGAGGGGACTGCGCCGCTTCAGTCACTGTCTGCACGGTCACTACGGTCGGGGGTTCGAATCCCCCCTCGGGCATGGATATTTGTGCCGTCCTTAGTTCATAAGTAGTTTGTAAGTTTAGGGACTGATGATCCGGTAGTTAAGTCCCATAAGCTCTACAAACATTTGAACATTTTTGAAACATAAGTGGGAACATAGGAAAAATTAAGTCTGATCATTCAGTACCAAATTCCCTCCCCTTTTGAATAAGATGTCTTACAATGTAATTGTGGCCTTCCTTTATGCTGGTGAATTGCAGACGTAGACCCACCTTTCAGGAGTTTCCAACTTTTGTGATATTCCTTCAATCTACTGCTTATTGCACTGCCTGACGCACCATTGTAGAAATCACCATAATTACACGTAATTTTGTGCACTTTTCGCGGCTGGAGTCTTATATTTACTGATATCGTGTACATAAAATCTTTTGAAAATTCGTCATCTAAATTTCCTAGCCTCAAACATATAAGGTTTCCTAAATATGGAGTTGTGCACCATTTACTCGAGTCTTGAGGTACTGAATTAAAAACAGGGTAAAGAAGAGATCTGTTGTTTCTTCATTATTTGTGGTTTGTGGAGTCTACCGAGGAAGGAGAACATTCTAAAATGATTTGCAAAGTAAATATAGACTTTTAAATGTAGAGCATAACCGTTGTTTAATGCTAATTGTCGGATGGTATTTAATTCAATTCGGAATTGTCATTAAGCGTTGGGATGGATAGTAAGCGATAAATGATATTCATAATATCCAAATATACTAAAACGTGATGCAATTCTTTTCATGATTACGATATAATTTAATCCAAAAAAACTTTGTATGTAACTTATGTGTCCAAATAAAATAATAATAACAATAATAATAATCATTCCCCTACCTAGTCTTTGCAGACGATCTCGCAATAATAGCGCATTCTCTTGAAATTGCTCTAAAAATATAATCATTTAAAAAAATTGCTGTACACGTAGGCTTGCAAATATCTTTCAAGACTGTTTTTACAACAACAAATCTAGAAATGTCCAATTTAGAAACAAAATACGGAGAATTTAAAGGGGCATCATGCTTTCAATATCTAGAGAAATTATCTCTGAAAAATTTTTAAACAATAAAGAATACAAAAAACTCGTAGAGGCTTCGGATTAATGCAATACTCTATAACAAAAAATGTTTATCGCCAAATACTAACATTAGATATTACAAGAAAGTAATTTAACCATAGATGTTGAATACCATCGAAACCTTGTCACTGAATAGGAAAAAGGATATGGAAAATCTAAAGAAAGAGGGAATACAAACAATTAGGAAATTTCTGGGACTACGTTGTAGTGAAAATCAATACCGAATACTAAAACACGAAAATTTGAAGAATGTTATAACACAGATGTAGACAGCAGGAAAAGTCGCCTTAAATTATATGCCCACATAATGAGGCTTCCAAATTACAGACTAAAAAAGAAAAATAAAGTACGAATACCTCAGTAACGGAGGCGAATGGAGCCAGAGTGTTAAGAAATGATTGGAATTAGGGATAGTTACCAAAGAAGAAATGAAGAAACACTTTTAGAAAAAAAAGTTGAAAATGAGATGTTAAACTAGAGACAAACCGGTACAAAATGAAGCGAAGAAATAAGAGCTAAATTCTCGCAAAGAATGAAAAAGTGGTGAACAAATAAAAAGAAAAAAAAAATAACCAATTTCAATTGGTGTCTTTCTTGGGAACTTTACGACTAATAATAAACGTAACAGTAAGTGTATTAGTGCATTTTTCATTAATTTAATAAAACTTCTAGACAACCCCCGTGAAGTAGATTATTAAGTTGGATTGGCGTTGATATAATAGAAGTACTTTGCGACTCATCGTAGATGATTACTAAGCTGCAGGCAGGCACGTAGAAAAGACAATCACATTTCCACAACATAACTTAGAACTTTCGGCCACAACATTTGTCAGCAAAAGAGTTCACGCACACAAATTTCCACAACATATAAACTCGGACTCTCCGGTATTTCACTTTGATAGACTTTGAGGAAATTGTCTCGTCTGAGTGGCACTTGTAATTCGTGGTTGTAGGTATCACTTAATTTAGTACTGTGCTATCTGTCAAGTTTTGGGTAAAAATCAAAATGAGATTAGATTCCCTCACATGGATCGGTGTGCACCATGATCGCAATATGATTAATGTAACACATAGAATGAACAACATTTGTCGTAATTCTTGATTTATTAATAGTAAGTTCATCTCAGAATATCCATCATCAGTGCTTAACATCAAGCACTCGTATGATGTTGCTTACGTACTAATATAGGTAAACAAAGTAATATAATTCCTTTATGTTCAGCGCTGATGATGATCACTCTGTGATTGAAATCGACTTGCTGTTAATAAATCAAGGATTACGACCAATGTTGCTCATTCAATATGCTATATTAATCATATTGCGGTCGTGGGGCACACCGATCCATGGGAGAGAATCTAATCTCATTTTTATTTTTACCCCCCCCCCCAAAAAAAAAATATATAAAATAAAAAATAAAAAATGCTTAAAGGAAACGAAGTTTTCTCAATAAGGATAAAAACCGTCTGCATCGCTACACTTGTATTTATTTTCAAAGTCGTTTTAGCATCTGCCATCATCAGACCTAAAAACCTGTGAGCTTACTATGTAAATTCAGTGTCAATAATAAAATCTCAACGTAGTGGTTTGACTTCCCTACTAAGCACCGATTTTATTATTTGCACTGAACTACACTTTAAAAGCTCAGGGGTTTTTTAATCTGATGATGGGAACTGCCGAAACGACGAAGTAAATAAATACAACTTTAGCGATCTAAACTGTTTTTCGTTCTTATCTATATCTATAAATGTGAATGTCTGTTCAGTGTACGTTTATCACGTCTGAACCACAAGACATAAAGAGCTTATCACGTCCAAATCTATATGTATTAATGTGAATTTCTGTTCGGTGTACGCTTATCATGTCCAAACGACAAGACGCAGAGACGTAAATATTTGTACAGTTACTAACTTATACCTGAGGAAGGTTTTAGGCACGGTTTTATAGCGATCTGATAGATATTTAGTAATTTGAAGAATATAACGCGAAATGCGGAACAATAATGATTCTTTGAAAATTATATTCACTCCTCTTTGAAAATGATTTTATTGGTTGCATTGTTGCTTGAGGATTGATAATGATAAAAGGGTGGAGTATATTGGGATGGAAAGTTATCAGTTTATATAAAATTCTACTTGTCTGTGTGTTAATATTTCGCTCTGCAGCGAAAACTACAGAACGCAAACGAATGGTGTGTGTATAATTGTCCGAAGTCTCCCGTTGTACACCATAGCAGTTCCATGCCGACAGCTATAAGGTGGTGGAAGATATGGTGGTTGAAAGTCGTCAAAATATAAAAAAATTTCGGACTGAAGGCCAGCGATAACATTTGCGACTCTATAGCAAGGAGGTTACATACAGCGAAACGTGATACCACAGACCATATATTTGGTCTGTGCGTGCTACAATGTTTTCAGCTCTTTCTCTGTAAGGATATGCATACGAATAAGGAAATATAAGAATGAATAAATAAAGCAGTAAAAAAGAAATTTCTTTTAATACATCTCTTTACAAAAAAATCGATTTGACGTTTCGCGCATTACATCAAGTGATCCATCTGTGATTTTATTACAATCATTATTGTTGAATTTCGTGATTGGATTCTTCGAAACGAGTGCATTTTTACCTGTGATTTCTTATAAATAGGTAAAGCAGTCAACAATCCGAAGATTGGTTTGAACACCACAGTGCTTTACTAGGCATGGTCCTGTTTGGAGGTTATAGGGGGACCTATAGTTTAACGTGGGTTCCGAACCACGGTGCTACTCGGTATTTTTCACATGAGCAATACTGCCAGAGGTGAAAGAAGTGGAAAGTGACAGATAAAACTCCTAGGACCTGGCGGGGATCGAACCCGCGACCTTTGGATTTGTAGTCTGGCACTCTACCACTGTGCAACCGAGGCGCACTTATTTATTCTCTGATAAATGTAACATATTTTTTTTTTATATATATAGAAAAAAAGGAGATGGACAGAGAGAGAGAGAGGTTAGGAAAAGTACTAATTCAGGGTTCGAATCAATAAATAAATACCCGGGCAAAGCCGGGTTTTCAGCTACTTGAGAAAATAAAATAGATTACAAGTTTAATTTAAGGCTATGAAAAGAAGTAGGAAACTCCTTTAAAAGGGGATCTCTGGGAGTTCGACTATGCAGCAGTAGCAGCAGCAGCAGCAACGCTCCTATAGAAAAGTGTCTACTCTCTCTGCTGCATCATCATCCCCTGTAAACAAGGCGGCCGCTCTCCTCCGGAATGGCTGCTGGCTGCAGCGCCCTTGACTCTCCACAATGCGATCTCCCCCCCCCCCCATCCTGCCCACCCCTTACCCCCTCCACTCGAGACGGCCACGGCTGCGGCTGCCTGCTAACAAACGCATGTAAATGCGGCGCGGTCAACTCGGAAGGGCGTCCGGCGCAATTTCCTGCGGTGCTCTGGAAGACGTCTCCCCGAGGAACAATGGCCGGGGCGGGGAAAAGTGACGGAAGAAGTACAATGCCGGCAGGGGTGAGGGGGGGTCTGCTCACGCAAACCAGTGGTTAGAGGAGAGGGTGGGGGGATTGCGCCGGCCTGCTCCCACCCCCCGGCGCGGCCAGGCTAATCGACTGATGAATATGGAAGAAGGGGTGGGGGTGTACGGCGAGGTAGCGTGGCGCCGCGCCGCGGTTATGGATCTCAAAACGGGTCGTTTACCGGGCCCCCCGGGGAAGGCCGTTCGGCACTTTGCTCTGTCCGGTCACTAATTGGCAGTTACGCCCCACGGTCGCGAGACCTCGTCCCGGTCGCGTGAGCCGTCGAAAGGGTTGCAACTACCTGCGGTATGCGGCCTGAGAAGAGATTATAAGGATTATTACTGGTGCCCAAACGTGTGAAACTTACTGAACTGTTTTGAAAGTCGAGACTCCACGAAAATGTTTGTGCTCATAAGACACAGCTTAATTAATTTTTGGTTATGGGCTGTCAGCTGTGATATGTTTCTGATTGTTGTGGTCTTGAGTCCGCAGACTGGTTTGGTGCAGCTCTCCATGCTACCCTGTCCTGTGCAAGTCTCTTCATCTGAGAATAAGTTTGGCAACCTACATCCTTTTGAATCTGCTTACTATACTCGTCCCTCGGACTCCCTCTACGATTTTTACCCCACACGCTTCCTTCTAAGTTGACAATTCCTTGATGTCTCAGAATGTGTCCAACCAATCTATCCCTTCTCTTAGGATATGCCAGAAATTTCTTTTCTCCCCGATTCGGTTAAGGAACTCCTCATTAGTTACGTGATCTACCCATCTAATTTTCATCATTCGTCTGTCACACCACATTTCAAAAGCTTCTGTCATCATTTTCTCTGAACTCCTTATCGTCCATGTTTCACTCCAGACAAATATTTTCAGATAGGACTTCCTAAAATTTAAATTAATAATGGAAGTTACAAGCTTCGCTTCTTTAGAAACGCTTTTCTTCCCATAGCCGTGCTGCATGTTATATCTTCTTTACTTCGGCCATCAGAAGTTATCTTGCTACCCAAATAACGAAATTCATCTACTACTTTTATTTTTCAGTACTTAATCGAACTCCTTCAGCATCGGCTGATTTTCTGACATTTCATTCCATTACCTTCGTTTTACTCTTTTTAATGTTCATCTCATATCTCCCTTTCAAGACACTGTCCATTCCATTCAATTGCTCTCCCAGATCTTTTGCAGTCTCTGACAGAATTACTATGTCATCAGTAAACCGCAATGCTTTTATTTCTTCTCCCTGCACTTTAATGCCCTCTCCACAATTTCTCCTTCAATTCCCTCACTGCCTGCTCAATGTATAGATTGAACAACATCGGGGAAAGGCTACAACCCTGTCTTACTCCCTTCCCAACCTCTGCTTCCCTTTCTTGCCCTTCGACTCTAATAACCGCTGTCTGGTTTTTGTATAGGTTGAATATAACTCTTCCCTCCCTATATTTTACACCTGCTACCTTCAGAATTTGGAAGAGTGTATCCCAGTCGACATTGTCAAACGCTTTCTCCAAATCGACAAACGCTAAAAACGTAGGTTTCCCTTTCCTTAGCCTATCTTCTAAGATAAGTCGTAATGTGAGTATTGCATCTCACGTTCCTACATTTCTCCTAAATCCAAACTGATCTTCCCCGAGGTCGGATTCCACAAGTTTTTCCATTCGTCTGTAAATAATTCGTGTTAGTATATTGGATCCGTGACTTATTAAACTGATAGTTGCTTTCTTTGGAATTGGAATTACAATGTTCTTCTTGAAGTCGGAGGGTATTTCCCCTGTCTCATACATACCTGGTATGAAAGATGTATGTTTCTGATTATCGTCTATTATGTGAAACAGTACACGAAATAACTTAGACCTCGTCGCACGTCAGTGGCGAATATAGCATATATTTTCGGGGAGCAGAGGACTAGATTTATGTACAGATAAATTAAGTAATTTTAAGCAGGTACCTTATATTCCGTATCAGCTTTGCTGTTCACATTCAGTAGATAATTTCCGGTGAAGCCTCTTTTACTTTACTGAGAGCAAGTTTTGTTATTGTTGACATTAAATATATAACTACTTAAAAAATGGCACCAAAACATGTACTATGACTATTTACCAAGGCGATGCGTTCACACATTATTCAGTAACGCAATTCAGATGTCGTACTTATATTTTTCTCTCTATTTCACCGCTATATACGCAACTGCTGCACATTATGTAACAAACGTTTCAGAAATTACTGAAACTAATTGCCTTATTTTTATACATTTGGAAGTACATATTACACCATAACTGGTTTCGAGCAGCCTAGTAGCTCATCATACATTGGTACATACGTTTATACAATCACTGCTTTTTTCATTGTTGCTTTGTGAGGGCTGATGAGTATAATTACGAGATTCGTTACAAATACGTCCACTAATTTATTTCGTTGGAAAACATTCCTGATAGCGCTACACTGCACAAATATTTCATTAGAAGCGACTCTAACGTCTTTTACAAACAGTAAAAACACCAAAATTATGATTAATAAAAGTTTCATTATGTAATAGTTTTAACCTCGACATTATGTTACAAAACATGTGCCTTTGTTACTCATACGAATAATACAACTTTAACAGTCACTGGCACCACTTTTACATTATTAGGTTTTCAGCTGCCTAGATACTCAGATGCAAAACATATTCTTTTTATCTCATATGATCAATACAGCTTCTGCGGTGGGTCGTCACTTGTAACATGTATACTAATGTCAAACTACTGTAAAGGTTTATTCAGGGTGTTACAAAAAGGTACGGCCAAACTTTCAGGAAACATTCCTCACACACAAAGAAAGAAAATATGTTATGTGTCCAGTCACACTTAATTTCCATGTTAGAGCTCATTTTATTACTTCTCTTCAAATCACATTAATTATAGAATGGAAAAACACGGAAACAAAACGTACCAGCGTGACTTCAATCACTTTGTGACAGGAAATGTTCAAAATGTCCTCCGTTAGCGAGGATACATGCATCCACCTCCGTCGCATGGAATCCCTGATGCGCTGATGCAGCCCTGGAGAATAGCGTATTGTATCACAGCCGTCCACAATACGAGCACGAAGAGTCTCTACATTTGGTACCGGGGTTGCGTAGACAAGAAATGAAAGTCAAGAGGGTTGAGGTCAGGAGAGCGTGGAGGCCATGGAATTGGTCCGCCTCTACCAATACATCGGTCACTGAGTCTGTTGTTGAGAAGCGTACGAACACGTCGACTGAAATGTGCAGGAGCTCCATCGTGCATGAACCACATGTTGTGTCGTACTTGTAAAGGCACATGTTCTAGCAGCACAGGTAGAGTATCCCGCCGGCCGCGGTGGCCGAGGGGACTGAGGCGCTCCAGTGACGGTCTCCACGGCCACTACGGTCGGGGGTTCGAATCCCCCCTCGGGCATGGATATTTGTGCCGTCCTTAGTCTCAGCTAGTTCATAAGTAGTTTGTAAGCTTAGGGACTGATGACCCCGTAGTTAGGTCCCATAAGTTCTACAAACATTTGAACATTTTTTTTTTAGTATCCCGTATGAAATCATGATTACGTGCTCCAGTGAGCGTAGGTGGAAGAACATGAGGCCCAATCAAGACATCATCAACAATTCCTGCCCAAACATTCACAGACAACCTGTGTTGATGACGTGATTGCACAATTGCGTGCGGATTCTCGTCAGCCCATACATGTCGATTGTGAAAATTTACAATTTGATCACGTTGGAATGAAGCCTCATCCGTAAATATTAAAATGAGCTCTAACATGGAAATTAAGCGTCTCCGGACACATGTCCACATAACATATTTTCTTTCTTTGTGTGTGAGTAATGTTTCCTGAAAGTTTGGCCGTACCTTTTTGTAACACCCTGTGTATACAGTTACCAGAAGGATACGTTAGTGACAAAAACTTCTGGAATAAACCTCAAATTATTTTAACACGTTGTTGATTACATTACAGAGAGATAGATTACGACATGGTAGATGGAAAAGCAATAGATCGTAAGGTGAACCACCGGACCCATCTCACGTATGTTACAGAAAATACCACTTTGCCCTTTCAAGATAATAACTTTATGGAACATAATTCTATGTTTGACATAGACGTATTCAACCGTCCTCTTCCAGATATAGTAGGTCTGACCAAGCCAATGAATGGGGAAACCTCACTAAATTGGGCTTCTTGACATGATGTGATCATCAACAGTTGTCTTAAGGACCGGTTACGTCCAGTTTCGACCAAAATATCTATCTGTTTCGGCCGAAGTTTCGTTTCGACCAGAAATCAGCCGAAATTAGCCTTCTTGAACTTATTGATAAAGTCCGATCGCGTTCTGGATAGGTTCATTCAACAATAACGCTTTACTTCAGTTGATGGCTCACCGCTTAACTGCTAGAGTCACTCCTCCCGCGTAAAAATTGTGGCTACTTTGTTGTTAAGCACAATATAAAGCAATCGTACCTTACAGCGCTGTGCTCGCTCGGTTAGCTGTGTGGTCTAACACACCGCTTTCCGAGACGGGGAGACGTACCGGCCCCGGTTCGAATCCGCCGGGCGGATTGACGAAGGGGTTCGGAGTGCCGGCCAGCCTGGTTGTGGTTTTTAGGCGCTTTTCCACATTCCACTAGGTGAATATCGGGCTGTTACCCAAGTCCCGCCTCAGTTACAAGCAAACATTTCGTAACACTTTACACTTTCACACGTATAACACTATACGCAGACATTTGGGGTACACATTTCCTCCCGGGGGGCATGGGGTGGCGGCAGGAAGGGTATTCGGCCACCCCGTAATTACTAAGATGTCAAATCCACATTAACAAGCCGACCTTGCAATGTGTGGGGAAACGGCTAAAGAATAAGAAGAAGAAGTGAAAAGAAATACCTTACAGTGATGTACTGTGTTAGTAACAATTTAACTTAATCCGTATCGTACGTAATGGAACGCGATATAATATTGTTACGCTGAGTCTTCTTGAAAGCGAAGAGGTTTCTTTAATAACTAATATTTGTTTAGGAAACATTGATGATTTGGTACACACCTTTTCCAGTTCAGTTTACGTAAATTTATGCCGACAACCATTATACTGTTAGTCGGAACTGTGTATTTTTCGATATATATTCTGCAGCACTGATCGAACCTGCTATGTATTGACGGATGCCACAAAGGAGATATATGTAAAATGGTCTGTCTACTGCAAAAAACGGAAGTGAAGATGGCAACATTAAGCTAGCGCCTTCAACAACAAAATCGTGAAATGAATGGGACCGGGATCACATCGAACAATCCTAAATTACGTTTGAAACAGAAGAAATTCGACTTAGGTTTTTAAATAGTCCTTTAGATTAGGAGCCTAAAGGTTTTAAACTCTTTTCACTATTTACTTAGCGTTATAATGGTGGAGTGCCTTTTCTCGTGAATACAGAATGTACCCGCAGTTGTTATTTTGTTTTATGAAGCTCTTACTTATGGGAAACTCGTAATTTCGAGACTCGAAATATGCAGACTCCACTGTGTCGAGTTCAGTTTACTTATTGTCTAACTTCTTTTAATTTTTCATTATTAGGTAGAAAATGTCAGAACGAGGAGGAAAAAATCCAATTTTGAAGTACATAAATAAGAACACCGTGGATCTGTCTGAACCTGTTCGCCTTCCATGTCATCCTCTACGGACTTCTGATTAGCCTTACACACACACACACACACACACACACACACAAGAAGGCTTGGTACAGGGAGGGGATCTTGTGAAATGTGGATAAACTACTTATTTGTGATGTAAAGTAAATTACACAAATTTTTACTTAATTACGCAAGTTTCGGTAACCTTTTCGGTTTAGGCCACAAATCATGCTTCGGTAGGAAACTAGTTGAATGTAATACTTGCGTCACCAAATGGGCTCACCGTACTTAGATTGATGGTGCCTTGTCATTATATAAGATGGTCACAATTCAAGTTTCTATTGAATATTTTTCTTCATAACATGATTTATTAAATAGTGTATATATATATTGTTGTAGTTACCTCAATTAAAATTATGCAAGTCTATCTATTTTCTTTTTTAATGAACCCTTAAACTCCGAGGGGCGCTTCCCCAGGTGGCGTATTGGGGAATGCTTTCCAGATATCGGTAGCAGGAGTAAAATCAAATCAAATAGCTCCCGCGAACCAACAGGCAGCTGCAGTGTCTGACTAACAGTGAGCGACTGCAAACAGCGACTGAGCCAGAGTTCAAATGTTCAAATGTTGGTTAAGCTTATGGGACTTAACTGCGGGATCATCAGTCCCTAAACTTACCAACTACCTTATACTAAAGACAATACAAACATCTATACCCGAGGGAAGATTTGAACCTCTGTCTGGGAACGACGTTGCGCATCGGAGCGTAGCACCTCAACGCGCTCGGCCACTCCACCGCGGCTGACCCAGAGTGGTCGACTGATGTAATATGTGGGAAGCAACGGGAAGCTACCACATCACTCTTCCCAAGGCGTACTTGACATGGTCATCTATGTGCAAAGTACTGATTCCAGTTCGGATCTCTGGGAAGGAGACAATTTAAAACTAAAAGGAAAGCGGAAAATCTAACGATTGGTACATGGAACGTTCGCAACTTGTTACAATCCGGACGACTGGAAAATGCAAGAAACTAGATGGTGCACAACAAACTAGATGTTCTTGGAATGTGTGAGGTGAGATGTGGAGTTGCAAAGTGATGACTACAATGTATTTTATTCAGGCGAGGAACAAAACGGAGTGAATGGAGTAGCTATCATGGTATAGAAGAAGGTACAACAACAGGATAGTGAAGGTGGAATACAAAAATAGTAGATAGCTGATGATGAGATTGAAAGGTCACAAGAAGTACTGGTACAGATCTACATGCCAACCAGCCCGCACAGTTACGATGAGATTGACGAGTGCTACAGCAGAATTGAATCGCTGGTGGAGAGAGAGAAGAAAATGCCGTACATCACAGTAATGGCAGATCAGTACGCGGTGGTTGGCAAAGGAGAGGACGGAGAAGTGGTTGGAAACTTTGGACTGGGTAACAGAGACGAAAGAGAACGATAAGATTTTGTCACGAGGACTCATAGGTAGTTATAAACAGGTTCTTAGAAAATCAAAAAGGAAAACGGTAAACGTGGACATCGAATATAGACAATACCAGATCGATAACATACTAATATAGAATTTGAGGACTTCCAAGGCTTATCCAGAGGCAGGTACAACTTTGTTGTAGCAGAGGAGCACTTTAGATTGAAAAGAAAGTTTGTAGGTAGAACGAGGGAGGTTTTCAACGAATGCTCCAAAGAAAAAAAGAATAACTAACAACTAGAAGAAGAACTGTGAAGCAAGTGTAAAATTAGAGGAAAGACATAGGAAAGAAATGGAAAGTGGGACCAGTTCAGAGACACCCTAAAAGCAAACAGTAAAGAAGTTGTTGGTCTGGTCAAGAACAAGCAGAGAAGGAAAGCATGGGTTACTGACGACATGATCTTGATGAAGGCAGAAAGGAACATGGAAAGATACCCAAATTGATGACGGAGAAAGGCGATACAGAAGAATGAATAAGAAGCTGAGAATAACTGATCAGACCAGGGAAAGATAGACGAGAGAAAGAGGGCAAGTACGGAAAGATGTTTATAGTAGCCAAGGAAATTGTATTTCAGGGAAGAAAGAACAAAACCAATATAAAGGTAGAAGGGAAAGAAAGTACTCTGTGAAGAGACCCATATGCTGTTTAGGATATATGATAAGAGACCCTTCGAGCTGCAGATGGAGAAGGAAGATAGTAGTAAAGAAGTAATAGATTAAAACGTGGTGCATGATGGGGCGGGTTTTCATGAACTTTACTGTTTATGGTCCTCATATCACATGAACTACATGGTGTACTGTGATACAATTTCTAATGTACATTCAGCTGTACGTGAGTAAAAATTTACTGTAAAATTTATCGCGATTACAAATTGAAATTACAAATTGTAACGTCATACCGAATGCCGTAGTTTTAATATATGAACACTAGAAAAGTAGTAAGCGAGAAATTTTCTTCCTTTCATAATTTGGTTCTCAGGAAGAGAATGTATAATAACGGTTGGAAATTATGTTTAAAGTTTGTTGCAAGTTGCTCAGTACTCTGACTCTCATACAGTTTATGAGTAGAGTCTATTCTCACTATGTGGCAGGTTTTGAAACACCTACTGTTCATGACGTTATATCTCGTGAACCATACATCGTATGTGGTTCTTCCCGCTACAGAAATTGTTTACCTCACGGTAAGGAATATGTGTACCAAATTTCTTTGTTGTCTAGGAGGAGATTTTCACATCGTCACGTGATGTATCAGTTTTTCACGCATCTCACTGTTTGTTGCGTCATGTCTCCTGAAATTTGTGTTGTTCGTGAACCTCACACTTACGGTAACCATCCTCTTGGTTTGAAGCTCAAGTGTGAAAAATTTCATAAAGATAGGAACAAAACTGTATATTTTAATGCAGTTCATACACATATACACATGGACACTCTGCTTTATATATATATAAACACTAGCTTATATGTCTGTGCTTCGCAAAGGTTGTTGAAGGAGGGCCTGTGTGTATCATGGATTTTTAGGGTTCCGGACCCCAGTCAGTAAAAATAGAATCCTTGTTGGATCGCTCTGTCAATAGACTCAGTTGTCCTAGCCAACATGTCAAATGTAAGTAAAAGTCATTGTATCTTCACAAAGTTTTTGATACAAAATGTGAAACGTGCCAAAATAAGCAAAGAAATATCGTTAAATACACAAAGCGAAATCAGTAACACTATGTTCAATGTTTGTTGGTATTCGTAGACATAAGATTGCTTAATTCTGTCATGGACGTTCGCTTCCTTGTTGTACTACCCAATACTTATTATGCAGCAGCGGTGTTTATTAGTTCTTTAGTGCACTACAGTGCCTCTATCGCTTGTTTGCTGTATTACACAATCCATACTTCAAGCATAACCTACATCTAAAACAATTTCCCTGATTCCACTTTTATTAAACGAAGTTGCTCTATGCAAATTCGCAAAGTAGTTTAGGACATTAAATATTTCTAACAGATGTACATACAGTTACTGAAAACACTTAAGATTGCGATGTATCTTTTTTCCCGTGATCTGATTTTGATGAAATCATGTTTCCCCAATCTTAGCTCAAATATTCTGTGAAAACTGCATGGAAATGTGTCAGTAGTTTTTTTTTTTTTTTTTTTTTTTTTTTAGTTTTTTTTTTAAATACGTTTGTGAAACGTTTTAGAAATAGGCATACCTTCATGAATATGATGTAGCCAACGTCATACATCTGTTATACTCGCCATTTAAAACATTTAACATTTATTTCATGATCATTCATATCTCTGACGATGGGCTGAGACATGGAAAGCTGAAATATAATAAGTAATAAGTATTTCCATAATGAAGTAGAAATGTCACTGAAAACAATTATTATTTTTACAGTTGGCTCTCTTTTCGTTCGATGCGCTATTGTCGCTCCAAGCGTGAGTTTTAAAACTTCCATAGCAGTGTACATATACGTTAAACTGTGATATCAGTATGTAACTATATGTATTAAACACGACGAGGACTGTATCAGTTTTATATTCATTGCGTTTTATCATATTTCGTAGAACATAGCAACCAAGAAAACGATTTTCAGAAATATGGTAAATTTGAAAAGTCACGAGTAAGTAGTATTTTCAATGGGTAATAATCCGATCACTGCCCCGAACTTTACACGAACACCCCCAGCGCTATCTATTAGTTCTTTGCTGCATTACGCCGTTCTTTCCAAGCATGAAATACACCTACAACTTCAAATTACCATATCTTTTAATTTCCTGATCGGATTAGGATGAAATGAAGCCTATATGTTGCCCCAAGGTATTCTCTATTTATCTGTGATACCCCCAAAAATGTTCAATTAGTACCTTTGGCGATTACTCTCTACAAACAGACACATGTGATTGCTTCCAGAGAAATGTTTAAATTGTGATATCTTACTTTTTCTGATTCGATTTTGTGAAATGAAGCGTTTCTGTACTCGCAAGATACCCTCACGTCTCCTGTGAAAAACCCCTGAAAATTAGTCTATTAGTTTTGGAGATGAAAGAGAAAGATAGGCATGACGGTTGTTGAAAAACGTTAAATTGTGATGTTCTTCTTTCCGTGATCCGATTTTTATGAAACAAAGTCTGTATATTGTCCCAAGATACACTGAAGTTACCTGTGGAAACCCCATGCGTAGTCTTGGAGAAGTGGTTTCTAATAGATGAACAGACAGACAAGACGGTCTATGAAACGTGATTCTATTTTGATGAAATCATGCTTAGATCCTGAACCAATCTTCGCTCATGTTTCCTGTGAAAACCGCATCGAAATTCGTCCAGTAGTTTCGAAGATTGAAGCGAACAGCGAGAGGCCTACATTTACATATTTATTATTAGTATATATATGTTGTACAACTGTAAAATTTTACAAGAATATATTCATTTTTATAAGTGCTGTATGTCCGTAAAGTCTGTTGCAAATATGGTTAGTAGTAAAGAAGTAATAGATTAAAACGTGATGCTTGATGGGGCGGTTTTCTAGGAACGTTACTCCTTACGTCCTCATTCCTCATGAACTACGGTCGTACTGTGATACAATTTCGAACGTACATTCAGCTTTAAGTGTGTATTCTGTCTGCAAAATTTCCTGCGAGTACGATTGATAGTGTAGAACTTACAAATTGTAACAATATACCGAATGCCACAGTTTTGCTCCATGAACAGCGGAAAAGTAGTAAGCGAGAAACTTTTTTCCTTTCAGTATTTTGATGTGGTTGTCTCCGAGAGAAAGTTTAATAAAGGTTTGAAATTATGTTTAAAGTTTGTTGCAAGTCGCCAAGTACTGTCATTCTCATATAGTGTATTTATAAAATCTCATCGAATTAAGTAGCAGTTTTTTGCGATTCCTATTGCTCATGACGTTATATCTCCTGAACCATAAGTTATATGTGGTACGTACTCCTACAGCAATTGTTATTTACGTAAGGAATGTGTACCAAATCTGGTTGAAATCGGTAAAGTGGTTTCAAAGAAAATGTGCAGCATTGTCGTTTGACGCAGCAATTTTTTGCGCATCTCATTGTTCATGACGTCATATTCCCTTACGTATGTGTCGTAGGTGATTCTTACCCTGACAGCGATTATTGGCTGATATTAAGGAACATGTGTACCAAGTTCGGTTGATATCGGTCCAGTAATTTAGGAGGAGATGTGGAACATACATACATATATACACACATACAGCCCCTTTTATAAGATGTAATATTGCTTTGAGCGTTTTAGTGCTTAATTTTTCTATACAGTTTATTTTCTCTAAGAAAGCGAAACCGAATGCGCATAAAAATAACGTGAAAAATAAATTAAAATACCATCCGAAGTGAACGATCGGTTACATTTGTCAGGCGTCCCCACAGCAGCTCGATGTAAACAGTTCCGCGAAGCCAGGCCTTCAAAGTCCACAAACACTCCGCACTTTGTCAACAGAGGACATTCAGGACCCCGCCGATGTAAGCACTGCCGCCGCCGCCTGGCAAGCGTCCCGATATACTACAGGACGCGCAACTAGTATTGATTATATCGGCCCACACACTACATGTCCAGAAATAGTCCTCACTGAATTCTGCTATATGATTCCGGTACAATTTGTATACAATCTGACTTGTATTTTATTCCTGCTATCTATAGAATTGTCAAGACTGTGCTCCCGTTGAGTCAAAAGCCTTCAGAAAATTTATGGAAACTATTTAAAGGTTTGACTTTCCTTAATGTAATTTGTATAATAACTGTTAGGGGTCAATATTGCTTCCTGTGTTTCTACACTGCTTCGGGAGCTGTTTTTATACTCTTCCTGGTAGTGGTTTCGAAATATGAATTACTGGACTGATAGTTCAGCAATACACTCGGGTAACAATTGTTATGGAATAGTGACATGCACAGATAGGAATGTCAATCCAATTCAGGCCTCGTGCAGGCGGAAGCTAAGAGTTCTACAAGGCCCTACACACAGTAGATTGGTGTGAGGAAGGAGGACGTGGTGGCTGCTAGGTTGCGCTGAAGATACTGCGTTCTGTAAAAGCTGCGTTTATTAGTTCACGAAAAACTATTATACAATCGTACAGCACATAATTCAGTACATATAAGGTCAAATATACTGAGCTGGGTAAAAAGCTGTTACATTATGAACAAAGTTTCAATACATTTCCCATTTGCTATAAAGATAAACCTACATTCCTGTAAACTAGCACTGCTGTTGACCAATTTGAACCAAGTTTGAACTGTCTTTCTCATATGGATAATTTTATGTCGCTTGCTAAGAGTGGGCTCACCAGAGAATTTATTCATGACAGATCTTGGACAAGTAACAAGAAATTTTGTTTATAGTCAAGTTTTGGATTAGATATGAATGGTACGAATGTTTCACACCATTTGTATTTTGATTACTACCTTCCTTTGTTTGGATGCAGCAATTATAATTTTGTATCATGCAACGCAAACTTATTTCTTACATATTATCCTATAAATATAACATTTAAGAAACGAAGGTGGACGAAGAAAGAAGGGATAGGATAATTACTAACTCAAGGTTTTAATAAATAAATAAATACCCTGACAACGCCGGGTTTTCAGCTAGTAAGAATGTATAGCTAAAACCTGTGTTTGACGTGTAGAAGCTAAAAAACCGACTTTGTCTCTCATTATTGTCTCGCCTGCCTCGGGTCCAAATTTCGCGGTTGCGCTTAGGCATGTGTTATTCATTTTGATTTAAAAGTGTTACTTAATTTGTGAATCGTGCTTTTGTGTGAAAATATAATCATGAGTCTGCTTAAAAAAAGTTTGAGTGATAATCATTAAGAAGGTCATTTGTCCTTGACATGAAATAGATAGTATTTGTACTGATTACCGATTATACTAGCAAGTGTTTTTACAAAAACGACACGGGACCTTGAAAGTTTCATTACGATCGACCGTCACAGTAAACGTTGAGAATTTAATGCCAGTTGAAATTGTTAAAGTAAAATGCGATAAACAATTTGTAATAAATGAAGTGATACGTGGTAATACTCATTTTTCACAGTAAACTGATCATAAAGAAAATCTCTGATATCGTGATTATCATTTGTTATGTGGGAAAAAGAACTGAAAGAACCCCACATCATTTAATGTATTTCTCTCAAGCGCAATGAAGATAACATTTTACGCTTAACTTACTGGACGCAGCTGTAGTATTTCGTGTGGAATGGATAGATTCATTTTGGTCCACTTTAGGTTGGTGACGTTGGAAATTAGCGATTGCCTTTTAACAACTCGAAATTTAATTGCAAATAACGCTTGAACCATTCATCCGAGTCGAAAACTGATGTAACGGATTTGTATGAGAGAAAATACTCTACATCTATCGTCTTTTGTGATTTTTCCATATTTCCAACCGTTCCAGTTATATTTGCAAAAATAATGGCTATTTTACACTGTCTGTAGAGTAAAACTACTGGGAAAAGTAAAAGAAAACGTTGAATACAAAATAACAACAAAAGCTATTGTAAGATGAGGAATAAATTATTACAAATATGGGCAGATAAGCTCTTAACTTAGAAATAAATAATAAATCACAGTGTTACGTTCACATCAAATCTGAAAAATATACAGTGTCAGAAAAATTAGGCGCATCTCAATAACCAACGATATTTTTAATGTTTTCAAAAGTTAAGGTTTACTATATCTGAATAAAGCAAAATTAAGCTTGGTTATTTCATGCGTTTTGAGCAAACTATCTCTTCGATGATAGCTTTTTACCTAACGCTATCATTTTGGAATTTACGGATTTATTACACTTGTTATATCAATTTATTATGGAAATGTAGTCAGATATCATAACCCTTCACAGTAACTCAGCAATTTAAAGTTGCTTGATATGCCCCTCCTGTACTCATGTTTATGTAACTAATGTTCATTTGCCTACTTTTCCAGATTTCAACTATTTTGAGCTGAAGATTGTTTCACGTTCTGTGATCGCGAAATGGACTTACAGCAACGTCGATTCAAGCGAAGGTTTTCCTACCGTTATAATAACGCAGTTAACGCACCTGTTCTGCTAATTCTATAAGGTTCATTTATATTTTTTCTAATTTTTGTGTAGGATTACTTTCTCCAGATCAAAGCATTTTGATTGAATAGACATTATGCCACTGAGGTATCTGACGTTGCCTACATTATTTGCAAACGCTAGAATCAAAACATTTTTCAAATTAATTAGTAATTTATCTTTATTTTATATTTCATTATTGTTTCGCAAAATGATAGCCCACACATAGAGTGTTTGACTGTGATCACAGGTTCAAAGTACTATTTGCAGATAATGTACTTGTTAGCCATGAAAGGAGACTTATACAGTTCGACCCAGAGACTACATCATGCCATGTGTGTTGAACAGAATCGTACATAGCTCAACCTGTGTTTGTCCAATACTACATAGTTTGATCAACACATGTAGAAAACGTATGAAACAAGAAGACAACTTTAATTCACATACTTAAAATCAGGCATATGACGCAATGAATAGATAGTATTTGAAATCTTGAAAGAATGCTCAGCAGACAGTAAAACGTTGGAAATGATTAAAGAGACCTTGAAGTATCCAAAATCTAAAGTTAAATTTATTGGTGCACTTTAGAGCTATAAAAAATTACAAATAAAGTTAGATACACAAGTTTCCCAAAAAGTGTTAAATGTGGACAAACGGGTGATCTGTTGGTTTAAAAGCAGGTATCGTATACGTCGTTCCATAATAGACGTCATAAGTGGCGTTGTAAGGGGAGCAGGCCCTTTGCGCTCCTGTTACCGTAGTGGTGCGCGTTGGCCTTCCAGTTAAAGATCTTGAAAGATAGGGATAGCGTTCCGAAGCAGAGCTGTCAACAATTACGTGATACTAAACATAGATTTAATGGGTTTATTTTAGTAGGTTTGTAATCAAACAAAATGGACACACGAAAATTTGTGTCAGGTCCGGGATTCTAAGCTGGCTTACTAGGCATTTATGCTATCCCTCGTACCACCCAGGGACTCGGACTACACACACCTGCACGGACTACTCAGGCACGTCTCATGCCTAAGTTAAGTACCCATTTGTCCTCCTGCTACTTGTGTAGCTTTCTCCTTGGTGCTGATGACCACACAGTCCGAACCTGTTTCTTAGGGGATCTACCGCGTGTCCTTCAAAGGGGAGCGGAACCGCAGGATCCACTTCAGCGCTATGTTCTGGATGTCCTGGAGTCATTTTAACTGCGTCTTTGACGCTATGCCCCATGCCGTACACCCATGTAGCATGGTGGACTGGGCTGTCGCCTTGTAGAGCCGCAGTTTCGTGGCTGTGAGCAATGTCGTACTGAGAAAAAAAGAAACTAATGCCTTCGTCATTTGGAAGCATTTTTGGCGTTTATTCGTGATGTATGTTGGTTTAGTAGTGGCGTCTGGATACTCTCCAAGATGATTCGTTCCGAAAAACTAAGTAAACATCACGGCCATTACACAGCCAAATATGACTAACGCCAGATATATTGATGGTAAATGTCAGTAATCTGTAATCACGGTTCTACTGCGAGCTTCAAAAAGTTCTATGGGCCTGTAAAATCAAGGAGTGAGAAAAAGTTAATAATTATGTTAAACTAGGTAGGGCTACAACGTCAGTAAACTGTTTGACTTTTACAGATGACATCGTAATAACAGATGACAACTTAGAGATTTCAAATAAAATGGCAGAACTGGTAAAAGAAACAGCGGAAATAGCCAGTCTGCAAGTATCATTAAAAACTACTGACTATATGAGCAATGAAGGAAAGTATCCAAGAGTATTAAAAACGACCTATGACTGCAGCAAGAAAACAGATAACTTTAAATTTCTTGGTGAAACTATAAACCATGACAATTTAAAAAGCAATTAAAATACAGCTGAAGGATGAAAACAGCTTACTCGAAGCTTAGAAATCTATATATACAATAAGAAATGTTTATCTGAAGATATAAATTGAGGTATTACAGTTGTGATATCAAAAGTTGTGAATGGTGCAGTAATACTTCATTAAGGCGGATAAAAAATGACTTTAGAAGATCTTTAAAAAATTGCGAAAAATTCGAGGCCAAACGAAGAATTTGGATGGAGAGTGCTTTCTAACGTCAAATCAGGAACTAAATGAATTTTGTCATAAAATTACTGTCGACATCTGGAGGAGATAAGTTACATAGCGAAACAGATATCATACGTGCATCAATGGGTGCTGTGGAACGAGACGTAGAGGAAATGCATAATGATCATGAGACCATACGAAATCAACAACAGCAACAAACATGTTCAAAGATTCTCAAGAAGATCAAACGATCAAAAACTCTTCAACCAAATGGTCAGAGAAGATGAAACTAGTTCATTCCCGAAAAATTAAGGCGTTCTGGAGAAAGCCCAAAAAATAGTTATCGTAGTCCTTAGTTTTCTTGTATCGTGTAAGTAAACAAATAAAATAAAGAACTAAAGAAAAACATCATCGATAAAACATACTACAGACATGATCTCATGAAGACTGCTCAATTTACTATTGTCTATCGAGCCAGTTAATTTTGTGTCAATTTATTGTCATGAAATTGAAGGTTGCTTTTCTCAAAATTTGGTAAGTAGTGAGCCATATTTTCTTATAGTTGTGTTTTGCTCATAGAGAAGCGACGAAGGTGACAAGAACAAATTTGTCGTATCTCAGGTACTTCTTTTGTGAGATGTACGTAGACGACGCCTAGGGTTAGGCCAACCTGCGAGACACAGGAGAACTGAGGGTGCCGGTTGGATGTACGTAGTTTGGCTGTGATACACAGGAGGCCGATATACAGGGATTTCAGGAAACACAACCTTGGTTCACCTCCCGTGCACTTGCAACTTTAACAGCTTTCAACTCGGTTTCTGTGTAGATGAATTATACACTCCCTTATATATTTTGATTTCGTTCAAAACAGGAAACAGAAAGTCGACACCGTGTTTCTGATCGCGATTTCGAGTGTTTCTGGGACACTGAATTGTGTTGCAGTATGCTACTTGTAGTCTGCTGGATTTTCCTCGCAGTCAGAGATTCTATATTTGTTTGTATTTTAGATCCGACAGAAGTTGCTTTCGTTGCATAGTCTTGTAAGCAGCTTCTTTTAGATAAATTGTTCTCATTTTCTTTTATTCAGTTTCTCTCATTGAATGGACTACTCCATCTTATCAGCTGGAAGCACAATTTTTAATCAACTTTATTACGTAATGACTATGTTTTTACGAATTACATGGTGTGTAAAATTGTATTTTCGATTCTAGGAGGTACACTGATTTTTGGTAACATGTATCATTTGCAGTACCTACCTATTAACTACATTTTCGCAAGTACTTTTGTAGTTCTATCAGCAACATGAAAAAAGATGGAGCCGACAGGCGCTGAGAATGAGTGGCTGGGACGGTGCGTTCATATAGCACTTGGCGACGCACAGTGCTCTGAATGTTTATAACTTCGCGCAGACATGAGCGTAATGTTTAATGTTTCCAGCGGCTCCTTTATGCAACGCTTGCTCCCCTGACAGTGCTGTTGCGAAAGTACTGAGTGTAGGTACTCCATGTCACACTCATGATAATCCTGCGTTCGTTGAATAATGAGACTTTGCCATTATCCAGGGCCGTGTGTCGCTTTCTGTGTCATTGCGTAATTTCAATGTCACGTACTTTGATTTGCTTATTAAATCTACGTCCATACTCACCAAGCTTGTTCAGGGTGGGTTGCGGAGGGCAGCGTTGTCACTTCCTTCTCCCACTCCTATGATTCGCGGAAATGCCAATTACTGTTATTCATCCGTATGGGCTCTAATTCTCTCTAGTTTTATTCCTTTTTTCCAGTCTGCGTTTTAATCCATCCACCTCTCAAAGATGTGAGGAGTCGCCAGAAACGTCACGTGTTTAGGATTCCCTGCTAAGCTGTAGGTCCCCTTTCCCCGGTTGGATAACTTTGCAAAGGCATTTGATTGTGAGAACGATTAGATTAGTTATTCGTTCCATGGATCCATATTGAGGAGATCCTCGTGTATGTGGAAATTACATAATGGATTCTGTTCAAAAATGGAGTTGGAGTTGGCTACTAGTAAGTCTTTCAGGCTCCTGTTACACAGATCTTTATTTGCAACAAATTGATTTATGTTACCTAGTAAATTTTTTATTGGAGAAAGGAACATATTAATGATGACAAATTTAATTTAGAAATAATTATACTGAAAGGCAGTAGTTAGTATACCCAGTTCTTTGAAAAGGTTTCTACAGCTTGCCCATGAATTTATTTCACAAATAACAGGTATTTTTGGACTCTGACATCGTTTGCTCGATTTGAAGAGTTACTCCAAAATATTATACCATATAACATTATGGAATGAAAGTATGCAAAGTATGCAATCTTTTTTTTATTTCTCATAACAGATGAATGGCAAAAACAGATTTGTTTAGCTGTTTCTGAAGTTCTGCGGTGTGATCCTGCCAACTGAATTTATTATCAAGTTGTAATGCGAGGAATTTAATACGACCAACCCCTTTTAACTGCTCTTCTTCATACTATATGCTTATGCTGGATAGAAATCTCTTAGATGTTCTGAAATGCATTTATTGATTCTTTTAACAATTTAATGCCAATGAGTTGCCTCTAAACTATCTACTAATGTTCATGAAAATATCATTAGTAGACCTTCCTAGAACTATGGTGTACATGCTATTTATTGCAGTATTTGTATTGTATGCAAACACAATGAACTCTATTTCTAGCACTGTAACTGAAAAGAGGTCATTAATGAACACAAGAAAAAGACATGACACTAAGATGGATCGTTGTTAGTCACCACATGTAATTTCTTCCTAATCTGATGCTGATTGGTGTCTTAATTCATTTGTCCCTTGCACTAAAACCCTTTGTTTCCTGTTAGCGATATATGACGGGAACCATTTTGCAGCAGCATTGTCTGTGACACCATGAAATTCTAATTTGCGTAAAATGTTATTGTTGTTTATATAAATTATAACTTTAGAGAAATATACGAAAAATATATGGAAGACGACAGACGGTCGTCTTTCAACTTCTACGTATGTAATTCACAAATCAAATGTTTCAAATGTTTGTATAGCTTATGGGACTTAACTACGGGGTCATCAGTCCCTAAACTTACAAACTACTTATGAATTAACTAAGACTAAGGACGGCACAAATATCCATGCCCGAGGGGGGATTCGAACCCCCGACCGTAGTGGCCGTGCAGACCGTGACTGGAGCGCCCCAGTTCCCTCGGCCACCGCGGCCGGCCCGCAAATCAGATTTAAGTGCCCAACAGAGGTTCAGCGAACCGATTTCAAAATATTTCTCTACCGTTCCATTCTCTAATAGCGTGACGGAAAAAGTCTTTCTCTTTTAGATCAGATTTATCTTATTTCATCACTATGATCATGTCTTCGTATGTAGGTGGGTGCTAAGAAAATATGTTTTTTCATGCTGAAAACAAAGTTGAGAAGAGAAATTTCGGTAACAGATCTCGCTGGCGCTAATAACGTCTTTCTTTAACTGATTTCCACCGGAACACGTGCATCATTTCCGTGACACTCTTTCCCCTCTATCACCACAGTAAAAAACGAACTGCCCTTTTCTGAACTTTCCTTATATCATCCGTCAGTCACTGGTAAGGATTGCATAATGCTCACCAATACTCCAAAATAGAACGCACCAGTAGTTTCTTTAGTACAGTGTTTTTCAAACTTTGGTGCGCGACCACCACGGGTGAGGGGGAGAGGGGTTGCATAGGCGGAAAAACTTGTGCCATAAAATAACTATTGGTTCACTTATAGAGAAAGATATGCCTAAATGAAATATATTTCATAAAAAAATTCATTATGAATTGAATAAAACATGGATTGTTTTATGATACAGTGTGTGGGAACCAATTGGTAGATTGAAGAACTTGATACAATAAGTAATTTTGAAAAACCAGAAAAGGTATAATTCGTTACAAATTGTCTGTACATATAAAACTTTTCTTATTGAGCATAATTCGCTTCTGTATCTTGCCTGAAATGCGAAATAGTCTTTAAGGTAATTATATTTTCATGTAAATATACGATGTGTTATATTGCGATAAATCCATAAACAATTTAACAGAAAGCTTAATCAAAAGAAACGATGTTTCTCTCCAACCAAAGTTGTTCGTAATTGTAATTCCTGCGTATTTAATTGAATTTTTGGCCTGCGGATTTGTATGATTTAGCGTGTAATTGTAGTTTAACAATTTTTTTGAGCTCAGTTTACTGCGACACAGTCAATCTGAATCATACTGTTGTCTCACAGCTGCTGTGGAATGGCCGAGCCCTCTAAGAAACCTTGCTGCGATGCGTGCGATATTTCTCTGTCAGAGGTTCAAGTCCACCCTCGGGTATGATTGTGTGTAAGTGTGTGTGCGTTGTCGTTAGGTAGATTTAAGTGGTTTTTAAGTGTTGTGGCGTCGCTATTCACTACAAAGCCGGCTTTTTCCACATGCCGCTGCATAACTTCAATAGGAGGCGATAAGTCAAAATGTTCAAATGTTTGTAAATCTATGGGACTTAACTACTCTTGCCATCTGCCCTTAGGCTTACAAACTAATTTAATTTATGCTAAGGACAACAATTACAACCATGCCCGACTCGAACCTCGGACAGCGAGCAGTGGCGCTCTCTGCAGCTAGGTGCCTTCGAACGCTCGGCCTCTCCACTGCGGCAGCGAAAAGTCGCTGCACAGTACTTCGACTGCCGAGGGTGCTTGAAGTCTCATTACCTATCTGCCTGCTTCGCGCGCCAGCCAATCGGAAGACAGGGTCTCGGGTAGATATGTTAGCGCACCACAGCCACGACAGTCAGTAAGGAATATAGCGGAGTACGGCAGTTTCCGTCTGTGCCAGCATTCGTAATACCAGACAAAACATTTGCTATTGTTGTACCAACACAAGCACACTTTTCATCTTTAATGAAAGTATTTGCTTTCAGTTCAGACCTTGATCTACATCCTTGCTAGTCAGAGGCCACCACCAACATACCGTCCACAGTACGGCATCCGGAGGACACAACAACTGGGCGCGCGCTGCAGACAAAGAGGTACCGAGACTGCAAGCGCCCCCGGCGGCGGAAGTACTGTGGAACGACTTATCGCCTCTTCTTGAAATTTCGTGGCCTGTAGACAGCCGGCGTTTCGGCGAGTAGCGAAGCCACAGTAGTAAGCGTAGGGAGTGATAACCTCAGTAGTTAATTCCCATAGAGTTACAATCATTTGAACATTTTGTTCCTTCACAAAGCAAAACTATCCCAACCAGGTCATTGCTGGTGTTGCGTCGCGTCGCGCCGTCTATGTAGCTGGGAAGCCTGCCACGTGTCCTTAATGGCCCTCATGCGACAGGCAACGCAGCCTGCGCCCTCGGGCGCTGGGCGCTAATCCGTGAAACGGCCCCCCGCCCGCCAGCTCGCCGCTGGAAGAGGGCACGCTATCAGATGGCCCGGCCGCCGGCTGTGAGTGACGCTTCCACGGATAACGTCGGATAGACGCCCCGCACCCTCAGCGTCGGCGACCGCCAGCGGCAGCGTGGCCGGGCGTGGCCGCGCAGATTCGCGCCGGTCGCGTCTGCCGGCGACAGATGCGCGGCCGCCCCCGGTTAGCGCAAATTGCTGGGGCCGCACGGCGAGCGACTGCTGCTGCTGCTGCTGCTGCTGGTGGCGGTGGGCGTGGTCTCGACCCGCGTGCTCGGGGCGCGTGACGCACTGCCAGCCGCACCGCCCCGTCGCAGCCACTCTGCCGCGTGAGCGCGCGTGGGGCTGCCATTGTCGCCGCGATATTCAATCTGCGTGTAATGACGTTTCGCCGGGGCGCCGCGTGTCGCCGGCGGCGGTGCCGGGACTTGCGCGACGCCGCGGTTTCGTTCACTTCGTGCTGATTTTATATTGCTGATCTACATCTGCATGGGATACTCTGCAAATCACATTTAAGTGCCTGGCAGAGCGTTCATAGAACCACCGTTATACTGTTTTAGCTCCCATTCCATTCTCGAATAGCGCGCGGGAAGAATGAACACCTGAATCTCTCCGTTCGGGCTATGATTTCTCGTATTTTATTCTGATGGTCATTTCTACCTATGTAAGTGGGAGTCAACAATATATTTTCGCATTCGGAGGAGAATTTTGGCGATTGTAGTTTCGTAAGTAACCCACGCCTCAGGGATAAGCGTCGTTGTTGTAATGATTCCCATCCCAGATCCTATAACATTTCCGTATCGGTTGACAGCTGGTATGCTTCACCTACTCGTGAGTTTTACCTATTTACAGTTCCATGTTTTAAATAAAGATTGACTATTGAATACGGATGTGCATCAAGTTCCGCCAAACTTTTTCGAAAATGCGAATTGACGAGCCTGTTAGTAAATTTTCGAAAAAAATGCGGTCTACATCTACATGGGAAACTTTGCAAATCACATTTAAGTGTCTGACAGAGCGTTCATGAAACCGCCGTTATACTATTTTATCTCTCATTCCTTTCTCGAATAGCGCGCTGGAAGAAACAACACCTGAATCTCTCCGTTCGACCTCTGATTTCTCGTATTTTATTCTGATGATCATTTCCATCTATGTAAGTGGGAGTCGCATTCGAAGGAGAAAGTTGGCGATTGGAGATTAGCAACTAGCCCACGCCGCAGAGCTAAGCGCCGTTCTTGTAATGATTCCCATGCCAGATCCTGTTATTTCCGTAACACTGTCTTCCCTGTATGGTGACAATACGAAACGAGCTGCCCTTCTCTGTACTCTTTCGATGTCCTCCGTCGAACCCACCTGATGAGGATCCCACACTGAGCAGCAATACTCCATAAAAGGACGGAAAAGCGTAGTGTATACAGTTTCTTTAGCAGTTCTCTTGCATCTTTTAAGGGTTCTGCGAATAAAACGAAGTCTCTGGTTCGCCTTTCCCACGACATTAACTACGTGTTCTTTCCAACTTAAGTCAGAAGTAATTGTAATTCCTAGGTATTTTGTGGAGTTTACGGCCTTCACATTTGATTGATTTATCATCTAAACAAAGTTTAACGGATTTCTTTTCGTACTCATGTGGACGACTTCACACTTCTCATTATTTAGTCAACTGCCAATTTTTACACCATACTGATGACTATTACCACACTCTAACATATACAGTCTCGACCAACGAGCTTAAATTTCATAGAGTGGCGACAGGTCCGCCATGTGTGAGGCAAATTGAGCTGCCGTCCGCCATGTTATTAGGAGTATCGCTTGACAGCTGGTATGCCACACCTACTTCGGAGTTTCACCTATTTACAATTCCACGTTTTAAATTAAGATTGACTACTGAATACGGATGTGTATCAACTTCCGTCAGACATTTTCGAAGATGCAAACTGACGAGCCTCGTAGTAAATTTTCTAAAAATGCGGTAATGGAAGGAAGGAAGTTTGGAGTTTATCGCCTCGTCGACAGCGTGGTCCTTAGAGACGGGGCTTACGCCCGGATTGTTTGGATGAGGATGTGGAATGAAATCGGCCGTGCCCTTTCAGAGGAACCATCCCGGCATTTGCCTGGAGTGATTTAGGGAAATCACGGAAAACCTAAATCTGGATGGCCGGAGGCGGATTTGAACCACCATCCTTCCGAATGCGAGTCCAATGCGTTACCACGGCACCACATCGCTCGGTCATGCTGTAATGAAATATCAACCTGTTAATATTACAATTCTATTTCGAAGTATAGTAGTTAGCTGACGTTTGCAATAACAACTACAGTGCCGCTATGAAAATATCTGTGTTCATTTTAAAGCAAGTAAATGGTCCAAACAACCTACTAAACATACAGTGAACAGTAATTGTTGTGATCAACAATCATGACCATCGATCTTCATCTGCTGTTAATGTTTTGTAAGAACTGCTTTCATAAAGTGTAGTATTCACTTCTGTTTAATAAACCTATTACTTTTATATACTTGTAAAATTGCTGTTACAGGTTTTGGTTGTAAACTTTGGTGGACGAAATTTGTGTACAATGCGCTTACGTCATCTGCCACAAAAGCATTCCTCATCGGAATAGGATGTCGCTATCTTTCCTTGTTGCTAATGGTGAAACAAGTAACGTCTGATACGTGAAATTTCAGTGCAAAGTCGAAAGTAACAACACAATATTGCAAAAAAAGTTGTCTGGGTCAGCTGCCACAAAAGCATCCCACACCGAAATAACGTATCGTTAATTACTTTCTCGCTGAAATAAGTACATATTTGCTGCAAAGAACACAGACATATATAAGTGAAAAAATTGTGGCTGTCACTATTGCTTCCACACTTAGCACTCATTGCATGTCAACCATGTTCCATCAGTTAGCTGAGGTTTGCAATAACAACTAAAGTGCTGCTATGAAAATATCTGTGTTGATTTACAGGTATTGTTCGATCAGGTATTGTAAACAGCAAATGACAATTTTTTAACGAAGGTGTAGACACTGAAAACTGTGGTTTCATCGACCACAGGAGCAACAGACGAAGAAATATCTCAATAGTACACCAACAAATGGTGTGTACTTCAAGGGAACTGCAGGTATAAGTCATGTCAAGCTTCACTCTTGGAGCAGGTTAACTGCCATTAGTCCAAGAATTTTGTTTGGTTACAGACAGACTGTGATCAAAAAAGACAAATAATTTGGTGCATTTGCACGTAGTAATTGTCGTTTTATCACTTCGATTTGTGCATTTACATGCTAAACACACGTTAGGCATATTCAGTAGCAAAAATTGTAGACAATACACACTAAATATGATATATATTCAATGCAACACTTCAAGCTCAGACAGACAGACTACTCTAAAGTTTACTGACCACCAAAAATATGGCGGCTGAGTTTACGCAGGTTGCTGCAAAGAGCACTGTAGATCATGTGTTAGTCACTCTATGAAATTGAAGCTCGTTGGTCGCTACATTCACGGCTGTGATAGTTGTTACCAACTGACACTTGTAACGATAGTGAGTACAGTGCAGTGCGCCTACGTGCAAGTCTATGTCGCAATAAGCTTGACGAAAGCCAGGGTATGACATAGACAAACCAACACCATAATATGCAAATGTATTGTTATGGGACTTAACTGCAGGGTGATCAGTCCCTAAACTTGCAAACTACTTATGAACTACCTTATATTAAAGACAGCACAAACATCCATGCCCGAGGGAGAATTCGAACCCCCGACGGGAAACGGCCTCGCGCATCGGAGCATAGCGCCTCAATGCTCTCGCCCGCTGCACTGTGGCGAAAATGTAATTAGTGTGGTTTTTGATATTGGACTGCGTTAATGCGAAAGTGATTTGGAATGTGATAACGTGGCTTTAGTGAGGTGTTCATACTGTTCTCTGCCACTTTGTTTTAACCACTTCATCAAAATCCCGCATCTGCACTTTGAGGACTAACATATGCATTGTCAAGTGCTGGGTACTGCAATATGTCAGTCCGGTGTCTCCTGGTCTCTTCCACGTATACAACCTTCTTTTGTGATTCTTAAACCATGTGTTTGTTACGGTTAAATAATGTTCCGTGCAAAATTCTACCAGGCGACTTCCTCTTTCATTTCTTCTGTCCAGTCCATATTCACCTACTATTTTTGCTTCTCTTTCTTTTCCTACTACCGAATTCCAGTCTCCCATCACAATTAAGTTTCCCTCTCCTCTTCCTTTAGCTCCTCATATATTTCTTCGATCTCCTCGTCATCGGCGGAGCTAGTTGGCATATAAACCTGTACTACTGTTGTCGGTGTTGGCTTCGTATCTATTTTGACAATGATAATGCGATCATTGCGATGCTCACAGTAGTTTACCCGCATTCCTATTTTATTATTCATTACCAGTCCCACTCCTGTGACAACCCCCAACTGATTTTGTATTTATAATCCTGTACTCACCCACCAGAAATCCTGTTCATCCTGCCATCGAACTTCACTAATCCCCACTATATCTAGCATCAACCTATCTATTTCCCTTTTTAAATTTTCTAAATTTCCTACCCGATTAAGGGATCTAACATTCCACGCTCCGATCCATAGTTCAAAAAATGTTCAAATATTTGTTACGCTTATGGGACTTAACTACGGGGTCATCAGTCCCTAAACTTACAAACTACTTATGAACTACTTACGAACTAGGACGGCACAAATATCCATGCCCGAGGGGGGATTCGAACCCCCGACCGTAGTGGCCGTGCTGACCGTGACTGAAGCGCCTCAGTCACCTCGGCCACCGCGGCCGGCTCCGCTCCATAGAATGCCAGTATTGTCTTTCCTGATGACAACATCCTCCTGAGTAGTCCCCGCCCGGAGATCCGAATGAGGGACTATTTTACCTCCAAAATATTTTATCCGAGAGGATGCCATCATCATATTTTCATACAGTAGAGCTGCATGTCTTTGGGAAAAGTAACGGCTGTAGTTTCTCCTTGCTTTTAGCCGTTCGCAGTAACTGCATGGCAAAGCCACATTAGCTGATGTTATAAGGCTAGCTCAGTCAATCATCCAGACTGGTGCCCCTGTAACTACTGAAAAGGCTGCTGCCCCTCTTCAGGAACCACACCGCTGTCTGGCCTCTCCACAGATACCTCTCCGCTGTGGTTGCACCTACGGTACGGCTATCTGCATCGTTGAGACACGCAAGCCACCCCACCTCGGCAATGTCTGTGGTTCATGTGAGTGGGTTATAAGCAAATATTACAATTTTCTTTAGTCCCAAACTGTAGTCCGGCCCTCAATGAGAATCGAACCTTCATCTGTGGTCCTCACAGTCTAATAATTTGGAGACTCCTGGTATAGAGTAGCACATATTGCTGCATCCAACTTGTCCTTGGAGACTGAAGGCCACAGCAACAACTAGAGAAATGCAAACAGTCGAAAAAGTGGTGTGTCGCATCCTAGAGCAGCGTAGCAGTGTGTGGCATCCCACACAGGACGGAAGGACGAATGCAGGCGGGCGTCGTGCGCGTGACGTGGAGTGATGGCGTGCGGATATGTGAGGGGGAGGGTGGGGGCGGACAGGTAGTCGGCGGCGGCGGCACGCGACAGGAATGCCCAGGGGACGCGCCGGCCACGCTACCTGCCGTTCCCACCCCGTCTCCGGTCGCGTTCCTTCTGCTGCTAAATACCGCCCTTTGTCTCTCAGGTAGCCGGACACGGTCTCTTAGAGCAATCTCTCTCCAGCCTTGTCAGCTTTCGGCATTCTCAGTCACTAAATTGAGTACCGAATCTTCCTAGTCCCTGCTACGAAACAATCCTGTTTGTCCAGTTTGTGTGTGAGAGTCGTGACAGAGCATCAGGTCGGATATAGGGCTTTGTGGACACAAGGTCATTGAAGTGAGGGTCAATGTCGAATCAACCAAACCTATAGAAGACCAAAGCAAAACACACTGCCACAAATAAAATTGTACATCTACATCCATACTCCGCAAGTCTTCTCCGGGTATGTGACGGAGGTTACTTCCTCTTCCTGTTCTTATTGCATGGAGGCTCTAATTTTATCCTTGTGGTCTTTTCGCAAGATATACGTAGGGCGAAGGAATATATCGGATGACTTTCTGAACTTTGATAGGAGTCCGTACGTCCATACAGAGCGCCTCTCTTGCAACGTCTGCCACTGAAGTTTTTTTGCTTTTGCGTTTACTAAATAAGCACGTAACGAAGCGTGCTGCTCTCCGTTCCTTCTCTATGCCTTCTAGCATTCCTACATAGTAGATATCCCACACAGATGACCAACACTAAAGCATTGTTTTGTAACTTTTTTCTTTCTATTATGATTATTGTAGTCCATATAATTGACTATCGAGAGTCAGCAACTGCACTAATATTTGAAATTATTTATTGTCTGATTATTATCGCAATTATCAGTCAACAGATGCAAGTGTTTTCTTTAGTTTATTCTTTTTTTATGATTTATTTATTTATTTATTTATTTTATTTATTTATTTATTTTTTTTTTTTTTTTTTTTTTTTTTGCACGTTTCGATCCATCATGATCATCTTCAGAATTTAAAACAAGATAGGAAAGAAAATATGCACTAACTGAAAACCTTTTATACAACTGAAATTTAACATAGATGCACAAAACTGAAGAGGTTTACTTTCGTTGTTGCGACTACAACAGACGTCGTTATGTTATGATAGCTCCTTTGTTGACAGACAGCACTTTCAATGTATTTCAGTCTGTCATTTTGCACATCCACGATTAATTTTATATTGCCGTTCAACTCTAAATAGCTCATAATGCATACTCTGGTTGCTGCGTGATTTTACAATGTAGTATCTTTCTTTCTATGTAATGTTTATTCTCTACACCATATGTCCATAAGCTGCAGATCTTCCGGCATTTCGCGACCCCCTTCCAGTATTGCTCTTAATATACTCATTGAACTCCCATACTGTGAAATGCAATGATCCTATAAAATTTCCTTGGAGCGCACCAGAAATCATGTTCACGTCTGAAGACTTCTCTCCGTTGAAAACGCCGTGCTGCGTTCTGTTAGCTAGAAACTCTTTCATCTAGTCACACAGTTGGTCTGATTTTCCCTATGCTAGCACTTTGTTCATAGGGCGACAATGGGGCTTTGTGGAAGTCAGCAAGCCAGCATCTAACTGGGAACCTGTGTCTACTAGCGTCTGGGTCTGGATCAATAACGCGAGCTGGGTTTAATATGATTGTTCTTTTCAAAACCTTGTTGATTACTTCAGAGGAATCTTCGGTCTCCATGAATGTCATAATACTCGAACGTAGCCGCGGTGGAATGGCCATGCGAGCTAAGGCGCCCTGCTACGGCCGTTCCACGTCGGAGGTTCGAGTCCTCCCTCGGCCATGTGTGGTTCTATTGTTCTTAGGATAAGTTGTTTAAATTGTTCGTATGTTTAGGGACCGATGAACAGTGCAGTTAGGAGCCATAACTTTACAAACATCTGAACATAAAATTTATTTGAGAATTCTTCAACTGACCGATAAGCCTTTAGTTTTCCACATCTGATCAACGAGGCTACTTAAAACAGGAATGGCCTGCTCCAACTCTTAGGAACGTTCGCTCCTTCGGTAAATTGCTGCGACAAGTAGGAGGGGGGGGGGCTAGTTCCTTCAGACACTCCGTATAAAAGTTTGTATCTTATGGTATCCATTGGTTTCTTGTTGATCGGTTTCAAATGGTTTTCTATCCCTCTGATACTTATTTCTATACCTGACTTTTTGTCGTCCATCTGACGGTCTAGAGGAGAAACTTCAATGAGATCGTCCTCTGTGAAACACCTTTGGAAAAATGCATTTAGTACTTCGGCCTTTTTTGTGATGTGCTTCGTTTGAAATCCATTATGGTCACAGAATATGTGAAACGATAGTTGTTTACTTATTAGACGTAGTACCAAAATTTCATTCCATTTTCTGCCAACTCGGTACACAAACATTTCCTTTAGAACGCCTGTCACATAGCGATCCTTACGCTAATTTTGCATTCCTCTGATGTTTGTTAGACTTCGTTTACATTTATTCCAGTGCTGGAAACGAAACTTTCGTGTAGAGTAGTCGAATACTCTAAAATCTGTCCGTTTTCGCTCTCACTAAACGAGATCTTCCTACCTTTCTTGATATTTCTACTTACAGGTGTATCTATGATGCTGTAACAGTCTTCATTGCTGGTTGTTCAACGCTAACTGTGTCGAAACGTTTAGGTCTATTTGGCATCAGCAGGTCTAAGACGTTATCTCCAAGAGTTGCCTGTTTATTTAACAGCTAATTATTTCTGTTCCTGCCACCTGTCTTGTTTCTCTTAGTCTATATCTAGTAGTTAAAGTTTACACCTGAAACGATAACATGATTAGTATTATGATCCGACAGATGGAATTGCAATGGGAAGTCCCCTGTCACCTACTCTTATTAATATATCCAAGGAGGACTTTGAAGAACATACATTGGAGTCAGCGGCATTGAAACAACCTTTGGTTTATTTATTTATTTATTTATTTTCAGATACGTAGACGATACTTTTGTTGTTTGGCCTCATGGTGGTGAGAACATAAATTACTTTTTGGAACATCTAAATTCAATCCAAGCCAACATCCGTTTCACCATGGAGGTGAAACATAATGGTTGCCTTCGCTTCCTTGATGTGTTAATAGATGACTTAGTTTGCACAAGCTGGATGTCTATCGAATCCCTTACAGCTTTGGCATGTCATATTGGTCAACAATTAGGACTGTTGAGGACCAGTGTATTGAGAATAAACGCCACACTCGTTTACAGCAACCAAATAAATTTGCTTTTGCCGAACACTGCCTAGACACTGGCATGCATTTCCAGTTACTGTTGTGTTATCAAGAAAGCGATCCAAATAAAACTACCAGATAACCTTATACACAGCGATGGAGGCTTTTGCTTGAATTCTGCATGGTACACTGTTCTCTTTTACTTGTCAAGAAACAGAGGGAAAAATTAATGGTATCCATTGAAGACTGATCCATTCTGTCGGTGTTACGGTTTTCGGTATTCGTCGTATGTTGACGCTGTTTGCTTGCTTGCTCGGTGTCTTTCCTGTTGTCATTGAAGATCAAGATATTAAATGCCGTTGCACACTTCTTCCTTGCTGTAGTATTGTCTTGAGAATGGCAGGGTGTTCTCCTGCCCAAATATCTAAAATGGTATGGAAACGTCAGAAGAATGGGACAAAAAGGCTTCCAAAATGCATACTCGACTGGACACCGACGGAAGAAAAAATAGGGACGACCACCTACCACAGGACAGAGACGAGTGGAGAACAATAATCAGCGACTTAATGCAATCTAATATAGGTACTGGAAAAATGTACTGACATTGTAAAAACATATTAATAATAATAATAATAATAATAATAATAAAAGAGTTCAAATCTGCTTTTTCTACCGGTCATTGTGTCTTTGTGCAAAGTATTCCACGAAAACGGATCCAATTTCAGGAGAAAGCAATACCACAATTATAGATATGAAAACAAAACAGGTACTTCGTTTTACTTCTTTTAACAGTTACTTGGGAAAACTGCTTTACAGTTATCTTAGTTTTGTTATCTTCCTGGCGTAATCTACATCTATAAAAACTGATCTGTGTATGTATGTAGATACCCTGTAGACTCCAAGGGAGCTGTAGCAATTTGGATGAAGTCTTCAGAAAATGTCCAGATTAGCGCAGCGTTTCACCCTGTGAAGTTTGGTAGCTATCAGATCAAGATATTTATCGCTTCTAATGACTCCGTAGTCTAGTGGACAGCGTAGTGGGATGCCACGCAGGGGGCCCAAGTTCGATTCCCGGTCGGGTTGGAGATTTTATCCGCTTGGGGACTGGGTGTTGTGCTATCCTCATCATCATTCCATCATCAATGACACGCAAGTCGCCGAAGTGGCGTCAGATAAAAATACTTGCATCAGTCAGGCTGAACACGACCCCAGTTGGGGTCTAACGGCCATAAACGACACACGATCATCATCATCAATGACATAATGCGAGATATTAAACAATAAGTACTCCCTCTGGAAAAGCTACGTATTCTTGGACTTTCCATATTCACCATATTTCAGAAAATGCTTTTATTGGTTGTTACGTTCTACGCAATATTGCTCAACACAAAGAATACCATGCTTACGCAATCCTCAGAGAGTTTAATCCATATTTACATTCTAATATCCCAGCCTAAAATTTACGTAAAGGATTTGCGTTTTGTGTTCATCCTCGTTCTGAGTTGTTATTGAGAATTTGGCTCACTCTTTTCATTACAGAGCGCGTTGATCCCTCCGACAGAGTGCGCTGAGTAACCGCGCCCAACAACCACTAGGGTACCTGTGCTTGCCTCCCGCCCTTCTCAAACTTTCCCAAGTCATACGCTACGGTTGTAGCGCCTTAATCATCTGTGCCCTCATCTGCGGTGAAGTACATGAATCATCGTCATCTTCGTGTGTAAATGTCCATCATAGATTGATGTGGTGTCTGTTATTGCGGCTATGTCCGCAGATGAATCATGCGTTTGTCTTGCACGGGATTCCGTAATGGCGAGTATAAGAGGGCATGGACGATTGGGGCGCTATAGACGTAGCGTGTGACTTTTGGCAGTTTGAGACAGACACCAGGCGAGCACGGGTAGGCAAGTGGTTAAGGCGACCGCTGGCTCGATGCGGGAGACACATTCGTCTCTCGGCTTGGCTCACGTTTTTCACTTGTCGCCATTTTATAGTTTCAGTGCCCAATGCAGCTATTGTCAAACCCTTTCTTTCAAACCTTCTTCCTTTCCCTCCTCAAAATATATTTGCAAATGCAGTGTGGCTGTAGCGAAAGAACAGACACTATAACAGTTCTATTACGCTAGCGCCCCAAGTAGCAGCAGTGCAGTAACAGAAACATGGCGTGATACAGAAGGAGAATTTTTTAATGTTATTATTTCCTAAATGTAGTGGTGTCTTTTTCCAATACCAATAGGAAACCAATTAATAATCTACCTCCTGTTAATATCAGCGTAGACGAATAAAACGAAAATTTGAACTCATTCGAATCACCCCGAATGCCACCGAACGTATTAACATTGAAGGTTGGATTCCCGTTCCTGCTCATTCGCAACTCAACCGCACCATAGTTGTGCAACGGAAACAGATAAAACATCAATAAATTGGGACCAAATGTAATCTAATGTTCATATGTTAAAAAAGTTTATGGGACTTAACTGCGGGCTCATCATTCCCTAAATTTACAAACTACTTATGAAGTACCTTATACTAAAGACAACACAAACGCCCATCCCCGAGGGGGGATTCGAACCACAGGCGCGGGAGGCCATGCAGTTCGCAATTATCGAAGGCAGATTCAAAGGCGAAGACGTACTGATCCACTCATACTAATGATTTCCAACAGTTTACAAATCGAATTTAAGTTCCTTTTGCGTCTTCCTTTGCTATTACCATCAACGAAGCACGAGGCCGATAGTAAACTGTTGATGGCTTAAATCTGGAATATTCTTGTTTTTCACACGGCAAATTGTGTATGATTTGCTCCCAAGCTAGAGCACTGCAATTTTATTTACATTTTTCCTCCAAATAGAAAAACACAAAACATTTTCTAACTGCTGGTCCTACGGTGAGTTAATATCGAATTAATTTGCCATAGTTTCAAATGTAACACTCGTTCATTACGCGACAGGTTACTCTGTAACTTCATAGAATTGGTCTGAAGATGGGCAGCTGCCCCGAAACGGGTCATGTTATAGAAAATAAAAGCGATCTGCAGACAGATATTCAATAATTTTATTCCTATAACGATCGCGAAGGCTCACTCGAAACTCATAACTCTAGTTTTGATAACATAAATAAAGTTTTTTCACCCTTGGGCATATCAAGGCACTGTCCCAATAGATCTTTCTTTCTTTTTGCGATGTTCCCACACAGGCAGGGTCGGTTTTGTAAAATCCGAATTTGGCGTGTGTTTATATTCACGGCGTGACCGAATGCCATTCCTGTCGCCACCCCATGTCCACCGGGAGGAAATGCGTACCCTAAATGTCTGCGTTTTGTATTATATGTGTCAAAGTGTAAAGTGTTATGAAATGTTTGCGAATCGCGTAACTGCACGGTATTCACGTAGGGGGATGTAGAAAACCACCTAAAAACCACATCCAGGTTGGACGTCCCTCGAACCCCTTCGTTAATCCGCCGGGCGGGCTCGAACAGAGTCGGGTACGCCTCCCCGTCTTGGAAAGCAATGCGTTAGACGTCACGAATAACCGATCGGATCCACTGTACCAGTAGATGTATCTGTTGAAACTTCGTCACCTGAGCACCTAATTGTCTTCAAATTTTCTTCATCATACCATTTATCCCATTTATCGTCAAGGGGCCTATTGGCAGCTCTTTCTGTTGGCGAATTTTGCCGCCTTGCAGCGCTGCTCTTGCTGTCGTTATGATATAACAACTTTACCAGCAATGTTCGATCCTTCTTCCCGATAACCAGTGCAGTACGTACGGAAAACTCGTATCTTCTTGTTTTCTAACCTTTTTATGAATTTACAATCCCTTTTCAAATAATAAAATTCTGACGACCCCCTCAAGAATCGTAATAGAACTATTTTACTGAATTCAAAGGCATCGTATTTACAGTTTTCTGTTGCTGCTATACAGAGAAAACGTGTGCACTGTGCACGATACTCGCAGTGCTCAGCTCGACAGCGGTTGGAAATACTTTGACGTGGTGCAGGTGTGGGTCGACAAGGGTTCGGTGTCAGCGGTCGCTAAATGCGCATGTTCACCCAGTCAGTGCAATCAGTTTTCCGATTATGGCAGCGAAAACGGACCGGATTATTTGTCTTCGTGCTTCACTCCGAGCCCACATAGATAAGTCAAAGCTATCTGAATTAGCGTCTTCTTCTATGGTGACACAAAAGAGAGAAACAGGTGCGTTACAATTAAAAAAAATATTTTGATATGACAGTGCAACTACCGATGTGAAACCTTAACTTTTTCCAGCGTAATGAATTTTCAAACAACTTACGGGTATGCTGCCGGGTGACGTCGTCGATCACGACCGATATTGTGCTCATGTGCACACCCTGACTTTCTCAAGGCACGACTACAATACTGGGTGCATTTATGCCTTGAGAATGGCAGGGTGGGTTGCCGTAGAAATACATGGTATTTCAAAAGGTACTTCACAACTTTCAAAATTCATATTAATTTATTAAAAAGAGGTACGGAGCTGGTTTTAGTGTTGTTTCAAAGTCAAACACATAAAGTTTTTACCTTAAACTAAAAGGGTTCGATCTGGCTTCCGTTGGTTATCCTGCAGACATCCCATCGGTAACTGATTTCTTCCCAACTCGCTTCAGCATTGTTCAGCATTGAACTTGCTCAGCGGCGCCGTAGATTCTTGCTCTAAGTTCCGGTAGAGTGGCCGGCAAAGGAGGTACGTACACCATATCTTTGATGAAGCCCCAGAAGAAAAAGTCTATCGGTGTCAGATCTAAGGAAGGGCAGGCCATGCAATTGGCGCAGCACGGCCAATCCATTAACCTCGAAAACGGCCATTGAGAAAATCCCCCGTTTCTACAAAACATTTATGCCATTCGTAAATTGTAGGCCTACTAGGAGGATCTTTAGCATACTTGGTACGAAATTTACGCTGAACTGTTGTCGCTGACTTTTATTCTACAAACCAAAACACACAGCTAACACCCTCGGGACCAGTGGAGGTAGCCATCCTTAAGGTAACCGCCGCTAGCGCTTGTTGAGGCGTGATTCTGCACTAGCGAACTACGCAAGTCAAAACTACTGAGCTTATCAGTCACTAGACTTACAAACTACTCGAACTAAAACTAACCTAAAGGTAAGACACACACACAATCATGCCAGATGGAGAACTCGAACCTCCGATGGGTATCAACCGCGCGCTCCGCAGCAAGGCGCCTTAAAGCACCCGGCCATTCCACCGCGGCTGGAGGGCGCGTTGCAATTGCTCAAAACAATTAGGGGATCAGGTGAGATATCATACACAATATACATACGGTAACGTATTATACTCAGATATTGGTTACAATTTTATGTGTGTGATACAGTACGATATTTTGCTGTCTCAGCTCTTGAGGTATACATGGCGTTTACTTAGAGTGAGGCATCATGAAGCTACCATAATAGTGAAAGAGTCATTCTCGTTTTCCTCTAATATGGCGTATCATCACCTCGAACAGCCAGTACAGTTGCACACCTGAGTGACAAGGACCGTATGAGGTATTCAATCAGCTCTTGAGGTATATTTGGCCATTCTGCCATGAGTGCAATCGTTGGTTGGGGGGAGGGGGGGTTGTTGGTTAGGCTGCAATGCTTCAGCGAAGTGCATTCCAGACATGCTCCATCGAGTGAACAAGCTGTTCACTTCAGTCTTTTACTTACTATACACCAGATGTAGACATTTTGTCTACAAATGTCTACATGTGATGTATACATAACTGTGTTCTTGTGTTGTGTGTTCCAGGTAACAAGATTAGCAACAAAAAACGTCCAACCATAACCTCACTGGCGCCCACAACACAAAACATAACAAAACATTAATGAACCTGTAACTGTAAAATACACCCGATGATAGCTGCTTGCTGCCAAAACGTGTCATGCTAATAAAAATATTAGTAACAAGTGACTGCTGCAGCATAAATTATTTCTAAAACCATCCTATGGCTATGCCATAGCTTCGATTATGTTGTTGTTGCATTGCAGTTGTTGGTTACTAAGGTAAAGCAGTCAACAATCCGAAGATTAGTTTGAACACCACAGTGCCTTATTAGGCATGGTCCTGTTTGGATGTGGTATGCCGCTGCCTTCCTCCGACCTTCGAAATGACTTACCCAGCCAATTATAGGGGGACCTACAGTTTAACGTGGGTTCCGAACCACGGTGCTACTAGGTATTTTTCACATGAGCAATACTGTCAGAGGGGAAAGAAGTGGAAAGTTACAGAACAAAATCCGAGGACCTAGCGGGGATAAAACTTGCGACCCGCGACCTTTAGATTTATAGTCTGGCACTCTACCACAGTGCAACCGAGACACACAGTTGCTTAGGTAATTGCTTACTACACTACCTGAACTCAACTGCTTGCGTAGCTCATTTTGTAGAGTAAGCAGAAGTCAACACTAGCACCCTCTGCACGAGTTTATTTTCTATTACCACTATCTCGGATGCTGTAATGTCGTTGTCTCCACTCCGCAGAAACGACAGAAAGACGTCGAACCATTTAGATCATTCAGAGCCTCGATATCTCATCTGCTTATCCAGTGTAGTTAATATTAACAATCCGTGTTCGCTTCTTAATATCGTGATAACACCGTAACTACAGTTAACCCGCAGTTATTTCGGGCACCACCCTCCGCATCCCACACGACTGTAAAAGCGCGCAGTCACATCGAAGACAGCATCAATCGAAACAGCTTTCTCTCTCTCCCTCTCTCACTGTGGCACGACCAGGTGTGGGGCGCGGCCAGCTCCAGCCGTATATTCGTTATCCCGATACGCCTCCTCCATATGTAGATCGGTATCGACGGAAATTACTTACTCGCGCGGTCGCGCCTTCGCCTTCACGCCAGACCTGGGCACGTTGGCCGCTGCGCTAGTAGACCCTCGCAGCCCCAGCTCCGCAGTCTCACCTTACCCCTTTTACATTTCACCCCCTCCCCCTCCCTCCCTCCCGCATCTCGCAGCCACTTCTTCCCTCGCCGCCCCTTGCCGTGTCTGGGGGCCGAACCGAAAACAATTTCTGCCGCCCTTCTTCCCTTCCCCCCCCCCCCTCACCGCCCTCGCGCCTAAGTGGATGTCCTGTTTGTGAGTATTTACAATTCAAATGATGAACAAAGCTTGGGGGCCCTCGCGGAGACGACACCGCCGAGGCGGGGCCGAGGCGGGGTCGGGAATGCTCCGCCCGCTGCAGCGGAGTGTGTCGCTGGCTGGAATGCCACCCTCCGCGGACCCCCACCCCCCTGCTACCTGTTGGGGGGCCCGGCCGTGTCGCACGCGGTGATAAATTGCCGCAGGTATCAGGCGCGACGCTCCAACTCCCGGGCTGAACTCTGCCCGGAGGGTCCCCGTCGTCGGTATCTCCCTCTGGGCAGTGTCTCTGTCAGGCCCACTGCGTCTCCACAACTTCCCCGTAGCCCGCTGGAATTTAACTAAGTAGGCGTCAGGCCGAGCAGAGAGAGAAAATAATCACCGCTGCTGGGGTAGCCATCAAATGCTGACGATTTTTCTCCATTTACCAGAACTTTAAAACGCTCCCTTCTCCAGAACGCATTAAAGGAACTTGGATTTTTAAAACTCTCCATTCTGCAGAACACAACATACAGGGCGACTCAGAGAAAGAAGAACGTTCCCACAATCTGTAAAGTCCCACCTGAACTGTTAAAATTACATCTGCTACTGACGCCATTACACTTGTGTGTGCCGGCCGCGGTGGCCGAGGGGACTAAGGCGCTTCAGTCACGGTCTGCACGGCCACTACGGTCGGGGATTCGAATCCCCCCTCTGGCATGGATATTTGTGCCATCCTAGTTCGTAAGTAGTTCATAAGTAATGAAACTTTCACTATGCAGCGGAGTGTGCGTTGATATGAAACATACTGGCAGATTAAAATTGCGTGCTGGAACCGGGACTCGAAACTCGGACCTTTGCCTTTCGCGGGCAAGAGCACAACCGACTGTGCTATCCCGACACGACTCACGATGCCGCCTAACAACTTTACTTCCGCCAGTACCTCGCCTCCTACTGGCGGAAGTAGAGTTGTGAGGCGGCATCGTGAGTCGTGTCGGGATAGCACAGTCGGTAGTGCGCTTGCCCGCGAAAGGCAAAGGTCCCAGGTTCGAGTCCCGGTTCCGCATGCAATTTTAATCTGCCAGTAAGTTTCAGTTCATAAGTAGTTTGTAAGTTTAGGGACTGATGACTCCGTAGTTAAGTCCCATAAGGTTTACAAACATTTGAACACTTGTGTGTAAACGGAGGTTTACACGTTGCCACTAAGTTTCTTTCGCGGAATGTCAAATCATATAATTATTCTTTTATCAGTCTTGATTCCATGTTGGAATTGGTGCTCCACGACTGCATTTGATTTGTGGTAATTCTTTCAGCAATCAGTCGTAAAAAATATTTATTTATTTATTCGCAAATCCAGATTTCGACCACTGTGTGGTCATTATCAATGCTTAAAATCAATTAAAATACTTAAAACATCTCGACGAACGCAACCTCCAACATGGAGGTCGAGATGTTTTAAGTATTTTAATTGATTTTAAGCATTGACAATGACCACCCAGTGGTCGAAATCTGGATTTGCGAATAAATAAATATATATTATTTTTACGACTGATTGCTGAAAGAATTACCACAAAATATTCTTTTACCATAGTTGATATTAGATATGCATGATGGACATCATAGACCAAAGATAACATAGACTGCGCGTGTCGTGATTTCACTGAAACTAACATCTGAGTCACGTGACTCGGGGAAGGAAATCAGTTTCATCATTAGGAGTAATGAGAAATGTACCTGAGAGTTGCAGTTTTTATCTTTTGTAATGGAAATTAAGCGTAGATTTGAACAATAAAACGTCTTAGCGCACTCTATTAAAACCTTAGTAGTACAATTAGAGTTATTTCTCTGTAATTGCAAGAATTAATGCGACAGGTACAGTTTTTTTTCATGTGCCTAGATGAAATGTATTGACAGTTCTTTTTACAAGCAACGAACTACAGATTTTAAACTAAAGATTGTTGTCGTCGTACTGTGAGCCTTTTAGATGGAGTTTACATCAAAGAAGAAGATCAAATATCAGTTTGATAGGAGCATCAGCTTCCTTACGGTTCCTCAACAATACATGTGAAATGTTTCGTTGTGCTTTTATAAGAAATGAAATCTGTTTGCATCCATAATGTCCGATATTAACAAAATACAACCGTTTATATTTAAGACTTTTACCACTGACCGTGATGCCAAAACGTAACAAAAACAAAATAGTGGCTGTTTACATTAAATAATAGGTTAGTGAGGAAACATCATCCATGAACTCGGCAAGAAGTGATTTTATAGGTATAATGAATAGTCCGAATGAATTTTTAGCATTGTATAACGTTAGTGAAAACGGATTTTCACCAGAAATGACTTACTTGCTGACATATAAACTCGCTCAAGAGCAGCTTGAATAATCATCGCATCGATAATCACATTCAAAGGTACAAAAACGGGAAGACTATAGCGCAACACGAACACCGATTATATGTAATTCTGTTGCTTCTAAAAATAACACACAATACGGTACTTTTCACGTGGACACATATAAAAAAGACAAAAGTTTGTTATTCAGCAGCCATTAAGTTCAGGTTTGTAACGAAGATTGATTTACGTGAATTTAGTCTCCATATTTCATGAACAGTGTTTAAATTGGATTTTGGTGGTCAATTTTTAGTTACCTGTCACAGTTAACTATCAGCGATCATTCGATGAACTGCTTTTAAGTCAAAATAGTTTAATGAAATACTCTAGAGCTTTATGAATTTATGTTTGAGCAGGTACACGTCAAGAACAGTAATACTTCTACACCACTACAACAGTTTTATTCTTATGAACTAACACAAGCAACAGATAAAAAAACACACACACACACAGCATATACACACGGACACTACAAATCAAATAAAAAACTAAAAGTGAAGTAATTTAATTTATAGTAATTGAAATCCTATAAATTTGCCATTTACTAAACATTGATGTCTTTTGTCATTCTTCAAAACTTATGTCCCTTAGATGGCGTCCTCCTGTAATAATACTGAACTACCGTTATTAGGCTAACACATATCTTAATGACGTTTACGGTACTCCAAAGTTCGTTGGCCTGATGTAGCAACAGTGAATCCATATTTGCATTGAAAAGCTGTCGCTTTGGCGAATTTATTACTTGACACGCGTTTAGCACTTTTGGCGCATCATCAGAAAACTCAAAAACAGTTGGTGGCATTAGTATTAAAACAGCCGACGACCAGCATTTTATACTACATGAAATTCGAGGATATAATCAATGCAAAAGCATCGTCAAATCTTAAAAGAGGAGTTCCATATCAGCAACGTTGTGGTGGATAGGTCCGCGTTCACAGAATGAATATAGATACATCAAGTCGACTTGACTATCAGCTGTCCGCGCAGTAACAAATGCTCATATGATCTATCTAACTTAATGCCATCTAGCTGTGTTTGAGTTTTCTGATGATGCGCCAAAAGCACTAAACGCGTTAGAAGTAATAAATATTATAATTCGCAACAGAGACTGCTTTTCAATTCAAACTTAACGACGTCATGAGCGCCTGTTGCACGTTAGTAAAGTGACAGTATCGGACCGTAGGAAGAGGGTACAGGCCTTTGAAATGTAGTGCTACTGAAGAATGTTCCAGATTAGGTCTATAGATCGCATAACTTATGACGGGTACTGAACAGTATTGGGGAGAAAACGAATTTCTGGCACAGGTTGACTAAAAGAAGTGATTGATTCGTTGAACACATTCTTAGACATCAAGGAATCGTGAATTTAGCATTGGAGGGAAGTGTGTGTGATAGAAATCGCAGATGGAGACCTGCAGACACAGTTATCAGATTCAAATGGATGTGCGTTGCCACTCTTATGAGGAAATGAAGAGGCTTGCTCAGCATAGTGTAGGGTGGAGAGCTGCAACAAACCAGTCCCGGACTAAAGAGCACAGCAACAATATGGATTATTTAAGTACTAGCTTTTGGTATTAATAAACAAAACAAACTATCTTCAAAATGTGTACATAAAAATTAACCTCATCTGTCTTCTTTAAATAATTTATTCTACCGTATACGAAATTACTAAAGGTTAAGCAGCGAAGTGCATTTCTTTATATTTTTATTTACTTGGAAGACGTTTCGGATGGTTCATTATAATGTTAAACTGATTCTATTTGTATTTTTATCGTCACGTTTTCATCTTTAATTTTCCGTTATATGTTTCACGTCCATGATGTAGACCATCCTTTAATAATGTATATGGAATGCAATATAGTCTGTCACACGCCTATCCTGTTCTAAAAAGAGTTGATTTCACGGAGAATTAATATCGGACAACATGGAGGTCTGAACACTATAGGAAACACATACTAGTTTTCATATAACATTTCCACTGTTAGTGAATACTAGTAGTTATATTATGCATTCACAGCATGAATGATAGCTATGGCCGGCCGCGGTGGCCGAGGGGACTAAGGCGCTTCAGTGACGGTCTGCACGGCCACTACGGTCGGGGGTTCGAATCCCCTCTCGGGCATGGATATTTGTGCTGTTCTTAGTCTTAGTTAGTTCATAAGTAGTTTGTAAGTTTAGGGACTGATGACCTCGTAGTTAAGTCCCATAGACTATAGAAACATTTGAACATTTTTTTTATCTCTATGGAAAGTATGGAACGTATTCTCAACAGGGTATTCATTTTAACTGAAATATTCAAATATCACGGAAGCCACACATCGCATAAAGAAGGTATACTACTACACGTTTTTTTCCCAAATTTAGATAATGCATAGCTGTGCTTTTTAAATTTTTCGTTATATTTTTAACTTATTTTGTTCTGTATTATATAGTTTAAAAGAATCTATAAATCAGTCGGTGTGCTTTAGTGTCGCTAAAATTCGGTAATGCCTTCAGCGATTACCTGTTTTTTTTTTTTTTTTTTTTTTTTTTTTTTTTTTTTTTTTTTTTTTAGAAAAAGAAGGGAAAAACCGAAAGGAAAATCGGAAAGGTCGAAAAAATTTCGTTATTTTGTAAGTTGGGCATTTCGCATTAAATTCGAATTTTCTGCGAGACGAATATTAAGTCCTATGCTGCCTCGATTACATTTTGGATTCTTCACTATCAAAACAATACAACCATTAGTGTTTACATACGTTTTCGTACGGCGCATGGAGGAAGGTAAATCACACCAGACTTTGACACCGTTTGACCGAACACCATAAATTTGTCAGGTGATGAATATTGCCGCGGCGGAGCGGCCGAGCGCATTGAGGCGCTGTGCTACGATGCGCGAGGCCGTTCTCCGTTGGGGGGTTCGAATCCCCCTCGGGGATGGATGTTTGTTCCGTCTTTAGAATAAGCTAGTTCGTAAGTGGTTTGTAAGTTTAGGGACTGATGACCCCCAGTTAAGTCTCATAAGATTTACAAACATTTGAACATTTTTTTGATGACGATTGCGTTTGGCATGTGACATTTTTAGCCATTATAGCTCAGCTGGGATCGTTTCCGGCCTGCCTGGTGCAAGTGTTAAAGTTACGCCACTGGGCGATCATGATGAAATGATGATGAGGGAAACCCAACACCCCGAGTGGAGAAAATCCCCGACCGGACCAGGATCGAACCCGGGCCGCCTGTGTGGCGACCCATCTCACCGTCCACTGTGTTACGGAGGCGGACAATTTGGCAGATAATTTTTCATAGAAACGGGAGGGGAAAGGATGATCAGGGAGAGGAGAGTGGAAGAGATTGGCAGTGAGCAGGGGGAGGGGGAGTGGCACGCAGGGGTATGGATAGGTGGAAGAAGGAGGAGGATCAGGAGGAAGGAGACACAGGTAGAGAGAAGATGGACAGAATAGGGAGGCAGTGGCGTGGCGGACTAAGGCTGTTGGAGGCCCGGGGCGGCGGTGAAACAAAATGAGGCCCTGCCCTCCCGTCCACTTGGAATTACTATAAAACAGTAACTTTTGAGATTTGGAGGTCCCACAGGACGAGAGGTACGGGCCAGTCTAAAAAGAATTACTTTCGACATTTGGAGGCCCCAGTATAAATAGATGCCAAGCGGCTTAAAATAATAATAATAATAATAAGTACCATAAGCTATATTAACATTTGATACGCTACTGGCAACCAGGCATCGTTTTACATGTATGACGTCGGTATTAGATAACCTAAAAACAGTGACGGTATACTTTTAGCAGCATCCAACAGTTAAGCGCCCTGGACCAGTGTCAGTGGTTGAAACATCGACATTTCATTCGTTAAGTGTTTTTTAAAAAAATGACGCTGCTTAAGACCCACAATTGTTTTATACTTAAACTAATTTAAACTAACATTGGACGGTCACAATAAAGAGGATATAAAATGCAGAAAGGCAATGGGAAGAAAAGCATTTAGAGAGATTTGCTAACATCGAATAGTACTTTAAGTGTAAGGATGTCTTTTCTGAAGGCATTTGTGTGGAGTGTTGCCTTGTACAGCAGTGAAACATGGACGATAAACAGTGCAGATAAGAAGAGAATAGAGGCTTTTGAAATGTGGTGCTACAGAAGAATGCTGAAGATTAGGTGGCTAGATCGCGTAACTAACGAAGAGGTACTGAACAGAATTGGTGAGAAAAGGAATTTTTGGTATATCTTGACTAAAACAAGAGATTGCTTGGTAGGACACATTCTTAGACATCGAGGAGTCATAAATTTAGCATTTGAGGGAAGTGTGTGGGGTAAAAATCGCAGAGGGAAATGAAGAGGCGCATATAGTAAGAAGATTCAAATGGATGTGGGTTGCTCAGTATAGAGTAGGGTGGAGAGCTGCATCAAACAAGTCTCCGGACTGAAGACCATAATAAACTAACTTAAGGACATACCATGCCCGAGGAGGATTCGAAACTCCGACGAGGTGAAACCGCGCGCTCCACAGCAAGGCGCCTTAGAGCGCTCGGCCATTCCACCACGCCTCCGTGTAGCCCTATGGACGTTTAATATATTCTGTTGTATCCTCATAACATATGCAAAGACTGTATTGTATTTCGAAATCAAAAAAATCAAATGTTTGTAAAGCTTGTGGGACTTAACTACGGGGTCATCAGTCCCTAAACTTACAAACTACTTATGAACTACTTACGAATTATCCGTGCCCGAGGGGGGATTCGAACCCCCGACCGTAGTGGCCGTGCAGACCGTGACTGAAGCGCCTCAGTCCCCTAGGCCACCGCTATTCCGAAATCACAGACGTTACCTCGGCAAATGTCAGCAATAATTTCCGCGATAATCTCACCAGTCGTGCCTCATACATTCATTTGCCTTTCTTTTTTTTTTTTTTTTTTTTGTCCGTCTTTTATTTGCGCTAACATAATTAAAACGCGAATTTAATCGCTCTGCAGTCGCAGTAAAAGAAAGGAAAACAAAAAATAGCAATAAAAGCGGGACAGGGCGGCTAGGAGGCAACGTAACTAGCGCAGAACGAATGGGCAGGATAAACAGAGCGCGAGTGTAGCGCGGCGCGCCGGTGTGTCGGCGGCGCAAACAGCGCGGGTTTTAATAAAGCGGCCGGCGCCGGCACACACAGTGGCAGTGGCAGTGGTAGCGGCCTAGCGGCCCGCGGGCCTGTGATTGACGCAACGTGGCCGCTGCGCCCGGCTGTCCGCGTGCGCATGCGCGTGCAATAACTCGGCGCCGCCCACGCACAGTGTGCGGGTGGGCCGCGGTTTAAACTCGTTTGGCGCGCGCCGTGGCAGCCGCCAGAGCCGGTGGCGCGTATTTCGGTGTGCAGTTATTACGCTGCAGTCTGCCCCTCCGAGCCGCGGCGTCGCTGCTGCCCGCTCTTCATTTCAGGCGGTACTGACAACCACTCTTGCCAGCTACTACTGTAGTATAAGGAGTTGCACTACACCCCTATGAACCGACATAACATCGCCAAATATATTTGAATAAAGGTAAAGCAGTCAACAATCCGAAGATTGGTTTGAACACCACAGTGCTTTTCTAGGCATGGTCCTGTTTGGAGGTGGTATGCCGCTGCCTTCCTCCGACCTTCGAACTGACTTACCCTACAGTTCAGCGTGGGTTCCGAACCACGGTGCTACTCGGTATTTTTCACATGAGCAATACTGCCAAAGGTGAAAGAAGTGTAAAGTGATAAAAATCCTAGGACTTGCCGGGGATCGAACCCACGACCTTTCGATTTGTAGTCTGCCACTCTACCACTGTGCAACCGAAGCGAATACCTCCCTGGAATACTGAAACCATCAAAGACGAGAGCAAAATCTTGGAGTCTATTTCATGATCGATGCTGAAGGAATTATATTAGGGAATGAGACAATAAAAGTAGTAGATGAATTTTGTTATTTGGGTAGCAAGATAACTTCTGATGGCCGAAGTAAAGAAGATATAAAATGCAGAATGGCTATGGGAAGAAAAGAGTTTCTAAAGAAGCGAAACTTGTTAACATCCAATATTAATTTAAATGTTAGGAAGTCCTTCCTGAAAGCATTTGTCTGGAGTGTAACATTGTATGGAAGTGAGACGTGGACGATAAGGAGTTCAGATAAAATGATGATAGAAGCCTTTGAAATCTGGTGCTACAGACGAATGATGAAAATTAGATGGGTAGATCACGTAACTAATGAGGCGGTGCTTAACCGAATCGGGGAGAAAAGGTGTTTCTGGCATATCCTGACAAAGAGAAGGGATAGATTGGTCGGACACATTCTGAGACATCAAGGAATAATCAACTTAGCATTAGAAGGAAGCGTGTGGGGTAAAAATCGTAGAGGGAGACCGAGGGACGAATATAGGAAGCAGATTCAAAAGAATGTAGGTTGTCGAACGTATTCTCAGATGAAGAGACTTGCACAGGACCGGGTAGCGTGGAGAGCTGCATCAAACCAGTCTGCGGACTGAAGACCACAACAATAACATTGTCCAGTAATAACAGGTGACCACAATAGTTAGAAACTAAGGGGTTGGTTTCTAAAAGCTGAGCAATAATTTCTGAGATCAAAGGTAAATTCGATATTACTGCAGTCTACATCTTTCGAAATCGAAATCCCTTTTCCTACTCACGATATCAAGCACAGCTGTTTCAAAATTTTGAAATGTTTGTAAATGTTAGGGACTTACTGTTGCGGCATCGCTATTCGTCGCAACGCCCGCGGTCCAAGCAAGTCGCTGCGCCAGTATACGGAGGAGCGATAAGTCGCTCCATAGTACCTTGGCCACCGGGGGAGCACGCAGTTTCGGTACCTCTTTGCTCACCTCGCACGCCAGCTAACAGGAAGAAAGGGGTTCGCCTAAAGCTCTGTATAGGGAAAGTAGGGCAATCATTTTACGCGCCGCTTGCCGCCTTCTGCACCTCTTGTTTGGCTAACTATAACTATTGGAACTCTTTGTCTATGCAAGTGCACGAATATGTTCAGCTATCCCTTTCAGGCCCTGCACGCACAATAGTCCGGTTCTTGTTTTGCTCGCTTTATTTCTTTGTGATTCACCCTAGGAAGTTCAGGCCTGCATCCTTCAATCGTGGATGGACTCTCAGAATGGCGGCAAGAAAGACTTGTTGACATGGTGTTGATATCCTTGTTTCGACATGTGAAGCTATCATATCTGACAGCCAGTTGATTTTATATGATCCTGTGATGTTGTTATTTCATTTCTTTCACATGCGTTGTATTGTGAATGGTGCAGATCATAAAAATTTGTAGTGAAGGCCCAAAACAAACAATTGTGTGGGTATAGAAATATTTATTTTCTTTTTCGTAATGAATTACTCTATATATGTTGTATCTTTAACGTCCCTCTCTACAGTAATGTCACATCACCTACAACTTTGGGTCCGAAAGGGTTCTTAAAAGCAATATTTTATTGTTGTAACTTAAGGTTTTACAAATAACATAATAATTGGAAGTGATACAATGGAAAAAGGATTTATGACCAGCAATATATTTTGGAGTGTTTCTTACATGTAACGTAAGATGAAAGCAGTGAAATTCCTCCTTTACCTCTATAAAATGCATGTTTTCGTGTATGTTCGTTATGTTCTGTGATATTGGCCGACATATGTTGTTATTGTGATCTTCAGTCCGGAGAATGGCCTGATGCAGGTCTCCACAATACCTTATCCTGAGCAAGCCTCTTCAACTACACATACGAACGGCAACATGAATCTGCTTACTGTATCCATCTCTTTATCTTCCTCTGTGGTTTTTACACCATACACTTCCCTCCAACGCTAAATTCAAAATTCCTTTATGTTTAAGAATGTGTCCTACCAATCGATCCCAAGTCAATAAGTGCAGCGAATTATAATAGATTGAAGAGAAACTGTGCGGTATAAAATTAGCAAAGGTCTTCACATGAGGCAAACATTATTGGAACAGCCTCGCTTTTTAGTAAAACTTATAGGTCATTCTTCCACAGTCAGTGTTAGTATTCAGTAGAAGAATTTTAAGAACATGTTAATTGAAATACTTGAAACAAAGAAGTGCATATTTTACTCGGTGCAAACTGTCTTCTTCATATGGAAGTAATTACATCTGTCAGAAAACCCGGATAAAAGAAGAAAAAAATGTTTGCTTTTGAAGAGCCTTGAAACAGCGCCATGGGACATCTTTTGTTTCAGAGTGGGCTAGTTTGCTGCCTACGCTATGGCCACTAACGACTGATTGTTCATCAACCAAGATATTAGAGTTACTGTATAGACTACTGGTGGATATGTAATCACAACAAATGATCTAATGAACTATTCGTGTTGATAGATCTTAAGTTCGCCTTACCATCAAACAGCAGATTACTGTAATACGGCAATTTTTAACCACATCTAAGACATTTCCAGTCATTTATTCCAACAAATAGTACCTCTAAAGATCGGTTTTCAAGAGATTCTCAATTTATTCAGTGACTTTTACTTGCTTTGGAATGTCATACATTCGTAATACCTAAGTTACATACATAAAACCAATGAAATACGACAGCCAATATGGCGTCTTCATCTCTGTCCCGAAACGAGCTTGTCCCCTTTCCGGATAGCCACGTGATGTGACGCCGGTGGCGTTCTCCCGCCTTATTGGTGATCGTTCAGACGCACGTTGAGAATATCTGACATGCTCGATATTGCCCCACGTGCGGTTCGCACTTTGTGACGTCTGAAACTCGCCACGTTGGCCACACTCGTTCAGATACAAGCTCCGTGTGCCGACGGCTTTAGGAAAAATAAACGCCGTTGCCCGATTTCTACACCGTATCTGTAATAAAGTTAAACACAACCGAATGTTGTTGTACATTCAAAGTGTCTAAAGCCGTCTTCTAGCTTTATATCCAAATGATACACAGTTTACGCGAACTTACTCGAATGAATAGACACTCTAGTCAAAAGAGTCTCAAGCATATTTAAAGTTCGCGCCGAAGTTTGCCACCATAGTGGCCGCTGAGGCGCTCTTCAACTTGCCCGCAGTTCGCAGTCGACCGCTTACCGGACTATGGGGGATTTCCTGGTAAAGAGGTTGGATGCCCCCCCCCCGCGCCCGAAATACTGAGTAGTGAGTTATCGCTTGTCGTCTACATGCGCGGCGACTTACGCGGACCACCAGGCGTTGTGAAGAATGGCGAGTCCACTACACCCATTAGTCATTCTACTGATACAGTGGCCGTTGACGGCCTGTTTCCGGAGGTACCTCAGTTTTCCACGAAGGAAACTTCCTATCACACCCTCCCCCCCAGATGTAATATGGGCGTTGAAAAGTTCGTTCAATGTCCGAGAGATGCCACCAAATGTTCAAATGTTTGTTAAGCTGATGGGACTTAACTACGGTGTCATCAGTCCCTAAACTTACAAACTACTTATGAACTACTTACGAACTAGGACGGCACAAATATCCCGAGGGGGGATTCGAACCTCCAACCGTAGTGTCGTGCTGACCGTGACTGGAGCGCCTCAGTCACCTCGGCCACGGCGGCCGGCAGATGCCACCACCATCGCATATCGAGGTCATGTTTAGTTAGTAGCATCTTTGGAAAGAACGCACACCAAGTCTCACCCATATTGGTGTATTTCATTGTGTTTGGCAATCGTGTGAATCAAGGAAGTCGAGTGATTTTGAAAGAATGGGCGAAAAGGAATTTCGTTTGGTGGTTAAACATTATGAAGGACAAATCGCCGCAAGACACTAAAGAGAAGCTTGATAAACATTATAGTGACTCTGAACCTTTGTTTAGAATAGTTTATAAGTGGTTTCAAAATTTTTGAAGAGGCCATATGGGCAGAACAATCGCTGAAAGTTCTGGACGCCCCGTGGGGATTACGACTCCAGAAATCATTGATGAAATTCATGATATCGTGATGGATGATAGAAGAGTTAACGTGCGTGAGATTGCTAGTGCTGTGGGCATCTAGAATGAACAGGTACATAATATTTTGCATAAATATTTGGACATGAGAAAGCTGTCCGCAAGATGGGTGCTGCAATTGCTCACGCTTGACCAAAAACGGAATCGTGTGAAGTGTTGCAAGGAAGGTCTGCAGCTATTCAGGAAGAATCCACTGGACTTTAAGCGTCATTTCGTCACTTTGGATGAAACATGGATTCATTACTACACTACTGACACCAAAGAACAATCTAAACATTGGGATTTGCAAGAGTTAATCCTCATCGACTATATGGAACAGCGCGAAACCATTATAGGTGCTTATTATTTATCGTTATTGGACCGTCTGAAAACCGAGATGCAAGATAAACGTCGGCGATTAGCCCACATAAAAGTCCTTTTCCAGCACGACAATGCACCAGCACGATAATGCACCAGCACACCTCAGCAGTTGTGGTCGCAAAATTATTTGAAATAGGATTCCAACTCGTTTCACATCCCCCATTCTCCAGACTTGGCTCCATCGGAGTACTACTTGTTCGCCAATTTCAAGAAATGACTGTGGGGGCGAAGATTTCATTCAAACGAGAATGTGATTGCAGAAACTGATACCTGTTTTTGCAGGCTTGGACAATTCATTCGGAAAGTATCAACAAATTAGAATATCGTTGAACGAAGTGTATAAGCCTAGAGGGAGACTAATGACCACGCTGTCGACAGGACGTTAAACCCTAACCTTCCTTCCTTCTTTTTGAGAGGGAGACTACATCAAAAAGAAAAATGGTTTTCCCCAAACACGTTAGTAGTTTTTATTTTTGTGTGCCGCGCGGGAATAGCGCCACGTCCCTGCTTGCGCAGTATCCCGTGTCGGAAGTTCGAATCCTCCCTCGGGCATGGATGTGTTTGTTGTCTTTAGGTTACTTTAACTTAGTTGAAGTACTTTGCAAGACTAGGGACTGATGAGGAAGGTAGTTTGGTCCCATAGAATTACAAACATTTGAGCATTTTTATTTCTATTTTTGCACGAACTTCTCAAACGCCCCTCGTATAGTCCGATTGAAACCGTTCGCTAGTTGACAGTTCACGCGCTGGAGATGCTTTCCCCAAATCGGAGCCTTCAGTGTCACGCCCGAGTGTTCACCGTGGCCAAACTGCCACAACTGGTAAATTCACTTCCATTTCCTAGCCTGGCTCTCTACCCTGATTTGTTTTCTTCTCGATTTATAGGTCTGTCCTTATTTATTTCGCATTTCAGCTCTTAATCATAACTATACATGGACAAGGGTGCCAACGAAATACCTATTGATATGCAGCACTTAGTCCACGCTACTGAATGCTTTCCTACAAGCAGTGGGTTAACGTCACGTATACATATCACGGATTATCGCTACAGTAGATGAGCTGCGTATCATTTACGATAAACCACTGTGGACGCGTACAAGCCAGTGTTGTTACAGGTCTGTAGCGTGATTTTGAAGAAAATCAATCTTTTGCCCAGAAAGTACTTGTATTTGCTATGCTCTACCAGTTTCGGCAATTGCTACCATCTACAGAGATTAACAAACTAAATGGAAGATCGCCGGCCGCGGTGGCCGAGGGGACTAAGGCGCTCCAGTCACGGTCCGCACGGCCACTACGGTCGGGGGTTCGAATCCCCCCTCGGACATGGATATTTGTGCCGTCCTAGTTCGTAAGTAGTTCATAAGTAGTTAAGTCCCATAGACTTTACAAACATTTTAAATGGAAGATCAAATGTTCAAATGTTTGTTAAGCTTATGGGACTTAACTACGGGGTCATCAGTCCCTAAACTTAAAAACTACTTATGAACTACTTACGAACTAGGACGGCACAAATATCCATGCCCAAGGGGGGATTCGAACCCCCGACCGTAGTGGCCGTGCTGACCGTGACCGGAGCGCCTCAGTCACTTTTTTTTTTTTTTTTTTTTTTTTTTTTTTTTTTTTTTTTTTTTTGCAGGAGGTAGTATTTCTTTTGGGTTGAAGAGGACATTTTCCCTTTTTTTTAAATTAAATACTTATTAACTTCTTTTATTTTGGGATTGTAATACTAATAAAATAAAACCATCTGTTTATGGCGGGCTTCTGTTGTGAAAAGAAAAGAAATAGGAGAAAATAAGTATGAAAAAGAAATCAACATCCTTGAAGCCCGCAGATTCTACGTTTTACTCCACGATTTCCGCTGCCAAATATTCATAGCATGTCTTCTCGAAATATTTTGGAGTTACCGTTAATCTGTTCACTTTTTTTTGTCATCTCTTGCCATGAATGATCCAGCTGCGGGGCGGATCGTGAAAGATGCTCTTCAAGAAGTTCGAAAAATATTGACCGTACTTCGGATTTTTCAAAACTGCACAGTGACGTTCGTTGAGGTAGTTCCAGAAATCCATCACCCCTATGACACCACTTCCAAGCAAGTAATGGATTGCGTGGCCTCTTATCCACGTGACAGCATTGTATTTTGTCCTTGGGTAGTAGGTATTGTCCGGATATAATAATATGCGTGAATCGACAGCAGCTGGTGACACCCGTAAAAAGAGAGCCAGAATTTGGCGCACAAAATACCAGATCTCTTCCGCCGGCCCGCAAAGTAGTCGGTGCTCGTCAGTGTCTGTTACGTCGCATTTCACGCACATTGGCGAATCAGTTAGATGAATCTTATGAAGTCTCTCTCTATTCACCTGTTTATTGTTGACAGTCACGTACCAAGTCGATCGTACGTCGGAGTCCAGCATTGGTGCATTCACTGTGCGCCCAGTGCACATTGCACATTGCCCAGTGCACATTGGGATGTTTCATTTCCATAATATTAGGTTCCCGGCGCTGCAGCAGGATGCGATAGATGTCTCTGGCCATTGGTAAGCGAGTAACAGGTAGGACGCTCTTAATGTAGCTGTATTCTAGATAAAAACTCCCAAAATAGGAAAATACTGTCGGTATGTTAGTCAGCTCCACCGGTGGGTCGAGGGAAGTCGGTGCCAAAGCCTCTATCAGTAGGCCCGTGAGACTGGACGGGCTACGCTTCCACAACTTGAGGTGCATACCTACGTAGAGGGATATCGCTCGGTCATGAACATTAACAAGTCCTAGTCCTCCACGTTCCTTTGGTAGGGTGAGGGATTCGTATTTTATTTTAAATATCATTCCGTAACTGACGAATGATCCGAATGCCGCCATTAGTCTACTTGCTATGTGTTTTGGCATAGGCAATGTCTGCGCCATATGCGGCAGTCGGGATGCTTGATATACATTTATAAATTCAGTTCGTTGATGTATGTCCAAAGCCCGGAGACGGTGATCCATAAGTCCGGCACGGATATTTTGTAATAGTTTCCGGTAATTAAGCACCGCCGTGCGTGAGATGTCATTTGTGAATTCGATACCTAGACAGCGAATTGTGTCGCACAGTTTGAATGGAGCGACGCTTTCTGGTGTCATCCCGGTGCCAATATTCAGCGCGGCCGATTTTTGTGCGTTTACGCGGCTCCCCGATGCTTTACCATATGTGGTAAGCCATTCCATAGCTCTGTGTACATCTTGTGCGTCTCGAATCGTTAACACTAGATCATCTGCGTACGCGGTGCAGCTAAAAACATAGTCTCCAAGAGTCAATCCTGTTAGGCGGTTCCTCAGCCCACACAACAAAGGTTCCAAGGCCAGCGCATATAGTATCGTTGATAGTGGGCATCCCTGTCTAACAGAGCGTTGGATGGGTAAGGGGTTTGACAGTCTACCGTTGACAAGTACTTTTGATGATGCACTACGAAGAAGACGCAGTATCACCTCAATGAAGGTATCCGGATACTGCATTTTCCGCAGAACAGTAGTTAAGTACGTGTGATTGACTCGATCAAATGCTTGACTAAAGTCTATCGCCACCAAGGCTCCCGGTATGCGACGCAACTTGGCAAGGGCAATGAGGTCTCTGTAGCGACACAGGGCGGCGCGTATATTATGGGTCCCGCCCATCGATGTCTGATCCGCCGATAGAACATGACATACCGTGCACCGCATACGAGCCGCCAATAAACGTGTGAATATTTTCATATCACAGTTCAGCAGAGTTAGTGGTCTGTAGTCTGTGATGTGCGATCCTCCACGTGGTTTATGTATCGGGATAATCACACCTTCCGTGAAACCAGCCGGAAGTTTTATCGTAGGCTTCATAAGCTCTTGGCAGATAATCGTCATAGTAGGTACCAGAAGTCCCTGAAATTTCAGCGATAAGCCATCCAGTCCTGGTGTCTTGTTGGGTGCTCCTTTTCCAATGGCATCCACAACTTCGTCTTCAGAGATCGATTCTAACAATTCTTGTTGGAGCTCGAGAGGGATCGTGTCCTGTATTAACCCAGCGACAGCATCAATGAGTTGTGGATCGGATCTCTCCTCTGTATACAGGCGAGAGTAATGTTTGAAGAATACGTCGTTGATAGCTCGTTGCGTGTCGTGACGTACGCCATCTTCTGTTGTCACCTCGCGGATTAAGGACTTCAGCCTGCGTTTCCGTTCCGCTGCTATGTGGTACATAGAGGGTCGTTCATTATTGATTCCAATTATTTGGCGTGTACAAACGATCGTACCTTCCAAGTGTCGACGTGTCAAAGCAACGATCTTTGCTTTCGCACTGTTGGCAATCATCTGATGTTCTGGAGATGGAGGTATAACGGAACACTCCCTCAGTATGGCATAGTAAAAGTCTGTGGTGCTGCGTCCCCATGAAGCAGCTTCCCTACTAAAGGTCATCAATGTGCGACGAAGTCTCGGTTTGGCACATTCCAACCACCACTGTAAGACTGATGTGTACGCTTCACGTCGTCGTAAGCACCAGCTCCACGCTTCGCACACCGCCGATCGACATTCCGGCGAGGACAGATGAGCAATGTTCAGTTTCCAAGGGCTAAGACTTCTCCACACTCGTTGTCTTCCAAGCGTGATGTTACAGATATATGCTGTGTGGTTGGTGAAAGCTGCCGGCCACAATTCTGCTGCAGTGGCCGCATGAATGAGAGAGCGGGAGATATATATCCTGTCGATTCTGCTGGACGAATGTTCCGTAAAATGCGTGAAGCCAGGTCTATTAGCGTGCATGATTTCCCACGTGTCAACCAAATCGAGATTGCGAATGATAGCGCAGAGTGCCGGACATGGTGAGTGATGGGGAATTTGGTCTTTCGGGGATAGTGTACAGTTAAAATCTCCCCCGATAACCAAATCATCCATTCTGCCCTGACATAGTTGTGTCAAGTCCTCAGAGAAAAAGACCGAACGTTCACGCCTCTTGCTTGTACCCGACGGTGCGTACACATTTACTAGGTGTATCCCTTGCACTGTGAGAGCCATGCCCCTGCCATTAGGTAGATAGCGTACATCAGTGGCTATTAAACCTTCTTTGAGAAGTACTGCAACTCCGCTACCCGTATCGGACGCATGTGATATGTATGTAGTATATCCAAATAAGTCCGAGAAACCAAGCACGTACACTTCTTGTAGTAGGGCCACGTCTATATCAGCCGCATAAAGTGCGTCACGTAACAATGACAGCTTCACTGGCGACCTAATTGTGTTGATGTTGATAGTCGGGAATCGGTATGACTGCTTCTCACCCTGTAAATCCATGTCGTGCAACAGTGTGGGTGGTGGAAAAGAGTGATATCGCCTCGATGCCACCCTTTCTTAGAGTCATTCCGTCTGAAGTGGGTGTAGGGGCGTGGGATCCCTTTCTGTTGTAAGTAAAGTGTCCGTCATGTCTTGTTCTTCCACTTCTTCATGCCACGGGCTATTGGAAAGAGGCTGTGGGTTCGTGACATCGGTTGCTGAGGGCTCCCCTTCCGTATTTTCTGGAAGCTGGGACGGTGATCCATCGTACTTTCCATCACCACGTGGAATGTTATGTATAGAAATTTTTATCTTGTCAGTGTTGAGAGTGGGAGCAGTAACATTCGGTGCCTCTGTTGTGATGTGTGTCACGTCACAATCCTCATCGGAATGATCGACTGTATCTGTCTTCTCAAGACATTCGTCAGTCGGTGTGCGTCGGCGTTTCTTGTATCTGCGGGGCGATTTTTGTTTTCAAACATGCTTCTCCGAGTCAGAGTGTTCTGGTGTATCCAATCTTTCAGTGCTTCCCGAAAGGAAGGCTTTAGTTGGTACTACTCTTGGGTCGACTTCCATTCGTTCGGTTTGTTCCGAATTATCTTTTTGTTCTGACAGTTGGTCTTCGGATCCGTCTGTAGTCTCGTTCGCATGAGGGCTGTCATGTTCCACGACAACTTGTCCGTCAGACAGCGGAGGTTGTGTATCTTGCTCACTTCCAACCGTCGCCCTGGGCAAAGTCGCCTGTACGTATGTCATTGGCAGAATCGATGGAGGGGCTGTTTGTACTTCTTCGCCCGTTGGAATCTGTGTGATACGTCGCTGAATACATTCAGAGCGGACATGTCCCTCTCGTCCACATCCGGAGCATGTTTTTGGTTGTCCTTCGTACATGATAATGGCACGGCAGCCGGAAATATTTAGGTAGGAGGGGACATGTTTGCGGAGATCGATTTTGACCTGCCGTACTCCATTGAGTACTGGAAACGTCGTAAAGGACTGCCATTTCTCAGCGACGTGGTTGATGACTGTTCCGTACGGTGTAAGTGCCGAGATGACTTGGTCGGCGGCTACCTCAAAGGGTAGTTCAAATACCCTGAGGGTCTTTATACCTAGTCCTGCAAGTTCAATATTAACAGCTCCTATATGTCCATCTGAGTGTCTGAATTGTAGTTTTGCTGCTGCTCCGCTAACCACTTTTCTGCATGCTTCTTCGGTAATCATCTTAACGTAGACGACACTTGCAATGATCGAAAAATGTATTCCAACAATTTGCTGTGGATCAAGTCGTAGTTCGTCGCGAAGAAACTGTTCTACTTCGTAAGCTCGTGGTCTTGGATATTCAGCTTGGAACGTGATCTTGACGGTGTTCTTTCTAAGGTGAGCCATGTCGCTGCAGTGAACGTGGAGGTAACGACTCGCGCTCGAAGGAAGTAAACAAACTCGCGCACAACACGGACGGCGAGACGCGCAGCACGCGACCTCACCGCGCGGCCGCAGTGGCCAGACTGTCACCTCGGCCACCGCGGCCGACCAAATGGAAGAGGAAAACATGATAATTACATACAATCACACAACATGGATCAAATATAAGAGATATTGGAATAATTGTTGTTACTTACATATTTTGCATCAATAACAAAAAATAGTTTTTTTAACAGTAGTTACTGCAAATGTTTCTAAAAAATTGCCAATTTTATATCTTTTTGAAAGTGTTCCTTCATCCTATCCTTAACTGTTACTAATGCTTTTTATTTCATCATAGATTCTAACACGATACACAGGTGACAATATTGGAGCAGATGAATGTTTATCAAAGAATATCAAGTTTTAGTTCTATTTCATCAATCAGTGTATATTATCCACTTCAACTTACGGGCCTATTTCTATATATGCTATTAAATCACAACTTGTACGCCAGCTGCGGTGGTCGAGGGGACTGAGGCGCTCCAGTCACGGTCTGCACGGCCACTACGGTCGGGGGTTCGAATCCCCCCTCGAGCATGGATATTTTTGCCGTCCTTAGGATAAGCTAGTTGATAAGTAGTTTGTAAGATTAGGGACTGATGACCCCATAGTTAAGTCGCATAAACCATACAAATATTTGAACCTTTGAACAACGTGTACGAAAGTATTCACTTGCTGTATATGGGTATGTAAGCCTATTTCCTTACCACCGTTGTCTATGTTCTGTATTTCAGACCTCTGAATCACGAGTAGAACAAATCGGGAAAGAGAGCTAAGCAAGGGAATCGATGTGAACTAACTGGTTTTTGCGGCAGTTGGGCGACAGCGAACGGTTAAGACGTGACGTTGAGTCCTCTAATTGGTTGAAAGCAGCTCCAGCCCGTGTATTCATTGGCGGACTAAGGCTGTCGAAGGCCTGGGGGGCGGCAAAACAAAATGAGGCCCTCCGCCAATTGGAAATACTTGTTTTACTATAATACCATAAGTAAGTAACTTTTGAGATTTGCCCGACCCTAGGACGAGGGGCATGGGAGAGTGTAAAGAAAATAGCTTTCGAGAGATTTGGAGGCCCCAGAACGAGAGGACAAGGGCGCTCAAAAAATAAATAGATAAATAAACAAATAAAATAAAATGAAAAAAAGAGGTCCGTCAGCTACGAAGGCGACCCAGTTTTTAGCCGTTCTGCGCATCTCGCTCAATTACCGCAGTGACAGACAGTGGGCGGCACTAGGCGTCGGCGACGTCGGCAATCGTCGGCGGCCTCGCACCTGTATCAACCTCGCAAAACATGGTTAAAATTTTAGTTTTTTTTTTCTTTTTTTTTTCATATTTGATATTTAACGGTGGTTTTTCAATCCTAGGTTATGTTGCCACTACCTACATCTAACTTACACTAGCTTAACCAAAGGACGAATACAACATCCGGCCGGTCGCGGTGGCCGAGGGGACTGCGACGCGCAAGTCACGGTCTGCACGGCCACTACGATTCAAATGTTTGTATAGCTTATGGGACTTAACTACGGGGTAATCAGTCCCTAAACTTACAAACCACTTATGAACTAAGACTAAGGACGGCACAAATATCCATGTCCGAGGGGGGGATTCGAACCCCCGACCGTAGTGGCCGTGCAGACCGTGACTGGAGCGCCTCAGTCCCCTTGGCCACCGCGGCCGGCGCGGCCACTACGGTCGGGGGTTCGAATCCCCCCTCAGGCATGGATATTTGTGCCGTTCTTAGTATTAGCTAGTTCATAAGTAGTTTGTAAGCTTAGAGACTGATGACTCCGTTGTTAAGTCCCATAAGCTATACAAACATTTGGACATTTTTAAAACATCTGTACCTAAGGGTGGGATTCGATCCCCGACGAGAGCGATCTCGTTCACCATGGTATGACGCCTTAGTGCGCTCGGCCATTCCCGTTGGGCAGCTATTTATTTGTCCGTATTTATTTCCGTTTGAATGTACCAGTGATGCAATTTTTAGTTAAATACTTGCAAATCAACTTCTTCAATACATTTCAGTAAACAGTTTGGAAGAACTATCATAATCATATAAGTTGCTCATGGCAGGGAGCGATCTTATAAATGTATATAGTAAATAATGAAGTGCCAAGATCGCGGTATTTCGTGTTTATTTATGAGAGACGACCGGTTTCGATGTAGACAGACATCATCTTCTGGTCTCTGCACTAAATAGTAACTGGCTACAATATGCTGTTTTGTAATAATGTTACTATTTAGTGCAGAGACCAGAAGATGATGTCTCTGTACATCGAAACCTGTCGTTTTTCATAAATAAAGACGAAATACCGCGACCTTGGCATTTCATTATTTACAAAATATATTAATCATGCTCACAGTTACAGTCAGTACAGCTTCGGCCGAAAGAAGCTTCTCAAATTTGAAATTGATAAAGACTTACTTCGCCGGCCGCTGTGGCCGAGGGGACTGAGGAGCTCCAATCACGGTCTGCACGGCCACTACGGTCGGTGGTTCGAATCCCCTCTCGGGCATGGATATTTGTGCCGTCCTTAGTCTTAGCTAGTTCGTAAGTAGTTTGTAAGTTTAGGGACTGATGACCCTGTAGTTAAGTCCCATACACTATACAAACATTTGAACAAACATTTGAAAGACTTACTTCAGAAGCACAGTGAGCCAAGAAAGGCTATCTACGTTGTCAGTATTATCAATTGAAGCCGAAGTAGCGGCTAGTATATTAATCAAGATGTGATCTTAAAAAAATTCAGTAAGGCGAAAAGCCGAAATGTTTCTCTATTTTAGTTTGTGTTTGATTATGGTAATTTTTGTCACTGCAATAATACTTGTAGATTATACTAATAAAATTTTAGTATAATGATTATTGATGATTAATTCAGCTCACTTTATTTAACATTTTCTTCCTCACTGAAAAAATGAAAGGGGCCTCCAAAAGATTAGTTTCTTCGACGCCCAGTTTTCGTGTAGCGCCACCACTGGTGACAGCCAATAATGCTCATTCTGTAGGCGCGTGGCTGTCCGCGAGTTACGCACTGATGTCCCGCAGGAGCAACCGTTGGCGCTCGGCCGTGGCTCCTCCCCTCCACGTTTCCCCTATCGCACCGCCTCTATGCGCGGAAGCGCTTTCTTATATGACGCCAGGTATAGGCAAGGCATTTGGAGCACTCCCCCCCCCCTCCCAAAGAGGCCTGGTCGGCCCCCCGCCTCCCTCCCATAGTCCACCACTGCGTGTACTCAGAGGGGGGCCGAATGGACTGCGCAGTTCGAGGTAGAAATTCGTCGTACTGCGCATGAAGTCACCGCCGAAGCACCTGGCTACAGTTGTAGTATTAGCCCTGCAGTAGCTTGTTGTTTACTGTGTATTAGCGGGTACGTTTCGTTTATTCGTGTGGTACACGACAGAAAATTCGATGCCTCTAATTCAGTTTAATATGTTAATGATTCGTTTGACATTTAAAATTCTTGCAGAATCGTTGACAAAAAGACATTAGGAAGTGCCTATGGAACAAACGAGCAGCTCCAAAAAAAAAAAAAAAAAAAAAAAAAAAAAAAAAAAGTTCTCAACAAAATGCATTTGTGCTGTAAAACAATGCAGATTCGAAACCGAAGGCAGCTGTTACCATTTCACAAAGGACTCTTTGTCAAATAATTCTTTATTTGGCCTCCATTTTGAACTTTTCTCACTAAGCATAAAGTATATATTACCAGCACGGCTGCACCGGGACTGTCTTGATAATTTGTTTTGTTTTCACAGATTAGAGGTCTTGGTCATTCCTATTTGCATCCTCTCCCTAAAGAAGTAAAACATTGGCTGCATTTGTTGCTTCTGGGAAAGAACACTTGGTTCAAATGTTTGTAGAGCTTATGGGACTCGAACCCCCGACCGTAGTGGCCGTACTGACCGTGAGTGGCGCGCCGCAGTCCCCTCGGCCAACGCGGCCGGCACGGAAAGATTTAACGAGGTACGTAACTGCAATAAGCAAAACGTAAACGGTAAACTTTAGTGTGTTTAGTGGTATTCTATCGCCGCTTCGCGCCCCTCGCAGACAGTGGTGCTTCGCCACTGACGTCATTTCAACGGCCAACAGCAGGTCGTTTCGCTTCGGTCCCAACCTTTCATAGAATAACCTTGCGTGTACTGTCAACCTGTCAAGTAATTTTAATCAGACTTTAGACGTCTTGCTCATTTCTATTAGCATCCTCTTCCTAAAGAAGTAAAACATTGGCTGCATTTGTTGCTTCTGGGAAAGAACACTTGGTTCAAATGTTTGTAGAGCTTATGGGACTCGAACCCTCGATCGTAGTGGCCGTACTGACCGTGAGTGGCGCGCCGCAGTCCCCTCGGCCAACGCGGCCGGCACGGAAAGATTTAACGAGGTACGTAACTGCAATAAGCAAAACGTAAACGGTAAACTTTAGTGTGTTTAGTGGTATTCTATCGCCGCTTCGCGCCCCTCGCAGACAGTGGTGCTTCGCCACTGACGTCATTTCAACGGCCAACAGCAGGTCGTTTCGCTTCGGTCCCAACCTTTCATAGAATAACCTTGCGTGTACTGTCAACCTGTCAAGTAATTTTAATCAGACTTTAGACGTCTTGCTCATTTCTATTAGCATCCTCTTCCTAAAGAAGTAAAACATTGGCTGCATTTGTTGCTTCTGGGAAAGAACACTTGGTTCAAATGTTTGTAGAGCTTATGGGACTCGAACCCTCGACCGTAGTGGCCGTACTGACCGTGAGTGGCGCGCCGCAGTCCCCTCGGCCAACGCGGCCGGCACGGAAAGATTTAACGAGGTACGTAACTGCAATAAGCAAAACGTAAACGGTAAACTTTAGTGTGTTTAGTGGTATTCTATCGCCGCTTCGCGCCCCTCGCGGACAGTGGTTTCTAAAAAAAAGCCAAGAGCGCTAATCATCAATTTTTATTTACGACGACCGGTTTCGCTGAACTATGTCAGCATCATCTAGTCAAATAAAATATTTTACAAGGCCATAATCTTGTAATGTCAATCAGTTGTTATATAACAATTTACAGTGCATAGATGCACTATGTCATTATAATAAAACATAATTATCACAGTGAGTGACAATAGCAAGTTTAGCAGGTCTTTTCGCTTGGGGCCCAACCTTTTATAGAATAACCTTATGTGTAATGTCAACCTGTCAAGTAATTTTAATCAGACTTTAGAGGGCTCTGGTAGACCAATCAACGCCGCTGCTCCAGGGTATAGTACATTCTCCCGCCAGCGCAGAACCGTCGCGCACTCGCAGTTGTACAGTCCCGCCACCCCAGTACTGGCGCGCTGCGCCACTTGCCGTCGCTTTTTCGCGCCACGCGGGGGTTTTGTCCGGCGACAAATGGAGCCGCGCTCTAATGGGTCCGGCGGGCGCGTTTGTCTGCTAATCCCGAGACGCGTAAATCGCTCGCCCGGAACGCGATTACGCGACACTAGAGTCACTGCGGCGGCCGCTGTTTCGCCAACACTTGACTCACTGCCGTCTAATTTCCTGCTGCTGAATATTAAAACGCAGGACCGCATCTTCCAGCCGCTGTTTGCCCGGGAGACCGACATCCACAGGTCGACAGTGTGTTGACATATTTTCTTTCACAATGATACAAATAACGTGCCTCTTTATTGCAGTTTTTACTTCAGAGGAAGTATGAGCAGTGGCTAAGGGGGGGGGGGGCGGGGGGGGGGGGGGGGGAACGGATCGCCCCTGGACTCTCGTCTTGGGGGACGGGTCTCCAGATACCTCGAAATCCCTTTTTTTTTTTTTTTTTTTTTTTTTTTAGTGTCATTGGCCTCTTTTCCTGGGGTTACCAAATACGGAAAGTAACACATGTATTTCCAAATGGAGTGGGAGCCTCATTTTGTTTTGCCGCCGCTCCGGGCATCAAAATCTTCAAATGTTTGTTAAGCTTAAGGGACTTAACTTCGGGGTCATCAGTCCCTAAACTTACGAACCACTTTCGAAGTACCTTATACTAACGACGACACAAACATTCATGCCCGAGGGGGGATTCGAACCCCCGACCGTAGCGGCCGTGCAGACTGTGACTAGCGCGCCGCAGACCGCTCGACCACTGCGGCCGGCGCTCCGAGCATCCGACAGCCTTAGTCCGCCTAGCGGTATTAGAAGTTTTAATATCTACGATGGTCGTCCAAAGCATAATGCCCCATATTTACTTGAAAGAAATATACAAACACACACGTCCTTGCTTGTGCTTCACATTTGATGTTTCTTCTGTGCACTAGTGAAATTTCGTAGCGTTTCGGCAGATGGCAGAGCCACAGTACAGCGTCAAAATGGCGTCTACATACGACTCGGGTTACAAGCAGCGTGCTATTATTAAATTCTGGTGTGGAGATAAAAATTCCGTGGTGAACACCCATAAACGTTCGTGAACAGTGTTTGCGATGCTGCAGTAAATAGGTTACAACTGAACAATGGGTACAGAAAGTTACAGCCTCATAAAAGGCAGAAACCATAGGCAGCTGGTCAGTGGCGTAACTAGGAGTTGGCTTTGGGGGTAGGGGGGGGATTATCTGCTTGACGAACAAAATTTTAGTCAGTTTCCAGACAGACTACCATCTACCACTCCCGTTGAAGAAAGTAATTCACTCCCTTGCAATGAAAGCTTATGGTAAAACACCCCATGTTCCAAATCCTTACCTTTACCAGATTACTGTTATACGATTTCTTTTCTACCCCCTCTCTCTCTTTTTTCTTTTCGAGTTCTGGGGGGGGGGGTTCAATGCCCCTCATCCCCGCCCCCATAGTTACGCCACTGCAGCTGGTGCTTCAGATAACTGGGTGGGGGGAGGTTCACTTTTGCAGTGCCGGATCCCCTGTTCGGCGCTCAACAAAGAGACAATTTGGTGCACCTCTGCGAGAGGTGCCACAGGAGAACGCCGCGGTTTGCCCCTCCCCCCCCCTCCCCCTCACGCCCTTTAGATACATTTTCGTTAAAAGATCTACAGAATGTCTTACCTCGGATTCTTTGCGCTTGCTTCAACTCGAATCATCAGCCTACCAAGATTCTTTATTTCACACATATCTTCAAAGCTGAGTAATTTGTTTCCAAGAGGTACCGAACGTTGTTCATTTTTCTTTGATAATAAAGATCAGGAACATGTGAATATGTACATCAAACTAAAACACAGTAAGTTGTGAGGGGGCTGACATGGAGCCATTTATTTCGCATCTCAATGCATTGGGTGTTAAAGAAGTTTTTTTGGTTGGAGGTGTGACGTAACAGAAAGGGTGAGAGAGATAGTAGATGAGCTTGTATCCCGTGGGAAAGCTCCGCCCCTATTGCAAGTTGAGATCTGATTGGCCCCCGCCAACCCTTTAAGCTTCTTTTATTAATATTTAACTTTCCTATGTCTATTAAAAATTATCTGTATACTTTCTGTAATGTTTTTGTGCTAAGCTATATTTCGATTTATTTAATTATTTGTATATTTTGTAATAAGCTGAACAATGTTAGTCTAGAAGTTTCGCTTGGCGCCAAAACGGTGGCTTGTGGCGCGCAGCGAGGTGCGGCGGCAGTCTGTCGAGCGCCGACCGCGATACCTTGCACATTCATGTTAGTTCAGTGCGAGCCAAGAACAGTTTATACGTTATGTATCGTTTATATATTTAATACTACTCAGTCTGTATATTTGTGCTTGGATATACACTGGCATTTCTTCAACGAAATCAAGCTCTGGCATCCTACAAAAGCTAAAGTTAATCGTAGTGCAGTACTTCCTAGCCACATTTCAACACCTCTTTAAGCATCACTTCAGGTACAACGGATGCGCGACCTGTGTGGTTCACCTGCGCAACGAGACATCCACTACGACAGAAGACACAAGATTAGTAAAAGAGTGATTTTAGATGTGCACTGAAGTTGCATATCGACACGGCACCTCGCGTGCCGTGCTGCCCTGTTTACAAACCAGGGCACTGGCACGAAGTGCGTTGGTAACATCGCCGAGGGAAGGCATGAAAGAGGGGAGGTGTTTAACGATGTCTGTGTAGAGACAGGAATTAGTGATCATGATATCGTCATAGCGTCGATGGTGACCAAAGTTCATAAACCAGTCAAGAAGGCTAGGAGCGTGTTTTTGTTGGGAAAAGCCAACAAGCTAATGCTACGATCGCACTTAGAAAATGAATGGGCATCGTTTAATTCTGGGACTATGGATGTAGAGGAATTGTGGACTAAATTTAAATGCATTGTTAATGAAGGGTTAGAGAAATATGTGCCAGTAAAGACGATTAAGGATGGAAAAGATCCACCGTGGTATAATAATAATGTTAGAAAGCTGCTGAGAAACCAAAGGCTGTTGCACTCTCGATTCAAAAAAGAACACGCAAATGATGACAGGCAAAAGTTAGTAGAGATTCGTGCGTCTATAAAAAGATCGATGCGTGAAGCATACAATAATTATCACAGCCATACCTTAGCAAAAGATCTTTCCGAGAACCCGAAAAAATTCTGGTCCTAGGTAAAATCGATAAGTGGGTCAAAGCCCACTGTCCAGTCACTAGTTGATCATTCCGGGGCAGTAATAGAAGAAAGTAAACGGAAAGCTGAAGTTCTAAATTTAACCTTTAAGAAATCTTTCACGCAGGAGGACCGCACAAATATACCATCATTTGATCAACGTACTAATTCCGAAATGGGGGACATAGCAATAGGTATTTCCGGTGTAGAGAAGCAGCTGAGAGAGCTAAATACGAAAAAGTCTGCTGGTCCGGATGGAATACCAGTTCGGTTTTACAAAGACTATTCTGCGGCATTGGCCCCCTACTTAGCTTGCATTTATAGCGAATCTTTAATTCAGCGCAAAGTTCCTAGTGATTGGAAAAAAGCGCAGGTGACTCCAGTGTATAAGAAAGGAAAGAGAACTGACCCATACAATTACAGGCCAATATCGTTGACATCGGTTTCATGTAGAATTTTGGAGCATAAACTCAGTTCGAATATAGTAAATTTCCTTGAAACGGAGAAGCTTCTTTCCATGAATCAGCACGGGTTTAGGAAACATCGTTCATGCGAAACTCAGCTTGCCCTTTTCTCACATGACATCTTGCGAGCCATGGACGAAGGGCTACAGACGGATTGTGTTTTTCTCGACTTCAAAATGGCGTTCGACACGGTGCCACACTGCAGACTGCTAACGAAGATACGAGCTTATGGAATAGGTTCACAGATTTGTGACTGGCTGGAAGACTTCCTAAGTAATAGAACGCAGTACGTTGTTCTCGACGGCGAGTGCTCATCAGAGACGAGTGTATCGTCAGGCGTGCCCCAGGGGAGTGTGATAGGACCGCTATTATTTTCTATCTATATAAATGATCTGATGGACAGAGTAAGTTGTAATTTGCGGCGGTTTGCTGATGATGCTGTGGTGTATGGGAGGGTGTCGTCTGTAACTGACTGTAATAGCATACAGGTTGACTTAGACAAAATTTCTAGTTGGTGCGAAGAATGGCAGCTAGCTCTCAATGTAGAAAAGTGTAAGGTGATGCGCATGAGTAGAAAAAACAATCCTATAATGTTCGAATACAGCATCAGTAGTGAGCTTCTTGATGCGGTCGCGTCGTTCAAATATCTAGGCGATATGAAATGGAACGAGCATGTAAGGACAGTTGTGAGTAAGGCAGACAGTAGACTTCGGTTTATTGGGAGAATTTTGGGAAGATGTACTTCACCTGTAAAGGAGACCGCGTACAAAACGCTTGTACGACCACGTCTTGAGTATTGCTCAAGTATTTGGGACCCGCAGCAGATCGGTTTGAAGGGATACATAGAGGCGGTTCAGAGGCGAGCAGCTAGATTTGTTACCGGTAGGTTCGACCAATGCGCGAGTGTCTCGGAAATGCTCCGGCAACTCAATTGGGGATCGCTGGAAGAAAGACGACGTTCTTTTCGTGAATTTCTGTTAAGTAAATTTAGAGGGCCGGAATTTGAAGCTGAGTGTAGTACGATCTTGCTGCCGCCTACTTACATTTCCCGTAAAGATCACAAAGACAAGATAAGAGAAATTAGGGCTCGTACGGAGGCATATAGGCATTCTTTTTTTCCTTGTTCAATTTGGGAGTGGAATAGGAAAGGAAATGCCTAGTAGTGGTACGGTGTACCCTCCGCCACGCACCTTACGGTGAATTGCGGAGTATGTATGTAGATGTAGATGTAGATGAAGGAACTTTGTCAACCACGCACTGACCTACCCCCCCCCCCCCTGTCTTTTTAAAAGGAAGCCCCGCCGTAAAGTAATGTATTAAACTTTTAAGTGACTTTAAGAAAATGAATCTGTTACAATGAAGAGACAAGCTACCTTCGGGTCACGTGACAGTGTAAGCAGTAGCTTACGCATGCGCAAAGGTTGCTCTCCCCACATCTTTTCAAAAAGTTAAGTATTTTTTACAACGAATAGTATAAATATCACTTACCCTCAAAATCGCGACACATTTGTCAAAATGTCAAAAGATATGTAGCAAGTAACAATACAAAAGTCGTTTTTGTTCCCGTATCTGTTAAGAAGAAGACTGGATTAAAAAAACATTACTTGCAGTTGAGATCGAACCCACTACCCTCGATAGCGCAGCGCGATGCCGCCAACCTCACAGCTATTCTTGCTAGTTGGAGAGTAGTGACTTCATTATTATTTATGATCGGATCTTATGTAGGGATTTACAGTTGATGCATATTTAATTTATAATTATAATATATTTTAGCAAATATGACGTTCTTCAATGCGCTAAAAACAAATACGTAGGGCGGATGTTGCCTTCACGGATGATTTGTGCATGCGCCAAGTGAGGTGCGCAGTAGCTCTATTGTCTTGCTTCGGAACCATTCGTGCGTAGCCTCGAGAGCTGAGTAGCCAGGAGTTGGTGTCTCTACCAGCTCCAACGCCAAAGTTAAAAGCGGCGTTTCCCCTCACTCTTACCTGCCGCAGGGACAATTTGACAATTTGAACCTCATCCGCGAATGCGTATTGCAACGCTTCGCCCACGCTACGACTCGTATACGTGCTATCTCAGCGACGTTAAACGTTTGTAATGCGATAAAAATACTTTGAATGTACATATAAAATGATCTGATAGAAGTTGTTGTTGTTATGGTCTTCAGTCCGGAGACTGGTTTGATGCAGCTCTCCACCCTACTCTATCCTGAGCAAGCCTTTTCATCTCCTCATAAGAACGGCAACCCACATCTATTTGAATCTGCTTACTATACGCATATCTTGGTCTCCCTCTGCGATTTTTACCCCACTCACTTCCCTCCAATGCTAAATTTACGATTCCCCGATGTCTAAGAATGTGTCCTACCAAGCGATCCCTTCTTTTAATCAGGGTATGCCAAAAATTCCTTTTCTCACCAATTCTGTTCAGTACCTCTTCATTAGTTATGCGATCTACCCACCTAATCTTCAGCATTCTTCTGTAGCACCACATTTCAAAAGCCTCTATTCTCTTCCTGTCCGCACCGCTTATCGTCCATGTTTCACTCCCATACAAGGCAACACTCCACACAAATGCCTTCAGAAAAGACTTCCTTACACTTACATTAATATTCGATGTTAGCAAATTTCTCTTTTTCAGAAATGCTTTTCTTCCCATTGCCATTCTGCATTTTGTATCCTCTGTACTACGACCATCGCATGTTATTTTACTACCCAAGTAACAAAACTCATCTACCACCTTCATTGTTTCGTTACCTAATCTAATTCCTTCAGCATCGCCTGATTTTCTAAGACCACATTCCATTATTTTTGTTTTGCTCTTGTTAATATTCATTTTATACGCTCTCTTCAACACACTGTCCATTCCATTCAACTGCTCTTCCAGGTCCTTTGCTGTCTCTGATAGAATTACAATGTCATCAGCAAAACGCAATGTTTTTATTTCTTCGCCCTGAATTTTAATCCCTATTCCAAATTTTTCCTTGCTTTCCCTCACCGCTTGCTCGATGTACAAATTGAATAACATCGGAGAACCCTGTCTTACTCCCTTCCCAACTGATGCTTCCCTTTCATGCCCTTCGAGTTTAATAACTGCGGTCTGGCTTTTGTACAAGTTGTAAATAACTCTCCTTTCCCTATATTTTACCCCTGCTGACTTCAGAATTTGAAAGAGTGTATTCCAGTCAACATTGTCAAATGCTTTCTCCAAATCTACAAAAGCTAAAAATGTAGGTTTGCCTTTCCTTAATCTATCTTCTAAGATAAGACGTAAAGTGAGTATTGCCTCCCGGGTTCCTACGTTCCTCCTGAATCCAAACTGATCTTCCCCGAGATCAGTTTCTACCAGCTTTTCCATTCTCCTATAGATAATTCGTGTTAAAATTTTGCAACCATGACTTATCAAACTGATGGTTCTGTAATTTTGACACCTGTCTGCGCCTGTACGAAACGAAAATGATAGTTGAACACAGTTTTATTTTATTTATTTATATACTTTTCTTATCACGACGAGCTATTTTTCGGGGATTCACTGAACCAGTGAACACATCGGACGCGCCGCAATTGGCAGAAACAGAGTTCCATGCTCTGTCACAACCATTGCTCCAAGCAAACTGAATCGTGCGGATGCCATTATTCCTGCAGAACGACGCATCAAAACTTGGCTCTACAATTGTAGGTCAGCATTAAAGGGCGTCTGCAAGATGGATATTCAGAAGTGCTCACGATGGGTTCCATGAATGCTCACCGTGGACCGCGAGATTCAAAGAAAGGTCATTTCACCTGAATTCTTGGAGTGTTTTCCGACCAACGGATAGACTTTTCTGTCATGGATCATATGGGGGGAGGGCGAAAATTGGGTGTCCCACATTCCACCGAAAACAAATCTGTGACTGTTTTGCGTCATTCTCGTAGATGTGATTCCAAGACGGTAAACCATCAATTCAGAGTCATACGTGAAGGTTCTGAATAAAGTCAAGAACCGTTTCGACTGGACAAGAATCCAGCAGAAATTTTTCACCACACGATAACGTACACCTACACAGAAGTCTGAGAACCCGGGAACACGCCGCCAAACTGGGATGGACATCCATCCTGCAGTCCACACCTGGCACCTCTAACTTTCATCTCTTTGGGGCCCTTAAAATTATCTATCGGGAACACACTTTCAAGATGATGATATTGTCAGCCATGCAGTGAAAACATGGCTACGTCTACAACGAGGGAATATGGGCTCTCCCACGACATTGGCGTACGGCTGTAGCATGTGATGGGGACAACGTAGTAAGTGGGAGTGATTGTGCACTCTAAGGCGCGTTGCAGTAAAGTGCACGTCTCTTCCCTATTGGAGGACAGCCATATTTTACAATTTTATTCTTACATATCTCGATGAAAAGAATAATGCAAAAGTCTGAGGAAGTCTCAAAATTTTTGTTTTGATTTCTAGTTTTGTTACTTGAAATAATGACAATAAAACCTGAAAATCTGTTCACAATTATATATTTTTGACGACGGTCCAGTCGTCAATGAATGAAACAAATCGCAATTTGCGATCAGTTATGGCTTGACTTACTAGGTTTACATGGACGCTGTAAAGTCGTGCCGGCCGCGGTGGCCGAGGTGACTGAGGCGCTCCAGTCACGGTCAGAACGGCCACTACGGTCGGGGGTTCGAATCCCCCCTCGGGCATGGATATTTGTACCGTCCTAGTTCGTAAGTAGTTCATAAGTAGTTTGTAAGTTTAGGGACTGATGACCCCGTAGTTAAGTCCCATAAGCTTAACAAACATTTGAACATTTGTAAAGTCGTCAAAAACATATAATAGTATACAAGCCAAGGCTAGGCTCCTGACGAAAATTAATTGTGTCTCGATACCTCATGGTCTGTTCTCCCTGATGCGGGTATACAGTATTCAGGCTGCGAGCATTACAGAACAAATAGGCTGTGTTAATAGGAAAGAGACCGTGAGAGTGGAGATTTTGGTGTGTCAGGAGACGTGCAGGGAAGAGTCCTCTGCAGTCAGGTTGATCAGTGTCCTCGGTGGCGGAGTGGTCAGCGCGTCTGCCTAGTAAGCAGGAGATCCCGGGTTCGAATACCGGCCGGGCACAAATTTTCATTCCCCAAACTTAGGTGTTCCATCTAAATTAAGTACTGTGAAGGCACAGCTGATCGCAAATTGCGATTTATTTCAATGGAAATCTGTTGTCTGGGGCGGTTTTTACTGTGAGTTAAACTGAAAATGTATATATATACTGTATAAGCGAAAACGCGTTGTTTCAGCGATAATCGCCATCCCTACGTCGTAGCCCATCTGAACTCGTCTCCGAACTAGGCAGTCACTAGGGCTCAGAGCAGGTAGCATCGAACAAGATGACGGCGCCACGAGAAGAGACAGGCCTATGTATAAAAGTTGAGTATTGTCAATAACAGTAAATAAAACTTGTATTACTAATCTATATAGTTGCTTTAGATGTCGACGCATCCCAAGCATTCTGAATAGAACCTTTCCTGAAAGACAGGCCGGGAAGAACAAAACACATGGCGACGAGGCTGACCAGGACTAAACAACATATACACTCAAACCTCGATATATCGAAGACCTGTCTATACCGAATGGTTTCCTTTTTCCCTTCCCTTGAAAGTCTAAAACCTTGATATTTCGAATAAAAACATTATATCGAAATTTTTGGAGGGTTCGAGAACAGATTTCATGTCTGTATATAGGTCAGTGGAAAAAAATTCGCACTTACGTGTTTTACGGCCCACTTTAGATTTGTAGTTTTGTTTTTGCAAACATTTTGGACCAAAATAATAATCTAAATAATAATTAATTAATTAATTAATAAGAGTGTCTGAAACCCTTTTAGGGAAAAACATTAGGTAATGGTGGGTTTCCAACCACCGACCTTTCGCGTCACAGTCCAGCACCTTGCCCACTACGCTACGGCTATAAAACAAAACAATGGTTCTTTAATCTCGTACTATTGATGGCCGTTGTTAACTGATATTAATATGCCATTTGTAGAGATTAGATTATCATTTATCGTACGAAGAAAGATGTGTTTTTGTTAATTCCTCAGTGTGCCGTTGCTTTGAAAAGACAACGTGTAAGTTACAATAAGAAAATCATCAAATACGCGAGGAATGTCACGTGACATCTCCGAACGGCTGGTTTTCGTTAATTCAATGGAGATTGTCAAATCTCCGTTATTTTTGCAAATATGTCTCAAACGATACGAGATATGAAAAAAACATAGGGAGCTAAGTTGTAGAGAATTTTCTCCTCTACCAATTAGGTTATTAAAGTTTCGTGTCAGTTGAACGGTTCGTTTGCAATTACAATTATATTACAAACGGCTTTTTTTGGTTTTACTACCGTATTTTTTGTCAGAAAAATTTGAAAAAGGGAGGTTCTGGTCTCTGGTGGCCTACGAGTATGTCTGTAAAATTCGGTGCTGATCGGTTGAACAGTTCGTCTTAAAAACAGGGAACTCGTTACGGACAGACAGACATACATCCCAAAATCGCCGTTTTTTTTTTGCAAATATCTTTGAAACGCTACTATATATATATATATATAAACCATAAGAGAGCAAAGTTGTAGGGAATTTTCTCCTCTACAAATTCGGTTATTCAATTTTCGTGTCACTTTTAGTGTTACTACCCGAACCTAAAGCAGGCCAAAAGTCTTTATATTGTAGTTACCTTTATTTAGCGAAATCTTTTTCAAATGGGCGAGTCCCAGTATCTTCCCTTCCTGTCTCTATGCATCACTGAGATCTATGTTGCTCTGCAATTCCCACGACTTTCGTGCATGTAATATTTCGGACAGTGTTTTTTTTTCCCATTGTGTACTGCAATTGCCCGTCATGGGGGTCTAAGCGGGAGTGTCTGTCAGTTACTGAAGAGATTATTTTTCAGCACCGTTGAGATACGACACGTTTTGTGTGAGTAATAGTTGTTATTGTTGTCTTCAGTCGGGAGACTGGTTTGATACAACTCTCCACCCTGCTCTATATTGGGCAAGTCTCTTCATCTCCTCGTAATAACAGCAACCTATATCTATTTGAATCTACTTACTATATTCATCTCTTGGTCTCCCCCTGCGATTTTTTTACCCCACACACTTCCCTTCAAAGCTAAATTCACAATTCCTCGATGTCTAAGAATGTGTCCTACCAATCTATCTCCTCTTTTAGTCAAGGCAGAAATCCCTTATCTCCACAATTCTATTCAGTACCTCTTCATTAGTTAAGCGATCTACCCACCCAATCTTCAGCATTCTTCCGAAACACCACATTTTTTTAAAAGCCTCTATCCTCTTCTTGTCCGCACTGTTTGTAGTCCACGTTTCACTCCCATACAAGGCAACGCTCCACACAAATGCCTTCAGAAAGGACTTTCTTATGCTTAAATTAATATTCGATGTTAACTAATTTGTTTTTGCTCTTTGGGGCCTGCAGCATAATAAAGGTCATATAATGACATTTTATTAAAGAAATTCCAATTTGCTGCGAAGTATACATATTTCTATTAAGTCACGTAATGCAACAACCAGAGATCGCAACTACAACTGATAGCGATAAAGAATCATCTTTGTCACCATCAAAAGATACTATGTAAACATATATCATCGAACTGTCAAACGTAATTTAAAATATTGTAAAAATTTTTATAACACCAGAAGACAGTCAGATTCGATGATATATGCACGTCATTCCATCTAGACGTAAGTAAAAAACCTTTGTTATTACTTTATGAATAAGATTTATAATTTCAACTACGAAAACTATGTAAAAAATTATTACCTATATCTGCAGGTCACTTGAAAATGGCATTAATACGCCGAAACAGTCTGTTGTGACTTAATAGAAATATATATACTTCGCAGCAAATTGGAATTTCTTTAATAAAATAACTAATTTGTCTTTTTAAAAAACGCTTTTCTTCCCATTGCCATTCTGCATTTTATATCCTCTGTACTGCAACCATCATTTGTTATTTTACTGCCCAAGTAACAAAACTCATCTACTTCCTTTATTGCTTCGTTACCTAATCTAATTCCTTCACCATCACCTGATTTTCTAAGACTGCATTCCATTACCCTTGTTTTGCTCTTGTTAATGTTCATCTTATATGCTCCTTTCAACACACTGTCCATTCCGTTCCATTGCTCCTCCAGGTCCTTTGCTGTCTCTGACAGAATTACAATGTCATCAGCAAAACGCAATGTTTTTATTTCTTCACTCTGAACTTTAATTCCTTCTCCAAATTTCTCCTTGCTATCCTTTATAGTTTGCTCAATGTATAAACAACATTGAGAAAAGGTTACAACCCTGTCTTACACCCATTCCAACCTCTGCATCCTTCTCATGGCCTTCAACTCTGATAACTGCTATCTGGTTTTTGTACAAGTTGTAAATAACCTTCCGTTCCCTATATTTTACTCGTGCTGAATTCAGAATTTGAAAGAGTGTATTCCAATCAACAATGTCAAAAGCCTTCTCCAAATCTACAAAAGCTAGATATGTATGTTTGCCTTTCCTTAATCGCGCGCGTTGTTCGCAGTGGAGGTTCGAGTCCTTCCTGGGGCATGGGTGTGTACGTTTGTCCTTAGGTTAGTTTACCTAGGTTTAAGCTACGAACTGATGACCACGCAGTTTGGTCCGATAGACTTACAAACATTTGAACATTTGAATAACAATTGCAGGATCAGAAGTGACGTCTGTTTTTTTGGGAATGTACCCACATGTATATATAAGAAAATTTGTCATGTGTTGTGACGTCGTCGCCTTTTGCTGGTTACTCGTCCCAGTCTGGTTGTCAAGACAGGTATTGGTGCAGGATCCTTTGACATCCAAAACAATGATATAGTTAGTATTACAAGATATTTATTGACTGAAACTGATAACACTGAACTTTAGAACATATGTCTGTTTCTGCTGGTCGCAGTGGTCGAGCGGTCTGCGGCTTGCCAGTCACACTCTGCACGGCCACTACGGTCGGGGGTTCGAATCCCCCCTCGGGCAGGAATGTTTGTGTCGTCTTTAGTGTAAGGTAGTTCATAAGTAGTTTGTAAGTTTAGGGACTGATGACCACGCAGGTAAGTCCCTTAAACTTAACAATCATTTGAACATTTTTTCTGTTTCTTCTCTCTTCTTGCTTCTCGTGGCCTCGTCCGTATGATATTAGCTGCGCGCTGACCTAGTTACTGCTACGTTCGTAGCCGCGTTCTGACTTAATAATGTCCTATTTCTCACTTCGTAGCTGCCTGAGTTTGGTAACTGACGTCCAGACGTATGCCGGCCTAGATATAGCCGCTTCTAGAGGGCACGCATTCTGCTAGGGACTGATGAACCCGTAGTTAAGTCCCATAGACCATACAAACATTTGAACATTTGAACGCATTCTGCCTGCTATTGGCTTTCAGTCGATCGCTGCCAAGATCGTTCTCTTACGTCTGGCGTGTGGCGCTGACATTACGCCACATCATGATGAATGGAAAATTAAACTGCAAAAGATCCTTCACATTAAGTACAGTAATAAAAAATCGTGCCCTTTTTTTTCTCTGGAACACCTCGTTGTATGGAATCCTCGATATATGGAATTAATCTTGTCATCTATACATATTCGATATATTGACGTTTGACTGCTTTGGGGCACCTGCATGAGGATCGCCATTTGGCGAGGCTAGTGTCAGCGGCGGGCCGTGTATGTCGGCAGCTAGGCGCGGCGCGCGAGCCACAGGGCAGCTGAGCCACGTGCGCCCCGCCAACACATGAGCGGCGCGGCGTGCCTACATGGCCGGACGTGTCGATAGGCGCGCGACACGGCGGCCAACGCGTGGCGCCACCGTGTCCATGTGGAACGCTGAGCGCGGTCCCTGCATACTGGCCCACCCTCCTACCAGCCGGCGGCTGTGTAATTGCGAACGTACTGGAACACAGAGTGCTGTCTGGCTAGTCGCGCTAGGAATGGTGGAACTATGTGCGCCTTCAAAAGTCAGTAAACCCATGTTGTTTATAAATAAAAGAACTGTCGTGTATAAAAATAAAAAAATAGAAAAAAACATAAAACAAAAATAAAATGTCACGCTAAAATAAAAAATAATAATAAAACAATTTTTAAAAAATTTAACGAAAAAAAAACTTTCGCTCTATCGCGGGCGGGATTCAATCCCTTTCCGGGCCGCATCCGGCCTGCGGTCCGTATTTTGGGACCCCTGTTCTATACATCTAAATCTACATAGATCCTCTGCAAATCACATATAAGTGCCTGGCAGAGGGTTCATTTACCACTTTCATAACCTTCTCTCTACCGTTACATTTTCTAATAGCGCGCGAAAAGAAAGAACACCTAAATCGTTCCCTTTTACATGTTTGTTTAAATTGTCAAATGTTTGTAAGTCTTATGGGACTCGCCGGCTGCGTTGGCCGAGGGGACTGAGGCGCTCCAGTCACGGTCTGCACGGCCACTACGGTCGGGGGTTCCAATCCCCCCTCGGGCATGGATATTTGTGCCGTCTTTAGTATAAGGTAGTTGATAAGTAGTTTGGGACTGATGACCCCGTAGTTAAGTCCCATAAGCTTAACAAACATTTGAACATTTTTATGGGACTCAGCTACGGGGTCATCACTTGATAACTTACATACTACTTATGAACTAGCTAATCCTAAGAATGGCACAAATATCCATGCCCGGGGGGGATTCGAGCCCCCGACCGTAGTGGCCGTGCAGACCGTGACTGGAGCGCCTCAGTCCCCTCTGCCACCGCGGCCGGCCCCTTTTACATATGATTTCTCTTTTTTTATTGGGATGGTCATGTCTCCCTACGTAGGTGGGTGCTCGCAAAATATTTTCACATTCAGAAGTAAAAGACGGTGATTGAAATTTCGTGTCGACCGCGGTGGCCGAGCGGTGTGCGGCACGCCAGTCACGTTCTGCACGGCCACTACGGTCGGGAGTTCGAATCCCCCCTCGGGTATGGATATTTATGCCGTTCTTAGTATTAGCTAGTTCATAAGTAGTTCGTAAGTTTACGGGCTGATGACCCCGTAGTTAAGTCCCATAAGCTCTACAAACATTTGAACTTTTTATTTAATTTATTTTTATTTATTTATTTATTTTCTGAATTTTCGTAAATAGATCTCCTCGCAACGAATGTAGTTCTTTTAATGATTTCCACCTCAAAAGCATTGACGTGGATCATATCTGTTATGTTGAAATGTCTGCAAAAAATGCTACCAAGGAGGCCAGGATAGCCAGAAGATCAGAGCAAAGAAGAGATGAAAAGGAAGAAGCTGAGACGCAGTATAGTTCTGGAATATTTTGAATACTGTATATTATTTTTTTGTGTGTAAAACTTTAATACAGTTTTCCTCAAAACTACCAGTTTTGCCTTTCTGGCTCATTTCAAAAAATGTTCAAATGTTTGTAAAGTTTATGGGACTTAACTACGAGGCTATCAGTCCCTAAACTTACAAACTACTTATGAACTAGCTAAGACTACGGACGGCACAAATATTCATGCCGGAGGGGGGATTCGAACCCCCGACCGTAGTGGCCGTGCAGACCGTGACTGGAGCGCCTCAGTCCCCTCAGCCACCGCGGCCGGCCTCTGGTTCACTTCCCTCAAAAATAAAGACTGCTTAAGTTATCTGACTTTCAGTAACTCTTATTAATACAACTATGATTAATCAGATAAAAATATGACCTTGAGTCGCAACAAGAACAAATTCACAAGCTCCAAGGTATTTATAAAACTTGAAAGATCTTTTCTTTCAGAACAAAAAAAGTCATTCCCACAACATACATGAAATACAGTCTTTATATGATATTCAGATGATGTACACTTTGAAAGTTTCAGGTTATTGTCTCGACTAGTATCTTCAGAAAGTGTACCTGAAGTTTGCCGCTTGTAACATGAATTTCTTATGGGAGATCATTCGCGACTATGCCCCTTAAAAAAAAAAAAATAATAATAATAATAATAAATATTGATATGCATGACCTCTTTCGGAGCCACAGCAGGTCCTTCTGAAGCCGTTGTCATCAACAGAAGAGAACTGGCACCCTGAATCACGGTCTAGTAAAGCCCTGAAGAAAGAAAGTACCGATGTCGTGTCCCGAGATGGAGTGAGATGCGCTAGCTACACAGGGGACTTATCTCCGTCGATATTCTCGTGGAGTGGAAGAAAGCGCGGGCTGCTAGGAATCCCCCTAGGGCTGTAGAATACAAGCTAAAAAGGTGGTGAGGAGTACGGATCTCGGAGAGGGAACTCAGAAGGAGACAAGGCAACAATATTAAGTCCTTGTTTTGGTGAACATTGAAGGATCCTATGGCACTGATATAGATCCCAACCTATTGCCCTTCTACTGCTCTTTCTTACTGCTGCTCGGTGTCGTTCGCTCTCCTCGGCCAGCTACTGCTTTCAACCGCTGTTCCATCGTCGTCCTAACTTGGCTTATTTGTGACCACTCACAAGGACCTAGTTGTGTAAGGTCGGTGTGAGCTATCCTCGGCCAGCCACGGCAATACACCACTGTGCTCTCCCTGAGCTAGCAGCGGTCCGACTCACCTGGAGAATTGGTTGAACCCCCATTTGTACTGGATTTTGTAGAACTTTCTGTGACGCACGAAGCGGGTGATCACTTACTTCACACTGTCCTTATGCATGTAGAAATCTTCCTTGGCGGGAGGCCTCCGTTCTGTGTGCTGTCAGTTACGCAGCTCGCCCCCGAGCAAGTGAAAGTGCAATTGATATCGTAATTGTAAAAATATGTACCGAAGCACAGTATTGCTTCAATTATTGCAAGATATATAAATATATACGGTCAACACAACGGACTTTGTAATCTGTCTGCTAGAGCAAGTTCTTAGACAAAAACTTATATTTGCTTGCTAGCAGGAGTGAAATCATAATAAATTTATTTTCAAATGAATATTCAATTGCTTTCAAATATTGTCTAACTTTTTTTAACAATCATTTCTAGTTAGCCTGAAATAAAGTGCGTTACAATGACCTTACGGAACACTAGGTTATTGATAAATATGTCAGTGGAAGATCGACATGAAAGGTGCACATCACGATTATGTTAACATTCAGTTTATTTAGGACTGTTAGTAATAAATTAATAAAAATAATTAATTGAATAACCAAATAATTATTTTAACTTAATGGCAATAATTGTCTTAAGATCATGTTTGCAATACTATTATTCATGTTCGTATTGCAATAATTTTTTGTCGCCCAAGCCGATTATATTATATTTAACATCAGGTATACATAGTTAACTAGAATTTTCCTCTGACAAAGAAATACGAACGATATTGCTCAGTGCGCCACAGTAATTTAAATATGAAGCTGCCGTGTGTAGGCTTGATTTCAGTATCATAAAACTTTTTACAAAGATCTTTAGTTAATAAAAACGAACATTTATGATGCAGAACCTTCGTGTAGAGAAATAAACCTTAAATTAGTACTTACGATTCTGAATTCGTCTGGAGTCGTAGTCATAATTTTTTTAATTATTATTTTTTAAAGAATTGACAGCCATTTGACTCATAATTCTATATGTATCGTCACAACCAAGTTTCAGCCTTAGGCCATTCTCAGCTGATAAAAGTTGTCAGACAGGTTGTCTTATGTCGTGGTCATGATATTAAAAGCAATAAAAACATTTGGAGTTCAGTTCATGCCAGAAGCATAAAATAGGTGTTATCCTCGCACTGTTACCTAAGCCCTGTCCGCCTCCGTAGTCCAGTGGACAGCGTGGTTGGTTGCCACGCGGGGGCCCCGGGTTCGATTCCCGGTCGGGTTGGAGATTTTCTCCACTCGGGGAATGAGTGTTGTGTCGTCCTCATCATTTCTCCATCATCATTGACATGCAAGTCGCCGAAGTGGCGTCAGATAAAGAGACTTGCATCAGGCAGGCTGAACACGACCCCAGTTGGGGTCTGACGGTCATAAATGCCACACGATCATCATCACCTAAGCCCTGGGCGATCGGCGGACGTCGGCTGCGCTCGTCCAGGTCCGGAATGTTTATGCGCTCTACCAACCTTACCGACGTAAAGAGCAGTATGCGCCGTAGCCATTGTCTTTATTGTTGATTCGTGAGTGTTCTTAAAAAATGAGCGAGGAGGTTGTATTTTGTAACAGTTTTATACAAATAAGTTTCCGTTTTGGATTACTCAAACATAATAGAGAGACATAGCACTGACAGCCGCGGACGAAAAAGGTGTGGTTTGAGCTCGTAATTTCATAAAAAGTTCATAATAAGTAGCATAATTCTATGTTTTCGATTAGTCATACATTAAAGTGATGTTTAATTTCGTGTCCCTTCTGCGACACATTAAGCCATTACACTTCCATTTAAAAACTGTAAGCTATACGGCATGAGCTGGCTGCAATGGGAGTAAGAGGCGGGGCCTAACCTAAAAGCCAATGCGCTACGAACCGAATGTAAACATCCGCTTCCAGCAGTCTCCGCTCAGGGCTCGGGTAAAAGTGCGAGGATTATAACACATTTGTCACCGCATGTTACTTTAAAGCAATAACACAGGTATGTGTTTCTACATCTACATCTACATACATACTCCGCAATCCACCGAAAGGCATTTCCTTTCGTATTCCACTCCCAAAAAAAAAAAAAAAAAAAAAAAAAAAAAAAAAAAAAAAAAAAAAAAAAAAATGCCTATGTGCCTCCGTACGAGCCCTAATTTATCTTGTCTTTGTGATGACTACGCGAAATGTAAGTAGGTGGCAGCAAGATCGTACTACACTCAGCTTCAAATTCCGGCCCTCTAAATTTCCTCAACAGAATTTCTCGGCAAGAATCTCATCTCTCTTCCAGAGATTTCCATTTGAGGTTTCCTAGCATTTCTGCGTCACTCGCACATTGGTCGAACATACCAGCAAACAAACATGGCTGCTCGCCTCTGAACTGCTTTTATGTCTTCCTTTAAACTGATCCGCTGCGGGTCCCAAACACTGGAGCAATACTCAAGACGTGGTCGTACATGCGTTTTATACGCGGCCTCCTTTACAGATGAAGTACATCTTCCCATAGTTTTCCCAATAAACCGAAGTCGGCTGTCCGCCTTACAACTGTCCTTACATGTTCGTTCCATTTCATATCGCTCTGCAATGTAACGCGTAGATATTTGAACGACGCGACTGCATCAAGAAGCTCACTACTAATGTTGTATTAGAATATTATGGGATTGTTTTTCCTACTCATGCGCATCACCTCGCATTTTTCTATGTAAGATCACAAAAGCCTTTGTGCTTCTGACATGGACTAAACTCCAAATTTTTTCATTGCTTTTATTGTCATGACCACGACATAAAAAAAACCACTGACAACTTTTATCACTTGAGAATGGCCTAAGGGTGAAATTATAAGTCAAATGGCAGTCAATTCTTTTATTAAATTAGAGCTATAGTTTCCAAATGACAAGCCAAGATCGCAAACTAAAAATTTATAAAGTGACGACCGGTTTCGGTGCACTGTGACACCATCATCTGGTCATATATATGTTATAATCTGGTCATCTTGTTAAAAAATTGGGTATAAAATAACAAGTGTGCCGGCCGCGGTGGCCGAGAGGACTGAGGCGCTCCAGTCACGGTCTGCACGGCCACTACGGTCGGGGGTTCGAATCCCCCCTCGGGCATGGATATTTGTGCCGTCCTTAGTATTAGCTAGTTTCATAAGCAGTTTGTAAGTTTAGGGACTGATGACCCCGTAGTTATTCCCATAAGCTCTACAAACATTTGAACATTTTTTTTAACATAACAAGTGCAACGTTGCACTTAGTCACTATATAAAAAAGTACATAAGTTAAAAACATGACAGCTTACAAAATACTGACAGCTCTGAAAATTCTAGTTTTCATTTTGGTGCAAGGTGGCAGCACCATAGCTGGTTTCGTAGACCTCTATAAAACGAATTGATCACCTCCAGACCAGACGATGTAGGTAATCTTAAATTAGAACGTTTGTGCAATATACGTAAAGGCTAGGTTGGCCCAGGAATGGCTACCGAGTAGTACGTGACGTGCAACTGATCGAGTGGTAAGACGCGATTGTCTGGAATCCACACAAACAAAGTTGTCGCAACTTTCTATTGCCGTAGCCTTACTGTCTGGGACTGCTGAGAGCAGTAGCCTCCGGGATTACGGCCGCGTATGGGAGTATAATGTCGCTGACGGAGGTGGGGACGTGGCTACGACAACGTGCGAACGGCGTTACCTGCGACAAAGGCGGCCGCGCTGGCCGGCGTGAAATATCGCCCTCAGCCTCGCCGTGCAGAGCGCTGGGCGGCTACGGCCGCGGCCGCTGTCTCCGCCGCCAGGAGCGCTGACGGACCACCGGCAGCGCCTCGCCTCCTCCCCCCTCCCCCCCCCCGTTGGTGTTTTGTCTCCGGGGCCTTTTGTCTCCGCGGGTTAGGCACGGACGCCGCTACCGGAGCCAGCGAGACCACCATAAATTGTCGTCGGACGGCACCGGCGTCTTCGGGGGCAGCAGCGACGGAGCGTGGGCGTGCGTGAGGGCGGGAGGGGAAAGAGGGGGGGAGGGAGTGGGGGAGTTTCCGAAGACAGGGAAGAGACGGGGCGGACGAAAGAAAACCCAGGCCTCTCTCACTCTGTAAACAGCATTCGTTTCGCAGCAAATTAGGCGTCCCTTTTTAAAGCCGTCGGACAATTGGTTCTGGCCAAGTTGAAAATTAGATGCGAGCGAGAGGGCGCGGCCCACTTCCGTTGTTTGGCGCCGCGGGACACGGCGCACGCGTCCGCCTCCTTTTCGGCCGGGGGAGGCAGCTGCCTGCTTGGCCACTGGCTTAAGGCGGTATTACACGACGATCCGCCGCGAAAGGTATAGGTCTAGCGCGACAACCATCTAGCGGGGAAACACGTGCAACTACCGCGGAACCGTGATTTTTAGCAGACACTTTATCCGCACGCCTGAATAGGAACCAGTTCTAAACTCCCGTGAATCCGCGCATGCGCACTAGGCAGCGCTAACTTGCGCATGCGCAGAAGCGGATACTGCAGGAAGCTTTCTGCTTGTTATTTGTGTATGACATTCATAGTTAGAACTGATTTGTGATTTCAGACTTCCGTCTTGCGGTTTCTTCCCGCTTTTTCAGTTAGTAAATTTTCATAAATACATTAATTAAACAAGAAACATGTTTGGCAGCAGACCTTTATACTAGGTGTTTAAGAAAATGCGTTTTTACATTGGTTGCTTCATACTTATAGAAATGACATGGAACAGCGAGCCGTTGAGACTATTCAGGCGTACTGGGAGGAAAGTTGTTTGTCATAAGTTACGTCAGCAATTGTTTACTCCTCAATGATATGCGTACAACTTTACAAACAGCAGCTTTTCAAAACAGGTCACGTTCTTCCTCAAGAAATTCCAAATTTGTTGCGAATTTCCGGGACTCAGTTGTTTTATTAGATGTAAGTATATTCCCCTAACTTCCTTCTTTCCGGCCACACTCGAACCCAACGTCTGGTTCTCGTCATTATTGTGTCCTTTGTGCGAAATCCTATATAAATGTAAATTTAGACAGACATATACATTTTCAACGCAGTGTCGTAATATAAAGGTATAGCGCGGTCTGAGGTTCATGTCACGAATTGCGCGGCCGCTCCCGTCGAAGTTAACGAGTCCTCCCTCAGGCATTTGTGTTCAAAAATGTTCAAATGTTTGTGAAGCTTATGGGACTTAACTACGGAGTCATCAGTCCCTAAACTTACAAAATGAACTACTTACGAACTAGGACGGCACAAATATCCACCCCGAGGGGGCATTCGAACCCCCGACCGTAGTGGCCGTGCAGACCATAACTGAAGCGCCTCAGTCCCCTCGGCCACCGCGGCCGGCAGGCATTTGTATGCATGTTGTCATCGGCGTAAGTCTAGGAACCTATAACCTACGTAGTTTGGCCATTACCTACACAAACTTAAAACTCTTATATAAAACGAAAGTGTTGAGTCTGTAATTCAAAGCAATGGTGACTCTATTATGTGCTAACTTCATAAAAAAAATAAAATAAAATAAAAATAAAAATAAACTTAATAAAAATGACAACTTCACATTAAATAGGAACCGTAAGCTCACAGAAATTATTTAACGAATGAGGTTCCAGGAAATCACAGCTTCCCTTGGGTTCTTGTGTGGTATGAATTAACGATTAGATGAGCTCTGTTTTCTTCGTGTTTCATGCGCGTTATTGCTGTCTACTGCGCATGGTCGGATACGCGCGAAGAAATGTCCGTGGTGCATCGTGTAATAGGTTTACGTGAAGCAGTACGTAGTTCCAGATAATCACAGCTTTGGCGCTGGTGCGTAGGCGTACGCCTCGGGTATTTCGTGTGATAGGGCCTTTATTCACGTGTGACGGATCTGTGGCGCTTCTCCGGAGACGGGGTGTCGGATGACGGCCTCATCGCAGCAGTAGCGGCGGCGGAGATGTCTCTGACAGCTTCTGGACGACCTGCCTTCTGCCCAGAAAATTGTTATTGGAATCATCAAGATCCTACGTGGAAGTGATGTACCTGTTAGTCGGGGCTTGATTTCAGCCGGGACGCTCCGGAAGAGCTTGCAAAACTCTAGTTGACAAAGATGTTCCCACATGGTCAGCTGTATTTAATAATGTATTGAATTGTTAAATGTCGCGATCGAGTAGTCTAAGGCGCCTCGCTGCGGAGCGCGCGGTTGCTCAACAAATTGCAAAACAAATTCAGCCCCCTCCCAACCACTTGTAAATACATGTATTACTATAAAACCAGTGACTTTTGAGTTTTGGAGGCCTTTTTTTTTTTTTTTTTTTTTTTTTTTTTTTTTTTTTTTTTTTTTTTTTTTAGCGCCCTTGTCCTCTCGATCTGGGGTCTTCAAATCTCTCGGAAGCTTTTTTCGTTACACTGTCCCATGCTCCTCATCCTGGGGTCGGGGACCTCCAAATCTCAAAAGTTACTTGTTTATAGTATTGTAGTAATACATGTATTTCCAAGTGAACGGGGGGCCTCATTTTGTTTTGCCGCCGCCCCGGGCCTCCGACAGCCTAGTCCGCCACTGAATATACGTACGGGCTGAAGCTGCTTTCATCCAATTAGAGGGCTCAACGTCACGTCGTAACCGTTCGCCGTTGCCAAACTGCCACAAAAACCAGTCAGTTCACATCAATTTCCTTGTTTGGCTCTCATTCTCGATTTTTTCTGTTTATGATTCATAGGTCTGCCTCCCTTTTCTTTCTTTGCCGCGGTGGAGTAGCCGAGCGGTCTAAAGCGTCTCGCTACGGAGTGCGCGGTTGCTCGCCGTGGAGGTTCGAGTCCTCCCTGGGACATGGGTGTGTGTGTTGTCCTTAAGTTAGTTTACCTTAGTTTAAGTAGTTTGTAAGCTACGGACTGGTGACCACGCAGTTAGGTCCGATAGATTTACAAACATTTTATGTGTTAAAATAATTATGCAATATTCTCTTAATTTTAAATATCGAATAGAATATACTAGTAGACCCGTTCGAATAATTCGCACTCTATCCTGATCACTCACAGATAGGTAGTACCGGCGGATTAGCCGTGCGCACTGGGACGCCGTGAAGCGGTGCGCGCGGCCCTTCGCCTTTGGGGATGCGAGTCCCCCCACGGGCCTGGGTGTTTGTGTTATCCTTAGGTTGGTATACCTTATTTTATGTAGTTTGTAAACTACGGACTAATAACTCAGGAGTTGAGTCCGATAGATTGACAAACATTTCAACATTTGAACAGGTAGGGAAGATAGTAATGGAGAATAGTCAGATGCAAGTACATTGGTATAAAAAATAACAAACTCTGTACAATAGTAACAGATTGCCGCGGCGGAGTAGCCGAGCGGTCTAAGACGCTTCGCTGCGGAGCTCGCCGTTGGAGGTTCGAGTCCTCCCTGGGGAGTGAGTGTGTGTGTTGTCCTTAGGTTAGTTTACCTTACTTTAAGTAGTTTGTAAGCTACGGACTGATGACCGCGCAGTTTGGTCCCATAGATTTACAAACATTTGAACATTGAACATTTGAGTAACCAGATATTACTCACATTGGAAGAACCTTTATATAATTAAATACAATTTGATTAATTGTGGAACATACAAAAAAATCAGATATTAAATTTTTCATGTTTATTTTATTTTTTGAAAAGTTGTTTCTTTTGCAATATTCAGTTCATTCGTGCACTACACAACGCTTGCTAGAACAAAGTGAACAATTCCAACAGCTCTTGTGCATCGCCGTGTGAAATAGAAATCTCGTAATAGTTTGCCTAAAGAATCTTCAACTGTCTTACCTGTTAGTTAAATTAAATTATTTGTGTATTTTTCGTCGTTATATCGACGTGTATAATATAAATCGTGGATAAACTGCGTGTATAACCGAAATCGTGTCATAAACTATACTTGCATCAAAGAAGGTCTTTGGCTTCCATAAAGAATAAATAATCTAAACAACTGCAAGTGCTGTTGTTCATGTTAGCTAAAGAGATTGTCAATAGATGGGATCTTTTACGTTGCTTTTATATTGGCAGCCAACGGTGGCTGATGGGAGAAACCGTAAATACATGTCCCATTTACGATCGTTCGCCGGGTATCTGTTTAGATTGTACGAACAGTATATTTTTTTTCAAAATACGGTTTTTTTTTCCTTGTGAAAACAATAATTTTAAACTATCTGTGTATTTTTCGCCATTAATGGAGAACGAAACCTTGAATTAATTTTGGATAAGTAATACGGGAGATATGGCGTATCCACAAAAAAAAAAACACCGATAAGAAACAATGTATATGACAATTGTCAGACAGGCACATGGGGAACCCTAAACAGGAAAACTTTGATAATATTAACCTACAGTCTTATGTAATAAAAACAAAATTGGTGAAACCATGTTGCAAGCAAAAATAAGTGATATGATGAAAAAAAAAAAAAAAAAAAAAAAAAAAAAAAAAAAAAAAAAAAAAAAACAGTGTGGGGACACTGAAAAATACACTGAACGGTAAACATAGCAATTATATAGACTTAAAATATTTAACTCTCCTTCTTAATTGTATAGAATTATTGCATTATGCTTTAGTAATACGTTAAAAGTTATAGAAAATATAGTTTATTGTATTGACTTGGTAAACGGACGATAAGAATTGAAGTTTACTTTAATGTGTTTTGTAGGAAACAAGTCTAGAAATAATTTTCGTGGTATTTTTAAATATATGTGTGCATATCATTCTTTTGATTTATGGACGTATTAGTTAATCATTAGAAAATATACCATTACATGTAACATTCGAAAATTAAAATTGAAAACGATTCCTGAAACATTATAATTTTGCAGAAACATTTTTTTTCTTTTCAAATGGTCCTCAATTGAAGATAGGAGTGAATATTACATAACTGTCACTTTAATAAACCATGGTTGTAAAGTTTGAATAATTTACAGACGGATAAGAAAACTGGTAGAACCCAACCACGGGAAAGATCAGTGTGGATTTAGGTGAAATGTGGGGGAAACCTAGGGAACATTTACCTTACGACATATCTTAGAAGAAAGGTTAAAGGAATTTAAACTTACGTTTGTAGTTGTTGTAAATTTGGATAGAGCTTTTGATAAAGCTGACCCTAATACTCTCTTTAAAATTTTGAATGTAGCACAGGTAAAAATAGGGAACGAAAAGTTATATCCAACTTGAACAGAAATCAGTCACCAGTTTTAAGAGTTGAAGGGGGCAGTGGTTAGGAAGGGATGGGTCGCAACCATTTCAATAGTGTTATTCAGTCTATGGATTGAGCAAGCTCTGAAGGAAAGCAAGAAGAAATCTGCAAACGAGATTACAGTACAGGTTGAAAAAGTAAAAGAAATTGCGATTGCAAATGACACTGTAATTCTGCCAAGGACAGCAGAGTGGACAGTGTCTTGAAATGAGGGTAAACAATAGGCACTAACAAGAAGAAAAGATAATTGGAATGTATTCCAAGAACATCAGGTGATGCTGGAGGAATTAGGCTACAAACTGAGACAGTGAGAGTAGTCGGTGAGTTTGTTATTTGGAAGGGAAAATAACTTACAGTGGCGAAAGTAGAGACGATATAAAATGCAGAATGCCTATAGGAGGAAAAGTCTTTTCTGAAAAAGATAATATCGACTATTAATTTGAATAGGAAGTCCGTTCTGAAGGGATTAATCTGCAGTGCAGCACTGTACCAGAGCGAAATGTGGACGATGAAGGGTTCAGACAAAAAGATGATAGAACCTTCTCAGATTGGGTGTTATTGGAGAATTCTGTAGATTTTTACAGACAGATCGCGTAACTAATGAGGAGTTACTGTTTATAACTGGAGCGAAAAGAAATTTCTTTCATATCTTGATTAAAAGAAGTGATCGATTTTTGGGACACAGTCTGAGAAATCACGAAATGGTCAATTTAGCATTAGCCAAAAGTGTGTGGTGCAAAATTCGCTGATAAAGTTCGAGAGACGAATATACGTAAGCAGGTTCAAAAATATGAAGGTTGCCGTACTTATTCAGAGATAAAGTGGCTTGCGCAGGAAAGTGTAGCGTGAACAGCTCAACGTTAAGAAATGATTGTAAATCTAAGGGACGTAATTATGTTGGTCGTCAGTCCCTAAGCGTACAAACTACTTGCACTAACTTATAATAACACAAACACCCATGCCCGAGGGAGGAGTCGAACGCCCGACGGTGAACGACATCGCGCACCGCAGCAGACAGGGTACCGTGAAGAGGTCCAGTCCATGGACTGAAGACCACAACAGAAATATTAAAATGGAATTAATTATTATGACAGGACAATGAGTTAAAAATAATTAATAATGATTGTAAACACTGTAAATGCTGTACACGCATATACAGTTAGTGCTGGGCAGGAAGTTTCTAACATAAAAATCTTCTACTAGTGCGGCCCGTTAGCACAGTGGTAGACTGCCAGGCTACAAATCCAAAGGTCGCGGGTACGATCCCCGAAAGATCTAAGGATTATTATCAGTCACTTTCCACTTATTTGACCTCTGGCAGTGTTGTTGATGTGGTTCGGAATCCACGTTAAACTGTAGGTCCCCCTATAACTGACTGGGTAAGTTAGTTCGAAGGTCGGTGGAAGGAAACGGCGTACCACCTCCTAGTAGCCGCGGTGGAGTAGCCGAGCGGTATAAAGCGTCTCGCTGCGGAGCGCGCGGTAGCTCGCCGTGGAGGTTCGAGTCCTCCCTGGGGCATGGGCGTGTGTGTTTGTCCTTAGGTTATTTTACCTAGGTTTACGGACTGATGACCACGCAGTTTGGTCCGATAGATTTACAAACATTTGAACATTTAGTAGAGCACTGTACTGTTCAAACCAATCTTCGGATTGTTGACTGCTTTATCTTCTACGGAGACTGGTAGGTAAATGAAAAAGAAAAAGCTTTCCAACACGAGGTGCTAATTTTAATAAAAGTGAACGAGCGAGGTGACGTAGTGGTATCACACCTGACTCGCATTAGAAAGGGCGGCTGTTCAAACCCGCCGTCGGCCATCCCGATTTAGATTTTCCGTAATTTACCTAAATCACTCCAGGCAAACGCCTGGGATGTCGATTTGTAAGGGCACTGTCGATTTCTCTCCTCATCATTAAGAAAGTACAATTCTTGCGTATGCCCCGTCTCTAATGACCGCAATGTCGACGAAATGTTAAACTCCAATCTCCCTTTCTTCGTTCTTCCTATAAACAAGAGACTCCATTTGTTCTGCTACTCTTCAGTCAATTATGCGGCGCAAAATAAGGGTACAGAAGCCACCGTAACTACGTAGTTCGCTCATTAATGTTGACTCCTTTTCCTCCGAACGGAGTTTCTGGGAAATCGCGTTGTCGCTCTTTACCTTTTGTTCTCGTTAGTGCTCCACAGAATTGCACTTGGGTATCAGTACTGCAAAGCCGAGAGCCACGTGTAACGGTTACTGCGTAGGAGGCAAGTTCCAATTCAATTACAAGTGTAATCGTTGTCATAGCAAGCTAAGTCGCTCAGTTCAAGACAGACTCCAATAGAGGACAGTTATGATTGTTAAAAGACAGTAGTTATACAGGAAGCTCAGATTGCTAGATTGCTGCTATCAAATAAATGTAAACTTTAATAATCAAATACCAGGCTTTGTCAAATGCATCAGGTGCCTCCGCAGTTGCTGTAAGCGAAAAGACAATTCTCTCTGAGATCTTTAAATACATTTATTAAAGCAATATTGTGTCCTGTGACTATTTTTGTGCGCATGTATGTTTAATTGGACGTTGTTCTGTCTTGCTACAATTGTAGAGGGGAAAAAATCCGTTCCCAGTAGCAGAACGAAACAATCTATACAAACCAGTAATACATCGGAATGCTGATTCTGATTGAAAAATCGAGTGTTCCTGAATTTACAAGCATAAAATATTTGAAGAATCTTTCAGAAATGATAAAATCGGAAGAATCATTGGCAGCCTCGAATGAAATGTCCATCCACTACTCAAAATCCAGCATTTCTAACCAATTTGCTGCGCACAATACTTCAAAGGTAGTAGCAAAGATCTAACAATTGGGGGAGTATATTCAACTTTGGGATACTTTCGTTAAGAAACAAAGTTTGCATGCAGCTTTCGCAAATGTTCAATATGCTCATCCCTAGACGCTTGAAAAACATCCTGGCCGTATAAATCTTTCTCTCTTTCTTTTTTTTAGTTAACAATGAGTTTTCTGTTCTGGTGGATCTTCTTCAGGTCCCCCAATACTTCGTTTTGTTACTACGATTAGGTTACTTTTGGTTTCGCTTTGACTACAATTTTTGCAAAACTATGACGAAACCGGTAAATTACGATTATTTACTGTATCCAGGAATGCTCACTTAGGTTTCTTTTTTTTTTTTAACGTGGTATGATTAGATATATGTTTATATACACCAATTTACACAACTTACGACTCACAGTAGATTTGAAGACCAAATTCACATAGGCGAAAGAATATCCAAATGTAATAGCCGCGGCGGAGCGGCCGAACGCATTGAGGTCCTATGCTATGATGCGCGAGGCCGTTCACCCCTCGGGTATGGATGTTTGTGCCGTCCTTAGTATAAGCTAGTTCATAAGTAGTATGTAAGTTTATGGACTGATGACCCCGCAGTTAAGTCCCTTAAGCTTAACAAACATTTGAACTTTTTTTTTTTTTGGGGGGGGGGGAGATATAACATTTGAACAGGTTATCCTGTCTATAAGACAAGTACAGATAAGTATAAAGATTACAAAAGAATTAGTTTAAAAGTTATAGTTACATAAGTTTAGAAGAAAAGTAGATACACTGAAGGCAATACATTACGACTTACCTTAGAAGGTAGATTAAGAAAAACAATCCTAGTTGTTCACTATATTGATTATAAAATTGCTAACAAGATTAAGAAGCGTACCAGTCTTGCGCTAGTACGTAAACGCCTTTACCCGTAGACAACTGGAATTTTTTTCCAAAGTTTTATATTTTTTCCATCTGCAGATTTCATCACGACTGTTGGCCGCGTTCTGGGAATGGGTTGATAGCGCTTCTTACGCCTTTTCCTACACGACATGGAGGTGTGCTGCCAATAAACAGTCATCTAAATTTCACCGACTTTGCACTCAATACACAATATCTGGTGACTACTACCGTCGGCGGGTTGCGATCAATCTCACAGATAAGAAACTGGACAACATTACATTTTGGGTTTAGGAAAAAGGCTTAAATTTTGCATCCACAGTCCCTATTACGGATTTTATTTCTGCTGTTGAGCAAGCTGTGTCTCGTATTCCAGAATATCAGGCTGATAAAATTAGGCAAGTGATCGCCTACAAAATTGGCAGAGCACAACCTCCAAGAAACAATATTCTAAGTAGTAGGTGGGCAGACATCTTTGAGAGAAGATAAGGACTTGGTTATACTTCAGGCCGCTAATGGTTTTTCAATCAAGAGGAGACTATGTGTCAAAGATGAATCTTTTCCTGGATGACTCAACCTAACATAGTTACATAATTATCCCACGGAAGACTTTTAAAGAAGAGTTCCTTGTCAGACGATGTTGAGAAAATTTACCTTGGAGCTGCTGTCCCTCTGAGACTGTATGGCCTACTTAAGATTCATAAGCATGGAATTTCTATTGTCAGCAATTTGTGTGCCCCCACCTATAATCTGGCCAAATATTTAGCATCTAGAATGAAACTTTCACTCTGCAGTGGAGTGTGCTCTGATATGAAACTTCCTGGGTGATTAAAATTGTGTGCCGGAATCATGATATGAACCTGGGACCTTTGCCTTTCGCAGGCAAGCGCTCTACCGACTGAGCTATCCCGACAAGACTCACGATCCATCCTCACGACTTTAAATCTGCCAGTCCCTTACCTTCTACTTTCCAAATTTCACAGAAGTTCTCCTGCGAACCTTGCAGGACTAGCAGTCCTGGAAGGAAAGATGTGGAGGAGATATCGCTTAGCCACAGCCTAAGGGATATTTCCAGGAATAAACTTTGCAGCGAAGTGTGCTCTGATATGAAACTTCCTGGCAGATTAAAATTGTGTGCCGGAACCGGGACTCGAAACTGGGACTTTTGCCTTTCGCAGACAAGAGTCCTATCGACTGACTTATCCCAACAAGACTCACGATCCGTCCTTCAACATTTTTACACAGCTTCTGTTCTCGCCCTTCATGTTGGAAAGGTGAACACCACATTTTGAACTTGTGACATTTTGTTCGGCGGCTGCTGTCAGTTTGTCTTGGTCCATCACACTTGCTTGTGATTTTTGATGGGGTATTCCTCTTTATCCGGGTTTTTCTTGAAGAGTCCCTTTTATTAATTCGTGAAAAATTGGGCGATGAAACAGTCACGTTATGTCGTCATGTTCTGACTTAGATGTATTTCCTTTTTAATGATGTATTTTCTGAGCCAACTGACGGAGTGGCTTTGTGGAGTCCTATTTACCAGATAGTCGCCAACCTCTTCATGGAAGCCGCGCGGGAGTAGTCGAGCTGTCTGGAGCGTCACGTTACGGATCGCGCGGTCTCCCGCGTCGAAGGTCCGAATCCTCCCTTGGGATTGGATGTGTGTGTGTGTTGTCCTTAGGTTACTTTAACTTAGTTTAAGTAGTTTCTAAGTCTAGGGACTGATGACCAACGTAGTTTGGTCCCATAGAGTTAAAAACATTTGAACATTTGATCTTCATGGAAGACTTTGAAAACATGGCTCTAAGGACGGCGTTTCTGAAGCCTACCTGTTTTTGGAGATACGTCGATATTTTTATGGTTTGGCCTCATGGAATGGATGCTTTGAATAATTTTCAGAGCATTTTTATAGTCTTTATCCCAGTATTAAACTTGCGATAGAAGTTGAGAAAGATGAGAAACTTCCTTTTCTGAACGCTTGGGTTCTCAAGAAGAATGATGGGACTTTAGGACATAGCTTATAACGGAAACCCACCCATACCGATCTTTATCCATGCTACTAGATATCATCCACCACACCAATGCATGCAATGCAGGTCTTGCGTACTCTAGTGAAAATAGCGTACGCCATCTCTGTTGCCGAACATCTGGGTGAAGACCTGGAGCATCTTAGTCTTTAAACAGAACGTGTACACTGCTCAAAAAATTCGTCGTGCCTTTCAGATTGGACCAACAGGTGAACCATTAGAGCAGGGGTTCTCAAACTTTTAGAGTCGCGGAGCGCCTTTAAAAAAAATGGAACTAAGGGCGGAGCATTAAATTTTACGTCGCAGATGTATACTGCATTTGATAAATAATGTGACGGTATTATTGACGAAAAAAGGTGATTTCACAACTTAAGCACACAAGTAATTAAGATCAATCAATGTAAATGTTTATTTTATCCGCAACTTCACATTACATAGAACTTCACGAACATACAAAAACAGAAACAAAACATTTGGGAATAAATTCAGCAGATTGTAGAACCACAACTTTTTACACACACAAATAATTTGATATTTAAAGGCATAGAAGCTTTCCTTAGTTTAGGCTAAAAGACAAGGACGTCAGTGAGAAGGTGACTTTTAATTTGCACAATGAGACTATATCTGATTGAATATTGGGCAGTTGCAACCGAATATCTTGCGCTACATTGAGACTGGGTCTGTATTGTTTTAGTTGAAACATATGCAGAAAACCTCGATTCGCATAAATATGTGGTTGAGAAAGGCAGGAAAATAAGCTTAGCTTCTATCACGTAAGATTTTAAATTGGTCCTTCAGCGTACACCAAAATTTCGAGACTGATTGCTTAGTTTGAAACTTTGCGATTATATATAATGTCAAATCAAGCAAGCATTCATATTGCTGCCAAGTCAAGGAGGATGGTTTTTTTTTTACACAGAATACGGATTTACAACCCAAACATTATTTAAAATGTTTTCTTGTAACCTGTCTGGTCGCAAGCTGCTCAAGGGCGCAAAAAAAAAAAAAAAAAAAAAAAAAAAAAGGGGGGGGAAAAACCATATATCGAAATATTTGTCCCAGTCATTTATTAAAAAAATTAAAATATCCTTACCTTTTCCCGGAGCACCAAGTGTTTGAGAAACTCTGCATTAGAGGACAACTACAAATCTATTGCATTTTTGCCTTTCGTCGGGAATATATCCTCAAAAATTTCAACAATTTTAAGAAGATTTGACATTAAAAGTGCTTTTATGCCACCACCAAAGACTATACCACTCCTTGGGTCAGTCAACGATTATTTGGGACTGAGGAAGCCCGGTGTTTACAGAATTTCGTGTCCTTGTGATAAGACTTACACCGGTCTAACGAACTCCACAGCTCAGGGTAGGTGTAAGGAACATCACGTCATACTCGTTTACTTCAACCTGATACGTCGGCTGTTGCTGAACACTGTCTAAATGAGGGACACAAGATATTATATAAAGAAACTAAAATGATTGCTCTTGCCTCCCGCTACTGGGAATGTGTTCTTAAAGAATCAATGGAAATTTGTATGACCGATAATATTATTCATAGGGACAAGGGCTTCCCTTTAAGTAAACTTGCAACCCAATTTTATCTGACATTAAACAACAACGGTCTTCATTTAGACCTGCAGTTTCTTTTAACTATACTTGTTTCGACCCATCGTTTTGCCGATTTTCTCCACCGACGGGCTACTAGTTGTACTGCGCCTAGAGGGCCTCTACTTTGGTTTCGCGCACGTGCGGTGGGCCGTCAGCGGTGTATAAAGGGGCCGCTGTTTCTGTTCTGTCTGTTTCCGGCTAGTGAGTGCATTCGGCGAACTCACCTGAAGAGGGCAGCCAGATGGTCTGCCAAAATATTGTCAGAAAAATATTATCAGTTATTAAGCAAGGAAAGTCTACGAAACCACAGCAAATCTAGCTGTTTATCTTTTGTAGATTTGGAGAAAGTTTTTGACAGTATTCCCTGGAATATAGTCACTCAAATTTTGGAGGTAAAAGGGACAAGAAACAAGGAACGAAAAGCCCCTATTCAATGCTAACTTTGATGCCTCGTCTGATGTTATGCCTTTTACTTCAAAATCATTCTGCACCTAATCTAAGTACTTTCTTTTTGGTCTACCTCGACTCCTCTTACCCTCCGCTGCCGAGCTCATGAGTCTCTTAGCTAACCTTGCTTCTCTCATGCGTGTAACATGACCCCACCTGAGTCTGTTCGCTCTTACCGCTTCATCTATGGTGTACATTCCCAGTTTTTCTTTGATTTCCTCATTATGGATACCCTCCTGCCATTGTTCCCATCTGTTAGTACCTGCAATCATTCTTGCTGCTTTCATATCTGTAACCTCTACCTTATGAATAAGGTAACCTGTATCCACCCAACTTTCACTCCAATACAACAAAGTTGGCGAAAGGTAGAGCGGTGCACTGCTAACTTAATCTTGGTACTGACTTCCTTCTTGCGGAAGAGAGTAGATCTTAGCTGAGCACTCGCTGCATTAGCTTTGCTGCACCTCGATTCCAGTTCTTTCACTATGATGCCATCCTGTGAGAAAATACATCCCAGGCACTTGAACCTGTCTATCTGCTCTAACGTTGTTCCTCCTATTTGGCACTCAATTTGTTTAAAACTCTTTCTCACGGACATTACTTTCGTAGTGGAGATGCTGATCTTAATATCATAATCCTTGCACCTCTGATCGAGCTCTGAAATATTAGTTTGCAACCTTTCAATCGAATCGGCCATTACAACTAAGTCATCCGCATATGCGAGACTGCTTATTTTGTTTTGACCTATTTTAATACCGCACTGCCAGTGTACTGTTTTCAACATATGATTCATGAATAGTATGAACAACAGTGGTGACAGGTTACAGCCTTGTCTTACCCCTGAAACTACCCTGAACCATGAGCTTAATTAGCCATCTCATCTAATTGCTGCCTGACAGTCTACGTAAAGCCCTCTAATTGCCTGCAGAAGTTTGTCTCTTATACCATAATCTTGTAGAACTGACAGTAGTTTCCTCCTCGGAACACGTAGCCTTTTCTAGATCTATAAAACATAGATACAATTCCCTGTTCCACTCATAGCACTTTTCCATTACCTGCCGTAAGGTAATAATCTGGTCCCGACAGCCTCTAAGAGGCCTAAACCCTAACTGTCTTTCATCTAACTTGTCCTCAATTAATACTCGCACCTTAATAGTACAAATAATAAATAGTAAGACGTAGATGTTGTGGTGTCGCACAAGTACAAAGTGCGCGCCACCTACTTTCGCCCGCGCCGCCATGCACGCACGGCACGGCGTTCTTACGACGACAGCCACGAGCGCCCTCTGCTGCAACTCCGCTCGTGGCCACCGCTGAACGACATCGTTCACTTGGGACTGAGATAGCAACCAGTTAGGACCTTCGTAATCAGATAGGCACCAGTGAAGACTTTGCTATCGTACAGGCACTAGGCAGGCCTCTAACAACTATGTTCCAACATTCTGCAGTACTATGTAAAAGTTAAGTATTGTTACATTCTGTGCAATATATATCTCTTTCTAATTTACTCTAGTGTTTATAGTTTCTGGCTGCTCCCCTCCGTACCTGCACCAGCGTGCTATCTTTATTCCTGTGTCGGTCTCATTCCACTCGGTCACCGACACCTACGACGGAAACGAGACACAAAAGCGGCGACGAGGCTGGGACACAAAAGAGGAGACGAGGATGGGATACAAAAGTGGCGACAAGGATGGGATTCAAAAGTGGCGACGAGGAGTGATAGACGAACCTTGGACCAGCAGCCAGACAGCAGCAGTCGGAGCACGCAGAAATTGCTCCCGCCCACCCACCCTTATTATAAGATTTTTGGGGGAACATTTTCAGTTACGTGTTTTGTGGACTTTTTTGTTGCAGCGCGTCCTCTTTCATATTGCATTTGTGTTTTGTTATAATTTACTTGTATGCGCGGCGCCTAATCGGACAGCATGGCCACTACCCCGAACCCAAACTTAATGGAAATTATTCAGTTACAGACGGCGCAAATAACACAACTCCTGCAGGCTGTGGCCCAGCTCACAGCGCAAGCAGCTAACCAACAACAACAGCCGCCGCTTCAGCAGCCCACACCTGCCGCTGCACCGCTTCCTACGTTTCACCAGTACAACGAACGAGAGGAAGAATGGAGTGACTACTTCGCTCAATTTCAAGAACTCGTCGCGGCTCATCAAATTACAGGTCAGAAAGTGAAGCATCTGTTATTATCTGTGGTGGGCACCAACACCTTCGTGTTACTGAAGAAACTCTTCCCCGACGTATCTCCCCGTGATGTAGACTTTGAACAAATAGTAGAGGCACTGAATGCTCATTATGAGAGAAAAGTTCTCGTAGCTGCGGCACGGTACCGATTTTTCAGACTTAAAAAATTACCGCAACAGTCATACCAAGAGTGGATTACGGAATTGAAGGGCTTAACCCGCAAATGTAAATTTACTTGCTCTTGTGGACTTTCGTATAGTGACGTTATGTTAAGAGATGCGATTACGCAGAACATTCAGGACCCCAGGACCCAGCAATTCTAAAACAGTCAGACCCTTCATTAGGCAGTGTACTGCAGCTTATAGAAGCGCATGATACTTTTGACTTAGCAGATGTAGAAATGCAAAGCCACAGTGTAAATTCAGTGCGCCGTAACGGACACTTTCCTAGCCGTAGTTCTCAGTGTAGCACTAGTGATTCTTTAAATTCTACCGGCCGTGCTGAACAGACAGTGAACAGTAGCCAGTGTAAAAGTGCGACACAAAGGTCGCCCCGTCGTGTTAGAAACAGTAATTTGTATAACGGGCGCCAATGCTCATTTCAGAAAAATGTACGTAAATCTTGCCCCCAGTGTGTGTCTCGCCACAAGCGTGATCATTGCCCTAGTCGCAACGCAACCTGTTATCAATGTGGCAAATCAGGACATGTACAGTCTCTGTGTATGCAAACTAAAAAGTCAAAGAACGGTACCGTTAGAAACAGTGATTCGCAGAGTGCGAGAACAGTTCATTCTGTAAATGTTATACGGGCTGTGGAATTGAACAGTGCTTTCCTTGGATCTCAATTGCAAGAAAGTAGTTCCCTCACCTATGGCAAAACTATATAGTGCACCACGTAGCAAGCGCCGACGAGCGCGTAAAACAGTGCAACGGAAAAGGGTTCGGGACAAGCAAAATGACTATGAACAGTGCATTCCTGTAGTGAAAATAGTGCCTTCTGCAACTGCTCCTTGTAATAGTGCCCAGTACTGTGTAGCTAGTGACAGTAGACATCAAGTAGCTACTCAAAAGTGTAGTGCAGTAGTTAGTATATCTGGAGTAGCTTCGCATGCTTGCGCGGACGCCGATCCGGCGGTAGTACCATCTAGTGACAGTGTTGTTAATCCGCTGCGTGCCGAGTCTGCGCCGCTTACTTCACTACGCGGCCCGCGCAAGCGCAGTAAACAAACCGTAGCAGACGTTGCCCACATTCGCGCACCTGTCGAGCGCCGCAAGCTCTTCATAGAAAATAAGCCGGTGCAATTTCAGCTTGATACTGGTTCCGCTGTCACATTAATAAATAAAGATACTTATGAACTTCTGGGTTCGCCAAAATTATCGCCGTCACAGCAAGTGTTAACAGCTTATACAGGTCAAAATATTCCCGTGCTAGGAACGTGTAGCCTGCCCGCCTCTTTTCAAGGTGTAACAAAAACAGTTGCTTTTGTAGTTCTTCAGGCCAAATCGACACAGAACATTTTTGGACTAGATGCTTTTGACTTGTTTGGTTTATCAATTCAAAGAGATGTGCTTCAAATTTCGTCAATAGTGCCTCAGGATAAAATCAATGCATTGTGTGACAAATATAGTGACTTGTTTTCGCCGGAACTAGGTTGTGCAAAATACTTCGTGGCACATGTAACTTTAAAAGAATCTGCAGTTCCAAAATTTCGCAAAGCTGGACCAGTGCCTATCGCCTTGCGTGATACAGTTGCCGAAGAACTTAAACGTTGGCAAGATAGTGGGGTGATTTCTCCTGTTTCTGCGAGTCAGTGGGCCTCGCCTATAGTAATTATACCCAAGCAGTCAGGAAAACTTCGTCTCTGTGCGGACTTCAAATCAACAGTGAACAGTCAAACAATTGTAGACACTTATCCCCTGCCCAGACCTGTCGAACTAATGGACAAATTAGGACAGTCTCGTTTCTTTTCTAAGATTGATTTAGCAGAGGCATACTTACAGATTCCACTTGATGACGAGTCAAAAAAGTTTTTCGTCATTAATACTCACATGGGCATTTTTCAATTTCAACGCCTACCCTTTGGCAGTTCTTCCGCCCCCGCTTTTTTTCAGCGTTTTTTGGAACAGCTGACAGTTTCTGTACCGTGTTGTTCGAACTATTTAGATTATATTGTGGTATCCGGACGTACAGTTGAAGAACATTTAGCAAACCTGGAGTGCCTTTTCAAAGTTTTGACTGCAGCAGGTCTACGTTGCAATAAAGCAAAGTGTTCGTTTTTTCAAACTGAAATAGAGTACCTAGGCCATGTGATTAATGCCCAAAGAATACATCCCTTACAGTCACATCTTCGAGCAATCAAAGACTTGCCTCCTCCTAAGAATGTGCACGAATTACAAGCAGTAATGGGAAAGCTGAACTATTATTTCAGGTTCATTCCCAATGCCTCTCAGATTGCAGCTCCACTGCATCACTTACGTAGGAAGAATGTTCCTTTTGTATGGTCCAAAGATTGCCAGGTTGCCTTTGACAACTTAAAGTCTGCACTAATCAGTGATGCATGTTTGATTCCCTTTGACCCACAGAAGCCTGTAGTGTTAGCAGTTGACGCCTCGTCGTACGGTTTGGGCGCAGTAATCTCACATCGCATTGGATGTCACGATCGTCCTATTGCCTTTGCGTCCAAGCTTCTGACGCCAACGCAACAGAATTACAGTCAGATAGAAAAGGAGGCCTTAGCAATCATTTACGGCGTCACAAAGTTTCATCATTATCTCTATGGCAGAAAATTCTATTTGTTGACAGACCACAAGCCTCTCACGTCGTTGTTCTCACCCACAAAGCCAATTCCGCCACGTACGGCACAAAAGCTTCAGAGATGGTCTTTAATACTGTCTAATTATCAGTATGAGATTTTGTACCGACCTACCACTAAACACGCCAACGCGGACACACTTTCCCGACTTCCGGTTGGCCAGGATGTGTCATTTGATTCGTCGGAAATGGCATGTTGTCTGATAGACTCCAGAGATGCTTCCGCTGTTGCAGATTTCCCTTTGAACTCTCGTCGGGTTGCACAAGAAACAGCTGCGGATGCAGACTTAAGTGTGGTAGCACGTTTTGTTCGCTCAGGGTGGCCTGCCAGAGTCAAAGACATTGATCGGCCTCTGGTTCGACGTTATTTTGCACAACGTCATGCATTATCTTTAAGTCAGGGTGTTCTGTTGTTGCATACCGACAACGACCAAGCAAGAGTGATTGTTCCTCGTTCCCTGCAACGAGAAGTATTACGCCTCCTGCATCAAGGACATTGGGGTATTGTTAGGACAAAGCAATTGGCCAGACGTCATTGTACCTGGGTTGGTATGGACTCTCACATAGAGAGCATGACGTCACAGTGTACGGTTTGTGCGGAGCATCTGGCGGCTGCTCCGCAACGTTTCTCAGACTGGCCTCGCCCCAAGGGACCATGGCAACGATTACACATTGACTTTGCCGGACCTTTCTGGAATACGCGCTGGTTAATTGTTGTAGACGCTTTCAGCAAGTTTCCTTTCGTGATTGCCATGAACTCAACGACGGCGTCTAGTACAATCAGTGCCTTAACATCAGTGTTTTGCATCGAAGGTTTGCCTGAAACTATCGTCAGTGACAATGGACCTCAGTTTGTTAGTGCGGAATTTCAACAGTTTTGTCGTGTGAATGGCATTCAGCATATCACCACCGCACCTTTTCACCCTCAGTCCAATAGTGAAGCAGAACGTTTCGTTCGAACATTCAAGTCTCACATGGAAAAGATGAAAGGTCAGCACTCCAGGCAGCAAGCTCTTCAAATTTTCCTGTCTACGTATCGATGCATGCCACGTGACGGCCCGTCTCCTGCCGAGCTGCTACGCGGCCGCCGTCACCGCACTCTCCTTCACCTGCTGCAGCCTCCCACGCACCGAGTCGGTTCGTATGGCGCTTCGCGTTTTCAGATTTCCACGCCGGTGCTGTACAGGGTGTTTGCTGGCAACAAGAAGACATGGTTACCGGGCATCATTCGGCGTGTGCTCGGTCGCAATATGTATGTTGTACGTTCTTCCACAGGGTCGGAGCTGCGGCGCCACGCAAACCAATTGCGCCTGCACAGGCCGCGCGATCCTGTCTCGGGTTTCTTGATTCCAGACCCAGTTCACCGCCAGGGAGCACAGCCACATCGTTCGTCCCCGGACTACGAGATCCCTATGGACGTCGACGCAGTCGTCGCCGCCGCTGTCGCCGCCGCAGATGACAGCGTAACCGAGAGGCTCCGGGACCGTGCGGGCCCCCCCAGCTTGGGCCACGCACCTCAGAAGAAGATGACCTGCTCCCTCTGGGCGGGGGCGGGCGCCCTTCCGCTGGTTTTCGCGGGTTTTCCAACGGATCGCAAGGTGTATACCGGGGCGCGGACGGCGTCTCGATCCCAGCCTCAGCTACGACTCCCGTCCCACCAGTAACGCTCCCGCCCAGGCCCTCCTCCTAGTGCCGTCGCCGTGGCCCTCAGCCCTACGCCACGACGGCGCGGTGGTTTGGGGGGGGAGGGGTCGCACAAGTACAAAGTGCGCGCCACCTACTTTCGCCGCGCGCCGCCATGCACGCACGGCACGGCGTTCTTACGACGACAGCCACGAGCGCTCTCTGCTGCAACTCCGCTCGTGGCCACCGCTGAACGACATTGTTCACTTGGGACTGAGATAGCAACCAGTTAGGACCTTCGTAATCAGATAGGCACCAGTGAAGACTTTGCTATCGTACAGGCACTAGGCAGGCCTCTAACAACTATGTATCAACATTCTGCAGTACTATGTAAAAGTTAAGTATTGTTACATTCTGTGCAATATATATCTCTTTCTAATTTACTCTAGTGTTTATAGTTTCTGGCTGCTCCCCTCCGTACCTGCACCAGCGTGCTATCTTTATTCCTGTGTCGGTCTCATTCCACTCGGTCACCGACACCTACGACGGAAACGAGACACAAAAGCGGCGACGAGGCTGGGACACAAAAGTGGAGACGAGGATGGGATACAAAAGATGTTAAGTAAAGTCGGCAGCTGCGGTTCTGTCGCACAAACCCTAATACAAACACAAACAAAATACCAAAATCACGGTACCGGCAGGGGAAACTTCAACAAGCGACAACAGCAAATGGAGTAGACAACAGCCAAGTGGACCACGCGTGGAAGGTCGCGGGAGTTGGGAGCCGCGACCTTCCCAGGAACTTTGTAGACAGGCGTGTTAGGTGAACAACTCCCATATACTTCCATCCATCATAGGCGGCCTTCGTGGGAGACATAACTAGAGGATCTTCAACGCCAGTAGTGAATACCACGGCCGGTGCTCGGTGACGGTTGACATGACTGTTCCGAGTAAACACTCGCAGCCCAGGCGGCAGACGTCACCACACTGACCAGACGTCGGATCTTGGCGCGGCACTACTTGCGGCCCGGCTGAGTGCCACTATCAACACGGTGCGGACTCCTTGCGCCGCAAAAACCACACTGCCCGCTCTCGGCGAAAACCCTAATACAAGGCCTACCGCATTCCACAGAGGCTCTGCTATCACGAAAAACGGCGTGCTCGCGAGCGTCGGGCGTGAATAGCTTAATCGATCCTTTAGTGGCGCCAGTTCTAAGTCAGCGCAAGAAGCTCTTCATAAAATAAAGAGGGAGGCGGCACGATTGATTGATTGATTTTCTCAGTAAAGGCAAAACAGTCTTGGTCCAACCCGCCACTGACTTATTGTGCAGTATAGCTCCCTGTATATCTAGTAAAGCCAACCAATGCCCTTGAACAGTGCAAGGAGTCCCTTTACCGGTTCTTTATTAGACACAATTTCTTCGAATCTGGTTGTCCCAAATGTTCTGTGCCTTTTACTCTGCAATGCATTCGAAGATTAGATGTGATGCAGTTTCATCACCGTCATCACAGATCCTAAATTTAGGATCCTCTTCTGTTATTCCCATTGTATTTAGGTGTTTTTTGAAATTTCCATGGCCTGTCAGCAATCCAACCATGAGTCTAATCTCTCTCCTGGCCGGCCGCGGTGGTCGAGGGGACTGAGGCGCTCCAGTCACGGTCTGCACGGCCGCTACGGTCGGGGGTTCGAATGCCCCCTCGGGCATGGATATTTGTTCCGTCTTTAGTGTAAGGAAGTAAATAAGTAGTTTGTAAGTTTAGGGACTGATGACCCCGTAGTTAAGTCCCATAAGCTTAACAAACATTTGAACATTTTCTCCTTCCTGTTCAGGCCCAGGATTGCAGAGCTTCTTTTAAAACATGGCTTTGGCATGTTTTTGTTGATAGACTTTGGTCCAATATTCTACGTGCTGTTTTCTGAGCCAGTTACGTAGCTCCAATTTGATCATTGCGTTGGTGATTCTCAGGACAGGTTCCGGTCCAATAAATGGAGTCTATGCCCCCATCCTGGCTAATCTGTCGGCATGTTCGTTGCCACTGATCCCCGAGTGGCCAGGGATCCACAATAGGTTTACTCTATTGCTTTCCTCTAGCTCCACCAGAATCCTGTGACATTCTGCAACAATTTTAGACCTTGTTGCAGGATCTGCCAGTGATCTCAGGGATGCCTGGCTTTCTTTGTAGCACCTACACAAATTCTCCTCCACACATGCCCTGATGGCAGTGATTTCGGCCAGTTTCCCTAGAGAAATGACGCCCTCCAGTCTTGGCTGCACCCCGTATACCGCGGCCCGAGCCGGCACGACTCATGCCTCTTCTTTTTTCTAATTTAACCTCACCCTGATCCATAGACAGTATGAACAAAAGTACCCTTGAAAGGACCGTAAACCATGAAGTCAATTAGCCATCGACCCTAACTGCTGGTTCATCCTGACGCCACGAAGACCGTAACGTGCTGCGATAGCGGTATCGCTGCGTCGGTAAACGTTTCTCAGACGCGAGATCACTTTGCAGCAATGAATGCCTATTGGAGGACTTGCAAACAGAGGAAAAACGCCGCATCACTTGTCGTAATTCTGTGGCACTGGCCGGGAGCTGCAGAAGTCGAAGCCACCGACCGCGCCATCGGCCTAATGGTTTTCCGGAGAAACGGTACTCTGCTGTGAGGGAGAGTGGGAGGGGCGGAAAGGGCCGGGAGGACGTCTTGTGCCGGTGCGGCCGCGACGCCCTCCACGCTGGCCTTTTGTGCGCGCGCCATTGTTCTGCTCGGCGCTGAATATTACAAGGAGTGCCCCGCCATTGTGCGTCCGGTAGCCGGCTGCCACTTGTCAATAATTCGTCACGCCGCGGAGACACAGTGGCGGTTGGCAGCGTCTTTCTTCCGCCTCTGCTGGAGGCCGCCGCCCGGCGCGTTGCGTGGGAACTGCCCCAGGAGTCAAACCCTGTGACGGGCCGCCACTGCAGAATGCGCGGCAGTGCGCCGATTCGTTGTGCTCGGCGAGGCGGAGAGGTCTGCTACTCTTCTGCGAATATCGGCTGGGAACTCAATTGGCAACGTACTACACAACTGCAACGTCTGGTACTTAACAACTCGGTGCTTTATTCTGGTTCTATATGTTGAAAGATGCAGTAATGTGTGGCTAGATGGGTTCATTCTGAAACTGAAGGTGTAAAAAATTTTTTTTAAAAAATCGCACTGACGTGTTTTACGGCCCACTTTAGATTTGTAGTTTTATAAGTTTTTGCAAACGTTTTGGACCAAAATAATAATGTAAACAATAAATTAATTAATAAGAGCTTTTTTATTACAGAGAGAGTTCAGCCCTCTGACCGGGCGCGCTGAGCCACGGCGCCCGACATAAATTTTTGCCGGGGGGCGGGATTGAACCAGCGACCTTCAGCACCGCAGTCCATGAAGCTACGGCCACCACTTATATTCTTTATTCTCCTTCTATTGATGGCCGTTGTTAACTAATGCTAATATGGCATTTGTAGACACTAATTATGATTTATCGTACGAAGAACGACGTGTTTTTGTCAATTCTTCAGTGCGCCATTGCTTTGAAATGACAAAGTGTAAGTTGAAATAAGAAAATCATCAAATACGCAACGAAAGATGGCTTATGCCAGAGAGAGTTCTGGGGGAGGAATTTTTCGTTAATACAATGGAGGGTGTCAAAACTCTGTTAGTTTTGCAAATATCTCTCAAACGATATGGGATATGAAAAACCATAAGGGAACAAAGCTGTAGAGAATCTTCTCCTCTACAAATTCGGCTATTCAGTTTTAGCGTCAGATAAACGGTTTATATGCTATTAGAATTACATTGAAAACGTCTTTTTTTTGGTATTACTAATGTATTTCTTGTCCGAAATATTTGAAAGAGCGAGGTTCTGTTCTCTGGTAGCCAACAATTATGTCTGTAAAATTTGGTGCCGATCGGTTGAACGGTTCGATCTAAAAAGTGGGAACACGTTACAGAAACATAATAGAGCGAAGTTGTAGAGAATTTTCCCCTCTACCAATTAGGTTATTCAATTTTCGTGTCAGATGAACGGTTCGTTTGCAATTACAATTATATTACAAACAGCTTTTTTTGGTATTACTACCGTATTTTTTGTCCGAAAAGTTTGAAAAGGGAGGTTCTGGTCTCTGTCGGCCTACAATTATGTCTGTAAAATTTTGTGTTGATCAATTGAACGGTTCGTCTTAAAAACGGGGAACACGTTACGGACAGACAGACAGACATACATCGCAAAATCGCCGTTGTTTTTACAAATATCTCTGAAACGATACGAGATATGAAAAAAAGAAAAGAAAAACCATAAGAGAGCAAAGTTGTAGAGAATTTTCTCCTCTACGAATTTGGTTACTCAATTTTCGTGTCAGGTGAATGGTTAAGCCGTTATTTTTATTTAAATTTCGAGCTGTCAAAAGACGATCGCAAAGGCCCACTTTTAGTGTTAATATATGTATTTCAGCTGAGTAGACGAATGGAAAAACTTGTGGAATCTGACCTCGGGAAGATCAGTTTGGATTTAGGAGAAATGTAGGAACACGGGAGGCAATATTCACATTACGACTTATCGTAGAAGATAGGCTAAGGAAAGGGAAACCTACGTTTTTGGCGTTTGCAGATTTGTAGAAAGCTTTTGACAATGTCGACTGGAATACACTCTTCCAAATATTCAACCTATACAAAAACCAGACAGCGGTTATTACAGTCGAAGGACAAGAAAGGGACGCAGAGGTTGGGAAAGGAGTAAAACAGGATTCTAGCCTTTCCCCAATGTCGTTCAATCTGTATATTGAGCAAGCAGTGAAGGAATGGAAGGAGAAATTTGAAGAGGGAATTAAAATTCAGGGAGAAGAAAAAAAATTGTTTGCAGTTTGCCGATGACATAGTAATTCTGTCAGAGACTGCAAAGGATCTGGAAGAGAAATTGAAAGGAATGGACAGTGTCTTGAAGGGAAGATATAAGGTGAACATTAACAAGAGTAAAACGAGGGTAATAGAATATAAAGTCAGAAAATCAGGCGATGCTGGAGGAATTAGATTAGGTAATGAGACAATAAAGGTAGTAGATGAATTTTGTTATTTGGGTAGCAATATAACTACTGATCGCCGAAGTAAAGAAGATATGAAATGCAGAATAGCTGTGAGGAGAAAAGCGTTTCTAAAGAAGCGAAACGTTTCTAACATCCAATATTAATTTAAATGTTAGGAAGTCCTTTCTGAAAGCATTTGTCTGGAGTGTAGCATTGTATGGGAGTGAAACGTGGACGATAAGGAGGGAAGACAAAAAGATGATAGAAGCTTTTGAAATGTGGTGCTACAGACGAATGATGAATTTAGATGGGTAGATCACATGACTAATGAGGAGGTGCTTCACCGAATTGGGAAGAAAAGGAGTTTCTGGCATATCCTGACTAAGAGAAGGGATAGATTGGTACGACACATTCTGAGACATCAAGGAATTGTCAACTTCGCATTAGAAGGAAGTGTATGGGGTAAAAATCGTAGAGGGAGACCGAGGGACGAATACAGTAAGCAGATTCAAAAGGATGTAGGTTGCCGAATTTATTCTCAGATGAAGACAATTGCACAGGACAGGGTAGCGTGGAGAGCTGCATCAAACCAGTCTGCGGACTGAAGACCACAACAACAACGAGTAGAATAAACATCCCCGTAATGTTCGAATTTAGCTTTAGTAGTATGCTACTTGATGGCGTCGCATTAATTAAATATTTTGGCCTAACGCTGCACAGCGATTTGGAAATGGAACGTGCATATCAGGACAGTCTTGGGTAAGGTGAAAAGTAGACTTACGCTTAGTGGGAGATTTCTGGGAAGATCTAAAGGAGGCCGATTATACGACCCCGTCCTGTGGATTACTTAGTTCTTTATGAATCTCTTATATGATCTTTATTTGCCATAGATCGCATATATACATTACTATCTTTTATCCGCGGCTTCGCTCGCGTTGATGTACTTGCATACGTGTCAAAGACAATCGAAGGAAAATAACGTCGAAACTTCTTTCTTAAATTAAGACCAGGATCATCAGGCTAAAATAAAATATTCAAATTTTCCGGTTTAAATATAAACCGTGCATAGAATGACAGTAAAAGCTGTCCTTCGATATCCAGATGAATATAAAGAAATTATTAAACACAAAAAGAAACTCTGTTTATTACTACATAAGTAAAACGATGACTGAAGACGCTGTATATTACGTATAAATTTTGCAGAATTCAAATGTAATTGAAATCGGTTCGGAGGTTTGAAGACGTTGACGTCTTGTGTAAACATTGTATTCATTATTTTGAATCATATTACGTACACCACATCAACCTTTGAAAGTATTTTTAAATGCGAAAAATTGCAAACGTCCAAGAATAAATAGCTTCTCCAAGGAATCTTGAGGCGTATCAGAAGCTGTAAGAGAAACCTTGATGCTTGGCTGTTCCATATTTCGAGTTATATTCTTAAAAACAACAAATGAAATGAATTTCTGACTTCTTAAAGTAGTCTATGATCTTCTTCAGCGTTCAAGCTATCTCCATACGCACTTTAATTAATATCGTTTAAGCGGTTTAGTCGTGAAAGCGTGACAGAGAGCTTCTTTCGCATTTATAATATTATGACGTCGTATCTGCTGAGCAATGTGTCGTTCAGTGATATAATACTGTAGCTGCTTTTAGTGGTATATTTGGATATTGCTTGCGGAGTGTGCAGAGTAATAAAGACTTAACAAAATGTCAAACATAATGCAGTACCTATTTACGAATATCACGTTTACGAAGTCATATCTCCTGAATTATGAGTCCTACAAAAATATTATTTACCATATTCGTTGAGTGGAATATTAAGAAATATGTTGTAAATGGGTTTCTTAGCAAAGACGTAGTAAATTACAACATCATACTTATTAGGGCGAATTTTCATGCATTTCATTGTCTTTGACGTCATAGCACCTGAACTATATGTCATAATACGATGTTATTTCGAAGTTACATACAGTGGTGCATATGTAAAATGTCTGCAAAATACGTCGCGAGTAGAGTTGGTAGGAAAGACGTAATAAATAGAAACGTTATGCGTGATGAGGCAGTTTTTCATGAACCTAATTGTTCATGAATCCATATCTCATTAACTGTGTGTCGTACTATGATAAAATTTCGAACGTTCGTTCATTGGTATGTGTGTATACTGTCTGTAACATTTCTCGCGAATACAATTAATAGTGTACAAGTAATAAATTGTAGCGCCATGCCAAACGCCGTAATTTTACTGCATGAAAGCCGAAAAATTAGTAAACGACAAATATTTTTCCTTTCATCATTCTGCTGGTGTTGTCAGCGAGGCAAAGTTTCCTAAAGGATTGAAATTATGTTTAATGTTTGTTGCAAGTCGTTAAGTGCTCTCCTTCTCAAATAGTGGACTGTTAAAGTACCACAAGATGGGGAAGTTTTCATTATTTATGATGACATATCTCCTGAGGTATCGGCCCTACCGTAAAATCCTTCCTTAGCTGACGTCTTCTACCTATAAATTACATTCCTGACAAATTTCATCTTCAAAGGTGAAGTAGTTTTCGAGATATCGTGTTTAGTTAGTGAGTGAGTGAGTGTGTGAATGAGTATCCTTTCGCTTTTATATTGATAGAGATTTTGCATTGATCACTAGTTTCGACTCGTTAAAGAGTCATTATCAAATCTTAATTGCCCAGGCATTCTAAGACATGTGTTTCAGATGAGCTGATGCCATAGTGGTACTTGAAATCTTACCATGCCAGGACAATTAAGATTTGATAATGACTAACGAGTCGAAAGTAGTCATAAATGTTAACTCAATGTACATAAGCGATCTACGGCAAATAAAGATCTCCTAAGAGATTCATTAGGATTACATTCAAGATCGCATCCTGTATAAAATCCTGAATAAGATGTCAGGTAATTATAATATTCCCCCACCAGATCGGTTTAAAGGAAGACACAGAAGCAGTTCACAGGCCGACTAAGTTTGTTACTTGTAGGTTCGATCGATGTGTGCGTGTTGCTGAATATGTTAAGAAGTGTGCTGCTCATCTTTGGATCTCCTCTACCCTCTCAGTCAATCATTTCTAGTGTAGATCCCATCCTGACAATCAATATTGAAGTACTGGTCTGACAAGTATTTGTAAACTACTTCTTTTGATGAGGATTATTGGAATTAATCTCAGTCCACAAGCCAACGATTAGTGCAAAAAGGGGGGGGGGGTGTATGTTGCAGTAATCATCAACACCATTTTGCTATCACCACAGTAGTTGGCGGATATATGTAAGTCTTCATAGTGTAATGTAACAACATGAGCCTCCATCTAATGTAGTATACGATACCTCTCTTTACTGAAACCCAGGATACTCTTCTTTCCTTATACTGTAGTTTAGCATACCATTTCCTATATTTGAGGAAATGCATACTTTAAACCATCAGCTGTTTATTATTTTTCAATCTTCAATCTTCTTTATATCGTCATACTTCCCTACTGCTATATCTTGTTTTTTATCTATTCATATGAAACCCTATGGCTAATTACATACTATCTTAATGTATCTTCTTATGTACCTCTATTCTGTTAGATATGAGCCAATACATATATTGTCTTATACACTTAAACGTGTGTACTACATGCTTAAGGTCTACATGCCAAATTAATGCACTTATTTTTTGACATAATTGTATTATATTTTTATGGGATTAGATGCTACATCCATATTTAATGTAATTGCTTAAACCCTGAACTATGTAATTGTGACACCCTGTCCCCTTTTACGCTTTAGCTATTATGTTATGTAGCCTAAGGTTTACATGTTTACTTCATTTAATGTTACTTTGTTCTTGTCCATAATAAGTTAGATCTTGTTCATTGAAAGATGTATCCATATGTATTATAATGCTGACATATTGTGTTACACACTAGGCTCATTAGTAGCCTCTGGCCTTATCTCTACATAAACTAACTACAATTTTTCGATCATGTTATTGGGTTAGGTTTGCTTTATTTCTTAACATTAGGTCTTTGATGTATACTTTGTTCACTTACTTTTATACTTTGACAGATAATTGTTGTTGTTACACATTTTTATTGTTTTCATAATCCATCCTGTTATTTTCGTAGTGTTTACATACTGCTTTCTGTAACATTTAGACATGACACCTTGTCAAAGATATAACCTATGATGGTTGCCTAATATATATTATTTTCACACCATGTATACTTTGATCATCGCTAATTTTAACTCATTTGACTGATGTGCTAAATAGTTCTGTTAGGTTCTCTTGTAATAGACCTTGGTTCATCATCACACAGCCTGACATTGCTTTTATGTTTTTAATCAAGACCTGACGCCTTGTGACGTCTTATTTATTTTTATTGTGTGACATGCATGCCAGTATGCATAAAGAGGCATATAATGCACCTGTTTGATCAGTATATGTAGTTCGGAAGTACTTACTATATGAAAATACTGATTTATATTACGTATTTCACTTCAGCTTGTGTACAAATTTTTATTTTATTTTTATTTAATAGTCTTCCGTGAAGATGGTTTATAACTGAAACCGGTAGAAGATTGAAAAACAATAAACAGCTGATGGTTTACTGTATGCATTTCCTCAAATAACTTACGGCTGTTGAACCACATCTCAATAAAAATTTGAACATTTCCTATATACTGAAGCTCCGGGTGCCTTTCTTTCCTGTAGAAAAAGTTTATGATACCACCTTTAAACCTTTCTATCCTGTAGTAAAGTTTGTGACACCACCCGTATTCATTTCTACATTATAACAACTACATTGTTTATGTCACTAAGTATTTACCTCATTTTATTCCCATTTATAAAGTCCATTAATTTCATAGTAATTACAGATTTTATGCCCATTACTAAATTTCTAAAACTTCGTAATTACTATTACCTTATTTTCCCATTATCAAAACTCATTAATTTCGTAATGCTCTATTTCCATTGTTCCCCTTATGAAACCCCAGTAATTTCGTAGTATTTATTTTGCAGCATTTATTTCCTTTCATTTCCTTTATTAAGATTAGATTAATTTTCATAATATTTTTTGCTTGACCAAATTCCAGTACAAATTGTAATTTAAATTTGTAGTCACATCTAATTGTCATTATGGCTAATTGTCAGACATTATAGTTCATTGTAAAGCAGATTATTTAACTTCAACCAAACAATAGGGTTCACTTCATTTATAAAATATTAAAACTATTTAATCAGTTATTTGTTATATAATACATTGACATTGTATAACGAATGCAAATTACATGAATTTGTTGTTTAGAAAAGAACCGATTCATGAATTATCGTTGTGATAATTATGCATCACTTGACATTGTTAATAATGTAATAAATACATGTAATGCGCGGGAAGAAGTAGTCAATTGTTGTACTTCAGAATTAGAGTCCAGGTCAAACCAGTTGTATCTTGCCTGTAGCAATAAAACGAAGTGGATTTCGAAGAAGTATTTGTTCTTTTTGAAAAACACCCCTTCACAATTAATATTTATCGTCAAGCTAAAATTTTATAACAAATTAATTATTGAACGTGGCGATCACCTTATTCAAAGAGGGATCGTCGTAATAGGTAGTAGCAGGAGTAAGAGACGAGGATGAGAACACTTCAAGAGGAGGTGCGTGCTAAGGAAGACAGGATTATGGACAAAGAAGAGGAGCAGATGAAAAGAGAGAGTACAGAAGGTGAATAGAGGAAAGGAAAAGGAGGAGTTGTACTAATGGCAAATAAATACGTAATTTAGGAATGTTATTGTGATTTATCTGTAGAGCCTACTGTTCAAACAGAAGGAAGGGAGGAGGAGGAAATTGACAAAGATTATAGAAGGAGGTGGAAGACGAGAGAGGGGGTGGCAAAGAAGGATATTCGACAAGTGACGGGTAGATGGAGCTGACAGACAAGAGATGAACTACGAAATGGACAGGTAGAGAGTAGAGGGACTAACAGAAACCAAATACACATATCCGTATTATAAGTAAACAATCATTGTGGGGATATTAATTATCTTGCCATACGTTGTTCAGGAAATGTGACATCATAAACCACTAAATTAGCGAAAATTTGTCAGATCAGGCAACAATGTTACACATTCCTTCTAAACCATTGGACAAAATTCAACCAAATTTCTCACAAATTATCATTACCGCCGCGAAACAATCTCTGTGGGGTTAAAAACACCTATGGCACATAGCTCTGGAAATTTGACGTTCAACAATGAGAGTCACAAAAAACTGACATATCGTGTGACGCGTGATTAACGAGTTTTTCATTCACTATTTATTTATTTATGTATATATTAATAATACATTCCATCTCTGATGGAGACAACGGGCTGCAGGAAGCCTCGTACAATTTTCAGACACATTTTATTAAATATATAAATCAATTGGGGTGCTTACGTGGGGAACCTTTTGTTGTATAGGGGAGACCGGGGCACGTTGACCATAGGGACAGGATGGCCCATTCGATTTATTTCATACAATAGACGCTTGATCGACCTAGGAATCAGTCATAAAGTAGGTAGCAGTGTCTCTCATCTTATACAGGGTCAATATCACAGACGGGGAAGATTTGGACAAACTTCTTAATTGTTTTTTTGCGTGTTTCAGTAAAATTCTACTCGTCGGTTAATATGTGTTATTTAACTTTTCCTTGCTTTAGGCGCAACGGGGTGAGTAGTATAATCAAACGTCGTACCTTAAGGATTACTTAAGTATGGAATACAGACTTAATTGTTTCAGAGAGTTTTCTAAAGAAAAGAATTTATTGTGAAGATGGCGATGGGGCAGGTTGGCCCTGAGAGGACGGGGCACGATGGCTAGCCGAGACAACCTGTCACATCCTATAGGGGCTGTACTTCTTTAAACTCGATGTAAGGTTTGTTACTTTCAACGTTTATAATTTTTCGACTTATTAAATTATCAATATAACTGTTGAAGTTAAACATATTTTGATACGTTTAAGAGGTCAAGAGATCGTCATATTCAAGAGATAAAACGTGCGGAATAAACGCCAACCATTAAATTTTATTTTAATCGTAAATAGTAATCTGAGAAGTCAGAATTTTGGTCATTTGTTTTCAAAACATGTGTTACGGCTCTGGTTTAGACCTTTGTTTTATTTGTAGTATCATAAAAATGATCAAAAATTATAAAAGAATGACAGGGGAATGATCTGTACCTCTCATAGCCCTCACATCTTGCACTGATAGCTTTGTTGTTTGCTTAATTATGACATAGTCTATAATGTATTTATGGATGTCCTTAGGCTTGAACCAGCCATTCTGAATTCTAAAGTCGTTTCGCAGGCAGAATTCTGTCAACCTTTCGCAATTATTATTTATAGTATTCTCCCCACATCTTCCCACTATGTTGTTGTTGGGTTTCCAGCCGTTCTTGCATTTAGGTCTCCTAGTAAAATATAAAACCACAATTTTAGGAAATTACTACGTCAAAATCTGTAAAATAAACTACTGATCTGAAGGTGTTTTCTCATGTACACGACCTACGAATGTGTGCCTTTCCTGTTAATACCAAATGGTGCGACCTACTTTTAATGTACACCATTTTGGCTAGGTCATATACCATTAAAAGTCAGCAAAGCTATTCCAGCCCGAAGCTATGCAAGGTTATGTCGAGCAGGATGTGCTAACACTGTTAGTAATGTCGTTTGAATTGTGCTGTGATATGGTGCTAATGAGGACAAAAGGTCGCATCTGTGTTTATTATTGAAAACACCTGCATTACCACACTAAAGAGCCCAAAGAGCACACGTCTAAAAGTTATCGACAGTAAATGCATGTTTTAAAATCCTGCAGCCTCCCACAAAACCAAGAACTATCTGCCACATAGCAGCTCATTCAACAGAGCATCGCTCTGCTTAACAAAGAGTAATAGAGATGTGCATTAAAATTTCGTAAAATATCTCCTCTGGAGTAAACGACATTAAATCCCCGATAAATTTCCATAAGCAATGAGCCGGCCCATGCAAGTAATGTGCATACAAATGAAAATTAGTGATGTCATTATTTAAATCGTGTATAAAAATCGTGAAATAGCGTGGACGATAAATTTTGCTCAAGCACGCCAGTAATCGGGGATGACATACTCATTTAAACTTGAAATACGCCAAAAGTTACAAATAACGACTGTTCGACGTGGCACAGAGCCGATCAAATCGGTTGGCTATTCCCGGGGCCTCAGCTTGTTGCCAGTCGTATAGATCGTAACTTGGGAGGTATCGTTTTTGAAAGCAGTAAGGTAAAATGCAAGCATTGCTTCTTTTCAACACCAAGTAATACGATATTTTGTAACTTTTGTGACAATCAGCACAAACGCCCCATTTCTGCCTTGGTTGAAATTGTTACATTTTGTGAATTTTAATATAGTGTGGGATTCTTACAGTTGGTTTCTGAACCCAGTAAGAGGACATGTAATATTTAATGTTGCTAACCGACTGTGGCATAGTATTTCATCCGTAGATGGATTCGACGAGTACCCAGTTGTGCACTACCTCCATTGTGAATAGCTTGACAATGCAGAGACTCATGCAGCTCTCTATTGAACATAAGCAACATGCAAGTACAAGCAATTTTGTGATCAAGTCATACTATTATCAAATGAAGACTGTAATATCCAATGTCACACTGACATATGTTAATTTACTCTTGTCCTAAGCTATTACCACAGACAAAAGTCATAGACTAGGGCTGAACAGTGCACTGATGGCCATCTGTACGTCAGTGTTTATTTGCATATGTGGTTCTTACAAGTCTAGGCGAATTACATCTAATAAGGGTTGACTTCGACGTTTTATATAGATATAAGATTGTCTAATATTGATAGGATCGCAATGAATGTTGATATGTTACCGATGATATCACAAATTATGACGAAGTTATTGTATAGATGTTTGCATAGATACTAAAGTTTACTACTTTGCTTTACATAAAATTTCGTAACTTTTCGTGATGGAAGGAATACATCGTGAGACTTGCATTTTCGTACAGTTTATGTTTTAATGGGATATTATCGAACAACGAGGCTTTAACACAACTTTTGAGGTAAATTCTTTTTCGAAGGCTATTAAGGTAAATTATTTTTCGAAGGCTTTATTCCAACTTTTGTCAACCATTCGCAAAGTATTACCAGGTTCATAAATAAATAATTTGCCTTCAATTTTATAGGTTCAAGGACAAATCCAACATAGTGCAGGAGCATTGTTGCCGCAAGCGAATGATGATCACAAATCTCTTCAAATTTATTTCCTCTGAAATTCTGATGATGAAATCAGTCTGCTTTGTTCTATTAATGGTGCGGCAAAGCGACAACTCTTCCATGAACACAATCAAATGGTCAAATTGTTTAAGACTGCACTAGAAATTATGCCTTTGGATAATCACAAAATTGTGATGAGAGCAGAAAAAAGACCAGCAGACGGGCATGAAAGAGGTTTCAATACACCGACGCAGCATTATGTTGCCATTGTGGTTGTGGGCGAGAATTTTTAGTCTCGCGAAGTTGTACTTCGACGTCGGGAGGGTGATAAGCTTCAGCATATTTGTGAAACCCATCGTTCGTACGATGCGTTACAGTGCCCGCTGTTGTTTTGCCGAGGAGAGGATGGATATCATTTTTTAACAAGACGATTAATACATTAACAGGCACGTCATTACTCCATTAACAGTTTTTTTCTTTTCCCATTCATTTTTAACATGAACCAGAAAATCATACCTCTTCGTGCGACAAAACCATTAAATGTACGGCCATTAAAGCTACTAACGTCACAGATAGAGCAGCTCGAAAGCTCTAATAATCCATTTAATTTACCCATTCATTTTGACTTTTATTCCCAATCGCGGTCCCGGTTGCAAAAACAAAAGCTCGGAGAGAGGGGAGAGGAGGGAAGAAGAATGGATTTAAAAAGGTGGATGATATAGACGCAGAGAGGGGGGGAGGAGATGAATATGGTGTTGGATAAGAGGGAGTGGCGTGAAAGTGATGGAAAAAGATAGGGGGTAGGAGATGGACAAAGGAAGGGAGAGAAGGCGATGGGGAAATAGGGGAGGAAGGAAGGGATAGACATAGTCAGAAGAAGAGATTAGGGTACATATCCCACACCTAACCTACATTTCTAGCTTTTGTAGATTTGGAGAAAGCTTTTGACAAAGTAGATTGGAATACACTCTTTTAGATATTGAAATCAGCAAGAGTAAAATACAGAGAACGGAAGTTTATTTACAACTTGTACAAAAACCAGACAGCAGTTATCAGAGTTGAAGGGCACGAAAGAGATGCAGAGGTTGGGAAGGGTGTAAGACAGGGTTGTAGACTTTCTCCAATGCTGCTCAATTTGTACATTGAGCAAGCTAAAAAGGAAAGCAAGGAGAAATTTGGAGAAGGAATTAAAGTTCAGGGTGAAGAAATAAAAACATTGCGTTTTGCCGATGACATTGTAATTCTGTCAGAGACAGCAAAGGACCTGGAGGAGCAATTGAACGGAATGGACAGTGTGTTGAAAGGAGCGTATAAGATGAACATTAACAAGAGCAAAACAAGGGTAATGGAGTGTAGCCTAAGAAAATCAGGTGATGCTGAAGGAATTAGATTAGGTAACGAAACAATAAAGGAGGTAGATGAGCTTTGTTACTTGGGCAGTAAAATAACAAATGATGGTCGTAGTACAGAGGATATAAAATGCAGAATAGCAATGGGAAGAAAAGCGTTTTTGAAAAAGAGAAATTGGTTAACATCGAACTCTAGTTTAAGCATAAGGAAGTCCTTTCTGAAGGCATTTGTGTGGAGTGTTGCTTTGTATGGGAGTGAAACATGGACGATAAACAGTGCGGACAGGAAGAGATTAGAGGCTTTTGAAATATGGTGTTACAGAAGAATTCTGAAAATTTGGTGGGTGGATCGTGTAACTAATGAGGAAGTACTGAACAGAATCGGGTATAAAAGGAATTTTTGGCATACCTTGACTAAAAGAATATATCGATTGGTAGGACACATTCTTAGACATCAAGGAATTGTGAATTTAGCGTTGGGGGGAAGTGTGTGGGGTAAAAATCGCAGAGGGAGACAAAGAGATGAATATAGTAAGAAAATTCAAATGGATGTAGGTTGCCGTTCTTATGAGGAGATGAAGAGGCTTGCTCGAGATAGATTAGGTTGGAGAGCTGCATCAAACCAGTCTCTGGACTGAAAACCACAACAACAACACCCCATACCCATTAGCTACTGCGAAGCATTGGTGGGTTTGCTAGTTTATAAAGGGTGAATTTAAATTCGCGCACTCGGGCTTCGCAGCGCGATTCCTCACATGCCAGCAATTAAAAAAAATAATAAATACATACACTTTTTATTTTTAAAAGTCACCAAATTTGCCCCTGCGCATATTTTCGCCAATAAATGGATGTCGATGACAGATCAGTGTGTGCCACACGTCAGTGTGTTTCAGAATTACACAACTACACCTACAAACTTGTTGGGGATGTAGAAGGCGTCTTGAGAAACAAAGTGAGCACAGAAACCCATGGCGGGAAACGTCATCCAATGGCGCTCAGAGCGTCGCAGTTGCTGGAGGCGATGTCTAGCGGCGGCAGCCGGTGCCTCTAACTAGGACTCTCCGTGGCGTCGTTTAACCGTGTTAACGGGCATGGGTTTCAGTGCTAACTTTGTTCCTCAACACGCCTTCTACATGTTTGCAGGTGTAATTGTGTAATTCTGAAGCACACTGACGTATGGCATACACACTCATCTCAGTCTTTACGTCCATTTACTGCCGGAAATATGTGCACGGCGAAATTTTGTGAGAGATTTTTTTTTTATTTATTTATTTATTTATTTATTTTTTTTTTTTTTTATTGATGGAATGTGAGGAAACGCGCTGCGAAGCCCGATTGCGCGAATTTAAATTCACCCTGTACATCATAATGAAACCCTGTTGCCCTTGGTCGCCTCATTACTTGAGAAGGCTCTACCGATTTGCCTTATATATTTTTTGCTTTGTTCGTAATTCTAAGGACAAGGTTTTATGAATTAAAAATTTTTGCGTAGTCCCAAAAAAAGAAAGAAAGAAAAGGTGTGGTGTGGTGTCTATTGCATACAGATCAATAGTTTTGTTCCGATTACGATAAAATTCTACACACTTGATCTTCAAAACACGAGAATGTTCACTATCTACACGAAACTTCGTTTAATGCATGGTGGACGGAATTTTGACAAAATCCATACTTTTCCTCAACTTTTTTACATCCCGCATCGCGCATTTAAAACAAAGGGAAGGTCACTGTTCACATAAATTTCGTACGGTGTACGGCAAAGGGTACTTACAGAAAAAAAATTACACTTTCTCAGTGAAATTGACATGTGTGACTTTTACATTTGGGGTAGGCGGGGAGGGGGAGGGGGTGGTGAGAGATGAACCAAGGAGGCGAGAGGGTGGAAGAGGAGTGGAAGAAATGTGCCAAGAGAAAAAAAGGTGGAGTTCTAGATAGGAGAGGAAGAGAGAGATGGAAAGAGAGGAGGGGAGGGAAGGGTATAGAATAGACAAATAGCCGGGCAATGCCTGGTTGTAGGCTAGTGTAAGATTAAATCTGACCAGAAGTGTGTTCTAAAAATACAAAAGCTATTGCATATTTGTCACGCTTATAGAAACTGATGACAGAGGCATTATTTCTGATTTTTCGGCAGTTCTTTAGCGCAGTAGGGACAGAGCGTGGCAGCCGTGGCCCGCCGTGCTTCCGGTAACCCCGGAGCGAATCGGTGGCGGCTGCCATTGGCTGAGGGCAGCAGCTGCCTGCACTGCACTGTGGGGTGCGCCGCTAATCCCTACTCGCTCAGCAACGACACGGACGCGACCCGCGCAGCGCAGGCTGAAGGACACACAGAGCGCCACAACAGTAGCCAGCGTACGGCACAAAATAATATCTCTGGACTGAGCACAGCATACTGCGCACTTCCTTAACACCGGCAACGGTTAGCCGCTCGGGAGTAGCCGAGTGGTTACGAGGCATGCAACGATCGAGGAAAGTCCTATACTACCCTTATCTGAAAAGGGATGCTTAATTTTCAAGATATCTTTGCCCCACTTTTTTTTCATTAAATCTACAAGTATGATGGAAAAGTTATTTTGTTAGCATCCCGTCATATCATTACTATTATTTCTTGTGTTTGTCAAACGTTCTCGTTTCTACATCATAAGTGGTCGAACTGATCAATGGTAACTGTTCAATACTGCGAGACGACATCATGCTACGACGATTTGGCAGCGTCCATAGTAGAAAATGAGGTCTCCCGGAATTTGGTTTTTCTCCCTTCTGTTTTTTTTTTTTTTTTTTTTTTTTTTTTTTTTTTTTTTTTTTATTGCCAGTTTACGCTATTGTCTACCTCTCATTCATTTCCTTTCAACAGAAGCTCGTCATGGAAACGAAGGTTTTACTTTGTTAATATTACAAATAAAATAAAATAACAATAAACGAAATTAAGAAGCATGAAAATAAAATTGCAAAATATTCTTCACTACCCAAGACCACCCCCCTCCTACACCCCTCGCCTCTTAGTTCGTCCGCTCCTTTTCCGAAGACTGACGGGTAACAGGGGGTTGGAACACTTGCGCGGAGTGACACTTGCGCGGAACCCGGGGCCCTTGGGGCGGCTGATGGCTTTTCCTGGGTACAGGCACACCAAGAAATCTAGCACTGCTGTGGTCAAGTTTCCACACTGTCAACATAACACGAAAATCAGTGAAATTGCACAACCCTTTCAAAGCTGAAGAGCAATATAGTAACTTGTTCTAACTACATATTAATCAGTTGAGTGTTCCTCCTGTAAACAAAAAGGTATTTTAATAGTGATAATATTCGGAGAGTTATTAAGACAGTCTCTGCTACAACAAGACGATGACTTTACACAGTCATACCTCCTAAAAGCATATTATTCAGAACACTAAGCATATCAAGACACCTGCGCAAGCAATAAATATATTAGGTATCCTGCACAGATACTTTGATGTAATTGACCGCTATGTAGTTAACCCCACCATCACGCAACTTCCATCTCTTTAAAAATAGCTACTATGCTTTTTAATTAGAGACGCAACCTTAAACCTTCAATTAAAAAACGTTAATAATAAGTCAATGAGTATTTTACATACTTAAAGCGTATATTCGTAGACCCCAAAACGATTTGGCTGTATTCGAATTACAAATACATCTAAGAAATATATGAAATACGGAATGTGTAAGGGAATGTCACATACCGAAAAATGCTGAAGATAAATTCTATTTTCCATCACCGTCATATAGAACCATTTTTACTCCGAACTCGGCATAAACCAACAGGGAGAAACAAGTTGCAAGACTGCCAGGAAAAATGAAGCGAAATTGGCAGCCAATAGTTGGTTATAAATTACATTGCCTGGTAACTGTATAAACATAAATTACGGAATACGCGGAATTACTGTTCAGTACAGTCAAAAAGGTCTAAGGTAATAGGCAGTGGTTTACAATCAGATATCCGTATCACTCTCCTCCTCAAGAAGTCTGTGTGAAGATTTATATTCAGAACATTCAAGAAAAAGGTGTTGAAACTACAAGAAGCAGCTCATTTACTCAGGAAGGGAAAACGTTATGGTGCCCGTAAATTTGAATGGCTGTATCTCTTGTAGTAACATTCATTTTTTGATCAAATGTTAAAATCCAATGTACCAGAATTTTGTTTTTCTAAACTCAGTGCCAACTTTTTTTGTCAAAATTTTTGTAGGAAGTAGTCTTGACGTGATTTCATACTTCTATGCTTTAATATTATGAAACATGTAATTTGTGTCACAAATTGCGCGGCCGGTCCGGTCGGAGGTTCGAGTCCTTCCTCGGACATGGGTATGTTTGTTTGTACTTTGCCTAAGTCATTTTAAGTAAGATTAAGTAGTGTGTAACTCTAGCGACCAATGACCTAAGTAGTTTGGCCGCATAAGACTACTCATATACACGTAATTTATTTATTTCATAACCACATTTAAGTACTAATAATTGAAGAAACTTAAATGTAGAAATTTGAAATAAACACTGAAAACAAATGATTGATATTTCTCATAAGATGAATGCACACAACCGTTGAATTATGTCTTGTGAATGTACCTACAAAATCTGCCATGTGAAAATTTTAGTGTGAGTCCCAAATTTGTTTTTTCTATAATAACATTAAAAACATATTAAAAATTCAGAACTCGAAAACCAGTGAAGTTATGGACTTGAAGCGTTTTGTGTTGCTAAATCTTTACATAGTAAACACGATTCTAAAATTTGGTTGCTATCGCCAAAGTAGACGAAAAGTTAAATTTTTTGGTGTAATCTTCGCTGTGTAGACTGTATGTTGTAGAAGTCTACGCCGAACCCAATTATAATCATACCTCTGAGGAGAGAACGTTGTTTGCACTTCTCCTGCGTTTCTAGTCGGCCGTGCTGTGGTACGTAACGACATCATACCGTTCCATTGCACCGAGAGCTATATATGTACTGGTGTGATGTCTGTTATTTCGAAATAAGACATCACACCAATATATGTATCATTTAGTCGCAAAGATTCTGGGTTCTCTTTTCATCGCCAACGCGATTAACAACGTTAGACCTTGTGTGTAAACAGTTAAAGGTTATGAGTGCCACTGGAAAAATGCATAAGTAACACCTAGTGTTTAAGACTAGAAGATGACCTCAAATTAGCCGAAATCGATATCTCATAATAAACATAACGTGTAGCTGTCTATATTTCATAATGCAATTTCTAACATATTTAAAAGCTGCTCAAAACCACCTACAAAAAACCATTATAATGAGATTGTATATAATTCCACGATCAAATTGTGTTTTAGTTATTTGTAGAAATACACCTAAAGATCTGCCCTTGCTTTTAGTGCCTTGATCAGCTGTTTATTTTTAGAGATAATTCTAGGGTCAGGAAAAATTCGTATTTGCGACAAATTCGAATATAGATGCGAATTCTGATTCAAAATGCAGTAAATCCGAAATTGTCATAAACGGAATTTTGGTGTGAAACACTATTTAATCAGAAATATTGGGAGATAACTTTATTTTCTGCCCTTAAATATGTACAAAGTAAACAGTAGGTACCGGAAAAATTCGCATTTTTCAATGAATGCGAAATATAGGCCCATGCTAATTTTGGGCCGGAATGCGAGAGACGTGAATCTTGTAATATACCCTATTTTTAGCGAACGTCCCGTTACTACTGCTCCACCTCGCTCGGTGGGCCTTTCCCTGAATACGGTACAGGTAGCGGCTGGAGGGCGTGGAGTAGGGGTGGTGTATCGCCGCTTCTGGAACACCCTGTTCACTACCTGCAGCGTCCGGGTCTCCGCGCAAGTGTCTACACATTCCCTTTCCGCGCAAGTGTCACTCCCCGCAAGTGTCACAAACTCGGGTAACAGCGAGAGGACGCAAAAGCGCGCAGAATCGCGTGATTCCCTTCTGCCAGTTGCCGTCATTTCCAGCTGCGATGCAGCTCAGCTGTAGTTTTAGTAGCGGTAGCAAAAGCCAAAACGAGCTGACGAACTAAAAAGAACGACCTACTTCGTGGCCGAGGTCACGAACTAAGGTCGCAAACAGAATTGTCAACTTAGCATTAGAAAGAAGCGTGTGGGGTAAAAATCGTAGAGGAAGACCGAGGGACGGATACAGTAAGCAGATACAAAACGATGTAGGTTGCCGAACGTATTCTCAGAGGAAGATGCTTGCACGGGACAGGGTAGCGTGGAGAGCTGCATCAAACCAGTCTGTGTACTGAAGACCACAACAACAACAATAGGTCGCGAACTAAAATATGCGCAATACGTCGCGAACTAAAATATGCGCGATAGGTTGCGAACAGAATTAAAAATGAAGTGTTTGCCTTCTGCTGATGAGAACCATTTCGAGGTTAGTGTCTGCCTGCTAGATTACATAGTTCACTGCTACAAAATTTCTGCTTTTTAAAGTATTTGCACTCTGCAATATCTGACTAATAAATTACACAATGCCAAGATATAAGAGATAACTCTAAATTTAAACGCAAGAAATTATCCACAAACTGTTTCTTTTGGTTTGTGTGATATCGTTAGCGGCTCAAGCAGCAAGCGCATGAAGTAGCTAGGTGGGGGAACTTGTCCCTCCACCTGCATGCGCAGACCGTGCCGCTCAGCCGTCACTGAGAGCGGACGAACTAAAATAAGGAACAACATCGCGGCAGAGCCGCGAACTAAAGTGAGCACTCCAGATCGCGAACTATTATGCGCAAGTCTAGTCTGGAGCGCCACGTTGCGGATCGCGCTGCCTCCCGCGTCTGAGGTTCGAATACTCCCTCACGCATGGCATGGATTTTTGTGCCGTCTTTAATATAAGGTAGATCATAAGTAGTTTGTACGTTTAGGGACTGATGACCAAGCAGTTCTCATAAGATTTACAAACATTTTCGGCCGCAGATAGTCACGTGTTGTAAGGACGACGCACAGTGGGGTAGAATCCCCAAAACGTCGCCAAAACCCCAAGAAGAAATTTGATTCACACAAAACTCATCACACGGGGATTTTGAGGTCGCTGATTACGAATTTGATGGTAAAAAATTGTCTTAACGAAATGGAAGAGTTAATATAGCAACGTCACCCATGAAAATCCATAGTAATCTATTAGTAATAGAGTATATATAGTATTTAGGCACTAATAATTAATACACTGCTAACGTGATTTGGTTAGAAAATAACAGAATATATGTCGAAAATTATATCAGAAAAAAATTCTTTGATACCACATACATAGTAATTTACAAATATAATGAAACAATCTTCAAAGTCGGTGACAGATCATGGCAAACTCGATGGCAGATCATAATCCCTGAGGATTACCACTAACAGTAGGTGCCGGAAATGAAATGTGTGCACTAAACTTCTTTGTTTTGTTTCAAAAATATGCCCTCTGTCCGGAAAAAAGGTTGTTATGAGCATAACATGACTTCATTAACTATTGAAGACGAATTTCATCAATCAGTCAAATACCGTATTAAAGTGATATCGCCGTGGCGGAGCGGCCGAGCGCATTGAGGCGCTTTGCTGCGATGCGCAAGGCCGTTCCCGTCGGGGGTTCGAATCCCCGCTCAGATATGGATATTTGTACTGTCTTTAGTAAAAGATAGTTCATAAGTAGTTTGTAAATTTAGGGACTGATGACTCCGCAGTTAAGTCTCATAAGCTTTACAAACAGTTGAACAGGAGTTCGCTAGCATCACAATACGCAACCAAGTAACGTCGCACAGTGGGACGGAATGCCCGAAACGTAGCCAAAACCCCGGAAAATGAATTTTCGATTCTCAGAATTCTCGATTCTCGGAATTACTTCAAAAGTAACGTTCATCGAGAGCACACGCGGTGCTGTGAAAGTACGGCAAATTTACTCTCTGTTTCTGAGTTAATATTTTGGTAGTGACATGAAGAATTTCGGTTCTACAAGATGGAAACGGTTGCTACAGGGATGTACAAAATGTTCGTACACTAAATCGAACTTCATAGTTACATTTTTCCCGATGCCTGTGCAAAACGGCCATGCTTTGCTGAACTTACATTTTCTACTAGATCAAAAGTAGCATATACCGCGAAATTTCAACTCCCAGACCATAGACTGATTAATTATCTGATGGAATTAACAAGAATCAGCTGTCAAAATCTGTCATTTCTCTTGTATAATTACTATTTACATATGTCCATGCGGCCGACATTTCGTAACACAACATGGTCGAAGCAGCGCTCGGCGCATATGGCTACTGGACTATATTTTTCCCGTGACACACGGTTACGATGTCTGAGCATTTGTCTGGACTTAATGTGTTACTAATGCTATAGTAATATTTTTAGCGGTGCACCGCTCTATCTTTCGACCAACTTTCTTGTATGGGACTGAAAGTTAGGTGGATGCAGGTTATCTTATTCATAAGGTAGAGGTTACAGATATGAAAGTGGCAAGAATGATTGCAGGTACTAATAGATGGGAACAATGGCAGGAGAGTGTCCATAATTAGGAAATCAAAGAAAAACTGGGAATGAACACCATAGATGAAGCAGTTACAGCGAACAGACTGAGATGGTGGTCTCATGTTACACGCATGGAAGAACCAATGTTACCTAAGAGACACATGAGGTCGGCACCGAAGGGTAAGAGGAGTCGAAGTAGACCAAGAAGAAAGTACTTAGATTCGGTGCAGAATGATTTTGAAGTAAAACGCAAAACATCAGACGAGGCATTAATGTTAGCGTTGAATACGGGATCATGGAGGAATTTTATTAGAGGTACTTTGCTCCAGACTGAACGCTGAAAGGCATAATCAGTCTCTAATGATGATGATGATGATGATGTTGATGAGTAGTGTACGTAATACACACGAGTTATCTCCTAACAACACTCCTATCCAGTATTGCCAACGCGCAGGATTTGTCTCGCAATGTGGGATATTTTGAATAATATTTTTCAATAAGGGACAAAGCCACGCCCATGAACCACAGACATTGCCGAGGTGGGGTGGCTTGCGTGCCTCAACGATGCAGATAGCCGTACCGTAGGTGCAACCACAGCGGAGGGGTATTTGTGGAGAGGCCAGACAAACGTGTGGTTCCTGAAGAGGGGCAGCAGCCTTTTCAGTAGTTACAGGGGCAACAGTCTGGATGATTGACTGAGCTGGCCTTGTAACATCAGCTAATGTGACTTTGCCACACAGCTACTGCGAACGGCTGAAAGCAAGGGGAAACTACAGCTGTTACTTTTCCCGAGGACATGCAGCTCTACTGTATGAACATATGATGATGGCATCCTCTCGGGTAAAATATTCCGGAGGTAAAATAGTCCCCCATTCGGATCTCCGGGCGGGGACTACTCAGGAGGATGTTGTCATCAGGAGAGGCAATACTGGCATTCTACGGATCGGAGCGTGGAATGTTAGATCCCTTAATCGGGTAGGAAAATTAGAAAATTTAAAAAGGGAAATGGATAGGTGGAAGTTAGATATAGTGGGGATTAGTGAGGTTCGGTGGCAGGATGAACAGGATTTCTGGTCAGGTGAGTACAGGATTATAAATACAAAGTCAGTTGGGGGTATCACAGGAGTAGGACTGATAATGAATAAGAAAATAGGAATGCGGGTAAACTACTATGTACAGCACAGTGATCGCGTTATCATTGTCAAGATAGATTCGAAGCCAACACCGACAACAGTAGTACAGGTTTATATGCCAACTAGCTCTGCCGATGATGAGGAGATCGAAGAAATATATGAGGAGCTAGAGGAAATTATTCAGACAGTTAAGGGAGAGGAAAACTTAATTGTGATGGGAGACTGGAATTCGGTAGTAGGAAAAGGAAGAGAAGGAAAAATAGTAGGTGAATATGGACTGGGCAGGAGGAATGAAAGAGGAAGTCGCTTGGTAGAATTTTGCAAGGAACATGATTTAATCGTAACAAACACGTGGTTTAAGAATCACAAAAGAAGGTTGTATACGTGGAAGAGACCAGGAGACACCGTAAGGTATCAGATAGATTTTATAATAGTAAGACATAGATTCCGGAACCAGGTTCTAAACTGCAAGACATACCCAGGGGCAGATATAGACTCTGACCATAACTTGTTAGTCATGAACTGTAGGCTGAAACTGAAAAAACTGAAAGGTAGGAAAATAAGGAGATGGGACTTAGATAAATTGAAGGAAAGTGAAGTTCTGGAGAATATCAGAGGGAGATTTAGGCAACAGTTGACAGAAACAGGGGGAAATAAAACAGTAGAAGAGGAATGGATAGCATTGAGAGATGAAATAGATATCACAGGAAATACTAAATTTAATAGATGAAAGGAGAAAATATAAAAATGGAGTAAATGAAACAGGCAAAATGGAGTACAGACGACTAAAAAATGAGATTGATAGGAAGTGCAAAATGGCTAAGCAGGAGTGGCTAGAAGCCAAATGCAAATCTGTAGAAGATTGTATAAGAAGGGGAAAAGTAGATACCGCCTACAGGAAAATAAAAGAGACATTTGGGGACAAGAAAACCAACTCTACGAATATCAAGAACTCGGATGGGAAACCAGTTCTCAGCAAAGAAGGGAAAGCAGAAAGGTGGAAAGAGTACATAGAGCAGCTCTACAAAGGAAATGAACTTAGAGACGATGTTGTAGGAAGGGAAGAGGAAGTAGATCAAGATGAAATAGGAGATACTATACTGAGAGATGAATTTGACGGAACCTTGAAAGACCTAGGTCGGAACAAGGCCCCAGGAGTAGATGACATACCCTCAGAGCTATTAAAATCTCTGGGAGAGCCAGCCATGACAAGACTATTTCAACTGGTGTGTAGGATGTATGAGACAGGCGAAATACCTTCAGACTTTAAGAAAAATGTAATAATCCCCATTCCAAAGAAATCAGGCGCAGACAGGTGTGAAAATTACAGAACCATCAGTTTGATAAGTCATGGTTGCAAAATTTTAACACGAATTATCTACAGGAGAATGGAAAAGCTGCTAGAAGCTGACCTCGGGGAAGATCAGTTTGGATTCAGGAGGAACGTAGGAACCCGGGAGGCAATACTCACTTTACGTCTTATCTTAGAAGATAGATTAAGGAAAGGCAAACCTACATTTTTAGCTTTTGTAGATTTGGAGAAAGCTTTTGACAATGTTGACTGGAATACACTCTTTCAAATTCTGAAGTCAGCAGGGGTAAAATATAGGGAAAGGAGAGTTATTTACAACTTGTACAAAAGCCAGACCGCAGTTATTAGACTCGAAGGGCATGAAAGGGAAGCATCAGTTGGGAAGGGAGTAAGACAGGGTTGTAGCCTTTCTCCGATGTTATTCAATTTGTACATCGAGCAGGCGGTGAAGGAAAGCAAGGAAAAATTTGGAATAGGGATTAAAGTTCAGGGGGAAGAAATAAAAACATTGCGTTTTGCCGATGACATAGTAGTTCTGTCAGAGACAGCAAAGGACCTGGAAGAGTAGTTGAATGGAATGGACAGCATGTTGAAGAGTGCATATAAAATGAACATTAACAAGAGCAAAACAAAAATTATGGAATGCGGTGTTAGAAAATCAGGCGATGCTGAAGGAATTAGATTAGGTGACGAAACATTGACGGTGGTAGATGAGTTTTGTTACTTGGGTAGTAAAATAACATGCGATGGTCGCAGTACAGAGGATATAAAATGCAGAATGGCAATGGGCAGAAAAGCATTTTTGAAAAAGAGAAATTTGCTAACATCGAATATTAACTTAAGGGTAAGGAAGTCTTTTCTGAAGGCATTTGTGTGGAATGTTGCCTTGTACGGGAGTGAAACATGGACGATAAGCAGTGCAGACAGGAAGAGAATAGAGGCTTTTGAAATGTGGTGTTACAGAAGAATGCTGAAGATTAGGTGGGTAGATCGCATAACTAATGAAGAGGTACTGAACAGAATTGGTGAGAAAAGGAATTTTTGGCATACCTTGACTAAAAGAAGGGATCGCTTGGTAGGACACATTCTTAGACATCGGGGAATCGTAAATTTAGCATTGAAGGGAAGTGTGTGGGGTAAAAATCGCAGAGGGAGACCAAGAGACGCGTATAGTAAGCAGATTCAAATTGATGTGGGTTGTCGTTCTTATGAGGAGATGAAAAGGCTTGCTCAGGATAGAGTAGGGTGGAGAGCTGCATCAAACCAGTCTCCGGACTGACCATAACTACAACAACAACAAGGGACAAAGAGATTTTTTGTAAAATGTGAGAAGAACCAGGGGCATTCAATCGCTACCACTGACACTGTGTGGTAATGCTTATAGTACATAAAACAGCAAAGATAAACATTTCACAGAATGAAGTACCCGACAACGACTGAGCATATGACAATCATGGAGCTCAAACAGCATTAATTATTTATTTGATGGTCAACGTAAAAGCTTATTCCCCCATTCTTCTTTGATATATATATTCTTATTTACTTATTTTTGGATTAACATATTTTCGTTCACTGTGGGACACTTTATGCACAAAATGAACCTTTGGGTTTCCTGTTGGGATATTTGAATATTAGAGGTTGACATCACTGGCTCTTGGCCGTAGGTCCTCCCTCCATGCCAAAGACCTTGTAAACAATAATTGGACTCACTAACGGTGCTGTTGTAGCGGGATAATTTCAACCTTCGGCCGACCGCCATGATAGTGGTAAGCATTAGATAAATAAGAGTGTTGTTAGGATAAAAATCGTGTATTATGTACACTTCTGGCCATTAAAGTTGCTTCACCAAGAAGAAATGCAGATGGGTATGCATGGGACAAAAATATTATATTAGAGCTGACATGTGATTACATTTTCACGCAATTTGGGTGCATAGATCCTGAGAAATCAGTACCCTAACAACCACCTCTGGCCGTAATAACGGCCTTGATATGCCTGGGCATTGAGTCAAACAGAGCTTGGATGGCGTGTACAGGTACAGATGCCAATGCAGCTTCAACACGATACCACAGTTCATCAAGAGTAGTGACTGTCGTATTGTGACGAGCCAGTTGCTCGGCCACCATTGACCAGACGTTTTCAACTGGTGAGAGATATGGAGAATGTGCTGGCCAGGAAGGCTCGTACAGCACTAGCAACATGCGGTCGTGCGTTATCCTAATAAAATGTAGTGTTTTTCAGGGATCGAATGAAGGCTAGAGCCACGGGTCGTAACACATCTGAAACATAACGGCCACTGTTCAAAGTGCCGTCGATGCGAACAAGAGGTGACCGAGACGTGTAATCAATGGCACCCCATACCACCACGCCGCATGATACGCCAGTATGGCGATGAGGAATACACGCTTCCAATGTGCGTTCACCGCGATGTCGGGGATGCGACCAGCATGATGCTGTAAACATAACCTGGATTCATTCGAAAACATGACGTTTCTCCTCCTTACACGAGGCATCACAACAACGTTTCATCAGGCAACGCCGGTCAACTGCTGGTTGTGTATGAGAAATCGGTTGCTACCAGTAGCACCTCTAAAGATATCCAGTACAGCTCTGGACGAAACGTCAGGAGCAGATATGTTTCTTCGACCAGGACCATATAACCCGGAAGATTCAACAGCAATTAATCGGTTGGAAACTTTTCTCATGTCAGCACTTTGTAGGTGTCGCCAACGGCGCCAACCTTATGTGAATGCTCTCAAAAGCTAATAATTTGCATATCACAGCATCTTCTTCCTGTCGGTTTAATTTTGCGCCTGTAGCACGTCATCTTTGGGATGCAGCAATTTTAATAGCTAGGAGTATAGCTACTTCCGTATATACACTCAGCTGTTTGACTATTGCAGTGCAGATAAAGCACGATGGCGAAGTGGTGCTCAGCGTATAACTGCACAAATCGATTATGAAAGGAACAAAAAGCACGAATACTGTCTTCCCATTAGTATTTCTGATGAATGCAAGTAGCCCCACTTATCGTTTTCAGAGATAGTTACTTTTGCCTAATAAGCTGCCAGTCAAACAATATTGTATTTTAAATGAAATCAATAATAGGCTTTTACAATACTGGAGCTACTTTGGGCGGCACTGGTGGACAAGAAGATCAAAAAGTTTCATTTTATGATGTGTTAAATATTGGGGGCACGAGATCAATTACAACAACGTGTAATACAGAATTTAAAGGTGCTTTACATATACGTATAACGATTGAAAGAGGTTTGCAGAACTGTGTATAGTTCATATATACCGGCCGCGGTGGCCGAGGGGACTGAGGCGCTCCAGTCACGGTCTGCACGGCCCCTACGGTCGGGGGTTCGAATCCCCCCTCGGGCATGGATATTTGTGCCGTCCTTAGTCTTAGTTAGTTCATAAGTAGTTTTTGAATTTAGGGACTGATGACCCCGTCGTTAAGTCCCATAAGCTATACAAACATTTAGTTCATATATGAATGACACACAGCCGCACTGGATGCAAATTGTGAAGTTGAAATCTATGATGACATTTGCTGACATACGAGCAGCACTAAAAATGCTAATATTCGTGGTAGATGCCCTAATGCTAATGTTACGTGCACTTGGTTAAGAAAAAGTTATGGTGTAATTCGTGTCCTTAAAAGAATTTGGTAGTGGCTGGTTGCGGTATTCTCAAAATAAGAAGCTATTTTTAACATTGTATAAAATATCTGAATATTCGAGAATGCAGCAGTCACTCAAAGACGTAAAGTGTTGAAAAACTCTTCCGACATTAATGTTGACAAAACTTTCTCCATCGTACAATATACTGAAAAAGTTCAAAAAAAAAAAAAAAATGTGTCTGAATATAAACTCCGTTCATATACTGCACTTAGAACGCTGAAAAACTTTTCTTTCTTTCTCTTTCGCCGTGCTCCCGCATATTCAGGGTCGGCGTTGTTATTTGGAATTGGCTTGTTAGTATTTTCGAGGTGGCCGGATGCCTTTCCTGTCGCCACTCCATGTTCCCTGGGAGAAAATATGTACCCCAACTGTTTGCGTATAGTGTTATATGTGTGAAAATGTAAAGTGTTACGAAATGTTTTGGAGTCGTGTAACTGAGGCAGGACTTGGCTACCAGCCCGGTATTCACCTAGGGGGACGTGGAAAACCGCCTAAAAACCACAACCAGGCTGGCCGGCACTCCGCCCCCTTCGTTAATCCGTCGGTGGGATTCAAACCGGGGTCGGTATGACTCCCCGTCTTGGAAAGCGGTGCGTTAGACCTCACGGCTAACCGAGAGGACACTGAAAAAAACTAAGTAGTTTGTAGTACTGGCAATTTACACACAACCGTTAGTTACTGAATATCCCAAGAGTCTGAAGACGTTTTGTAGCTATGTAATTAAATGAGACATAGTTTTCGCGACTTAACTGGAATGAATACACACGCTGATCAAGAAGGTCTTACGCACATTCAAAGTTCGCTCGGACGTTTGCCGACATAATGGCCGCCGAGGAGCTCTTCAATTTGCCCGCTGTTCGAAGTCGGCCGCTTACGGAATTGTGGTGCCTTGCTCCACGCTTTCCATGGGATACTCTGCAAATCACATTTAAGTGCCTGGCAGAGGGTTCATCGAACAACCATTATACTATTTATCTTCCAGTCCATTGTCGAATAGCGCGCGGGAAGAAAGAACACCTGAATCTCCATGTTCAAGCTCTGATTTCTCGTATTTCATTCTGATGATTATTTCTACCTATGTAATTGGGAGTCAAAAATACATTTTCGCATTCGCAGGAGAAGTTGGCGATTGGAGTTTCGTAAGTAGCCCACGCCACAGCAATAAGCGCCATTGTTGTTATGATTCGCATCCCAGATCCTGTATCATTTCCGTAATGCTGTCTCCCCTGTCTGCCCTTCTTTGGACTCTTTCGATGTCCTCCGTCAATCCCACCTGATAAGGATCCCACACTGGGCAGCAATACTTCAATAAATGGACGGACAAGCGTAGTGTATTCAGTTGCTTTTGTAGTTCTGTTGCATCTTTTAAGGTTTCTGCCAATAAAACGCAGTCTCTAGTTGACCTTTCCCACGACATTATCAACGTGTTCTTATCAATTTAAGTCTGAATAGTAATTCCCAGGTATTTTGTGGAGTTTACAGCCTTCACTTTTGATTGATTTATCATGTAAACAAAGTGTAACGGATTTCTTTTCGTACTCATGTGGACGACTTCACACTTCTCATTATTTAGAGTCAATTGCCAATTTTTACACCATGCTGATATGTTATTCAGATCGTTCTGCAGTTGGTTCTTATCTTCAGATGATTTTACTAGACGGTAAATGACGGCGTAATCTGCAAACAACATAAGATAGCTACTTAGATTTTCCCCTAAATCGTTTATGTAAATAAGGAACAGCAGAGGACCAATAACACTACCCTGTGGAACGCCCGCTATTACGTCTGTTTTTGTCGATGCCTTACCATCGATTACTACTAACTGTGTCCTCTCTGACAATAAATCCCCTATCCAGTCGCAAATTTGGGGCGATCTACCACAACCACGCAATTTGCTTAAAAGCCGTTTGTGAGGTACGGCCTTTTGGAAATCAAATAATTCGGAATCGATTTGCAATCCCTTGTCCATAGCACCCATAATTTCGTGTGAATAAAGAGTTAGTTGTGTTTTGCATGAACGATATTTTCTAAATCCATGTTGACCTTGGGTCAATAGATCGTTCTGTTTGAGATAATTCGTAATATTTGAAAACCCTGGTGTAAATTGACGTCAATGAAATAGGCCTGTAGTTTAGCGGTGTTAGTCATACTGCCTTTCTTGATTATAGGTGTGATGTAAAAACTTTCCAATCTTTTGGCAGAGATCCTTCTTTGAGACAGTGCTTGTATATGGCTGTTAAGTAAGGAGCTATCGCTTCAGCTTAGTCGGCCGCGGTCGCAGAGGGGACTGAGGCGCTCCAGTCACGGTTTGCACGGTTACTACGGTCGAGGGTTCGGATCCCCCCTCGGGCATGGATATTTGTGCCGTCCTTAGTCTTAGTTAGTTCATGAGTAGTTCGTAAGTTTAGGGACTGATAACCCCGTAGTTAAGTCCCTTAAGTTATACAAACATTTTGATTTTTGCTTCAGCATAATCAGATAGAAAGCTAATGGGTCCAGTTACTTGTTCTTGTTAAGTGATTTTAGTTGCTGCACTACTCCGATGATATCTGCTTCCACGTTGGTCCAAGCGTGGAAGCGCCTTCCTACTGAACGCGAACTATAGTGATAGGGGTCAGAAGGTCATACTGTGATGCAAAACAAATATTGTGGGAAAGTACCTTCCCGGTACCATCCCCCAGGAAATATCCTCTGCAATGACGGCCAGCCTGTGCGGTGTGTGCAGGTGTTATGTGTGCAGTACTGAGGCCTGTGTGGCCGGTAGTAGCGCGGCGGGAACCTCTGGCAGCCGAAAAAGCGAGCCGGCTGTAGGGCGGCAATAAAGGCGTCGCCCGTGGCGTATTAACTGATGGCCATACGTCACGTGACGTCACGGCGGCGCCGATAGCGGGCACGCGGGCCGCAAACAAGTGGGGGGAGCGGCGGCGATGAATGTTATCAGAATGCGAAAGCGCTGCCAGCGGCGCTGTGCGGGCCGCCCGCTCTCTGTGTATGCGAGAGTGCGCAGCCAGGCCAGGCCGTGTCCCGGGAAGAAACAAAGCTGCTGGCGCCGCGCCGCGCCGCGCCGTGAGGGATGGCCCTCGCGCGCAAACGGGGCGTGCACGCACCGCGGTCCAGCGCCATAAAGTAAACGGGGAAGTACAGCCTTCAAAACGGGGCTGCAGCAACACGATGCTACGGCTTCGTGGCACTTTACCTGTAAAATGGAATAGAGGTGTACCAACGACCTACACTCAGTCACAAAAGTATTCGGACAGCACGTAAATGCACATAATTTTGGACCCACCATCGTTGTACATAAGATGGGTCGTATTTCTCTGAGGCTGGTCTCTTAGCCGTCAGTCCAGGATATCCAATGTCTCCTGGGTGTGGCGTTTCAATGTCCCACCACATGGAGGTGGACCAGTTACTCCTCATTTACATGTGTTACGTTGCAGCTTTTATACTTTATTAAAAATAATAATAATACAGAATGAATACAAATAAATATTATTAGTATAAGAAAAGTACATAATAGTTAAAGTGATACAATTTTTCCCACTATTAATTAATTGTCTTTTGGTGTTTAATTTCTGTGGTTTCCATTAATTACTTAGATAGTATATCATTTTCTTATAAAGTTTCGTTATTAGTGTTTTAAGGTAGACACAGTATTAACAGTCATACAAGTTTACTGGTTCGTTATCATTTACAAATATGAAAACAGATGTTTATAACCAAGACTGGCATTATTACATTCATATTAAACGAAGTATTAATGTTGCTATATACACATTTTATAAGATAGGTATTACAAAAATATAATGCATGAACAAATACAGAAATTGCAGTAATGTATTTGGGATTACGGGTACGATGTCGCAACGTGAAACACGCGTCAAAAACGAAGAATTGTTTTTGGACATGTGTCTGTTACGTAATATTTCCTGAAAACGGCATGGGAAGGTGCAACAAAAGTATTCGGACAAAGGCGGACAACGTGAGAGAATAGTTCTTTCCGAAACGCACAGAGGGTGAAGCGACTGCAATGTGTCCGACATTTCCGCGAGACGATAGTGATGATTAGTAAACACGTATCGCGAGCTTTTGCTGGTGGACGATGGGACGCAGAGGGAAGTGTTCTACGTTCGAGCAAAGGCAACTTGTCGTTTATCATCACGTGAAGGGGAAAACCTGAAGGGAAATTGCCACAACTTGAAGAAATGTACAAATCACGGCATTATTAAACGTTTCGAGAAAGAAGACCAGTTGGAATTCCATTGCAGTACATGACGGTCACGGACATTTTCACAGAGAGGTGAACGTGTGATTGTGCGAAAGATACAACAGAATCCGAAAATATCTGCCACACAATTTGCAAGTGAGGTATAAAAGTTCAACCCGAAACCGTGCGGAGAGTACTATGACGATCGCAGTACCATGGTCGACTGGCACGGCGAAAGCCATTCATAAATGCAGTGAACCAGAAGAAACGTATGCAGTTTACGAGGGAATACGCCGGATACGATCAGGCTTCGTGGAATCGGGTTATATTTTGCGACGAATGTAAATTTACATTATGGCAAAGCAACGGAAAGGCAAACGTGTGGCAAAAAACCAATGGAGAGCTGAATCCCAGGAACCTCAAACCGACAGTAAAGTTTGGAATTGGCAGCATCATGGTGTGGGGATGCATGTCTGGTAACGGTGTGGTTGATTTAGTGTTGATGGTACGATGAAAAAGGAAGCGTATTTGAATATACTACATTTGAAGCAGAGTGCACGACATATAGGTATTGCGAAGAACTTTAATTTTTATCAGGATAATGATCCCAAGCATACCGAGCATATTGTACAAATGTGATTGCTCTTCAGTTGCCCGAAAGTATTACACCCCCTCCCCACTCACTAGACCTTAACCCAATCGAACATTCGTGGGATAAATTGAAACGGATCCTCTGCTCGTACAACATCTGTACGAAGGAGATCTTGAAACAGAATCTGCGCCAAGAATGGGCAAATATAGGCCCAGATTTCACGAAAAAATTCGTGGAAAGTATGCCTAGTAGATTAGAGGTGGTATTGAGAATGATAGGTGGACCCACAAGGTATGACATTTTCGTCGTACAACTTATGAACATTTATTGGATGGTGTCCGAATACTTTTGTAGCAGCAGGGTGTGCAGGTTGTTTCATTTTTGTTGTTAATTTTTCTGTTATTTATGTTTTGGAAACTAAGTAATACAATAATTTAAAAAAATGTTCAAATATTTGTTAAGCTTATGGGACTTAACTACGGGGTCATCAGTCCCTAAACTTACAAACTACTTATGAACTAGTTAATCCTAAGGACGGCACAAATATCCATGCCCGAGGGGGGATTCGAACCCCCGACCGTAGTGGCCGTGCAGACTGTGACTGAAGCGCCTCAGTCACCTCGGCCACCGCGGCCGGCTACAATAATTATTTTGTAATTAATGTTGTTACGCATATACATTGCTAATAAATGTGTTTCTGTTTCATAGTCAGTGTTTCTCGAGTACTCATTGTGAAACTTCCCACTGTCCGAATACTTTTGCGACTGAGTGTATATAAACAGCAAAGACTGGCTAAGGTGCTGCCATACTTGAACAATATTGAAAGTTCAGCCGCCATGTTTTACAACGTCACGTAGGCGTAGCCAGTCGTCTGCTATAGTACTGAATCATATTACTTTCACTTTGTGCAATGACTTAAAAAAACCATTCTCCACCTGCTTATTGTTATTTTTATAGCCAAGCTCTTGTGGACAAAAGATAAATGATGGACAACAAGTGTGTGGTAGACAAATCGTAAAGTTTAATTACAAATTTCACATACATTGGATCGGCTAAACATCATATCATTCCTACTAAAAACATGTCTTTTAACTGTCCTTTAAACAATATTAATTTCGTGTACTTTTGCCTAATCTTACCTCTTTCATCGGCAGAATTGGCTTTACATAAATGATGTACAGAGCACAATTGAATGATCACCAACACTTGGTGTAATCATCATGAAAGAAGGCTCTATACGTGGAAGAGACCAGGGGCACTGGAAGGTACCAGATTCACTTTATAATAGGCAAGGAATAGATTTAGAGACCAGGTTCTAAACTGTAAGACATATCCAGGGGCATACATAGACTCTGACCATAACTTATTGGTTATGAACTGCAGAGTAAAACTTAAGAGACTGCAGAAAGGTAGAAAGGTTAGGGCATGGAACCTGGACAGATTGAAGGATCCAGAGGTGCTTGAGAGTTTCAGAGGGAGCATTACGCAAGGATTGGCTAAAACTGTGGGTAGCTCTGAGAGATGAAAGCTGCAGAGGACCATAAAGTCAAAAGGAGAAGGCCTAATAGAAATCCCTGGATAACACAGGATATACTGAATTTAATAGATGAGAGGAGAAAATACAAAAATTCAGCAAGTGAAACAGGAAAAAGGGAGTACAAAGGACTGAAAAATGAGATTGACAGAAAGTGCAGACTGGCTAAGCAGGAGTTGCTAGAGGACAAATGCAGAACCGTAGAATATTGCATAACTGAGGGAAAGATAGATACCGCCTACAGGAAAATAAGATATTTGAAGAAAAACTGCTGTATGAATATCAAGAACTCAGACGGAAAACTAGTACTAAGCAAAGATGTCAAAGCTGAACTGTGGAAGGAATATATAGAGGGTCTATACAAAGGAAGTAAACTTGAAGACAGTATTCTAGAAATGGAAGACGAAGTGGAGGAAGATGAGATAAAAGATATGATACTGCGAGAAGCATTTGGCAGAGCGCTGAAGAACTTGAGTCGAATCAAGGCCCCTGGAGTAGATGATATTCCGTCTGAACTGGTGATATCGTTAGGAGATCCACTCGTAAAAATTATATCACCTGGTATGCAAGATGTATGACCCAGGGGAAATACCCTCCGACCTCAGGAAGATTATTGTAATTCCAACTCCAAAGAAAACAAGTGCAGACAGGTGTGAAAGTTACAGAACTATCAGTTTAATAAGTCATGGGTGCAAAATACTAACACGAATTATTTATAGACGAATGGAAAAAGTTGTGTAATCTGTCCTCGGGGAAGATCAGTTTGGATTTAGGAGAAATGTAGGAAACAGAAGGGCAATACATGCAAGGATTGGCTAAAACTGTGGGTAGCTCTGAGAGATGAAAGCTGCAGAGGACCATAAAGTCAAAAGGAGAAGGCCTAATAGAAATCCCTGGATAACACAGGATATACTGAATTTAATAGATGAGAGGAGAAAATACAAAAATTCAGCAAGTGAAACAGGAAAAAGGGAGTACAAAGGACTGAAAAATGAGATTGACAGAAAGTGCAGACTGGCTAAGCAGGAGTTGCTAGAGGACAAATGCAGAACCGTAGAATATTGCATAACTGAGGGAAAGATAGATACCGCCTACAGGAAAATAAGATATTTGAAGAAAAACTGCTGTATGAATATCAAGAACTCAGACGGAAAACTAGTACTAAGCAAAGATGTCAAAGCTGAACTGTGGAAGGAATATATAGAGGGTCTATACAAAGGAAGTAAACTTGAAGACAGTATTCTAGAAATGGAAGACGAAGTGGAGGAAGATGAGATAAAAGATATGATACTGCGAGAAGCATTTGGCAGAGCGCTGAAGAACTTGAGTCGAATCAAGGCCCCTGGAGTAGATGATATTCCGTCTGAACTGGTGATATCGTTAGGAGATCCACTCGTGAAAAATTATATCACCTGGTATGCAAGATGTATGACCCAGGGGAAATACCCTCCGACCTCAGGAAGATTATTGTAATTCCAACTCCAAAGAAAACAAGTGCAGACAGGTGTGAAAGTTACAGAACTATCAGTTTAATAAGTCATGGGTGCAAAATACTAACACGAATTATTTATAGACGAATGGAAAAAGTTGTGTAATCTGTCCTCGGGGAAGATCAGTTTGGATTTAGGAGAAATGTAGGAAACAGAAGGGCAATACATTACGACTTATCTTACAAGATAGCCTAAGGAAAGGGAAACCTGCGTTTTTAGCGTTTGTCGATTTGGAGAAAGCTTTTGACAATGTCGGCTGGAATACACTCTACCAAATTCTGAAGGTATCAGGGGTAAAATAAAGGGAGCGAAGAGTTATATTCAACATATACAAAAACCAGACAGCGGTTATTAGAATCGAAGGGCAAGAAAGGGAAGCAGAGGTTGGGAAGGGAGTAAGACAGGGTTGTAGCCTTTCCCCAATGTTGGTCAATCTGTATATTGAGCAGGGAGTGAAGGAATGGTAGGAGAAATTTGGAGGGGGCATTAAGCGCAGGGAGAAGAAATAAAAACATTGCGGTTTGCCGATGACATAGTAATTTTGTCAGAGACCGCAAAAGATCAGGAAGAGCAATTGAATGGGATGGACAGTGTCTTGAAAGAAAGGTATAAGATGAACATTAACAAGAGTAAAACGAAGGTAATGGAATGCATTGTCAGAAAAATCATGCGATGCTGAAGGAATTAGATTAGGTAATGAGACAATAAAAGTAGTTGATGAATTTTGTTATTTGTGTAGCAAGATAACATCTGATGGCCGAAGTAAAGAAGATATAAAATGTAGAATGGCTATGGGAAGAAAAGCGTTTCTAAAGAAGCGAAACTTGTTAACGTCCTATTTAAATTTAAATGTTAGGAAGTCCTTTCTGAAAGTATTTGTCTTGAGTGTAGCATTGTATGTTAGTGAAACGCGGACTATAAGGAGTTCAGATAAAAAGATGATAGAAACTTTTGAAATGTGGTGCTACAGACGAATGATGAAAATTAGATGGGTAGATCACGTAACTAATCAGGAGGTGTTTAACCGAATCGTGAAGGAAAGTTGTTTCTGGCATATCCTGACTAATAAAGGGGATAGATTGGTTGGACACATTCTGAGACATCAAGGAATTGTCAACTTAGAAGGAAGCGTGTGAGGTAAAAGTCGTAGAGGGAGACCGAGGGACGAATACAGTAATCAGATTCAAAAGGATGTAAGTTGCCGAACGTATTCTCAGATGAGGACACTTGCACAGGACAGGGTAGCTTGGAGAGCGGCATCAAACCAATCTCCAGACTGAAGGCCGCAACAACAACAACAGACTGGCTAAGGTGCTGCCATACTTGAAGCAAATTGAAAGCTCGGCCGCCATGTTTTACAACGTCACGTAGGCGTAACCAGTCGTCTGCTATAGTACTGAATCATATCACTTTGTGCAATGACTTAACAAACCATTCTCCACTTGCTTATTGTTATTTTCATAGCCAAGCTAATATGGACAAATGATAAATGATAGACAACAAGTGTGTGATAGACAAATCGTAAAGTTTAATTACAAATGTCACATACACTGGATCGGCTAAACAGCGTCTCATTCATACTAATAACAATGCCTTTTACACTGCCCATTAAACAATGTTAATTTCGTGTACTTTTGCGTAATCTGCATACTTGCTTAACATAAATGATGTATTCTACAACTGAAGCTTTATTAGGCTGGAGTAATGAGATTCCTCCCAAACTTCCGAGGATACCATTAAGGGTTCGTAGTAGGTAAATAAAGTAGGTCTGTTTCATAATATCTACATACATACCGGTACAAAAAAGAAAATTTTTCTTCTCTAATAACGTTTCATGATTCCTCAGAACCCTTTCTGCCATTTCGAAAAGTTTAATAAAATCTTTAGAGATATTGAACAGAGTTTCTTTCATTCCTTTTAATTCGATTAATCCTGTTTACTCTCATTTTTAGGAGCAAGGAGAACTTATAAGCAATCGAAACACTTAAGTTTTTTACTCACTTGCCCAATGATGCTTTCAGAAATATATTCAACTATTTTTTTGGAATATATTGTCAGCATTTCGTATTATGGCACCTAGTCATGAACAAACTGAATAGGCCTACTGGTCTCTGAATGACTTAAATCATTATTTGCAATAGGTAATAAGAAGTTCCATGTCTCCTGCTTGGCTACATATCTTCAAATGAAGCTGATTCAGCTACTTGACATTGTTTTGGAGATTTCCTTGCTGGCGTTTTTGTGGTTTGAAGATGTTCAGGGAACGAAAATATCGCCGGAATCGCATTAGTCAGAAGCCGGTTTGCATAATGTGTTGCATACATGATTTCTCCTCAAAATGCGAAGAACAACGTGTGTCGCCTCATATTGACTAACCATCGTTTTGTAAGTTCTTCATTTTTCAAAGGCAGATTGAAAAATATAATTACAGCTTACTTTAGTTACAGTTAAACACATACACATCCCATTGAACTATTGTGAGCAGAAATGTGGTGAGTACAAAAAACGAGTACCCGCAATGTTAGAAACGAAAACATACAAATACTTAAGGAAAATACGATATTCCAACAGTCTTATTTCTGCGATTCCTACAGTTATATGCTACACATACACTTGGCATGATTTTAGCTTAATAAATAACCTTTCAAGCTTACTACGATACATAAAATGTGAAACCGAAACACGTAAATATCGTCGGTCTAATTTTCGTATTCGGCCAACACCGCTTAGAAGACAAGGCCTGATTAGTGGCCGTGCCTACGTCACACCGAGAGGTGGCGGACGCAAGCTGACTGACCAGCCGCTACGAGGCGGTGGGCGTGCCCCAGCGGTCAGCCAGTCAGCTGCCGTCTCTCTGTGTGACGTAGTCACGGCCAGTTGTCAGGCCTTGTCTTCTAGGCGGTGTTGATTCGGCGGACTAGACGTTGAAAAAAAATGGCTGTCACAGTTCGTGGTTGCTGCCACAAGGAGCGCTGTTAACCCTGAGATAGCCTCTCTATATAATTTATATAGCTCGTTCACTTTATTGCTCGCGAAAACCAGAATTAACAACCTATACACTCTCAATTTGTGTTCTGGAATGCAGCAAATACCAGTACCCATAATGAACGGTAATACGTCCTTTTGTATTGATGCATGCCTATGCACGTAGCGCTCCGTCCAGTAGGTCATCAAGGGACTCCTCAAGGAGGATTCAGCGTAGATTTCTCAGAATGCTTGGTGGGCCTTCTCGTCCGAAAACAGAGCTTTAAATGTATCCGAGGCATGTTCAGTAGGATTCATGCTGGCCATTCTAATCTAGCGATGTCATTATCATAAAAGACTAATGTGCATGAAGGGCACGAGAATCGTGGTCCAGTAAGAACAGTCCCTCACTGAAAAGCTGCTGATGTGGTTGGACTATCCGTTGGAGGATGTCATCCCTGTACAGTAGAGGAAGGCGACCATACTTAGAATAAATATTTCGTTTGATTACAGTCCCATCTCACTGACGTCGATTTACAGTAGGGTTTTGAAATGTATACTTTGTTCGAACGTTATGAACTACTTCGAAGAGAACAACCTATTAACCAATAGTCAACCGGATTAAAAATGTTCAAATGTTTGTTAAGCTTATGGGACTTAACTACGGGGTCATCAGTCCCTAAACTTACAAACTACTTATCAACTACCTTATACTAAGGACGGCACAAATATCCATGCCTGAGGGGGGATTCGAACCCCCGACCGTAGGGGCCGTGCAGACCGTGTCTGGAGCGGCGCCTCAGTCCCCTCGGCCACCGCGGCCAGCGTCAACCGGATTCAGAAAGTATCGTTCTTGCAAAAGACAGCTTGCTCTTTATTCACATGGAGTGGTAAGTGTCATCGACAAGGGATCTCAAAATGATTCCATATTTCTGGATTTCCGAAAGGCTTTTTGCAACTGTACCTCACAAGCGGCTTCTAATGAAAATTTGTGCTTATGGAATATCACCCCAATTATACGATTGAATTCGCGATTTCCTATCAGAAAGGACACAGTTCGTAGTAATTTACGGTAAGTCATCGAGTAAAACAGAAGTCATATCTGACGTTCCCCAGGGAAGCGTTATAGGTCCCCTACTCTTCCTTGTGTTTGTGAACGATTTAGGAGACAATCTGAATAGCTCCCTTGGACTGTTCGCTGATGATGCGGTCGTTTATCGGTTAGTGAGTTAAGAAGAAGATCAAAAGCAACTGCAAAGCGATTTAGACACAATTTCTACATGGTACGAAAATTGGCAATTAACCCTAAATAATGAAAAGTGCGAAGTAATACACTTGACCACTAAAATAAATCCGCTGAACTTCAGTTACACGATAAATCAGTCAAACCTTAAGGTCGTACATTCTACAAATACCGATAGGTTACAAACAACTTACGCTGGAGAGAACATATATAAAATATTATGGGGAAGGCGAACCAAAGGTTACGTTCCATTGGCAGAACGCTTCGAAGATGCAACGACTCCACCAAAGAGACTGCCTACGTCACACTTGTGCGTTTTCTCTTGGAGTACTGTTGCCGAGTGTGGGACCCTTAACATGTGGGAGTGACGGAAGACATTGTGAAGGTCCAGAGAAGTGCAGCTCGTTTTGTTTTATCTCGTTACGGGCGGGGGGGGGGGGGGGGGGGGGGGGAGGGGAAGCGTCACGAAAATGTTACACGATTTGAGGTGGAAATCACTAAATGAACGACATTATTCGATGCGTCGAGTTTTTATGCGAAATTTCGGTCGCCGACTTTTACTTCTGAATGTAAAAATATTTTGCTAGCACCCCCCTATATTGTGCGAAATGACCATCCCAATTAAATTACAGAAATCAGATCGAAAACGGAACGATTTAGGTGTCCTTTCTTCCCGTGCGCTATTGTAGAATGGAACGGTAGAGAAAGCTCATGCAAGTTTATGTGTATACATTCTTGTGGATAGAAGTTGGACGTCGGCTGGTCAGTTCAGTTCTTGCAAAAAATTGTCCAACAGCCGTTCACGTTATAATTTTATTTAGGCGACTATCAACTAACTCAAGTTAGTTGATAGTTAATGGCTCCATCGTTGACACATACTGGAGGTTGGTAAAACGGATGCTGGTTGAGGTCCAATCTTATGAATTGGAGGAGCTTATCCAAATATTCACTATTGGGGCCTGAAGATGGTACATTTGATGTACCGAAACTAGTCGCCTAAATAAAATTATAACGTGAACGGCTGTTGGACAACTTTTTGCAAGAACTGCTTATAAAAATGGTTAATGAACCCTCTGCCAGGCACTTAAATACGACTTGCGGAGTATCTATGTAGATGTAAATGATTGTCTTCTAGGGTAGCAGGTGGCCACACGTAATGCTACGTCAAAACATCTTGCTGCAATCGCTGGACGGTTTGTCTAAGACGTACTGGTCACCTCAAAAATCTACTGCTTCGTTGCTAATGCTTGTCTCATCTGTAAATAACACTCGATGCCAATTCTGAGGAGTTCATTCAGCATGCTGTTAGGGCCACCTGCTCCGCGAAGTATCATAGCTGGATCCCGCCGCGGACGTGGAGAATGAAGATGCAAGTCACACTACTGACTATTCCGTACTGATTTTTTCTAAACACGGCGTCTTGTGACTGCACGAATCTTAATTACTCAGCATAGTGGTGTTCCTGTCAGGGTTCTTCTGAGCTGAACATATAAGGAACATGTGTATCTAGAAAGTAGACTACAATTATGTAATTTGATTCACACGTTTCAATTCCAGAAATATTTATATTTGATGTTCAAAACAAATGCTATATCTTTATAATTAATCAGTAGATATTTTTGCACTCGTTGACAGTAGGTTTGTGTCTGTAGTCCACTATTTCCCAAATAGTATCCTGAAATATTCCAAAAGATTCAGATCTCTAGCTCAAATAGTTTATTTTTGCATGATATAAACATGTCAGAAAATGTATTTGTTGGGAAATTCTATGTAAAGTATATTTTATCTATAACTCACCTGTGTTGTCCTAATGCATTCCAGGTCCATTTGCTTCTTGGTTTACATGTTCCTCATTTTCTCTCTTTCTTTTCTTGCTTCTCCTTGCTGTCCTGGCTGCTTCAGTTACCTCAAGAACCACCTTTTCAGCTTCGGCTACTCTCAACAGTTGCCACTAGTGATAGTTTCATATTGAACCCATAAAATATTAATAGCAACTCTAAATCTTCACATCTGCCTACCGCTCCATCATTAAGTAGAGGTCATCAGCTACTATGGTAGCAATTTGGGCAGCCAGTACGGGACAAGTTGTCGACATTTCCTGTATGACTGAACCTCCTTCCCGTTGAACAATATCACTACGTGACGTCTAGAAAGTTCCCTTGATGAGAGTACCTCCTGATACAAAATAACAATCCGAACACTTTCAAAATGGAGAACTGTCGTCTTAGTCATGGCATTTCAAACAGCCAACACAAGTTGTGTACATCCTTCCTGGTGGCATGGATGGAACTGAACGGCCGTCTTACCCACTCCGTCCCAATTTCAATACTCACGCGTGGTTGTTTACATTTCTGACAGTGACATTTATCGACAATTTAAGGAACTGTGTTCTTGATGCAATACAGGCCAACATATTCAACGCCAGTATTCAGGAGACCTTGGAATATATATATATATATATATATATATAGAAAAGAGATGACTTACCAAAAGGACCGGCTCGTCGAGAGAAACAAATAAAATCACACACAAACACACATACAAGCTTTCGCCACCACTGGCAGCTTCTTCAGGATATATATATATATATATATATATATATATATATATATATATATATATATATATATATATATATGTGTGTGTGTGTGTGTGTGTGTGTGTGTGTGTGTGTGTTGTGTGTAATAAAGGTAAAGATGGCCTATGATCCTTTCTTGATAGCTGATGCGCAAGATGTACGAACTTTTACGGGAATCAGCCCAGTGCTGCCAATAATGAGTGATATTGTGCAGAATCTGTACGTCAATAGTATATGGAAGTGTTGAGATTCTGCGTCTGACTGGAGACGTAGTGGGATTTCCCTCACGTCCGCCATGATCGCTGTGTCCTCAGCGGCGCACTGCAGACTCCGGCTTAAATTCCGGCTGGGTACAAATTTTCAAATTTCCACATTCGTTTAATTCAGTCACGACTTGTAGCTAACGTCGTACATTTATTTGTATCTTAAGGTAACTTGTTCGTGAATCCTATTAAAAAGCGATGGTGGTTCAAACATTTAAATTGGACTACGGAAAGTTGTTTAAATAGCAATTCATAGATCACTCGGTGTGCAGCCATGCCTGTTTTTCTGCTACTCTCACACTTCGATTGTAGTCATTAGACTTCTATCCCAAAAACATAGGAACAATTGTGTTTTAAGTTGGCAGCGCTGTTGGAAGACACATTTTGATTCTCTTCTGTTTTCTCTTGTATATCTTTGGTTATCGAGCGTTGTTTTCTTTTTACTAACATTTCCGTAGTTTGATATAGTGCTACCTTGACTTTCTCGAAAGTTACTATGCCTCCTAAAAGGTGTTTTGGTTCTGGAAAACGTAGTTTTATGGCACTCGGTTTGTTTTAATGATGGAGCGGTAAGGAGATGTGAAGTTTTAGATTTACTAGTATTAAACTATCACTGGTGGCAACTGTTTAGAGTGGCCGAAACTGAAAAGGTGGTTCTTGAGGCAACTAAAGCAGCCAGGGCAGCAAGGAGAAGCAAGAAAAGAAAGAGAGAAGATGAGGAACATATAAACCAAGAAGAATATGGACCTGGAATGCATTGGTTCAACACAGTTGGGTTATAAATAAAATATATACATTACATAGAATTTCCCAACAAATACATTTTCTAACATGTTTATTATATGCAAAAATAAACTATTTGAGCTAGAGATCTGTTTTTTTTAACGTTTCAGGATACTATTTGAGAGAATAATAGACTACAGACACTTACTTACTGTCAACAGGTGCAAAAGTATCTAATGATTAATGATAAAAATGTAGCATTGCTTTGAACATCAAATGTAAATACTTCTGGAATTAAATCTTGTGAATAAAATTACATAATTGTAGTCTACTTTCTAGATATACATGTTCCTTATATGTACCTAAAGTTTCAAGTGTCTAAGTAAAACGGTTAGTCAGTCCAAAGAATCGCAGTATGAATCGACAATGAAACATAAATCATTTACAGGCCTTTAAAAAATTCGAAAAGTTCAGTATATGAATTAGTGGAACTATCTGTATATCAAATCGATCAGAAAGAGAGATGAAACATTGGCCTGCAATTTTATTCTATAAAGAATGAGAGGTTTTAAGTTACAGCTGTGGAAACTTTATGAAAATTTGTCGCATTTTTCCAGGCGTTCACAGATAAGTAACCTTAATTCATAAGAGCTGCAGGATAAAAATTTTGTTAGTTCTTTCAGACCTGTTCGAAAGACCTGACACTATATTTCTTACATATATAGAAATTGAGGTGTTTGCGCCTATAATTCACTCTGCACCCAAAACTTCAAAAAAAAAAAAAAAAAAAAAAAAAAAAAAAAAAAAAAAAAAAAAAAAAAAAGTTCAAATGTTTGTAGTACTTATGGGACTTAACTATGCGGTCTTCAGTCCCTAAGCCTACAAACTACCTATGGACTAGCTAAGACTACGGACAGCACAAATATCCATGCCCGAGGGGAGATTCGAACCCCCGACCGTAGTGGCCGTGCAGAGCGTGACTGGAGCGCCTCAATCCCCTCGGCCACCGCGGCCGGCCAAAACTTCGCACCTGACGATGGGGACAGGACCGAAACGGAGTTTTAAGTAAATAACACATTATTTCATTGTGACTGGTAGCGGTTTTTACTCCTAATCCTATAATAGGTAGAGTCACGGCGTTCAGCTACATCGATCGTGGATAAAATTAATGTATTTATGTGTTTTTTTTTTTTTTTTTTTTTTTTTTTTTTTTTTTTTTTTTTTTTTTTTTCAAGTGTATCTTTCATCCAATTTATACCATGAATTACATCCAAAGATATGAAAGTTGGAAAAAAAAGAAAAAGAAAAAAAACGCAGCTAGCGCAAGTTATGGTCATTGTGAGGTTCATGCTTCAGTTTCGGAACGTGCACTAGCTACGCGCTGCATATATTTCAAACGTCAACTTCTCTTCGCGATTTCTCGGAATTTAACTGACGTATTGCGTTGTTGCCAACGTCATTATTTTTATAATTTTTCATGCCATTGATTAAAAAGTGTACGACTATGTAAAAAATGATATTTGTTCATGTCTTAAAATATCTCATAGTACTTAGTTTCATGAGCCTCTGCCGTGCGTCGTGTCTGTGAAAGTAGTTTTTCAGTAGAGGATCAGTCCGAATTCTCCGCACCGTTCGTGGAGTGACAAAAAAGTTGAGGAAAAATGGAAGTAAAATTGAATGTTCATGTATAGCTTTGTTCAGAATCAATCAAGGCACGTGTTTAAAAGCGCAAATGAAAGAGATTGATCCGCTGATAGTTGTTAGGACAAGAAGAACTGCGTACCTTAATTGGAACCGAATATATTGTAAAATAAACCGATTAAAATATCCAATGCAAAAACAGAAAGATATCGCGTTTGAATAAAAATAAAGTTTGAGAGACTTAGTTTAATTCTGAATCAAAAATGTTCAAATGTTTGTAAATCTTATGGGACTTAACTGCGGGGTCATCAGTCCCTAAGCTTACAAACTACTATAGACAACACAAACATCCATGCCCGAGGGATGATTCAAACCTCCGACGCGGAGGGCCACGCGTTCCGCAACGTGGCGCTCGGCTACTCCCGCGCAGCTGTTAATTCTTATCTTTCGTTTAAAGGCAAAATGAAGGAAATGTGTCGGATCGAACGGCCCGACCGACTGACTTTAGTTTACAGCAATACATCCCCATAAGAAAGTTACAGAAGGAAATAGCGTTTGAGTATAGAAGAAGGAAGGCGAAAGTTTTGTAAATTCTGATACTTGATGACAAATCTGTGGATGAATACCTTTCATTTAAAACAAAAATGAAGGAATTTGGCCAGGTAGTTTGGTCTGGCCGACTGACTTTAGTTTTCGTATATTCTTTTAAGAGGTATGAAGATTGGGGGTGAAAAGTTTAGGTACGACTCCTCGTATATATATGGTCGCGAAAATTTTACCTATGAGATTGTGGGTCCCATTATAAATAATATTGGGAACCAGTGGTCCAGAAAATTGGTCGAATCTGCTGCGAACTATTATGAATTCGTAACATGAAATCCATATATGGATCAAATGATCTCCAAGCAGTCCAACACAACCATTTACGGTCTATGATCTCTTCCGTTGGATGGGGGAGGGGTGGGGGCGCAGGAAATTCCATGTAAATTCATATAATTATAGAGTCCTCACCAACTAGCTCAGTCGTTGTTCAGAACTTGGGTCTAAGATTTCATGGGGACTATGCCACACTCGAAGCCCTATATCATGTCCTACAATCTGGTCTCATTCTGTAGACCTTGGTATTCTGGTCGTGTAGGACCCAAACGATACAGTCACGAGTCCTGAAGAGGCGCTGGAGGCGATGTCATTCTGTCTGCCTTCACAATGAAACTCAACTGCAACAAACAAAAACTTGCAACAGTAGTCAGTCAAGCAAACTTAAAACAGTTGTGAGTTTGACAAACATACAAACATGCAAAGTGTTGAAAACAGTTTCAAACTCTAGTAAACACTCATTCGGCGTTTTTCTTTTAATAATCGTATGTACAACAGAATTTAAATTAATGTTCCTGGAAGTGCATTCACTGAAAAGGAGGAAAAATTAAAACAATTGTAGGTGGAACTTTGGATAGTTAGAGGAAGAGATAAAAACTGCTGCCACATATAAACTACAAGACCAATACCGCGAGGAGGTAATCACGAAAACTGTTTGAGAATTGGCGACTACACATTTGAATTCACCCACATATTTATAAATACTTAAATTCTTCATAATCGATGTTTCACGAAGCCCTATATATGTGTCAGTGTATAAATAGCGAATAACTGAAATAGTTAAATGTGTTTTCATGCTTAGTATAACCTCTTCAGAGAATTTATTTTAATTAAGAGGAGGAAATAATTTAGTAGTTTTTTATGTTACGTTTACATGTATGTCATTTTGCCTCAAGCAGTACAATACTCTTTTTATAGTTGACTACAGCCTGATTTTCCGAAGCATTTCATTAAATTTCTATGTAACTACTTGTTCTTGTGGTTAACTCTGTAAATGCATCATACTAAGAACGAAACAGTACGGAGCCAACTCGTGCAGGTTTCATTATGTAAATAATGAACGCCATTTCTGCCGATAAAAATCTATTCCAGCACGCATTAAAATAGGTACCGATATTAGAATCCTACACTATACCATTTCGCGTATTATTCCAGACATAATTGAATTAAAATATAAATCATTTCAGGAAGTAAGTAGGTTAGTTTAGAGTGCAAATGAGAACATTTATTTCTCTTATGCATCTTCAGAAATATTTTAGTCCATTTAATTTCTTCCCTATCATCCACCGTGAGCCACTTGGAATACCATTGATTGCGGTAGCTTTTTATTTATACGATTCTAACAGCTTATTTTAGCCACTGTCTTTTGTATTAAGAAATATTTCGTATTCTTTATACTTGCAGTCAGATACCGGCCTAAACGTCACAGCTAGCTTATGCGCAAGTTGTCCAACTCGGCTGCGTTTTTGCTCACTCACCATAGACAACAAAATCGAGACAAAATTTGCCTCAACTAGTTTTTCAAACTCGCGATTTCACACAACTATTGACAACAGTTGGAAACAAAATCAAACTCCGAGTTGAAAACAGTTGTCATCTAAGTATGTTAGAGTTGGTTGTCAGTGTGAAAGCGCCTTAAGCAATGATGTTTGTAATATGTGAACCAGTGGCGGATTTTCACATTTACCGCAAGTAGGCTATTCAAATTTTGCCGCCCCTACCGACCACTACAATTCGATACCCTATTTCACAATTTAATTACAATTTTTTGTCAACGAAGATGTAGCTCTGCGTTTTGTGCACCAACATGCTAATTACGCCAACTTTTTTCCCCTGCAATTAATGTTACTGTGAACTAGGGGCGCTAAGTGTTACTTCCTAGATTATTTTCACAACGGAGCCATTTGCTTAAGATTGCAATAGTTTTTGTATATTTTTCTGGGCTAATAAAATCAGTAATATACTACTAATAACCTGGGTACGCCTTAATAATAACGCCATAATGTAAATTTTCTAAACGTCATTAAATAGCTTTTATTGCACTGACAGTTTAAAAATTTTGGCCCCAAATCTGTCGTCCCTAAAATCTGTCTCCCTAAAATTCATCCCACTCAGCCTGCTACTAAATGCGCCACTGATGTGAACTGCAATATCTATGTGATAATAACTGTGAGTAGCTCAGCTTCGTGTTTTTGTATCTGTGGTGCTGTGACGCCAGTAACAATCCAAGTAGTAGCATAGTCTCCAGAGAGCTGTTGAGTTGATGCTGCAGAGAAAGGACCTCTGGCGGTAAATGATTTTTTTCTTACTGTCATAACTGCTAAAAAAATTGGTTTTGCATGTCACTAGCATGAAATAATTGTAATTTGATAACATTTTTATCGTGACATTTAAAGTTTGTTTCTGTAACGATTTGTAAATCAACACCACTAAAATTTTACGTCATGACTGTAGACCGCCTTTTTTGCAATACAGTCAAGTGAAAATGTTGAATCCGTTTTCGTCTTCTTTATTGATTCTTTTCGCCTAGCTAGAAAAATTGGTTTTTTGTTAACCTAATCTTTATTTATTTTATGAGTCAATGTTGTTGGGTTTGTAACGCACTGAATTCCAATTACTCTAAAAGGCACATGGCAAAGCCACAAAATCTGTCAGGCCAGTCCTCAGGCAAAGGAAGAGTCGTTTAAAAAAATAATACGTCAAATTTAATTACAAATTCTGAATCCAAATGAAATCCCGAGTTCATTGATTACACACGCAGACCAGTTAAATTGTTAATAAATAACCATTAAAATTTCATCGCACGATTATAGCCATAAAGCTTTACTTTCCCAGCCCACAGACACTACTGATTTATTGTCTGTATTAGGGTTACCAACTCAAAACCATCAAAAGTAGGACATTGCTTCATAAAATGCCTGAAATTTTGTGAAGAAGCTTGACAATTTATCTTAGAATCAAAAATTGTTTATATTTCAAACATTTGGGTGATAAACATGCTCTGCTTTCAATAGAAACAAAAAGGAATATATTTAAAATATGCTATAGCATTAAACAATAGTATTTAATCCTTACAAATACAATACAATAACCTGCAAGTTATTTTTCAGCATTTTTCATTTGTGTTTCCTCTTTGAAAGTGTACTTTTCAATAGAAAGTATTGCTGAGAGAAGAGGTAAATTATGAACTTGAAGAATATAGTTATAAAATTCATCACAAGACATGCCCTGGAAATTGTAATAGACAAAATTCTTTTCACTGAATCCATAATCAAGTGGTTTCATTTTTTTTTTTTTTTTTTTTTTTTTTTTTTTTTTTTTTTTTTTTTTTTTCCACTGAGCAGTTAAGAGAAAAAAAACACGTTCAGTAGAAGCATTGCTACCAGGAATAGCAAAGAAAAATTGGCAAGTTTTCAAAACTTCAGAAAATGTTTCGATATTTTGGCACTTTGCAACAAGCAACACCACTGTTTGTCTAGCTGAGCGTTTTAGTTCAGCACTGTAGATTTGGCACAATTCTTGATGTTGCAGAACTGTTAATGTGTTTCTGATTTCTAAAAGTCTGCTTTATTTTAGTGTCGCATACTAATGTTAACTTCATGTTAACTGTCACAAAGGCTTTACCTCAATACTGTCAGGTCATACTTTGATATTCAGAATATTTTTATCCACATTAAGCTAGATATGACGATTGTACTGAATCGGGAATCATATACACTGCCGGTCAAAAGTTTTTGATCACCTATGCACAAAACTAGACACTTTATTTGAACGTACAAACATGTCCTAAAAACTAAATAGACCAACAAAGAACACATTTTCTGCCATTAAGTACAGTTCAATATGGTATATATTTTAGCCTCGTCAAAGTCTCCAAAGAGCCCTCCGTACAGCTGCACAAACTCTTGGCATTCTAGAAATAAGATTTTGAAGTGTTTGAGCAGATACTGCAGTCCAACAGCATCGTAAATTATTCTATAGCTTTTCAAATTACTCGAGCTCAGTTTTTATGTTAATGTTTCATACGCTTACGTCATCTCATAACAGTTCAACGGGATTTAAGTCTGGTGACATTGACCAAATCATATTTGCCAGTTCCCCACATTTCTCTTTTCTGTTGACATTGCTCTACATAATCCTTTTCACCTTGTTTTCTGTCCATAATAGACGCTTTTTAACCACCGCTATGCACCCCTTTAAACCTCGTTCACGAAGACGGCGTTACACTTTTGAGACACAGATTGGAGCAGCTCGCATATTATTGACTTCCTCGCGAATTTCAGGTGCCGTACGATATGTTTACTCTGTTCGCATATGTTCAAAAGTTTGTTAAGCTTAAGGGACTTAACTGTGGGGTCACTTATGAACTACCTTATACTAAAGACGACACAAACATGCATGCCCGAGGGGGGACTCGAACCCCCGACCGTAGCGGCCGTACAGACTGTGACTGCCGCGTCGCAGACCGCTCGGCCACTGTGGCGGGCTGTGTACACATATCAGCTGATCTTCCGTGTATGATGTTACACGGGGTCTTCCAGATCGCGAAACACTTGCATTGGCAATGGTTTACCTGAACCGCTGCAATGTATACACCACTGGAGATTGGGCTACGCCAACTTTCGTTGGCCGCGGTTGAGTGGCCGAGTGTTCCAAGGCGCCTAGCTGCGGAGCGCGCGGCAGCTCGTCGTCGGAGGTTTGAGTCCTCCCTCGGGCATGGGTGTATTTGTTGTCCTTAGCATAAGTTAGTATAATTACTTTGTAAACCTAGGGACTGATGGCCAGCGTAGTTAAATCCCGTAGATTTACAAACATTTGAACATTTTTTTGAACAACTTTAGTTGCTATTGTCCCATTTGGAGGTAATAAGGTATGCACCTGATCACATACACAAACACACTGCTAGCTGCACACAGTGTACTGAAAACTGCTTGCTACACATACAGCTGAAGGAAAGTGACCTATTGGAGTGGACACGTCTTGGGCAAAGAGACGTCGGTGTTGTGGTTAGTCATCAGCGCCCTACCATAGAATAACCGGTCAAATACACAACAGACTAATCTGTATTTACATGTTTATGCTTGTTTTAGTATCAGAACACGGCTATAATAGAATATTTAAAACTACATTTCTATTTTAACCACAAGTCCACAGTTGTGACAGGCGATCGAAAACTTTTGACCGTTAGTATATATAGATACGGATACCTTTCAGTGCACTACTGTTTTATACCTGGTGAATGCGAATCTACCACCATCTCTGTCTGTGCATATCGCTATTCAATAACATTTGTGTCATTAGTGTTCATTACGTCGTTTTTTCTGTGGTCCCATCTACTCACAGAAGTACCCATATTCTTGTCCAGGAATAGTAATGCGTGTGATCCCCCTGGAAGCACTTTGATGCCTCTGTACTGTTATGCAGGCGTGTCGCCTGGTATAAAAGGGGTGCGTCTTTGGTGCACCCTTTCCGTCTTCCCCTTGTCGGCCACGTCCGTCATTAAAAAGTTGCCCCTCCGTCTACAAGCGAGGCGCCGGTAGCGATTGGAGATGACTTAAAAGCTTAAACGCTTTGTGGCGCCGCGCCTTCTAATGGCTTTGCGGTCGCTCCAGAGTCCGGAGGCGGCGAGGACGTGCGCCGAACGCTTAAACAGAATCGTTGGACAGAGTTGCAGCAATCGTCGCCGCGAAATCGGAAATTTCTCCTCGCCCTTGCAGACTTCCTAACTCTTTTTCTAAGATGTAGCGACACGAAGAAAAAGTCCCGCTGCGAACTGAGTCTTGGGAATATCGATGCTTGCCTTCTGAGAAGAAAGGGTTGTGGGTGGGTGAGTAATTATATGTTGATAATGTTACTTCTGTACGTTAATACATGAAGACCTGGGGGGAATAACGATGAATGTCACATTTTAATAAAAAAGAGATATTTGAATTTTAAAGTTTGATACGCTTTATTACCTACTAGCTTAAACCCGCGGCTCCGCTCGCGTGTTGGTTGATTATGATAGATATCTTTCAGTCGTGTGCTGAGAGACTGGATTTGAAGGATGAAATGAAATACAATATCTTCTTTAGAAACAAACAATTTAAATCAACATTCAAATAAAAAACATAAAATTATGTGAAGTGCTTAATGACTTACAATAAATAATACATACATTATTCCTTATAGCCTGTGTTGGAATATCTCAACACGTATGCTGAGAGTAATGTCCAAATTCATTTTAATTTCATTTTAGGGCATTCTGGTAAACTACGTCATTTGTAGTATTGTTCGGAGCGTAAAGTAGAGATTTTTTGGGATGCCCGCCCTTGAGCAGGCGACGTATAATTGACAACGTGAAAAACATGAGGCTGTTAATGGATTCCTGCGACGTTTAATGTTTCATCATTTGATGTAATGTGCGGAAGGTCAAATCGATTTTTTAAAGAGATGTATTAAAAGATATTTCTTTTTACTGCTTTATTCATTCTTATATTTCCTTATTCGTATGCTTATACTTACAGAGAAAGAGCTGAAGACATTGTAGCACGCATACACCAAAGATATGGTCTGTGGCATCACGTTTCGCTGTATGTAACCTCCTCGCTAAAGAATCGCAAAGCTGCTCGCTTCGGAGCGCGCGGTTGCTCGCCGTGGAGGTTCGAGTCCTCCCTGGGGCATGGATATGTGTGTTTGTCCTTAGGTTAGTTTACCTTAGGTTAAGTAGTTTGTAAGCTACGGACTGATGACCACGCAATTTGGTCCGATAGATTTACTAACATTTGAACATTTTTTTTTTTTTTTTTTTTTTTTTTTTTTTTTTTTTTTTTTTTTTTTCGCAAAGCTTTAGTTGAGTAGCCGAGCGGTCTAAAGCGTCTAGCTGCGGTGCGCGCGGTTGCTCGCCGTGGAGGTTCGAGTCATCCCTGGGGCATGGGTATGTGTGTTTGTCCTTAGGTTAGTTTACCTAGGTTTAAGTAGTTTGTAAGCTACGGACTGATGACCACGCAGTTTGGTCCGATAGATTTACAAATATTTGAACATTTGAAAAGAATCGCAAACGTCATCGCTGGCCTTCAGTCTTAGTTTTGTTTATAAGTTGACGTCTTTCTCCCACCATATCTTCCACCCCCTTATAGTTATCGGCATGGAACAGCTATGGCGTAAAACGGGAGACTTCGGACAACAATTACCCACACAGACCATTCGTTTGCGTTCTGTAGTTTTCGCTGCAGAGCGAAATATTAACACACACATACGTAGAATTTTATATACACCGATAACTTTCCATCTCAATATACTGCACCCTTTTATCATTATCAACCCTCAAGTACCAATGTAACCAATAAAACCATTTTTAAAGAGTAAATATAATTTTCAAAGAGTAAATATAACTTTCAAAGGGTAATTATTGTTCCGCATTTTGCGTTATATTCTTCAAATTACTAAATATCTATCAGATCGCTATAAGACCGTGCCTAAAACCTCCCTCAGGTATAAATTAGTAACTGTACAAATATTTAAGTCTCTGCGTCTTGTCTTTCGGACGTGATAAGCGTATACCAAAGAGACATTCACATTAATATATATACCAAAATAGTATCCGATCGCCATAAAACCATGCCTAAAGCCTTCCCCGGGTAGACATTAGTAACTGTACAAATTTTTAGCTCTTTGTCTTGTGGTTCAGACGTGATAAACGTACACCGAACAGACATTCACATTTATAGATATAGATGAGTGACATTACAGGAAGACAACATTTGCTGTAAGAAAACCTCAAGGTCTTAACAATACAATGAATGAGTTTCAAGAATGTCTGACCCATAACAATGGGGAAAATACAAAAATGAGATCACAATGACAAAACAAATGCTGGAAGAATTATGAATGTATTCCACATTGTTCACACATAACTTTCATTTTACACCACTGAACTGTTTTTCAAACACAAGTATTGTAATTTAACACTGAAGCATAAAACTACAGTGTAAGTAGTGCATTCACTCATAGTGCTGAATTTCCTTATAGTCTTTTGATTCCTCTGTTGTTAGGAGCCGCGATGGAGTAGCCGAGCGGTCTAAAGCGTCTCGCTGCGGAGCGCGCGGTTGCTCGCCGTAGAGGTTCGAGTCCTCCCTGGGGCTTGGGTTAGTTTAGCTAGGCTTAAGTAGTTTGTAAGCTACGGACTGATGACCACGCAGTTTGGTCCGATAGATTTACAAACATTTGAACATTTTTTGTTGTTAGGAGTGCGGATAGTTCCTAAAAACCAATACCCAGAAAGTTTGTAGAATATTTGTTACATTATTAGTATTGGTAGTATTAGTACTAATAATAGTAGATACTACAAGTCTATAAAATATGCAGAAGAAACGGCTGCAAATCTTTCCATTTTAGGAGAAGAATGGGCAAGTTCGTCCAGTAGGCTGGACCCGGTAGAGAAAACTCCTGTTCTGGGAGACTTGAACTCTACTTTTGCACCTCTGTGATTACCACTGTATCCCGCAAATTGTTTTAAGTTCCAGACCAAAGTGACATAACGTGTGGCTGATTATTCTCTACTTTTTCTTCCTTGAGGGGTCTGGAAGGTGAAGTGCTAGAAAATCTTTATAACAAACAGAAACTTCCCTCTTAGTGTATTCATTCTTCACTCTTACTTTGTAAGTGCAAGTATGATTGTGAAGAAGAGCTTCGCTATGACTTTTTCGAGGACACCTTATCTGTTCAATTTGCACGTCAATAAAACCACTTAAATATATCCTCTGTGCATCACGATCGCGTAAAGCATTGAACATCTCTGCTTCATTCACATTTTCAAAACATTTTATCTGGCACATGCACAGTCCTCACCTGTTCATGCATTTGTACCATCATTCTTTCTTTACATCCGCCTCTTCTTTGCATTCTTCGCTGGTTGTGGTCCTCTGTCTTCATCCATTTTTACAGCGGTCTTCAAACTATCTGTTACACAGCCTCACTAACAATGATCAAATCAACAGAGCTTTTCTTGCATTCAATACTGAAACAAAGAAGTAACACTAGCCAGTCATACCAACACAATGGCAAAAATGTGATGTTCTAAAGAAACAGAGCCTAATGGACCTTCATCATTATTTCATCAAACCCGTGTACTCTCATCGTTTTTCTGTACTTCCAGGTATTTTTATTTGCAATTTACACAGGACCTTTAGCATATTTAGCGTCAATGAATACATCAACAGAAACTACAGACAGAACTCTATAACATGGCACCATAACCAAAAATGGACAAGATGGACATTCATAGTTATTCCCCCCCCCCCCCTCCCGCCACCCACACACACACCCCAGGTCTTCACATGTTGACGTGATGGATTTACTGCATGATTTTAGGTATCTTTAGTTGCTTGTACCTTAACCCTTTCAGAACCCCCTGGTTACAATTGTACTTAACAATTACGGTATATAAGATGGATCAGAAATATTTTCTCTCAATGGAAACAAAATGTATACGACTGTGAATGTTCAATCTTTTCATTATGCACACTGTGAGATTACCGCCAAATAGAAATACTGGTAATTAATAGCATTTGATAATTAAACAGTATAAAGTTCACTGCAAACATTGACCATGCCAATGCACTAAATGTTACACAATTTTAATCTTATTAATTATAGTAGCAATGTATGTACGCAATTGGGTGACAACATTTATAGTTAGGCCAAAGGTAGAAATTCTCCACGTTGAGATTTGCTGTGTGCTTGTAGCTGACGGAAGGCCAGCGAGCAGGCCGACGTTGGTGGCTTGTTCCAGCTTAGGATTTTCCAGTTCGTTTCCGGTGAGGGGAGAGAGGGACAATGGCGAGTGCCAGGCACAGTGCAGTGCACAGCGTGAAATAAAATATTCTAATACTACTGGCATTTGAAGTAATATGATGCAGTTAGGAACCTTTAAGGCCCTCATCACAAAATAGCCTGTTGACAAATAAACAATACATTAGGTGATATAGTCACATCTGACGTAATATGTTTAATTGACAATGAAAAGTAATAAATTACCAATAAATACAAGACAGTTACACAACTAGCATGGCAATGTTTGTTTATAAAAATAATATATTAACTATTTCTCATTTTATTTTCAATTAATCTTGTGTAATTTACCTTTAAATATTCAGTTAAATCACTTATCTGTGATATAAGAAATTGCACGATTATAATAAATAGTACAAAGGATGTTTATACTTATATAAAAACGTAAGAAGATATTTGTTTAATGTGTAGTGTAATTATTTTGATTTTAAGTAATGTTTTAGGAATGTATTGGCTGAGCGCTGTACGTTGGCAAATCGGTTAGAACAGCTCACATGCGGAAGTTGATGACGTAGGGGAAAAAACCCCGGCAGTTGAGCTTAGGGCGCGCACGCGTGCGAGGGCAGGAAGTGGGGACTCGGGAGCACGTGGAGTAGCTGGCAGGGCGGCGTCGCTTGGCAGGCAGTCGGCATGTGGATCTCAAGGTGGTGACTTGAGATTTGTGGCAATCGCCACGTGTGGTTGCTCGTCGTAGACTGTACCAAGTTAAATCGAGTGCTACGGTGAGTTTGTGAATATTTAGCCGGTGGAACAAGGTGTGCATCGCATTGAATTAAAGTGACTGTGATTTGTTAATGTAACACGTGTCGTCGCATAGGCATGAACATAAACGGTGTTTGAGACAGCCACGTGGTGTGAAAATAATTCACGACAAATATTCATTTTGTCTGAGGGCTCACGAGCTATAACTTTATTTGGTAAATGTGTCGACGTACAGACGTATCAGCCACAGGGTTCAAATATTGTGAAATAAACAACATGAAGTGAACTTTCACGTGTTTTCAAAAATAGTAGTTTGTACACCCTTTTCTCTCATAAACTTGATTTTATTATGAATTTGTTTTGTTAATCATATGCAGGGAAGGAAAGCTGCGAACGTGTGATATATCCCCTAGAAAACGAGTCAAACAATCACAATCACAGTTCCAGTGTTTTTGCATGTTTAGGAATTTGGTTTGCAGTTGGTGGTTGTGAGTTTTAAAAATTAAACTTTCCATATTTTAAACTCTCACCCCGACCTTCACGCTCGCAACACTTACTGTCACCTGTGGAAGATCACTATAAAAACATTAAGTGAGTGTTGGGCTGCGCAGCAATTTGTGAACGTCACAGGACTCGAAAGCTGTGTGTTGAAGGCAGTAGTTTTTATCTTGCGTAGTAATTATTGAATTATTAGTTTATTTAAAACAACAGTTAGTGCTACAATATTAATTATTCTATCCCACAAAACACCTTGGTTTTCAGTATACACAATTTTGTAGTATGAAAATAAGTGCATAAAATTGCATAAATCTTGCTTCTGAAATCGTTAAAAATATTACTTGAGAGGATTAAAGGATAAAATATATTTTCCTTCCTCCAGGAAATTAGGCCTGAAAAGGTCAAAGGATCCACCACCATTACTATTGATATGCTTCTTCATTACGACAACTTCCAGTACTGAGGCTTCTTTCCCATAGCAATTTCTGTCTTTTTATCTGTAAGGTAGGATCTTGCGATTTTCTGGAGCTATCGCAGCTCCGTTTCTCCACACCTACACACTGTACACTATTATTCTTCGGCAGATTGTTCGTTGGATTTTATTGTATAGTTTCGTACATTTGGATCATAGTAACGCTGACGGTATATTAACGGTTTTCCATATTTCACATGTGGGATTAGACGGTTGTCCTGCGTACTGCTGTTGTATACAGTACACAGGTTAGATTTCGATCCTCATATGCCCTTCTTTTTCATTACGTCTTAAGTTATATTAGGATAGTTCCGGTGGAAAAAAAGTCCATATAGATTCCTGTCTACCAAAGTTTAATGTCGGTACTGACCTCTGTAAATGTACATTTCTGGTGTTTACATTATACCATTGTTAGGCCCGGTGGTCTTTGCATAAAGCGCTCGACTGCAAACTGAAGGGTCGCGGGTTTCAAAGCAGAAAGCAGATCGGACATCGGATTTTTTTTTTTTTTTTATTTTTTTTTTTATTTTTTTTTTTTTTTTCAGTTTTCATTTTAACCCATCCTTCATCTCTCAACGATGTGAGGAGTCGCCAGAAAAGACACTTGGTTCAGAATCCCCGGTTGGATAACGGGTAGGCTAGGGACACGCAAATCGCCGAATAACCGTCCAGTTGAAAGGCTTGCACCAGGCCAGTAAGCCACACGAAATGATTATTATACCATTAACTGAGATATCTACCCCTACCAATAAGTACGTGTGACTATTCCGGTTTTCGGCGTTGATTTGGAATTACGTTAATGTTGAATATGGCACAGTACTAGATCGCATTATTAGTGGAGGCTGTTTTCATAAGACGGTTTTGATCAACATGGTTCCGTCATTTTCTTCCTCCAAGTAACTGAACCGTGGAGGTTCGCGTTTTCGTCACGGTCGCCAGAGGGTCTCTGCTACCGACAGATCGTTCTCCGTGTGGTTTATCTTTGATGTTTCCTTCGAGCGGAGGTCTGAGCTCTGGCGTGGCAGTTGGTGTTAGGCTTCTCTGGCTATGTGCATTTGAATGAATGAGACTGTTGTTCCGTAGCTGCACTTGTTATGCGGCTGTTAGTGCTTGGCTCCGATCGCGTATACTGTTACGTGTGCGATGTGGAGTTCTTCCAGCCATGATATAGCCTAATTGCATGTTCTGGGGACGGTTTATATTTTATGGTGTTCTATTCTTTAACAAAATTGTTTGTTCACGGAAGTGTCTGCTACGTAGCCAAGGTGCAATGGCGTTGTATTTTGTGTCTACACTAAAAACTTGCACGATGTGAAACTGCTGATGTGATCTTGCGTTTTAATTCGGCTGTTCACGTTTAACTGTTCCACCATGTAATGTATGTTGACTGGCACCTTTGGATAATGGTGCTGTGCTTGTCAGGTACTGTACTATGTTGCCTGTATAGTATTCTGAGTGTGCACAGAATTTTTGCCATAACGTTTACGGTCAACAGTGGTCCTAATCTGTTTCGCTGAATTATCTACGACCGCTGTGTTTTATACTATGATTATTGTAAGCAGTAGCAAATTTTACTCTTGGCTACTTATATTTGTTTATCTTGGTAATAGTCGCATTATTTCATGTATTTATTAGTTTATGTCTAGATGTTTGTACTGAGCGACCACAGTAGAACTGTATGCCTTATTAAGTTGCGTCCGTGAAGCGTGGCGCGCACTGTTTAACCAAGACTTCGCGGTGGATAGTTTTAGTCAAGTTTCATCTCAACTTACTCCCGTGTCTTTTATACGGAGGAGTTTTACTGTTAATATTTTCAGATCAATTTTATGGATTGTGTTGATACCCATTTATTTGTTCTTGTTGATGTTGCAGATTGCTTCTGGAATATTCTGTGGGGGACTGCATCCTGACTGTGGCCTGATGTCTTGGTCTGGCTCTCCTGGCTATTTGGCGACTTCATTGAAGTGTTTGTGTTGACGGGGTGCGTCTTTCCTATTCTTCTCTCCCGCCTTACATTCTCAAACACTTTCCAAAGTGTATTTATTGCTGCTTGCAAGTGTCTCTTCCTTCTGGTATATGTTTTATGGGTGCTGTTTGATTGTGAAATCTTGAAATATTTTCAACGTTATTTATTGCTGTACTAATTGTATTTGCGTGCTGGCTCTCCCTTAGTGGACAAATGATTATTGTTGTATAATACTAGAAATATTGTTTTAAATAAGTTCCTCTTCAAGGGCAAGCTCTTCTGGCTTATTATGTTTATACACACTAATTGTAATAATGTTTGAACGTGGAATCCATTAATGACAGATTGGTGCATCCACCATTTCCGGATTCGGTTCCTTTCCTTATTCGATACTGCTTGGAATAAGTAACATTACTTTATTACGGTTTTAATTGAGATTTACGTTGACGAATGCATGCTCATTATCATTTAGGTTCCAGTATCCTTACACATATGCGTACTAACTTATATTTGTTCCATCGATCGAATTTCATTCATAAATTTTACATCCCTACTACACTTTTTTATTGCTTGAGACACTAGTCTAGCAACTTTTCTATTCGGTATGACCACTATGTAAGATGGCAGTTTTTGACATTTCGATACAGCGTCTCTATAGTTGTTGTCTTTTGTGATCACTGAAAATTGGGAAACTATATGGCATTTGTCGTGTCGGTGTTCATTGTGTTGATTTTTGATGACTGTATTTTGTAGCATACGCATTAGTATAGTGTATTCTTGATTTTGTTCCCTGTTTTCAGTTTACATTTTCATGGATATTGTGTTTTCATTTTTATTTTCATAATTTTTTTAACATTTTTATAAATCAAAGCAAGACTTATTAGTCTCAAGGGAGTTATTGCGATCGTTATATGAATAAAATTCTTCAATATCCGTCTCCAGATCGCTTATATTTTCTAAAACATGACCGGTTTCGGGACTGCTGCCCATCTTCAGATCAAAATTTTGAAGTTACAGAGTAACCTGTCCAGTAATGAACGAATGTTCACAGTCGTTACTGATTTGGGCAGCTGTCCCGAAACCGGTCATGTTTTAGAAAATATAAGCGATCTGGAGACGGATATTGAAGAATTTTATTTTTATAAATTATTATGTGTAACTCTTCTGTTAAGTATTACTTTTCACGTTACATTCAGTCCGAATAATGTTGTAACGTTTTGTTTTCTATTTATGTACGGGCTTAAAGATGGTGCTATTGAAGCACCGAAACCACTGGTTTTCCACGTTTCCTCTTGAACAATGGACTCAGTGCAATGGAAAGCACTGCGGTTGTAATGAGACAGAAAAATTGGGACTTTGACATGAGGAAATATTTAAGTCACAAGCAAATTAAATCTTTTTTTTTTTTTCGGATGGAACTGTTGGCATTCTTGTATATGACATAATTAAACCTGTAAACTGCTAGATGTAACAGAGTTCTATGTGAAGTCCTACAAAGATGATAACGTCAAGCGTCATGTTCTTGGCACAGAGAAGTCGTTTACGAAATACGAAAACGGTTTTAAGAAGGGGCGACCGAGATAACTCAGTGGTTAACACTCTGGAATCGCATTCTGTAGGATAACGATTCAGATCCACAACTGACATTCCCTATTTACGTTTTTGTTGATTCCCCTAAATCACTCCAGGCAAATGTCGGGATGGCTCCTTTGAAACGACACTGTCGAATTCCGTCCTCAACCTGAAATGATTCACAGCTTTTGTAAAATCTGTAACCACGTTGATGTGAACGTTACGTTCACCTACGTTAACATTTACACTCCATTCTGCATTTCAAATGTATACTAAGTTCCTGGCAGAGTTTTCTTCGTCCTACTTTCAGGCTAAAATTCCTGGCAGATTAAAATTGTGTGCCGGAACCGGAATTAGAGCCTGGGACCTTTCGCAGGCAAGTGAAAGGAGGAGGCGTGGTACTGACAGAAGTAAAGTTGTGAGAACGGATCGTAAAGCAAGTCGCGATAGTTTTAAAAATGAAAAAAAAAAAAAAAAAAAAAAGAAAAAAAAGTTTCTAAAGCGCTGGCCGGGAAAGGAAAAGGTCACAATTACAAATCCCGGTTCCGACCCATAATTTAATCTGAATGTTTCGTATCAGCGCACACACCGCTGCAGAGTGAAAGTTTCATACTACTTTCGACTGTTTGTCTGCCATTCCACACTCTGTACACGGTGAAAACGAATAGTCAAATATTTCCGTGTGAGTTCTGCTTTCTCTTATATCGTTACCATGATCGTTACTCCTTATGTATGTGGGCGGCAACAAACTATTATTATGCACGGAGCATAAAATTGATGACTGTAATTTCGTAAAATGACTTCGCCGCAACGAGAAACACGTTTAAATGACTGCAACTCCGATTAGTTTCTCAGTTCCTTGACACTTTTTCTTTTATATCGCGGTAATACGAAATAAGCAGCCCCTCTTCTAATGTTTCATTGTCACCCGTCTGTTTGGGATCCCATACGGCGACGCCGTTATTAGAGGATGAAAAAAAAATCAAATGTGTGTAAAGCTTATGGGACATAAATGCGGGGTCATCAGTTCTTAAACTTACAAACTTCTTATGAACTACCTTATACTAAGGACAACAAAAACATCCATGCCCGAGGGGGATTCGAACCTCCGACGGGGAACAGCCTCGCGCATCGTAGCATAGCGCCTCAATGCGCACGGCCGCTCTGCCGCGGCATTAGAGGACGAACAAGGGTAGAAAAGGCAGTCTGATCATACGAGTACAATGACTGATGAATCTTCCGAGTTCTGTGACTATTGCCGTTTAGTCCGAGGCTGTGCTGGACACCTTCAGTGCTGCTCCTGGTGGTGTTGAGTAGTACCTAAAAATGTTCAAATGTTTGTAAATCTGCGTGGTCATCAGTCCGTAGCTTACAAACTACTTAAACCTAGGTAAACTAACCCAAGGACAACACACACACCCATGCCCCAGGGAGGACTCGAACCTCCACGGCGAGCAACCGCGCGCTCCCCAGCGAGACGCCTCAGACCGCTCGGCTACTCCACCGCGACTTTAGTACCTACTAACTGATGTTGGAGAGCGTGTACGTACTACCTAATGAGGGTGTAGGTAAGTTTTCACGTAATCACCTGAGATAGTGTGTGTCGAAGATAACTAATGTATGATATGAAAGCTTGTAGGCCCACTAAGAACTCAAGCACTCACATCCGTAAATGATAAACGCCCTCGTCAGATGGAAAGACCGGCACCGTAAGCAGCATCTCTTAAGATTACTAGCACAGGTCTGGACGAAACACCAGGAGTAAAAATGTTTTAAGGTCCCGGAAAGTTCGGCAGCACCGATCACTTCCTCACCGCATTCTGTGAGGATACCACATAATTGCCAAACTCAAATCATACGTGGCACATAAAAACTTATAGTAAGGCACTTAGAACTGTTTCTCGTAATATTTGAGAAAATAAATATCGGATTAAAATGAAGGTGCAATAAAAGTTGTTCACCTCTACGAGGGGCACGCATTAACATAAGCTGCAACCCGCCCCCTAAATTACCCTCGGGAGAGTAGAGAACGTGATTTGAAATCTTATATAAGACCCCCCCCCCAATTTTTTATCTTTATTTTTTTAATTTTTTTTTATTTTTTATTTTTTTTGTACTAATTGGATTCTCAGTGAAAAAAAATATAAATTTTGTATAAAACAATTCTTCGTTTTATGACAAATGGCACTGTTTTTGTCCAAACTAAATGAGTTGAAACTTTTTGGAAAACAGTAATACCGGACTCTTTCTCCAGGTTTAACAGTTCCAGTTTCAGCAAAGAGTTGGACAATACCTCGAAAAGTCATTGGAAAAAGAACATTGCAATCAGCGATCAGATTAGCATATACCTTTGACAAGCTTGTTCAACATTTCAATGAGCTTCAAAGTAGGATATGTTCAAATGTTTGTAGAGCTTGTGGGTCTTAACTACGAGGTCATCAATCCCTAAACTTACAAACTACTTATGAACTACCTAATACTAAGGACGACACAAATATCCATGCCCCAGGGGGATTCGAACACCCGACCGTAGTGGCCGTGCAGAACGTGACTGGCGCGCCGCAGACCGCTCGGCCACCGCTGCCGGCTTCAAATTAGGAAGATATGGTATCTAACCTCTCTGCAACCGCTTGTATCCTGGAACAACTGCGCTGAGATGTCTACAATCCGAATCATTTTAGTACAATAAACAGTCTGACCGCAGACTGGAAGCACGGGAACAGTCTTCGCTCCAATCACTTCAAAATATTCAAATGTTTGTAAATCTCTGAGACTTAACTGCTAGGTTACTAGTCCTTAGCCTACAAACTACTTAAGCTAAAACTAACCTAAGGACAACATATACACCCATGCCCGAGAGAGGACTCGAACCTCCGACGACGAACAGGCGCGAGCACTGCAGCATGGCACCTCAGTGCGCATGGATATTCCACCGCGGCTTCATTCAGTTGTGGGAGGTGTCACGTGATACGATTATCGAAAATATCAAACATTTTACTTTGATTTTCATGATCTGATGTGATATTTGTTTGACATATTACAGTTTTTCGACAATTTTCAACTAATTTTTGTGCCCATTAAAGCACTATGTATCATGGAGCGAGAAAAGGTTTCATACATAAGTTACATATAAATTAGTTTTATAGGTATGGTCCGCCTTGAGCAAACACAATTGTTTTTAGTTTCTCCTAAACATGTTTCATTGGCGTTGCAGCATCATCAGTGGGATATTTATTTCATACTGTCTGTAAAATGAACAATGAAATGATTGTAACTTTTGTACATTAAGTGTAAAAACTGCAGATAATTGTGAAACTAATATGAATGGTTTCTTATTTTTATAGGTATACTAGGCCTACATTAATAACACATCTAGTTGTGTTTGTGGTTCTTTAACTCACAAAATGTCACTGTGTATTTTTGACAGTTTGTCATCTGCAAACCAAAACATGTTTAGTTTATGGGCTGAATGTTTAGCGTGTAAATATCGGGATTTTTACGAATGTATAGGACATCATTTTTGTGTTTTTTTATTTAATTTACTGTTGCGACTGCTTCTATAAAAACGTGTCTACGTGTTTATTGCAAGTTTTTGTCACTTACTTTGGTGAATTTGCGGTGTTTTCGCGTTGTGAACAAAAACTTGCTATAAACATATAGACATTTTGTTATAGACACAGTCGCAAGAGTAAAATAAACTAGAAACAGAAAACATGACGTCCTATATTTTCGTAAAAATCCCGATATTTACAAGCTAACCTTTCACCCCATTAACTAAATGTTCAAATGTTTGTTAAGCTTATGGGACTTAACTACGGGGTCATCAGTCCCTAAACTTACAAACTACTTATGAACTACTTACGAACTAGGACGGCACAAATATCCATGCCCGAGGGGGGATTCGAACCCCCGACCGTAGTGGCCGTGCTGACCGTGACTGGAGCGCCTCAGTCACCTCGGCCACCGCGGCCGGCACCCCATTAACTATACACGTTTTGGTTTGCAGATGATAAACTGTCAAAAACACACAGTGACGTTTTGTCAGTTAAAGAACCACAAACACAACTACATGTGATATTAAGGTAGGCCTAGTATACTTATAAAAATAAGAAACGATTCATATTAGTTTCACAATTATCTGTAGTTTTTACACTTAATGTATAAAAAGTAACAATCATTTCATTGTTCATTTGACAGACAGTATGAAATAAATATTTTACTGATGATGCCGCAACGCCAGCGAAACATGTTTGGGAGAAACTAAAAACAATTGCGTTTGCTCAAAGCGGACCATACGTATAAAACAAATGTATTTGTAAGCAAACACGAAGATTGAAGAGCTCTTCAAATCTCAAGACCTTACATAACTTTTCGCTGAGAATCGTAATCAGTAATCAAAACCAAGGGTTCAAGATTTCAAAGTCGCACATTCTCCCGCCCCCTAGGCTGGTGCGGTGGGGGGGGGGGGGGGGGAGGGTTGAGCTGTACGTTAATGTATATCCCTCTTGGAGGTATTTTATTATAACTGTTTTAAACCGATTTTTTGTTTTTCTAAATTTTCAGAAACACAAAGTGCCTGACCCTGAAAAGAGAAATAAACTCTGTATACAACGAGAGGACCTCTTAAAGTCTCGAGAAACAATACAAAATTGCAGTAACCAGCAGAATGCGATGTTTTCCCAGCACCTTGTCGTAATGTCAGCAGTTGGACAGCGCCAGCAAGCCCACCTAAATTACGACATCAAAACGTCTGACGTAGTTCCTACCGTACTCCGGCTCTAAATGCCCTATCAGATGGCAATTTGGCCGTGATTTAAGGAGTCTTTACCCGAAAACATACCGAAATAGCCCATTTAACTTCCTGATGTCGGTCCGGACGGACGAATTGAATTTAATGACCGCTAACAGCGACGCTTTTACTCTTTTCCTTCGTTTTAGTGTTGTTTTGCTTTGTCGAAGGACGTGGGCGGAAGATCGATACTTGAGCCAATTACAGCACCATACAGAATGGATCGAAACACGTTTCTTATAACAGTTACATAGCTTTTTGAGGAGAATCCAAATACTTAAAAATATAGGGGTTCCTATTAAAAATTTCACAGCCTCCCGCCTCGAGGGTCTGTGCAGGGGTAGATCGAGGTTTTTGTTAATGGATGTCTCTCCTTAAGGTGAACGCCTTTTATTATATTTTTAATCGGCTTTCTATTTTTCCAAATATTCTCACTGTTTTAACTGGCTGGCCTACTATGGAGAAATGAACTGTGTACATAACAGAGGACCTCTCACAGTCTAGAGAAATACAAACTGCAGGGACGAAGTGCGATGTTTCCCCAGCACCTTGTCGTAATGTCAGCAGTCAGACAGCGCCAGACAGCCCACCTAAATTACGACATCAAATCGTCTGACGTAGTTCCTACCGTACTCCGGCTCTAAATGCCCTATCAGATGGCAATTTGGCCGTGATTTAAGGAGTCCTTACCCGAAAACATACCGAAAATAGCTCATTTAACTTTTTGATGTGTTCCGGACGGACGAATTGAATTTAATGACCGCTAACAGCGACGCTTTTACTCTTTTGCTTCGTTTTAGTGTTGTTTTGCTTTGTCCAAGGACGCGGACGGAAGAGCGGTACTTGAGCCAATTACAGCACCATACAGCATGGATCGAAACACGTTTCTTATAACAGTTACATAGCTTTTTGAGGAGAATCCAAATACTTAAAAATATAGGGGTTCCTATTGAAAATTTCACAGTTAGCCTCCCGCCCCCAGGGTCTGTGCAGGGATAGATCGAGGTTTTTGTTAATGGATGTCCCTCTTTGAGGTGGACATCTTTTATTATATTTTTAATCGGCTTTGTATTTTTCCCAAATATTCTGAAAAAGTGTTTTAAGTGGCTGACCGACTATACAGAAATGTACTGTGTACATAAAAATGACCTTTCACAGTCTAGAGAAACACAAACTGCAGTGACGAAGTGCAATATTTCCCCCAGCACCTTCTCGTAATGTCAGCCGTTGGACTGCACCAGCCAAACACACCTAATTTACGACATCAAAACGTCTGACGTAGTTCCTACCGTACTCGGGCTCTAAATGCCTCATCATATGGCAATTTTGCCGTGATTTAAGGAGTTTTTATCCGAGAACATACCGAAATAGCTCATTTAACTTTTTGATGTCGGTCCAGGACGGAAGAATTGAATTTAATGACCGCTAACAGGGACGCTTTTACTCTTTTGCTTCGTTTTAGTGTTGTTTTGCTTTGTCCAAGGACGCGGACGGAAGAGCGGTACTTGAGCCAATTACAGCACCATACAGCATGGATCGAAACATGTTTCTTATAACAGTTACATAGCTTTTTGAGGAGAATCCAAATACTTAAAAATATAGGGGTTCCTATTGAAAATTTCACAGTTAGCCTCCCGCCCCCAGGGTCTGTGCAGGGATAGATCGAGGTTTTTGTTAATGGATGTCTCTCCTTGAGGTGAACAACTTTTATTATATTTTTAATCGGCTTTGTATATTTCGAAATATTCTGAAAAACTAAGTGGCTGGCCTACTACAGAGAAATGAACTGTGTACATAACAGATGACCTCTCACAGTCTAGAGAAACACAAACTGCAGGGACGAAGTGCAATATTTCCCTCAGCACCTTGTCGTAATGTCAGCAGATGGACTTTACCAACAAGCGCGCCTAAATTACGACATCAAAACGTCTGACGTAGTTCCTACCGTACTCCGGCTCTAAACGCCCTATCAGATGGCAATTTGGCCGTGATTTAAGGAGTCCTTACCCGAAAACATACCGAAATAGCTCATTTAACTTTTTGATGTCGGTCCGGGACGGACGAATTGAATTTAATGACCGCTAACAGCGACGCATTTACTCCGTTCTTTTGTTTTAGTGTTGTTTTGCTTTGTCCGAGGACGCGGCAGGCAGAGCGGAGGGAGGGAGGGAGGGAGCTGGAAGAGAAAACAAGAACGGCGTAGCGCGGCGGCTGCGAGGGCAGTGCGGCAGGTGCGACCGCTGGGGTTGTTGGCGGCCTTCCGGAGCACCGGCCCGGGAAATAATTTGCATAGCTGCGGTAGGCGAGGCTCATCTGATATTCGGCCCGGCTCCCTAATTGGTGGGCCGGTCGGCGCGCTGGGTGGGCGACGGCCCATTCAGCGCTTCGCAGCAGCCGCGGCCGACTCCTCCGGAGCTGCGTCCTCCTCCTGAGCGACACGGGCTCAGATTAATCCCGGATTGTAGGCCAGCGGTCCCGGCGCCTTCAAAGGACTACCCGCCCGGCCCACCTCCCCCTCCCGGCCGCCACACCCTTGCACTGTCACATCCTTTCAGGACCGCGCCTGTTGCTTGCGGTCGCCAACCTGCCAGACTTGCTTCCCCCTCACCCCTCCGTACCCCAACCGCCACCGCTCCACCACCCAATCCGGCCACCTCAGGATACTGTCCCTGCCAAGACGCAACTCGGGCCTAATCCGCCGGTATTGAAATGCGGCGCCGTGGCCCTCTCCGCCAAAGGCTTCCTTCGCCTCCACCTCCCCTCCCCGCGCCACTGCTACGCTATTGGGCAGGGCTCGCGCGTACCGGCTCCTTTACTCTTAAATAATCTTCAGAAAGATTCCATCCGTCTACTTTATATTCACCGTTGAAATAGAGGCCTCTTTTAATTGCGGTGAGGTAAGGAATACTGCGAGCCTTTCTAAAAGACTTTTTTTCCCGCTTGCAGGAGGCACTGGAAGGGGAAATTTTCTGTAGAGCCCAACTGAGAGCATTTTCTGAATTGTATGTCAAGCATTAACCCTTGCCCTTTGAGAAAGAACTATTTATATACATTGGCAGCTTAAGAGTAGCTTCGCGCTTGCGCACCACTGCAATTCGGACTCTGAGCGGCAATCAGCGGCCTAGTGTTTTACTTATACAAGGAGACCATACGGGTATCGGATTATATATATATAGAACGTGAATTTCAGAAGTCAAATAAAAATCAGCTAAAGCCATTCGACGAAACTCTTAAAAATTGTCGAAAAAATCGACTTCGAAGGATTGCAAGTAAACTTAAGTACCGATTATTAAATGTATTGTAGCAACTCTTGGTGTGGCTCAGGTGGTAGCTGGGTGTCGTGGCACAGCACGTCCGGTCAAGAGGGCTGAAAGCTCTCTGTAAGAAAAAATGGTGAGCCAAGAACATGTCGAACAAACACGATCAGCGACCGCAAGGGCCAGAACTACTCATGGGGATAAAAAAAAAAAAAAAAAAAAAAAAAAAAAAAAAAAAAAAAAAGTGGCTTTCCAAACCTAGGAACGTTGGTTCGAATCCTATCGTGACAGGTTTATTATTTTCTTTCGTTGTGTTCCAATACTTTCACAATTTTAATATCTACTGGTTATATTTTTGCACGTATTTTTGTTTAATCGAAATTTGCTATGTTTAATAGAAGGTTGTTAATAATGAAAGTTTCAATAAAAAGAGAAATAAAACATAAGTTATATTGTTTACAGTATTGGCTTCACTATTAGATGACGACGGTAGTCTTTGATTGTTCAGTTTGTGAAGAGCTACGACACTGTTTCTCAGGAGCGGGGTGGAGGCGACGAAAGAATTTTCATCGTCAACTTAACTCTGGCTAAGTAGAAAGGCTCTAGCACCGGCCGCCCATTATTACCCCACGCCCAATCAAACAAAATTCTCACAGTTTTAGAGTTTTCTAGAAAAAAAACCTTGGATCCGCATATGCTATTTTTGAAAAGTCATCTCCATAGCTAATAATGGCTTTACAAGCGGCTGACCTACTCAACCATCGTTTTACATGACGACAAGGTTTTCAGCTCACCTACACACACATATACAAAAACTGGCACTTAGAGATCACAAAATCTTTTATATAACTGAAAAAGAAAAGGAAAAAATATCTGTCACAGAGGGATGCGAACCATCGACTATGGTTGTGAGGCCAGAACGCTACCACCTATTTTGAACAATTTTTTTCTCGGCCTGGCTTCAATGCCATAAAATTAAACATTTTGACTAAACACAGAAATTGAAGTTAAATTTCATCTTCCAACAAAAAACTGATATAGTTGAAACGAAAGCATTAACGATACTGAAATGCATTTCTTGTATTGCACTGTGACTTCCTCTAAAATTAAAATTAGAAGCGCATCTCGCCGATCCCCAATGCACCTTACGCTGTAGTTGAGCACATCTTCTTGACAGATAGTGGAGCAAGCTCCATTGTCCCGATCAATTCTAGTTCTAAGACGACGAATGTACAGATTAACTTCTCATACCCGATACACTCAAACTGTGTGCGGAATCGCTCATAATACTTCCTAAGAAGTTTGCACAGTAAAGTCTGTATTTCCAGTGGTTCTTGTAGAAATGTCCAAAAGTCAAGTAAGTCCATGGGGTCTTCACGGAAAAGGTAGAGTACTGTTAGTCCTCGAATCCTAGTTACTGCATTGGTCTTTAGTCGGGGATAGTATGTATCGTTCGGGAAGAGTAATATCCGTCGTTCGATATCTGGCGGATCCACTCGATGGGAAAAAGCTATTATATTTTGCTCAAAAGCGGAAGAGTTGCACGTCAGACGATATTCGTCATTATCCAATGTATTATATTGAGTACACAATGGAGCCTCCACCTTATCTACATAGATACTCAGAAAATCACATTTAAGTGCCTGTCAGAGGGTTCATTAAACACTTTCATAACCTTTCTCTACCGTTCCATTCTCTAATAGCCGCGCGGGAAGAAAGAACACCTAAATTGTTCCGTTTTCGATCTGATTTATTTTATTGGGATGGTCATGTCTCCCTATATAGGTGGCAAAATATTTTCACATTCAGAAGTAAAAGTCGGCGAATGAAATTTGGCAAATAGATCTCGCCGCGACGAATTACGTACTTCTTTTAATGATTTCCACCTCGAATCGTGCAACATTTCCGTGACGCCCCCCCCCCCCCTGGAAAGTGATAAAACTAAACGAGCTGCCCTTCTATGAAACTTCCGAATGTCTTCCGTCGGTCCCACCTGGTAAGGGTACCACAAGAGGCAACAGTACTCCAGGAGAGGACGAACAAGTGTCATGTAGGCAGTCTCTTTGGTGGTTCTGTAGCATATTAGCAGCGTTCTGCCAATGAAGCGTAACCTTTGGTTTGCCTTCCCCACAATATTTTTTATGTGTTCTTTCCAAACTAAGTTGTTCGTAATTGTAATTCCTAGGTATTTGGTAGAATTTACGACCTTAAATATTTATCGTTTAATTGAAGTTCGCCGGCCGTAGTGGCCGAGCGGTCTGCGGCGTGCCAGTCACGGTCTGCACGGCCGCTGCGGTCGGGGGTTCGAATGCCCCCTCGGGCAAGGATGTTTGTGCCGTCTTTAGTATAAGATAGTTCATAAGTAGTTTGTAAGTTTAGGGACTGATGACCCCGTAGTGAAGTTCCATAAGCTCTACTAATATTTGAACATTTGAATTGAAGTTCAGCAGATTTATTTTAGTGGTCATGTGTATTACTTCATACTTTTCATTATTTAGTGTTAATTACAAATTTTCGCATTATACAGAAATTTTGTCTAAATCACTTTGCAGTTGCTTTCGATCCGTGGTTGGCTTACCTAATAGCATGTAATCGGGCTCGCGTATGAATTCCCCTTTGACGATTAGATACCAAACAGCACGTGTCTCTGTATCAAGAAACACGTGGTACACTGCACGCGTCATTGACCACGTTACTGTTAGTAGCTGTCTCTATATCATGTTGGCTAGGCGCAGTATATACCGCGTGCTGCTGTGGCCCTGGTAGTTGGTAGATCCGCTTGTCCAGAATTGTATTCGACGAAACAGGTACGAATATGGGCAAGAGACTGAAACTGGCGCTAGTTGAGAAGCTGTGCTAATTTCTCAATCAAAGTGCCGGACAGACGGCCATAGTACTGACAGAGAGCCACAGCGCGTTCGCGGACGTGGACAAGTCCGATTCCCTGTCACCTAGTGAGGAGGCCACGTGAGGTACACCGACAGATGCCGCAACTGTTTTAATTATTGGTGTTTATCTGTACTTTGAAAAACTTCAAAGTAGATTTTCTCAAGAATTTTTGAGAGTTGCGTCGAATGGCTTTGGCTACTTCTTATTTAAGTTCTGAACATCACGCACCATAAATACAAAAAAAATTTCTAAAATCCGATACCCTTGTGGTCTCCTTCATAGACTTACTAAAACTAACTAGAACGCTCACTGGCGCTAGTGTAGCAGTCGCACATAGGAAGCCACTACTTGCAGGGGAACGGGGTGTTTGCGCGCAGTACATCATATCAAATATACGTTACAACGTTGCATACACGGTAACTTGATAGGTGAAAATAAGGTTTGAAAAAACTCTGTATTCTTGCCAATCGAAAAAAGTGTGTCCAGTTCAAGTTATATTGGAGATTACAATTTCTTAAGTTCATGCTACATAAAAAAAAGGTACAATAAAGTTCAGGCATGAAAAGATAGACAGATAAACTACCCAAAACAAAATATAGAGACTGAAAAATAAACGACTAACAGTGCATAGTATCCTAGGAACAGAAAGTAAACGAACTGAGCGATTCATAGTCTTACTATCGTATACTGTTCAAAGTTTTATGCCACTATGCGACCCATTTGCTTCTATTTATAGAAAAGCAAAAATGGGCCGCATTTATAACCATTTTATAAGACCTGATATAGACAGGAAAGAAGCTTCATAAATTTAAGGCTGACTGAATTACTGAGTGCAAATTGTAAAGTAAAATCCGTTTTATTTAGTTTCTATGCACTTAGTTGCCTTTCATGCAGTTTAAATTGTAGGCTTGTATTCATACAGTATTCGTCCCCGCAAATGGCAGACTTCAGTAAGGGAGCAGTGGCCTCGTCTCAACGCCTGGCAAATTTATTATTTGATAATAAGAGGTTTCCAGGGATAGCCGAGTGCTTAAGTGACTGTTTGCCCAAAGCGGGAACCCGGGTTCGAATCCCGGCCTGCTTCGCATTTTCACTTGTCGCCAATGAGTAACATCAATGTCCTATTGCAGCTAAAGTCGTTAATCTCCTTCCTCATTCTTCTTCCTTCGTCCCCTTATAAAGGTGCAAATGCAATAAGGCTGCGAACCACACCATACCAACCTGTATATGGGTGTTTCATTTCTAGGTGCTACTCAAAACTGTTCAAATGTTTATAAACCTATTTGACCAACGGTCATCAGTCCCTAGACCTACAAACTACATAAACTAACTTACACAAAGGACAACACGCACACCTATACCCGAGGGAGTAATCGAAACTCCGACGGGAATTTTCGTCCAGTCCATGGCATGACGCCTTTCACAACACGACCATTCCGCGAGGCATTCATGCTTTTTTCACACTGGCGATACATTGCCAAACCATTGAACATGCTTCTCAAAAATCTTCAAATGCTTGTAAATATAAGGGACTTAACTACGTTGCCGCGGCGAACCTGCGAAATCTAGAGCTGGCTATAGATAAAAGCCATTTCCTCGCTTTTACTTTGGGTGCTGCAGTGTTGGGTCAAGATCTATGTCCGCGCAAATTTGCGATCACACGTCGTGGACGCTGCATCTAACAGCGGCAATAACGGGCCGCCCGCGAAAGTAAAAATTGGTTACATTAGAAGGGCATGGAAATGACAGAATTCACAATCACGGTAACTAGGAAAAATTAGAGGAACAGACTCCACAGACGTACTGCCAAGGAATCAAAACTTGTAATGGGGAAATCTTGGAAGTCTTCCAATCAGAACTGAAACATGATAAGGCATCCACAACAATAACTGCACCTATGAGGAATAAAGTATGAACAATATCTCTATGTCAAATCAGGTTTCGTGGACAAAACGACAAGCTGTGATCTGAAAAAAGAATGTTTGCATTGGGAATCACAGGCGGGAAATACCCCTGACGCATTGGACAGAATTCTTCTGAAAACAAAGTTCACCTCGCAGAAATAGCCATTCGGTCTCTCGTGCGACATTTTTCGGATGTTGTAGATTACGCGGCAGCTCCTATCGGAGGTTCGAGTAATCCCTTGGGCATAGCTAAAATTAACAGGCGACTGTCTTCTCCCTTGCAGATACAGAAAGTGAAAACTTGATACACATAGAAATACAGTGCAAGTAATCTCAAATACAACAAAAATAAGTCGAATGATGTTGTTTATCACTGTATAAAACATTGTGAAACAAAACTGTATTTCTCATTGAAGTAAGTATTTTGATTAACAGTAGTTTTATTATTCTGGTAACTATCATTTATAACACACTAGCTGAAGATCCGACGTTGCCCTGGTAGTGATTTATTGCGTGCTCTTGTTAGTACATTTCCTTTCCCGTCCTATCTTTTTGTTCCTCTCGTTTTGAGGTCCAAGAGTAAATACTTTTTTCATTATCGGAATAAATATGTAGGCTGGTGTCCAAGTCTGTACGTCAAGTTTTTCGCCACAGATCATACTAAATTTTCCGTAAAAATGAGAAAAATTTTATGAAGAAGTTAATAAAATTGTAATATTTGTCGAAGTCCGTACCGTAAATAAAGTACCCTCGGCCGTGCGCCATACGAAAATTTACGTACAAACTGGCCTTCATCTTCGTTTGAAGGTCAAGTGTTCCAAATTTCATCTAACTCGACATAAAACTGTAGATTCTCTCAAAGTCCGAAAATAAACTGCCCTCCACCATGCACTAAATGAAATTTTATTTGTACAGTGACCTTCCTCTTGTAGTGAAGGTCAAATTTGCAAAATTTCAACAATGTAGTGTAGATTTGTATACAATACAAACAAACAAATAACATTCCGGACACTTTGTACATCTACCTTTAGTCCATCTCCTCCTTTTCCTTCTTTCACCTGTTCCCCCCCCCCCCCCCCACCACCACCACCGCCACCGTTTCCTCCTGTCCCTTGCTCTATCCATTTCCTCCTCGCCCTCCTTCTGTTAATCTGCTTTCAGCTCTTTTCACCATCTCCACTCACTCATTCTCTTCATCTCCCCTCTCTCTATCCATCTCCTCCCTTCCCTTTCACTCCATCTCCTGGTGATTAGTCAGATGGTGTCAAAGTCGCAAGGTACCCTTTGCCGTGCTAAATTCACTTTTTCGCAGATTATAAGAATCTCCTTCATGAAAACATACATTTATGTGATGACTTTCATAGTGACCAGTCACACAGTTTGGATGTTTGTTGTAACGTACCCTCCGTCAAGCACCTACGACGGATTACGAAAGGTAGACTACGTATTAATTCGGGGTGTCAGCTATCTTCATTCCACATTTCATTCAATTCCGTCCAGCTGTTTCAGTGTGAAGAGAAACGTATTAACTAATTGTACAGTACCCTAAGCCACGCACCTTATGGTGGTTTACGAAAGACAGCCCACGTATTAATCAGGGTATAAGCTACCTCTGTTCCTAATTGCACTCTTATCTGTCCAGCCATTTCAGCGTGAAGGCGTAAGAAACGAATTAACTAACTGTATAGCATCCTCCGCCATGCACCATACAAAGTTAATTTTAGTATGCATATAAACATCGCGCAAGTGCAAGCAATGAGTTGACAAAGTTTTAATGCAATTAGAGGTACGGTATGGCCGTGCATAAAATACGAACGAAAAGATAAACAAACAAACATTTATATATTAGAATACCTAAATACGTGACATTTCACTGCAGTGGGTGTGATCGGCTCGTAGTTTTACCGAGCCTCTCGCCTAGTACCGCCGTGATATATTAAATAATTGAACTGCTAGCAAGAGCAGTAGCAGCATCGTAAACAAATGAATCAGATTCTTTGTTACGCAATACTATATTTATTTATTTATTGTTACTTAAAACGAAAACACACCCACAACCTATGTTTTATTAATTGTCATTTTAGAGAGAGAGAGAGAGAGAGAGAGAGAGAGAAAGAATCAGGGTGAAGTGTCTGGCTTTCGCGGACGATCTTGCTATTCTAACAAACAATAGGGAAGAAGCGAGACTCGCACTGGAGAAGCTTCATGAAATCTCACAGAAAACTGGGCTACAAATCTCTAATGAAAAGACTCAATACATGGAAAACAAGCCTGCAGATAGTCTCCCCATCACAACTCAGTATGGAAAAGTGGCACAAGTTTCTCACTTCAGATATCTAGGAGAGATGATCCAACCATCAGCACTGAACTCAATAGCCAATCAAGAAAGGGTCTCAAGATTACAAAGAGCATATAAGCTAACTTGGAACCATTATAATAAGAAATATATTTCTGTCAATGCAAAACTAAGGCATTACAACACAGTAGTCCTACCAGAGGCACTCTATGCTGCAGAAACTGCAGTGATTCATGGTCATACGAAGATCAGAGAGATTGAAAAACAGGAAACAAAAATTTTGAGGAAAATATATGGTTCAGTGTTTCGAGAAGGAATTTAGATAAAGCGGCCAACTAGAGAGATTTACAAAGACATGGAAACAATAACGGACACCATCAGAAAGAGAAGGATGAAATTTTATGAACATATCAGCAGGATGAATGAAACCAGGCTCACAAGGCAAATATTTGAGATAGCAAACAAGAGAAAACAAGACGAAGTGGATCACTGAAACAGAAGAGGATATTAAAGAACTGGGAATCACACAACATAAACAATAGAGAACAGTTCAGGAACATTATAAAGAAACATATACTTAAACAAAAACACACGGAGAACAGAACAGGAAAAAAGTGGTCAGAAGAACGCAAGAGAGAACACAGTGAACGCATGAAGATAATTTGGGAAGAACTAAGGAAGAAGAAGAAGAAGTCATAATTAAGTTCAATCGCTCTCTTTAAAGGTAATAATCTCATATATATATATATATATATATATATATATATATATATATATATATATATATATATATATTCCTCTTTAAATAAAACTCGTAAAACTGATATACTGAGTGTATTATATAAAAGGTAAAACCGCGGTATGGGCGCCCAGCTATAAATTAATAGGTAGCAGGGTTTTAAATGGAAATAAATATCTGAACAAGATTCATACCTCTTCCGGTGATGTCTAATCGTGTGGCCGGGTCTGTATCGGTAGTAGGTTACATGGTCATAATCTGCTGCCAATCAGAGTGCATTCATATATTCAGTTCGAGCACACCAGTGTGAATCTCAGTTCCCAGCCCTATCGTCCTATAGTGGTCTCTCGTGAAAACGTTCACCTCTTCAATTTCGTAATGGTTCTTTAGGGACTAGAACTAATATTTACCTCCAACAAGGATATCACTTTCTTACAGTGATCCACATTTAATTGTCAATTCCAGAGACAATTTCTTGTGTCAAGTACGATCGGTGATCTATAATTTTACCTTGTTTGGTATTTTTTAGCTTTCCAGTGTTACGATTATTAAGTGTTGCAGTACCGGCAAAATTTGATCGTATGAAAATAAAGAGAAGCAGCCGTAACCACGCCCTATAAAGTAACAGCGTCGCTTACATTACTGAATTCCCTAGGACGAAAATTGAATACAGATTGCTCAGTTAATCACGTACTACGTGAATTGACCAGGAATGCAAAAAATAGCGTTTAACAATATACTGCACTTGGTTTTTTTTTTCTTCGTGCACAGTGGAAGCGTTTTGCATTTCTAGTTACCTGCTGATCTTTATCGCGTATTTAAAAGATCCAATTTACTCAAAAAATAAATTTCTAAAATTTTCCTTGAGTTGAGGCTTTTCACTGCTTACGTAGTTTCTTCGAGGATTAGTAGATGATTAAACCTGGTTAACAGGCGGTTATGACTCGTTTCTGAGTGCAGTGACACGCAAAACAGCAGGATCGGGAGTTTTTTTCGGACGCTCCTTCTCTTGAGCAAAGTCTTTAGAGGAAAATGGCGATAGGCTACTCCTCTCCCGACCCGCTTAAGCGGTCGCCATTATCGGAAATTCGGGCACTCAGTTCGGGATAATGAAACTATAAATCCCATCGCACGATAACAGCAAAGCGAAACGGTCCTGACGCCTACTCGGTCCGCGCATAAGTTACCCCCGGGCGTTCTGCCAACACTCGCGTAATTTCCATTTAATTTTGATAGAGCTATAGGTTTTAATTTTGTTACTTGATTCGATCTTGCCGTAGGTAATCACATGAAACCCATAAAACGGTATCGCTTTAATTATACAAAAGCGTTGTCGTCCCCGCCATCCTGTTAAACGTAAATGATTTTATCGGTTGCTCGGTAGCGCCGCGTGTCGTTAAAAGAATTAGCTCTCGTCCGAATGGAGCGCTGTTTCCTGCCCGCGACTGCCCGTTACACTACCGCTCAGTAAAACTATAAACCATTTAATTCCCTTGTCGTTTCTTGAGCTGTTACGCGACGTTTTAGAAATTGTGTGTAAAACGCTAACGCAGTCGTAAAACAGTAACGATCTATTCCGACGTTTAAATGCTGGGGAATTCGTTGTCTCTTCTCGTTACTATGCGCCGCGGCCGACGTTCGTAATTGCTCTCCGCCGCGACTGATACAAGCTATCCGCCCACTCTTGCCGTATAACAGCTACCCTGAAATAGACGCTCATGACGCTGGAATGTAGCATTGATCGTGAATGTCCCGTTAGGTATCATTCACTTCAGAAGTGGAGTTCTCGCGTTGTAAGTGAGGAACAGTGGTGGCGCGTCCTACGTGTTTAACACTAGAAGTACCGGATTTTTCTGTACTCCTAGCAGGACCATGTGGGTCATTTTTGACCCACAGTAGGAAACTACCATTTTATTGATATTTGGATAGTGGTTTGGTTTCTACATGTTGACATTCTACATCTACATGGCAGAGGGTTCATAGACCGTGACTGGAGCGCCTCAGTCTCCTCGGCCACCGTGGCCGGCAATAATTTTTTTTTTTTTTTTTTTTTTTTTTTTTTTTTTTTTTTTTTTTTTGAAAAAGTGTTGACATGGCTTAAGAATATTTTTAAATGAAGATATTACGGTTATACATGATAGCAGATCTCCATCCAGACCATATCAGGCAAATGTTGTTGTCGTGGTCTTCTATCGGGAGACTGGTTTGATGCAGCTCTGCACCCTACTCTATCCTGGGCAAGCCTCTTCATCTCATGAAGAGTTTCCTCAGGACAGTCGGGTGGAAAGCAGCATCAAACGATTGTCCTGACTCAATACAACAATATCAACGTAATAGGGTCCAATAACATTTCTGTGGGGACACTCCTGATGATACCCCTGTCTGTGATGAACAGCGTGTTGGTTTCTGTTATCCAAAAAGTTTTTGAGCCACTCACATATCGGAGAACCTATACTACGAGGCATGTTTTTTTGTAAGGTCTGCTTTCTTGTAGATACTAGTAGTTCGCGCGCATACCGCAACGAGTACGTGCGTCGTGTACTGGCATGCCTCGGGAACAACTGTGCTCAGCTTCAGCTCTATAGCTATTCTATACAGTTCTGTTCTGTGCTTTCAAAATGTTTAAGACTATCATCTCACCCGCAGTGTGTGAGGTTCACTCAGTGATATAGTTTTTGTCAACAAGGAACCTGTCTGCTGCATAAATTCATCGACATATTTGCGAAGTGTACGGTGATACTGTTATGACTGAAAGCAAAGCGCGTAAGTAGGTACGAGTTTTCGAAGATGGCCGTCACAATGACCATGATAAGGACGGCTCCGGTCGCCCTTCTTCGATTGCACACGTTTTGGTGGCTTCAGTTGAAGCGAGGATTCGCGAGAACAGGCGCTTCACAATAACAGGTCTCTGAAACGAATTTCCTGACATCGAGATCAGTGCTTTACAAAATTGTTTCTGAACACCTGAAGTTAGGAAACTGTGCTCCGGTTGCGTCCCGAAACTTCTAACAGAGGACCACAAAAACCAAAGATTTGAGTGTGCGATGAAGTTCTTCCTTCGTTATCACGAAGAAGGTGACAGTTTCTTTAGTCAGATCGTAACTGGAGACGAAACATGGGTTTCGCATATTACGCCCGAATCGAACCAACAGAGCATGGAATGGAGACGCACACACTCGTCTGTAAAGGTGAAGCCCAAACAAACTGTCCCAGCGCAAAATCGGTGTTTTGGGATAGGCACGGTGTTTCGTTGGTAGATGTCATGCAACTAGCTTGTTGTTGTTGTTGTTGGATTTTTGAAGGGACTAAACAACTAGCAACCATTATCAATGCATAAGCGTACTGTCAAACCCCGAGAAAGCTACGCAGAGAGATTAAAAACGAAAGACGCGGCATGCTGACACTGCAGGTCAGACCCGCCATTTGTTGGACACTTTTTTGCTTTGGAGTTTTAGACCACTCACCGTACAGTCCTCATCTTGCGCCGAGCGATAACCATCTGTTTCTCCATCTCAAACAACACTTCAATGGGAAGCGTTACAATGATGACGATGACGTGAAAACGGCAGTGAACTCTTGGTTATCGGAGTAGGCGGGAAGTTTTTAAGAAGAGAGTATTTTAAAATTGTTGTAATTGAAAAACCTTCAGCCTTAGTTTTGGATTTATTAGAATAGTTTCGAGAATACGCTATTTCTCTTCTTCAGACCCTGCATCAGACAATAACAAGTCAGCAATAACGTAGATGTATGGTGTGGGTAAAAGTATATAATACAGGCAGAAATTTCATTGTGAATATGAAGGTAACGATCTGAAATAATTTTCATTACAATACGTTGTATGGCTGTATCTACGATAGCATTTCAGATAACTGAACTAAATGCTTATTTCATCTGACCGATTTGCAGAGTGATATAAAATATAAGTAACAAACGCCATTGTTAAGGTTAATGTAGACTGGTTATACGACAACGTCATTTAACTGCAGTATTGTCAGTGTGTAGTTGAGTATTATACCATAACAATATTCCAGTACAAATAGTCACCTCTAATGATCATACAGGTACTAGGACTACTGTTAAGAAGGCGACTGGGAAGCCAAGTGTATTAAAACATATTGTAATGGAATAAACGTTCATTCAAAGAAAAATAAATTGTGAAAATTAAGAGAAAATGAGGGATAGGGGTTGTAGGGGGTGGTAAATAGGGAGAAGGGGTGAGGAGGATGGATTGTGTACGTCCATTAATATAGTTCTGAATATGACTAGTGGAATAAGGGCTCGACAGTAAAATTATTACAGGGATTTTACTATTGTGGGTAAATAATGCATATTGTCAGTTAATAATACTGTAAGTTAATCGTAAAACTCTGTAATGGAATAATATACATGTCTGTCATAAAACACTATAAAATAATAATATTCCTGTTTGTCATGTTTTAAAACAGTAAGGGGGCTGTGGCAATGGGAAGGAAGTGAGCCGGCCGCGGTGGCCGAGGAGACTAAGGCGCTCCAGTCACGGTCTGCACGGCCACTACGGTCGGGCATGGATATTTGTGCCGTCCTAGTTCGTAAGTAGTTCATACGTAGTTTGTAAGTTTAGTGACTGATGACCCCGTAGTTAAGTCCCATAGACTATACAAACATTTGAACATTTGAAGGAAGTGAAAGGGAGAGAATATGTGAAGGAAGGAGGTGGTGGACTTGGGTTGAATATATACGAATATATCGTTAAAACCGTAATTAATAACGCAGGGATAAATCAAAATAACTCTATGGTTCAATTGTGACAAGGTATCATGGAGTCTGTCAACAGGGTGTAAATCTAAAAGTCAGTCAGGATCAGGGCAGTGTTACGGAAATAACAAGGACAGTGGACAACAACAAAAAATATTTGTAAATCTATCGGACTCAGCTAGTGGGTTATTAGTCCGTAGCTTACAAAATACTTAAACTAAGGTAAACTAACCTAAGGACAACACAAACACTAATGCCCGAAGAGAGGGGGGACTCGAACTCCCGACGGTGAACGGTCGCGCGCACCGTAGCACGACGCCCCAATGCACACGGCTAATCCCCTGCGGCCACTGGACAGCAACCAATAATCAAACGGTATCGTTCCTATACATTCGCACAAGAGGAGAGAGACTATATACTCACATCTCTCAACATCAAGTTATGTATGGAACTCATTGTTCTTTGGGGCGATCTAAATCAATTCATACAGGTTTCTAGCCAAGAGCGCGTTTTTATATTTTTTTAATTTTTTATGTATGATCGGTTTCCATCTTCCGATATCCTATATCTTACAATGCTATATCATATACGATTTTACCTATATGTTTTCATTACATATGTCATGGAGTAGTTGTATACAGACATTTATGGTGAAGTTGGATCTACAGTATACGTGTCCACACTTGTTGCACAAGTGTCACTAAGTGAATGGTACATAAAGAACTGATATGCAGAAAGACATCTCATGTCATATCTTATATGGTTTTTACCTATTCCTTTCGTTACATTTGTCATGAAGTAGTTGTACACAAACATTTATGGTGAAGTTGGACCTACAGTATACAATGCCACACTGCTTGCATAAGAGTTCTTTATGTACCATTCACTTAGTAACTCTTGTCCAACCAGTGTGGAAGTGTATTCTGTAGATCCATCTTCACCATAAATGTTTGGATACAATTACTTCATCACAAATGTAATGAAAGGATTTAGGTAAAAACCATATAATATATGCCATTGTAAAAAAATAGGTCAGAAAATGATGCCTCTAACGGCGAAACCAGTCATCCAAAAAAAAAAAAAAAAAAAAAAAAAAACGTAATCTTGGCTGGGAACTTGTACAAATCAACTGAGGTGTTCTAACCCTATTTGAAGTATTTTAAAATTGGTTGAAAGGTATGATAAATGTTTGAACAAATTCGGCAACTATGTCGAAAAATAAAGTATAATATATTGACTTTTTTTTAATAACCTTTCGTTGTGTACTTATGTTCATACCAACCTTACTTGAAAAACACGACTCGTGTAAGGTAATAGTTTCGAACCTTTGTTCATTGCTATCTTGATGCGTGTAAAATCACTGCGCAGATTAAAACTCTTCAATTCGACCGTGAAGGGCTCGGAAAACGACGCACTGACGGTTCTTATTGTGTGAGCAGTCAGCGCACAAAGCGTTCGCAGAAGCGGCGCTGGGGTCACGCGACCGCCGCTATCTCCTGCGCCGGGGTGGCCCGCCCCCGCCACCGCCCCGCCCAGCAAACCGCCTATCAATTCGCCATACATCAAACGCTAATTTCACAGTGGCATGCCATTCCTCGCTCAATACTCAACGGGCTCCTTCCGTGGCGAAATTTACTCCGCCGTCCCTGCCTATACACACAAGAAGTGCCCTCTCTCTGTGTTCGCCGTTCAGTGGCATTCTTACTAATTAAAAAAGTTTCGGCCTCGGAGGATAACCACCGGACGGGAACCAATAGGTGGCCGAGCCCATAACAGGACGCGCCGCAGGAGCATCAGTCGTAAACCGGGGGCAGAGCTGGCGGCAGTTTTACGACTGCCGAACGGCGAGATGAACGGGCGGTCCTGCTTGGTACGCCACCAGTAAAACGCCGATTTCTAATTACTTGCGCAGACGGCCGGTGCAGCGACTTCCGGCGGCCGTCAGACCTCCGACCGCCGCGGTTCCGTGACGACCCCTCGCGGAACTTGTCTGTGACTGCAAGCGCAATAGCACACCAAAGTAGTATATCGGTATTTTATCTTTAAACTGCGCTATACCAAATGCAAAGTGCGCATATCCAATTAATTCGTCCTACTGCTCTAGTCAGGCAAGGCACCGTGGCTGGCTCGCCACACAACGTGAAGCTGGAGCTATGAGACTATGGCTACATCTACATCTAAGTGGGATACTCTGCAAATCACATTTAAGTGCATGGAAGAGGGTTCATGGAACCACCTTTATACTATACATCTACCATTCCATTCTCGATTAGGGTGCGGGAAGAAAGAACACCCGTATCTTTCCGTTCGAGCTCTGTTTTATCGTATTTTATTCTGACGATCGTTTTACCTGTGTAGGTGGCAGACAACAGTATATTCTCGCATTCCGAGGAGAATGTTAGCGATTGGAGTTTCGCAAGTAGCCCACGCCGTAGTGATACGCGCCGTTGTTGTAATGATTCCTATCCCACATCCTGTATCATTTCCGTGACAATACTAAACGTGCTGCCCCTTTTTGGACTATTTCGATGGCTTCCATCAAACCAACTTGACAAGGATCCCACACTGGGAAGTAATACTCCATGTAAGGACCTACAGGCGTGGTGTATGCAGTCTCTTTAGTAATTCTGTTGCATCTTTTAAGTGTTCTGCCTATAAAAGGCATTATCTACGTGTTATTTCCAGTTTAAGTCTCAAGTAATAGTCATTCCCAGGTATTTTGTGGAGTTGACGGCCTTCACATTAGATTCATTTATCTCGTCAACCATGTTTAACGGATTTCTTTTCGTACTTACGTGGACGGCTTCACACTTCTAACTATTTAGAGTCAATTACCAAATCTTTACACCAAACTGATATCTAATTTAGATCGTTTTGCATTGGTTTTCATCTTCAGATGACTTTAGTAGACGATAAATGACGGCGTCATCTGCAAACAATCTAAGCGAGCTGCTCAGATTTTCTCCCAAATCGTTAATGTAGATAATTAATAGCAGAGGACCAATGACACTACCCTGTGGAACCGTCGATTATTACAAAATGTGCCCTCTCTGACAGGAAATCCCCTATCCAAATTTGGGGCGATATACCATAACCACGCAATTTGATTATAAGCCGTTTGTAAGCTACGGTTTCAAAAGCCTTCTGGAAATAAAGAAATACAGAATCAACTTGAGATCCCTTGTCGATAGCACTCATCACTTCGTGTGAGTAAAGAGCTGGTTGTGTTTCGCATGAACGATATTTTCGAAATCCGTGTTGACCTTACCATACATCCTTATGTTTGAGATAAATCATAACATTTGAATACAGGATATGTTCCAAAACACCTGCTGCAAATTGACGTCATTGAAATAGGACTGTAGTTTAGTGGGTTACTTTTACTTTCTTGAATATTGGCGTGACCTGCGCAACTTTCCAGTCTTTTGGTACAGATCCTTCGCTGAGCGAGCAGTTGTATGGCTGTTAAGTAACGAGCTATCGCATCAGCATAATCAAATACAAATCTAAATTCATTCTGGCCATTGTTAGTAATTCTAAATCAGGAATATTGGTTTTTTTCTTCTTTGTTGAATGAGTTTCGAAAATCTGTGTTTAATAACACTGCTTTAGTAGCGTAATATTCGCCGGGATCGCCATTTCTACATAGTGAACGAATTATTTCGTCCGAAAAACTCCTACGTTGAAGTGACTCATATAGCGAACGTGACACAAGAGATTCTTACAAACTGCTTGCCACACCGGTCAGGAACAGAAGAGAAACTCTATTGTACGCTCATAAATGATTGCTTCTAAATGCAATTTCAATTGAATAAAGCAATTATTTGATCCTTTGATAACAGAGAAATAAAATCTGAAGTCTGGAGGCAATGTAATCAGCACTTGTAAAGAGGTATGAGGCAAGTCACCGGGTACGTTGCTAGCAACTCATCATCTGTGTATTCTCACTAGGAGTGCAACAATTCGAAATCCCGAACTCCGTTTGAGGCAAGCCACACCTCTCTCCTGCAGAACACGTCCGGTGTCTCGCCCTCATCATTTTCTACCAACTGTCCATCTTTCCGGCCAGAAAGAAGCTTCTAGAATTGTCTGGAACATTCTAGAAACATTCGACCTTTTGACAGTTGATATCATCCGCCAATCGCATCCTTTCCTGGTAGTTTCGGCGCGGAGAAGCCTACGGTATCGGCAGGTCCGTAATCCGTGACCTTGCTCCTCTCGGTAACAAGACCCATCCCTCGCATACCGTTACATTTACACCGTCCAGACGCTGTCCGTTCCAACTGTGGTAGTTGCGGTCTGACTTATCACCACCAGAAAACAACCACTTGCAAATTCAATAATGTTGAATGTTGTCTCTCGGCATCAACCAGATTTCCCATTGAGCTAGTCAACATATTAACTCTTCCTCTCTTCGTACCTACTTTAAACCCACATAAACCGGAATCAAAGGGAACAGATGAGTACGTTATAAATGAATGTCGTAAACCTAGCGTAAACCTAGCATGTAAGATGGTGAAATATACCGCTGCATTACAACCATCTTTATTTTCCTTTCGTACATTTGTCAGGAATGACTAGTGGTAGATCAGAGCCCCTGCCGACATCAGCAGCGCTTCTGTTAAAGTTTGGTGGATGACCGACGGTGATCCTGTACGGCGGTGCAGCACCCAGCTCACTCGGTTCGGGACGCGACGACGGACGCAATCTACGTAAGTGCGTCTGCAAGGTTGGCTGGCACGCGAGACACCAAATTCTGTGCGCTGTACTGCACTGGCCGTGAACCCGTAGCCCATCTCGACGCACAGTGGATCGAAATCCCAAAAAGTTATTAAAAATATAAGAAATTTCTGAATTTGTACAAAACTTAGTATATAACGGTTAACGAAGTTTCTGATTAAGAATATGATATCAAAAAATGAAAAAAATGGCGGATCCAAGATGGCTGGCTCTATATACACCACTGTCATTTTATTCATATAAAAGCAATTTTTAGGAAGTTATCGAGATTGCTGATGAAGACTTCAAAAATTGAAACAGAAGGTGCATCCTAGATGGCGGTCAAAATTGATAACTCTTTTCATTTATTTATGTTTTCATATTTATATAAAACTCAGTAGTTAGGAGTTGTTGTAATTAATGGTTAAAATATAGACCAGAAAAAGCGTAAAGTTCGAGGAAAGGGCCAAACAGAGGATAGAAGATCGTGTAAAATATTACAAATAATTATTTTATTTCAAATACAATTATTTATTACGTACATTTGAGTAAACTATATTTCCTCGAAAATCCTATTCTGGAATACGCTGGATCAGATAAAACAGAAAAAAGAGAGAAAAAAATCTTCCAGTCATTTTTCTAATTATTTTATTCTTTAAAATGCTTCTCGCGTCGATTATAATTTAAATTGTACAAATGCAACTCATAATTTATAAATTCTGTTGCGATTTTTGAAGATGTTTCCACAATGACTTTTACTGTTTAAACGTGGCTCAAAGCCAGAATAAGAATTAGTAGCAGAATTTTACTTGCGGACACAGTGAAATAAATAAATAAATAAATAAATAAAAAAGAACACTGAGCAATGTCGTGGAATTCGTAACTTACCCATACTTTTAAGCACATTTTCCAGTTTTCTCGTCCATTTTTCTTTAGTACGTTAATTAAAAATTAAGCTTGCATGATTGATGATTTAATAGTGATATAAATGCTTTTTTCATTAGTAGATATCTCGAAATACCTTCCATATTGAATCTACTGGCTTCACTTGCACAAAACATGAATAACTGTCTTCAACAACAAGTCTGTTTTTGTACCCTGCCCAGCTACATGCACGCTAACAATTAACTCCCTCATTTGACGGTCAGTGACATAACCGAACAAGTGAACATCTGGTCGTCAACACAGCCGGAATTCGATGGTTCCAGAATTGCTACAACCAATTTCATAATCCAAAATTCACATCCAGAAGCTTTTTTCGATTTTTTCCCACGTTTTCAAGATTCTGGCTCACTAAGAGACGGCGTCACTCTGCCATAGTGGGTTGGTGCCGAAACCGGGGAACAGACCCAGAGCAAGGAGGCGTTCCCGTTCTGACTCATGTCGTAACCTCTGCCGAATGCCGACTCGGAGGCGGAGACTGCAAGCAACTGTAACACCTTGTCCGCCACTCTAGTTCCGAAATCTGCAGACTTCTCAAATGTTGCTGCCCTGTTGTCCCCTGTTGACCAGACAACACCTTGGCAATAAGATTACGAAGCACAATACTATTGCACTGAGTGATCAGATCAAAAAAGTTCGATTAATTACCTAGTAGGTCATAGTATTCCAACTAAATGGCCCGAGCCCCCACGAAAAACATTAGTTTATCACCCCCCCCCCCCCCCCACATACACACACACACCACGTATATCCTTGGAGCTCCTTGAAATGTGGCCGCGGCGGAGCAGTCGAGCGCATTGAGGCGCTATACTGCGATGCACGAGGACGTTCCCCGTCGCGGGTTCGAATCCTCCTCGGGCATGGATGTTTGTGCCGTCTTTAGTATAAGCTAGTTCATAATTAGTTTATAAGCTTAGGGACTGACGACCCCGCAGTTAAGTCTCATAAGCTTTACAAACATTTGAATTTTTTGAAATGTGGCTGAACTTACTGGCAAATAACTTCTGCAGGCAGGAATACGTGAACGCAACACACTTTTAGACTGACTGGCCTTTATCGCAGATAGCTGTTCAATATAATCAAATCTTACATCACACTGATATGTAAGCCTATCCTTGACTTTAGTGAGTGACCGAGTTAAAAGCCCCATGCTAAGAAAAAATAACGTAAGTCCCGAACCACAAAAACTTCGCGGAAAGAAATACTTCTCAGTCCCACAGGGACTGTCCAAATTTCCAAGCGACTGCTCTGTCGCCCACAAACACACGTCTTAACACTTCCAACACCAAAACCAGACTGCCCCACCACAGAAAATGGCCGCCTTAAAATACTCTCCGCACTGCTACACTTTTTTATTATTATTTTTGTGCTTAATATACATAAGAAAAAATACATGTAACACTTCTATTCACACGGAAAATTTCCGCTGAATTTGAATGTGTTAATAGTTTTTCCGTACATGCTTTAGTTTTAATATAATCAGAAATTGTATTCTCCATGACGAATGTTTCATTATTGAAATTGAATTCAGGTACTAAGCGATTGATATTACTATCACCCATTGCCTTATGTCTACCATACTGCCACTTCTTTTACAATTGCTAATCAAAATTAAGCTATTTAGGCACGAAAAGTGCGCCTCGGTTGCACAGTGGTAGAGTGCCAGACTACAAATCCAAAGGTCGCGGGTTCGATCCCCGCCAAGTCCTAGGATTTTTCTCTGTCACTTTCCACTTCTTTCAACTCTGGCAGTATTGCTCATGTGAAAAATACCGAGTAGCACCGTGGTTCGGAACCCATGTTAAAATGTAGGTCCCCCTATAACAGGCTGGGTAAGTCAGTTCGAAGGTCGGAGGAAGGCAACGGCATACCACCTTCAAACAGGACCATGCCTAATAAAGCACTGTGGCGTTCAAACCAATCTTCGGATTGTTGACTGCTTTACCTTTAGGCACGAAATACCACATTTCTGCCCCTCATTCAAATTTCTTGAATGGCTTAGATCTGTCATTTGACACCTAATTTCTAAAAATCGGTCAAGGTGTTTCCAAAACAGACTTTTATATTTCAAAATTGTTAGTTTATTACAATATTCAGCTTATTATATATTGAAAACTACTAGACTGACAGGGAGTGCTTCAAAATGAGCCTACAAGCTCCTTCATGTGATATCGGGAACAGTTTTTATTATTTTTATGTAGCTCCTAGATTTTTACTCCATAGTTGAACGAGGTCCAGAGACCAGAACCATTAGCGTTCATCCATGTTGACATGTTGTCACTCACAACTGTACTTTATGTATATATAACTACACGAGTTTTATATCTGACAACCAAACGGCATATTTTAATGTGTGACAACCCACCAGTACTATCCAACTGGCTTCAATATGCAGTTATGTAATAATGTTATAATTTAGTGCAGAGATCATAAGATGATGTCTATGTGCATCGAAACCAGTCGTCTGTTATAAATAAAGACGAAATACCGCGATCTTAACATTTTATTAATCACAAAATACATTTATAAGATCGCTCCCTTCCATTAACAAATTGTATGAATTAGACTGATTTACAGTTGCAATAGACGGTACCAAGGTCTTGCGTTTGCCTTGGTGGAGTGACCGAACGTAAAATAATAATAATAATAATAATAATAAAAAGTAAAAATAAAAAATAAATAAGTAAAATAAAATAAAATAAAAACAAATAAATAAGTCGCTTCGCTGCGGAGCGATTTGAAGAAACATTCACTAAAGGGGATGATAATTCGATTGAACAATATGCGCAACTACCAACAGTTGGTGCCTGATTACGGATTTTTTAGTAAACCACTTGAAGAGCTGCACTCGCCCACGTTTTGTGAACTCAGCTCGATGTTTCGGACTATTGGACGTGACGGACTGGGCAAATGTCGTATTATAGAGACTATTCTGTACAAATTGTACATGTTATGGGACCGTCTTATGCGACTGTAAATTAGTCTAATTTAGACCAGACGCGTTTCGCTTTATTCTATAGCATCTTCAGTGGTCAGCTGTACAAGAAATGGTTTGTATTACATTATTATTATTATTATTATTATTATTATTATTATTATTATTTATTTATTTTTACTAAATTCGATAGGTGACAGTTCTCATGCAATTGGATTGTTTTAATTCTGAATAAAATGAACTATTAATATTACTCACGAATTTTTATGTTTCCCTCTTCATGCTATGATTTGTAGCACATTGCCACTTGCTGTCACTGCTTATATTTACACTATTTACACTTTTTACAGTTAAACTTCTAACAAAAGTTTTTGAAAAATAGCCATTTCTGTGGCCTGGCAGGCTATGTACGTCGTTTGTTTTGTTTTCGTTTATTGTCTGTGTGTGTGTTATTTGCTTTCGAGTTCTTTGGTTCGTGCTGTGAGATGTGTTCTTGTTTCGTTTCTTACAAAACAGGCGTCTGCTAGCATATCTGTGTGTGATGTTCTGATTGTATTGTGTGTGTGTTTATAAATATGATTTTCTGTGTGTGTGTGTGTGTGTGTGTGTGTGTGTGTGTGAGAGAGAGAGAGAGAGAGAGAGAGAGAGAGAGAGAGAGAGAGAGAGAGAGAGAGAGAGAGATCTGTTGTTGTTGTTTTATGTGGTGGTTTTGAGGGTGCGGGAAGTTTGTCTTTGTCTACTATGTGCTTTATTAGTTTAAATAATGTTTGGTTGCTGATGTTCACTTCGTCGTTTAATATGTGTTTCATTTCTATTAATGCGTTTTGAATTTGGAAATTCTCTTGGAGGATCAGAAGGTGTTTCTTATTGCTAAATCTGATTATTTTCATGTCAGTTTCTATGATGGTGGGATAGTGGTTTTCCTGTATAAGGTGTTCTGCAATTGTTGAATGGCTCAAATGTTCAAATGTTCGTAGAGCTTATGGGACGTAACTACGGGGTCATCAGTACCTAAACTTACAAACATGAACTGCCGGCCGCGGTGGCCGAGGGGACTGAGGAGCTCCAGTCACGGTCTGCACGGCCACTACGGTCGGGGGATCGAATCCCCCCTCGGGCATGGATATTTGTGCCGTCCTTAGGATAAGCTAGTTCAGAAGTAGCTTGTAAGTTTAGGGACTGATGACCCCGTAGTTAAGTCCCATAAGCTGTACAAACATTTGAACATTTTTTGAACTTATGAACTAGCTACAACTAAGTACGGCACAAATATCCGTGCCCGAGGAGGGATTCGAACCCCCGACCGTTGTGGCCGTGAGACCGTGACTGAAGCGCCGCAGTCCCCTCGGACACCGCGGCCGGCGTTGAATGGCTGTTGCCACATTTCCATGATCGTTTGTGTTTTTTTATATCGTGTTTCAAATGTCCTGCTGGTCTGTCGTAAGTACAGAGCATCACAACAGTTACATTTGAGCTGGTCGATACCAGATATTTGGTAGATTTCGTCAGTGCTTTCTGATTTTATTAGACATTTCTGCAACTGCGGAAAAGGAGGTCAAAAGCACAAAGAAGAATTATGTACATTACTGTAGTTTATGACGAAATCTACTGTTGCACTTTTGTCTAGTTTGGTTACTTAACCCTTTCACACCGGCGCCGTGATTGTTGCGCCGTGCGCTGTGGACGAGCGCCAGTCGCGCCCGGCCGTGCCCGCTGTGCGGCGCATTTTCCGCACTTCCCAATGCGCTACTCTCTCAGTGTTATCGCAATTATTGGACTTTATACTATCTATTTATTAGGGAAAATTCATTTGTAACAGAAACAGTTTTCTTCCTTCTTTCAGATAATTCGCGTAATTTTTTCGTAAATTCTAAAAGATCCAAGTTTTGGATTCGGTTCTGATGGGGTGTGGACTTTATTATTATAAACGCACATTTCGCTTGTTAAATAATATTTATTTACAATTGCTTTACGTTACATATCAGTAGAATTACATTACGAGAATCATTTCACCGTGTTACATTTCAAAAATTCTTTTGTGTGTGGTAAATCTTGAAGCAGGGAAAGGCACAAAGTGTCGTATTGCATTCCTTACAACACGTTTTGGTCTGCTTCCGCTTCTCCTGCGCTCTACAGACAACGCAAGTTCTGTAGCTGCTCCAGTCATCAGGTAGGTGAGGCCCTGCTGTCAGTCTCGACGGATATTCTGATCTTTTTCCTCCGCTCGATCTTCTTTTTAACACTTTATATTTTTCCAGAATTTCCTGTATGACTCCCATTTGAAAGTTGGCATAGCTAATGTTTCTTACAAATTTCTTATACAGGCAGTATGCGTTGAAAAGCGACATGTACACGATGTGAATGAACATCTTGCGATACCATTTAGTGGATTTTCTTATGCTTTCCACCGTCTTTATTACCATGTCACTTTTTACGACAGAGCCCATTGATTGATTGTAGTCTAATACTACTGAAGGTTTCAATTGCTTCCACTTGTCTGAGGATTCATCTTCGATATTTGCACCATTTCTGCAGAGTGGACTGTTGAAAGCATATATACATCTTTTTTGTCACGTCATTTCAGTGCCAACGGATATTCCGATGCAGAACGGAAAGTAAGTTCTCCCTTCTTTAGTTTCTCAGGCATGTTAGGCATATCTTTTCTTGTGTGCCTGATTGTACCACAAGCATTTGTTGCCCGGTCATACAACCAACAAAACAGGGCAGGCCTTGTGTACCAATTGTCAGTGTGCAGTGTGTGTCCCTTCTGCAAATATGGCTCTACCAATGTCGCTACAACATTTCCTGAGATACTGAGATCAAAGTTCTCAATATCTGTATGTGAGCCACAGTAGACAATAAAATCTAAAATATAATTTGTCTGAACGTCGCAAATAATTGATATCTTTGTTCCACAACGGCTACGTTTAGCAGGTATATACTGTTGATTTTTAGACTGCCTTTGAATAAGCAGTACAACTCAAGCAGTACAACTCGAGCCAAAACCAACGCTTTGAAACTGAATGCAACTGCCGTTTAACTACAGACTATCAACAAAGCCGCTAGATGGTGCGTAAAGGCTAGTTTACACGACGACATTAGGTTTCATGAAACTGCGCTACTGGCCAATGCGCATGCGCGGCAGGCGTTCGCGAAACTGGTTGGCGAAACTAGACAGTTTCGGCACCTTCCAACTTTGGCGAAACTGATTGCGCGTGTTTTTAGGTTAGGTGATAACTAATACAGAACAAAATACAACATAAATGGGGGAACGGAAGAAATAATTCGGTTTTTGAACATATATGCGTTGCGTAGGTATTCGTGCAATTTTAACGGCTTTTTTTGTGCTCTTCTAGCAATTATTCGTGAAAATAAATATTGATGGGTAGACGATTAGTGAATTGCAGACTAAAATACAACCAATTCGAAATACCTATACAATCTAAATATGGCAATTGTGGATTTCGGAACATGGTACAAGTACTGCAGAGACGAATATCTACTTGACAAGAAACGTAATGGAATTTGTAATTTCAGTTCTGGTAACAATGCTTCACGCATAACGGTAACTTGTTTCTTTATTGAATTACTAGCTCTGTTTGAAAGGAACGTGAAGTGCTCTGGTGACATTAAGTTGATTAAATTAACTTCTATGGTCTTCAATCACAATTTCTTTCAGCAAGGTCGCTGAGAAACAGAGCTGACGTCTTGTTTTAATCCATTCACGAACCCAAACACGTTTAGTATTCTTTTTATGTTTAGTCTTATGCAGCGACTTCACACAGACAAGCAATAGATTCGCCACAAGTCTTACAGCTACCAAAACTTTCATTTTACGGCGAGTACGGCAGTCACAAAACAACGAAACTGAAGTGTATAGTATTGGCGCCGTGTCTACAGACATACACGAAACTAGTTGCGCGCAATTCATTTCTTACGAGTTTCGCTCCCTAGTGTCGTCGTGTAGACTAGCCTTTAGTCAAACTTGCACACAAGTCGAGCGTAGTGAAGCGGAGAAATATGACGCGAGACGGAACTGCTACAGCTGGGCGGCAAAGGCAGCACTCGGCAGCTGCAGCAGTCCACCGGCTGTGGAGCACATTCGCTTCCCGACTTCTGCAGAAGTTCATCGTAGCGAAAGGGTTAACGTATCTGTTTCCTGTTTTTATTCATTTCCTTTAACTCAGGTGACACACGTCGCCTAATTATCTTGTAATGGCGCTAAAGACCTGGCTGCCGTCCGTCTCTAATGACCACGCTGTGGACGGAACGTTAAACTCCAAGCTTCCTTCCTTCTGGCTGCCGTGCGCCCACAACACCCTATCCTACCCTACCCTTCTGTTGCAGAAGGTATGCACATCGACACCGCACTCACAGCCACTCGCCAGATGCCTTTCAGCTTCCGCGTTCCCGCGCGGTTGCGGAACACTGCAGCGACGCCGCTCCTGACGAGGCCGCCTGCGCAGACAAAAGCGCGCAGGCGGCTCGCGCAGTCCACGGTGTTTGCGCAGGCAGTGCAGTGCATCACATGAGCGTGCCACCGCATCGCTCACACTCCGCCTCTGACAGCGCGCTGGCCGGCTATTGCGGCGGTCTGCCAGCTGACACGCCGGAATGCCCGCCCCGCCTCTCCGGTGGACACGACCGCTTTCCCACGCCCACACGCACGTGTGTGCGTCCACACACGCACCCACACACGCACACATTTGTTTCGTAATGACACTGTCCATTATTCAAGCCGCACACAAAACGTATTCAACGTGCCGCATTTTATTTCTTCCTCCTCTATATATTTTTTTTTGTTCCCGCAGTGCCTCGGCCATAGTCCCGCGAGGTCTATAGTTACACAAAGTGCAGAATTTCATTTAACATGTATGAAGTACGTGCGCAAAATGAGCGAGCGATGTAATTACGCCGGCGCGTTGGTTGTCATGCCGCGCCTCGACCACAGCTCCCCCCCCCTCCCCCCCTACCACTCCCTCCCCCCCCCCAACATCCCAGCGCGTGCCGTCGCCACAGCCGACCCGACAATTTTATTTCGATGATTTATCGGCGCCGCCGCACAACTTTGTGCCGAAGAGTCGGCCCAGGAAATTAGCATTCCGCGTATCGGAACTGCCGGACCGGGCCTCGCCAACTCCGGGTGGCGAAGTGTAATTCACTTCTTGGCGCCCCTTTGTGATGCAGATTTCAATCCGAGGCCCGCGTACGCGGGTAATCTCCGCCTGACAGCGCATGCGCGGCGTCGCTGTCCGCGCGCGGCGGGTGGTCGTTTCTCATCTGTCCGCGTATGGCCTTTCGAGACGCACCTCGCCGTCTTCTTTCATATCCCGAATAATTTGACTCTCTTTTTAATTAATGCGAAGACTGGCACGATTAAGAATCCACCGACAAAGGAAAAGGAAGAAAAGAACACAAAAATGCAAACCAGATGGAGAAATGAAATGAAAATTCAATGTTTGAGATGGTAAGTAATGCTTGATTACAAAAGCGGTTCAAATTTATAATTTCCACACACGATCCCTGGCATGGTTGCCAATATTAGCGCAAACCCTGTGACCTTGTCACTGTATGGGCGTGATTTATATATCGAGTCATATCACTTCTTATTCTGATACACGCACAGTTACAGTGTGACAAGCTGAAGCTTTTTTTTTTTTTTTATGCAGAAGATACAAGTACTGCAATAAATAACATGTCGGGCATAATTTTAGAAGGGTCTCCTATTTATATTTTAACGAACATTAATAAATTGTTTAAAGCCCACACATTGACACTAAACTTTGAAAAGACTCACTACATGCGTTTCAGAACATGTAAGAAATTCCCGTACAGCACGTGTATGAAGTATGAAGAAGAGTATGACAGCAGCTGCGCTGCCTCGCTGCCCGCGCACAGTGGGTGGACGTTTCTGATCTCTTTCGAGACGCACATCGCCATCTTCTTTCATGAATCACAACAATTTAGTCTCCTTTTAACTGATAACAAAGACTGGCACTATTAAGAATTGACTGACAAAGGAAAAGGAAGAACGAAAAAAACGCGACCAGAGGGAGAGAGGAAATGAAAATTCAATCATGCAGTGAAGTCTTTCACGACCGGCTGAAATAATCGCTGTTGAATCTTCCGGGTTATGTGGTCGTGGTCGAAAAGGCTTATCTCTGCTGCGCACGTGAACACTTTACCACGCCCCCCTTTTGGACAGTATTTATACCGCTCCTCGACGTCCGACTCGTCAGTCGGCAAGACTCACCACTACCAGTAGCACCTCTGAGGATGTTCAGCGCAGTTCTGGACGAAACGTCAGGAGCAGATATGTTCCTTCGACCACGACCACATAATCCGGAAGATTCAACAGCGATGAAAATTCAATGTTTCAGATAATAAGTAAAGTTTGATTATAAAAGCGGCTCAAATTTACAATTGTCCCACGTGAACCTGGCATGGTCGCCAATATTAGCGCTACCGAGGTGACCTTGTCACTGTATGGGTGTGCTTTATGTATCGATTCATATCACTCCTCAGAAACTTACTCTGATACACACACAGTTACAATTTCACAAGCTTAGTTTTATTAGCAGATGATGCAAGTATTGCAATAAATAGCATGTCGAGGACAGTTTTAGAAATGCCTGCTCTTGATATTTTCACGAACATTAAAAATGGTTTAAAGGCAACTCTGTGACATTAAACTTTGAATATACATAATTCCATGGTGGCACTTGTGCTCAACGACTGTTTAGTAGAGAATTTTTCAGCACTTAGACGTAAATATTAATTTATTTACAAATATAGATTCCACAATTGGGTGCTCATTATCAATGCTTAAAATAAAACGATTAAAACACGTCTTATAACTGAGGATGTGGGATGCAAGCGCTCCTCTGAAATGAAGGTATTGCTGCAGGATGGGAATTAGTGATGGGCGTGTCAAGCCGGTCCTAGGACATTAATGGTTGTTTCGCTCCATAGTACCCCCGCCAAAATAGCTTGCAATAGAAAGGATTTGTTTCACAATACCAAAGACGAATAAGTGCCCATTGCTGGAGGATAATTCCGGACATGCGCTCATAACTAAAATTTTATCTACTAAATCTACTCTTTAATATCTATATGTGTGTAACATGAATTATTAAGGGCCATGTACATTACATTAGTACATTATACACCACATGTATAAAGAGGTTAGACGAGGTTGACAGATTAACTTCCTGGGATTACAACTTGATAATAAATTCAGTTGGGAGGAGCACACCACAGGACTGCAGAAACGACTTAACAAATCTGTATTTTCAGTTCGCGTGTTATCACGTGTAGGCTACATAAAAATAAAAAACTTGCAAGCTTTGCTTACATTCATTCCATAATGACATGGTATAATATTTTGGGTTAACTCGTCAAAGCCATGGTATAGTGGCAGAGCCCTCTAAGGCGCCTAGCTGCGGAGCGTGCGGTTGTTCGCCGTCTGAGGTTCGAGTCCTCCCATGGCACAAGGGCGCACGCTTCTAAGATGAGTAGCAAAGACCGAATTCTGCTTGGAACTCAACGTTTTCAAGTATGTCTCATAATTATTGTAAAGGGACTACTGAATGGAAATCTCGAATCCTAAGTTTAGGTTATATAGGTTGGCAGCAACTTATACAGCTATCTTTGTTTCGGCCGATAGGCAGTGGTTTTGGCAGTAGTAGCAGTCTGAAGTCGGTCGGGAAAGGATCGCGTCTGGTAGCCATGGTATAGTGGCAGAGCCCTCTAAGGCGCCTAGCTGCGGAGCGTGCGGTTGTTCGCCGTCTGAGGTTCGAGTCCTCCCATGGGCACAAGGGCGCACGCTTCTAAGATGAGTAGCAAAGACCGAATTCTGCTTGGAACTCAACGTTTTCAAGTATGTCTCATAATTATTGTAAAGGGACTACTGAATGGAAATCTCGAATCCTAAGTTTAGGTTATATAGGTTGGCAGCAACTTATACAGCTATCTTTGTTTCGGCCGATAGGCAGTGGTTTTGGCAGTAGCAGCAGTCTGAAGTCGGTCGGGAAAGGATCGCGTCTGGTAGCCATGCGAGAGGATCGGGTCGTAGATGGAGAAATTGAAGGCGGCACCTGATGAGGTTTGGAATATATCAGTGCAAGATAAGTGTTAATATATTTATTTACTACTTTAATGAATTTTCGGTTTTTTTTTTTTCTTTTATTATGAATATAGATTTACACTCAGTGAGACTCCATTTAATTAATTTATACAATGATTTTTGAGCGCGATTAATGTAAAGAAAAGCGGATTGAAAGTATAATAAACTAATCATTCATATATCGACGTTGCCAATTCTAATACCACTACCTGGGTAGGGTTTCCTTAAGTTTCGGAACATCCCCATTGCACACTTCGCAATAATACGCACATTCTTCGTTTCTGTGGTTTGTGATAGTTCAGGTGAATTTATTACTTATTATACTTAATATTTTACATAAGGTGAATTTAATTAGTTTTATTGATTATTACTTTTAATGTCTTTTGAAAACTAAAGGTGGGATCAAGTTTAGTATTACATGGATTTATAGCTTAGTGATAGTTGAGTGCATTGTAGAAATTCAGTCTCATGAACAAATTGAAGTGAAGAATGTGAAGTACTGCGAAGCGAGGTGTCACTTTCCAGAATTTAATATTTGCCTTTATATAACTTTTGTTACTAAAACAGTCAGATAGCGTTAAATTAAATAACTCGTTACCAGTATATAAAGTAACTGTTCAAATGTCTGTAAATCTATCGGACCAAACTGCGTGGTCATCAGTCCGTAGCTTACAAACTACTTAATCCTAGGTAAACTAACCTAAGGACAACACACCCATGCCCCATACATTTTAACTTTTTGAACTCTTCAAATCAAGCAAAATTTTCATAGTTCAAAACCATGTAATACCTATTATTTATGGATTACATTCACGAACATCCTGTAGGCGACTTTTAAAAAAACTGGGCATACTAATTACTTCCTCCCGGGATGATTATTCCTTTATGAAATTTGTCAAATAATATATCCTTTTTTTCTAAACAAACAGCTCAATTCATATATATATATATAGTATATATATATATATATATATATAATACCCAGAACATAAACGATTACACAAAGATCTAAAAGCACTTACCTTGTTCAAAAAGGGATCCATAACTGAAGAACAAATTTTTTCAATAATTTATCTGTAACCATAAGAAATTTAGCTACAAATAATGATCAGTTTAAGACGACCCTGAAAGAGTTACTAGTGTGCCGGCCGCGGTGGCCGAGGAGACTGAGGCGCTCCAGTCACGGTCTGCACGGCCACTACGGCAGGGGGTTCGAATCCCCCCTCGGGAATGGATATTTGTGCCGTCCTAGTACGTAAGTAGTTCATAAGTAGTTTGTAAGTTTAGGGACTGATAGCCACGTAGTTGAGTCCCATAGACTATACAAACATTTGAACATTTGAAGTTACTAGTGGCGAACTCGATCTACTACATTGACGAAGTTTTGAATTCATCCAAATGATGTATGTGTTCATACTATTACTATATGAGTTTGTAAAAAAAAAATTAAAAAATATATATTTTGACATGTTTCACATCCACGAAGATTTCATCAATGTGGATCTCTGACACAAACAACTAATTTAAATGAAACGGGCCTCATGATTCATTACACTCTGTAACGCATCCTGACTAATGTACTAATGTACTTTATTCTCATTATGTAGGAATATGTTAATCACACTTTGTATCTCCCTGGAAACGTCTGGACGTATGTTATTATGGAGCAGAATCACTACCTCCGCTAGTAGCCGAGACCCCTCTTTATGGACTTGCGTAGGCTGGGAGTGTGTGACATTAGACGTCACTGTTAATGGTTTTCCATGCTCGAGTAATTTGATGAGTATCGGTCCGGGACGTAGAAAACGGTAAACACCACTTTGCCTGCTGAGGGCACAGACTTGATTTTCTTAGCAGGGGAGAGGGGGATGTGACGACTCATGCTTGGCGTCCCTAGATGTAGCTATGCGTTATCCGGAAACGGCATATTCAAATTTCAGCCGTTTTGGTTCTTAAGACATTCCGCACCTTTTCATTTTTTCACCCCTCGTATTTCCGCGTTCTGCCACCGGTAATTGTAAAGTGAACGGGTAATACCCACTTAAGTGTACAACGAGAGACATAAATTTACAGCTTCATTATTAGCAGAACTACTATACGTTCATCTACATCTACTCTACTTAGATACTCTGCAAATCACATTTAAGTGCCTGGCAGATGGTTCATTAGACACTTTCATAAATTTTCTATACCGTTCCATTCTCTAATAGCGCGGGGGAAGAAGGAACACCTAAATCGTTCCGTTTTCGAACTGATTTCTCTTATTTTATTGGGATGGTCATGTCTCCCTAAGTAGGTGGGTGCTAGCAAAATATTTTCACATTCAGAAGTAAAAGTCGGTGATTGAAACTTCGCAAACAGATCACGCTGCAAAGAATAAGGTCTTTCCTTTAATGATTTACACCCCAATTCGTGCAACATTTCCGTGACACTTTCTCCCCGGTAACGTGAAAAAACAAAACAAGCTGCCTTTCTCTGAACCTTCTCAATATCTTCTGTCAGTCCCTCCTGGTGAGGGTCCTACATTGGTCAACAGTACTCCAGGGGAGGACGGACAAGTGTGATCTTGGTAGAACTGGTGCATCTTCGAAGCGTTATGCCAATGAAACGTAATCTTTGGTTCGCCTTCCCCCCAATATTTTCTATGTGTTCTCTCCAGTCTAAGTTGTCTACTTCTAGGTATTTGGTAGAATTTACTTAAGGTTTGACTGATTTATCGTATAATTGAAGTTCAGCGGATTTCTTTTAGTGGTCATGTGCATTACTTCACACTTTTCATTATTTAGTGTCAACTGCCAATTTTAGCACCATGTAGAATTTTGTCTAAATTGCTTTTGATCCACTGTTGACTTCACTAACCGATAAACGACCGCATCATCCGCGAACAGTCTAAGGGAGCTATTTAGATTGTCTCCTAAATCGTTTATAAACACAAGGAAGAGTAGGGGACCTATAACGCTTCCCTGGGGAACGCAAGATATCACTTCTGTTTTACTCGATATTTTCTATGTGTTCTCTCCAGTCTAAGTTGTCTACTTCTAGGTATTTTGTAGAATCTACGACCTTAAGGTTTGACTGATTTATCGTGTAATTGAAGTTCAGCGGATTTCTTTTAGTGGTCATGTGCATTACTTCACACTTTCTATTATTTAGTGTCAACTGCCAATTTTAGCACCATGTACAATTTTGTCTAAATTGCTTTTGATGCACTGTTGACTTCACAAACCGATAAACGACAGCATCATCCGCGAACAGTCTAAGGGAGCTATTTAGATTGTCTCCTAAATCGTTTATAAACACAAGGAAGAGTAGGGGACCTATAACGCTACCCTGGGGAACGCAAGATATCACTTCTGTTTTACTCGATATTTTCTGTGTGTTCTCTCCAGTCTAAGTTGTCTACTTCTAGGTATTTTGTAGAATCTACGACCTTAAGGTTTGACTGATTTATCGTGTAATTGAAGTTCAGCGGATTTCTTTTAGTGGTCATGTGCATTACTTCACACTTTCTATTATTTAGTGTCAACTGCCAATTTTAGCACCATGTACAATTTTGTCTAAATTGCTTTTGATCCACTGTTGACTTCACTAACCGATAAACGACAGCATCATCCGCGAACAGTCCAAGGGAGCTATTCAGATTGTCTCCTAAATCGTTTATAAACACAAGGAAGAGTATGGGACCTATAACGCTTCCCTGGGGAACGCAAGATACCACTTCTGTTTTACTCGATTATGGTATCAGATTTTTTTATAAGCGCGCTTATCATTTTAATAGCAATTTACAGTGCCAGGACAGTCTGCTGGTAAGTCGGAGAAAACAAACCCTTTAATAATCGACAGTAAACCTTCTGGAAAACGGGAGCTACAACAGGCGGAGGTCCGGTTCCATCGGACGCTGCTGGTCGGGTGAGGCCGCGGCCACAGAGTAGTGCCGCGGCGCAGCTGTGGGTGGCAGCCGTGGTGGGTTGGGAGACAGATAATCCCCGAGCCGAGCCCGAGGCCCCTGTTGGCAAATCTGTCGTCCCGGCCCAACTGCGGCCGCGCCTGTGGACTTTGGGAACTCCGGGCGCACAGCTCATTGTCAGCCGCCGCCGCCGCCGCCGCCTCCAGAGGCGGTCGGGATTATCAAATTGGGAGCGCGCCGGACTAGCTGGTCCTGGTCCGTGTTGCGCTGTTTGCGCTGCTTAAACGCTCCACGAGTAGCATCGGCGAGGGACGCTGTTGGTAATGCACAAACGCACGCGCCGCGCCGTGCCGCGCCGGTTTACTGACACACTGGCCGCGTCTTGGGCAACCTCATCTGCGCGATGGGCCCGGCCCGCGGGAGGCGTCACCATCGAGTGAGAATCAGTGGCTGTCAGTAACTACGCTTCATCAGCTTCATACAACTTTGAGTACCAACACGAAACACACATTGTATAGGGTCGTCAAAAGTCGCAGTACAACCTAGTAAATGCTGGTGTTTGAAAGAGTACCGCCCTGGGCAACTTTTAGTGTCCATTAGAAGGGTGATCTGGAAAGGACAATCCCAAACTCGAACTGGCCAACGTCCGCTCGCAGGATGGTCCGACCCAAATCGTTCCTGTCCCTAACTGAACTCATCAGTCCTGTTAATGACACCAGCTCGCTCGTTTAGTACTTCAGTTTAGTCATGGAAGCGAATAATACGGCAGAAAGTCACGATTTGCATCCTGTTATTAGTGATCGTGGTAACACACATTTGATCGGTGACGGTTATAAATTCAAACTTTACAGAAGAGTTGTAGCAACGGAGGAACGTGGATGGCGATGCTGCGCTAAACGTTCGCGGTGTGCAGTTAAGTTATTTACAGTAGGCAGCGAACACATATTTTCGCGTTTGGAAGGCACTCCTGACCACGCACCTGTTGCAGAAGATTTGTTAAACAGAGGAATGATATCTAATTCTCTAAAAACAAAAGGTGATGCTTTGGTTGAAAGACCGTCAAAGCTTATACACAATTCTGTTGATGTTGAAAACATTAACAAGGAAAGACGTGAGGTTTATTCGTAAGAATATTATTCGCACTCTGATGAAGAAGATATAGACTTTTTCCTCGAAAAATTTGGGCAGCAGATTGCGCTTCCTTGTGGAGGGCGACTAACGTTTGCGAAAGCTTTCATTCTCGATTCAATGTTTCATGTGAATCTCCTCATCCAAACGTCTTTTAGTTAGTGAAAAGTCTAAAGCATGAACAAACTGATACTTATATAAGAATCAACTCCTGCAACAGAAATTTGCATTACTTAGGAATGGTGAAATTTGCAAATTAGACTTCGTAAAGTGCGTTTCATACCACGCAACCGTGAGCAGAATATGAGCCAAACCAAATGCATTTGTTTTCTGCAAATATTTTTGTATGTGAAATTTGTAATGAAATCTTTGTATACAATTTGTATCTTTTTTATATCTTGTTCCTTGGCACAGTATTGACGTCACTGCTTAAGAACTCTACAAATAAGGGCAGAGGTTGCGCACTTGGTAAGTTTAGATTTGGAATCATTTTGTGAGATTGTGCAGTCGGTCTGCCAGCAGCAGGTAGTTGTTGCCGAGTTCCTGGAAGGCTAACCGGAGCAGGTAAATGTTGCCAAGTTCGTGCGTGTTACTCAGGGGGCACTATGGGGACAGTTGCCCAGTTCGAGTCTTCCGTTTATCACCAACAGGTTGAAGTTGCCCAGTTCGGACGAGCCCCTGTCCCATACCTCTTGGAGGTTGCAAGCGGTGGACGACACACTTCCAACAAACCGAAACAAAACTTTCACACATTCAGCAAAAAAAAAAGTCACTCACTTCGTGATGTAACAGGATTTCTACATATAAATAATACTCTCCTGGAAAATTGAAAAAGAACACCATGAATTCGTCCACCCAGTAGAGGGAAATTTTGTAGACACATTGTTGAGGTTGTATACAACACAGTATCACACAGGCAGAGCCGTACACACGTGAGTACTGTCACCAGAGCGTCCGCAGTGATGGCTTTAGTACCGTATATACCTTCCTTTTGCAGCAATGCAAGTTGTAATTATTTCATGGAAACGATCTGCCGAATGGTCTGCCATGAAAATTCCACCTGGTGCCTCAGTTGGGAGAGATTTCATGTCGCTCGTGCCGACTGCCCAACATCGTGTTTCATACAGTACCAAACATGCTCAATGGGGAAGAGATCAGGGGATCGTGCTGGCCAGGGTAGTTGACGTACACCTTGAAGAGCACCTTGGATTGTATGGGATACATGTGGATCTACATTGTTCTGTTGGAAAAGCATATCACCTTGTTGGTGCATGTGGTAGCAAGACGGGTTAAATGATGGTTTCAGTGTACCGTGCGCTGTACAGTGTTCTCTAGACGATCACTAGAGCAGAATGGCGAGTGCAGAATATCGCTCCTCTCACAATGATGATAAAGTATGCCGATATAGTCTTCACCGCTCACGTCCCAACATTGTTCAGCCCGCCTCCAATGGTGTGATTGTACGCGCTTCAGTGATAGTCGTCGCTGCTTCGGTACCAATGATGGTCGCACACATGTGCCGTCTCGTGCAGGGGAGTGCGAAAATCTGGCGTGTACGCGACATATGCAAACGGAGCTGACACCTGGCATCATGGTGTGGGAAACCTGAACAATAGACAGTAAACTGGAACCATCATTCAACCCGTCTTGCCACCGTTCATGCACCAACAAGGCAATGTACTTTTCCAACACGAAAGTGCACGTCGAAACATATCCCATACATCCCAACGTGCTCTTATAGGTGTACGTCACCCACCCTGCCCTTCGTTATCCCCAGATCTGTACCCCATTGAGCATGCCTAGGACCAGGTGAAACGTCATCTTGGCGTGGTCTACACGACCGGCACGAGATCTGGTCCAACTGAGGCATCAGATGGAAATTGCATGGCAGGCCATACCTTAAGACTTCATACGGCACCTCTACGATCGTCTTCATGAGAAAGTAGCACCCTGAACTGCTGCAAAAGGAGGGTATACACGATACTAGCGTCGACATTGTGCACGCTGTGGTGACTGTACTGACGAGCGTATGGTTCTGGCTGTATGATCGCGTGTTGTATATATCCTCAAAAATGTGTCAATAAAATTTCGCTTCTGCTGGGTTTGAGGGAGGGTCTTTTTTTCCAGGACTGTAGTGAAGCTTTAAAAAGGAACAACTGAAATGAAATTACAAGTTTTTTATTTCCTTTTCTAAGGTGAACATCCCATTTTAACTTCGCTCAAGAAGCCATCAACAGATACTACCAGAATATATCAAAATTCCAACAGAAATTCAAAACATAACTATCAATTTCAAAGCGCTAGCCAACTCTGACGTACAACTGACAACCTGTCAGAGCCGAGCTCTCGCCTGTCGACAAAAGATCACAACTCACAGATGGAAAACATCTACCTCAGCAAGGAGGTTAATGTGCATTCTACGCACATAATTTATCTTTGGCATGTCTCTGGCAAAGCTTCTTCGTAAACAAAATCATAATAACAAAATACATGAATATACAAATGTCCAAATTATTACGGATTTACAGAATGAAAGATGTACAATGCAGTTATACGGAAGTGGTACTATTACAAGATATTAGAACAAAGTTACCGATAACCTGCAAATATGTATACATAATTACGAAAATGTGTTACATCTTATTACGAGTGAAAACGATAATAACGTTAACCAAAAGTGTTTCATGTGTTCTGTTCATATGATGCAATAATCACGTAAGTAAATATTACAGAATGAATAAGCATTATAGTTATTCTACTCTAATTATACATGTGTGTTATGTAAGTGTACTGCAATGACGGTACGTCACTTCCATAGAAACTGTTTCAATGAATTTCATACAAACTTTTTGTTGTTGTTTAGAGGGGACTAGACTACGTGGTCATCAGTCCCATACAAACTTGAATACCGTCAAAAGTCACAGTACAACCTAGTAAACCCGAAAGTTTCGAATTATTATTTGCAGTTTTATTCCAACAGTTTCTTACGCTGTATCTTGTTAAACATTTCTAAAAATTAAGAATAAGTCGATCTGTCAATGGAAAAAGAAATCGTAATGTAAAATACGACTTATGAATATATGCTTCCCCGGCGTATATAACTGATGAAAAAATCTTGTGCATCGAGACGGGTGGCAGTGTCTTCTTCGCCTAGCAGATGATGAGTGCGACACTCGTCTAAACGTCGCGGTTAGAAGACACTACCACCCGGCTCCAACCCAAGACTTCATCAAAATACGACTGGTCTTACAAATTTATGGTACATATATGGCGTGGTGAGACATGAAATTACTCCAAATAGGAACATGTTAGACGGTGGCTTAGCGCGCTCTGTCAGTGGGTTGCCGACGTGGAAGCTCAGAGTGCTCGGCCAGAGGGCTCTACGTCCTCTGTAATGAAAACTGAGTCAACGACGAAACAATCAAACGATCCGACCAGTCCACGCCACATAGCCCACGCTATCCGTTTAGCCTCTTCCTGCGTATAGTGGACTCCTGACCTATTCAGCGGAACCCGGAACCCCTCCACCCAATGGCGCAAATCGAGGAATCTTCAGACGCAGAACCGTCTGAGCCTCTGGTTGAGACCCTCCACTCGGCCTTGCACGAGGTCCACAGTCGGTCCTGTCAAATATGCTGCAGATGGTGAGCTCTGTTTTCATCTTGCAAGCAAGACTGGCAGTTTTTACCACATTAGATAGCAGCTGAAGACTTGAGAGAATCTCTTCCGATCCAAAGCGACACATATCATTGGTACCGTCGTGAGCCACCACGTGTAGTAGAATGCACCCTGTACCCTACATGGCATCTGGAGGAACCCGTTCCACATCTGGATTGACCCCAAACCGTTATGCACACGGAGTGCACTTTGTCCTTCTTCCCGCACGGTCACTACAGTCCTTAGTGTTAGCTAGTTCATAAGTAGTTTGTAGGTTAGGGATGACCCCGTAGTTAAGTCCCATAAGCTATGCAAACATTTTAACATTTCCCGCCTGTGCTGTTTTGCACATATAAATATGAAATAACTATATCATAATGCGGTTAATTGTGACTTCAGTAGAGTACGCATTGCGAATGAGCACAAAAATTTTGCATCCGGCGTAGTCGAACTCGCTACCATTTTAATAAGGATACGTTCTATTACCGCTGAACCAAACAACTCTTCCGGAATAGATTCTCAAAGCGGTATGTGCACAAAGTAAGTTTCGTTTGGTAATATAAAAACAAACGTGTACAGATAAAAAATATTTTTGTACAAAAATCTATAACTGTTAAACTACTCTTTTATTTAGCTTCCGAAATTTTGTAGGCACTTGTCATAGCGTGGCACAAGTTTTGTATGCCTTGTTCGTAGAAGGTTGCAGCCGGTGTATTCATCCATGTGGTAACATGTTCTTGACGACCAAGGAGAGATTTTAGGTCTAGGAAAAGATGAAAGTCGTTAGGAAATTGTGCTTAATCTTCTGTTCAATTATGTGAACCAATTCAACAGAAACCACATAGGGGCGTCCTCTTCGTTCTTCATCGTGCACTTGATCACGTCCTTTACTGGACAGTATGACCCACATTCTAACAATTGAATCACTCATAGCATTTTTCCGTAATCCTCGCAGATTTGCCGAAGAATTTCCTCTGGTTTAACTTTCTTTGCATTTAGAAATTATGGTTCTGATTTCACACGCGGCGGCATTTTAAATTACGGCTAACATTATAAACAAGCACTACAAAGCACACGTCGTCACCAGTGATCTGAAAATGGCGTACCTCTTTTCTTTGAGTCAGAGTAACTTCTGCACATGCTCGGAACCGTGATCGAAGCGCTGCCGCGGATAGAAATAGAAATGGAACTTACTTTGTGGACGGCCCTCGTAATTTCTAAACGCTTGGCCGTCTGGAGTTCCCACTTGCGGCACTTTCATGTTTCATCACGCCCTACATGTACCATAAACGTGGACGGATTCCGCGATGACAAGCAGGTGCCCAATCCTTGTTAGTTTCTCTATGGCAGATCAGTGTAAATGACAGCGAATAAAGAAACAAGAAAATAAAAAATAAATTCAAAACACCTGTAGGAATAGAGAAACCTGAATATTTCATTAAGGCGGTGTTTTTTTTAACCTTTCTCTACACGCCTCTTCCTTCCAAGTAAAAATACATTGGCTGCCCCTCCTCAAAGCATATTACGACTGTGTGTTATTTCAAAGGCAGCCACTTACTTCTGTTTTAAATGTCTCATGATAGCTAGAGAGCAAGAATGCGGTCAGGAAGGACTGGGCCACAAACATATCCTTTCATTACACTTATGCACAATTTCATTACATGGTAATAATAATAGCAATGCAAGTTACATGACAACACTCAGAACAATAAAAAGAATTTCCGTACACACCTTTAAAATTTAGCAAACAGTATTACCAAATTGAGAAACTTATTAATAAGAACAACCTGGACAAGTAGTCGGATAAATCATTGGTGGCAGCCAAATAACATAAGGAAGCGGACGGTGTAAGTGAGAACTTTTCACAACCTGGGTAGGAAATATACATAAATAACTGGCTAAAATAAAAGTCAGGCAATGGTTATGACAATATTAGCAAAAGGGGGGTATAGGTAGTACGTTTGAATAAATACCTTACATAAGGAAGCAGACGGTATAAGTGAGAACTTTCCACAACCTGGGTAGGAAATTTACATAAATAACTGGCTAAAATAAAAGTCAGGCAATGGTTCTGACAATATTAGCAAAAGGGGGTATAGGTAGTACGTTTCAATAAATACCTTACATAAATAACAGTAGTAATTCACAGCAGTAAAAGTAACAGCCAACCGGTTGCAAATTAAAGTTTAATAAACTTCACTGCGGTGTCAATTGATATAAAGCAATCTTCATCAGAAGATACATGGACCTGTAGTGAATAATAAAATAACAATCAAGCTATATACAACCGTGTACAGCAGTATATAAATGTTGCTAGGATTACTGTACAAGTTATAAAAGAAAAATAAATCATCTTTAAGATATAGCTGAAGAATTAGTTAAGCAATTATGGTCACAGTGGAACAAGTGAGTACTAGTACTGCCCACTATTAACAGCGACTCGGGAGTAGCCGAGCGGTCTGGAGCGCCTCGTTACGGATCACTCGGACTCCTGCGTTGGAGGTTCGAATCCTCCATCGGGGTTGGATGTGTGTGTTGTCCTTAGGTTAGTTTAACTTAGTTTAAGTCGTTTGTAAGCTACAGACTAATAATCCAGTCATTAAGTCTGATAGATTTAAAAACATTTGAACATTTTTTGAATCGCTAATGATATTTGATAAGTTTAAAGTCCGAACAGACACCTTAAAAAATTCTTTACTTAGGATGTGATAGCGTGAACAATGGCCCCAAATGTAACAGCAGACAAGAATGTTCCCATGTTAGTAAACATATTGGACTATACCACTATGGTCATCAGTCCCTACACTCAAAAACAAACAAACTTACACTAAGAACCACATACATCCGTCAGATCCATGCCCCAGGGAGGACTTGTACGTTTGGTATGCGGCAGAAAGATTTATTTATTTATTTATTTATTTTTTTTTTTTTTTTTTTTTTTTCATTGATTGAAATGCCCTCCGTTTGTCGTCAAAATTTTCTGTAAAAATAAATAAATGAATAAATAAAAATTAATCGAACATTTTATTTTGAAAGTACAACAGTTAAATCTCTTTCTTTCGTTAAAAAAAATCACAGTTCATACCTATTCTGAATTACGTCACGGACTTGTGTAAAAATTTGGAGTTCATCGCTTAAGAATTTTTCTAGATTTTTGCTAATAACATTTCCAAATAATATGTAATCTGCGAGTATCAGGACGTTTACTAGAATATCGTAAAGTAATTCTGTGAAGAAATTTTCGAATTTTTTGTACCAATAACGTTTCCTTTGTGCATTAGAAAAATGTGCAGCTTCTTCCGTCTGAACATTTATTGTAATGTAGCAACCTTTTGACATCTACGTTATGTTTTACACATTTATTACATGTCCGTTAAATGTTTATTAGAGTTTCGTGTGGAGTAAATCGATCTCGAAATTTCCCACTTTTTTGGTAAAAACATACACGATGACTTTATACCAGTACAAGCTTAATTCCCGCTGCTTCCCACGCGTAGACTGGATGATCTGCATTGGTTGTTTCTACTTCTAAATAAATTTTGATTTACTTAGATTTAAAAATGCTTCCCTCATCAAGTGTTTTGATATAACTTGCCTGCCTCTATTGCACCATTGATGGGAGAATTCAAAACATCCCGAAACACATTACTTTTTAAATTCTGACCACGGTTCCGAATCCAAATTTTCGCATTACTAACATCAAAATAGTCTTAGTAGCACTCTTAAAAGATTTTCCCTTATTTCACTCACTTAATGGTTGAAACTCCAAAAATATCGTGTCACGTGTTCTTAAAATTTCAATAAAAAATCTAAATCCCAAGTTGTGTATTTCTTGCTTCGAAATTACCTGAATAACAACGTATTTTGAAAAACCGTTCATCCAGTACTTCCTCCCCTTAGGGATGCAAATATCGAAAAGAGTTTCTATCGTGTGTATATTCACTTTTCAGCGCAGTATTCCGTCTTTTAGATACGGATCGACAACGCGAAATGTCTTTCGTACGCTTTGGTATCTTTCTTGGTAGTTCTATTTTTCAAACAGAAATATGCATTTTTTTTTTATTCGTACGCTTATTGCAAAAAAACAGCTGAAGAATGTGCATTACGTTTCGCTGTATATAACATCTTTGCTATTATAGTGCCAAAAGTCGTTGCTGGTCTTCATTCCGAATTATAAGCTGAGACTTTCAATCACTTTATCTTCCATCCTGTTATATCTGTCGACACGGAACTGCTATGGTGTACACCGGGAGACTTTGTACTACAACAACAAAGAGAGATCGTTCGTCTCCTTTGTGTAGTTTTTGCTGAAGAGCAAAATATTGACACTCACACATAGAATTTTATATAAGTCGGTAACATTTTAACCCCCATATTTTCCACCCTCTTATCGTTATCGATCCTCCACCACCATAGTGCACAATGGAAGACTTATACCTACTACCACATGCAAACACTGTTCGTTTACGATGTTTAGTTTTTGCTGTAGAGTGAAGTATAAGCACAAAGACCTCAATTTTTAAATTTTCTAATGTATAAAGCACTCCGTTATTAAGCCTAAAGCAAACTATGCTAGTGAAACACTGTTCAATATTAACGCCAAATCAAGAACCGACAAACTACAGAAAGCAGGCAGAAGAATCCTTAGAACAATAATAAACAAAAAATACCAAGTAGACGGAGAGTGGTATACCAAGAAACTGAGCCAATAATTGACACAAAGCGGGAGAGGAGAGTTGCTTTTTTCTGCCACATTTCCAGACTACCAAAAACCTGGCTACTGAAACAACTGTTCACCTACTTTTGGAAAAGTAAGACCAAGAATAGCTGGTTCAAAGAAGTTCGAGATGATTTAGATGAGTTAGGCTTGACAATGCAACAAATTGAAGGCAGAAAAGAGAAGAAGATCCTGAAACTCAGTGACACGAGATTAAAATTAAAGACATTTACACGCAAAAAATACACCATAACAGATGAAGAAAGAGCAGCCAGGTCGGAAAGGATGAAGAAGTTTTGGGAGCAGAAGAGGAAAGCCAAATCTACAACTAGAATTAAGACTTAAATGTATTTGGATTGATTAAAGTGCTCCAATGTGGGCGTAAAATATGTAAATAAACAAATAAAGCAGAGTGTCCGTATGATTGTGTGTACGTGTTGTTCCCATCTTTACGAAATTTTGTACACATAAGCTTAAATCCACGAAGACGGTCTCCCTCAATGTAAGAATCACATACGATGCATAGTTCAGAGATATGACGTCATAAACAATGAGATGCGCGAAAAACTGCTGCGTTTAGCTACAATGCTGCTAATTTTTTCCTAAACCACTGGACCGATTTCAACCAAATTTGGTACAAACATTCCTTACCGAGAGATAACAATTGCTACCGCGTTAAGAATGACATACGACACATGGTTGAGAAGATATGACGTCATAAACAAAAGGAATCGCAAAAAAACTGCCATATAATGCGGCGAGACTTAAATAAATACGCTATATGAGAATGTGAGTACCTAGCGACTTGCAACGAACTTTAAACGTAATTTCAAACCTTTATTAAACTGTTCTATCTGACAACCATAACAAAATGATGAAAGGCAAAAAGTTTCTCGCTTACTGCTTTTCCGTTGTTTATTGAGCAAAACTATGGCGTTCGGTATGGCGTTACAATCTATAAACTGTAAACTACAAACTATAGCCGCAGGAAATTTTACAGACGGTATACACACATATAGTTGAATGTACCTTCTAAATTGTATCACAGTACGACACGTAGTTCATGAGATATGAGCACATGGAAAACCGCCCCATCACGCACGAAGTTTTAATCTGTTTACTTCTTCACTACTAAATGTATTCCCAAGAGATTTTACAGACGTACAACCCTGATTCAAATGAATATATACCTGAAAAATGGCAGGAATAAATTAATAAATACCCGGGCTACGCCGGGTTTTCAGCTAGTATATTAATATAATTTTTTTGAGGTTTGATTCCATTTTTTGGAACGGTGTGCTCAGCGACCACAAAATAATGAATATAATAAATATAGTATGCAGAATTGGTCTTTTTCATTTCATGGTTGGACACTACATTGATATGTTCAAAAAAATCTGTTACATTCAGCTAATATGGCATATGATTATGCATAGCTGATATTCCGATGATTGGTGCATTGAAGATGATCGTTATGTGATTTAAATCGATCTGCAAAAACATTAATAAAAAGCAACCAATGCTGCATACTATATTCATTATATATTAATATAAGATAGCAGTGCAGGTGGGACCTTTATTCCGACAATCCGGGACAGTGTTCATTTGTAGGCGCCTGTAAAGTTCTTCCTGAAGAGTTCTTTTCGCCTCTGTTTCTTACGTACTCCTTTTCCAAGGTAGTTAAAATCGTAATCACTCAAAATAATGCTCTAACAAGGGGCGCATCGTATTAATACTTGCCGCAGAGAAGAGGATCGTTTTTACCACAATAGAGGTACTTGCCGTACCGGTAAGAGCGTTTGAGCGGCGCTTCGCTATTGAGCCGCTCCTACCGCCTCATTAGGCCACACATTATTCCTCGTTATTGAACGGAAGCTGCAACGGCTCGCCGACGGAATTACAGACCTGCACGGCGATGCTCCGATAGCGGTGGGCTGGCCCTTGATACGGCAGGCACTCATCTGGAATGCCGTAAAAATAGGTCTGTCGAGCCGCCTTCCTCATGTCTGCTGGCTCACTGCTTTACTTTCTTCTATGTTGGACACCCAGGTAACATAAAAAGAGATAAATCCGTCCCTTCTGCTAATATTACGGCTCTTCTGACGATAACGAATGGCGTCGCCCCATATCACGTCGAAAAAGGTCTGTTATGTTTTGTTTACACGTAAAGCTTGCAAGGTATCCCGAAACTTTATATATAAATAAGAATGTCCGTATGTTTGTGTGTTTGTTTGTGTACATATTGCATACAATTCTACAGTTTTTATCCAATGTTTATGAATATTTGACAAAGTTCAGCCCAACCAGTTGCAAAATTTGATAAAATACCTTGATCTAGATTTCCGCACCATCTACGGGTGCCTTCATCAGAAGAATAAGAAGAAAGTAAGTCGTACAATTACAGTGTGCTCAAGTCCAAACTTATAAAATTATCCAACATGCTAGCAAAAGGCTAGCAAGTCAAAAATAAAATAAAGGCAGCTCAACAGCTGGTGAGCAGCACCGTAAGCCTAACACAGGCGTGCTACCTTTATTTTATTTTTGACTTGCTAGCCTTTTTATTAGCATGTTGCATAATTTTATAAGTTTGGACTTGAGCGCACTGCTCGTAATTGTACGTCTTATGTTTTAATTCCTATTCGTCTGATGAAGGCATCCTTAGATGGTGCCAAAAGCTAGATCAAGGTATTTTATCAAATTTTGCAACTGGTTGGGCTGAACTTTGTCAAATATTTGTAAACCTAAAGTTGCTGTAGTCGACAAGCTATGTTTAAAATCAATGTTTATGAAATTTTGTATAGGTAAGCTTCAATCCATGAGGACGATCGCCGTAAGTGTAAGGATCATGTACAGCACATAGTTCATGACGAGGCCAACGAGAGAGACAGGCCGCGCCGCGCACATCATGTCGCGTAAGCAAGGTAGTCCTGAGCCGGCATGATCGATAGCTGATTGGCTGGCCGCCATGAGGCAGTGGGCTGTGACATGACGTGTGCACCGCGGCCTGTCTTTCTCGTTGGCCTCGATTCACGAGATATGACATCATAAACAATAAGAGATATGACATCATGAACAATAAGACGAGGGCAACGAGAAAGACAGGCCTCAGCGCAGACGTGATGCCACGTAAGCAAGGTAGTCCCGAGCTGGTGCGATCGCTAATCTATTGGCCGGCCGCTGGGGCGCGGCCCACTGTCTCATTGCGGCAAGCCACTGAGCTAGCGATCGCGCCGGCTCGGAACTACCTTGCTTACGTGGCATCACGTCTGCGCTGAGGCCTGTCTTTTTCGTTGGCCTCGCAATGAGATGCGAGACAAAATGCTGCATTACGTGAAAATATTGCACATTTCCTCTTAAACAACTTGACCGCCGGCCGCGGTGGCCGAGGTGACTGAGGCGCTTCAGTCACGGTCAGCACGGCCACTACGGTCGGGGGTTCGAATCCCCCCTCGGGCATGGATATTTGTGCCGTCCTAGTTCGTAAGTAGTTCATAAGTAGTTTGTAAGTTTAGGGACTGATGACCCGCAGTTAAGTCCCATAGACTATACAAACATTTGAACAACTTGACCAATTTCAACCAAATTTGGTATACATCTTCCTTGCTGTATGAACCATATACGATATATGGTTCAGGAGCTATAACGTCATAACCAATAGGAGTTGCAAGAAACTGCAACAAAATGCGACGAGACTTTATCAATAAAGTATATGAGAACCAGATTACTTAGTGACTTGAAACCAACTTTAAACATATTTTCAAACCTTTATTGAACCATTTCTTGCTGACAACCATAGCAAAATTATGAAAGTAAAAAAGTTTCTCGCTTACTACTTTTCCGCTGTTCGTACTACAACTACGGCATTCGGTATGACGTTACAATTTATAATTTCTATACTACACATTTTAAACGCAGGAAATTTTACAGACAGTATACACACATACAGTTGATTGTACCTTCTAAATTGTCTCGCACTACGACCCATAGCTTGTGAGATATGAGCATATAAACATTAACGTTCATGGAAAACCGCCACATCACGCACCAAATTTTAATCAATTACTTCTTTATTACGAATTGTGTTCCCAAGAGCTTTTACAGACAAACAAAACTTATACAAATGAATATACACCTGAGAAACTATACAAATGTACAACATATAATTCAATAAATATGAGATCGTGCGAATTTTATATGTCGTTTGTATTTTGACTACTATCTTCCTTTGTTTGGATACTACACTTACAATTTTGTACGTTATGCAAGACAGCGTTATTTCTTATATATTCTACGATAAATATAGCATGGTTTAGGAAAAAGGAGATGGACAGAGAGAGAAGGGATAGGAGAAGTACTAATTCAAGGCAAGAATACCTGTACAACTCCAGGTTTTCAGCTAGTATAATAGAAACTGACTGAGTAGTGAGTAAGTGCAACACTGAGCTTCTACAACCAAAAATGTGGTGACTCCATCCACCAAAGTAAGCCTAGTGCCGTTAATCAATATGCACAATGGAAACGCACAAGGAAAGGGGAAACAAAAAATTATGGCCCTATTGAAAGTACTCCCCAAGGGTACACTGAAACTTATTAACTTGAATAATGAAAGTGGGAAGCAATCAGACTTCAATACAGAAAAAAAAAGAACTTACCTCGTATATTCTACCTACAAAACAGGAAAGAGCAAGCAGCTCGCAAAATGCCGGATCTTGAATTTTGTCAATACTATTAAAATATTCAGAAATGGATAATACGTGATAATGAAGTCAATGAATAAAAAATGAAAAAGAGAAAGGGGAAACTAACTAAAAAAAAAGAAAGAAAAAAGAAAACGCGATAAGCAAATTTAAATCATAAATGGAATATTATTTTAAAAAATTTAAGGCAGGAAAACATTGCCGGAACTTTACAGAAAAATATTATGAATTAGAATAATGGCGTGGCGCAAAACATACTTCATTATATAATTACCAATTAAGTGTTTAGCTGATGATATCTCCAAAACTGACATTCTTCAAGTTATTAAGTACAATCATTCTTGAAATAAAAATATACATAGTCCATATACTCCATATACACAAGCCACATCACAACTTCTCTCTCCCTTACAACTCAATACACAACTATATAACTATCGCGTTCACTAACTGCTTCTCGGTACTGCTAGTCACTAACTCTGGCGCGCTATTGCCTTCTCGCAATCGTAGCTCTGTTTCTCAAATCGAACGATAGTTCCAAAGACTACTGCGCCACTTACAGTATATATCTGTGGCCAGTTCACAAAATCAACTACACTGAATATATTTATCGTAGAATACGTACAAAATAAATCAAGTACATTGGACAATAACAAACAGTACAAATTATCAGAAATAATATAAATTATCAGAAATTTTTTCGTAACTTTATAAGTACAGTGTAAACAATATTGCGGCTTACATATTGCGGCACCAGCTCCACCAAAGAGACTGCCTACATCACACTAGTGCGTCCTCTCCTGGAGTACTGTTGCCCCTTGTGGGACCCTCACCAGGTGGGACTGACGGAAGACAAAAAAAAAAAAAAAAAAAAAAAAAAAAAAAAAAGGTTCAAAGGTTTGTTAAGCTTATGGGACTTAACTACGGGGTTATCAGTCCCTAAGCTTACAAACTACTTACGAACTAGCTAAGACTAAGGACGGCACAAATATCCATGCCCGAGGGGGGATTCGAACCCCCGACCGTAGTGGCCGTGCAGACCGTGACTGGAGCGCCTCAGTCCCCTCGGCCACCGCGGCCGGCGACGGAAGACATTGAGAAGGTTCAGTGAAGGGCAGCTCTTTTTTGTTTTATCACGTAGGGGGGGGGGGGAAGCGTCACGGAAATGTTGCAAGAATTGGGGTGGAAATCATTAAAAGAAAGACGTTATTCATTGCGGCGTGATCTGTTTGCGAAGTTTCAATCACCGACTTTCAGTTCTGAATGTGAAAATATTTTGCTAGCACCCACCTACTTAGGGAGACATGACCATCCCAATAAAATAAGAGAAATCAGATCGAAAACGGAATGATTTAGGTGTTTTTTCTTCCCGCGCGCTATTAGAGAGTGGAACGGTAGAGAAAAGTTATGAAAGTGGTTAATGAACCCTCTGCCAGGCACTTTAATGTGATTTGCAGAGTATCTATGTAGATGTAGATGTAGATAAAACGCATGCAGACTGCAATATTACCGAAAATGAATTATATAGGGACCATAGCGGCCTTACAAGCTAAAGGAGCAAACTACTGAGGTCAAACTATATTAACTGTAACTTACGCTAAGAAAAATACACTCACTCACACACACACACACACACACACACACACACACATGCGCGAGTGCCTCGAGCCTCAACGGGAAGCTGCCGTGCAATCCGTGGCATGACGCCTTAGGTCGCACGGGCGCTTCCTGCGCGGCAAGTTCAGTATAAGACCAACGGCAGGAGTTAGACACTTTATCAGACATTTTGTGAATTAGAAATACTCTCGACTATTTCGGGGCATTGAATTAAATTCGATGGCGAAATGTATGTCAGACCAGTTCTGGAACCCGGATTTTCCGGTTTGAGCAAGCAGCCACCTTTTCTTTCTTTATTCTGTAGATAGGTTCTTTGCGGACGTGAGACGATGCCTGTCCAAATTCTAATTTTACCACACACTACGACCGTGGTGCCCCATCATTATTCTTGTTCGCAGCTTTGTGTATTCCCGCAGGTGATCAAACATAACCGCTCATCTGCACTAAGATTGTCATTGCTTGATTGAGGGGCATACAGTTCCAGACATGATGTCTGTTACTTTGGACGAGTTCGACTTTCTGAAAGACATAATCAGGGATGGGGAGTAATAGAGTAAAAGTAGTGGAATTAGAGGTAACGATTACATTTCGTGTCATTTTTACTTGTAATCGATACATTTTAGAAAATGTAATTTTTACTTGTAATTTACTTCCTCGAATAAAAAAGTAATCATTATAAAATTGGAATCATTACTTTGTACGTTGTCTTTCGCACGAATCTCGCAGTCGACAAAATATCGTCACTTCGATACTGTTTGGCGCAACTCGAACCTTCTTGATTCTTGATCACGGACGCAGAGGATACGGCGCTTCCAGGTGCGGTTCCTTTAGGAAGACGCTTGTCCACTGTTCGTCGAGCTGATCTCTACGAGTTTACGAGAGTAACTCGGGCGTCTGATCTTGGATTGACGTGAGTGCACTCGCGCTCCTCCGTTAAACCATTTTTACTCTGGTCCCAACCCCCAGGTTCCGACCAAGGTTTTCGGGAGGTTTTCCTTGGTTGAAGGCGCATGCCGGAACTGGTAAGTCTCTCCCACTTATTCCCAATTGGGATCACCCCTTTACCTCACTATCAGCTTGTCTGATAATTGGCTGAATAGAACCGCGACTCTTTATGGGCCGGATCATACAATCTTATGGATTGACGTTAGTGCACTCGCGCTTCCTCGCTAAACCATTTTTCTCTGGTCCCAATCCCCAGGTTCCGACCAAGGTTTTCGGGACCTTTTCCTTGGTTGAAGGCGCATGCCGGAACTGGTAAGCCCCTCCCACTTATTCCCAATTGGGATCCCGCTTTGCCCCCTATCAGCTTTCCTGATAATTGGCTGAATAGAACCGCGACTCTTTATGGGCAGGATCTTAACAGCCCGCTCCACTCCTCGGAGTGGAGAATGAAAAGAATATTCTTTAACCTTCTTGATCCATATCTTTGGGCGCAGGAGGTTCTTCTTTATAATTCTAATCTCCTTGGTCAAAATGATGTGCTTTCCGCCAAGACGAAAATTCTTTCTTTCTGAATTTGTATCTCGTGGGCAACGGTCTGGATTTAAAGATGGCTAGCCAAATGGAGTGCAGCGAAACCGAGTGCAGAGTTTTTCCGTTTCTTTATTTAAGGAATTATTTTGAGTTACAAGGTGCGCAAAGCAAGGAGAATATGACAGTGAAGTGCAAACTCTGTCCGGGAAGTAAATTGCTGAAGTCGGCCTGGAGTACTACATCGAATTTACGGAAGCATTTACAGGTAAGCAAATGAAACTTGAAAATGTTTTATAAATATTTAAGTTAAAACTTTAATCACATGCTACTGTTAAGTGATACAACTTTCGATCAAAGACATCACTAAGCTGAGGAAACGATATGACTAAAAATTTTCCTTACGGCGGAGGCGTTTGGTACTAATGCAGGCAACGAAATTTTCGCGGTTCATTTGTAGTCGATAATACGACCCGCCGGCTTTGATCCGTGACGTCATCCCTGCACTGTAGTTTTGTGGTGTGTGCGTGCTTGTAGGTGGCTTGAGTAATTATTTGGTGGCAGATTTAAAGACAATAGTTCGTTTACAACCAGAATATTGATTACAGAGTTTAAAAAGTGTTATACGTCGTACATTTGGCTAAAGTAAGTTTTAGGCTTCGAATAATCTCACGATCTTTGTTTCCATTGAAGAGGATTCATCCATCAATAATTAACGAAATGGAAATTCTAAGTTCTTGATGCCACTCCAAACCTGGCCTTTCAATTGTCATATGTAACACCATCTATAATTGTCGCGCAGAATTATTAACAAGGCACTTATATATTTTTATTTATCAGCATTATCAATTTGTTTGTAGTAGTAGGTAGTTTCAGTTCCCAGGTTATATTCAAATTTATTCCCTACCCTCACACATTGTATATTCATTTATTACTGTTTAGTTTTTTAAGTTGATAACTGTAATAACACAATGTCAAAGAAGTGTTATACTATGTATGTCGATCTAAGTGGAGACATTTGTCATCTCTTCCCATACTGTATCTAAACATTGTAACCTCTGAAGATGGTCTACTAAGCCGAAAACCGATTACGTTAACAAAAATAAACTTGTAGAACAAGCACAAAATTGTCTGATCTAAAAAGTAAATGTAATTTACGACATCGGGAAATTAATTGTAATTTGCAATTGTAATTGAACGGATTACATTTTTAAAATGTAATTTTACTTGTAATTGAGTATATTTTATCCCAGGTAATTGTAATTGAATCCAGTTGCTTTTTTGAGTACTCTTCCCATCACTGGACATAATATTTTTATTATTTTCACTTTCCACTATAAAGACCCACTATCGAGTCCATTTGGAGGTACTATTTTTTTCATCCCCTCACCGCCACTTGTGGTCCGCAGAGCAAAGTTTGGAAACCACTGCCCGAGACTGTGGCTATACCTGCCTCTACGATCTCCTTTCCCTGTGGGTGTCAGTCTTTCGACGCTTACGATAGCGTTGTGTCAGATCTGCAGGGCAGCTGACAATACGACCACATTGGAACGGTTACGCTCAGAAAACACATTGAGACCTTCAACGAACTTATGTATGTCATATCTCAGAAAGTACAAACCGATTACTGAAGACCGAGTCAAAAGCGAACTGATAAAATTACCCGAACGAGACAGCCATGCCGATCTATGGCGTTCAGGGCGGTCTGGTCGCAATCACTGCCTATAATCCTCTGATCCATGGTTCCTGGGGTAGGCATGGCAGCCACCAATTTTGACCTCACTTGTATATGTTAGTTTCTAGTAATAAGTAGCGTAGAAGTCAAGCCATTTCAAATGTTCAAATGTTTGTTAAGCTTAACTGCGGGATCATCAGTCCCTAAACTTAAAAACTATTTACAATCTAACTTATAACGCGCTTCGGAGCATAGCGCCTCAATGCGCTCTTCCACTCCGCCAAAGGCGTCAAATCAATATCATGCAAATATCGAATTTCTGTTTTTAATTTTTTTTTTATTTATTTGTTTTGACGACCAGTGTCGACACGCTGGGTACCATCTTCTGGTCTGGTATCTTACGGCATTTATGTCTTATGAGCAAATGAACTACCGTAGAATTTTTAAGGAGCATCTTTCACGTAGTATGGGAGACTGCAGTGCAAAATAGTTATGAGACCAGCCCATTACCAACAGGAGCTCATCTGGGCGTATGTCAGTGAACAGGCCAACAGATTTGTGATTTACCACCGACACACCACTGCAGATGTAGCCTCACAAGGGGAAGGGCTCAGACACTGACAACCGTTTCAGCTCATATTTGGCAGGACGTTTGTGTAGAATCTAAAACGAAAGACTCTCAAATATTTTGACTCAACACCCCCACGTTTTTGTGGAAATCGCCCCAGTAACTTTAGCACAGGAACTTTTAATTTCTCTGTTTTTGGTGAAAGTAATGTAGTGGGTAACCCCTTACATTTTTTTCGTAGTTCATCTAAGGTTTGCCGCGGCGGAGTGGCTAAGCGCATTTAGGCACTATGCTACGATGTGCGAGGCCGCTCCCCGTCGGGGGTTCGAACCCCCCCTCGGGCATGGAGTTTGTGCCGTCTTTAGTATAAGATAGTTCATAAGTAGTTTGTAAGTTTAGGGACTGATGACCCCGCAGTTAAGTCCCTCAGGCTTAACAGACAACAACATGTAAGGTTTAAGTACATAATACGCATGAAAATACTCATCAAACACTTGTCCGTTATCGCAAAAGTTTTCTTAATTTACACTTTGCTCTGAGGACGAAAGGTTCGCGGTTTGTTTGAATATTGAGCTACGCTACAAATTAGTCTGAATTTATAGTTCAACAGTTTCGATGTGGAGTCACAAAACAAACAGTTTTCTTAAAATCGGACGACGAGTATTTCGTACAGCCGGCAAGTTAGCATGGGCAGGAATGGGCTCACTTCCCGCGTCTGACCGTCGGACATAACACCTTATATCTCGATAATGAAATGAGTTATAGTTGCGCTCTCAAACTTTTCGTCCGCAGCTTTGAATGTTCTAAATTCAACCATACGCAGAGTCTACGGAATGCGACGTTTCATCTGCGAACTCTTCAAATGTTTGCGCAATACTTTACTTAATTTTATGTAGCACAGTAACTACACGGAATAACGAATGGAAAGTCAGATCGTTATCGAGCTAACATATCACACTATAAGATGTGAAAAAATTATTATTTTTTTTTTTTTCGTAGAATAGTTTTCTCAAAATCGGCTGATAAATATTGAAAGCGCTCTGAACGAAGTCGTGGTTAGCGTGTAAGCAGCAGCGGAATAGGCCCAGCATTGCCGACTCTGGCAAGCTGGCCATACTTTCCCTATACAACGCTATAAGTCTCTTTTACACTATGAACTTTCTTGTCTCAGTAGAATACTCCAGACGAGTGGGTCTAGTGCAGCGCCCATGGCGTGTTTTTCCTGTACTGCGTCTCGCCTGTCTGGAATACTGGTTTTCGTTTAGACGGAAACACCAAAACTGTAGAGTTCTCTGCTGTGTCGTTTCCATCTGAATGAATAAGTGAGTTGATGAGGGCACCTTATACGTAGGAGCAAAAAAGGGTAATTGAGTTGATTTATGATGAATGGGTATTTCATAGTTGAAGTTCTTCTCAAATGTCAAGTACCGTAATAAATTTTGTACAAACCTAGATAACAGTACGTCATCCAAACACATCAAAACGTCCACATTTATTTGCTAAAGAAAATGTACACTGGGAAAAACATCAAATGCTATCGAAAATGCAGAACAAGAGTGAAACTTCCCTGAGCGAACACTTTGCTATAGCGGACTCCTCTCATTAGCGGACGTATTAAAATTCCCCTACAAAACAACATTAGCCCCTATGCTAAAATTATTACGGATACCAGACATACTCAATAACGGACACGTACACTGTAACAATCAAAACTTCTAAATAACGGACAGCGTGAAAGAAAGGGACGTAAACTAAACGACAACAATCATTTGTACATTTTCTAAGTTATAGTTGCAACAGTACTGTTTCTGTCTTCGGGCAAGTGAGTAGAAATGGAAACGGTAACGCTGAAAGAAAAGGTCGAGATCATCAATGCCTACGAAAAGGAAAAGCTCAGTGTTAAGAGATATGGCCACCAGGTTTGCTGTTCGAAAAATACAGGTCAGTGACTTATTAAGAAACAAAAAGGACAATCTAAAGTCGTGGTCCTGAAATGATAACGTTGCAAGTAAACGCGCTTTTCCCAACATAACAAATCGAGCAGAAATTGAAACATTTTGTTCCAGTCAAGCGTGAGGCAGCTCATTAAAATCTCGATAAGCAGTGACAAAAGGTTCACATCCTTAGTAGAGACTTCATTTTTGTGGCATGAACAAATAAGAACCAAAGGCTTGCCAGTTTCATATACTCTTCTTCGTCAGAAAGCGATGAATTTTTATGAGCTGATTGAAGGAAAGGAGCAAGAATTCCTCGGAAATGACGGCTGAATTGATCGGTTCAAGAGGCGGCGGGGCATTCGCACGTTTTATGATCACACTTCGCGATACTGACGCAGTTCGGTGTATTTCACGTGTGAAAACAGGTGACTTCAGTTTATCCGAGGTTTTCGTTATCCGAACCGGCCGCCGTCGAGATCATTTCGGATAAACGGTAGTTTACTATTTTGTATATTATTGTTTTCTTAACAGCGGATACTTCTTAAAAGCGGACTGTTTTATTTTCCCTATATCTGTCCGTTATTCAGAAGTTTTAGTTATATACTTTAGTTTTCATATCTTGTTTTTTCCCTAATTCGCAAAGAACATCAAAAATAATTTTCTCTTGTAGTAATTCCGACACTTCCACTATAGAAATATATTTCGTTAAAACACGTTTAAATACTTACATTTGTATTTGTATATAGCGTATGCTTTTCTCCGTAAAACGAAAATAATTTTCTGTTTGCAGATATATTATCTCTTTTGTACAACACTGGTAGAATAAAGAACATTTTCAGTGTGAAGCAAACACAAAGGAAACAAGAGAATAAAGTTAAAAAATATGCCAAAGTACTTCTGTAATATGAATGGGCTGGACCAGAATAGGTTAACATCCGCTGTTAGCAGACACCACTACAGTTCCTTGCTTCTGCGCATGCGCATTCTGCAGCTCACTTGGAAATTTTGAACTCCACACTCGGCACAATTCGTAGATTACTGACGCCATTGATGCACCAGCGATGGGGTTGGTTGCTGAGTTAGTCCAGAGGAAAATTTTGAAAAACTGGAATTTCTGTATATGTAATACGAAGAAATACATTAAGGCTCATTGAAATGCTGCAGCTGTAATGAGTAAATAATGTATTTTGCTCGAGGTAGACCGATCCAATTTGCAACTTTTGTTGAAGCAAACGCAGACCACAGGAATCTGAACCTGAATACGAGGTTACCTAGTTGTTCTCACTTTCCTTATTCTGATAATACGTTGCAGAAAACATATCTTCAAGTAATGACTAGCTTCTCTTCAGATTCAGTTGGCTGCTTTACAAAGTTCACGAAATTCTATTGCATATGTGGTGCTATCAACTTCAAGTTGTATTGAAATGCGCTGTAATGCATCCTTATATAATGAAAAAAAAAAAAATGTCAGGAAATTTTTTGATAGGACAGGGTGGACAGCATAATTGCTGATCCATAAAGCCGATACCACTTAAATTGCACTACTCTCGTACAACACATCGTCTTCACTATCCGACATTTCGCTGACTCTCACAGCGAGCCTCGCCGCTCCACTATACGCATGTGCAGCGCCGTTACCATCTTTGCTCAAAAAACGCGCAGCTTAACCACAGACATACATTACTAGACTGGCAAATGTCCCTCTGTAACTGAAGCCTGACGCCGCCATCTTGCTTTACCTCAAGTCAAGAAGTTTCCGTAAGAAACTACTATAATCTTCTGATACGATATGACGTTGTCAGCTTTACTAGCTGGTTTGAAAATGATTTTCATTTGAGCTAATACTTCCGCAATAATTGAATTTAACACATAAGCGTACATGGTCGAATCTTGTTATGAGAAGAACGTGTTACGTACGGTTACATTTTACTAAGCATCCTGGCGGCCTCGCGTGATAATGTTGGCAATCATCTGACGCTGGCATTAGCTAATAGCGTGACAACGCAAATGTTTTGTCATGAAGTCTTCGTTTACGAGGGCAATTACTTTTAACGAGTGAAAGAGGCCACATATAAGAACCTGTCAACCATAGAACAGGAACAGCATCATTTATTTACTTTACCGTCTGAACGAAACGTTAATCTCGTTACTCTGTGTGGATTTCTAGAATATTAAGGTCTCGTCGAGGGCTTTCTACCGTTTTGTTCATGTTGCCAACATAATAATGCGAGGCCGCCGGGATGGGAAATAAAATGTTACCGTTACGTACACACAGTTAAAGCAGACTGTAACAATAAAGATATGTGTTATGCACGACGAATAGCACATTTATAACCGTCATACTATGAAAAGAAAAGCCAAAGCTGACCGAAAGTGGTAACCGATTAATAAAAGCAGGAAACGCGACTCAGTGTATGTGTCAAAGCAGACTGTAGATTTCGTAAGAACTTTCGAAAGAATAAGGCTATTTGTTATCCGCGATAAACAACACTTTTATTACGACCACACCACTGTAAAAAAACTCCGAAGTTGAATGAAATTGGTACAGATTAATAGTAACACCCTATCAATGCAACTCATTAATTGAATTTAACACATAAGCGTACATTGTCGAATCTTGTTATGAGAATAAATTACAGCCATATACAACACATGAATTTCCCACATGTCAAAAGTCTATAGTTACGTCATTTCATCAGTATCTTTTACAATCGTTTTCTGTAATAACACAAACGACTGCTCATATCTTTATAGTATAGAAATATGGCGGCGAGACTTCACTGACACTAATGATATTGTATATGGCATTGCCAGTCTAGTAATGTATGTCTGTGAGCTTAACGCGCCGCTTGACTCTTTGACTGGCACCTCTACTATGTTTTCAGCCTTATGCTGTGTTCACAGTGACACCGAAAAGCTGTCGTCAGACGCCTTCGCCCGAGTTTAACTGTAAACATCGGCTAAAGACGTAGTTACACTGCATTCAATATAATTTGTCACTTGGTCGGGTGTGAAGTATATTACATTTCTATTTCGTCCGGTGCATTGCATTCCACCGACATTTTTATGCTTGAGTGCTACAATGCGGCTTTATTATTTCTTTATTATTTATTATCAAACACATCGAATGCATACGAGTGAGCTTCGTCTTGCCTCGAAAGAAGAACGTGGCGACGTTTGTGTATTGTCCTCAGTTATTGTTACTAGCAGACTCCGTTAGGAATATGTCAGGTACCGGTAAACGTAGAAATTTCTGTTACGTACTCGTGATATTTCGTGGTGCCTCTGAGATAAACTAGTTAACCTCCATGCTTTAAATAGTGAAAAACTACACGAGTTAGGTAAGTTTATTTCTTATCACAACGAATTTCGAGTATTTATTCCCATCTTCTAGTGCATTTGTTTAAAATAGTGTGGTACTTTTTCGAAGTTTCAGGGTGTGATTTTCTGCCACTCTTGCAATGCAGTTGTCTTCTTTAGGTTACTGAAGTTCGGAAAATCGAGCAGAACAAATCTGGAGGTATTTTATCCTAGCTGTCTCTGTCTGCTTAAAGGTATTGTGCCTCTTCCATTATTCAGAATATCAAACATAATACTCATGATTTACGCTACATTTATACAAAAACCAGTGTAACTATTTTTTGTTATATCCAGTGTAATGGAGCAGACGCAGTACTGCCATGTACAGACAGAAGTAGTACTATTTAGTATGTAAAAAATTTGTCAATATTTATTATGTACGATTTCCCCTCTTTGTAGTAACCTCAAAAAAGATTCAACTTGCAAGAACTGTATAAAATCATACGTGGAAACGTCTCGATGAATTTATGTAAACAAAAGCTCTAAAATAAGAAAAATTCTCGAAATGCGTTGTGCTAAGTATAAAAATACATAATGGGTGCAGTTATTCAAATTAAATGAATGAATGACACAGTTATAGGCTACCCAGAAACATTCGATTATGTTGAACGAAATGAAGTTACATTGATCTTCAATGACTGTCATTCAATATATTTTTGACACAAGTCTGAAGTTAAGAATAAGATGGTTTTGAACACGGAAACCGCTGAAAAACGAAAGCACAGGTACACCGTATCTGCAGGTCATTTCATAGAATATATATATATATATATATATATATATATATATATATAAAGTAAAAATAAATAAATAATTGTGGATATCTAATAATATCTAATAATCCAGATTATCACAAAACAAATAACGAAAGAGAGCCACTGCAATAACACTGTTACTCCACAAATCCGAATTCAACAAATATTTTGAGGTTATAATTTATGCCTAATATTTCCGATAAAGGATGTAACTAACTTGCGGTGTTCCCAATAAAGTCTAATATCAGACCACAGATTCGGAACCATATCCCAATTGTGAATTTATCGTCTTCTGGGTGCCACAATCTCTTTCTTTCTTTCACTAAACGTATCAGTTTCTCACTGTCCATATCTACTGCGTGAGAACGTTGGTCTATTTGACCGATGAAAACAAACAGATTTGAATTTCACCGACTGTCGTCCGAAGTCTCTACGTTCGGGCCATGTGATCGGCTACACTGTGACTGTGTCCATAGTGAAGTACTGATCTGAAACGGTGGGTCGTCTTCCACCGATGCCGGTCCTCGGTAAAACCCATCGATATCGGAGCCATTGTAACCACAGCCTTACCTAGAGGCACGAAAGACGCACGGACGTCGAGTAGTCAAAGTTTCACTACAAAGTCGATCGTGTAAAACGAGCTTTAAGCCCTTTCTATACGAGACATGAGACACGCACAATAAAGTCGTTTTCAGCTGCAGCGCTCCTTGCGATAGACCGTCGAACTACAAAGAAGCATTCAAACGGTACGCTATTGTCCAGTCGTCTGCTTCACGTTTAGTTTGTCAACTTACAGCAAATGAATCGCCGAGTTAAGATCACTTTTCGAAACTGTAAGATATATTGTGATTGTGATGATTACAACATTTATTTGTGTTTTAGACTGCCACTGTGAAACTGTTTTCGTTCAGTTCATGCGTAACTACGTCACATGTGTTAACGTCCTCATTATAAAATACTGTTAAATGCTTCCAGCCCCTGCGGTTTGAAGCGCCCATGTATATTATGAACAAGCTCAGATGTCTATACATAGACATTTCACTGTGATAAGGCTTCAAATAATGCTCGACATAAACAAATATTTCACCTGTTAACTACAGCATGATTCAGGAAAAATAGCAAATATTTTAGAAGATGGTAATAAACACGATTTGCAGTTAAAACGTCATAAAACGTGTGTCCATTTTTAGTTGGGTACAGTTTTTGGTACGTACAACAAACTTAGAGTACATGCAAATTTAGATATTTTGACTGATTTTGTCGTCGGTTCTTGGTAGATCACCATACTGACTTTTATTTAAATAACCGGTTTTCGACGTACTTTAAAATCCGAATATGTGCTACTAAGTGGAAAACCGGGTAAGTAAGTGGAAATGAACGTGTAGGACTTACACAAAGTTCTACTTTGAAGTCAGTGTGATGTTATACTGCCAAGAACCGACGGATAAATCAGTGAAAATGTCTTCATTTAGATTTGCTCTTACAAGGAAAGTACATGGGCTCGAACAAACATATCTGTATGAACGGATGGTTACTGGATCTCTACGTACACCTCAATGTGATGGTGGGCGTTTTCTGCAAAGATCTGGAACCATGCTCTATATAGCACTGTAGATGTAATTGTAGACGCCATACGTAATGCAGATATCTTAACTATAACTTATGTAATAATCATCGTACATGTTCTCTAGCGAATTGTCATGAAAAGCCGTGATGATATTTGCAACTTTAACCTTCTTCTCGAAAGACTGTTGGTATTCACGGCCACTGCTTCCATCGTCTCTTCCCGCACTTACCGTAGCACTACCGCTTGCAATAAGTTGTTCGTCATTATCATACCTATTATAATTATTACGAGTTTGTAACAACAGTATTTAACTTATGCTCATATTTCTGAACCATAACAGATACGAGAAAGCATGCAAATGATTCATCTTCTACACTAATACCATCTTCACGAATAAGAGTTCTTCGTAACTTTATCTCAACTAATCGCAATATATTAGAAGGATTGATTAGCAATCGCCGCCCCATCTGACGCTTCACCACACTAATAACATCACAAAACGCAACTTCGGAGGCATACTGCACCGTCCCTACTGGCGAACCGACAGGTCAAAGTGCAATGCAGCATGGAACACGCAGAGGCCTCTAACGGACGACTGCAGAGCTTTGCAGATGCGGGAGTATCAGTAGTGCAACAAGGGATCTTTACATTATCTCTCATACGATTTTGGTGTATATGTGTTTGTTCGCGCCCAAGGACTCTCCTTGTAAGTTTGTTTAGCTTTCATATTAACAGCCATATCTCTGTAGTCAATAAAATTGTACACTTTTATATGAAATTTTAATGCAATTCCTATGTAGTATCAGTTCCTCAAATACGACTGAGTCGAAAAACTACGTTCATCTGAAGAAAAAAAAAAGTTCGAATGTTTGTACAGCTTATGGGACTTAACTACGGGGTCATCAGTCCCGAAACTTACAAACTACTTCGGGCGCTGATGACCTCGCTGTTGAGCGCCCTAAAACGCCAATCATCATCATCACAAACTACTTATGAACTAGCTAATACTACGGCATAAATATCCATGCCCGAGGAGGGTTTCGAACCCCCGACCGTAGTAGCCGTGCAGAATGTGATTGGCGCGCCGCAGACCGCTCGGCCACTGCGGCCGGCTACGTTCCTCTGAGCAGGAGACAAGTACACATTCTCAAAGAAATTCGCGAATTGGCTTCGTTTGTCAGCTGGGTTCGCCATTCGGTCGTCTGCGCATGCGCGAAGCAGTTCCATACACGTGAGTATAGGATCCATTCTATTCCGTCTACTAGCGATCGTATGCGTGTGTCTTGTGCAAGTGGACGCGTCTACACTGTATATAAAGACCTATATAAACAACACAGACTGCCCACAGTGCCGCCATAGTTGAAGCCAATTGGAAAGGTTGCCGCCTTCTTTGAGAACGTCAGCGTCACGCCAGGCGTCTGCTAACAAATGAATCATAGGTTTTATATTAATCATTGCTAGTCTCTATTTTTCCTTAATTCCTGAGCGACGCATTTCGGAAAGTAATTATCACCACGAATAGCATTTCTCCTTTACTATTGCATCCTAAGCGTAATGTTTACAATCGTCGAACTGCGCATTATTTGATATTACTATAATGTCAATAATCGTTTGTATTTGTCGACATATCTTCCCTATAAATACAGAAGAATTTCTTTAAAGTCTTTAATTACCTTTATTATGCCTGTGGTTCAAATGATGTTTCATGCATTGAGGTACATTACGTATTTATCGAGATCTCCACAATTTGACGTTTCGTCGATATTCTCCTTAGAGCTTTTGATTTCTGTAAGTGCCCAGAAAACGAAAATATTGTTGGAATGGCATTTGCCAGTAGCCCCTTTCAATCGGTGGTAGCATACGTAAACTTTTCTTCAAAATGACGAGAGCACATGTAACTAAAAATGTTTGTTTAGTCTATGAGACTTAACTACGGGGTCATCAGTCCTTAAACTTACAAACTACTTATGAATTACTTACGAACTAGGACGGCACAAATATCCATGCCCGAGGGGGGATTCGAACCCCCGACCGTAGTGGCCGTGCAGACCGTGACTGGAGCGCCTTAGTCCCCTCGGCCACCGCGGTCGGCCCACATGTAACTATACTTTGTAGACTGCCACTTATCACGCCTCATACTGGTTACCCATTGGGTTAGCAATTCCTTGTTTTTCAAAGGAAATCCGTGTAAAGAATAGTTTAATTGCAGTTCACATGTCTAGGCTACTTACCCAATGGTCAACATGCATTTTTACACTATATAAACAACTGTCATTACACTAAACACACCAAATAGAACCGTCATCTGCCTAGTTTTTTTATGGACGTGAAGGAAACATAATTTAGAAACTTCATCAATGCGAAAGTTAAGTGTAACGAGACAGCAAAGGACCTGGAAGGAATGGAATGGACAGTGTGTTGAAGAGAGCGTATAAAATGAACATTAACAAGAGCAAAACAAAAATAATGGAATGCGGTCTTAGAAAATCAGGCGATGCTGAAGGAATTAGATTAGGTAACGAAACATTGAAGGTGGTAGATGAGTTTTGTTACTTGGGTAGTAAAATAACATGCGATGATCGCAGTACAGAGGATATAAAATGCAGAATGGCAATGGGAAGAAAAGCATTTTTGAAAAAGAGAAATTTGCTAACATCGAATATTAATTTAAGTGTAAGGATGTCTTTTCTGATGGCATTTGTGTGGAGTGTTGCCTTGTACGGGAGTGAAACATGGACGATAAGCAGTGCGGAAAGGAAGAGGATAGAGGCTTTTGAAATGTGGTGCTACAGAAGAATGCTGAAGAGATCGCATAACTAATGAAAAGGTACTTAACAGAATTGGTGAGAAAAGGAATTTTTGGCACACCCTGACTAAAAGAAGGGATTTCTTGGAAGGACACATTCTTAGACATCGAGGAATCGTAAATTTAGTATTGGAGGGAAGGGTGTGGGGTAAAAATCGCAGAGGGAGACTAAGAGACGCGTATAAGCAGAGTCAAGTGGATGTGGGTTGTCGTTCTTATGAGGAGATGAAAAGGCTTGCTCAGGATAGAGTAGAGTGGAGAGCTGCATCAAACCAGTCTCCGGACTGAAGACCATAACAACAACAACAAGTAAAATATATGGTCAGAAACTATTATCTCCGAATATACAGAATATTTACAACGTGGAAAGTGGGTATATAAGAGCAAGACAATTGGAGATGGTGCAAATGATGTATTTCACCACTGAAAATTTTTTTAAGAATATTTGACAAAATTGATTTTGTCGTAAATTTCGTTATTATCTCAACCGCTTTCAGATACATGTACCGTCTTTGTGCTTCTTGAAGAGGAAAAAAATACAATTTCTGTAAGAGTATTGCATGCCACATGCAAGCATAAGAAACCATTTCGTTTTTTTCCGACGTGTAATTTTACGCACATCCATCTTTGTAAACACAATGATAATGCGCCAGCCCGCAACGGGCGCTGGAGAGCGCTGCGTTCGCTAAGCAAATCGCCATTAGCAGCACGTTCCGTGAGATGTAGCAGGTCGTTTCAGAGCGTGTTGTGCCTAGGTAGACAGCACGTCTGGCCTGCGCCACGTTGAAACAACACGTCCCGTGTGAAGACGGCTTTTTCCGCAGGCACGAATGGCTCACGGACTTCGAATAAAAGTTTCACCACAAAGTCGATGGTGTAAAACGGGCCTTACTGTGGACTCCGACGGTGCTCCCCGTGTGCCGTGTCGGCCGCACAGTGACTGCCGCAGCTGCCCTCGTCGGCGCTACACAGGAAGCGGCGGCTAGGAGGGTGTCATCCCCCGCGCCGAGTGCGGCCAGGAAATGAATGGGCGTCTCCCGGCAGCCAGGCAGCCGGCCGCTAATTACCAGCTGACTCGTTACGCGCCCCCCATTATGTGCGCCGTCCTAATATCGTTATTAAGCAAACTAATTTCTCACGTGTCCGCGGAGTGCCGCCGCGCCGCGCCGTCACGCCGCCTAACGTCTTCATCAGCCGCCGGCCCGGCGCGGCCCCTGCTCGCTATGTAAATGCCGATTCCCATTAACCAGTGAACTACTACGCCGTTTCTCCAAATTACGTTTCTTGTTCGCCGCATTAATTCCCTTGTACCCCTCCACACCTCACTGCCTTTAAAATTTCAACTCGTCACACCGAAAACTTCATCGCGATCGTTCTTTTCTTTTACGATTCCGGTAACACCGCCTGGCGGAATAATTATAAACCCGAAGACGCTGTTTTTCCCGCCACTTGTTCTGCCATACCTGTTCCATCTCAACTCACGAGTCTCCTAAAACTACATCTCCCGTATTTTACCCCTAATGAAGCCATTTTTGTCAATTATCGACGCGATATGTCAGCTTACACCACTTTGAAACGTTAAGCAATTCCATACCTTTTCGCCGAGCGTGTGAGGAGACGAGGAGATTTCAGGATGATAGCTTCATTTCATGTAAGTGATGCGGAATCGTACAAAAAGAGGTCCGGTTAGAGGTGTAGCGTGTTTTATATGGTTGTTTTTCCTATAACAAGTAAACCGCTCAGTCCCTCTTTTTCCTGCCTCACCAGCAGACAGAAAGGAATGTGATCGTTCGGACTATATCAGGCCCACCAGCACAGTTTCTGAAGACGTCCATGGCTGTTGGGCAGTTTGTGGTGCCAACAGCCTGACACTTCTGTAATTTATTAAAGGTTCTAAAAATTATAATGCCAAGATCGCTAATATATAATTTTATTCCGACGACCGGTCTCAGTGGTCTTCGCCATCATCTTCTATAATGTTCACAAAACCGTCATTTGCGATGTCAACAGTTGTTGTTCAAAATAATTTAAAGTTACAATGTTCATGTCAGTATAAGTGACAGTATCTTCAAAAAATGTTCAAATGTTTGTTAAGCTTATGGGACTTAACTGCGGGGTCGTCATTCCCTAAACTTACAAACTATTTATGAACTAACTTATACTAAAGACATGCCCGAGGGAGGATTCGAGCCCCCGACGGGGAACAACCTTGCACTTCGGAGAATAGCGCCTCAATGCGCTCGGCCACTCCTCCGCGGCGACAGTATCTTACTGTCACTTATACTGACATATACATTTTTAACTTCAATGACACAGTGCATCTATGCAGTGTAAATTATTTTAAACAACAGATGTTGACATCGCAAGATGACAGCTTTGTAAACACTTATAGAACAGAATATGATGGCAAAGACCATTGACACTGGTCGTCGGAATAAAGCTATATATTTGCGATTTTGGCATTATCCTGTTCGGAATGTTTCATAATATTGGATGGCCTCCTTGCAGTACAAACAAATAAAATACGTATTTTATATTTAGTTATTTGTTTGCTAATGGTGTTCCTTAAAACGCCTGAGTGTATTAATTCCCCACTATCGTATGTCTAGGGCATCCACAACTAAAATAATTAAACATTTTAAAAGGAACACACAAACCGTAAAAAATGTAATAAATCTGGTTGAAAGTCCGATGTTCCGCTGTAGCTATTTATTAGCCTAAAGGATTACACTAGCGGCATCATGTCCTTTTGACACATCTTCAAGTTTATAACAACAGCCATGTTATTAAAAATATAATTTCAGGTTCCAAGATGCCACGGAGAGCACAAAATATCGTTGGCAATAAGGGTATAAAACTGTTGTTTTACGCTCAAACAATGCTGCAGCGCGTTTATAAAACAACTGTGCATTCGATTTTAATGTATTCTTCTGTAACAAAAATAAAAGCAAAAATGAACTGTAATGTTACTATTGAATAACTTAAGCGAACGCGTAATATACGGGGTGACTCAGAACCTATTGCCACCACGAATAACTCCGAAAGTGTAATAGAATCTGAAAAGTTCGTGGGACAAAAGTTATATGGGACAACGGGGGCGAGAAATGACGTTGGTTTTTTGTTGCTAGATGGAGTGGCTTCAGGGATATAAAGGTCAACTTTGTTAAAAGGGGTACTATATTTTGGTACTTATTTACTAATAGCGACTATCAACACCAATCCAATGATGTGCAACAATAAGGTCTTAAAAGGTCAACGAAGGTCAGAAGCCGGCCGCGGTGGCCGAGAGGACTGCGGCGCGTCAGTCACGGTCTGCACGGCCACTTCATTCGGGGGTTCGAACACCCCCTCGGGCATGGATATTTGTGCCGTCCTTAGTGTTAGCTAGTTCATAAGTAGTCTGTAAGTTTAGGGACTGATAACCCCGTAGTTAAATTCCATAACCTATACAAACATTTGAACATTTGAAGGTCAGAAGGTGGCATGAACGTCCATTTACAGAAGATCTTCGAAGTAATGACTGTTGGTATCAATGCAGTGCTGTAATCTTCTTCTTATGGATTGAGTGGTATACCGTATCACTTCGGCACTTATCGAAGAACATGTTCTGACAATACTCTCTCGTATTTCGTGTAAATAGTAAATATTCGTCGAATACGGCGTATCCATGTAACGTACTGATGACATGTAAACGCCATTCGACGGTTGCGCAATACAACACTAATGGTAACGATAAGACTAGTATCGTCGAAGCAAGTGATCAATTGTTTGTTAAGCTTAAGTGACTTAACTGCGGGGTCATTAGTCCCTAAACTTACAGACTACTTATGAACTAACTTATCGTGAAGACGACAAAAACATCCATGCCCGAGGGGAGATTCGAACCCCCGACCGTAGCGACCGTGCAGACTGTGACTGGCGCGCCGCAGACCGCTCGGACACTGCGACCGGCTCGAAGCAAATGAATGTGAATGATGTATTCCTTCGAAGAACAAGTCGCTATCCCTCTCGTTTACGGAAAACGATAACGATATTCGTTGTAGCTAGAGACTTATACACTGAAAGATATCCTCATCAACCTATAAGTCGTACATTTATATATGTGTATGAAAAATTGGATCTTTAACGTATTGTAAACATATTCCTCAAAGGAAACATTTGTCATACAAATAAAACCAGTTATATTTGTATGGCCAAAATGCTAGTTTTTAATGTAATCGACTTGAGCAATCCTGCTCGTCATATTTTTGACGTCATGTGTTCCATGTAACTGTTTTTATTTTTCTGATGAAGTTGTCCCTAGTGGCGGCGAAACCTACGCCAAGCACCTAAAAATTACGCAACCGGTTGGCTCATATAAAAATAGTTTGAAAAATCTAAATCTCAAATTATTATTGTATGCGTGTGTGTATGTGAGTGTGTGTGTGTGTGTGTGTGTGTGTGAGTGTGTCAGGGAGAGAGTGAGTAACTATCTTAAACGTTGGATAACAGGTTTTTTTTTTTTTTTTTTTTTTTCCCTCTGCAGCATTATTTTTAAAACTGAGTTGTAATCAAAGCTACGAAATATTCTTTCGTAACTTCATCCTTCCAAAACTTGGTCTCCACTAGAATAATTCCATATTTCATCATAGGCTTTGGAGGGAAAAGTCTGCAAAATGCTAACAGCAGCAAATCATACGAAACCGTAATATACGACGTGGGAGGTTATTCTGTAAATAAGTGTATAATAGTGTGAGTCTGTATTATGTAGTGAGTTTGAGTACATGCTATACCCATAAGTGCCCATAAGTTCTACAAACATTTGAACATTTTGAACACAATGGTCAATGCGCTGGAGAGCGCTGCGTTCGCTAAGCAAATCGCGATTAGCAGCACGTTTCGTGGGATGTTCAAATGTTCAAATGTTTGTACAGTTTATGGGACTTAACTACGGGGTCATCAGTCCCTAAACTTACAAACTACTTATGAACTACTTACGAACTAGGACGGCACAAATATCCATGCCCGAGGGGGGATTCGAACCCCCGACCGTAGTAGCCGTGCAGACCGTGACTGGAGCGCCTCAGTCTCCTCGGCCACCGCGGCCGGCTTGTCACAGCCACAGGAATTGTGAGAACAGGGAATCTTCTGGCAAATGGTACAGTTGTGCTCAGGTCTCTGGTGATTAATTTTGAACAAAGACTTCAATTGTACCCATAGTGTCGTATGGTATCTTTTCATCTGTAGAGCCCTCGTAGGTTTAATGTTGAATCTGAATTACTGCATTTAACAGACACGTTCGTGTTCGCGTATTAAATTCTCAGCTGCCTACTTACAATGTTATACCCGTGAAAGAGTACGCAAGTTTTCAAAATTTTTGCGAATCATTTGCTAAAGTGATAGCTGAAGCGTATTACTGTTACCTTAACGAAACTATTACTGAAATTTGGTCGACATGTCACGTGACTTGCGTAATGAGACGCCGTGTGTGGAGTCGCTGGGAGGGCTGGCGCCAGCTGGCGCTGCCCTGACCCTCGAGTCGACCTATCGACCTGGGCTATCGGATCGGGTGGCGGCCGGTATCGATAGCTCGCAGCCTTGGCAGGTGGGCCGGCTCGCAGCTTCTCGCCCGTAATTACGGGGGCCGGGTTAGCGCTTTCATCAGCCGGACGGCTTATTACGCCACCTAATGCCATTACGGCTGGCGGCGGCGGCGGCGGCGGCGGCGGAGGCTCCGGGCTGCCATGACACCGGCCCCTGCTCCACCCTGTGCCTCTCTGTGTAGCCCACCACTCTGCTCCTGGAGCAGGGCTGCCACTCCTTGCAACTCAAACAACTATACCTAGACCACCTAATTTCTTCTCGTCATACACACATAAATACATGCAAATGATGCGGATTTCGGAGACAGCAAGACGGTTTCCATCAGTCATAATGGCCAGTGGTGAACTAAGGGGGGGGGGGGGGGGGGGGAGCGGAGGTGGCGGTCCACCCGGGCCACCGGTTTTGATGGTGGGTGGGGGGGGGGGTCCAAATACCTGGAAAGGTTTTTGAGCGTTCTTGGCATCTCCTTCTGCTGGGACCTCCAAATCTCGAAAGCTATTTTTTCAGACTGTACTGTGTCTGTCTTTCTGGAAGGGGCCTCCAATTCTTTTTTGTAGTAATACAAGTATTTCCAAGTGGACGGGGAGGGGGGGCGCCGGCCGCGGTGGCCGAGAAGACTGAGGCGCTTCAGTCACGGTCTGCACGGCCACTACGGTCGGGGATTCGAATCCCCCCTCGGGTATGGATATTTGTGCCGTCCTCGTTCGTAAGTAGTTCACAAGTAGTTTGTAAGTATAGGGACTGATGACCCCGTAGTTAAGTCCCATAAGCTTTACAAACGTTTGAACATTTTTTTACCTTTTGAGCCGGGGCTTCTTTCGTTTCGCCGCCGCCCTGGGAGTCTAACAGCCTTAGTCCGCCACTGATCATGGCGTCGAGTAAATGGAAGCATTCGTCGGAGCGCAACTTCTGTTGGTTATAGAATAGTGGTGGCTGATGCTTCAGATGACTGGGGGTTCACTTCTTTGAGTGTCGGTTCTTGATAGGGGTGCCCCCCCCCCCCCCAACCCAATCGGCGCAGCTCTGCGAGTGGCACTGAGGTAAAACGCCCTGGTCCCCCCCCCCCCCCTCCCCTTAGCTATATTTTCGTTAAAAAATCTGAAGAATGCCTTACATCGGCTTGTTTGCGCTTGCTTCAACACGAGCTGAGGCGTCGACCTACCAAGCTTATTTCACATATTCGTTCCAAACTTATAGCAAAGAAATTTGTTTCTATAAGATACTGAAATGTGTTCATTTTTCTTTGATGATAAACAACAAGAAAATATGAATATGCATAGGAAGACTAAACATAGTAAGTAACTGATTGCACTGTTAAGTGACAGTAACAAAACGAATCTGTTACAATGAAGAGACAAGCTACCTTTGTGAGCAGCACCCCCTCCTTACCTAACGCATGCGCAAAGGCTGCTGTCCCCCACATCTTTTCAGTTAAGTATTTGTGAAAACCAATAGTAAAATCGCGACACATTTGTTAAAACGTCCAAAGATATGTGGCAAGTAACAACAAAAAGTCATTTTTGTTCCCGTATCTGTTAGAAAGAAGATTGGATTTAAAAAAAAAAAAAAACTGCTTGCAAGTTTGTCTCGAACTCACTACATTCGACGGCGCAGCTCGATGCCTCTAACCATGCGGCTATTTCTGCTATTATTTATGATCGGATCTTATGAAGTGTTTTTACAACTGATGCGTCTTTAATTTATAAAGATATTTTACCATTATGAAGTGTTTTTTTATGAATCGTCACTGGGCCATAAAAGATATGAAGGGCGGATGTTGCGTTTATGGAAGATTTGCGCATGTGCAAGGCGAGGAGCGCAATAGCTCCGTTGTCTTCGGGACCATATCGTGCATAGCCGCCAGAGTTTGATTAGGCAGGAGCTGGCGTCTCTACCAGCTCCAACGCCAATATTAAAAGCGGCGTTTCCCCTCGCCCCTTTCTGCCGCGGGAGGGCCTATATGCTGCCCCCAGGGGATTCAGAAGAGTATTTGAACATCAGACGCTGCGGCCACTACCGCCTATATTACGCGGCAGCGTAACGAGTCGTATAGGTGCTGTCTCTGTGACGTAAAATGTTTCTCATACGATAAACTTATTGCATATAAAATGAAATGGTAGAAGAACGAATGATGGTTTTAAAACACTTTTAATTTTATTTATTTATTTATTTATTTATTTATTTATTTATTTATTTTATTTTATTTATTTATTTTTTTTTTCATGAAGAGCTTCTTTCCGGGGGTTCACTGAACCAGTGAACACGTAGGACGCGGCCGTCTCAATTTTCGCATACATTGTTGTGTTGTGGTCTTCATTCCGGAAAATGCTTTCATGCAGCTTTCCATCCTACTCTGTCCTCAAAAAGTCTCTTCATCTCCACATAAGAACGGCAACCAACATCCATTTAAATCTGCTTATTGTACTCATATCTTGGTCACCCTCCAGTGCTAAATTCAAGATTCCTTGAATATTGTATCCGACCAGTCGATCCCTTCTTTTAGTAAACGTATGCCAGAAATTCCTTACCTCTCCGATTATGTTCAGTACCTCCTCAATAGTTATCCGATCTACCCACCTAATCTGGGACATTCTTCTGTAGCACAAGATTAATAATGCCTCTATCCTCTTACTGTCTGAACAACACTGCTCAAAACAATTTCGGAATCAGATGGATTATCATACTCTTGACGAAAATTTTCTCCTCTGCCGTGACTGCAATCTGCGCAGCGCATCTGATTCTAGTTCTGTGAACAAGTGGCGATTCCAGTCGTTGAATTGCCGCAGCTTCAAGAATGTTGTCCACACGTGCAACTCTATGGGGTCAACTGTTATCGTCCACCAGAATGAACCCATCTCCTATAGAACCAGCGTAGGGCACAACAAAAAGACGAAGGAACTTGTCTCTATGCCTATGAGTAATCAAAGCGCCATTCTGGACGATATAGAGGTCCGTAAGACCGCCAAAAACTGACTCTTGTCCACGCCAAGATATGGTGGGGTTTTCTGCACATAAATAGGATTGTTCCGAGTTCCTCTCCAGATGACGACTGTCTGAACACAAAATCGTGACTCATCTGCGAAAAGAATCCAGCGTCAATCGTTACGACTCCATTCCTAATGTTCCTCCGTCCATTTTCTGCGGGCTAAACACACCATAAGCCTTCGGGTGTTGCAGCTGAGTTACATTCAGCCTCCTCTCTACGGGCTGTTACTCGCTGATCAAGGTCTCTATTGGTGATGTTACCCGTGGACGACCTTGGCCTTGCCATTTTTTACTAATTACTATTGACTGAAATCACGTCCACGTGATATAAATTACACTCCAACAGCTGCAGCCACGTCCCTCTATGTCCTATTTCCAACCATGGTATGGCTATCCATGCCATAGCTTTGGGTAACTCTCGTAGTTGTTGCATTCCACTAGCTGCTCACTACACTATCTGAACAAAACTGCTTGCTAGTAGGATAAACACAAGTCAACACCAAGCCATTCTGCAGCAACTTTCTCTTATTTACAACTATCACGGTTGCCATAATGTTGTCTCGACTCCGTAGAACGGACAAAAAGACGTCGAGAAATTCGGTTCACTGTGACGATGACAATACTTCAGAAACTAGATATCTCAACTATTTCCCAAACTGTTTTTGACAAGTGTATTCATCGTCCATGAGTCACTCCCGTACAAGCCAACACTCCACTCAAATTCCTTCAGAAAAGGCTTCCTTTCACTTAAATTAATTTCGATGTTAGGAAATTTCTCTTTTTCGAAAACGTTTTTCTTCCCATTGCCATTCTGCATTTTATATCCTCAGTACTGCGACCATCATATGTTGTTTTACTGCCCAAGCAGCAAAACGCATAACCACCTTTATTGTTTCGTTACCTAATCTGATTCCTTGAACAACACCTGATTTTCTTGAACTGCATTCCAATAGCGTTTTTTTCTTTTTATTATTTATTTACTTATTTATTTATTTATTTTTTATTTATTTATTTATTTATTTATTTTTTTGCTCTTGTTGATCCTTTCAAGACAGTGTCAATTTCATACAATTGCTGTTCCAGGTTCTTTGCTTCCTCTGATAGAATTGCAATATCATTAGCTAAAGGACAAGTTTTTATTTCTTCTCCAAATCTCTCCTTGCTTTCCTTCGAAGCTTGCTCAATAAACAGATTGAAAAACATTGGAGAAAGGCTACAATCCTGTCTTACTCTCTTCTCAACCGATGATTCCCTTTCATGATCTTTGATTCTAATAACTGTTGCCTCGTTTTCGCTATATATTAACCCCGCTGACTTCAGAATTTGAAAGAGTGTAATCCAATCAGCAAGATATATAGGTTTGCCTTTTCTTAATCCATCTTCTTCTGAGAAGTCGTAAGGTCATGACAGATTGCAGGAATATATTCCTACCGTTTATAATATGATTACGAGGGGAGTACTGGATGTCATAAGGAAATTTTGTTAATGACATTTATTTTTAGACTAGTGGAGTGTATCATCTTAATCGATAAACTTTTATTTTACTTTTCCAGATAGTGTCTTTGCACACACTTTTTCCTTTGTTCTACAACACTGAAAATTCCCGTACAATAGTAATTCATTACAGCCGCCCGAAGACACTGACCCACTGCTTTCCGGATATCCTCCACTAGTTAGCCTAGCAATTTCCCCAAACAGAGCCGTAATCGAAGTAATCGGAGGGTGCCAAATCGGGGTTTTAAGAGGAATGTGGACGTCTCGCTCCCAGACGTCCTGTACTTCTCCACAGTGGCACGGTAAGTTGAGGTAAGTCGTCGTATCACAGAATTCTTTTCAGAATGATCGTCGCACAACGCAGTTCGGTGGTGTCTGTATTAGCGGGCAGCGTTTATAGTTTGTCCAGGTTCAAGAATTTCAACCAGCAGGCAACCTTGCACATCGCAGATCACCATGTCCATAACTTTCCGATCCGATCACACTGTCTTTGCTGTTTACTTTTATGGCGAATCCAAGTGGAACCATTCCATACTGGGGCCCTTCGTTTCAGGCTCGTAATGATGAAACCAGCTTTCGTCGCCTGGTACAATACTCGTCACCATTACTAAAACTTTGAGGAAGGTCATTGGAGATGGTTCTCCTCTGAGATTGCGATCAACAATGTGGAACGCAACGCATACAAACTTTTCGCTACCCTCAAGTAGTGAATCATTTGTTGTACTGCACCTTGCCCTACCACAAGTTATATAGCTATTTCATGCACAATGATACAACTTTCGTCTCTAATGATTATATAAAATCTTGCGATCCGTTGCGGCAATTCGTGGACGACCGGTACGAGGTTAATCTTGGATGTTCGTCTTTCCATCTTTCAATGTTTCACACTGCTGGTGCCCATGTAGGCATTTGATCTAAAGTCAGCAACTTTCTAACAAGGAATTCAATGGCAGCACGCTGTCGAAACGAAACACTGATGTCCGCCATTTTGAGAAAACTGTCTGTTCTTGTGTGATAAAGACTTACGACGTCAGAACATGACAACACATAAAGGTCGCAGATTAAGAACCTGCGGTCGTTTTCGTTACATTACTGGAAACGGAATTTTCACAATGAGTTGTTCACACGTTTTTAGTGATGCCACTTCTCCAAACACAAGCCGGTACGCATAGAACTGTATCGGTCACATCCTTTTGTTGGTTTCGCCACCTATTATTGGATTCACGTGTTGGTTGTTGAAGTTGTTTTCGTCTTCACCCTCCCATAAAATTAACCGATGGTGAACAGTATTGTTACTACGACGTATTTCAGCAGTGCGTGGGAGTTCATAGCTGTGGATTTATTTAGTGAAAAACCAATGGCTATTTACGTTGTTTGCAATTACTAATGCATTTTCATTAACGTGAAGTACAGTACATTATATTTGCGTTCATGTTGAACGGCTGGTGTTTATTAGTCTGAATGATGATCTTAGAGTTGTCTGTAAGCATTCGATGTAGACAAGTCTTGAACACATTGACTACATGATTGTGGATATGGAGTAGACGCTGCATCTCCTGTACGATTGGTCGTTGTGTTCGTGCAACAGTTATCTAATTCGAGTTTCTCGTCAAGAATGAAATATTAGACCTATTGCCGGGAATTTTTTAGGGTTTCTTTTTTTCTTTTCTTTTTGCGCTGGCATTTGGAAACCTTTCTCAAACAGTGAGACGTGAAGGCTACGTTAAAACTCAAAGTGGAAAACCCAGTGCTTCCAGCGATTTTCCAACCCGTGACCTTTAGTGTTCTAACTGAGACCAGTGCAGCCACCGCAGACTTGAAGAGCAATACCTGTTATTGCATACTTAGCTTACCCAGATAAAAATATTTTATTTACGATAAAAATAATACTGAGGTTCTTAATTATGCACACTTGGCAGTTGACTTTCAAACCAATAAGAACGTCGCTGCCTCCATAATTTTTCGTATGGTGCTTGGCGGAAGGTACTTTACCTTACGGAATTAGACAAAAAATATTGTTTTTATTCTGAAGTATATGAAACTACGACGAATTTTGGCTCATGTATGTATGTTTTCCTGTGGAAGGTTTTTGAAAATTTCTATGTGTATCTTTGTAGACAATTTATTTTAACATCAATAAAAACGAATCGCTTAATGTGTTGGTAAGCGCAGAACTCGAGAACGTCTGGACCAATTTGGCTTTTTTTTCGATTTATTTGTATAAGTCGGAAGACTGTTCTGATGAAATAAATTAAAAAACAAAAAATGTACGGCAAACTATATTCCTTTTACCGACTCAAAGGTCTGTAAATGTATGTGTCATTGAACTCAAACTGCAGAATCGATTTTGATGAAATGGAGTCAGTTGGTTCAAAGGATATGGTGTGTGTGTTCAAGTATAAGGATTGTTCGTGATGTAACCCATTACTATAAACATTAAGGACTGATGAACTTTATATTGTGTTTCATTTTGCACACCCCTTTCCTGCCATATACAATACTATTTTTTGCGTCAGCCGAAAACCTCAGTCCCGTACATCGAGAACCGGGGGCTCCAAGGATGCAACAGATTAACAGATTTATGGGGGGGGGGGGGGGGGGGTTAAAGGGAATATGAAGTTCTAGGATGAATTTGATCGTCAGCCATTACGCCTGATGACTAAGCAGCCCGCACAGTCATTTTGTGACGGCCTTCAATCCCTGAGACGGATTTTCGTCTTTACTGGCCAGTCAGCAATATTCCACCAACTACTTAAACTGCCATCTCCTTCTAACGCATACATTGTGATCTGTTTTCCTCTTCGTCCCCGTTCCTCCATTTCCCCCCAAAAAGCTTTTCCGGGGTGATAAAGTGGAGACGACACAAAATTACATGGATTTCGGAATATCTGTAGGAATTTTAAAATATATATATATAATGTCAGAGTAGTGCAAGGAGTATATAGGCGTTAAAAATTATCGGTTTTAATTGTTGAAGTTAGGCAACACCTGAAATCACCACTACAAAAGAAGGCGAACAGTTGCCTTTACATGCAGGATGAGGTGTGGTTGAACCCTAGACATTGTTTTGTGCTGCAATGGGGAATGAAATTGAACTATCCGGCGTAAATCGATGCTTGGTGATCTCACGCTTCACGTAACAAAGTTTCACGATAGCGTTAAGTTACAGACACAATAGGGAAATAAAATACAGAATATCGGACTTCCCCGAATAAGAACATTAATTTCAGGTTTTAAAAATCAAATCAGTATCAATTTAAAGTAGGAAAGAGTTGAACTAGAACCGAATCGTAATAATGATCAAGTACCTCTTTACAATTGCCGCAGCTTGTTGAAAACACTGAATTAAAAGTTATTGGGAACAGAAGGAGGTCATATTGAATTTACAAAAAATTTTTGTAATCAATCTGGGGAGTTTATTACAATAAGAATAAATAAATGATGCTGACACATTCAGTAACAGCGAGTATGAAGAGGCGTCCGATCAGTACAAGACTTCAGAAGATAAAGACGAAGAGAGTTAACCGTTATTTCTCCACGATGATCTAAATATCACTATGGTGTAAAAATTGACAACTGACTCTAAATAATGCAAAGTGTGAAGTCGTCCACACGAGTACGAAAAGAAATCCGTTAAACTTTGTTTACAAGATAAATCAATCAAACGTGAAGGCCGTAAACTCCACAAAATATCTAGGAATTACTATTACATCAGACTTAAACCGGAAAGAACACGTAGATAATGTCGTGGTAAAGGCGATCGAGAATCGGCTTTTTATCTCCAGAACCCTTAAAAGATGCAACAGAACTACTAAAGAGACTGCATACACTACGCTTGCCCGTCTTTTTTGGAATATTGCTGCCCATGTAGATGTAGATGTAGATGACTGAAAAAACTGATAATCGCAAAACAAAAGATCAGAGATATCTATTGAAGTGAAAACAGATACGCAAGCGACAAGCGCCGCAGATGTAATTTTAGTACAAATGTTTAAGGTAATGCTACAAGTTGTTAATTGGAAGAAATGGGACGGTAGAGTGCAGGTGGAGGGGACAAGAGAGATGTCAGAGGAAGCGATGAATGAGGAGAGAGTTGGAGATTGACTACAAGAGTACAGAATAAATAAATACCCGGACAACGCCGGATTTTCAGGTACTGCAATAATAAAACTTCCGGTACGTATACAGGGTTATGCAAGGATGTCATCCATCTCACTCCAACACACTGTGTTGTTGTTATTGTTGTGGTCTTCAGTCCGGAAACTGGTTTGATGCAGCTCTCCATCCTACTCTATCCTGAGCAAGCCTTTTCATCTCCTCATAAGAACGGCAACCCACAATCATTTGAATCTGCTTACTATATGCGTCTCTTGGTCTTCCTCTGCGATTTTTACCCCACACCCTTCCCTCCAATGCTAAATTTATGATTCCTCGATGTCTCAGAATGTGTCCTACCAAGCGATCCTTTCTTTTAGTCAATGTATGCCAAAAATTCCTTTTCTCACCAATTCTGTTCAGTACCTCTTCATTAGTTATGCGATCTACCAACCCAATCTTCAGCATTCTTCTGTAGCACCACATTTCAAAAGCATATATTCTCTTCCTGTCCGCACTGTTAACTGTCCATGTTTCATGCCCGTACAAGGCAACACTACACACAAATGCCTTCAGAAAAGACTTACACTTAAATTAATATTCGATATTAGCAAATTTCTCTTTTTCAAAAATGCATTTCTTCCCATTGGCATTCTGCATTTTATAACCTCTGTACAGCGACCGTCATATTTTATTTTACTACCCAAGTAACAAAACGCATCTACCACCTGCATCGTTTCGTTACCTAATCTAATTTCTTCAGCATCACCTGATTTTTTGAGACTGCATTCCATTATCTTTGTTTTGCTCTTGTTAATGTTCATTTTATACGTTCTCTTCAACACACTGTCCATTCCATTCAACTGTTCTTCCAGGTCCTTTGCTGTCTCTGACAGAATTACAATGTCATCATCAAAACGCAATGTTTTTATTTCTTCACCCTGAACTTTAATCCCTATTCCAAATTTTTCCTTGCTTTACTTCACCGCCTGCTCGATGTACGAATTGAATAAGATCGGAGAAAGGCTACAAGTCTGTCCTATTCCCTTCCCAACTAGTGCTTCCCTTTCACGCCCTTCGAGTTTAATAGCTAAGGTAAGTCGTAAAGTGAGTACTGCCTCCCGGGTTCCTACGTTCCTCCTGAATCCAAAGTGATCTTTCCCGGGTCAACTTCTACCAGCTTTTCCATTCTCTTGTAGATAATTCGTGTTAAAATATTGCAACCATGAGTTACCAAACAGATGGTTCTGTAATTTTCACACCTGTCTGCGCCCGGTTTCTTTGGAATCGGGATTATTACGTTTTTCTTAAAGTCTGAGGGTATTTCGCCTGTCTCATACACCTACACACCAGGTGAAATAGTTTTATCATGACTGGCTCGCCCAGAGACTTTGGTAGCTCCGAGGGAATGTTATCTACTCCCGGGGCCTTATTCCGACCTAGGTCTTTCAGGGCTCTGTCAAATTCATCTCTCAGTATACAGGGTGTTACAAAAAAGGTACGGCCAAACTTTCAAGAAACATTCCTCACATACAAAGAAATAAAATATGTTATGTTGACATGTGTCCGGAATCGCTTTAATTTCCATGTTAGAGCTCATTTTACTATTTCTCTTTAAATGTAAATTGTTATAACCTGCGCAGACAATTGTAAAAGTACCCATTTGTTTCGTTAGTATGTACTGTACTTCCTCGATTCCACGTCGTCAACACAGATTTTCTGTGAACGTTTGGGCAGGAATTGTTGGTGATATCTTGATTGGGCCACGTGTTCTTCCATCTACGCTCACTGGAGCACGTTATCATGATTTCATACGGGATACTCTACCTGTGCTGCTAGAACATGTGTCTTTACAAGTACGACACAACATGTGGTTCATGCACGATGGAGCTCCTGCACATTTCAGTCGTGCGCTCCTCAACAACAGATTCGGTGACCGATGGATTGGTAGAGGCGGACCAATCCCATGGCCTAAACACTCTCCTGACATCAACCCTCTTAACGTTTATTTATGGGGGCATTTGAAAGCTCTTGTCTACACAACCCCGGTACCAAATGTAGAGACTCTTCGTATTGTGGACGGCTGTGATACAATACGCCACTCTCCAGGGCTGCGTCAGCGCATCAGGGATTCCATGCGACGGAGGGTGGATGCATGTATCCTCGCTAACGGAGGATATTGTGGTGTCGCACAAGTACAAAGTGCGCGCCACCTACTTTCGCCGCGCGCCGCCATGCACGCACGGCGCGGCGTTCTCACGACGACAGCCACGAGCGCCCTCTGCGACAACTCCGCTCGTGGCCACCACTGAAGGACATCGTGCACTTCGGACTGAGATAGCAACGAGTTAGGACCTTCGTAATCAGATAGGCACCAGTGAAGACTTTGCTATCGTACAGGCACTAGGCAGGCCTCTAACAACTATGTATCAACATTCTGCAGTACTATGTAAAAGTTAAGTATTGTTACATTCTGTGCAATATATATCTCTTTCTAATTTACTCTAGTGTTTATAGTTTCTGGCTGGTCCCCTCCGTACCTGCACCAGCGTGCTATTTTTGTTCCTGTGTCGGTCTCATTCCACTCGGCCACCGATACCTACGACGAGGTTGGGACACAAAAGCGGCGACGAAGTTGGGACACAAAAGTGGCGACGAGGATGGGATACAAAAGTGGCGACGAGGAGTGATAGACGAACCTTGGACCAGTCCGCTTGCAGCAGCCAGACAGCAGCAGTCGGAGCACACAAAAATTGCTCCCGCCCACCCACCCTTATTATAAGATTTTTGGGGGAACATATTCTGTTACATGTTTTGTGGACTTTTTTTTGTTGCAGAGCGTCCTCATTTATCTTGCATTTGTGTTTTGTACTAATCTACTTGTATACGCGGCGCCTAATCGGTCAGCATGGCCACTACCCCGAACCCAAACTTAATGGAAATTATTCAGTTACAGACGGCGCAAATCACTCAACTACTGCAGGCCGTGTCGCAGTTGACGACACAGGCTGCTCACCAACAACAACAGTCGTCACATCAGCAGCCCACACCTGCCGCTGCACAGCTTCCTACATTTCGCCAGTACAACGAACGTGAGGAAGAATGGAGCGACTACTTCGCACAGTTTCAAGAACTCGTCGCGGCTCATCAAATTACAGGTCAGAGAGTGAAGAACCTTTTCTTATCGATTGTGGGCCCCCAGACCTTCGTACTATTGCCAAAACTTTTCCCTCTCGCATCTCCTCGTGATGTAGACTTTGAACAAATTGTAGATGCACTGAATGCTCATTATGAGAGAAAAGTTCTTGTAGCCGCTGCACGGTACCGATTTTTCAGACTTAAAAAATCACCCGAACAGTCACACCAAGAGTGGATTACGGAATTGAAGGGCTTAACCCGCAAATGTAAATTTACTTGCTCTTGTGGACTTTCGTATAGTGACGTGATGTTGAGGGATGCGATTACGCAGAACATTCAGGACCCCAGAATTAGGGCAGCAATTCTAAAACAGTCAGACCCTTCATTAGACAGTGTACTGCAGCTTATAGAAGCGCATGATACTTTTGACTTAGCAGATGTAGAAATGCAAAGCCACAGTGTAAATTCAGTGCGCCGCAACGGACGCTTTCCTAGCCGTAGTTCGCATTCTAGCCCTAGTGATTATTTTTCTACCGGCCGTGCTGACCAGACAGTGAACAGTAGCCAGTGTAAAAGTGCGACACAAAGGTCGCCCCGTCGTATTAGAAACAGTGATTTGAATAAAGGGCGCCAACGCTCATTTCAGAAAAATGTTCGTAAATCGTGCCCCCAGTGTGTGTCTCGCCAAAAGCGTGCTCATTGCCCTAGTCGCAACGCGACCTTTTATCAATGTGGCAAATCAGGACATGTACAGTCTGTGTGTATGCAAATTAAAAACTCAAAGAACGGTACCGTTAGAAACAGTGCTTCGCAGAGTGCGAGAACAGTTCATTCTGTAAATGTTATACGGGCTGTGGAATTGAACAGTGCTTTAGTTGGTTCTCAATTGCAAGAAAGTAGTTCTGCGCCTATGGCAAAACTATATAGTGCACCACTTAGCAAGCGCCGACGAGCGCGTAAAAATGTGCAACGGAAAAGGGTTCGGGACAAGCAAAGTGACAATGTACAGTGCAATCCTGTAGTGAACCTAGTGCCTTCTGCAACTTCTTATTGTAAAAGTGCCCAGTACTGTGTAGATAGTGCCAGTAGACTTGTAGATCCTGAAAGTAATTTTAGTGCAGTAGCCTCGCATTGCGCGGACGCCGATCCGGCGGTAGTGCCATCTAGTGACAGTGTTGTTAATCCCCTGCGTGCAGAGTCTGCGCCGCTTCCTTCACTACGCGGCCCGCGCATATGCAGCAAACAAACCGTAGCAGACGTTGCCCACATTCGCGCACCTGTCGTGCGCCAGAAGCACAAACTTTTTGTAAATCTCTCCATAGAAAATAAGACTGTGCAATTTCAGCTCGACACTGGTTCCGCTGTTACCTTAATAAATAAAGATACTTATGAACTTCTGGGTTCGCCAAAATTGTCGCCGTCACAGCAAGTGTTAACAGCTTATACAGGTGAAAATATTCCCGTGCTAGGAACGTGTAGCCTGCCCGCCTCCTTTCAAGGTGTTACAAAAACAGTTGCTTTTGTAGTTCTTCAGGCCACGCGATCCTGTCTCGGGTTTCTTGATTCCAGACCCAGTTCACCGCCAGGGAGCACAGCCACATCGCTCGCCGCCGGGTCCAGCGTCCCCGGACTACGAGATCGTACCCATGGAGGTGGACGCACCTCCGACGCAGTCGTCGCCGCCGCTGTCGCCGCCACAGACGAAAGCGTCACCGAGAGGGACTCCGGGACCGTGCGGGCCCCTCCAGCTTGGGCTACGCACCTCAGAAGAAGATGACCTGCTCCCTCTGGGTGGGGGCGGGCGCCCTTCCGCTGGTTTTCGCGGGTTTTCCAGCGGATCGCAAGGTGTATACCGGGGCGCGGACGGCGTCTCGATCCCAGCCTCAGCTACGACGCCCGTCCCACCAGTAACGCCTCCGCCCAGGCCCTCCTCCCAGTGCCGTCGCCGTGGCCCTCAGCCCTACGCCACGACGGCGCGGCGGTTTGGGGGGGAGGGGTGTGGTGTCGCACAAGTACAAAGTGCGCGCCACCTACTTTCGCCGCGCGCCGCCATGCACGCACGGCGCGGCGTTCTCACGACGACAGCCACGAGCGCCCTCTGCGACAACTCCGCTCGTGGCCACCACTGAAGGACATCGTGCACTTCGGACTGAGATAGCAACGAGTTAGGACCTTCGTAATCAGATAGGCACCAGTGAAGACTTTGCTATCGTACAGGCACTAGGCAGGCCTCTAACAACTATGTATCAACATTCTGCAGTACTATATAAAAGTTAAGTATTGTTACATTCTGTGCAATATATATCTCTTTCTAATTTACTCTAGTGTTTATAGTTTCTGGCTGGTCCCCTCCGTACCTGCACCAGCGTGCTATTTTTGTTCCTGTGTCGGTCTCATTCCACTCGGCCACCGACACCTACGACGAGGCTGGGACCCAAAAGCGGCGACGAAGTTGGGACACAAAAGATATTTTGAACATTTCCTGTAACAAAGTGTTTGAAGTCCCGCTGGTACGCTCTGTTGCTGTGTGTTTCCATTCCATGATTAATGTGATTTGAGGAGAAGTAATAAAATGAGCTCTAACATGGAAATTAAGCGTTTCCGGACACATGTCCACATAATATATTTTCTTTTTTTTTGTGTGAGGAATGTTTCCTGAAAGTTTGGCCGTACTTTTTTTGTAACACTCTGTAGTATCTCCTATTTCATCTTGATCTACTTCCTCTTCCCTTCCTACACCACACTACTGGGGCGAAATTGCAAATGTTCCGATGTGTTTCTGAACAGATCGGATATCGCCAAATAAAACGCTCGGGAGTCTGTTAGTAGATCGTACCCTCCAAAAACCTGCTCGGTCGATGAGCATTGACCGAAATTAGGGCCTCGTTTCTATTGAGCGGCTCTTACGAGGAGCTCAGAAGTGCGTGGTGGTGCGTGGGGTGCACCGTCTCACGCAGGCCGCGGTTCTCGCGATAGCGGGCCCACGTGCGTGCCACGTGATCAATAGCGGTGCACGCGTCCTACCGTTATACAGCAATTTTACGGTTTTCCCGGCAACCCCTCTCCACCTCACCCTTACCCCTTTCCCCCACCCTCTTCTCAGCTAGAAGTGGCTCTCCCACTTTTTTTTTTTTTTTTTTTTTTTTTTTTTTGTCAAGTGCGTAAAAAGCTTCACATCTGTTAAATGCGATGGCTCAGGAAATGAACGGCGTTTTAGTGTTTTAGTGGACCCGTTTCCTCTCGTAACCTTGTAACGGCAGATGGCAGGAGTTTATGAAAGTTTTAAAGGATACAATCGAATGAAGCGAGTTATTGGACGTGTGATATACACGTATTTTTGAATTCGTCCGCTATAAAATGTTGCAGTAATGGCCGGCACTCCATTTCGGCAAACAGCACTCTGCCGTGGAAAAAAAGATTCGGTTACGCCATTCGACATATTTCAGCGCTGTTTTCGTGCGCAGTGTTTTAAACTATTTTCGCGAGTAATAGGTCGCAGCTCTGCGATCCCCGTGAAACTAAAAATGTTTCGGTGACGCGCATCTCCGCCCATGTTTCCAACATCTGAGTTCCGTTTGCAACTCCACTTTAGTCCGTTTCATGCATTTATTGCGTTTGCCGCTCGTTCGTTATACAGAAACACAATTCCCTGCAGAGTAATAACATTTCAGTCAAGCACTCTGTAAACGCTGCTGTAAAAACGCAATATGAACAGTATTAAGACCGATTTCCGTCTTTACTGGCCAGTCAGCAATATTCTACCAGCCTCTTAAAATGCCATCACACCTTCTAACGCATATATTGTGATCGTTTTTCCTCTTCGTTCCCGTTCCTCCATTTACCCCCAAAAGCTTTTCTGGGGTGATAAAGTGGAGACAACACAAAAATTTGATATCGAGTACGCCTTTTTTAACACACACACACACACACACACACAGGAGGTACGAATGAAAACGTCGTGCGTCACAAATTTTTTCTTATTTTAATAAAGACACACACGCTGCTTTTCTGACGCTGTGGGTCCAACGAGAGGTACAAATCTCCTTGCGTCATTTTAGTGAGGTAATCCATATGTTCCAATTGCGAAGATTAGATGTTAGGTTTGCGTTTTGTGAATCAACTGCAGAAATAATACTTCACCAGTTATAATAAAAATTAAAAACAGTCCGGATCGCAGAAATTGCTATTTCTATTTCATAACCGGTTTAGGTCTATTGCAGACCATCTTCAGGTGGATATCACCATGATCACAGGCGGTGACTGTGAGACAGCTGGCCGTGCCGGCCGCGGTGGCCGAGGAGACTAAGGCGCTCCAGTCACGGTCTGCACGGCCACTACGGTCGGGGGTTCGAATCCCCCCTCGGACATGGATATTTGTGCCGTCCTAGTTCGTAACTAGTTCATAAGTAGTTTGTAAGATTAGGGACTGATGACCCCGTAGTTAAGTCCCTTAAGCTTAAAAAACATTTGAACATTTGAACAGCTGGCCGCTGTTGAGAGCAGTTGTGGGTCTGTGGGTCTGTGGAGCTATTGAGTCCCCGCCACTGCCTGCCATCACGGTGGTATCTATCTGAAGATGGTCTGCAATAGACCGAAACCGTGAACGAAATAGTAATAGCAATTTCTGCGATCTGGGATGTTTTTATTTTTGATTATAACTATTGGATCAAGATCGCAGTTTTATCTGCAGCATTCTTTCTAAAACTACTAATACTGAAACAGATGCAGAAAACGATGGAAAGCAGTGAAAAACCTCCTGAATAATCCGAGAAACTTGAGAACTAAAAGCGGGAAAAAAAGTCCTTCACGGATTATTCAGTAAATTTTTCTCTACTTTTCACTGTTTTCTGCGACTTAGTAATATATCCACAGTTGATTCACAAAAGGCCAACCTAAAGTCTAACATGCACCACAAGAACATACGCTTCACCTCACCTCACCTGAAATACACTGTCGATTAATGTATTGACATTTGCACCTGATAATTAACCACGGATTAGAAATGCATCGTATTAAAGCACGAAATAATTGGTGATTGAGGGGATTTTTATTTAAACCTCCTATATACAGAATGAAGCCACGTCACACAAATGCAAAAGATTGATAAATCTGAAAATAATTAACGACTCTTTCACGGTGTTGAATCAAAAGTGCCCTGTACACACTTTTATTTCAAAAAGTTTGAAGGAAATAGGAAACCTGAATGTTCAAGTGAGGTATGGGTAAGGTATTCCATTATTTACTGTATTTACCGGACATATACGCCATCTATAAATCGGTCATCTTGAATATTATGTATTTTTTTATTGAAAGAGGAACGTGTGATACGCAGTAGAGCATCAACATTTTCAGACAAGTTGATTCGTGTATACAGATTCGACGTAGCAGTTACGATTCAATAGTTACAACAATATCCCTGTTTCGCAAACGGTAACTTGTTCAGTGACGAAGCAACCTCTCTTGTCAGTCGTGCAGTCAAGCGTCACAACCACCGAGTGACCAGAATCCTCAATGGACAAAACCGTCAAAGGGTGTTGGTGTGGTATGGAATACGGGGTACCCATGTAATTGAAACCATTTTCGTTAACCAGAACCTAAACGTTCAAACCTACCTGGAAATGCTTCAGGAAGTGGTGTTTGCTTTTCTTATGAATGAAGACGACAGCTTTCCCTTTCATTTTCAGCAGGTTCGTCCTCTGCCACGCTAAGGAGTAGTTGTTTGTCAGTGGTAATTTGTTAAATTTCCTGGTGGTTTCGTTAGCCGACGTGGTTCCGTGGAATGGCCACCCTGTGACAGTGGGTTCGAATTGACAAAAATATTGTCTGATGTTTAATTTAAAAGAGTAAAAGTCCCACTTATGAATCTACAACTGCAGTAAATCATATTTGGGTGAAAAGAAACTTCATCGTTTTGCTCAAAACAGATTCTTAAAATAAATAAATAAATAAATTACTTGTCAAGCAAACACGGATCACGAAAGCATCAACATCAAGAGGATTTTCAAACGACTTACGGTTATGCTACCGGATGACGTCGTAGACTACCGCTGGTATTTCGACAGGAGGACACCCAGCCACTCTCAAGGCACAACTGCACTCAAGGAAGCAACGTACAAGCGATTTTAGTACGTCGGTTTGCAAAGAGCAAACAAGGAAGAAAACACACACATAGTACAAGTCACTACAGAGTCAACACAATCAAAGATGACCAGACATCAAAAATATCTATGGTGACTATTAATCAAAAGGTGAGGTAGCATTAATTTTGTTTTTTGTTCAGAGACAGTGCCGGATTCCAAGCAGAATTTAAACAGAAACCACCATCTCTGTTTATAAGGTCGCTTGCTAGTTAAATTTCAACAGCTTCCTTATTAACACTATCGCAATAGGTAGAAACGCATGCCACAATCTCTGTGTTGTTATATTCCATAGGATGACAGGTGCCGAGACAGTGTTCTGCAATAGCGGGTTTGTTTGGATGTTGTAAGAGTGTGTAACGTTTATGTTTAATACACCAATCTTCCACAGTCCTGATTGTATAAACAATATATGACATGTACAACTACAAGGAATACACCAGCCTTATGCAAACTACGATCATTCTTTGAGCACCTCAACAGGGTCTTTATCTTAGAAGGTGGTCGAAAAACACATTTCACAGCGTATTTCCGCAAAATACGACCAGTCCTGTTGGAAATGCATCCTGCGTAATTGAAAAAGGCCAAAGATTTAGGTGCCACTTCGTTACTATCGTCGATCACGCGTTGCGCAGTAGGCTGATAGCGCAACGCACGTTTTATCTGCCTCTCACTATAACCATTCTGACGACTCACCTGACAATCGTTCAGGGTCTGAAATGACATAGGCCTTGTGAACCTGTTTTGAAGAAGAAATGTAACAGTCTTCCACCATGGGACGACATTAACGTACGGAGGCAATCGGCAACGACGAATTGCGCACGCATGTCAAAAACATCTGACGTCACAGCACTGCGCGCGAGCCCTTGTAAACGGAATTTGGCTTCCGTCAGTAGCGAGCCAGGGTGTGAATCGGACATCCAAAAGTGCCACGATCCCCCTTGAGAATGTCCTCCGCAGTTGGGGACGAAACGTTGGGTTTTAATAATAAATCCACTAGACCACGGCATAACAGCCCGGAAATTTTTAGTAATTTTGACCAAGTGTACTGTAACCTAATTCCTTTGTTTTCGGACTGCATTTCCTTAGGATTCTGGCTGTACCGCCGATTGATTTTATATGCTCGTTCCATTTTAAATCCCTCCCAATGCCTACTCCCAGATAATTTAGGGAATTAACTGCTTCCAGTTGCTGACCTGTCATAGTGTAGATAAATAATACAGGATCTTTCTATGTATTCGCAGCACATTACACTTGTCAACATTGAGATTCAATTGTCATTCCCTGCACCATGCGTCAAATCGATGCAGATCCTGCGGCATTTCAATACAATCTTCCATTGTTCTAAAAAAAAAAAAAAAAAAAAAAAAAAAAAAAAAAAAAAAAATCGCGCTGACGTGTTTACGGCCCACTTTAGTTTTTACAAACATTTTGGACCATAATAATAATCTAAATAATAAAAAATTAATTAATATGAGTGTCTGAAAACCCTTTAAGAAAAAAAATTTTGGTAGTGTTGGGTTCCGAACCACCGACCTTTAGCGTCATACACCGATGCCTTGTCTACAACGCTACGATTATCAAACAAAAGAAAAGTTCTTTATCTCATACTATTGATGGCCTTTGTTAACATGCTAATATGGCATTTGTAGACACTAGATTATCATTTATCGTACGAACAACATGTCTTTTTGTTAATTCTTCAGTGGGCCATTGCTTTGATATGACAACGTGTAAGTTACAATAAGAAAATCATCAAATACGCAACGCAAGAGGGCGTATGCCAGAGAGAGTTCTGGGCGAGGAATGTCGCGTGACATCTCCGAACGGCTGGTATTCGTTAATTCAATGGAGGGTGTCAAATCTCGGTTATTTTTGCAAATATGTCTCAACCGATACGAGATATGAAAAAAATTAGGGAGATAAGTAGTAGAGAATATTCTCCTCTACCAATTAGTTATTCAATTTTCGTGTCAGATGATCGGTTCGTTTGCAGTTACAATTACAAACGGCTTTTTTGGTATTACTACAGTATTTTTGTCCCTAAAAATTTGAAAAAGGGAGGTTCTGGTCTCTGGTGGCCTACAATCATGTCTGTAGAATTTGGTGCTGATTGGTTGAACGGTTCGTCTTAAAAACAGGGAACACGTTACGGACAGTCAAACGGATAGAGACATACATCTCGAAATCGGCGTTATTTTTGCAAATATCTTTGAAACGCTACGAGATGTGAAAAAATCACATGAGAGCTAAGTTGTAGAGAATTTTCTCCTCTACGAATTCGGTTATTCACTTTTCGTGTCAGATGAATATTTAAGCAGTTATTTTCATTTAAATTTCGAGCTGTCAAAAGACGATCGCAAAGGCCCACTTTTAGTATTACTACCGTATCTTAAAGTGGACCAAAATGAGGGGTGGGGTTGCGGGTTGAGTGTTCGGCTGAGCTGGGGCGGGGGTGCTCGGATATTTCCGCGGATATCCGCATCCGCGCAAACCTCTATCCATGTTGTTGTTGTTCTTGTTATGGTCTTCGGTCCGGAGACTGGTTTGATGCAGCTCTCCACCCTACTCTGTCCTGAGCAAGCATTTTCATTTCCTCATAAGAACAGCAACCCACATCCACTTGAATCTGCTTACTATACGCGTCTCTTGGTCTCCCTCTGCCTTTTACCCTCCAATGCTAAATTTACGATTCCTCGATGTCTGAGAATATGTCCTACCAAGCGATCACTTCTTTTAGTCAGAGTATGCCAAAAAATCCTTTTCTCACCAATTCTGTCCAGTACCTATTCATTAGTTATGCGATCTACCCACCTAATCTTCAGCATTCTTCTGTAGCACCACATTTCAAAAGCCTCTATTCTCTTCCTGTCCGCACTGCTTATCATCCATGTTTCCCTCCCGTACAAGGCAACACCCCACACAAATGCCTTCAGAAAAGACTTCCTTACACTTAAATTAACATTCGATGTTAGTAAATTTCTCTTTTCCACAAATGCTTTTCTTCCCATTGCCATTCTGCATTTTACATCCTCTGTACTGCGACCATCGCATGTTATTTTACTACCCAAGTAACAAAACTCATCTACTACCTTCATTGTTTCGTTACCTAATCTAATTCCTTCAGCATCGCCTGATTTTCTAAGACCGCATTCCATTATTTTTGTTTTCCTCTTGTTAATGTTCATCTTGTATGCTCTTTTCAACACACTGTCCATTTCATTCAACTGCTCTTGCATGTCCTTTGCTGTCTCTGACAGAATTACAATGTCATCAGCAAAACGCAACGTTTTTATTTCTTCCCCCTGAACTATAATCCCTATTGCAAATTTTTCCTTGCTTTCCTTCACCGCCTGCTCGATGTACAAATTGAATAACATCGGAGAAAGGCTACAACCCTGTCATACTCCCTTCCCAACAAATGCTTCCCTTTCATGCCCTTCGAGTCTATTAACTGCGGTATGGCTTTTGTACAAGTTGTAAATAACACTCCATTCCCTGTATTTTACCCCTGCTTACTACAGAATTTGAAAGAGTGTATTCCAGTCAACATTCTCAAAAGCATTCTATATATCCACAAAAGCTAAAAATGTAGGTTTGCCTTTCCTTTATCTTCTAAGATAAGACGTAAAGTGAGTATTGCCTCCCGGGTTTCTGCGTTTCTCCTGAATCCAAACGGATCTTCCCCGAGGTCAGCTTCTATCAGCTTGTCCATTCTCTTGTAGATAATATCCATAGTGAACTGAATATTACGGTGGATTGAATTTCGGTGTTCCAAGAAACGAGGCCAAACGACAAAAGTATCGTCAACCTATTACCTGAAAAAAAAAAAAAAAAACACCTTGCGGGTTTCGAGGTCGCGGTGGTGGACGACGTCAGCTGGTAGCATACCAGTATGTTTGTTTAAACACTCATTACGCCGAGAAAAGTTAAGGTTTCACACCAAGAGGATTACATTCACGGCCATAAATTCAGATATTCGCCCCAGCACATTGGAACCGTAGCGAGTACGTGGGGCCGCGGTGGCTGAGGGGACTGAGGCGCTCCAGTCACGGTCTGCACGGCCACTGCGGTCGGGGGTTCCAATTCCCCCCTCGGGCATGGATATTTGTGCCGTCGAAAAAAATGTTCAAATGTTTGTATAGCTTATGGGACTTAACTACGGGGTCATCAGTCCCTAAACTGACAAACTACTTATGAACTAGATAACACTAAGGACGGCACAAATATCCATGCCCGAGGGGGGATTCGAACCCCCGACCGTAGTGGCCGTGCAGATCGTGACTGACGCGCCTCAGTCCCCTCGGGCACCGCGGCCGGCTATTTGTGCCGTCCTTAGTGTTAGCTAGTTCATAAGTAGTTTGTAAGTTTAGGGACTGATGACCCCGTAGTCAAGTCCCATAAGCTTAACAAACATTTGAACATTTGATTTGAGTACGTGGGACCTCAGAAGTTTCTGCCCGTGCCGTTTCCTCGAGCGGACGTGCAGGCCATCCGGCGCGCTGAGAAGGTGTCACTCGGAGCTCCAGCAGAGGCCGCGTCGCTCACGGAGCCAATCAAAGTCTCTCCTCCGCGCTTCGATCCCGCGTCCGATCCAATTACGCGTGTCGCCGCCCGTACCACTTAGCCGGGGCCCTCCACCTCTGCCCGGCCCCACACCCACTATTTCGAAAAAGGCCGAAGCGCCCCCTCCCACACACAAGCGCAGCTGCGAAGATTCCCGATTAGCAGCCACAATGGCGCGCCACTCCCTTCGCCTTTAATCCTTTGGCGGCGCGGCAGGCCTGCCCTGACCATGGGAAGCGGCGCACTTGGCGCTGGGCCGTCGAGGGCGCCTCCTCTGACAGCCTACCATCCCCGCCCCAGCTCAGCCGCAACACTCAACCCCCACTCCACCCCTCACTTTTTTTGTTTTCTCCCGTCACTCCACGCGATTCGAAAAACCACTCTGTCGGGCGGGGGTGCCGCGGGGTGTCAGTCAGGCAGCACGTCACAGTTTTCGAGTTTCGACAGGGGATGCCACCAAACTCTGTCTCCCTCCCTCCGAACACAGAAAACGTCTCGCAAACAGCGGCCGCCAGCCCCGTGTGTGGTGTGCCCGCCCAAGTTGCTCTCGTGTCCCGTCTGTATTAAAAAAGTCTCTCTTGCCAACTAGGGATTAGTGCGGCTACAACGCGAACGGATTACGAAACGAAAAAGAAGTTTGGAAGCGGTGCGAACTGCTAGTTGTAGCTGCGTTCTCAGAGACTTCCACGAAAAGGCAAGTAGGATTAAACCTTTCACTCAACAATGAATTATGTAACTGCAGATTTAACCATATGTAAGCACTCAGTGGTGTTACATATGGTTGCTTTATTGCTTCATGTATGTGAAGGGTGTTCAAAATGAGTATCGAGTACATTGAGGCCGGCCGCGGTGGCCGAGGGGACTGAGGCGCGCCAGTCACGGTCTGCACGGCTACTACGGTCGGGGGTTCGAACCCCCCTCGGGCATGGATATTTGTGCCGTCCTTAGTGTTAGTTAGTTCATAAGTAGTTTGTAAGTACAGGGACTCATGTTCCCGTAGTTAAGCCCCATAAGCTATACAAACATTTGAACATTTGAACAGTACATTGAGAGGTTGTACTACCCCGAGGTATTTTTCTGTAACCAAATAAATTTAGTTCTTGTTACCCCTTTTGTAATGGCTAAAATTCAATTGTTCTCCATGTAATATCCGCTTTCTGATATTGGCACTACTCCATGTACTGTATCAGCACCACGGGAACTAGAGTCACGGTGTGCACGGCCACTACGGTCGGGGGTTTGAACCCCCATCGGGCATGGATTTTTTGCCGTCCTTAGTGTTAGTTAGTTCATAAGTGGTTTGTAAGTTTAGAAACTGATGACCCGTAGTTAAGTCCCATAAGCTATACAAACATTTCAACATTTGAACACTACATTGAGAGGTTGTACTATCCCGAGGTATTTTTCTGTAACTAAATTGACTTAGTTCTTGTTTCCCCTTTTGTAATGTTTAAAATGCAGTTCTTCTTCATGTAATGTCCGTAAGTGTTACGCTTTCTGATATTGGCACTACTCCATGTACTGTATCAGAACCACTGCAACTAGAGACTTGATAAGGACTTCGGTTTGCGAGGACCAAGGAGTAGGCCCTATTATTATATACCTCATTTATATTCGCAGCGTGTTTTCCTGATAAACTTCTCTCGGGCTTCCTGTCGCGTCAAGTGGTTTGATATCCACGAGCCATCCATCCAAGTCACGAAAGCAGGAGACCATCTAGGACGAGGGAAAGAAGTTTGCATATTTGCTGTTTTGTGGCTCGATAGCGGGAAATATTAGCCGGCTCCTAAAGAGACACGAGTTCGACTCAGTCTTCAGGCCACCTACAAAATTACGACACCTGTGAAAGATAATCTAACGCCGGGTGTGTACAAGATACCGTGTGGGTGCGGGTAGTTTTACATCGGGCAGACACTGCGCAGTATTGATCAGCGCTGTCTTGAACATGAATGATGGTTCCGTTTACGTTATCGCGAGAAATCCGCAATTGCGAAGCACGCTCTGGGAAACAACCGTCGCGTTGCATTTGATGAGACAGAAGAATACTTTCTGGAATAGCGTAATAAATGAGACGATAGAAATCAAAATAACTGAAAAAAATAAAGATGGTGAAATTCAGACGAGCACAGTTCCGGCCATCGGACAGTTCAAGCAGGCGCGGCAGGCACGCGATCAAATCATTACCATATATGACAATGCGGCGCGCACCAGTAATGTGACGTCACAGGGCAGTGACCACTTGACAACGGCCAAGGAGATCTAGCCCGGAAGCTCGTGCATATCATAGCACTCGACGCTGCCGGAAGCCCAATGTTATAAGCATACACGTAATTTACTCCTCGTTGAGAGTGACTCTGTTATATTAATATACAGAAAATTGCCAAGATTGAAATTTTCATTTTTTTAATGTAAGATGCCCAGTTTTGACACTGAAGGGTCTGCTACAATTAGCATTAAACTGCTTATTAAAAGGCTACAGATATTAGTGTTCTGATGGATAATCAAATATAAACTATTGTGCTGGTGGGTAGTCAATATGAAACAGTTACTGTTTTATATGTGACTACCCACCAGCACAATGTTTTATATTTGATTATCCATCAGATCACATACATGGAGAGCCACCGTAGTGCACATTTCTAGCAGCGTACCTCCAAAATACTCGTGTATGTCTAAATTGCGATCTTGGCATTCATTCTTATATTAATCACATATATTTCTGAGGAAGGAAGAAGGAATCTTAAGGTTTAACGTCCCGTCGACAGCGTGGTCGTTAGAGACGGAGCTAACACTCGGACGTTTGGCTAAGGATGTTCAAATGTTTGTAGAGCTTATGGGGCTTAACTACGGGGTCATCAGTCCCTAAACTTACAAACTACTTATGAACTAGCTTATACTAAAGACGACAGAAGCATCCATGCCCGAAGAGGGATTCGAAACCCCGACAGCAGCGGCCGCGCAGACCGTGACTGGCACGCCGCAGACCGCTCGGCCACCGCGGCCGGCGGCTAAAGATGGGAGAAGGAAATCGGTCGTGCCCTCTCAAAGGAACCATTCCGGCATTTGCCTCGAGTGATTTAAGGAAATCACGGGAAACCTAAATATGGATGGCCGGAGGTGGATTTGAACCACCATCCTTCCGAATACGAATCCAGTGTGTAACCACTGCGCACTTCTGAGGATCAGGATCATTGTTGGCAGTAGCCATATTCACTTTCATGGACAGATAATTTCCGAAGTGAAATACGTGTTTGGGAGAAGTGCGCATTCAATAAATTACTATGTGAAGGATCTTCTTGAATAACGTGTGTTATTTGTAATACTCACAAAACTTTTTCTGTAATTCGTGGCCGCCCCTTGTAACTCAGACGGGCAGCGACACTGACTACCACGCAGGGTGCTCGGGTGTTGGGTGTTGTCCTCATCAAGGTAAAATGGCCATACAATCATTTCATTTCAATTCTTTAATTCGTGTTTGTGTCCGTCGTCATACAGAGGGATGTATCAAACTGCAACAGACCAAGCCTGCAGAACATAGCCGAATGCTAATTAACCACAACAAATATCGCAAAGAAATTGCAAAGTGTCAATACTATTTCCAAATTCCACAATGTTCGCCTTAGAGCCTCTAAACATTGGCCGACATCCCGAAGTTTAACCATTGTATCTGTTAAAGAATTATCTTTCCACAGTTGACGATCCGATCATTTTCAAATACGTAAAGGTGACTCATTTTCAACGCATCTTAGACTCCGTGCCTGGATATTCGCATCTAGCTCCCGAGATATCGACAGAAAATCTATCCCGTTCCAACTTACCCGCAATTATTAAGTGTAGAATTTAATTTTTATTTGCTGACTGAACTCTTAATTTCGTGCCAAACAAAGAAGTAAATGTGCATATTTTAAAGCAAATCTTTATTTGTGCAAGTCACACTTTTATAGTAAAATTTATAAGGTACGGTAGTCATGGAAACAATAAAAATCATCGAATAAATTGTTATTATTATTATTTGTGAATGTATAACAGCCAATCAGTTGCATAAAATTTAACACTTAGAGTACCATGCCCGTAAATTACGTTGCTGTCGTTTGTTCGAAGATTGCTGCGCCCGTAATATTACGTTCTCTGTGTCTTTGCGAGAACTGCCGCGCCCGTAATATTACGGACGGCTGTTCTCAAACGAATTCTATCTTTCGCGCGCGTCATTATCCGTACGGCAGTTATCAGAAGGGAGGCAAACCCTTGTAGCATACATCTCTGCCACTAGGAGGCGCCACAAAACCACTTTACGAAACAAGGGTTTGTGTCAGTTGACTGTGAGACATCAGGGCGAGCGTTAGACACAACATGTCAAGCAGTAGGCCTTTGAGCGACGCCGCATTCTTGATGAATCGGAAGATGATCTGAGTGATGTATTTGATGGCGATGACACGGTGTCGACCTCAGTGACCAGAGAGATATTTGATCATCGTTCGGTTAAGTGGTGGAGAAAGCTATCATTACACATTATCTTGATGGCAATTTCAAATGCATGTGTTCTGTACACTCAGGTGAAAAAGAAAAACATTTCTACCAGCCAGTTTATTATTGCGGTATGCAAAGACTTGTCATCACCACGTGCAGCCTGGTACAATGGTGCTGCGCTTTCACGACTGGATGGAACACATTTCGTGGAAAGAATACCCATTCCACCAGGGAAGAAGAAGGCACAAAAGACTTGTAGAGTGTGCTCAGAGAGGGGCAAGAATGAAGCAGGAGTCGCCAGAAGGAAGGATACTTCATTCTAGTGTGCAGTATGCAAAGTGAGGTTTTGTGTTTAGCCCTGCTTCCAGCTATACCACTCAAAAAAGAACTATTTGCAATAAAAGCCGTTTGCTGATGTTTGATATTTATGATATTTGCATGTAATCACATAAACATTGCCATGTTTATTAATAAATAGTTTATAATACGAAAAACTATTTTTTACCTACCCGAATACAGCGTTTCTTGTTTTGATTGTTGTGATGAAGGTTTACAAAGCAGGAAAATGTACGGGGCACGTATTTGAAGAGGAAATAATATAGTTTATTCCTGACCAAGAAAAATATATTAATGATTATTCCTAAATCTGTACCAACAGTAAGAAGTACTGTAAAAATGGCCGGCACTGGGGGAAGGAGACTAAGAAAATGGGCTGGCACTGGGGGAAGTCGGTTCGCATATATGGCTGGCACTCAAAGTGTTAAGGTACTTCACCTGGTTTCGTCACTGCTAGGTGTAACTTCATTAGAAGAGATGAAAAAGGCTTACTTTGAAAAAGATTTTTGGGTAAACCTTTTCTATCTCTTCTGATGAAGTTACCGCTAGCGGTGACGAAACCAGGTCAAATACCTTAAATTTTACGCAATCTGTTAGCTGTTATACTCTCTTTAACTGGATCACGGTTGCTGCCATTCAACCATGTTCATAATTAGTATACCCAGTAAATATCGGTCCTGAAACGCAAACGTTGTGAGATAAACACGTATTTAAAGGAAGGGCTGCGCGATTGTGGATATTTGTCTACTCATTGCAGTGGCGCGTGCCATTATGACGTCTTGCCCATTTATTGTGATAAAACTATGCAACCGGTTGCTTTTGTAAAGGTGTTTATTCGTCCGTAGCTAGTTTTCGAGCCATTGCCTGTCATCAGTGGAAATGTTACAAGAGCATTACATTATTCTGCACCAAATGAAGGTAGACGCTGTGATGGTGGTTTGTATACCTGATGGACACTCAATATTCACACATCACAGTAGGTTACCACACCTGGGATATTCTATTTAATTGTAACGCCACATATAGTAACATACAGTGATGTCTGAATATTGCCAGTGCCCAAGTAACGATATGGATACGCACTTACCAAGAGTAAAAACAAACCACCATCACAGCGTCTACTCACACTTGGTGCAAGATAATATAAAGCTTTTGTAACATCTCCACTGATGGAGAGCAGTGGCTGGAGAATTTACGGACGAATAAAACATCCCTGAAAGAGCTCGCTGCGTATTTTTACCAAAATAAATCGGCATATTACGTTGCAGATGAATTTACGATGTCTTACGGTTCTCCTCCTGCCATTGGGAAGTCTTTAGTAAGTTGTGTGGTTGGAGTCGTGTTGTAGCCCCCGCTAGTTTCTGTCGTGTTTCTCTGCCTTATTGTTAGGTAACATGGGACAAAACTAAATAAATAAACCTAATTTAGTTGTAAATCCACTTCTGTTTATTCCAGTGACATTGTAATACATATGACAAATTGATACTCGTTTGCACATTGTAGAACACAACTTTTACAGCAGAGAATTTTTTTTTTTTTTTTTGAAATCTGTAATTCGAATTTCCATTTTACCTCACATTTGTTTCGCCGTTCCTCAAGCGTGCAGTACACTGAAACAGTTAATGGGACACAGTGGTATAAACATTTGTAACATTTCATTTGTATCATTTATTAGGTTTTTAACCAAAAAGACTCGAGAATAATAATTACTGGACATTGTTACTTAAACTAATCTCTTAACCCTGAAATGGTGTAGGCTACTTAAGATTTATAAATAAAATCTTAAACGTTTCTCAATACTATAATAAGAATTCGAAATATTGAAACATTTCGACCGTTTCGGGGCGTTGAAATAAATTCAACGGAGAAGTTGAAAATTTGTTCTGGTCCGGCATTCGAACCCGGATTTCCCGCTTCGGGCCAGCGGTCTTCTTAATCAATTAGGTTTTGAGGCACGCTTCCCTTTCAACCCAAATTCTCAATATGTAGCACACTACGATGGTAGTTCCCCTGCCCATTAGTTCAGCCTACACTGTATTCTCGCAAGGGATCGAGCGTTTGAATGCGTCCCCATTAAAATAGTCAGTTGCCTGTTGGTGGCATATTTATACAATAATTGTAAAATATCCCACAATGGTGCTGCAGATAAACTGGACAGGTCGCAAACAATTTTAAAGGTCACACTTCAGTCACAGCATGAGTTTGATGGCGCGTTTCGGAAATTTTTATCAGATATACTTCTGTTTTGTGATGACAAATACACGTATACAGATGCAGATTTATAGATATTGAAAAAAAAGTTAGTTTTCGGGACACATGCAGACTGTATATAAAACGATTTTTTTTTTTTCAGTATAAATGTATCTGTGTCTGAATACGTGTAGCTGACGTGACAAAACAAGTGTATATGTTATGATAGTAATTTCCGAAACGCGCGATTAAAGTCATACTGTCCAGCTTATCTGCAGCTCTGAAAATTAATTAGTATGCTTGGACCAACAGCAAAATTTTGGAACTGCCTTGGATAGACTGGATTGAAGAGTGAGTCTAATACTAAACCTTTTGGTACTCCGCATGCTATGGGCCGGCCGCGGTGGCCGAGGGGTTTAAGGCGCTCCAGTCACGGTCTACACGGCCACTACGGTCGGGGGTTCGAATCCCCCCTCGGGCATGGATATTTGTGCCATCCTAGTTCGTAAGTAGTTCATAAGTAGTTTGTAAGTTTAGGGACTGATGACCCCGTAGTTAAGTCCCATAGACTATACAAACATTTGAACATTTTGAACATGCTATGGTCTCCATTCTGAAATTGATGCCCAATATAGTTGGTCACTTAGTAGGATTTTTTTTTTTTTTTACTCTACTTAATTTGTGAGGTCTTTTATTGAGATAAGGTCTGATGCACCTTGTCACGCACTGTGCTATTTCTCCCCTCGGAAGTTCGAGACCTCCAGCGTGTTTGGATATGTGTGTTGCCCTTAGTATAAGTTAAAGTAATTTGTATAAGTCTATCGACCAATGGTACCTTAGGTTTACAAACATTTATACATTAATTGAAATCAGTGTAGGGAAATCGCTGACGTACTCTAAACTGAGAGATGGTTAAGAATTTCTATTCGTGAAGTAGGTCAGTATTCCATATTAGGCCTCTTTCTGTGACATTGGAAGGAGTTACATAAACCAGTAATAAGTGACGGTTTACTTGCAACGTATTCTACGATTTAAACAAATTAAAACCATCTTAATGAGATGTCTAGTTATTAAATGGTCGATGGTATAGAAGTAACTCATCTAATCACTGTTGTAACTTTGTTATATTCACATCAAATCGAAGGTTAGCTATTAATGCTCTCACCATAGGCATGCTCATCTGACTAATACCACAAATATTATTACATTATTTATAGTTTCACATTTTTTTATTATTTGACGAATAATGGAATATGATATGCAGTCATGATTATCTTCACTTCATTACTTGATTGATATACAGGGTGTTTCACTAAGTGTGTTTGCCTCTGTAACTTATAAAATAATAGGTGACGGGAAATTTTAATGCGGTAGGTCAACACAAGAAATGTTACACTTTCTGCGGAGCTATGAACATAGTTTATTTATCATTTTCCTAAGAGTTACAGCACAAATATATAATTTTTTAAATGGAACAATAGTTTTTTTTCTATCGTGCATTGGATTCGTTGAAACCAGCTGCGTCCAAATCAATTTAAACTACATTCCTATCACTGTTAGTTTGGGAGTTACAACCCTTCAAAGTTTAGGGGGCGGAGGCTACGACAGCGTAGGTGACTGGCTGGTGGTCATGAGACAGTGGGCCGTGCCCCAGGGGATCGCCACGCAGCTGGTTTAAACGAATCCAATACACGACAGAAAAAAAACTATTTTTCCATTTAAAAAATTATATATTTGTTCTGTAACTCTTTGGAAAATGATACAATAAACTATGTTCATAGCTCCGCAGAAATTGTAACATTTCTTGTGTTGACCTATCGCATTAAAATTTCCCGTCACCTATTATTTTATAAGTTACAGAGGCAACCACACTTAGTGAAACACCCTGTATATTCGATGTTTAATTTACTTTTGTAATATATAGCTGCAAATTTCATGGCACTTTATAATAACACAGCTGCATTACATCACACAAATACATATCAGGCTGGCACTTTAATACGTTGTATGGCACATGCTGATAAACCTAGCCCCTACTTTGTTTACATCATGACACATCAGTGTGTACCAGAGAAAACCAAAGATTGTCGTATACACATCACAGCTGTACGAACTATACGGCCTTTGCTCTAAATATCCAATATAATCATATTTGTAATGTTTAGCTGAAATACTTTTTACTGCACGCGTATCGAAGTGTCCTTCAGTCTGTAATGAGCAGTCAGTCACTGGAGAAACACAAGTAGCAAGTCAAGTATAATGCGAGATATTTATTTCAAACTTTTTCAAGATTGTAACATGTCATTTTAATCAACTGTTTAACTTCTGTAAGTACTGGGGTTAGTCCAAAAGAAATGCACATTTTATTTTTTTTTTTTTTTTTCTTTTTTTTTTTTTAAAAAAATACAGTTTTCATTCTGCTTGTTAGAAAGTTTTACAGTGTGTAGATATATCCTTCTCATTTGTTTTCAAACTTAGTTCAACTTGTTCCTGTGAGTGGCACCGTCACTGCTTGTCTTCAATATGGCTGCTACACTTGACGTTTGTCAGAGACAACGTGCTTTCATTGAATTCCTATGCTGTGAAAACGAGGTACAGTGGAAAACATCCACAAGAGGTTGAAAAAGGTGTATGGAAATGCCTCTGTCGATCTCTTCGTGGAACAAGGTTTGAAGATTATGACTCTCTTGTGCACGTTGCCAAACAGGGGCTCCAACCGTACGGGTATGCAGGTGCTAGTTGCGAGTGGCGTAAGGCAGTTTAGAGGGATGGGGATTATGTGAAAAATGAAAATATTGTTCCTAAAGGATGTATCTACACACTGTAAAATTTTCAAAGATGTAGAGTAAAAACTTTATTTAAAAAAATAAAAAAAAAATGTTTCCATTTCTTTTGCAGTGATCCTCGTATTTCTACATATAATTTGTCACAACATTCCATCAATGTTGTACATAATTAATAAGTAATGCACTTGATAACTTTCGTCTATGTAGAGCTGGCTCTTGAAAATGGTGTAAAAAACCTAAATCGGTAGCTATGGGCAAATAAATAAACAGCTGTGGTCAACGTAATGACATTCTAGAAACAAAACAAAATAAATAAATAAATAATGTTAAACCATTTCCCTTAAATAAATTGATATGTTACAAAGGATTAAATAATATGGACTTCCGTTGTAGGCAATAAAGAAACTGAAGAACACAAAACTCGATTGACTGCAGTTTCTGGAAACTCTGAAAATGATGTCTATGTCCCAATGTTTCCTATCACAAGCACCAACATCACAGAATTGAGGTGTTACTGTTGCAATTTCAGTAGTGGACAGAAAGAAGAGGTTTATTTCATATCTGTTATCGGGTTTCCTGTAAAAGTGTGTGTAACACCCCTCGAAATATTTTAGTTAATTCCAGCTCACGACGACTCGATATGTGCGAAAAAGAACTGTTTCATCCATGCATTGGCCGAGGCTTGCGTTTCGGGCGCTTCTGTAACTTGTTTTGTGCACTGGCACGGAAAACTTTGGCAACTGCAACAACACGTAATTGCTCTTTCTTCTCTTAGTTGTTATATTACGCTGCCAGCAACAATTTCGAATTTCCGCTCTCTCTTCCTCCCTCTTTGTGTGTGCCTAAAAACGAAAATTCGTACTAGGTTTTCGGGCAAGGCACGAACGCTATCGCAAATATTCCGAGCGGACGCACAACGTACGCTATATCTCGCGGCGTTTTTACGTTGTACACAGAGATCATTTGAGTCACACCGTGACGAAGAGTAATGTCCGTGTTGACGTTGTTTCCTGAGGATTTATTTGACGTGCAGGTTCACTCGAAGCTCGCATCAATTGCGATAAGCCCAGTGGTCTTTTTTTTTTTTTTTTTTCGTCTTTCTGCGTAGCACCAACGGCATTGTCTAACGACAAAAAGGCAGCGCTTGGAAGCGAAACCGAACGTGCTGGTGTTTCCGTGTTATCAATGCAGTGTACACAAATAACTTATCGACAACCACATAAAAAACGCAGGCTCACCGCCGAGTGACATATGTCAGTCAGACGTGAAGAACGCGCTTCATCTGTTTACTAACGGCGTATGATGGCCGTACCTCCGGGAATCGGCGAACACAAAATGCAACCCTACTTCACTTAATGCCACGACTGAAAACGGTTTTACTACAGGTAAGAACTTAATTCTGCTGAACTATACACAAGATGTCAACGGTGCAATTATTGAGGGTGTCCAGAATGGAGCGACTAACATTAAAGTGCTTTAAGACACACAAAATATACTCAAATTTATATAGTACTAGCTGAAAAGTCGGCATTGCCCGGGTATTTATTCCTGCTATTTTTCAAGTGTATATTCATTTATATAAGGGCTGCATGTCTGTAAAATCTCTTGGGAATACGATTAGTAGTAAAGAAGTAATAGATTAAAGTGTGGCGCGTGATGGGGCGGTTTTCCATCAACGTTACTCTTTATGTGCTCATATCTCATGAACTACGTCTTGTACTGTAATGCAATTGAGAAGGTACATTCAACTATATATGTGTATACCGTCTGTAAAATTTTCTATGGTTACAATTTGTAGTGTACAAATTATAAATTGTAACTTAGTTTTACTCCATTAACAGCAGAGAAGTAGTAAGCGGGAAACTTTTATCCTGTCATCATTTTGCTATGGTTGTCGGGGAGAAAAAGTTTAGTATGGGTTTAAAATTATGTTTAGAGTTTGTTGCAAGTCGCTAAGTACTCTCATTCTCATATAGCGCATTCTTAAAGTCCCGCCGCATTTTATGGCAGTTTTTTTGCGATTCCTATTCTTTATGACGTCATATCTTCCGAACCATGTATGTGATTCTTAACCCTGCAGAAATTGTTACCTCATGATGAGGAATGTGTGTACCAAATTTGGTTGAAATCGGTCCAGTGGGTTAGGTGAAAATGAGCAGCATTTTCGCTGAATGCAGCAGTTTTTCGTGCATCTTATTGTTTATGATGTCATATCTCGAGTACTATGTATCGTACGTGATTCTTACACTTAACGCGACCGTTCACATGAATTGAAGCCTGCGGGTACAAAATTTGAAAAAGATTGAATGAAAACCGTAGATTCGTATGCAACACGTACACACAAAGACACAAACATATGGACACTGCATTATATATTAGAATTGCTGGATTATTTAGAGACACTAAAGAGACTGAGGTGGCAATTGTAACAGTTCTTTCTTTCGCTGTACAAACAACAAGGACTCAAACTGCAAATATATTGACACCGTGTACAGAACATTGTACGTGACTGAAACGCATAAGAAACGATCCATATGAGAATCTAATTTCGGACTTCGGCCTGAACTCTGAAATTTTCTCTTCCTCGTGTATTGCTCAATTACTTCACATGATGTCTTAGATTCTATATGTTAAGTGAATGTTTATAAAATCCATAGATCATTAGATATTACCAGTGTACTGCCTTCGGAGCACCTTCGCTACGTTTATGGATCGTAAGACTACAGGAATGTCTAATAAAAGAGGAAGAGACATTTTAATTATCCCGTCGTTACAGCAGACGAGGTGGTCTTTTGCTATGCAACTCCTAGATAATCACATAATCATTGGTTTCCGCATGGAAGACGAATAAAAAAAAAAGCAGTTGCTGACCGGCGTTGCCTGGTGAAACGTAGTTGTGATGCCTCGTGTAAGGAGGAGGAATGCGTACCATCACGTTTCCGATTTTAATAAAGGTCGGATTGTAGCCTCTCGCGATTGCGGTTTATCGTATCGCGACATAGCTGCTCGCGTGTTCGGGATCCAATGACTGTTAGCAGAATATGGAATCGGTGGGTTCAGGAGGGCAAAACCGAACACATTGGAACCGTGTATTCGTCATCGACATACGATCACCCGGCGTGATGGTACCGGGTGCCATTGGTTACACGTCTCGGTCACCTCTTGTTCGCACTTTGAACAGTAGCCGTTACATTTCAGATGTGTTACTACCCGTGGCCCTACCCTTCATTCGATCCCTGCGAAACCCTACATTTCAGCAGGATAATGCACGACCGCATGTTGTAGGTCCTGTACGGGCCTTTCTGGATACGGAAAATGTTCGACTGCTGCCCTGGACAGCACTTTCTCGAGATCTTTCAAAAATTGAAAACGTCTTGTCAATGGTGGCCGAGCAACAGGTTCGTCACAATACACCAGTAAATACTCTTGATGAACTGTGGTATCGTGTTGAAGCTGCTTGGACATCTGTACCAGTACAGACAAGAGTCTGTTTGACTCAATGCCCAGGCGTATCAAGGCCGTTAATACGGCCAGAGGTGGTTGTTTTTGGCAATGATTTCTCAGGATCTATGCACCCAAATAGCGTGAAAATGTACTCACAAGTCACTTCTAGTATAATATATTTGTCTAATGAAAACCCATTTATCATCAGCATTTCTTCTTCGTGTAGCAATTTTAATGGCCTTACAGTATATGGAATGACACTATTAATAAATTTAGGCTTTGAACATAAATCTGTTGCTAAGGTAGAATACTCAAAATTTTTAGGTGTTAGCATTGACGAGGGACTGAATTGGAAGAAACATATTGAAGATCTCCTGAAACGTTTGAGTAAAGCTACTTATACTATCAGAGTCATTGCAAAATTTGGTGATATACATCTCAGTAAATTAGCGTACTATGCCTATTTTCATTCATTGCTTTCATATGGGATTATATTCTGGGGCAATTCAACATTGAGTAAAAAAGTATTCATTGCACAAAAGCGTGTATTCAGAATAATTGCTGGAGCCCACCCCAGAGCATCCTACAGGCGTTTATTTAGGGATCTAGGGATATTCACGTATCTTCACAATACATATACTCACTCATGAAATTTGTTATTAACAATCCGATCCAGTTCAAAAGTAATACCAGTGAGCATAGCAACAACTCTAGGTGAAAGGATGATAATCACTATACAAGGTTAAATCTAACTTTACGCCAGAAAAGGGTGAATTATGCTGCCACAAAAGTCTTTGATCACTTACCAAATAGCATCAAAAGTCTGACAGATAGCCAACTAATATTTAAAAAGAAATTAAAGGAATTTCTGGATGGCAACTCGTTCTACAATGTAGATGAATTTTTAGATAAAACTTTAAAATAATTAAATAAATAAACAAAAAACAACAAAAAATGTAATAAAATCCTTAAAGTATTGATTGTCAAGTGCAGACAATATTTAATAAACTGACACGTTCCACATCATTACGAAATATCATATACATGGTCTATGGAACAAGTATTAATGTAATGTAATGTAATCTAATCTAGTGTACATTCCATTTCCACAACATTGTTCCTCTTCCAATTTCAGATTTATGGGAGCCTACTCATTTTACTTCTTGTGCAGTTGTTTCCGTAGGCCGTAAACTCCACAAAATACCTAGGAATTACTATTACTTCAGACTTAAATTGGAAAGAACACGTAGATAATGTCGTGGAAAAGGCGAATCAGAGACTTCGTTTTATTGGCAGAACACTTAAAACATGGAAAAGAACTACAAAAGAAACTGCATACACTACGCTTGTCCGTCCATTTTTGGAGTATTGCTGCCCATTGTGGGATCCTTATCAGGTGGGTTTGACAGAGGACATCGAAAGAGTCCAAAGAAGGGCAGCTCGTTTCGTATTGGCGCGATATAGGGGACACAGCGTTATGGAAATGATACAAAATCTAGGATGGGAATCATTACAACAACGGCGCTTATTGCTGCGGCGTGGGGTACTTACGAAATTACAGTCGCCAACATTCTCCTCAGAATGCGAAAATATATTGTTGACTCCCATTTATATAGGTAGAAATGATCATCAGAATAAAATACGAGAAATCAGAGCTCGAACGGAGAGATACAGATGTTCTTTCTTCCCGCGCGCTATTCGAGAATGTTCAAATGTTCAAATGTTTGTAGAGCTTATGGGACTTAACTACGGGTCATCAGTTCCTAAACTTACAAACTACTTATCAACTAGCTTATCCTAAGGACGGCACAAATATCCATGCCCGAGGGGGGATTCGAACCCTCGACCGTAGTGGCCGTGCAGACTGTGACTGGAGCGCCTCAGTCCCCTCGGCCACCACGGCCGGCCTATTCGAGAATGGAATGGAAGATAAATAGTATAATGGTGGTTCGATGAACCCTCCGCCAGGCACTTAAATGTGATTTGCAGAGTATCCCATGTAGATGTAGTATAATTGGTTAAATTATAAAAAGTATAAAAATAAGTCATAGATTAATAAATTCAATAGGATTTATTTTTAAAAATTTAGCCCCCCCCCTCCCCCCCAGAACCAAGTCTAGGCTGCGCCAATGCCGCATCCCATCGGATTAGAGAACCTGCATTGCATCGCACTGCATACACCGTAAATGCTGGCGAAACGTGAATACAATATAATACGATGTGTAGTCGTGATCTGATTCTTTTCGAGAAGATTTGGTTGTTGCCCTAATAGCCCAGTCAAATGGCGGTTTTTCCGTAACAAAATTCCGAAAGTTATTTTATGAATGGTTCTATATGTTTTCGGGGGCGCTGAATTCGAATTTCAAGTTTGCTGCCTTGTAGGAGGTCGGCTTCACAACAAAAAACTCAAAAAACCTCAAAATTTTCGCACTTTTTTCAGTTTCTTGCTTATATCTCGAAAACTATACGTTTCTCGAAGATCTACATTACGAGCAAAAAAGTAGATAAAATTTCCTACAAAATGCACTACTCATTTTTTATTTTCTGTCAAGCAGTATAGGCGCTAGAACTCAAAGAAAACGAGCAAATTTTTGGTCCTTCGGCGAAAACGTCAAAAACGCACTCCTCCACGCCCTACAACTCGAGAAATATACATGTTATCAACGCTCGAAAGTGGAAGGGGAACCTACTAGCAGGGATGTGACCATCCCGTTAGGGGGTGGGGCCAGGGTTCGACCACTTTGACTCAGCTGATGGGCATTTAAAGTATTTTCACGTGGTGTACGAGGTTTTGTTACAACATTTGATAACCAAATCCTAGGCTCGACACTCACTCATTTCATAACACATGCTGATTTGGTATTCAGTTTTCTGCTCAGTGTCATGTAACTAAAATGTTCTAAATATAATTTGATAATTTTTTCTCAAACATTTATTTTTCTTAAATGCATTCAAAACATCACTTTTCACTGCAACACATCGAAAATATAGCGCCGGCGAGAGATAGGCAGGTGGGAGGAGGCGTTACCCTACAGAGCGCAGAAAGCATTGCTCGTAATATTCTTTTTGGTGCTTTTCCCCATTAAGAGAGAATGGAATGTTATAGACGTCCCTTGTAGGAAATTTCATGTACTTTCACGTGGTGTAGGGATTTTGTTGATAACTCGTATACTTGTCGAGTTGTAGAGCGTGCAAGTGGGCGTTTTTGACGTTTTCGCAGAAGGACCAAAAATTTGCTCGTTTTCATTGAGTTCTAGCGCGTATACTGCTCTTCAGAAAAATCAAACATGATGCAGTTTGTAGGAAATTTTGTGCACTTTAATTTTGCTCAGATTGTACATCTCCGAGAAACGCATAGTTTTCGAGATATATGCAAGAAACTGGAAACAGTGCGAAAATTTTGAGGTTTTTTGAGTTTTTGTAAAAAGATATAAAAAAGCCAAGATCGCTGATCATCAATTTTTATTTACGACGACCGGTTTCGCTGAACTATGTCGGCATCATCTGGTCAAATAAAATATTTTACAAGGCCATAATCTTGTAATGTCAATCAGTTGTTATATAACAATTTACAATGCGTAGGTGCACTATGTCATTATAATAAAACATAATTATCACAGTGAGTGACAATAGCAAACTCGCTGTGTCACTCACTGTGATAATTATGTTTTATTATAATGACATAGTGCACCTACGCATTGTAAATTGTTATATAACAACTGATTGACATTACAAGATTATGGCCTTGTAAAATATTTTATTTGACCAGATGAAGCTGACATAGTTCAGCAAAACCGGTCGTCGTAAATAAAAATTGATGATTAGCGATCTTGGCTTTTTTTGTATCTTTTTACAATATCGTAAACCAACTCAATTTTGAGTTTTTAATTGTGAAACTGACCTCCGACACGACAGCAAACTTGAAATTCGAATTCAGCACCCTCAGAAACATGCAGAACCTTTGAGAAAAAAAAAAAACTTTCAGAATTTTGTTACGAAACAGACTGTTTTGAGCCTGTAGTTATAGTGACCATCACCTGCTGTCCAAACGAAAGGGCAAGTGAGGCAGCCGACGCATCGGACAGGTCCCCTCCTGAGAAGGGCCAGCCCACAGCCCTGGCCGGGGATGATTTAGTCATTAAGGCGGCTAGCCGTGTGGGGAGGCTCGCGGAAGTGTGTTATTAGTCAGATAGTTGGCCGGCGATAAGGTGGCAGCCCTGGGGCCCGCTCATTACACGCTGCCCGGGGGCGGGGCGAGGTGATAATTGCGCAAGGTCCGCCTCTTAATTGTCGTTATCGCCGCCATGTTTATTACGTCCAGGGCGGCCCAGTTTACTTTCGGGAGTCCCCATTTGAATATCGCCGCCATCATCTTCGGTGTGCCCGGCGAGTTTTTACGTGCGCGCGCGGGGTGGCGGAGACGTCTGGGAGCCGATCGGTCTGGCCGTCCTATCTGACGCCCATCTGGGCTCATAGGCGCGTTTCGGGACGTTTTTAGTGGCGTGCGCGGCTGGCCCCCATCTGACGCCTGACTGCCGACCCCCGACCGCGATCGCCCGTTTCCGAATAGATCGCCGCCATCTCCAGACGTATCGTGTGGCGGCCCGAGATGAAATTGTGGGGGTGCTCGCTATTCGAGATGATTGATTGCGCCGCCTAACGAACGCGTTCTCCCACCATTACCTTTCGGGGTCTCTCTCTCTCTCTCTCTCTCTCTCTCTCTCTTGACGCCTTTTCATGAACACTTGGCCCACTCTGGTATGTGTTTCCCTCGATCTTCCCTTCCCTTAGAGATGTGGCGATAAAAGAATAACGTGATAACGTAGTCTAAATGGCTTAATCACAGTATGTCCAAACAGCACATTTATAATTTGAGTGAAATACAAGGTGTTAAGAAATTTCTGTTATTAACTTCGAGGCCTTGCTGAAGAGAGTGGGTACATGATATTTTAATAACGATCCCATGTCCGGAAAGGTCACCCAGTAAAGCTAAAAGCACTTATCTCCGAACCGTGAGGCAAATCTCTTCTACTGCAAGTACTTTTCTTCCATATTTTGGGAGGAAGCAATATGACTCAAAAGAAGGAAAAAAGGCGAGTAGTCGTGGAACTTAAAATGCATATGACAAAATTTCACATTTTACATGTATGCAAATTACGAATATATGGAAGTTTATGCTTAATTTATTTTCGGTTTTATTAAATATTCGATTATTTACTATTTTAAATAAATATCTGAAAATAATCATGCACTGACATTTCTGAGACTTTTGTTTTCCATCATATCGCATACTGGCATTTTTCTCTGGAACTACAGTGTCTAGAATACTGTGGTTTCTTTTGTTTTGTAGAGAACTGTCCGTTTCGTTAGTTTCCTTCACTAGCGGTACTTCGCATTACAATATTTGAACAGTACATTTCTTTGTGTCTGACAAGAGTTATCCACTAGCTGTGTTTTAGTTTCAGTGTTTATTGTTATAGTTTTCTTCATGACTAAACGAAAATTGGTGTTCTTACTTTCAATGATGGCTGTTCTGGAGGACTACAGTTTTTGGAATATGTTGGAATTCATAAAGGTTACAACTCCACAAAAAGTGTGATGGACCAACTGCGAATCTTGGAGGCAGAGATTGCAACAAACAATATGTCGAAAGAAGCCAGATCCAAGAAAAGTATGGCAGCACTGGGGGACGAAGATTAATGTGGAGATGATCACTACCATTCAGAAGCATTCTAACATTTTTATGTATCAGTTGGCTGTATATTAAGTTTTTTTTAAACGCCATTTTCTCAAAATGATATTTTTCAGTATAAATACCCCATTTTCAGAGAAACTTCTGAATTTACGTTAGTTAATATTTACCAAATAAAATAGATAGGGTGTCTCACGAAAGACGCCTACCAGGCGTCCGCGGATCGCGCAGTACGACTCCCAGCCACCGCTACCGCATCTGCCGGCCACGGCAGCGCCCGATGTGCCGCGGGCGCATACACTGAGTTAAAGTCTAAAAAAAACATTGCCATCTGAGTAACCTAAGCTTATCTTTATTTACAGTAGTTGTTCAGAATGATGTCCCTCTATGGAAAGAGCGAACTGACGTCTCTTGAACACATTTACGAACACTCGACGAATTTCAACTCACGAACTCAGATACTGTTGCTCGACTTCGTTACTGTAACTGGCTGTTACAGTCTGTGCGCGATGGGGAGGTTGATCCTGAGATGCTTTGTTTTTCTGATGAAGCATGGGTGCATTAATCAGGCTAAGTAAATTCACAGAACATTCGACGTTGGAGCTCAGAAAATCCACATGAGTTACATCAACAACCTCTTCATGACGTGAAAACTGGAGTGTGGTGTGGAATTAGTCCGAGGCGAATAACTGAGACAATCTTTTTTTCACGAAACAATAAACTCTGACAGGTATGTCAACTATATCCTGCATCCATTTTTTCAAGAACTTTCACAAAACGAAATGCTGTACAGTTATTTCCTGTAGGACAAGACCACACATTGCCAATGCTTCTATGGCAGCAATACGAAGTGTTTTTGATGATAGGGTAGTTGACTGGCCTCCTCGTTCTTCAGATCTAAATCCCTGTGACTTTTATCTTCGGCGAATGTTAAAAGACAAGGTGTATGCAAGCAATCCCCATACACTCGAAGAGTTGGAAGACAGGATTCGACTAGTCATTTCCCAGATTTCGGCAGCCGAAATTCGAGTGTTCGCAAATGTGTTCAGAAAATGTCAGGCCCCTCTTTCCAGAAAGGGACATCATTTTGAACATCTACTGTAAATAAAGGTAAGCTTAGGTAACTCAGATAGCAATGTTTTCTAGATTTTAACTCAGTGTATGCGCCCGCGGCATAATAGAGTCCGAGAATCGGGCGCTTCCGTGGCTGGCGGGCGCAGTGGCGGCGGCCGGGAGCCGTACAGCGCAATCCGCGGACGCCTGGGAGGCGTCTTTCGTGAGACAATGATGTTGTAGCTCTACTTTAGTAGTATTTACTGTAATAGTTAAAATTCAATAAAATTTATTTACACCAAATAATTATATGTTTAGGGATAAAATCATGCCCTTTTTCCAGGTGATTTTTTAAAAAGTTATTGTAGTGCAATACAGTCACAAAATATGTGAGAACAGGTAATAAAAACATCATATTTATATACTAAACAGTTCCTGTGAAAACTGAGCATTTATATAGCCAATTTAATATTGTCGAGATCGGTCGGTACAACTCCCATTAACGGATGCTGCATTTTGTTTCTTTTTCATGCTGCAGTTGAACTATTAGGCTTGCCATATATTAAGTTTTGTGTGGGCCGCACTAGTGCTACACTCATTCTGCTCAGTCCCCCTTGTCGCAGCCCTCCTGTCGTGCAACTGAGGCCATGGTCTCCGTTGGCCAGGTAGCACGACGGGAGGTGGGTCTTCAAAGTGATATTTTGTCCTCCTTCTGTGTAATTGTGACAGCTTCATTATACATTTAAGAACTAATATGCATGAAATTGGAAATAGAAGATTACAAAAGAAAAAGAATCAAAGATAAAAGATGAAAGGATAGGCTGAATGTTTCAAGTCCCTTCATCTGCACTACTCAGGAAGGTGGTATCGGAATAAGACCTGGAGCCCATCGTCCCTGTGCGGTGCCTTCCCCAGGAAAGCGTTATAGGTCCTACTCTTCCCTGTGTTTATAAACGATTTAGGAGACGATCTAAATAGCTCTCTTAGTCTGTTCGCTTATGATGCTGTTGTTTATCGGTTAGTGAAGTCAACAGAGGATCAAAAGCAAGTGCAAAACGTCGTTGTATTATGTCTCTTGAGGTGTTTTGTCATGTGTGGTTTATATGTGGATTACGTTATGTGCTACGGAAGTTATAACTCACAATAATATTACGGGTTTAACGTGGCACCTGGTGCAATAAATGACCACTATTATTTGTTAACATGTTAACTGTATATCAATACAGTTGCACAATACATTTAAGTGCTTATGTATTCTTCTTCAGGTGATGTGTCCTCAGTTTCAGAGGAGTCTGGTGTACTGGAGTCCTCGTTTGAATCAACCTTGTCGCCTGCTTGACGTCTGCTACGATACCTAATGATCTTATTTGTTTGTAGATACAGTGTTCGGTCCTGGATATATGGTCTGTTAGATCATTTACTTTTTCCTCATTTGTCTGAATCCCACAGTGTGTGATAATGTTTATGTTGTGATTCTTGTTACCTTTCGACGTCATGTGAGTACCGTTCACAGTACAGTACTATATGTTGAGGGAATCCATGTTCACGGATTGGCAGTTGCCGACCGTAGAAAATGAGAGGCGCTATACGTACGTTGAATATGCGCAATGACCAGTTCGGAAATGGACCATACCACGATCAGGAACGTTTTTCATTTGTAGTCGTTCCCTGACATCAAGGCCTTAAGAAATATAAGCACTTGACCTACAGAAAAGAGTGTTCTAGTGTCGAAGATATTCTCAAACTATACATTTTAGAGCCCATGTTTATTGTTCGTATTACAATCACTAAAATATTCTGCGCTCTTATGCCGTGGTCGTACAGCTTTGTTATGGAAACCCAACGCTTCGTCGCCATCTGAGCAAGACGTTTTCAAGGGAGATCGTGGATTTTTTGAATGTACGGATCATACCCTGGCTCGCTACTGACTGCAGCCACATTCCGTGTCCGCATACTTCCCCGCAAAGGCGGACGTTACATGTTTCGCATATTCGAGAGCCATTCGCCGTTGTCGGTTGCTGTTGTCCATTGTTGCTATCTCCTCATGGTGGTGGTTATGATCGCGTGGCATTTTTGGCCGCTGGGATCGTGCTGGACCTGCCTGGTGGAAGAAGGTATAGCCACTTGGGCGACTTGTGCTTCGATAATAATGCAGAGCGGAGAAAATCCTCGACCCGACCAAGAATCGAACCCGGACCCATGCGTGGCAATCGCCCACGTTGTCCACTGGACTAAGGAATTACCCCAGACTATTTACACGTTATATTCCTCATAACCGGACGTCATTCAGTTTCAAGACCTCCACCTTCCTATTGAATTCTTGAGGTGTTCAACAATCTCTTGGCCTTTCTGTTCAGCCTTTCATGATACCTACTTTTGGTTGGCAGTACCTGAGTTCTATCAAATAGAATATGTAGGTCGGCTGGTTGCAAAGCATGCTCAGCAACAGCTGATCTGTCAGTGTCTCGCTTTCTACAATTGCCCTGGTAATCTTCTATCATTTTATCGCCATTCTTTTTTCTTGCCCACATACACGTCCTCACAACTACAAGGAATCTTGTAATTTTTTTTTTCCTCCAGTGGTTTGAGGGTATCTTTAGTTACTTTTAGTTGATCGTATGTCTTCCAGGTAAATTTCTATAATACGTCGATGTTCCGGTTCGTCAATATTTTTCCTATTCGGTTATATCTTTAAAGGCAAAAACTAATTTCTCAGGAACTTTTACATTTCTGAGATTTTTACGTGGCGGTCTTAACGCTCTCTTTTATGTAAGTGGGCGAACATCCATTCTTGAGCATCCCATTAGTATGGTGGTTTTTTCGTGTCTTGACATTCTGGTTCGCAGTTGTTCCTTGCTCTATCCGCCATTTCTACATGATGTCTTTTATTGTGGCTAGTCGTTCGAATCCTGGTTTGGTTTTCCAGTAAACTGTTTGTCTTAAGCCCCATCTTGCTTCTTTAGCACATCAAAAAAAATTAATCTTCCGTCTACATCTTTCTCCATATAAGCAAGTAGTATGAAAAAACAAGTTCAAAATGCGTACGTTAAGAACTATGAAATGGTGACCACTTGATGTGTGCACATACCGACATTGGATGGTATTCCTGGACGTGGGTTTCTATTCAGAATACCATGTACTCACTTCCCCTCTACAATTTCCCAAAATTTTAAAACGTTTTTAATCAACTTGTCTCTGTGGTACGGAAGTGGCGACAGTATCGAAGCAAATCATAGGTAGGTGTTTACTTTCTATCTTTTTTAAGCGCTGAACGGGAAATTCACAGCCTTGGAGACATCACCATTCTAATCCTGAACACAAAGACCTTATTCTTTGCATTTCATTGGGTAATACCGCCCAGCTGCGGATGAACGACATGGTTAGTTTGATCAGCTTTAGAGGCGGATGTTCGGAGATTAATTTGCGCTGAAGATTAAAGGCTAGCGGCAGCGACGCGTTCACTTGGGTAGCTCACCGTAATGTAATGGGGGACTTACCTTCAGTTGCCTAAAGTTTAAAAATTAAATTTCATTCCATGCTCCATATAAACTCGATGCGGTGGTGTGTTTAAACGTATGCTAATTGTGCAAAATCCAAGAAATGTAATGTGAACAACTCTATTTATTTCCTCTTCGTCCTCTTCCTTCTTCAGATTACGCGATTCATTTACGCTTTTACTTTATCTAACAAAATTATGGTCTTCGGGCGCTCTCTTTAATGAGATTACACAGTGTTTAATTCAAGGACAATATATTATGATATTAACAGTGACAGTAATCACATATAGTAATGATAATACAGAGCTTACGACTTGCCAGTCTTATCAATTGTATAAGAAATTTTTTGTTATCTTTATAAGATGACATTAAGAACCTAGAATAATTATTCCATTACGTTGTGTATAAAATCACTCTCTTCGGCTGATGTTTTACTTGTTTCTCTTTTATTCATATCGACATTTCTTTCCTTGTATTCTAGGCAAGACGCTTTCGATACGAAACACCTGTAGATATCCAATTTACTATCTTGCCGTGTATATATATTTTTGAAATCCTGATTTCCTACCATAATACATAGTCGAGGGAAATTAATATCGCCATCAAAATAGCATTTCACTCCCCTGGTATCTGTTCATCTAAACGCAACATTATTCTTCTCAGGTTGCGAGGATCTATAACGTTGCATTTTTCTTCTGTCTTCTGTAGGAATGTGGTAAGAGCTAAATTTTTTCGTTCTTCATCATCTCTAAATGTCTTTCTGAAGCTTTCTGCTAGATTAAAGCTATATGCGAGGAAGTTTCATATCAGAGCACACTCCGCTACAGAGTGAATATTTTACTTCAGAATTCTTTCTGGTCCCTCCTTAGTGGTACACCTGTTTGCCGATTTTGATTCTTACTACATCGGCATACTTTTTTAGATCATTGTATCCGTCTTACCAAGGTAAAAAATTCTTTCCAAAACGTATTGGTCAAAATTACTCGAAAGTGTCAACAGTTTGTCTTTATTTCTCGTAAATGTTTAATATACGAAGCCAACACCGACAACAGTAGTACAGGTTTATATGCCAACTAGCTCTGCCGATGATGAGGAGATCGAAGAAATATATGAGGAGCTAAAGGAAATTATTCAGACAGTTAAGGGAGAGGAAAACTTAATTGTGATGGGAGACTGGAATTCGGTAGTTGGAAAAGGAAGAGAAGGAAAAATAATAGGTGAATATGGACTGGGCAGGAGAAATGAAAGAGGAAGTCGCCTGGTAGAATTTTGCACGGAACATGATTTAATAGTAACAAACACGTGGTTTAAGAATCACAAAAGAAGGTTGTATACATGGAAGAGACCAGGAGACACCGGAAGATATCAGATAGATTTTATAATGGTAATAGGTACCGGAACCAGGTTACAAACTGCAGGACATACCCAGGGGCAGATATAGACTCTGACCATAACTTGTTAGTCATGAACTGTAGGCTGAAGCTGAAAAAACTGCAGAAAGGTAGGAAAATAAGGAGATGGGACTTAGATAGATTGAAGGAAACTGATGTTCTGGAGAATTTCAGAGGGAGATTTAGGCAACAATTGGCAGAAACAGGGGGAAATAAAACAGTAGAAGAGGAATGGGTAGCATTGAGAGATGAAATAGTGAAGGCAGCGGAGGACAAAATAGGTAGAAAGGCAAGACCTACAAAAAATCCTTGGATATCACAGGAAATACTAAATTTAATTGATGAAAGGAGAAAATATAAAAATGCAGTAAATGAAACAGGCAAAATGGAGTACAGACGTCTAAAAAATGAGATTGACAGGAAGTGCAAAATGGCTAAGTAGGAGTGGCTAGAAGCCAAATGTAAATCTGTAGAAGAATGTATAGCAAGAGGAAAAGTAGATACTGCCTACAGGAAAATAAAAGAGACATTTGGGGACAAGAAAAGCAACTCTACGAATATCAAGAACTCAGATGGGAAACCAGTTCTCAGCATAGAAGCGAAAGCTGAAAGGTGGAAAGAGTACATAGAGCAGCTCTACAAAGGAAATGAACTTAGAGACGATGTTGTAGGAAGGGAAGAGGAAGTCGATCAAGATGAAATAGGCGATACTATACTGAGAGATGAATTTGACAGAGCCTTGAAAGACCTAGGTCGGAACAAGGCCCCAGGAGTAGATGAAATACCCTCAGAGCTACTAAAGTCTCTGGGAGAGCCAGCCATGACAAGACTATTTGAACTGGTGTGTAGGATGTATGAGACAGGCGAAATGCCCTCAGACTTTAAGAAAAATGTAATAATCCCCATTCCAAAGAAATCAGGCGCAGACAGGTGTGAAAATTACAGAACCATCAGTTTGATAAGTCATGGTTGCAAAATTTTAACACGAATTATCTACAGGAGAATGGAAAAGATGGTAGAAGCTGACCTCGGGGAAGATCAGTTTGGATTCAGGAGGAACGTAGGAACCCGGGAGGCAATACTCACTTTACGTCTAATCTTAGAAGACAGATTAAGGAAAGGCAAACCAACATTTTTAGCTTTTGTAGATTTGGAGAAAGCATTTGACAATGTTGACTGGAATACACTCTTCCAAATTCTGAAATCAGCAGGGGTAAAATACAGGGAAAGGAGAGTTATTTACAACTTGTACAAAAGCCAGACCGCAGTTATTAGACTCGAAGGGCATGAAAGGGAAGCATCAGTTGGGAAGGGAGTAAGACAGGGTTGTAGCCTTTCTCCAATGTTATTCAATTTGTACATCGAGCAGGCGGTGAAGGAAAGCAAGGAAAAATTTGGAATAGGGATTAAAGTTCAGGGGGAAGAAATAAAAACATTGCGTTTTGCTGATGACATTGTAATTCTGTCAGAGACAGCGAAGGACCTGGAAGAGCAGTTGAATGGAATGGAAAGCGTGTTGAAGAGAGCATATAAAATGAACATTAACAAGAGCAAAACAAAAATAATGGAATGCGGTCTTAGAAAATCAGGCGATGCTGAAGGAATTAGATTAGGTTACGAAACAATTAAGGTGGTAGATGAGTTTTGTTACTTGGGTAGTACAATAACGTGCGATGGTCGCAGTACAGAGGATATAAAATGCAGAATGGCAATGGGAAGAAAAGCATTTTTGAAAAAGAGAAATTTGCTAACATCGAATATTAATTTAAGGGTAAGGAATCTTTTCCGAAGGCATTTGTGTGGAGTGTTGCCTTGTATGGGAGTGAAACATGGACGATAAGCAGTGCTGACAGGAAGAGAATAGAGGCTTTTGAAATGTGGTGCTACAGAAGAATGCTGAAGATTAGGTGGGTAGATCACATAACTAATGAAGAGGTACTGAACAGAATTGGTGAGCGAAGGAATTTTTGGCATACCCTGACTAAAAGAAGGGATCGCTTGGTAGGACACATTCTAAGACATCGGGGAATCGTAAATTTAGCATTGGAGGGAAGTGTGTGGGGTAAAAATCGCAGAGGGAGACCAGGAGACGCGTATAGTAAGCAGATTCAAGTGGATGTGGGTTGCTGTTCTTACGAGGAGATGAAAAGGCTTGCTCAGGATAGAGTAGGGTGGAGAGCTGCATCAAACCAGTCTCCGGACTGAAGACCATAACAACACACGAATAAAATATATATATATATATATATATATATATATATATATATATATATATATATAACTTATACAATTTGCCGATGGCGGACAATGATACTTTTTTCAGTGCGGAGGCACTACTAGACTCTTACTCTTGCGGGAATTAGTACAAAGTGACTACGAGTTACAGTTCTAGTGCGCAGGGTAAAGTTGCGAATTTGTATCTGACGGGAGGCGTGCTTGAGTAATTCCGTGCAGGTGTGATGCTCGCTGTGTCCCCAGTGGTATAGGAGTCAGCTCAACTGCCAACAAAACAGGAGACCTGGATTCGAATCCCTGCTGGGTTCACATTTTCAACTTTACCCATTCGCAGTAATGTCATACATTCCGTAAATATGAGCTTAAAATGAGCATTGTCACTATACAAGAGAGACAGCGTTACGGAAATGATACAGGATCTGGGATAGGAATCATAACAACGGCGTTTATCGCTACGGCGTGGGCTACTTACAAAACTCCAATCGCCAAAATTCTCCTCCGAATGCGAAAATATATTGTTGACTCCCACGTACATAGGTAGAAATGATCATCAGAATAAGATACGAGAAATCAGAGCTCGAACGGAGAGATTCAGGTGTTCTTTCTTATAACGGTTGTTCGGTGAATCCCCTGCCAGGCACTTAAATGTGATTTGCAGAGTACCCCATGTAGATGTATATGTAGCTTCAGAATGTTGTAAATGCTACACATGATGTAAAAAATGCCTTGCGTCATTATATCTGTTGCTGTAGAAATTTTCACGACGTTTCGCATTGTTGAATGAAAGTATCTGCTGTATCTTTTCGTCCTCTCTGTTCAGAAGTCTGGTAACTTACTGATATTTGTAAAAAAGAAGAAAAAAACACAGAAGTACTCTTTCATTATCCATATACATTGCTAAATGCACACTAGCTACTTATTTGGTGAGGAACACAGGCCGAAACATTTAATTAAATTTGTTTAGCCGGCCGCGGTGGCCGAGGGGACTGAGGCGCTCCAGTCACGGTCTGCACGGCCACTACGATCGGAGGTTCGAATCCCCCCTCGGGCATGGATATTTGTGCCGTCCTTAGTGTTAGCTAGTTCATAAGTAGTTTGTAAGTTTAGGGACTGATGACTTCTTAGTTAAGTCCCATAAGCTCTACAAACATTTGAACATTTGAAATTTGTTTAAGTCCGGGATAGGAATATGAATCACCTCCTTTTTTTAGATATTCGACTTTGTTTGAACGCATCATCTCATCATTTGGAAGGGTGAAACATTAATTTTAGTTTATAATTCCTTACTTTCAGTTTCTTATTACAAGTTAGTCTGTTCCTTTTACGAGAGATGTCGTTAGTGCTTCTCTTTTCTTAAAAATGTACGAGAGAAACTGAAATAGCTTCTAGGAAAAGGTAATCAATCTATGATCAATGAACTGGTGTCTGAATTTACCGTCAGGTAATGCATTGATATTCTTTAGCGTACTTTTACTGTATGGAGCTTAATTAAAAGTAGAGGTTTTTCCACTTGGCGATATTGTAAGTGGCAAATTACAAAACTCAGGGTTCACTACACGTGAGAAGCGTACTATCTAAATAGTTGTAGAACTCCTTTCAATGCCTAGAATTACTCTGTGACACCCATATCAAAGTTATCAAATGTTCAAATGTTTGTAAATCTATCGGACCAAATTGCGTGGTCATCAGTCCGTAGCTTACAAATTACTTAAACCTAGGTAAACTAACCTAAGGACAACACACACACCCATGCCCCAGGGAGGACTCGGAGCTCCGACGGCGAGCAACTGCGCGCTCCACAGCGAGGTGCCTTAGACCGCTCGACTACTCCACCGCGGCTCAAAGTTATCACATTGATGTGAACCCATCCCAACCCAAATTTTGTTACTTTGTGAACAAAAGTATTTATTTGAATATTTCTATACATAATTATTGGAATAATTATATTTGTTAATTTTTTAAGGAAAATTAGGTTGACTCCATATGGTATCATGGGGCAGGATATGGTTCAATCAATTTAGACATCTGACAGTATTTTATTACCTTGATATATCATCTCGAAAGTCTTGTTGCGTGTTCACTAACCTAGTCATGAAGTAACGATACGTATTTTGTCAATGAATTCCAATCTAACGCTCTCTGTTTCTTCGAAGTAATGGTAACCAAACTATACACAATGAACTTTGTAAAGTTCTGCAGTGTTGTGTAAAATATTTGGTCACGGTGCCATATGCCATTATTGGGCTGGAAAGCGTTAATATATATACCAGCCCCCATACCTAAATTTGTGAAAATTAGCAGTTCCTAACAAATATCATGGTATATTAGTAATGTTGTATTACAGACTTATCAGTGCGCTCCTCCACTCTGTGGAAACATGAAGCCCCGAGTTGAGCTAAAGTTGAATCATGAGTTAATTAAATCATTTTATGAGACCGCAACTATTTAACATCAGATCGACTAGGAGCCTGTTATTAAAGTTCTACACTCTTTAACTTTTACAGACATGAAAATCGACATGGGTAGTAATTGATAAAGGAAATTCTCGAGTGTCCCTTAAAATGACAAGAAATAGTTATTTAATAAAAATGTGTAGTTTTTTATCGTGTCACGTCCCTTTTTACGCGGTTTTTGGGGAGCTTAACGTTACTATTTGAATAAATGTTGCATGAAATGAACAATTATTGCTAAAGTGATTATAAAATACTTCGTTTTTGGGATTAAGAGACATGCAACATAATCTGGATCACATTTAATTAATTTTTATAGCAAATACGATTAAATTTTTTGCGTCAACTGAAATGAACCAAAAATGTTAATAAATTTTTTAATGGGACGGGACGCTACATTGTTGCAAGAGAGTTCGAACAACACACGTACACGAACGGTAAATTTTAAAAAAATTATAAAGATAACTCCTTTTCGTCCGTCGCCGTTCCGCTAATAGGCTAACAGTCGACCGGTTCTGGCCGAAATACGCCGAATCGCCAGAAGCAAAACAGCCACACCAATCAAATTACGCCGCTGCATATCCTGATGTGTGCGAATTCGGGCTGTTGGCGCCGTGGCTGAAACCTATCGCTTTTCTTCTGCTCTGACTACCAGAGCAGACGCTACTTGGCTTAGTTCCGTTATCTTTCCATTTTCCTTTCTCCTTAGATATGGGTCTGGGATTACTTGAACTACCATCTCTCGCCCCTCACAATCCCCACTTTGTATCCCCTTGAGGAAATAAACTTATACGTTTTCTTGTTCAAAATCTGAATGTAATCTTTCAATTTCAGTCCCACACCGCTTTCCATTGCTCACTGCAACTTAAGTGCGGTTTACAGCGAACTATGTGCAGGAAGACAACAAATGCCATCGTTTTTCTTTTTCTTTTTTTTTTTTTTATATATATATATATATATATATATATATATATATATATATATATATATATATATATATGAGTATTGTTCGTCGAATCTTGCTTTTATGTATGTTGTTGTTGTTGTGGTCTTCAGTCCGGAGACTGGTTTGATGCAGCTCTCCACAATACCCTATCCTGAGCAAGCCTCTTCATCTCCACATAAGAACGACAACCTACATCTGTCTGAATGTGCTTACTGTATCCATCTCTTGGTCTTCCCCTGCGATTTTTTCCCCACACACTTCCCTCCAACGCTAAATTAACAATTCCTTGATGTCTAAGAATGTGTCCTACCAATCTATCCCTTCTTTTAGTCAAGGTATGCCAGAAATTCCTTTTCTCCCCAATTCTGTTCAGTACCTCCTCATTAGTTACGCGATCCACCCACCTAATCTTCAGCATTCTTCTGTAGCACCATATTTCAAAAGCCTCAATCCTCTTCCTGTCCGCACTGTTTATCGTCCATGTCTCACTCCCATACAAGGCAACACTCCATACAAATGCCCTCAGAAAGGACTTCCTTAGGCCTAAATCAATATTCGATGTTAACAAATTTCTCTTTTTCAAAAACGCTTTTCTACTCATTGCCATTCTGCATTTTATATCCTCTGTACTGCGCCCATCATTTGTTATTTTACTGCCCAAGTAACAAAACTCATCTACCTCCTTTAATGCTTCGTTTCCCAATCTAATTCCTTCAGCATCACCTGATTTTCTTACACTGCACTCCATTACCCTAGTTTTGCTCTTGTTAATGTTCATCTTATATGCACCTTTCAGCACACTGTCCATTCCATTCAATTGCTCTTCCAGGTCCTTTGCTGTATCTGACAGAATTACTATGTCATCGGCAAAACGCAATGTTTTTAATTCTTCCCCCTGAACTCCTGAACTTTTATTCCTTCACCAAATTTCTCCTTGCTTTCCTTTATAGCTTGTTCAATGTACAAATTGAATAACATTGGAGAAAGGCTACAACCCTGTCTCACTCCCTTCCCAACCACTGCATCCCTTTCATGCCTTTCAACTCTGACAACCGCTGTCTGGTTTTTGTACAAGTTGTAAATAACCTTACGCTCCCTATAATTTACTCCTGCTTTTTTCAGAACTTTAAAGAGTTTATTCCAATCAACATTGTCAAAAGCCTTCTCCAAATCTACAAAAGCTAGAAATGTAGATTTGCCTTTTCTTAATCTATCTTCTAGGATAAGCCGTAAAGTGAGTATTGCCTCCCGTGTTCCTACATTTCTCCTGAACCCAAACTGATCTTCCCCGAGGTCGGCTTCTACCAGCTTTTCCATCCTTCTGTATATAATTCGCGTTAATATTTTGCAGCCATGATTTATTAAACTGATGGTTCTGTAGTTTTCACACCTGTCTGCACCTGCTTTCTTAGGGATGGGGATTATTACATTTTTCTTAAAGTCTGAGGGTACTTCACCTGTCTCATACATCTTACACACCAGGTGAAACAATTTTGTCATGGCTGGTTCTCCCAGAGACTTCAGTAGCTCTGAGGGAATATCATCTATTCCAGGGGCCTTGTTTCGACTTAGGTCTTTCAGGGCTCTGTCAAATTCTTCTCTCAGTACAGTATCTCCTATTTCATCTTCATCTACATCCTCTTCCCTTCCTACAATATTGTCTCGAAGTTCATTTCCTTTGTAGAGCCCCTCTATATATTCTTTCCACCTTTCAGCTTTCCCTTCTTTGCTGAGAACTGGTTTTCCATCAGTGTCCTTGATATTCATAGAGCTGTTTTTCTTATCTCCAAATGTTTCTTTTATTTTCCTGTAGGCTGTATCTATTTTTCCCCTATTTATACATTCTTCTACATCCTTGCATTTGCCTTCTAGCCACTCCTGCTTAGCCATTTTGCACTTCCTGACAATCTCATTTCTTAGTCGTCTGTACTCCATTTTGCCTGTTTCATTTACTGCATTTTTATATTTCCTCCTTTCATCGATTAAACTCAGTATCTCCTGTGATATCCAAGGATTTTTTGTAGGTCTTTCCTTCCTACCTATTTTGTCCTCTGCTACCTTCACTATTTCATCTCTCAATTTTACCCATTCCTCCTCTACTGTTTTATTTCCCCCCGTTTCTGTCAATTGTTGCCTAAAGCTCCCTCTGAAATTTTTAAGAACCTCAGGTTCCTTCAATTTATCCAGGTCCCATCTCCTTATTTTCCTACCTTTTTCTAGTTTCTTTAGTTTCAGCCTACAGTTCATAACCAACAAGTTATGGTCAGAGTCTATATCTGCCCCTGGGTATGTCTTACACTGTAGAACCTGATTCCGAAATCTATGTCTTACCATTATAAAATCTATCTGATATCTTCCGGTGTCTCCTGGTCTCTTCCATGTATACAACCTTCTTTTGTGATTCTTGAACCAGGTGTTTGTTATAACTAAATTATGTTCTGTGCAAAATTCTACCAGGCGGCTTCCTCTTTCATTCCTTTTGCCCAGACCATATTCACCTACTATCTTCCCTTCACTTCCTTGTCCTACTACCGAATTCCAGTCTCCCATAACAATTAAGTTTTCCTCTCCCTTAATTGTCTGAATAATTTCCTTTAGCTCCTCATATATTTCTTCGATTTCCTCATCATCGGCAGAGCTAGTTGGCATATAAACCTGTACTACTGTTGTCGGTGTTGGCTTCGTATCTATCTTGACAATGATAATGCGATCACTGTGCTGGTCATAGTAGTTTACCCGCATTCCTATTTTCTTATTCATTATCAATCCTACTCCTGTGATACCCCCAACTGATTTTGTATTTATAATCCTGTACTCACCTGACCAGAAATCCTGTTCATCCTGCCACCGAACTTCACTAATCCCCACTACATCTAACTTCAACCTATCCATTTCCCTTTTTAAATTTTCTAATTTTCCTACTCGATTAAGGGATCTAACATTCCACGCTCCGACCCGTAGAATGCCAGTATTGTCTTTCCTGATGATCACATCCTCCTGAGTAGTCCCCGCCCGGAGATCCGAATGGGGGACTATTTTACCTCCGGAATATTTTACCCGAGAGGATGCCATCATCATATGTTCATACAGTAGAGCTGCATGTCCTCGGGAAAGGTAACGGCTGTAGTTTCCCCTTGCTTTCAGCCGTTCGCAGTAGCTGTGTGGCAAAGCCACATTAGCTGATGTTACAAGGCCAGCTCAGTCAATCATCCAGACTGTTGCCCCTGTAACTACTGAAGAGGCTGCTGCCCCTCTTCAGGAACCACACGTTTGTCTGGCCTCTCCACAGATACCCCTCCGCTGTGGTTGCACCTACGGTACGGCTATCTGTATCGTTGAGGCACGCAAGCCACCCCACCTCGGCAATGTCTGTGGTTCATGGGAGTGGGCTTTTATGTATAGCAAATCTAAATTAATTACATAGACACCATCTTCAGTGCTGAAGCTGAGTAAATGCAGAACAATAAAATCAAAGCAATATAGCAAAACTAAATTGTTATTCGCAGTGAGCACAAATTTATGGTACATAACACAAATATCACGGCTGTGACAATTACACATCAGAGGTATGTCGTGTTACACATATTTCTACTTAGATAAAACATGAGGTGTCTCAAATGCGTATTTGTCATTTTCTAATTCAAGACCAGCCGTGATATCTGTGGTATACACCAACCTTTCATAAATTTGTGCTTGCTGTGAATGGAAGTTTTCTTACAGATCATCGAGTTTGATTGTTCTACTTTTATTCGCCTTCTCCAGTGAAGATTTATTCGCCTTCTCCACTGAAGGTAGTTACTATGTAACTGAAACGGATTTGTATAAACAAAAAAGCACGATTTTACGACAACGCTGCTTATTTCTCTAGTTATAACTATCATCTTGTGATCGTGGAGCACGACGTTCCGAATAATGGAATACAGTCTGAAAATTCGTCGGTAATTCTGTCATGGTAATATTTTTCTTACAATTTTTACTGTTATTCTGCCTTGGGCACTTTGTATTGGTATTTGAGCTGTACGTTGGCGCATATTCTGATTTAATTTTGAATTCACTTGTTAATATAGACAAGTTGGTAATCTGTGCCTTAAGTCAGAAGTATGCATTATCTCTGACCTCAGTAGTAGCAGTCTGCAAATGGAGAGCAGTATGTCGGTGGCTAGACTCGGAGAGTGAAGCCTGTGTGAAGCAAACGCTGTGTGCCAGTTAGATTGGTAGCTCAAGCAGCCACACTGCATTAATATTACTACTCAGTTATTAAGTAAGGACGATAGTCTGCCCTGTTGTGAAGACCATTGTACCAATAGCTTTGAATACGCATTTGCTCTTTGAAACAAAAACGTAAATTTTCTGTACTTATAATTGTAATTGTAGTATTGTATGATTATTGTTGAACTAGGTGCTTAGCGTTTCTTATTAAAGACGTTAGTCAGCAAAAGTTGCTAGTTTTGATTTAACCTGAAATCACTTACCAGTTCCCATTCCTTTCATCATTATGAAGATTAATTTTGGCTTGTTTTGTCGCCCTCTGACAAAGCAAGACACTGACTTACAAATTGATAAAAAAATTAGTGAAAGTATAATCCTTAATGAGATCAATCTGCATAACTAGTGAGAATAAAAGTAACACACAGGTAGTCGAAGTGAAATTCATAAATAGAGAGTTGTATTGTATTGATGGAAGATCATATTCTTAGGTTAATTAATAGGTTTAATAGTTACAGGAAAAAATAGTTGTCATGCAAGAAAGAAAGTATTTGCATTCAGTTGTCTTCTTCTAAAGATAATCAGATTTGAAAATTACGTAAATTACGTAAATTTAGACACGATAGCAATTGTTGTGTGATGCATATCACCAGATTCAGTGACATTGACGACTACTTGATTTTTTGAATATTCTAATTAAAGTCTTATTTCATACAAAATTGTCAAAATATTCCAGTAATCAGATAGGCACTTATTTTTCTTGCCTCTCGCAGCTAAATTGAGTATATCCTGGTGACGTTTATACCCTGTACGCTAAAAATAATCCTGAAATAACCTTAGCTGACATTATATAATAATGGTAAGTCAAGGTTGGAATTAATAATATAGTAAGGACAGTTTACAACTCACCGCAAAGACGTGGCGACGAGCTGCGACAGGCACATACAAAAGACACACACATACAACACTTTCAGCTATCGGCCATGGCCTTCTTCATTCCATGTGCGGCAGCCGGAGGTGATAGTTGTATGACTGTGTTGTATGCCTGTGTGACTGCGTGAGTTTTCTTAAGAAGGCCATGGCCGATAGCTGGAAGTGTATGTGTGTGTCTTTTGTATGTGTCTGTCGCAGCTCGTCGCCACGTCTTCGCTGACATTACTTTTATAATACACGAGATCATAATTTAGTCAGATTACAAATTTAATTATAATTGTCTCATTAACAGTTTGCTTTCATTTACTGTATTATCAGTTGCACCCAAACAATCAAATGTAATCTTACTAGTTTCAGTGTCAGATGCGTTTAATAGGTTTCAAGGACAGAACCAAACTGAAATTCATACTTAAATCGGTTTATTTGATAGACAGGGTCATCACATTGTTTTGTTGGTAAATTTTATCTGTAATAGTCACGCCACACACGACCCATGACACATTCTTGTTTGAATGCAGACAAGGTTTTTCACACGTTCTAAACAAATTACACACACACTCACTCGTTTCAAAATATTTTATCTGTGGTCAATGAAGTTATTTTAAGGTCCCCTTCATGGGGAGATGATACACAATTCTGATAAAATGATCAAGCAATGAGTTTTCTTTCAACATAAATGCCATAACTCTGGTATTACTTGCTGGTCCTTGCTGTTTCCATAGGGCACATACCAAAGAAATGTTCCTGTCACCGCGAACGACGAAAACCGCCGACCTGCCGCTAATTTAATTAGCTCATGAGGCCGTAATAACCGCACTGTGCAGGGCTGGAGGGACACTTTGCAAATAGTTGAGGCGGCAAGGCCCTGTCTTGGCCAGAGTTTGAGATGTGGTCGAGCGGGCGTGGCAGGGGGGAGAGAAGCGTGTCCAATATCGGACTTGTTCCTAACCACGGAGGGTGCGGCATAATTAACAGTGCCATAAACGAGGCGGCTTCTTGCGCTGCTCCGCAAGGGCCCAAGTATGCCGCTCACAAGTCAAAAAAGGGCTTCCTTTGGCTGAGGGAAGAGCGACCCCTCAAAGAACTGCAACAAGTTTTTATAATTACTGTAATCTGTATATTTTATAAAAGTGGATGTGTGTGTGTGTTGTGGTTTCCACATCATCAAACCAACATTGTTTCATATATTCCATGTCGTCAGGTAATGGTCGCTAGAGCCTAAAATGACTGTGGGTTTACTGATTTTACTGCATTATGCAATTTACCATTCCAAATAATTGAATTAATGAGCGCGAAATTCAGTCGTCTCCCTTCTTTTTACCTAATAGAGATTCTTGAGTTTTCCAACTCTTCTTATGTGAACACACCATTCAGGCGCAATAGAAGTCATCTCCTCCCGATGGTTACAGGAAATATTAAGCATTGAAATCTCTCTGTATTTTGAAAACATGCCATATTCTGGGAATGACCAGTCCGCCCCGTACAATGGACGAAATTTGAACAGAACCGATAAATACGCACATGTGCAACAAAGCACAGTAAATAACTTAAGCCTTGCGATCTAAGAGGTTCGAGTCCTCCGTCGGGCTCGGTGTGTAACCGTAAACTTAGGAACTAACGACCATAGCAGCTTGGTCCCACAGGTTTACAAACATTTGAACTTTTGATATAAATTAACTCTGTTAAGTGAATGTAAGAAAAACACTGTCACAAACTTTTTATTTACAAATACATTCATCGTATGAAGATACAGGTCATGTGTCAAAAACATAGATACTGTGTAAGTAATGTCAAACAAAATACAGAAACAGTACCATATGCACAAAGTATTATACTAAATAATGTAAACATTACACAAGTTCTTTGATATCTACCTCCAGTCAGTCGATCCAGTTTAGCCATTGATGTGATGCATGGTGGATGTCATTTATTGATCACTTGAACGCTCGTTGCGGGCATTCACCAACGATGTGGTTTATTATTTTCAGGACAGCTCCTCAGTCACTATTTGGAGATGTTGCTCAGCCCCATTCGTGCTGTAGATATCCGCAGTTGCCGTGTCCTGGTGCGTTTAGTAACACTTTCTTTTCCTGCAGTTTGATCTAAAGTATTCATTGCCTCATAAACGTGTAAGCGGGTGAGCCTAAATCTCGTCCTATAACGCGGCATGCGCATTTCCTTACCTTAAATCCTAGATATACATTGATTTTGGCAAAACCCGAGAAGCGATTCATGGTGTTTTACCTCTAAGGGGCACTCTCCTGGGTTACTCTGAGTTTGAGGCACCTCTAGGCATCTCTGTGAGACACGTCTGGCGTCTGGGGAATGTGAAACCTTACCCTCGAATGGGTTTTCAACGAGATGACCGTTGAATGCTGACAATTTTCCCCTCTGACTTTACCACGCTTCGTTCATGTTAAAATTGGGGGCATCGAGATGAACTACAGTTCGCTAAGGTGGTTGTTTTTCTTGACTTGAAATGCTGATATTCTGCTTTTAATGTATGTACGTGTAGCTGAGTGTAGCTTCCAAATGTTTCCCCAGATCTTTAGGAGAGCATCTGATTTTCGTGGAGCTAAGAGTGGTAGCCATGCATTTTGAGTGCTACGTATGCAACGTGTGATAAATCGTATTGACTGATTGCTCTGTGCATCTGCCTTCATAGAGTATGATAAAAAATGTTCAAATGTTTGTAATTATATGGGACCAAACTACGTTGGTCACCAGTCCCTATACGTACAGACCACTTAAACTAAGTTAAACTATTAATTTAGACAACATTGACAAAGGAGAGAAACAGCGATCTATTTGTTATGATTAATATTACAAAAACAGTCTTGATCGCAAAAAGTAACAGTTTTTATTGATCGGTTTCGACCTGATGTAGGTCATCTTCGGAACAAAATGTAGCCCATGTGGCCAGTACTGGTCGAAACTGGTCAATAAATACAGTTAATTTTTGCGAACAAGAATGTTTTTTGCAATATTAAACTAACCTAAGGACAACACACACATTAATGACCGAGGGAGGATTCGAACCTCCGACGCGGGAGGCCGCGCGATCCGCGACGTGGCGCTCCAGACCACTCGGCTACTCCTGCGCGGCTCGTATTTGCCAACCCAACATCAAAGGAAATGCGACTATCTAAACTATCGAAAAACCATAAAGTCGATGTCACTGCACTCTGTCATAATGAAGAGACTCTGTTATAAATATGCAGCCAGGCGGATAGGGGATATGGTCCAACAAGCTTGTGGAAAAAATACCGCTGCAACGCCTGGTTTTCAGCTAGCCTGATATAAACGCGCTGCTAGAAGGATAGAGAATGTGTACCAACATGCGTGTGGAAAAAATACCAGTGAAATGCCGGGTTTTCACCTAGTCTGTTACAAATGCGCAGCCGGACGGATAGAGGATATGGGCCAACAAGCGCATGGAAAAAATATCGGTGCAGCGCTGGGTTTTCAGTGACAAAGGCCATGTTTGACATAAAGAGGATCCACAAACTCTATATAGGCACAGGACTCTTCCACATCAAAATAGCCCCAATAGCATGCTACGCGATCACCATAATATGGACACATCGAACAGCTGCAAACCTGAAGAGAATGGGAGCAGTTAAAGCAACATTCCTCAGGAGAGCCCTCCAAGTATCCAAATCGACCCGTTCGAGGATAATATACTTACTAGCGGAAAGAGATCAGACAGACCCACGGACTGCTGGCCACATCAGAATCAAGGACGAAAAAGCAGCAGACATAGACGCGAATTTCTTTCTTACACCAGCCACGAACACCGAAAATGGGAAGAAGCCTAACTTGGAGCTACGACATGTATACATGAGAACTGCGGCTCATGGATTCCATCACAAGATCTGTGGTCGACAAGGACACCACCCACCATCAGAGCCGTGTGTACCTGCATACTGTGTGGACAGTTTTGTGGACAGTACCACATACTTACATGTCAATCAAGGACTCAATCACGGATGGTCTAGGCGAAAGACGATTGTACTTGAATCATACCACTGTAAATATAATATTTACACATTGTGTTCATTAAATATTATTGTTATAAACGCGCAGCCGGACGGGAAGAGACCCTCTTCCTCTTGCTCTGCAACGTGACATCTGTAACAATGCAGCCATTCTCGCCTTTTGATTGATAACATTGTTATTATTAATCGTAGGATTTTTCAGAAGGCTTTCATAACTGAAGCTCTATTAGTTGTCGTTTAGTTACAAAAAAATTACGAATATGACGTGTCTTTGGGAAAGTCTTCAATATGCGAAAAGCAACCGTGTGGCGCCTTCAGACAGGATTTCCGTATGCGCAAGGTGAGGTGCGGAAACCAGCAAAGTCGTCTTGCGTTCGAGTCAATTCGAGACTTCGCATCACAGTCCATAGCAGCTGGTCCTTCAACAGCCTGAACGCTCGTGTGACTGTCAACGTTTCCCCTCGCCCTCCCTTATAATCTGGTGTGTGAAAGGGGTGGCACGTTAGCAAATAACATTTCCATTTAATGACAAGAGGATTTTGGGCTTGCACTCTTTAGCTGTTCGTCGTAGCAAAGTGGATAGGGGGCTGGATTTTGAAGCACATAAATGTAGGCTGTGGTTCGCGACCCATAACCTACAAATGTTTTTTTTTTTTTTTTCACCTTGTGTCCTAAATGGTTTTTGGGCACTCTTATTAGTTAAACAGAGTTATGTTCTGTGATATTCAGTTTTGTAGACATGTAAGAGCCATTGTAAACTTGCACAGGCACATTAACTGAGGCGATACTGTGAAATGAATATTGTAAACAACGTGCTGATGCTATTATTTTCATATACAGATTAAGCGCTGCATTTCTTAGGGACCTGTTTCTTAATGATACTGCAGTGTGTACTTTGCAACAAATTACCGTGATATTTTCCTTCTTCTCCTTTTTTTTTTTTTTTTTTTTTTTTTTTTTTTGTTTTTTTTTTTTTTTTCTGTGCTATGTGTTGTAAGTCACCAACTACAATCAACGGGTATTTCTCTTTTGCTTGGTTTCTATGGACGTTTTTAATGTAGATTTACCTTTTATATAGTTAAGGTATGATAGTGTTCATGTTACTTCATTCTGCACTAAAATTAATTGCATACATTCTGTTTCAAACTGTGCCAGCGTTTCCTATTAATAATACGAAGTAAGTATGCTAATACTAAATTCCACTTAACTTTAGTACTTAATCTACGAAAGACATTACTAGTACCATAATTCCTTTACAGCAGCCATTGTTACAGTATCTGTCCATTTTTTGTGCACGGACATCGAAAGACCACTTTTTCAATTCGTTGGAATGTACATTAAAATAAAAAAATTGTATGTAGTAGGGCATGAACTACCACCCATGCGTATGTACTTCAAAATCTAACACGCTATCCACTACACTGCTAGCGACAGCTAAGTTGCGGACGTCCAAACGCTCTTGATAAAGATAAATGTTAATTGCTATTGTGGCACTTCTGGACACCAGATTATAATTAATTGTAATAAGAACGATCCGTTTTTGATAATTCTTCAATGCGCTATTGTATTGAAATAACAATATCTGAGTTCTAATAAGAAAATCATTAAATACACAAAGCAAGATGGCGTAGGCCAGGGAAAGTTTCCATCCGATATCGAAACGCCAGCTTCGTAGCAGTTCGGTAATCTTCGTTAATATTCGGAGGTAGAGCCGTAGCAGCCGGTGTGTGTGTAAGGTCAACTGTAACAACCACTGCACATAATTCAGGAGATGTACGAGTGTTGTTCAAATGAAAAGGTACGAAACGACAAAATCGGTTGGAATTTGAATACGCCAGTTTGGGATAACGTAGTGCGACATCTAGGGTCGCGAAGCATGAGTCCGTCACCTGCCCTCAAAAGACAAAGGGTCCGAGGTTCGATACTCGTCCAATGTCCCGAGTACAGAAAAACCATTAACAGTGACATTCTGTTTCCTACGCAAGTCCTTCAAGAGCAATCGGCCTGGACTGCGCACGGTGGGATTTATTATGCCCCTCATGATAACGCGCGTCCACACGTCTCCAGGGTCACACAAAGTGCACATGCAAGTTCAAGTAGAAGCACCTTGAGCAACAGGTCTACAGACCGGACATGTCACCCTGTGACAACTCTAAGGAAACCGCTTCAACTCTGACGACGAAGTTAAGGACACAATAGAGGACTGTCTCTTGTCACAACCATAGCAATTCTAAGAACAGGGAATTATTCTGTTCGTTAAACAGTGGGATAGTTATGCTCAAGCTCCTGGTGTTTACTTTTGAATAAAGATTTCAACCATACCGACAATGTCGTTTAGTACTATTTGAAACACCTCCACTGAATGTGTCGTCGTATTCCATTTTGCTTGTTTCATTAACTTAAAGTGTTCTGCAACATTAATGATATCTACTTGTGTGCTAATTATTTTTTTATTAATGATCAATGCCCCATATTTATATATGTTTGCCCCCCATTTATATATGTTTTCACCCCGGTGATTGAACTTGGGTTTTCATGTGAATGTGGAAGGTTGCTCTTAATATTGACTGACTGCCTTGCAATGTCTTACAGTCGCCGCCTCGCGCTTTGGGCCTCGTTTTGCTGTAGATAAGAACGCATGGCTTCGTCTGTCGTCTGCGCTAGCGTCTTCTGGGTGGCCAGAGACAAGCCTACTTGGCAAGATGGCGAGGTGGCCGTGTTCTTAGTGTCGTACCAAAGTAATCTTGTACGAAAGAGGTGACAGGAGACCTCTCTGGGAGAGGGAATTGTCTTGGCCAGATACCAAGGATTGGGAAACACTAGCCTCTGAACGCACTCTGCGTCGCTTTTAGCAGTGTATGTCGAGGGCAGGTTTTTCCGAGGCCTTAGAGCTTTAGTCATCATTCTGGCTCTGACGACTGTGGAAGTATGTACTCCACCTAATCATACTAAGGAAAAGGCATGCTGTTGGGACTTTGATTTCTTTGTGATCAAGCAGTCTTGGTTTTCAGTGATAGTTTTTTGAGTAAATCTTGCGTTATGCGAGGCGGAGTGTTTCTTAATTTATAGAACTCAAGTAAATTCAGTGTAAATTTATTATTTGCATTTTCATTCCAGAGATGATTCTGTATCCAGTTTTGCTCAAGTTAGAATACATGTGTGTGGCATTCAGCCTTTGTGTAAACTTAATATTTTTTAATTTTCTTGCTGTTTTTAACTAACTTTTCACGACCCATTTGTATCTGTGAGTATGCTAAATATTTCTCAGATTTTCTGATCTGATTCCGTCTTTCCAGTCTTGTACGACCAATTGGAGCACGTGCTTTCATAATAGTCGTTATTTCGGCCTTCAGCTATGGTTTTATTAATACTTTCTTCTACATGAATTCTCTTATTCTGAGTTAATTTCCTTTGTAAATTATATGTAATTCACCGTGGTCACACACCCCGTGTACTTAAGAATAGTGTGCCGCTTTCTTCCCACAAATGAGTTCGTTTAGTCCACAGGATATTTAAAAATTTGTGATCAAGACACCTGCCATCTCGTCAAGACACTGCCGACGCTTCGTTTCACAACTGCTTTCAAGTGTTCCAGGAGAGTGATGTACTGCTAAGCATTATGCATGTGTCATTGAATGAATGAATTTGCTTTCAGCTACCCATTGTGTATTTGAAATTTCCTCCCACATTACCTTAATATTCATAAAGGGCAGAAACTTTTTTATTATGGGACGTAATTATATGATTTAATTCACTTTTGTACAAGGTGTGTGCTTAATTAGGTCTCCCCACATTTACTTGCTTGTATTTTACTGAAGAGATTATGATTTTTAAAGTACCAAACCTCTGCTTTATGATTTCATGCTCCCCATCCCATGTTTAATTATCTATTCATATATTTTTAACATTGATTTTGTGTTTGCTGAAACGTTGGCTGCTCTCTTAAGGAGTGAGCAGTTAGATAAATTTCCATTGCGCATGTACTGTGGTCACCCATAAAGTAATTTAGAGCAGCAGTGAGCGTTTTAACTTACACTTGCAGATCTCAACTGCTCGAGATCTTCCAAATTTTAATAATTGGCTACCTTCACCCGTCTCAACACCTTAAACAATAAGAGGAGCATAAACTACCTTCCCGTGTGATGCGTGGAAAACTTCATTACGCTGAAACTTCCTGGGAGATTAAAAATGTGTGCCTGAACCGGGACTCGAATCTGGGACCTTTGCCTTTCGCTGGCAAGCGCTCTCCCACTGAGCTATCCCGACACGACTCACGGTCCGTCCTCACAACTTTAATTCTGCCTCCTACTTTCCAAACTTCACAGACGTTCTCCTGCCAACCTAACAAGACTAGCACTCCTGGAAGAAAGGATATGGTGGAGACATGGCTTAGCCGCAGCCTAAGGGATGTTTCCAGAATGAAACTTTACTCCGCATCGGAGTGTGCGCCGACATGAAACTTCCTGGCAGATTAAAATTGTGTGCTGAAACCGGAATTCGAACCTGGGACCTTTGCCTTTCATTGCACTATGTGAGAATGAAAGCACTTAGTTACTGGTATAAATGGTGTAAATACGCACTTGGGCAACGCCATATTTTCATCTAGTTGCTAATCAGCTACAAACTTTGATGGGTAGTGTTGTAAAATTACAGTGTTGCATACAGGGTCAAGATAACGAATATTTTGCACTCAAAGAATAGAGATCCTGCTCGGCAGATCTTCAAAAATAGATCAAGGCATTCAAAATACTTCCGTCAGTTACTAATCGGCTCCTGGCACCCAAATATACTGCTACATCCATTCAACTATGATATACGACTCACCTGCAAGCGACCGCCTGGTACGTTAAATACAGTAGCTGTCTCTGTAGGAGCTTCCTAGAATTCCTGATGATCATTGACGATGAATATCGCCGTGTGATAAATCTGAAATTAATGACTGTGCCACGAACGGCGTCAGTTCCCGTTGACACCGGAACCGCTTCGCTTCTTGGAAGCAAGCCGGTTCTCAGAATCACTTCCGTCCAGGGTAATAATTACAGAGGGGTCTTTTCTCTACATTTGTGCTCCGCCGCTGTGGCAGAGCTACACGCGGTATGTCAGCGTGCTAGTAATTACTCGAGAGCCTGACGAGCTTATTACGACACCTTCCCGTCGGCGTTCTTAACCAGCTTAGTGTTTACCCCTGCGCTTTGCTCTCATTCGATGTGACACGTTAAAAGAACCACTGCCCTCAGGCGCGACTCGTACCGCATATGAATATTATTATTGCGTCAAAGTCTACGAGCCCTGTAATTGAGACAACTTCCTGGAAGCCTGACAGCGGGCAGCACAACTGTCTTCTCCGAGAAAATGTGCTGCGGCAAATACTGGAGGCGGCGCACCGAGTTAGACGGACAAAGGTCGCCTTAATAAAGTATGGAAATCGCTTCGTGGAAGTGAACGTGAGACTGCTTGTTAGGAACATTAGTTCCCACATCGACAAGTCGAATGTGATGAATTGCCTGATAACTGACTTACTGCAGTATTGAAAGCAATGTATGTGACAAGATTGCATAAAACAGATAATGATAAATTCCTAGACACTATATATATATATATATATATATATATATATATATATATATATATATATATATATATATATATATATTTGCATTAAGGGCGCATTTTACAACTTCTACCCATTTGAAAATAACGGGCAGTGGGTATATTTCGTGAAATGAAGGGGAAGAGAGAAATTACTTCTACCCGACGTGTAAGAAATGGTCTCTATCTGTCAGTAACAGGGCCGGCGCAAGGCACGTGCGAAACGTGCGGCCGCACGGGGCGGCACTTTTCGGGGGGCGGCAAATCTGCCCCCCCCCCCCTTTTCTGCCTGTAGTACAAAAATATGTTCAAATGTTTCTAGAACTTATGGGACTTAACTACGGGGTCATCAGTCCATAAGCTTACAAACTACTTATGAACTAGCTAAGACTAAGGACGGCACAAATATCCATGCCCGAGGGGGTATTCGACCCCCGACCGTAGTGGCCGTGCAGACCGTGACTGGAGCGCCTCAGTCCCCTCGGCCACCGCGGCCGGCTGTAGTACAAACTCAACATTCATTCCCAAGAGGGGATTCGAAACAAACCCTCGGAGGGAGCAGCTTCGGGAACTGTGGCATGGCGTCTACGGGGTCATCAGTCCATAAGCTTACAAACTACTTATGAACTAGCTAAGACTAAGGACGGCACAAATATCCATGCCCGAGGGGGTATTCGACCCCCGACCGTAGTGGCCGTGCAGACCGTGACTGGAGCGCCTCAGTCCCCTCGGCCACCGCGGCCGGCTGTAGTACAAACTCAACATTCATTCCCAAGAGGGGATTCGAAACAAACCCTCGGAGGGAGCAGCTTCGGGAACTGTGGCATGGCGTCTACGGGGTCATCAGTCCATAAGCTTACAAACTACTTATGAACTAGCTAAGACTAAGGACGGCACAAATATCCATGCCCGAGGGGGTATTCGACCCCCGACCGTAGTGGCCGTGCAGACCGTGACTGGAGCGCCTCAGTCCCCTCGGCCACCGCGGCCGGCTGTAGTACTAACTCAACATTCATTCCCAAGAGGGGATTCGAAACAAACCCTCGGAGGGAGCAGCTTCGGGAACTGTGGCATGGCGTCTACGGGGTCATCAGTCCATAAGCTTACAAACTACTTATGAACTAGCTAAGACTAAGGACGGCACAAATATCCATGCCCGAGGGGGTATTCGACCCCCGAACGTAGTGGCCGTGCAGACCGTGACTGGAGCGCCTCAGTCCCTTCGGCCACCGCGGCCGGCTGTAGTACAAACTCAACATTCATTCCCAAGAGGGGATTCGAAACAAACCCTCGGAGGGAGCAGCTTCGGGAACTGTGGCATGGCGTCTACGGGGTCATCAGTCCATAAGCTTACAAACTACTTATGAACTAGCTAAGACTAAGGACGGCACAAATATCCATGCCCGAGGGGGTATTCGACCCCCGACCGTAGTGGCCGTGCACACCGTGACTGGAGCGCCTCAGTCCCCTCGGCCACCGCGGCCGGCTGTAGTACTAACTCAACATTCATTCCCAAGAGGGGATTCGAAACAAACCCTCGGAGGGAGCAGCTTCGGGAACTGTGGCATGGCGTCTACGGGGTCATCAGTCCATAAGCTTACAAACTACTTATGAACTAGCTAAGACTAAGGACGGCACAAATATCCATGCCCGAGGGGGTATTCGACCCCCGACCGTAGTGGCCGTGCAGACCGTGACTGGAGCGCCTCAGTCCCCTCGGCCACCGCGGCCGGCTGTAGTACAAACTCAACATTCATTCCCAAGAGGGGATTCGAAACAAACCCTCGGAGGGAGCAGCTTCGGGAACTTTGGCATGGCGTCTACGGGGTCATCAGTCCATAAGCTTACAAACTACTTATGAACTAGCTAAGACTAAGGACGGCACAAATATCCATGCCCGAGGGGGTATTCGACCCCCGACCGTAGTGGCCGTGCAGACCGTGACTGGAGCGCCTCAGTCCCCTCGGCCACCGCGGCCGGCTGTAGTACAAACTCAACATTCATTCCCAAGAGGGGATTCGAAACAAACCCTCGGAGGGAGCAGCTTCGGGAACTGTGGCATGGCGTCTACGGGGTCATCAGTCCATAAGCTTACAAACTACTTATGAACTAGCTAAGACTAAGGACGGCACAAATATCCATGCCCGAGGGGGTATTCGACCCCCGACCGTAGTGGCCGTGCAGACCTTGACTGGAGCGCCTCAGTCCCCTCGGCCACCGCGGCCGGCTGTAGTACAAACTCAACATTCATTCCCAAGAGGGGATTCGAAACAAACCATCGGAGGGAGCAGCTTCGGGAACTGTGGCATGGCGTCTACGGGGTCATCAGTCCATAAGCTTACAAACTACTTATGAACTAGCTAAGACTAAGGACGGCACAAATATCCATGCCCGAGGGGGTATTCGACCCCCGACCGTAGTGGCCGTGCAGACCGTGACTGGAGCGCCTCAGTCCCCTCGGCCACCGCGGCCGGCTGTAGTACAAACTCAACATTCATTCCCAAGAGGGGATTCGAAACAAACCCTCGGAGGGAGCAGCTTCGGGAACTGTGGCATGGCGTCTACGGGGTCATCAGTCCATAAGCTTACAAACTACTTATGAACTAGCTAAGACTAAGGACGGCACAAATATCCATGCCCGAGGGGGTATTCGACCCCCGACCGTAGTGGCCGTGCAGACCGTGACTGGAGCGCCTCAGTCCCCTCGGCCACCGCGGCCGGCTGTAGTACAAACTCAACATTCATTCCCAAGAGGGGATTCGAAACAAACCCTCGGAGGGAGCAGCTTCGGGAACTGTGGCATGGCGTCTACGGGGTCATCAGTCCATAAGCTTACAAACTACTTATGAACTAGCTAAGACTAAGGACGGCACAAATATCCATGCCCGAGGGGGTATTCGACCCCCGACCGTAGTGGCCGTGCAGACCGTGACTGGAGCGCCTCAGTCCCCTCGGCCACCGCGGCCGGCTGTAGTACAAACTCAACATTCATTCCAGAGAGGGGATTCGAAACAAACCCTCGGAGGGAGCAGCTTCGGGAACTGTGGCATGGCGTCTACGGGGTCATCAGTCCATAAGCTTACAAACTACTTATGAACTAGCTAAGACTAAGGACGGCACAAATATCCATGCCCGAGGGGGTATTCGACCCCCGACCGTAGTGGCCGTGCAGACCGTGACTAGAGCGCCTCAGTATCCTCGGCCACCGCGGCCGGCTGTAGTACTAACTCAACATTCATTCCCAAGAGGGGATTCGAAACAAACCCTCGGAGGGAGCAGCTTCGGGAACTGTGGCATGGCGTCTACGGGGTCATCAGTCCACAAGCTTACAAACTACTTATGAACTAGCTAAGACTAAGGACGGCACAAATATCCATGCCCGAGGGGGTATTCGACCCCCGACCGTAGTGGCCGTGCAGACCGTGACTGGAGCGCCTCAGTCCCCTCGGCCACCGCGGCCGGCTGTAGTACAAACTCAACATTCATTCCCAAGAGGGGATTCGAAACAAACCCTCGGAGGGAGCAGCTTCGGGAACTGTGGCATGGCGTCTACGGGGTCATCAGTCCATAAGCTTACAAACTACTTATGAACTAGCTAAGACTAAGGACGGCACAAATATCCATGCCCGAGGGGGTATTCGACCCCCGACCGTAGTGGCCGTGCAGACCGTGACTGGAGCGCCTCAGTCCCCTCGGCCACCGCGGCCGGCTGTAGTACTAACTCAACATTCATTCCCAAGAGGGGATTCGAAACAAACCCTCGGAGGGAGCAGCTTCGGGAACTGTGGCATGGCGTCTACGGGGTCATCAGTCCATAAGCTTACAAACTACTTATGAACTAGCTAAGACTAAGGACGGCACAAATATCCATGCCCGAGGGGGTTTTCGACCCCCGACCGTAGTGGCCGTGCAGACCGTGACTGGAGCGCCTCAGTCCCCTCGGCCACCGCGGCCGGCTGTAGTACAAACTCAACATTCATTCCCAAGAGGGGATTCGAAACAAACCCTCGGAGGGAGCAGCTTCGGGAACTGTGGCATGGCGTCTACGGGGTCATCAGTCCATAAGCTTACAAACTACTTATGAACTAGCTAAGACTAAGGACGGCACAAATATCCATGCCCGAGGGGGTATTCGACCCCCGACCGTAGTGGCCGTGCAGACCGTGACTGGAGCGCCTCAGTCCCCTCGGCCACCGCGGCCGGCTGTAGTACTAACTCAACATTCATTCCCAAGAGGGGATTCGAAACAAACCCTCGGAGGGAGCAGCTTCGGGAACTGTGGCATGGCGTCTACGGGGTCATCAGTCCATAAGCTTACAAACTACTTATGAACTAGCTAAGACTAAGGACGGCACAAATATCCATGCCCGAGGGGGTATTCGACCCCCGAACGTAGTGGCCGTGCAGACCGTGACTGGAGCGCCTCAGTCCCTTCGGCCACCGCGGCCGGCTGTAGTACAAACTCAACATTCATTCCCAAGAGGGGATTCGAAACAAACCCTCGGAGGGAGCAGCTTCGGGAACTGTGGCATGGCGTCTACGGGGTCATCAGTCCATAAGCTTACAAACTACTTATGAACTAGCTAAGACTAAGGACGGCACAAATATCCATGCCCGAGGGGGTATTCGACCCCCGACCGTAGTGGCCGTGCAGACCGTGACTGGAGCGCCTCAGTCCCCTCGGCCACCGCGGCCGGCTGTAGTACAAACTCAACATTCATTCCCAAGAGGGGATTCGAAACAAACCCTCGGAGGGAGCAGCTTCGGGAACTGTGGCATGGCGTCTACGGGGTCATCAGTCCATAAGCTTACAAACTACTTATGAACTAGCTAAGACTAAGGACGGCACAAATATCCATGCCCGAGGGGGTATTCGACCCCCGACCGTAGTGGCCGTGCAGACCGTGACTGGAGCGCCTCAGTCCCCTCGGCCACCGCGGCCGGCTGTAGTACAAACTCAACATTCATTCCCAAGAGGGGATTCGAAACAAACCCTCGGAGGGAGCAGCTTCGGGAACTGTGGCATGGCGTCTACTGGGTCATCAGTCCATAAGCTTACAAACTACTTATGAACTAGCTAAGACTAAGGACGGCACAAATATCCATGCCCGAGGGGGTATTCGACCCCCGACCGTAGTGGCCGTGCAGACCGTGACTGGAGCGCCTCAGTCCCCTCGGCCACCGCGGCCGGCTGTAGTACTAACTCAACATTCATTCCCAAGAGGGGATTCGAAACAAACCCTCGGAGGGAGCAGCTTCGGGAACTGTGGCATGGCGTCTATGGGGTCATCAGTCCATAAGCTTACAAACTACTTATGAACTAGCTAAGACTAAGGACGGCACAAATATCCATGCCCGAGGGGGTATTCGACCCCCGACCGTAGTGGCCGTGCAGACCGTGACTGGAGCGCCTCAGTCCCCTCGGCCACCGCGGCCGGCTGTAGTACAAACTCAACATTCATTCCCAAGAGGGGATTCGAAACAAACCCTCGGAGGGAGCAGCTTCGGGAACTGTGGCATGGCGTCTACGGGGTCATCAGTCCATAAGCTTACAAACTACTTATGAACTAGCTAAGACTAAGGACGGCACAAATATCCATGCCCGAGGGGGTATTCGACCCCCGACCGTAGTGGCCGTGCAGACCGTGACTGGAGCGCCTCAGTCCCCTCGGCCACCGCGGCCGGCTGTAGTACAAACTCAACATTCATTCCCAAGAGGGGATTCGAAACAAACCCTCGGAGGGAGCAGCTTCGGGAACTGTGGCATGGCGTCTACGGGGTCATCAGTCCATAAGCTTACAAACTACTTATGAACTAGCTAAGACTAAGGACGGCACAAATATCCATGCCCGAGGGGGTATTCGACCCCCGACCGTAGTGGCCGTGCAGACCGTGACTGGAGCGCCTCAGTCCCCTCGGCCACCGCGGCCGGCTGTAGTACAAACTCAACATTCATTCCCAAGAGGGGATTCGAAACAAACCCTCGGAGGGAGCAGCTTCGGGAACTGTGGCATGGCGTCTACGGGGTCATCAGTCCATAAGCTTACAAACTACTTATGAACTAGCTAAGACTAAGGACGGCACAAATATCCATGCCCGAGGGGGTATTCGACCCCCGACCGTAGTGGCCGTGCAGACCGTGACTGGAGCGCCTCAGTCCCCTCGGCCACCGCGGCCGGCTGTAGTACTAACTCAACATTCATTCCCAAGAGGGGATTCGAAACAAACCCTCGGAGGGAGCAGCTTCGGGAACTGTGGCATGGCGTCTACGGGGTCATCAGTCCATAAGCTTACAAACTACTTATGAACTAGCTAAGACTAAGGACGGCACAAATATCCATGCCCGAGGGGGTATTCGACCCCCGACCGTAGTGGCCGTGCAGACCGTGACTGGAGCGCCTCAGTCCCCTCGGCCACCGCGGCCGGCTGTAGTACAAACTCAACATTCATTCCCAAGAGGGGATTCGAAACAAACCCTCGGAGGGAGCAGCTTCGGGAACTGTGGCATGGCGTCTACGGGGTCATCAGTCCATAAGCTTACAAACTACTTATGAACTAGCTAAGACTAAGGACGGCGTAAATATCCATGCCCGAGGGGGTATTCGACCCCCGACCGTAGTGGCCGTGCAGACCATGACTGGAGCGCCTCAGTCCCCTCGGCCACCGCGGCCGGCTGTAGTACAAACTCAACATTCATTCCTAAGAGGGGATTCGAAACAAACCCTCGGAGGGAGCAGCTTCGGGAACTGTGGCATGGCGTCTACGGGGTCATCAGTCCATAAGCTTACAAACTACTTATGAACTATCTAAGACTAAGGACGGCACAAATATCCATGCCCGAGGGCATCAGACACGACAGAACTGACACATGCAAATTACGACAGATGGCGAGTGTCAGTTCTTTGAAATGCATAACCGCAGCGCAGTGGGTTAATATATTTCGACTAGCATCAGTGCCCGTCGATTCCCGAGTGTGTATTTATTGCATTATTACGTTACTCCATCCCCTTTATTCTTCTCTCTCCATTATCTTCCGCCCCACTCTCTGCAACTGTTTTTATTTTCCGTAAATATATAATGTTTGTATAGTCTATGGGACTTAACTACGGGGTCATCAGTCCCTAAACTTACAAACTACTTATGAACTACTTACGAACTAGGACGGCGTAAATATCCATGCCCGAGGGGGGAGTCGAACCCCCGACCGTAGTGGCCGTGCAGACCGTGACTGGCGCGCCGCAGTCAGCTCGGCCACCGCGGCTGGCATTTTTCCATATCTTCATAAATTTCTGGCACATACTGGCTATTCTCAATTCTTTGAGTTATGTTTACACCTATACCGCCGTACTGAACCTGTCAACATGACGGTGTAGATGTAAGCACATATTAAAAAGCTTTGAAACTGGCCATTCAGTGGCCGAAACCTAGGTAGATCTGTAAAGTAAAAAGAAAAATTGAGATTGATTGCTGACTTGTAGATTTGTTTAAATAAAATTTCACAAACATTCTGGAAAAAAAACTGCCTGGGGGGGCGGCAATTTAGCAGCTCGCACGGGGCGGCACTTGGGCTTGCTCCGGCCCTGGTCAGTAGGAACCAAGTAATATATAAAATGTTACTCTTAACAGCAGATCTAGAGTTACAACGAAGTACATCAAATCAAGGTGCCTCACACGTTTTGTTTTTAATCATTTATATTCTGTAGTGAGCTCCCTCATCTGCCCGCCATCGGCTACTCTTTTAATTACTCAATTTATTTTAGTAATGTTCCACCACTAAGCTCAGGCAAACATAAGTCAGATGTCTTCTTTTGGTGCCTAACGTAATGTTATTTTATGCTGGAGTAATTTAACAGACAAGACAAAAGATAATTTTCTTGGTTTCATTTTGTATTAAGATAATATTTGTTTACAAGTCAACGGTTTAACTTAATTGAAGTACTGTGTACCACCTATCGGAAGAAACTTAAAAAAAAAAAAAAAAAAAAAAAAAAAAAAAAAAAAAAAAAAAAACCACTCTGTAAGAAAAATATGTCTCAGAAAACATATGAAAGAAATTAATTATGATGTGCTGCAGTATAGAGACTCACTACTCTGTTAGCAGTCGAACTGAATTGTCGCATTGTAAGTAATTGTATCTGTATTGCTCTGATTTTCTAATGAAGTTCTTAAATTTCACCTCCAGTGTTCTTATTCCGTAGATTGGGTCCTGCCTTTTCCTTATTACCACTTTTTCATCATGCAGTTATTATTTTCAGGTTTTCCGCCTTTTCTGGAATTACGGGAGTTTTTAGTCTTCAAAATGAAATGTCAAGATCGCACATTAATAATTTATTCAATGACGACAGGTTTCGGTGAACTGTGTCACGATCATCTGGTCTCACACACATATATATATTCTTGCCCCTCTAAAGAAATAGTTGCTACGCCACTGATGTTACGTGAACTTGAATCTAAAAGTATACTTAGAGAAAGCGACAAATGATTTTTGGTGTTTTAGCTCTCGGGGTTATCCTGGGGTTGTGTGATGCAGGACGGGGAGGGGAAGGATTAGAAGGGCACTATTCGTTTGGTATGTGTCCAGATACTGCAACAACGAAATTGTGGGCACCCTCTGGAACAGCAGGGAAATGTGTCTCGCGATTCGTAGGAGACGTAACATCACAATGCACGACAAAGTCATTCTGTAACACCACATCGCGACCATAGCATTAGAATCACGTTATTACGACATTTTTCCTCGTTACGTAATTTTAATATTTTGTTAAGAGGCAGAATTTTCTTATTTTTCAAAATTTTTAGTAAATTCAAATTATATCAGCTTAATTCAGAATAATAGTATCCAGAGAATACTTAGGTCAAAACATCTCGTATATCAGATCATTTGTCAGATTGCTATTACAAATAGTACCCGCAGTAGAGTTACTCTCTATCTATGCGTTTAGCTCTCTATGTGTTTAGCTATCAATGTGCTTAGCTTTCTCTATGTGCTCAGCTCTCAGTGCTTATCTAAAATATTATTTGCGGTTAAATTCCAAAATAGTAAAAAACCTGAAAAAGTATTTAAACTTTAAGATAAACTTTCATATCGTGATCATACGCGAAAGCGAACATTATCTTTGGACTTTGATCGGGATAGACTAGGACGGAAGAATTAGAAACTTCTACCTCCCGTAATAAACTGATGAACATTCCAGAGTTTAATACAATCAAACTTTGACGAAAATAATAACGAATTGTGAACTTATAAAGTGTGTACTGTGAAAGTGTAGTGAATGTAACTATTGATTTCAGAATAGAGAATCTACGAACCTTAAAAATAATCTTAAACAGATATTCGAGTGTTTAGTTCCCTAATATTGTCCCAGCATATTCTAAAAGTGAAGGAATATATCTAACAGTTTTGGTCAGGAGAAAGTTATGGTGAGATTTTCTAACGAATAAAGCTATAAAGGAAAAGGATCAGGCAAAAACAGTATCTTTGTGACGGGTGTCAAATTATCTGAACTACCGGGACTCAATGATTCAAATTTTTATTCTTTGGTTTATTAAATATCAGCCCCTGAGAAATAGATTTTGATGCTGAAACATTAAAATAGGTCTTCACGTATAATGAAATCCAGAACTAATATTTACAATGAAAAATTCAACAAAGATATAAATTTTATTAACTGCGAAGAAGTACCAGGGCTACCAACTGAATTTTCATACTGAGGTGACAAATAGAATTTTGAAGCTATACATCGAATACAACGTTGGAAATTAAGACGTAATCTACAGCTTAAAAGTCGCAAGCTAAAGCCAAATATAAAACGAAGTCAACACAACTGTCGCCCCAGTCACCAAACTAAACCGTGTCGCCCCCCCCCCCCCCCCCAGTCACAGAGAGACGCCCTATGTATGAAATACCTGTTTCGTAAGTCGGAGGTGACCTGATCTGCTTAATGTTCCCACATAACACAACTCCAAAAGAAACAAATATAAAACGAAGTCAACACAACTGTCGCCCCAGTCACCAAACTAAACCGTGTCGCCCCCCCCCCCTCCCCAGTCACAGAGAGACGCCCTATGTATGAAATACCTGTTTCGTAAGTCGGAGGTGACTTGATCTGCTTAATGTTCCCACATAACACAACTCCAAAAGAAACAAATATAAAACGAAGTCAACAGAACTGTCGCCCAAGTCACCAAACTAAACCGTGTCGCCCCCCCCCCCCCCGCCCCTAGTCACAGAGATACGCCCTATGTATGAAATACCTGTTTCGTAAGTCGGAGGTGACCTGATCTGCTTAATGTTCCCACATAACACAACTCCAAAAGAAACAAATGAAATTTATGAAGGTTGCCTGCCCTCTACTGTACTGAGCCTTGTGTGTCTAACAATCCGCCTGTGCAAGGGAAGATGCTCCGTTACAAGTGGCAGAGTGCGGAAAGAAACGCAAATGTCGGACGCATTAATTAATTAACAACGTAACCAACTCATTTCCACGGAAATCCCAGAAATTTCCCCTCCTCGCTGAAAAGAAAGAAAAAAAATCACGGCCCTCGCTACACCGTGCCACGACGCGCACGTTTACTCGAGATGGCCTGTCCACCACGCACAAACGCCAACACGCGCGCACCGGCAAGTTCACATGAATAAAATACGGCGGCCGCCGTGCGCGGAAGATAGCATTAATTTTAATTGGACGCTAGACGTCCGGCAGCTCGCGCGCTGTAGCATTAAATTACTCAGGCCACAATGACCGCGGCATTAATGCCGAATTAGGGGGCCTTCGGAGAAAGCAGCGTGGCAGGGACGCGTCCATCCTGCGTCTCCTCTCCCCCCTACTTCCCCCCCTCTCACCCCCCTGTCCGAGCATCCTCCCCCAAGCCTCAAGCACTCGGCTGGGTACACAACGAGCAGGCAGGCTGCCTTCCCCCGATGAATGCGTAATGCCCGTTTCACGGAAGGCCGGCTGCGACGGCTAACAGCGTCAGGTAGCCGCTGCAGTAAACATAACGCCGGCCGCTGCCCCGCTAGCGGGACGAGCGCGCGAGCACGCCTCGGTAGTCGTGTTGCCAGGGTGTCAGACACGGGGCTCCTCCATTGTTCAATTAATTTGCCCGTCAAGCGGTTTAACCTGCCGGAGAATTATGAGTCATTTATGAGATGACCTGAGATCTCAGCCAGCGGGATCTTGCGCTAGTGGTTTGGTTGCAAGCGTAAGGCTAGTCTACACGACGACATTAGGTTGCGACACTCGTTTCATGAAATGATTTGCGCGCAACTGGTTTTGTGTATGTCTGTAGACATGGCGCCAATACTATACACTTCAGTATCGTTGTTTTGTAAGTGCCGTAGTCGCCGTAGAATGAAAGTTTTGGTAGCTGTAAAAGTTGTGGCGGAGCTACTCCTTTTCTGTGTGAAGTCGCTGTATAAGTCTAAACATAAAAAGGATAAGAAACGTGTTTGTATTTGTGGCTGTATTAAAAAAAGACGTCAGCTCGGTTGCTTAGCGACCTTGCTGAAAAAAAATTGTGATCGAAAACCCTAGAAGTTGTTTTAATCAACTTAGAATGTCACCAGAGCAGTTTACGTTATTTTTAAACAGAGTTAGTACTGCAATAAAGAAACAAGATACTGTTATGCGGGAACCATTGTTACCAGAACTGAAATTACAAACAGCATTATTTTTCTTGTCAAATAGATATTCGTCTCTACAGTACCTATACCGTGTTCCCAAATCCACAATTGCCATGGTTCGTTTGTATAGGTATTTGGAATTGAATGTACTTTAGTCTGCAATTCACTACTCGTCAATCCATCAATATTTAATGAACGAATAATTGCTTCAATAGTACTAACACGCCGCTGCTTATTCCTGAAATTTTCATCGTTAAAATGGCACAAACACCTATGCATCGCATATATGTTCAAAAACCGAATTATTTCTTCCTTTTCCCCCTTTATGTTGTGTTTCGTTCAGTATTGGTTACCACCTAACCTAAAAACACGCGCAATCAATTTCGCCACAGTTGGAACGTGACGAAACTGTTTAGTTTCGTCAACGAGTTGCGCGAACGCCTGTCGCGCATGCGCACTGGCGCAGTTTCATGAAACGTAGTGTCGTCGTGTGAACTAGCCTGTAGTGTATCTAACTGCGCCGATTTCTTTGGCAGACTGCTTCGCCTCGCCCAGTGTTTAATTATAGACATAATGCGCAGTTTACTTTCTTCCCTTTTGTGGGAAAAATCTAGGTTTTGTGTCACGTTGCCGCCGGTTGTCCTAGGTGTCGTGGCCGAGTAGAGAGAGAGACTGACACACACTACGTTTACATGCAACACATCTTCCGGAAGACGGAAACAGATTTTCGTAAACCGGTTTTCGCCGTCGTGTTTACATGGCGTAGCCTGAATCGGATGTCCTAATACACTTAACATGGCGGCTGAAAAACAGCTGATTCAGGCCCCGATTTAGTCAGCACAATCGCTATTTTTCTTTATTTAAATACACAGATTTATGTTCACTCTAATATTTATACTTTTATTTCACATTAGAAAGCCGCGGTGGAGTAGCCGAGCGGTCTAAAGGGTCTCGCTGCGGAGCGCGCGGTTGCTCACCGTGGAGGTTCGAGTCCTCCCTGGGGCATGGGTGTGTGTGTTGTGCTTAGGTCAGTTTACCTAGGTTCATGTAGTTTGTAAGCTACGGACTGATGACCACGCAGTTTGGTCCGAAATATCTACAAACATTTGAACATTTGAACACATTAGAAAATATCACTCTTTCCATATGTGCCGAAAATTCTTAACAAGAAAACACAATCTGACAAGAACGCTTCAAAAACGGTTGCGCTTACATGGGCAAGAAAATCGATTGTGGAACTGGAAAACCGCTTTTGGGAAGCGGATTTCCAGAATCGATTTTGGAGTCTTTACATGACCATCCAAAAGCGGAATTGTGAAATCGGTTTACGAAATCCGGTTTTGGTAGCCCATGTAAACGGGGTGACAGGGAAATAAGATGCACACGTGTGTGGGTACCAGTGTTGCCAGACGTAGGGAATTTTCCCTACACGTAGGTACTTTTAAGCATTAAAATCATGTAGGGAATTTTCATCCAAAAGTCCCCAACGCGTAGGTACTTTGGTAAAATTTTACAATCGCCGACAAATGCCTAGCGGGTAATGTTGGCAACAGAACAGTTGTCAGCGCGCGGAAATGAAGCGGACGAATTGTGGCCAAGTTTGAAGCAGCCAATGATATTTTAGACGGCATAGTTGTTTTCTGTTCATTAGTAAAAATATTAATTTGAAAACTAAGGAAAATGCATTGTTTTCCATGAACGAAAGACGTTTTATTACCTTGACTAGACTGTTATTTATTTACATCATAACGATATACTAGTTAGTACTTGTAAATGAGAAGCTGCTGACAAGAAAACGCTAAAATATTTGCGACAGCCAACGTTATAAATGAACAAAGCGCTAGTAGCATTACTCTTTGAAAATCGAATCATGCAGAGTGACGGACTTCCTTTTTTGTGCTGACTGTGAACTAAATAATTACTGCTGCTCCTACTCTATGGTTGATACTGTCTCGATGTATCCATGTATCCTTGTGCGGTCAATAAATCAGTTATCAAATCAAATCAAATATTTGTAAATCTATTGGACTAAACTGCGTGGCCATCAGTCCGTAGCTTACAAACTACTTAAAGCTAGGTAAACTAACCTAAGGACAAACACACACACCCATGCCCCAAGGGAGGACTCGAACCTCCACGGCGAGCAACCGCGAGCTCCGCAGCGAGACGCTTTAGACCGCTCGCCTACTCCAACGCGGCAAAATCAGTTATCCTCGTGTAACAGTGCACTAGGAATTAGCGGCATATTTGGGGGAAACTAATTAATGCTGTTGCTCTCTATGGTTGACAGGTTCTTGACGTACCCTTGTCCGAACGGTAAATCAGTAATCCTCTTGTAATAGAGCACTTGGAATTCGCGGCATAATCTACACTTGACTCCATCAACCAGTAACGATCAGTCAATGGAACAAACATATCTAGCAAGTGAAACATGATGCCAAATATTTATTTTTCAGTTTTTCAAAACTGAACATGTCATATTAATCAACCGGTTAACCTCTACTGGCCGAACTCCTGGATTCAGTCCCTCCCAGACCCAAATCCTGGCTACGACCCTGATGTAGGGGCATTAATGAGGTGGTAGGGAAAAAGTAGGGAAAACGTAGGTACATTTTTGTGAGACTGTAGGTATTTTCTCTCTCTGCCATTTGGCAACACTGCGCTAGTGGGTTGCAGGCTTAGTGTATCTAATTGCGCCGATTTCTTTGGCAGACTGGTTCGCATTGCCCAGTATTGGATTACAGAGATAATGCGCAGTTTACTTTCTATTCCTTTTGTGGGAAAAAAAATCTAGGTATTGTGTCACGTTGCCGCCGGTTGTCCCTGATGTCAGTGGCCGAGTAGAGAGAGAGAGGCCGACACAGGGAAATAGGATGCACACGTGCGCGGGTACAGAGTATGAGGTAGGGTTACGAGGACACTTCCAGAGTTTTCAGTGGTGGACTAAGGCTGTCAGAGGCCCGGGGCGGCGGCAAAACAATATGAGGCCCCCAGTCCACTTGGAAATACGTGTATTACTATAATAAAAACTAAGTTTGGGGCACGGAACAGTAAAAAAAAAAAAAAAAAAAAAAAAAAAAAAAAAAAAAAAAAAAAAAAAAAAAAAAAAAAAAAACCACTTGTCCATTTTGCAAAAAATCCGCCCGGACCAGTTTTAGCGTCCAAAAAAGAGGACTTGTCCGGGTTAAAAAAGACGTCTGGTAACCCTAGTCTGAGGTGACCAGCCTGTGGGGCAGCAGAAACTAGAAACATTAAGCTCGGTTAGTGCAAGATACATATTTACCAGAAATAGTACAATACTATTTCATGACTGCAGACTAGTGTAATGCTGATACATAGTTTAACTAGGTAGAGGCCTGCCTACTGATGAGAGTCTATTCTAGTGCCTGTCTTATTGCCAAGTGACCGATACAGTTCAGTGGTGGCCACGAGCGGAGTTGCAGCTGAGGGCGCTCGTGGCTGACGTATTAAGAACGCCGCGCCGTGCTCGCATGGCGGCGCGCGGCGAAAGTACGTGGCGCACACTTAGGACTTGTGCAACATCACACTAGGTACCGTCAAACGGGGTGATTTCGGACACCGGGTGATTTCGGATGATATGGCTTACCTTTCTTCTCTTCCTGCTGCATAGCAACGAATTAGCGCCACTTTTGCACCTCCGAGCGCTGCTTATTTTATGCAGCAGACTGTAATTCCCGCGTCCCGCGCAGTGTTGCCAGCCTCTGCAGCTCAAATGTCGCATCCAGGAATTTAAAGTGTGAGCAAAAAAAAAAAAAAAAAAAAAAAAAAAAAAAAAAAAAAAAAAATCCGACAGCTCCATACCATGTTGCTTTTCCTGGAGTGCGTGCGACCGTCGCCGTCCAGAGTCGAAGTACTTGTACCATAAAGTAACTAGGGGGTTCCGTAGTTTGCCTAAGTGTAATTTAATTAATGTTAAATTTGCAAAGTTCCTTGTGGAACATGGTTTATGAATTAAACCTTTAATGCATAGTGTAGCTGATCAGCTATATCTCAAACTGATCAACGTTTTACAAAATGTTCAAAATGTTTGTCAGTCGATCGGACCAAACTGCGTGGTCATCACTCCGTAGCTTACAAACTACTTAAACCTAGGTAAAACTAACCTAAGGACAAATACACACACACCCATGCCCCAGGGAGGACTCGAACCTCCACGGCGAGCAACCGCGCGCTCCGCAGAGAGACGCTTTAGACCGCTCGGCTACTCCACCGCGGCAATAATGTCCAAATGTTTGTTAAGCTTATCAACATTTTACCACAAATCCATTTGTAGCTGCCTGTCTACATAGTGTTACATATGGTAGTAGCTCGTTCTAGGAATTATAAATCGAAAAGTGCTACTGAATCAGTTCGACAGTTAACTGAATTGAGTAACTCCTAACATGTGAGTTTGTTTACTTTATTGTTCCTCCTCTGCCGTGTAAAAGTAGTCAATTACCTACTACTGTTGCATTATGAGTTATTTTCTGGAAAGAAGAGAGGTACAATAGTGACATTTACTGCATAGGCATCATGGATGCACTATACAGCTGACCAGCTATGAACATTTTGTCGCGAGTAGTGCATAATAATTTTAAGGAATTTTTTTTAAATATTATTCTCAGTATATATTAGTCGTATTTTTATAGTTTCAAATAAAAAGTCAGGCATTAAAGGGTTAAATACGTCATAATTGTTTTATAATGGTAGAGAGTTAATGAGGAGTGCAAATCCTGAAAACTGTTTTCAGGAAGCAAACAATAGCTAAAACATCGTGATACAATAAGTAATTCTGAAAATTCGGAAAAAAACTATTTTACACTTGTACATGTTTTTACTTTTACACCATTTGTCGACTTTTTTTCCAGTTTGGATGTGAGACACAGCGACTATGATGATTAAAGGCTCTGAGAAATAACTGTAACCCGACTGCTGTGATTATTTTATTTTCATTGTACCATGACCCTTTATAGTTTCATTGCTAGCATATCTGTAACACATTTTCTGTTGCAATTAAAAAAATAGACAGTTGTAGGAGAATTGTAGGCTTCATAACAAAAACTAATCTTGCCAGTGTTATTTTGAAGGCAGAAACGTTACTAGTTCTTAGTTATTGTAGCTGAAAATTTGACATTTCTACAAAAATAATTTCTGATAAAACACGTTTGTCTTGTTACAACGTCTATTTTTTGCGTGAATGAATGTAACAATGCAAATTTGACGTTCATTCTTGCCACTGATCTCTTGATTGGATTATTTCAGTCTACTCTTTGGCCAAGTATCGATTCAGAGCCTCTGGTTCTGTAACGAATTCCGAAGACGTTGATTACCAGTCTAAAAATCAGAAACGTCAAGGAAGAAGAGAAAATTCGTTAAAGAAGAATAAGCTGAAGGGCGAAAAATACATTAGTTCATTAATTATGTCAGAAAACGCGCTTTTCTAAGAGTTTCATACAACTGAGTCAAAAGATGCATAAGTCACCTAATTGGCTGTTCTTATCTCTGTTTCTAATGCGAAACAAAGGAGGTCGCATAATGTAGTGCGTGAACAGTTAGGAAGTAATGGCCCCGTTTCACCGACCATCATCACTTTCGCACACACCATTTACTGGCTTATTTTAGGTTACGGTAGTACCACTACTTGTGGGCTTTTGCTATCGCCTTTTGACAGCTCGAAATTGAAATGAATATAACGGCTTAACCGTTCATCTGACACGGTAATAGAGTAGAGGAGAAATTTCCCTACTGGCAATTTGACACACACTTGATTTTAGGTAAACCATTAAAGGCAAAGAGGACAAACTACCACGGCAAGACAGGTTATAATATTTTAACGAAAAAGATGATGAAAATAAGGGAGAAATATTACAGTAATACTTTAAAGAGTTCAAAAGTTTAAAGAGTATGCTTGTCAAAGTTAAACTCAAATATCAAATAATTTTGCCTGTTTGTTAAAATACGGTAAGAGAGAATACTCCGTTTTGACTGCATAGATATTATCACAATAGTAGAGTCGTAATCGTACTATCCACAATTTTTTATTATTTATATTTTATTTTATTGTAATAAATCTACAGTAAAATCTAAAGTGGACCGTAAAACACGTCAATGCGATTTTTTCTGACGAATTCCGAGTGATTACTGACGCTACAACAGATATACCTGCTTGTAGAGAGGTATTAATGACTTTTCTCATTATCTGTCGAGTGCGCGCTGTGCAAGAGCATCTGAACGCAAAAGAGTTCTCCAAAGGAGAAATCTGAAGGCCACAAGGTACTTTCTCCTTTTTCGGCGAGTAACAACTAAAACTTTTTCAACACACAGATCGACTGTGGAGAGGAAGATGATGACCGAAACTGGATCTGACTGAATTTGACGAAAGCAGTCGAGAGGACCGAAAGTTCATTTGATCAGTTCTGTGTGTCTTTGATGTAAATTAAATTTTAATTCGGTAAAAAATTACCATATTTTGACGTCAACAAAGTATTAGTGCAACTATAGAGTCTTTATTTCATACTAGGCGCTAAATAAACAGACCATGTAAGTGAGAACTGTAAGCAAATACTGATAGTTACAAAGGTCGGTTAGTACAGTGTCTAAAAAAGTGTGATACACGTTCCTAAGAAACAACATAAAAATAGAATTGATGGCAACACGAATAGATCTATTGGTTTATGTTAGGAAGTTTTCAATCCCTGTAGGGAGGGTTGGTGTGTTTATAATTTTTAGCAAATTCGGTTCAGTGAATTTCGTTTCACTGTTTGAACAAAAAAGAAATTTTGGAGAAAGATTTCGGAATTTATAAAGGATATTGAATTCTTATGTTTCATATTACTTCCAACTGAAATGCTCTGCAGCGCATGACGTCACACGAGTAGACTGATAATACACAGTTGAGCGATAATACTCAGCTTTAAAGAAATTTAAGTAACCTAAACTTTCTCTAACGCAATGAAATACAGAGCCCAACATTCTGACGTTGAGAACATTCGTGCTCACGCAACCTCACTGCCTTAGAAAATAATAAGATTTTTCAAGAGGAACTGACGTGTTATGCTTACTGGAAAGCAGCGCTCACCCCTTCACCTTCAGTTTATTCACAGGCTCCGACTGGACTCGTATTACGTCACAACTGACGAGAGCGGTAGCAAGGAGGTTTCGCTTGTAGCGGGAACTCGCAAACGCACGTACATCTCTTCGGAAGTTACCTTTTAACTTTAATCACCGAAACCAGCAACTTTATTACGTTACGTGACATCTCGGCCGAATACTCGCTGTCGTTCTTGCAGCAGTTTCGTCTGCCGGACGAAAGTGAAGTCACTTTGAGTACATAACTCTCCATCCGAGCACGGAATGCGAATCAGTTAATCCACATCGGCGCTGAGTTCGTGTGTGGATGCCATTCCTCAAGGGTCCTCCTCGTTGCAGTATTCTTCGGTAGACGATAATGACGTCACATATTTCCTATTTAAATTGTATGTCATGCGGCGGTTATATACGGTCGCGTGCTGTAATCTCGTCCGTGATGAATACGTCTCAGACGGGGAAAAAAGGGCCCTGTTTAGGGGCGGGGATTAGAAGCGCCCGCGAAAAAGATTTATATTGACCAAACTAGCCTCCGCTCCGCGGCGCCACAAATACTCCCCTCGAGACTGCAGTTAAATGAATTTCGGACAGAGCTTTCCTAATTACCTACCACTGTGCATTAAATAGCCGGGAAAGCGCGTCTCGTCACGGCCACGTATGAAATACTGTGCGGCTACTTGCCGTTTCCCAACCTCCTCGTCGCGTTATAAAAATCCCACTTAATTTGGCCGTGTAGCCCTTATCTCTGTAATATATAGGCACAAATGTTCTCGCGTGTTCGTATCGGACGCTAAAAGACTTCTCAGACAAGTCGGAGAATTCCAACGGCAGTATTCTGAAAATTTTAGAACATAAAACAGAAATGCTAAAATTCCAACAGAGAGTGTGTGTGTGTTGTTGATCACGTTTTCTATCGTGATTGGAGGTATTCATGGATGAGAAACATCAGCTACATCGCATCCTACGTATTAGTAAACCCCCGTAAGGAATCTAATTGTAGAAAAAATGTATATTTCTACATAGAAAATATTGTGGGGAAGGCGAACCAAAGGGCCGGCCGCGGTGGCCGAGGAGACTGAGGCGCTCCAGTCACGGTCTGCACGGCCACTACGGTCGGGGGTTCGAATACCTCCTCGGGCATGGATATTTGTGCCGTCTTTAGTATAAGGTAGTTGATAAGTAGTTTGTAAGTTTAGGGACTGATGACCCCGTAGTTAAGTCCCATACGCTTAACAAACATTTCAACATTTCGAACCAAAGGTTACGTTTCATTGGCAGAACGCCTCGAAGATACACCAGCTCCACCTATGAGACTGCCTACATCACCCTTATGATCACGTTACGGCGGGGGGTGGAAATCATTAAAAGAAAGACATTCATTGCGGCGTGATCTGTTTGCGAAGCTTCAATCACCGACTTTTACTTATGAATGTGAAAATATTTTGCTAGCACCCACCTACTTAGGGAGACACGATCACCCCAATAAAATAAGAGAAATCAGATCGAAAACGGAACGATTTAGGTGATCTTTCTTCCCGCGCGCTATTAGAGGAACGGAAGAGAAAAGCTATGTAAGTGGTTAATGAACCCTCTGCCAGGTACTTAAATGTGATTTGCACGGAATCTATATAGATGTAGATGTTATCATTCTTCAAATATTTTGCTGTATTGAACCACAGTCATACAGTACTGATTAAAAGATTGGACCGGCATTTGACTGTAAGGCATTTTATTTTCACAATCCGCAATTCGGCTTTTAGGCCATTTTCAAGTGTACACTGTAATTACAATAGTCATTATAAGCATTAAAATATTGTGTGAAAAGTTAAAGCATTGGAATTATTTAATGTCAAAAGCAATATAAATTCTTATACTTACAGTTATCCAATTATTTGCTATAAGTGGATGACCAAAATGTCATTTTTGCGATATATGCTTGCATATGCATAAAGATACAAGTTATCGTTAAGTAAAGCGTCAAAGTAACAAAACATATACATATTGAAGCAAAATGGAGCATTGCTCTAGTAATCTTGTGACTTTGCATCATGCAACTAAAGTACTGATTCTGCTGCAGCGAGGTATAATCATAAACAAATTAAAGATTACATAGATCAAAGTAGAGTCAAAATACTGAACTGAAAGATGTTATGGGGATGAGTGTAAGTTTCTGTTTACATGGATACCTGAGTATCTTTGGAGGTGGATCTTTGTGTGATGTAAACATAGTTAACATTACGTGTGAATGATTTACGAAACACAATTGACACATGATACAAAATATTGCCGCGAGAGAGCCCGAACACCGTCTGCCGGCGTGGCGCAGGGGATAGCGTCACGGACTACGGTGCAGAAGGTCGCCGGTTCAATCCCGCCCACCGGCAAAAAATTTATTTCTTTGTAATTAACAATTCCAGAAGGTTCCACATCTTTCTTATGTTCACTTGTAAATTCTACTTGTTTCTTATGTTAACTGTTCTTCTAATTTCTGGTAAATTCTGTCTGTATAAATAGCAGAGCACTCTGCCTGAGAGGCAGTCAGTGCTGCGTGTATGTTGAGTCCTTGTCTGGCTGCCCGCCTGAGCACGTCGCTCTCCGGGCAGTGCAAGCAAGTGCTTCTTCGCGAGCTTCGCTAGCGGCGGCTGCTTCCTTATTAATCGCTGTTTAGGAAACTGTAAGTTATGGCTGAATTTAACGATAGGGAAGAAAGGGAGAATAATGTTCAGGTCGACTTTAACAAGAATTTCCCACGACCATATGCTTTTGAGATCCATCGATGGTTAGAGGAGGATTTGAATTTGCCGGAAAATGAAGTTTTAGGCGTTCAACTGGACACGATCATGAACTGCTTGTTTTTGAAAATCAGAACCCCGGAATTATGTAATACTTTGGTAGAAATGAATGACGGTACCCGTAAATTTAGACATTTAAATGGTCAAATCAGTGACGTTTATTTATCTCACGCAGGCTTTGGTCTCCGTACTGTTAGGATATTTAACTTGCCATTTGAAACTCGGCTAGAAACTATCAGTCGGTATTTGAAACCATACGGAAAAGTGATACAAATTACAAAGGAGAAGTGGTCATCCGCGTACCGTTACCAAGTAGATAATGGTATCAGGTCTGTTAAAATGGTAGTACATAAACATATCCCTTCATTCATGATAATTGCTGGGCACCGTGCTTTTATTACATACGACGGCCAGCCGCAGACATGTTCACTTTGTCATTCGACCGACCACTTGAGACAACAGTGTCCGCGGCGCAGGCGCCCCGCGCAACTGCCGGCAGAGAGGCAGGGGGGCGGCGAGGCCGCTGCGTCGTCGTACGCCACGGTGGCGTCACGTTTGGTTCCCGCGCGTCGCGGAGCAGACACTTTGGTGGCCGCGCCCGTAGACGTTATGGATACTACTCCAGCCATATCCCAAGCAGACGTATCAGAAGACCCTGTATCAGGAAATGTCCTTGAAACCGTTCGTGATTCAGAAACAGAGACTTTAGTTGACCGTCTGTCTGCCTCGAATGTCGAAGTCCCTGTGGCATCTGACACTATCGCCATATCGACCCCTTGGTACGAGGAAGTCGTAGACGAAACTGTAGCCATGCAACCTGCCGCAACTGCGAAAGTTACACAGACTATACCCGAGATAGAAGGTAGCGCAGGATTAGAACCCGCGCCACCTGTCTGTGACAGGCCAGCAGTACATATGGAAGAGTCCCTGCCTGTAGTTACACAGCAAGCTGAGGAACCATTAGTGTCTGATGTGACCGCGCAGGTTTCAGACACTGCGAGGGAGTCACAACCGGTATCGGAAACTGTCGTACAGTCCGCTGTGTCCCCAGTTGCAGTCGCGTCACCCTCCGGATGGAGCGACCGTCAGGCGACACAGGTAGCTGCGCCCCAAGAGTTAGAACCGAAATCGCGGCGGGACAGCTGCGTGGGCACGAGTGACGTGCACAGGTCTAGGAGCTCCGGGAGCTCGGGCAGTCGCGACGGCCGCCGCCGGGAGCGCAGCCCCTCCCTGGAGAGGGCGCTGGCGCCCCGCCACCAGTACGGGACCAGGCAGAGGCAGAAGGCTGCGGGTTCTGATCCCGGCCACCGGCAGGGCGACCCCGGGCGAGTTGCGAGGGAGGGCGGGGTCGACGCCGTCCGCCGCCAGCTGCAGGAGGTGCTGAGCGAGGCGATGGCGGACATGGCGCGGGACGCGCCCTCGGGGTACGAGGCGGCGCCGCAGCCGATAAAGCGCAAGTCCGACGACTCGTACGAGAAGCGCACTCGCCCGCCGCACCAGTTCTCCCGGTCGGAATCGCAGTCACAAGAGGGACACACAGAGCGTGCCTCGTCGACGACGGATTTACACATGGACACGGAAGTAGGGCCTACACACCCGAACTGGTTGACTGACAGGTCAGGGGAACATGAAGACGTGGCCGGGACTCAAACCCCTGTTTAGAGTATACACTCCCAATTGACATTATGGTAGCGCATTTGCCATCAGTAGTCGCTACCATAAATATCAATAGATTCGAGTCAAATGCAAAATTTATAGCCTTGGTCGAATTCGTAAACAGTATTAAAGCAGACATCGTCTTTGTGCAAGAAGTTGTGACGAATTTGATCAGTTCTGTGCCAGGTTATCAAGTTATTTTAAATTACGACCCTGAAAGTTCTCGTGGGACCGCCATTTTAGTCAAACTCGATTATGATATTTCAAATGTTGCGACAATCCCTAACGGACGAGGTATAGCGTGCACAATTAACAACATCAGATACGTTAACGTGTATGCCCCGTCGGGTGGTGAAGGTAAGCCGTTGAGAAGAGTATTTTTTAGTAGCGATATCTGCCATCTGTTGTACGACCGTCACCTTCCAGTTGTGCTGGGTGGCGATTTTAATTGCGTATTGGAAGCTCAGGATCAGGAACCGCAGCCTAACAAATGCTTAGAACTTCAAACTTTGGTGACGGAGTTGAAGGTGACGGATTCCTGGAGACACCTGTACCCGCGTGCTCCAGGATTTACATACTTTTATCCCACTGGCCGTAGTCGTATAGACAGGATATATATTTCTTCCGACAAAAAGAATTGCATAGTCGATGCAAAGGTCCATCCAATCGTTTTCTCTGACCATTGTGCGTACGTTTGCAAATTTCACTCCTTGCTAGAGACGAGAGCCCGATCGCGGTATCACTGGAAACTGAATACCCGTCACCTGCAGGACAGCACTCTGGAACCGGCGATCACTGGCGTGTGGCGGCGGGTTCTGAGCCAGCGCGCCCAGTACGACTCGGCGTTGTCATGGTGGGTGGAGTTAGGGAAGCCAGCTCTGCGGAAAACGCTCAAAGAGTTCAGTGCTAACGCCCAACATTGGAGGAAGAACACAGTGGCCTTTTACGAACAGTGTTTGCAAGACGTTATCGAAATGCCAACAGACGACCCAGCGCTTAGACTGGCGCGAATCAAACAGATAAAGAGCCGCCTACTGGAAATGAAGCAGTCGCTTTTGTACGGGTCCGTAGTTCGGAGTCAGGCGCAGGACGTGGGGCAGTTGGCGGACGAGGCGCCCTCCGTGTTCCACTTGCTGCGAGAGCGCAGGCGCGCGGCGCGGAGGCACATAGCGGAGCTGGAGGCAGCCGACGGCGGCCGGCTGCGCGCGCAGGCCGACATCCTGTCCGAGGCGCAGCGCCACTTTGCCCAACTGTTCGCCGAGAAGGACGCGGACGCAGACGCTGTCGCAGCCCTCTTGCAAGAAGTGCTGCACATCTTAACACCCACTGACCGACGTCATTTAAATGCCCCCTTCACCGCAGCAGAAATCCTGGACGTACTAAAAACATGTGCCAAGCACAGGTCGCCAGGGACAGACGGAATGCCACCGGAATTTTATCTTAAATTTTGGGGTATAATTAGTGAGACTGTAGCTGAAATTTTTAATGACATTTTACAGGGAGTACCGGTTCCGAAATCCTTTTTAGAAGGCGTTATTACCCTTGCCCCGAAGACCAGAGTCAGTAGTAAATTATCAAGTCTGCGCCCTATTACGCTTCTTAACGGGGATTACAAACTTTTTACAAAGTGTGTCGCAACGAGGTTAAAATGTGTTATGTCTAAAATTATTAGTGACTTTCAGTTTTGCGCGGTACCACGCAGAACAATACATGATGCGGTGTCAAAATACAGGGACGTAATTGCATTTACCACCGTGCAAAAAATACCTTTCGGAATCTTATCTATAGATTTTGCCACCGCATTCGATAGGGTTAGCCATTTGTATCTCCGGCGTGTGTTACAGAAATTTGGATTCGGTATCAACTTCGTCAGAATGATCCACAATCTGTTCATTGGTTCGACCTCCCGTGTTTGTATTAATGGCACTTTAACGGAGCGTGTTCCCATACGGTGTTCCGTGAAACAAGGCTGCCCATTGGCGATGTCGTTATTTGCTATTTCCCTTGACCCGCTCTTACGTAAACTGCACAGGTCTTGCGTCGGAATACAAATCGGACAAACAAAACAGGTTTGTCGCGCATACGCCGACGACCTGGGACTTCTGGTGTCTCGGCCGGCCGACCTGGACATCATACGCGACAGTCTCACCACGTACGAGCGGGCATCGGGAGCGGCGGTCAACACCCGCAAAACCGTTTTTCTCCCGATCTACAATGCCGATCGCAACTATAGGCGGCCTTGGTTTACTGTAAAACTGGAACACAAGATTTTGGGCGTTCGACTGCAAGCCAATTTAATGAAATCGGCCGTATCGAACTGGCGCACGGTATTGTACGGTATAAGGGCAATGTCGCATTTAAATTCCACACGCAGCTTATCTTTAAAGCAACGGGTCACCGTCATCAATGTGTTCTTGCTGAGCAAAGCTTGGTATATTGCTCAGGTTTTCCACTTACCTAAAGAACTCGGACGAGCGATTACGCAGGCTGCGTATTGGTTGCTGTGGCGGGGCCACATCTTTAAAGTTGCGTACGCGACCTGCACGCTACCGCGCGAGAAGGGGGGACTCGGACTGACGCACTTTGCGACAAAAGCGGCCGCTCTGCTGATTCATCGGACGAGTCGGACGATCGAGGAACACCCGTCGGGTCCCACGGCGGTCGTGTTCGGCAGATTTCGGCCGTCATCGGAAACGGCACCTGTAGACCCTTCCGCCATCTCGTTCCGGCTGCGCTACATCCGGGAGTTCTTCGTGCAAAAGAGTTACTTGGACGCCGAAGACCTGGAGCCCCGCTCGCGGACAGTCAAGACCGTGTACCGCGCTCTGCTGGGACGCCCGCTCGCGAACAAGATGGAAGCCCGTCACCCGACGGCTGCGTGGAGGGCCGTGTGGACCAACGTGCACGCGCCTTTCCTGCAGACGGACGTCAGCAGCCTGTGGTACCGCGCGGTCAACCGGATGCTGCCCACGCACGACCGGATGGAGCGGATAGGGCTGCGCGCGACCAGCCGCTGCAGCCACTGCGGCCTGGAGGACTCGCTGGAGCACAGGTTCGCGTGCGCGCGCCACCGCTCCGTCTGGGGCGCCGCGGCGCGCATGCTCGCCCTCGTCAACAGGAGCGTCGCCAGCGCGTTCGACGCCCGCACAGCCCTCGTCCCGGACTTCACGCCGTTTCCCTCCGCCAAGAGGGCGGCCACAACCTGGATTGTGGCACACACCGTATACGCCATCCTCCATTTACAAATCGACCAGGTTTATCTCTATTTAGTTCATCTGAAGTCTGAACATCAGAGAGTCAAAACACGCAAAGACTATCGATCAACATTCGCAAACTTTTTGAATGTCGCAATTCAGTATGCATTTGATAATTTACTCTAAGATGGGACACACAGTTTTGACCTAAGCATCAAACAAGGAAATGGAAAACGTAAAAACACTATGGTAATTCGCAACATAGAAAATTAGGTAACAGCCTTGGTATTTCCTTTTCATTTGAGAAAGAAGTTATTTCACTTTTTCATTGTTTTAACCTGTGTGTGGTCTCGTTAGGAGCCGCACCAGCGGAATGTTGTTTTGTTAGTTTTTCATTTGTTTTGCTGGTCATTCCTCCTTTTCTTGTTTTTTCACTTTATTACTAATTTTTGGTGGAAGAAAAAGCATGTAGTTCGTGAATGTTGTCAGAGGAGCCGCTCGAGTAGCGGCGATGCGGGGGGTGCAGGGGCAGCGCGGCAGGGCGTGCTGGCCACAGACTGCCGTTTTAGTTAACATTTCAACTGTTTTAAAATTGTGTGTTTTCGCCAGGAGCCGTACCGGCAGAATGTTATTTTGTAGTTTTCTTTTGTTGTGCTGGTCATTCCTCGTTTTCTGTTTGACATTATTATTCCTTATTGGAGCAGGAAAAGAAAGGGGGAAAACTGCTGTTAAAAAAAAAAAAAAAAAAGAGTACAAAAAAAAAAAAAAAAAAAAAAAAAAAAAAAGAGTACATCCTTCCAAAAGTCCATATTGTCAGAAGAACGAAAAAAAAAAAAAAAAAAAAAAAAAAAAAAAAAGGATCGTAACCTTACATTCATACCGTACATTGTTTACTCTCTCATACTGCACCCATGAGGCTATGTACAACTTTGCCATTATACAAAATCATTTCCCCGCTGAAATAAAAATAGAATTAACACAACCAACACAGTTCCTGATAGTTTACCACGGAGGCCACCATAGTCACATCCTTCCTCTTCAACAGCCGGAAACGTTCTCCCTCTCGTGGCCGCTCCCCGTCCTAACCGATCCTCCCGTTCCAGTTCGCGAGTAGCCGCGCCCTCATTGGCTTGTGATCTAACGGGATCTTCTGCCAACCTCCGAATTCTGAAGGAACTCGCAAGTCGCAGCCACTTGACCATTGCATTCCCAAGGAAACCTCTCTGCCACACCCCAAAACTAAAGTTAGCAAACCTACCAAGTGTTCTGCATCTCTCCCTTCGCAGCCGCGGCTTCATGCACACTTACAGACCCTCACACACACAATCACATAGGGTATAAGAGGAGTTGGGTACTGTGGAGCAAAGCTCCTTATGTGAGCGGCGCTCACTTATTTGTCCTGCAATAACAATTTTAATAAATAATAAAGCATAGTACATCCCCCATTACAGTGGCACTAAAGGCCAAGCACACTTTTACGAAATGATAACCAGATGAAAGTGACGTACACTGTAGTATACAAGGATTTAATGGAATGATACTACAGTATCGTTTCACAATCAGTAACGATCAGTCACTGGAAAAGTAAGTGAAGCATGATTCCAAATATTTATTTTAAAGTTTTTCAAAATTGTAACATGCCACATAAATCAATTGGTTAACCTCTGCTGGCCGGACACCTGGATTCAGCCCCTCCCAGACCCAAATCCTGACTACGACCCTGTGTAGGGGCATTCATAAGGTGGTAGGGAGAAAGTAGGGAAAACGTAGGTACATTTTTGTGAGACTGTAGGTATTTTCTCTTTCTGCCATCTGGCAACACTGTTCGGGTGTCTTACGATCGTTGGAAGTCTCTGTATTAGGCCTACATTCCCTTTGCGCTTAGCTTTTTTTTTTTTTTTTTTCTGCAACTGGAACAAAAGCATACTACAGGGTATGCCCGTCGTGGTAATCCCTATTGTTCCTCCCTCTTCAGCCTCCAGCAATAAACAGACTAGCCTTGTTTTTTTAATTTCAAGATCTCATTAACCAGCCCCCTCGTGCCTTACTCGCGTTTCATTTTCGTTAGCCCGTTGTTTCGCTGCAGTTGCCTCTGGTCGACAGGAGGCTCAGACGGCTTCAAGTCAGTCATTGGGAAGCGGACGCACGACTTCGGCAGGCGTAAAACGGGATCAGCCAAAACAATTGCCGGCGGCGGGCCGCATACACAGCGCTGAATTTGTTTCTCATGCGCTGCCAACATTGTGCCTCGCCGCGCCGTGACGCTCCCGCCTTGATTAACGCGTGACCCCATTCTCCGAGCGCGAACTGCGGACGCCCGCCGAAACAAAAGGCTTTGCAGCTGAAACTCGGAAGCGAAGTACAAACGCACATTCTCCAACACTTCCCTCCTTTTTTTTCCCTCTCTCTTTCTCTCCTTTTTTTATTATTTTGCTCGTTGCTTTCCCGTCTGGCGAGCGAGCGCCGGAAAGACGAAATCGCAGTTCGCCGCGGCTGCTTATGAGCAAACAAACAATTAGCGGTGGCCATTGTTCGCGCCGAGCTCTCATTATCGACGCCGGCGCCAGTCTTTTGTTCGAGCAGTTCATTTCGCGGCGCCACTGTCGATAGTCGTCTGTCCGCTTCCGGCGAGACAACTGCCAGCGCCACCTCCTAACATCCGCAGTCAAAAGGGGAAGGCGAAAGTGCGCTGAGGTCTTCTTTTGTTCTGCCCAGCTGCCGCCCTGATCCCAGTTCCGCCTGTGGGTGATCACCGTTCCGAAATATTGCATGTACGTAGCAGCTGGTCTGCCGCCTCGAATTCGCGCCGCATTCCGATATTTCATCCGAGAGGTGGCAGCCATCTGCTCGTAAAATCGCAATATTTTGGGAGATTCCACGCAGTTTAGAGTGTTTTATTACGTAATGGTCGCTGCGTATTAAACATTTGAGTTTATTACCGTGTTTGTTAAAAAAAACTGCTTCAGCATTTCTTGAGAAAATTCCAAATTGTGTGTGCAAGTCGAAATGAAGTACCGTAACAGAATGTCAATTACTCGCATGTCAGTAGTAACTGACGTGTCACTTCATGAATAAAGGGACATTTAAATCAGTTTGTTTGACCTTCACATTCGTCTGCCGTACGGCAGGTTTAGACTGCATAGCCCTCCATGCTTCTCTGTCTTTTGCGATCATCTTCGTTCTTTGGGACCCTCCTAGTGGCTTGCTGACGTCATCCAGCATCTAATACCTTCTTCTGCCCCTTCCTCTCTTTCCCGGAACGCAAGCCTCAATTGCCTCAACCAGAAAGCAATCTCGTATATTTCGTAAGGCTTACCACCAAGGAAATGGGGGATATTTCCCCCCCCCCCCACCCGAAAAATGAAAGAATATAAAAACTAGTTAACTAATTATGCTAATGCTATAATTTTTCAAGCTCTACTAAAATTTGATAATATCTTTTAGCACACTCTACATATACTAACACGTTCCTTCTTTAAGAGCCTCATTTTCCGTAATTGCAGTTATACAATGAGTACAAATAACTAGTCGTCTTTTGCAATTGTAAAAAATTCGTCAAGACGAGACATGTTTCGCTTTATTTAAAAGTATCTTCAGCGGTCTCAACTGTAACAACAGTTTTCTTTTACATTTTTGTATGACTATTTTATTATTTTTTTTATTTTATTTTTTTTAAGAAAAAAAAAACATGAACAGTTCTCATGCAGTGTCTTTCTGTCATTCTACAAATAATCAGCTGTTGACATTACTCACCTTTTCTATACTGCCCTCTACTTTTCTGTCTGAACTGTGAGTAATCTTAACAGTTAATAAAGTTTAGAATAATGCAAAGCAATAGGATGAGAGCTGTTCTTGGCTAAAATCCGAAAAGCATGCAAAATTATAAAATAAACCTTGAAATTCCAGAATTTGTTATTTGCTTATTCGTAATAGACGTTTTAATGAAATATTGATCTGTAGATCCTGCTTTGAACCTATGTTAAATGCAAAATTCATTGTACAGGCCTTTTATATCTTCCTTCTATCTTTCAGCTTTTCCTTCTTTGCTTCTTACTGGTTTTCCATCAGAGTTCTTGATATTCATACCGCAGCTTCTCTTGTCACCAAATGTTTCTTTTATTTCCGTGTTTGCTGTGTCTATCTTTCCCCTAATTATACATTCTTCTACGGTCTTGCATTTCTCCTCAAGCGACTCCTGCTTATCCAGTCTGCACTTCAACAGCAATTTTCAGACATTTGTACTCCCTTTTGCTGCTTCACTTGATGCATTTTTATATTGTCTCCTTTCATCAATTAAGTTCGGTGTCTCCTGTGCTATCCAAGTATTTCTATTAGGTCTTGTCCTTGCGCCTATATGATGCTCTGCGGCGTTCTCTACTCTATCTCTCAGAGCTTCCTATTCTTCTTCTACTGCATTATTTTTCTCCATTTCAGCCAATCCTTGTCTAATGCTCCCTCTGAAACTGCCAACCACCTCTGGGTCCTTCAATTTGTCCAGTTTCCATCTCCTTAATTTTGTACCTTTCTGCAGTCTCGTAAATCTTAATCTACAGGTCATAACCAATAAGTTGTGGTTAGAGTCTATATCGCTCTTGGATATGTCTTACAGTTTAAAACGTAATGAACCTTTCACTCTGCAGCGGAATGTGCGCTGATATGAAACTTCCAGGCAGATTATAATTGTGTGCCGGAACCGGGACTCGAACCTGGGACCTTTGCCTTTCGCGGGTAAGCGACCTATCACTGAACTATCCCGACACGACTCACGATCCATCCTCACAACTTTACTTCCGCCAGTACCCGCGAAAGGCGAAAGTCCCAGGTTCGAGTCTCTGTTCCGGCACACAATTTTAATCAGCCTGGAAGTTTCGTATCAGCCCACACTCCGCTGCAGAGTGAAAGTTTCATTCTGGAAACATCCCGTAGACTGTGACTAAGCCATGCCTTCACCATATCCTGTTTTCCAGGACTACTAGTCTTGCAAGGTTCGCATGAGATTGTTTGTGAAGTCTGGAAAGTAGGAGAAGTAAAATTGTGAGGACGGGCCGTGAGTCGTGTCGGGATAGCTCAGTGGTAGAGCGCTTGCCAGCGAAAGGCTAAGGACCCAGTTTCGAGTCCCGGTTCCGGCACACGATTTTGAACTGCCTGGAAGTTTCAGTTTAAAACATATTTTATAAACCTCTGCCTTGCCATTATAAAGTCAATCTGGTACCTCCCAGTGTCTCCAGGTCTCTTCCACGCATAAAACTTCTTTCATGGTGATTAAACCAAGCGTTTGTGATGATCAATTCTTGGTCTGCACAAAATTCTAGTAGGCGATCTCCTATTTCATTGCTTTTCCCCAGTCCATACTCATCTACTACATTTCCTACTGAGTCCTAGTCCTGCTTTAGAATTAAGTTCTCCTTCAACGCTCTGAATAATGTTTTTCATCTCCTCATACATTTCTTCGATCTCCTCATCATAGCCAGAGCTAGTTGGCATATAAACTTGTACTACTGTGGTCGGTGTTAGCATCGTGTTTATCTTTGCTACTATAATACATTCACGATGCTGTTCCTAGGAACTTACCACCATCCCTAATTTATTATTCATTATCAGACCTACTCCTGCGTTATCACCAAATGATTTTCTATTTATAACCCTGTACTCAACTGACCAGAAATCCTGTTCACCCTGACACCGAACTTCACTAATCCTACCCATATCTAACTTTAACTATTCATTTCTCTTTTCAACTACTCGTCAAGCAGTTTTATGCGAGGAGCGGTACGCTGCGCCACTGGTCATTAACGCCTTCTTGGCGCGGCCTCTCTTGAATGGAGCCGGCATTGAGTGGGTGGGGAGTAGACTTGCGACCGTGGCGCTGGCGCCGCTATGCAAATGAGAGTGCGGTCCTGGGTTCGTGTCTCGGCAGACACACGGCCGGCTGATAGGGCGAGCCGGCGCGTGACCTGACTCCAGATGGCCGCCAATTGGCTCTTTCTGGACACGTCTGATGCCTTCGTCTGGCTCACGGAGCACTCCGGCTCTGCGAGGCTCCATTCGACCGAGGGGCTCTCACTGGAGTCGTGCTTCATTTCCCAGGAACTAAAAACAGAGGAGTGCAGATACTTGAAAAGAATTCCTCTATGAGGGGAACATAAAAACTACAACCTGTAGTAATACATTAATGAATTTTTTTAAATACCGTATTTTATCGCATAAACTCCCCCCTCGAATATTCCCCTCACCTACGATTTCTCAAAATTTAAAAATTATTTTATTAATATCGCGCATAGTTCCCTCTCCTGGGTCGTTCTAACAGGAGCGACCTTCAAATAACTTGACAATGGACAACAATAGACACAGCGGTACTGCCACAAACGAATATTTCCATTGTCACAACATACCGTATATTTGAAACGTTAAGCCGCAGACATATTTCTAGGTCAGTTTGCTACAAGTCGTCATAATGGACGGTGCCCAGGTAACAGCAATAGTGAGCCGGGTTTTTCCACTCCCGCCGCCACCGGCTCGGCTTGTGAGGCACCGCTGTTGCCAAAGCGTGTGTAAATAGTAGCACGTGGTGTCGCGCGGTGGCCCTTTGCGTTCTCTATCCTGCATTGTTGTGTCCTACCGACAAAGAATGTTTCCAGGCGCCAGCGTGGCGTTAGATGTTGCCGGCGCGCTCAGCATGCACCGGAAATTATGCGAACCCTCAACTCGCACCGCACCAACATGTCAGAAGTCGCAACTAATTTTAAACGCACTGTAGGTACAATTTTTTCAGAAATTGCCGTATACCGGTATCTATTACCTGCCTAATACATAGTTTTTCTTCCTTTATGAATAACTATTCGCATAATTCCCTCCCTAGTGTTTTCAAGAAAATTTTTCGAGAAAAAAAAGGGGGGGAATTACGCGATAAAATACGGTACCTTGTGCGATTCTTATCGCTGACTTCTGCCCTCTCTCTACCAGCGTATCGATAAACATATGACAACAAGCTGAAGGGAGAGAACGGAACTGTTCGTCACTTACTTTCTTCTCATTGATGTGGTAGGACGTGTTCCAGGATTTTGCTTAATTATTGTAAGTATGAGCTTCTTTTTTTATTATTATTAGTTTCAATAAACCCCCACGGTTAATTTGAAATATCTTACTTACTTATAATCCCTTCTCCATTCTTACTAATTTTAAAGTTATTTATTTTCAGCAGATCGAGTACTTCATAAAGTGATGCTCGGGTATTGTTGCGATTAAAATGTTCAAATGTTTGTATAGTGTATGGGACTTAACTACAGGGTCATCAGTCCCTAAACTTACAAACTACTTATAAACTATCTAATACTAAGGACGGCACAAATATCCATTCCCGAGGGGGGATTCGAACTCCCGACCGTAGTGGCCGTGCAGACCGTGACTGGAGCGCCTCAGTCCCCTCGGCCACCGCGGCCGGCTGTTGCGATTTGTTCCGTGATTGTACTAGAACATTCTCTGTGCAACTTTTATTTATTTCGTATCTATGGATGGTTTATTACATTTAAATGCCTGCAGAAAAATCTACGCGATGCTTATGAAGTCCGATAATTTTGCAATTTTTGGCGACTATAAATTATTAATTTTCAACACGGTCATAGAACAATAGTAAACAAAACGCACAATCCCAGCATCAATTTATAGAATTGTTGCAAAAAAAATTGAACGTGACAAATGTCATATCTTTATCGATACGCTGGCAGGGAGAGGGCAGAAGTCAGTGACAAGCATCGTACAAGTTATTAAAAAAAAAAAAAAATCATTAATGTATTACTACAAACCCATCTCAAAAATGCACATAAAGGAAATAAATGTTACAAGTATTTTAAATTCGTACTGTCTTCAATCATATTTTTCATGTTGATTCCCAGAAATGTTTAAATCATTTTAGACACTGTAACAATCTAAATGTTCCGTCATTTGCGAATCCAAGGGGGAAGGGTCAGGGGGGAGCAATTAACCCCCCCCCCAAAAAAAATCTCTTCAGTTTAAACTGTTTTATTTTTAGATAGTAAGTATGTAAAAATTACGGGAGTATCTAATTTTTGAATTCATTCCATTTATTCTTTTAGATGAAATTAACCACTTCAGGTATCCTACGCCTACTCAGACGCCTTTTCGAATCGCCCTTAACACACTCGTACAGCTATAGTTTGCATACAAAATTACAATCGCACTGCTAGGTACAATACTGAGAGCGCACATTCATTTCGCACTTTCCTAATTATGAGGTTATCGGAGATCCTATTCATCTTCTTGTTTGTAATGAGCCAACTTGGGACCACGGTTGTTCAACTGTTGGGCTTTGACATTTGTCCAATACTGTCGCATTCTCTGCCGGTGTAACTCCATCCTTTCTTCTTTCCGGGTGGTACCTTTCCTTCGGAGCATTTCCTAAAATCCTCAGACTTCCTTCAGGGTGCGTCTCAAACTCTGTCTGTTCTGGAGTTCATTTATTCCCAGTTCTTTAATGTCTTTCTCGGTTACTGTCAGCTAAGTGGTACAAATCTTCTTGTCTTGCCAGAAAGTGAGCAGACGGTTGGTCACTCTCTTAGGCCGCTGTGGAGTGGCCGAGCGCTCTAAGGTGCCTTGCTGCGGAGCGCGCGTTTGCTTGCCGACAGGGGTTGGAGTCGCCCTTTGGGCATGGGTGTGTGTATTGTCGTTCTGTTAGTTTAATTTAACTAGTTTGTAAGCCTAGGCACGGATGACCAAAGAAGTTGAGCCACAGATTTGAACAGTTATTATTTTTTTCCCTTTTTTTTAAAGCTCTTGGAAGTCAATCTTGCAACATCCCTTTAGCAATCTACGGTTCATTTTCTTGGACAGTCAGAGAGCCTCTCAAAGTGTTCGTAGAGCACCCATTTATGTCGCCTTCTGAATTTCCCGTCTTCTTCTATGCGGCCTAGGGATTCTCCTCGCTCTCACTTCCATTTTCACTTCAATGATTAGGGTATTATGTTGAAAAATTGTGCTATTTATTGCCGTTCACAAATTTTAGGTATTAATATTCTGATTAGAACATTCAAAGGTCATATGTTACTCAAAAGAAACAATTCAAATAGTTACACTGAACATTAAATATTTTACTGTTATTAAATTAGTACACATATGGGATGTGTTGAAAGTAATTGCGGCGGCGAGTTATATTCTCAGGTAACGTTGAGGGAGGTAGTGGGAGGGTGATGACAATGACCAAAATCACGAAGAGCATCCTGCGACCCCTTCCAGAAATAAAACGTCAAACCTCTCCTGCTTTCAGTGTAGCTAAAAGTTATTTAATTATTTTACAGTTCTCAATCATATATGTAGCTTCTATCAGAAAATTTAGCTTGGAATATAAAGGAATGACTCGACAGTTGCGCAAATTACAGATTATGTCAGTTTCTTAGTTTATGGAAATAAGAACGCTATTTCTCACTGTAATTAATTTACACATTGACCGACATGTTGAAAAACGACCGTCTGTCGTCTTCCATATATTTCTGTAAAGTTATAATTTATTTAATGTCGCTAGATTATTATTTTGTTAAAACTTGAACCCCACTCTTTTCAAGGCTTGAGGAATAGCATTTTTATTTCATGTGTTAAAATATTAGTTAATATTGCAAGGTGTTTCTTATATTGTTATGTTAATTATTTATTATTATATTAATAAATGTGGCATAAGTATGGCTTCTCCGTTACGCCAGTGTGCCTGTGAGAATGTGCAGTTGTTTTACTTTCAAGTGGGTGTGAGAATCTATGGCTGTCTGAATGTGGATATGAGTAGCTCGCTTTGCATCGTACTCTCTGGCTCAGTGTCGATAGCTGCTGATACTACCAAAGAAGTTTCTACACCCTTTGGTTACAAGCTAGTCGGCGAGCCCTCTCCAGCGCGAGTCTCGCTCTCCGTCCCCACCACCGTTGTTTCTTGGGCTTTCCAGCTTCCGGTAGCTTTTCGCGCCCCCGTGGCCACTCGGCTGTGCATTCTATAATGGGCGTCTGGCGAGGTAAGTTTGATTCTCCTCTTGTGTCCGCGAGATGGTAGCGTTCATTGTCTAGCACGTTTAATTTTCACTCGTGAACTAGAATTAGTTTTTGGAATATTTTCTCCGATCGTGTGCGGAAATGTGTTCTCGTTTTTCAATTCAGTTATTTCCAATAGATAAACACGGTGTATGTGATTCTAGTTGCAGTTTGATAACGGTCTGGAATGTTAAAACCTTTTGTGATCATGTGGCGGTGTATGACCTCTATGTAAATACTTTCTAGCTTTGTGGGGCCCGATTTCTATGTGTTCCAAGTGGTTGGTTCATAGAACAAAGCCTTCAGCTTCAACTCTTGTTAGGCAAGTAACTATGCGGGTATCCTTCTGATTTCCACTAATATTTCGTGACCTTCTCTCCCCGTCTATTTTAATTTTGTTGTTTCTTCTCCGACTTGTAGTACGCACTCTGTCTTTGTCTTTGCGGGCTGTAATTCTTAATTTTATTTTTTCGACTTTTTAATTATTTCACTTACACGAGGTTTGGAGACTGGACTTCATCCGCCTGTGTAATCGCTCCCTATCGCGTGTAGCTGCATTTCTTTCGCTTCTTCATGTAATTCCAAACATTTCTATGGGTTGCATGCTGTAATTCTTATTTTTTCCGACTTTGTAATTATTTCATTTTTGTGGTTTTTCTGAGACAGGACCTCATCCGTCTCTGTAATCGCGTCCCATCGTGTGTAGCTGTATTTAATTCGCTTCCTTATATAATTCTAAGCAATTCTATGGGTTGCACGCTGTAGTTAATTTTATTTATTTTTCGTCTACCACCTTTGTTTCCTTACCTGAGCTAATTCCTTCAGCATCGCCCGATTTTCTTACAGTCCATTACCTTTGTTTTGCTCTTGTTAATGTTCATATTATACCCTTCAATCAAGACAGCGTCATTCCGATCAGTTACTCCTCCAGGTCATTTGCTGTCTCTGACAGAATAACAATGTCAACGGCAAACAGCATATTTTTTATTTCATTCTTCAAGTTTCTCCTACCTTTCCTTCACAGCTTTCTTAATGTGCAGCCTGAATATCATTGGAGAAAGGCTACACTATCCTGTCTTATTCCCTTCCCAAGCAGTGCTTCCCTTTCACGCCCTTCGACTCTTATAACTCTTGTGTGGTTTCTTTAGAAGTTGTAAAAATCCTATCATTTCCTAATTTTTTATCCCTGCCAGAATTTGAAAGAGTGTATTCAATCAACATTGTCAAAAGTTATCTGTAAATCAACAAAAGCTAGAAATATAGGTTTGCGTTTTCTTAATCTATCTGATAAGATTAGTCATTAGGTCAGTATTGCCTCACGTGTTCCTACATTTCTCGTAAAGCAAATGTTCAAATGTTTGTAAATCTATCGGACCAAACTGCGTGGTCATCAGTCCGTAGCTTACAAACTACTTAAATGTAGGTAAACTAACCTAAGGACAAACACACACAGCCATGCCCCAGGGAGGACTATTCCCCCACGGACAGCAACCGCACGCTCCGCAGCGAGACGCTTTAGACCGCTCGGCTACTCCACCGCGGTAAACTCATAAAGCCAAACTGATGTTCTTCAAGTCGGATTCTACCAGTTTTCCCATTCTTCTGATGATTTTATTTCATACCTTCTTTATATATACGGCAGAGTGTCCATGTGTTTGTTTGTACATATTGCATACAAACCTACAGTTATGTTCAGATCTTTATGAAATTTTCCCCAGTAGCTTCAATTTATGAGGACGGTCGCCGTGAGTGTAACGATAACGTACAACACATAGTTCACGAGATATGACTTCATAAACAATGAGATGCGAGTAAAACTGCTATACCACGCGTTGCTACATCACGCGACAATATTGCACATTTCCTCCTAAACCAATGGACCGATTTAAAAAAATGTTCAAATGTTTGTAAATCTATCGGACCAAACTGCGTGGTCATCACTCCGTAGCTTACAAACTACTTAAACCTAGGTAAACTAACCTAAGGACAAACACACACACTCATACCCCAGGGAGGACTCGAACCTCCACGGCGAGCAACCGCGCGCTCCGCAGCGAGACGTTTAGACCGTTCTGCTACTCCACCGCGGCGGACCGATTTCAACCAAATTTGATACACATATTCCTTACCGTAAGGTAACAGTTGCTGCATGGTTAAGAATCATATACAACACATGGTTCAGGAGGTATGACGTCATAAAAATAGCAATCGCAAAAACTGCCCAATAATGCGACGAGACTTTATTCATACACTGTATGCAACAAACTTTAAACATAATTTCAAACCTTTAATATATTTTTTCTCGCTCACAACCAGAGTAAAATAATGAAATGAAAAAGTATCTCGCTTACTATTTTCCGCTGTTCGTGAAATAAAACTACGGCATTCGGGATGACGTTACAATTAATAATTTCTACACTACAAATTGAAGCTTCAGGAAATTTTACTGACAGTATACACAGCTTATAGCTATGATGACATTAACAGTAAAGTTCATGGAAAACCGCCCCATCACGAACCAAGTTTTAATCTATTATTTCTTTACTACTACCTGTATTCGCAAAAGATTTTACAGAAATACAACATATATAAATAATCAGTTACAGAGATGTTCTAAGCTTAAGTTTACCAAAGATACATTTTTACAGAGTATGCTATGAAGTAATCCTTAGCTGGATTTTATCAAAACAATATTTCCATAGAGAATGCTGCGTTTTTATAGAGAATATTTTACTTTTGTTGGTTGTCCTAATTTATGCATACTTGCAATGGTGCTACATTTACACTTATTAACATTTTAGTTGAGTGTGCTATCGAAACATCGGAAAAAAACGCAGACTACTCTATGGAAATATTGTTTTGATGATAAAATCCATCTAAGGATTCCTTTGTAACATACTCCTTCGGTAAACTTAAGCTTAGAACATCTCTGTAACAGTTTATTTACATGTATGTTTGTGACAACTGGTGTACTTGTGTGCAAAAATATTTAAGGCGATGTTTGACATGTGTGAGAGGTGCCACAGGTGGATCAGACGAAAACTGTAAGTAAAAAGCTTTTCAAAAAATTCCGCCATTAACTCCGCCATTAACTCCGCCATTAACCATAAAGTAAAATCGGGCGTATTTATATATTACAGCAACGACAGCAGAATGAAGCAGGCACTCACACACTAAAAACATCATAAATAATATGAAAGAGCACAAAAAACGCACTTTAAGATGGGAATTATTTCTCAAAGCGCGTCGTGCTAAATAAATTTGAAAAACTCGTGTCTGGTAGCAGTATAGTTATTTATAAACAAATCCATTTATCTTACAGTCACAGGCTTAAAAAATCCATTTTGTAATGGATAAAAAATTTTATTATTGCTCTCTCACCCAGTGTAGTTCAGCTTGTAACGATCAGTCGCTGGAAAAACATATATAGCAAGTGAAGCATGACGCCAAATATTTGTTTTAAAGTTTTTCAACGTTGTAGCATGACATGTTAATCAAATGGTTAAGCTCTGTAAGTATCTTTACGTGTACTTTGCCGTAATATTCCATCAATGTTGTATATAACTGATAACTAAAGCACTTGATAACTTTCGTCTATATCAGGCTGGCGCTTGATAATGGTGTATTAACCGTATCCGGTAGCTTTGCGCTGATAAATGAAGCAGCCGTGATTAACATTACATTTTACTAATAAATAAATATCCGGACAACACCGGGTAGTTCAACAATTGTCATCCTCTGAAAGCAGAATTTGGTTTGTCACTCCCTTAGTTTTACTCGTCTTAGAAGAGGAAACATGAGAATAAACCGCCCATGTACTATTTATTGCAACATCGACCGATAGCGGAGGAGCTGCAGCCCTGCGGATAGGGTATGAATGAATCACATTTACATACCGGCCTGATGAGGTACCGGCCGCGGCAGCCGCCACATCATAAATTCACCCAACTGTTTTTCCCTCATTAGAATTTTTCTTCCGCGCCTCCACCTCGCTCCTTCCCTTCTTCCCTCCTCTTTCAGCTTTTCGACAGAACAGGCAAGGTCGCTTCCCTTCCCCAGCCGAGGCCGCCACGCGTATTTATAGCCGCAATGTTTACGGTTAAAAATACGAAAAAATTTTCACGCAGGAAATACATAAATTGCGTTCCGGAGGCGAACGGCAGCGGCGCCGTCAGGACACGTGGCGGTGAGATTGCCTCATCACGTAAACACCGCCATGACTCAGCCTTTAATGTGACGCGGACCCCGTCCGGCCGCTTTTGATCGAGAGCGCGGCAATGAGAGAGACCGTGTTGAATAATTTGTAAATCGGAAGGTGTATAAATTTTACAGCCACACCACTAGAGAGATTCTCTCTCGCGCGCTCTCTTTCTATCTCTCTCTCTCTCCCCTTTTCGATTCATGCGGTCACATTTCATCTAATGTTGCCGGCATCCCCGGCCGCGTGACACCTCAATTTAATGCAGATGAGCGAATTAAGAAAGCGGACGGCTCAATTAGAGGTTCCGTGATAAGATTCCTTTCCCCGCCACGCGCGCCCGATCGTGTAACAGTGTGCCCGGTAGTACACATTAATCTGCCACCGGGGTCTCCGTTTAGTGAAATATGTAATTGATTCATTTACTTCCAATTCTGTATTCCGCAGTAATCGAACGCTCGGCATCTGGGGCCGCGCGGGCAAAGTGGATTTGTGAGGAGGAAGGGGGGGGGGGAGGAGTGGAATGGATATATTTACAGCGGCGGCTGCCACGGCGCATGCGCAGAAGGCCGCCCGCGGCGGAGCAGGTAGGAGTGGTCGGTCGTAGCTTAGCGCCGTCAGGGGGACAGGCCCACGTAATTAGGAAGCGGGTCTAGGAATTCGGCTCGCGGTGCTACCACGGCCGAGGGGAGGGGGTGGCGGGAAATGAAGCACCTGTCTGGGTCTCTAGTTTCAGCCGCGGACCACCAACTCCGCTGCGTATCTACTGAGCAGCCTCAGAGGGTTCGGAACGTGTTGCCTCAAGACGTGGGACACGCACATGTGCAGGCATTAGGTGGGGAGCATAGCACATGACATAGACATTATACGGCGGCTGGCTCATGGCCGTAGGTATTGAGTTGCCTCGAAATTCCAAAAAATGTTTAAATGTTTGTATAACTTATGGGACTTAATTACTGGGTCATCAAAAATGTTCAAATGTTTGTATAGCTTATGGGACATAACTACGGGGTCATCAGTCCCTAAACTTACAAACTACTTATGATCTAACTAATACCAAGGACGGCACAAATATCGATGCCCGAGGGGAGATTTGAACCAATGACCGTAGTGGCCGTGCAGACCGTGACTGGAGTGCCTCAGTCCCCTTTTTTTTTTTTTTTTTTTTTTTTTTTTTTTTTTTTTTTTTTTTTTTTTTTTTTTTTTTGCACTGTGGGTAGTTCTGTCCGTTGCGGACGGTGTTCGTTTTTGTTCGTACTTGTTCGATGTGTTGATGGCTCAGCTTTTTTATTACAGAGGGCGTTGAGCCACGGCGCCCGGCTCCCCTCGGCTACCGCGGCCGGCGAAATTCCACAGCTAGTAGATCACGTCATAGCTGGAATGGTTGGGAAAAGATAACTTATGGTGTAACAAATCGCATTCCCGTGAAAAATTGCGCCAATACTTCCTAGACGTATTCTGATTGGCTTCCCCTTTTACTGTATGAGATGTCCACTATGATTTTGTAATTATAAATCTATATCTATAAATGTGAATGTTTGTTCGGTGTACGTTTATCACGTCTGAACCACAAGACATAAAGAGCTAAAAATTTGTACAGTTACTAATGTCTACCCGGGGAAGGCTTTAGGCACGGTTTTATGGCGATCGGATAGCTATTTATCTATATGTATATTAATATGAATGTCTGTTCGGTGTACGCTTATCACGTCCGAACGACAAGACGCAGAGGCTTGAATATTTGTACAGTTACTAATTTATATCTGATAGATATTTAGTAATTTGAAGAATATAACGCGAAATACGGAACAATAATTACTCTTTGAAAATTATATTTACTCTTTGAAAATGATTGGTTGCATTGCTGCTTGAGGGTTGATAATAATAAAAGGGTGGAGTATATTGGGATGGAAACTTATCAGTGAATATAAAATTCTACGTGTGTGTGTGTGTGTGTGTGTGTGTGTGTGTGTGTGTATTTGAATATTTCGCTCTGCAGCGAAAACTACAGAACGCAAACGAATTGTCTGTGTGTAATTGTTGTCCGAAGTCTCCCGTTGTACACAGTAGCAGTTCCTTGCCGATAGCTATAAGGCGGTGCAAGATATGGTGCTTGAAAGTCGTCAAATTATTAAAAAAAATCGGACTGAAGGCCAGACTCTATAGCATGGGGGTTACATACAGCGGAACGTGATGCCACAGACCGTATCTTTGGTCTATGTGTGCTACAATGTCTTCAGATATTTCTCTGTAAGGATAAGCATACGAATAAGGAAATACAGGAATAAATAAATAGCACACTACTGAAAGATAGCTTATCTATCATAATGAACCAACACGCGAGCGGAGCCGGTAGATAAAGTATTTCCCAGAACTTAGCGTGATTTCATATAATTAATGTGTTGATATGTAGGTTTATTGTGGTATGTTTTGTTTATGTAATTATGCTCTAGGTCAGAGATCTCCAAAATAAAGCCCGCGGGTCGATGAGGCCCGCTAAGGAATTTAATCTGGCCCGCGTTGTAAGTAACGTTTCTTGTTAATCAAGGGCGCGATTTTCGCTCATTAACCCATACAGATTCCAGGACTCATACAGATTGCAGTACTCAATGCGGGTTCAAAATTGTCTCCTCTTGTTCATAAAGAAGAGAGAGACGCGGTCTCCAGCTGACTGATATTTCGTTCCAGACTATGTTTTGCTGCGTTAATCTTATTTTCTTCGTGATATTAGGTATATTGTTACTTCATGACTTCCTTGTTCAGACGATTGTGTCGCCTGTAGCTAATAAGAGAACGGTCGATATTACGAGTCGTATATTCAATCAAATATGCAGCGTGATATTCCTTGTTATACAGAAAAACAACAAAATAACTTGTGGGCTGTGTTCTGAAGCTGTTGCTGTGGTAGAGAAATATTATATACGTCCTCATTAAAAATATAATAATAAACATGTTGCTCAATTTGATGAATTCTATGACAATATGCATCAATATAAATTCGAAACATTATAAAAATGTTCAAATATTTGTCAAGCTTGTGAGACTTAACTGCGTGGTCATCAGTCCCTAAGCTTACAAACTTACAAACTACTTTTACTAAAGACAGCACAAACTTCTATGCCCGAGAGAGGATTCGAACCTCCGACGCGAGAGGCCGTACGATCCTCACATGGCGCTCCTGACCGCTCGGCTACTCCCGCGCGGCGAAACATTATAACGTGGATCGTGAATTCAAAAGGCAAATTCATCACACTAAGTACACTATAGAGCAATGAAGATAACTTGACGTTGTTACTGAATATTGTGCCTGTGTTTAAAAAATTAAATTTCCTTGTATCCTTCGTATGGGAAAATGTGTGGTCAAATGAAATTGGGTTTCACAGATCGTGTTTTTGTAGATATACTGAAGTGTTTGGTAAAGTTATGTAATTCGAACGTTATTTGTTTCTTTGACGCTGTAATGAGAGATATCGTAGTGGTCACATCGTATACGATTGAAATAAGGGTGTCCGACATCTTGATGATGTTACAGGTCAAATTATATTGCTGGTATTGCAGTTTAGGGTAATCCCAAACTATGTCATCCGGCCCCCATTGAGAATAGAAATTTGAGATGTGGCCCTCACGGTCTGATAATCTGGAGACCTCTGCTCTAGGTAATAGAAACAATGTAGAACTTCTAGAAAAAACGCTTCGCGCCAAAATTGATGGTACGTAGGACTAGCACTGCCCAGTTGCAGGCAATCCAGCACAGATGACTCTCGCATTAACAGCTATGACAATCGCGCTCATAAAATAGTATGCCAGGCAGTTGAAACTTTATATGTTTCTTTATATGTTTCTACTACTGTGTACTAGGATCATGGACAGTAATATATACACTTGTTGTTTCACGACATATAAATAAATTTTGATGAAAATCAATAGACAAACACCACAAAAACTAAAAATTAACATCAATATTATAAAGTCCTCGGTGTAGATGTGCCGAGAAAAATCGCATAGCTGTTAATACGTGTTTATTTAGACACATCCATTTTCACATCGATACAGATGCATCTTCAGATAACATTAGAAAAATGATTACATGTTATTTAAAGAACAGCGTCCAGCTTCAAGGAGATCTTGCTAAAATTCTATCACAATAGGGTGTGGTCGTCACATTTAAATTACGACCACACTCTATTGTGAGAGTATTTTAGCTTGGCCTCCTGAAATCTGTTCTTTAAATAACATGTAATCATTTTTCTAATGTTATCTGAAGATGCATCTATATCGATGTGAAACTGGTTGTGTCTAAATAAACACCTTTTAACAGCTATGCGATTTTTTCTCGAGACATCTGCACCCAGGACTTCATATTATTGAAGTTAATTTTTAGTTTTTGTGATGTTTGTGTATTGAATTCATCAAAATGTTATAAATGGGTTCTTCCGTCGCTTCTTGGTAGAACCCTTCCATATTTAAGGTTGAAAGCAAACATTTGTTTTACCATCTTTGAGAATCGAAGCAATAGCGTCTTTGTCGACGCATGTCAACAGTTTACCTGATTATGGCCTAATAAGCCGAAAACTAGTTAGTAAATAAACAAAAAGTTAGTAGAACAAAAACAGATTGTTTGTTTTCAATCTTAATCATCAAAACGTATTTAAACTGTGGTTGCATTTTCAGAAAATTATTTTTAATGTAAATAAATGCTATGAAACAACTGGCTCAATTTTAAAAGTTCCATAGCACTTCAAGACACTAGGGTCAACGATCTGTGGGCTGCATCTGCGTGGGCACAACAACGGAAAAGACGAAACCAGGTTACTGATCAGGAACTTCAACTGCACGCACTGACGATGCATGTAGTTCTACGACCCTCGTGTACAGGTGGCACATTGGTAACGCACTTGACTCGCATTCGGGAGGATGGTGATTCAAATGGATCCCGGACTTTTGCCACGCCGGACTTTTGATTGAAAATGTTCAAATGTTATAAAGTCTATGGGAGTTAACGACTGCGGTTATCAGTCCCTAGGCTTAAAAATTACTGGAAATAACTTAAAGTAACCTAAGGACAAAACACACACACACACACACACACACACACACACACACACACACACTCGTCCGAGGGAGGACTCGAAACTTCGACGGGCAGTAACTGCGCGATCGACAGCAAGGCTACGCTTACTGATTGCGAGAGAAACAGCCCATCGCTATGAGCATGAACGCGAAAGGAACGACGTAAAAGCAATGCTAATGAAAAAAGAAAAGAAAGAAAGTAAAGACCAGCGACACATAACTGTATGGTGACGAATTACAGTGTTGATATTTTTATCAATATTATTTCGCAATAGCGAATTTTTCTTAGCGTCACTGTATAAGGTATGGATGTTATACCAAATTGTAACATATGTCACATGTCACAATTTGGTATAACATCCATACCTTATACAGTGACGCTAAGAAAACTTCGCTATTGTGAAATAATATTGATAAAAATATCAACACTGTAATTCGACACCATACAGTTATTTATCAGATGCCTAAACAAGGCAATGACGATAACAGCGTAGGTTAATGCCTCGTTGTTTTCATTCTCCCTGGTGCGGGAATACAGATTAAGCTGCGAGTGCTAAGGGATGAATGTAGTTGACTCAAATCTGTGCAGTCAGTGAGGCATATGGAAGTTTGGGACAGTCCAGGAGTCGTGTTCAGGTAGCCTAGTGGTTAAGGCGACCGCTCGCGAAATGCGCGAAACCCGGGTTCGAGTCCCGGCCCGCCACAAATTTTCATATGTTACAATTTGGTATAACATCCTACCTCATACAGTGACGCTAAGAAGAATTCGCTATTGCGAAATAATATTGATATAAATAACGACACAGTCTACATCAATTTACTCTCTAAAATACGATATCTGTTTATATTTAAAGTAGAGACTCCGCATGTTTGTTTATGTGTACGTATTGTATACAATTCTACAGTTTTCTTTCAATGATTGTGAAATTTTGTACACGTAAGCTTAGATCCATGAGGACGGTCGCCGCGCCTAAGTGTTAGGATTATGTACAACACATAGTTCACGAGATATGACTTCATAAACAATGAGATGCGCGAAAAACTGCTGCATCAAACGACAGTGTTGGACATCTCCTAAAACACTGGGCCGATATCAACCAAATTTGGTGCACATATTCCTTACCATGAGGTAACAATGCTGTCTGGGTAAGAACAACATACGACACATGGTTCAGGAGATACGTCATAAACAATATAGTTGCAAGAAACTGCCACATAATGCGACGAGACTTTATTCACACACTGTATGAGAATGACAGTACTTAGCAACTTGACACCAAATTTAAACATATTTTCAAACCTTTATTGAGCTTATTCTCGCTGACAACCATAGCAAAATTATGAAAGGAAAAAAGTTTCTCGCTTACTACTTTTCCGCTGTTCGTGGACTAAAATTACGGCATTCGGTATGACGTCACAATTTATTTCTACACTAAAAATTGTAGCTGCTGGAAATTTTGAAGACAGTATACACGCATATAGTTTAATGAAGCTTCTAGATTTTTTCACAGTACGACACGTAATTCATGATATATGAGCACATAAACAGTAACGTTCATGGCAAACCACCCCATCACGCACCAAGTTTTAATCTATTACTTCTTTACTATTATTTACATTCGCAACAGATTTTTTCAGACATACAGCACTTACAGAAATGAATATATACCTGAAAAATTATACAACTCACCGCAAAGACGTGGCGACGAGCTGCGACAGGCACATACAAAAGACACACACATACAACACATTCAGCTATCGGCCATGGCCTTCTTCAGAAAATAGAGCACTCACGCAATCACACAGGCACACAACACAGTCATACAACCATCACCTCCGACTGCCACACTTCGAATCACGCTCTGCAGCTCGTCGCCACGTCTTTGCGGTGAGTTGTAAACTGTCCTCACTATATTATTTATTCCAACCTGGACTTTCCATTATTATATTTTGAAAAATTATACAATTGTACAAAATATAAATCAGTAAATGTGAGATCTACATCTACATAAATCTCCGCAATCCATTGTAAGGTGCGTGGCGGAGGGTACACTGTACCACTACTAGGCATTTCCTTTCCTATTCCACTCCCAAATAGAACAAGGAAAAAAAGAATGCAGATATGCCTCCGTACGAGCCCTAATTTATCTTGTCTTTGTGATCACTACGTGAAATGTAAGTAGGTGGCAGCAAGATCGTACTACACTCAGCTTCTAATTCCGGCCCTCTAAATTTCCTCAACAGAAATTCACGGAAAGAACGTCGTCTTTCCTCCAGCTATCCCCAACTGAGTTCCGAGAGCATTTCTGTGCCACTCGCGCATTGGTCGAACCTACCAGTAACAAACCTAACTGCTTGTCTCTGAACTATTTCTATGTCTTGCTTTAAACTGATCTGCTGCGGGTCCCAAACACTTGAGCAATACTCAAGACGTGATCGTACAAGCGTTTTATACGCGGTCTCCTTTACAGATGAAGTACATCGTCCCAAAGTGCTCCCAATAAACCGAAGTCGGCAGCCCGCCTTACTACAACTGTCCTTAAATGTTACGCCTAGATATTTGAACGACGCGACTCCATCAAGAAGCTCACTACTAATGCTGTATTCGAACATTATGGGTTTGTTTTTCCTACTCATGGGCATCACCTTACATTTTTTATTTTTTATTTTATTTTATTTATTTATTTATTTTACTTTGAGAGCTAGCTGCCATTCTTTGCACCAAGTCAATCTGTATGCTATTACAGTAAGTTAAAGATGACACCCTCCCATACACCACAGCATCATCAGCAAAAAGCGGCAAAAACACAATCCGCCGGTTGCTCTTAATCCATACCTCGCAAGATGTCATGTGAGAAAAGGACAAGCTGAGTTTAACACGAACGATGTTTCCTAAACCCGTGCTAATTCACGGAAAGAAGTTTTTCCGTTTCAAGGAGATTTACTATATTCGAACTAAGAATATGCTCCAAAATTCTACAGGAGACTGATGTTAACGTTATTGGCCATTAATTATCGGGGTCAGTTCTATGTCCTTTCTTGTAAACGGGAGTCACCTGCGCTTTTTTCCAGTCGCTAGGAACTTTGCGCTGAATTAAATATTCATGATAAATGCAAGCTAAGTAAGGGGCCAATGCCGTAGAATAGTCTTTGTGAAACCGAACTGGTATTCCATCTGGACCGTCTCTCTCAGCTGCATCCCTACACCGGAAATACCTATTACTATGTCCTCCATTTCAGAATTAGTACGTTGATCAAATGATGGTACATTTGTGCGGTCCTCTTGCGTGAAAGATTTCTTAAAGGTTAAATTTAGAACTTCAGCTTTCCGTTTGCTTTCTTCTATTACTGCCCCGGAATGATCGAGTGACTGGATGGTGGACTTTGACCCGCTTATCGATTTTACATTGGACCAGAATTTTTTCGGGTTATCGGAAAGATCTTTTGCTAAGGTATGGGTGTGGTAATTATTGCATGCTTCGCGCATCGTCTTTTTATAGACGCACGAATCTGCACTAACTTTTGCCTGTCATCATTTGCGTGTTCGTTTTTGAACCGAGACTGCAATACTTTGCTTTCTCAGTAGCTTTCTCACATTATTATTATACAAAGGTGGATCTTTTCCGTCCTTAATCGACTTTACAGGTACATATTTCTCTAACCCTTATGTACAATGCACTTAAATTTAGTCCACAATTCCTCAACATCCATAATACCGGAACAAAACGATGCCCATTCATTTTCTAAGTGCGATCCTAACAATTGCTTATCGGCTCTTCCCAACAAAAACACGCTCCTAGCCGTCTTGATTGGTTTATGAACTTTGGTCACCATCGACACTATGACGATATCATGATCACTAATTCCTGTCTCTACACAGACATCGTCAATATATACTACGATGGATCAAAACTTTTCACATCAGGCATTACGTTTTATTACATTTCTTATTTACTGCCAAGAAACTTCTGTATTCCAGTGAGCCTAAGGAAATTCCTGAAAGCTGAGAGTGCTGTTGAAAACTTTGAAGCAACTTTTGTGAAGCGCAAAGCGCTGTAGGAAGAAGCAATAGACATCTATAGAGCTACAAGGAAAGGAAGAGAATGAAATAGTACATCTGACGAATACCCCTTATTTCCGACAGATCTGGCTTTTTAACTAAGAGCCTGCGGTTTGCAGTGGGAGTTGGATTTTCTATAATGATTAATATATTACAGGGCAATCTACTCAATACTGTGGAGTGTATTTGAAATCTCTAAGTTTCTCACACGGACAGCTTTCTATCGCTTGCTAAGGCATGGGCTCTCCACAGAAAATATTCATATTATATCCTGGACAAGTCACAAGAAATATTGATTTTAGTCAGGAAAGAAGGAAGGAATATTAGCGTTTAACGGCCCGTCGACAATGTGGTCGTTAGAGGCGGAGCTTACGCTCCGATTGTTTGGGTAAGGATAGGAAAGGAAATTGTAATTTGAAGTTTTGTAAGTATGGTGTAGTACAGCAAATCTCCAGGAGTACTATACGAACTTTCATGGGGTTTCGTAGGTCAACTGAGAGTACCTTGGGGCAACAAATAAGCTTCATTTCATCAAAATCGGATCAGGGGAAGGCAAGATGTAATTTGTAGTTTCTGGTGTATGTTACGCTTGAATTGCTGCGTAGTGTAGCAAACATCTGATAGAGGCGCTGTTACATAGTACACCAAATAACTAATAACTGGCGATGCTACGTTTTATGTGCACATAACTAAGGTGTAATACACTGAAACAAGGACTACGATTTTCCTTACGGCAGCGGTGTAGTGTATTGATGTTGAATCCTTTTTGAAAAAATCAGTCACGTACAATGAGGGGAATTTTATTCCAATCACTAATGTTCAGTTTTATTTTTGCCTCTTGTCACTACTGATTTCCGTTTGAACTTACGGGTCGGATATGCATTCTGTGTGGAAAATCATGCTTATATCATACGGTTCGAAACTGTCGTTATTACACTTTATGTAGTTGTCTACAAAAGTGTAATTTATTCATTAACCACTTAATGCCGGTTGTCGCAAATTCGCCTCATACCGTTGTGACCCATATATATGGAAGAATAAGTGTTTTCAGACTCCAGCGCCGGTTGTATCAGATTCTACAGAGACCGGCGCAGTGCGAGAGACATGTGCTAGCATCTACCGAGCATTGACTGTCTTTCTATGACAACATTTGTGTATTGTGTGCGTGTTGCTAACCAAGACCTGAGTTTGTGTTCATTGTTCCGTGAAATACAGCTAAATACAGAGGTCAGTTTCATTTTGAAAATTATATTTTGTTTTTCTAATATCTTTTAAGTATTATATCTCATATTTAGATGTCATAAAGCAGATAAAACTTTCAGTGAACACGTAAATACGGTTTGTGTAAAATATGCATCATCAGGCACTTGGGCATTTCTATGGGCAAATGCAAGCGATAAAATAAAACGAAGAAAGGACGATGGTTTGACAACAGAGGTGTAATTGCTGCCAGTGCATTTCCATCTGCTCATCCGGTGATCACAATAAAAAGATGGGAGCGAAAGAAAAAGCACGCACTCAAGTACCATGTCCTAGCACTGTTACAGTTTACAATATATTCATGGGAGGGATGGATTTACTTGACGCTCTAATTTCCTGTTATAGGATTTTCGTAAAGTCAAGGAAATGTTACCGTAGATTGTTTTTCCACCTTGTGATAATGAATTCGTGGTTGTTGTATCGAAGGGATTGTGATGCTTTGGAAATTCCCCGTCGCAAACAAAACGATCTTCTGGAATTCAAATCCAGAATAGCCGATACTCTCTGTAAGCAAGGAAAAGATATGACACGAAAAACGAGTGGTAGGCGCTTACTAAGTATGGAAACGGAAATTCAACGTAAGAAGCGTCGGGGTCCAATGAAACCAGTCTCTGATAAATCTACCCGTACCGATGAAGTATGTCATTGGCCTTGTGTAATAGGAATGCAAAGATGCAAAAGACCCAGCTGTAAAGGGCAGACAGTCATTATGTGTGCGAAATGCAAACTTCACCTTTGCCTAAACAAAAATTCCAATTGTTTTAGAGTAAAGAAATGTTGATCCTCTGCATTAATAATTGTAATTCAAAGGCATGTTCATTTTTTCATTAAATAAATAAATAAATAAAAATTCCCTCAATGAAGAGTTATAAGCGTTTTATTTCTCAAATGCCTGTTGTTGCAAATTTGACACATACCTAATTATACCAACTATGTATAAAATTTCTTATAATTGATGTTATAAATGGTCTAAGACCCCAATATTGAGCACAATATATGATTTTTTATTTTTTTCTTGCAGTAGAAATTAATTCAGGCATTAAGTGGTTAATGATCCCCCTAAAGGGAATATTTCGTTGCCAACGTTAACATAATAAACCGCTGCCTCTCCAAGTAAAATTTATTCCAGGTAGAACACAAAATTTTTGTTCTTCCTAGCTGTATCCCATATGTTTTGCAATGTCATGGAAATAAAAGTGCATCTTTTGATGGGTATAAACACTAAATTGTATATATAGTAGAAATATGTATGGAATGAGCATTGAATTCTGTGCATGTTCTCAACATTAAGCTGGAATTATCACGTGATATTGAGACAAATCCACTCTTCCCACACATTTATTTGCTATTACGATTAGTTTGTACCGCATTGTCTGCGAAGAAGCCCCACCTCCTTTTTGCAGAGCAATCACATAACATGAAATAATATGTAAATAAATGTGTCATAGAATCAACAACAAAGTTGAGGAAGCGTCGCTAAAAAGGTCCATTAATCGAACAAAAAGTGACCAAGATAAAGTCAACGATTAGTAGATTTTTCCCAATATCATGTGACATTTGCACCTTAATGTTGAGAATACAAAATCTGTTCTGCGCATCTGGAAGCTGCTCTCTGCCTGCCACTAGAGATAATATACACACGCGAGCGACAAACTCATCAGAAACGTCTCTGCTTTCATAATTGTTCGGTACAATATTGTGATTAAAATGTGAAATTACTTACTTTTGGTGCGGACTAAATTAAGATAGAGAAGGACGTCTTCTTTTGCAGATACAATTGCACCTAGTTATAATCCGACTTCTGATATATAGTTCTACGACACAAGGTAGATTTCAACTTCGTGCTTTACGAAATAATCACTGAAGGAAGTGGGGACATTTATTAGCTGAAACAGTGGCCGATGCTGCTAACACAGTCAAGACAATTCACTGGAAATACTATAATGGAAGAGACGATCACCTGACGCCATTCCTTCAACGATTACTCAGACTTACTTTATCGCACATTTATACCACCATGACGTCTTATTTAAACAGACATGAACCGCTCTGTTGACTGAATTACCAGGCTTTCAGCATTCGTCGAGTTTTAGATAATAGGGAGCACTGCATACAGAATAACTAAATTGTCCCCAGTGCTACACTGTAACATATTAATACTTCAGCATACACTAACTGTGAGAGATAAACAGTTTAGTACTATATCATGGAACCAATACATGGCGGTGTTATTACCATTTGTAATCTCAACGATAGAAGTGTTTCCAGAAGTTTACGCCAAACACAATCTAACATTGAATTTACATCGTTCTGGAGTGCGGACTTAAATTAATTTCACTTTATGAACATTCGTCATTTAAGACAATGGCTTCTACTTAAATTTGACATCTTTGCTATGAGAATTGAGTAATTGACAGAGGGATCCAACAAGGATTCTGTTTTTGCTGACCTAGGTCCGGAACCATAAAAAAGTATAACATCATTTTAGAAAAAAGGAGATGGACAGAGAGAGGATAGGAGAAGTAATAACTCAAGGCAGGAATGAATAAGTAAATTAATAAATATCCGCGCAACGCTGGGTTTTCAGCTAGTTTGTTAAAAAAAGTGTAGTGGAACAATGTTCAAATCAGTGACAGCAAATACGTTGACTAAACAAGGTAAGAGCATCTGTCTTTTACAGGTCACTTAAAGTCGACATACAATTTCAAAATGTTTCATATGAGAAACTGAAGTAGTATAGAGTGCAATGTTTGTAATGTACACTGTTCTTTCTAGATTGTTTAGGTTTGCTATCCACAGAGTCGCAGAGCAAGCAACCCTGTTTTCGAAGGGAAAGGCTATAATTGCACAACTTACGAAACTCGTAATGTAATGTGTGTACCAGTGACCAGTGTGCAGTGTGACCAGTGTGCAGGCCTGGACACCGTGCACGGAAATTCCTGAGCCGGATGTTAGGGACGGAGGAGGAGGAGGAGACAGCGGCACCCGACCCTTCGGAGCAGGTAGAAGTGTGGCAAAAGTCCGGCGTGGCAAGTGTCCGGCGTGGCAAGTGTCCGGACACCGATTCAAATACATCTCCGGAAAGCCATATTTAGGTTTTCCGTGATTACTCTAAATCACTGCGCCCCGGTTGCACAGTGGTAGAGTGCCAGACATTTAAAAAAAATTGAAAAACATAAATTAAAAATAATAAAACTCTATAAGAAGCTTTAAAAAAAAAGACTACAAATCCAAAGGTCGCGAGTTCGATCCCCGCCAGGTCCTAGGATTTTTATCTGTCACTTTCCACTTCTTTCGCCTCACATTAGCAATCTCTGTATACTGTGTAGATTTTTCATTTTGTTGTAAATCGTTAATATTACTCCACAGTTGAATTTTACCAGATAGTATTTCATTCAGCAGCTTTGTTGTCAACAGCACTGAGAGTCTGAGCGCGTCTAGCGTAACAGTCGCCAATAGAGCTGAGAAAGTAAAGAAGTAGCTTTATCAGTAAGTACTCCTATTAAAACACTACTCATTACAAAAGTACCGTTACTTCTTTACCGACGATTTCGTAAAACTCGCATGGAATGCAGTCGCATTCATGCGATTATTCGGAAATTGTATATTTTTATCAGGCTTGATTCCATTGTCTCTTGTGCTTAAATTTGTGTTTAAAATTGTTTGAGGAGGGAGTAAGAATGAAAAAAGTTTTAAATTATTTAATGTGGAAGTTAAAGGCAATTATTACAAACGCAAGGTACAGATAAGTATTTTAAGTAACTGAAAAGCGAAGATTGTTGTCAATTATTCGGTCAGCTTGTTTGCAATGGAATCATATAGCAATATTCCAAAGGTCATCCAGAAGATGTAATTATATCTCAGTTGTTTCTTACAGAAATCTTTGATTCAAGTAGAAAAATAAAAATAAAACAGCAATTACTATGATCATGCATGCGCATCGTTAAATCGTTTCTAACGGAGCGAGCGGACGGGATCAAGTTACAGCAAGTGTTTAAGCTATAAAATAAAATAATGTCGTAAAAATGTACAAATAAAAATTTACATTTCTGCAATATGTGAAAAGTCTGTGAGAAATTGAGTTAATAGAAAATTTTATAAATAACGCTGTTAATGAGTTTATTAAAAGTGAAACATGTATGTATAGGAGGTAACAGTAATCCGCTAAATGAAATTTTATAATTATTTTTAATTAACTTTTAAACACATACCCATATTTCCATATCATATATGTACTACAGCACACTCTCAGTATTGATTTGCGTATTTTTCATTACATCATAACACATATTCCATCCTCATTAATGTACTGGCTTTGACAACACAATATCTTGTATGTAAATGAAACATAAAGAGCAGTTAATGGTGACGAATTTATTTGCATATACCTTAAACGTTCATTAACAAACTACACATAAACAATGAAAACTGCCCAGAATACTGCACTTTGTATCATTTGAACAACGTTTTACACTTTTCCATTAACTTTTTATATGGTACGCCTATTTTGTGTGAAGTGTTGTTTCTTCTGTACGTCCTTTTTGAGTTTCACTAAGACTAGAAGTTCGTTTCTGTTTCTTACTTGAATCTATCTATCACTTCTACAAATGGACAAACATACACTCTCCATTTGACAAGAATAAATGAAGCACGTAGACCAATTCAATAATGAGATATAGTTGCTGTCAGCGAAAGCGGCTTATTGTGTGTTTGAGTGATACTTTATTACGGATTGTTCAAACCAGAAAGATTGAGTTGGTAGCCTCTGTCGTTTCGTTCTGCGATAGATTTTTGTCGCATTCTGGGAGGAAAAGAGACATTTCGATTGTTTCAGTGATATAAAGTCTTGTTTGTATTTATAGCGTATGTGCGATCTCCATGCCCAAGTGCCAACTTTTACAAGGCTAAAAAAGAGCAAAGTTTTACATGCTCCAGCCCTTTGCTGTCGATGAGGGAAAGTCTGTTTCTGTCGCATAATGCTGAAGCGCTTTTGCGAATTCTATTTTAAAGCATGTCGCATTCTTACAAGACCACTTGGCTATCGGATTTTAGAATTTCTTTATATTTACGGTACGTGAAGTTCAGAACTTACATAACAATCAACCAAAGCCATTCGATGCAACTCTCAGAAATTATCTGGGAAACCGACTTTGAAATTTTCCAAGTGCATGTAAGTACCAATAAATAGAACACTTGCAACATCTGTCGGTATAGCTCAAGTGGCAGCCTTTTGGCCTCTTAACCATAGAGTCGATGATTGGAGTCGCGCTGTGAATTATTATTATTATTATTATTATTATTATTTTCTAATTCAGTTATATATAAAATTTTGAGATCTCTAATTCTACGCGTTGTGCCAGTTTTTGTTTGTGTATATAGACGACCTGAACACTTTGTCGTCACGGAAAGCAATAGTTGAGTACGTTAGCAGCTTGTAAAACCATTAGTTGACTTTCGGAAAACAACGTGTAGCTCTTCACAAACTGACAATCAGTGAGTACTGTCGGCAACTAATAGTGAAGCCAATATTATAAAAAATGTCACATGTTTCTTCTATTGAAGCCATCATAATTAAAAATATTTTATAAAATATAGAAAATTGCGAATATAGAAAAACATGCGCTTTTTTCGTAAAAATTACTATTAGATATGAAAATTTTGTAAGTATTAGAACACAATGATAAAAAAAAATAAAAACTGCCAAGGCAGTATGCGAATCAACGTCCTCTGTTGTAAAAGCCACAACGCTACCGACATTTATTTCATTTTATTTATTTATTTGTCTTCAGGGAGATCGATGGTTCGCTGTCGTTTGTTCATGATCGCTCTTGGTGTTCGTTTAGTATTTGGCTCAGCTTTTTACTACGAAGGACCTGAGCTGCACCGACAGATGCTGTGACTGATTTAATTATTGGGACTTACGTGTTTTGCATAACTTCAAAGTCGATTATCTCGAGCCAACCGCGGTGGCCGTGGGGACTTAGGCGCTCCAGTCACGGTCTGCACGGCCACTATGGTCGGGGGTTCGAATCCCCCGTCGGGCATGGATATTTGTGCCATTCTTAGTATTAGTTAGTTCATAAGTAGTTTGTAAGTTTAGCTATACAAACATTTGAACATTTGATTTGATTATCTCGATAATTCTTGAAAGTTGCGTCGAATGGTTTTGGCAGATTGTTATTTGACTTCTGAACGTCATGTACCATAAGTATAAATAACATCCAAAATCCGATACCCATGTGGTCTCCTTGTTAGATCTCGAGTAGACTGTTACAAAATGGTTGCAGCCTACATGCCGAATCTACTGCAGACGTCATACTTTTCGTATCCGTACTATTCGTACTGTTTTCAACTTACCGCTTTCCAGTATTCTCACGCTCCATATTGTTGAGATCGTATCGATAGATACGAGTAACGAAATATATTAAAACCTCCTGGCAGATTATAACTGTGTGACGCAATCGAGATTCAAACCTAGGACCTTTGCCTTTCGCGAACAAGCGCTCAGCGGAGTGAACTATCCCGACACACTTCACGGCTCTTCTTCACAGGTTTACTTCCGTCTGTACTTCGCCTCGTACTGGCGGAAGTAAAGCTCCGAAGACGGGCAGTGAAGCGGTTTGCTACAGCTTTAGTCGGCAGAAGCCCAGCTGCTGGTCACCTGCTGTTCGGAAGCCACGTGGGGTGCACAGTGAGTGACGGCTCTCCCATGAGAACACGGCCGTACCGTTACTGCAAGCAGTGTGGTCCAGCAGAGCCGGAAAGGGTGGGAGGGGAACCCGCGGCTTCGCAAGTGGGCCTAACGGGTTGCACGTCCTCTGACTGGAAACACATTCCTTTCTCCAGACCTGGAAATGCCGTCCTCTACGGTACATCTCTTATACGGCAGATATCGTCCGAACGCTCTCCACTTCCTCACTCCTGTTCCGCTACCATCATCTTCGGGTAACGCGTTTTCTCAACGTCATGCGTTATCCCAGTTCTTCCGATTCCTCTCTCCTGTGAAATGCCTCTAACTTTGTCACTAACTCTTTCTTCTCCTTTTCTTAACACTACTACTAAATCTACGGCTACAGCCATACTCCGCAAGCCACTTCACAGTGCGTGGCGGAGGGTACTTTGTGTACCATTGTCACTTTCTCCTCCTATTATATTCACGTTATGATTGGCGGGATGCCTCTCTAGTTAAATTCCTATTCGCGAGAAATACGTAAGAGCAAGCAATATATTCGTTGACTCTTCGTGAAACGTGTGCTCTCGGAATTTTAACACGAGCCCGAACTGCGATACAAAACGTCTCTCTTGCAGCGTCTGCCAATGGAGCTCACTGATCATCTCGTTACTGTCACTAATATAAGCAGTGGCGACTGGTGCCTAAGTGATTGGAGAGGGTGGGGGAAAGAGGGTTCAGTCATTTTACTGCATTATCAAATTTACTTTTCCAAATAATTGAATCAGTGTGTTAGAAAACCAGTCGTCTTCACCTTTTTACCAAATATCTAATAATACATGTAACCATGTAACATTGGAGCTCAACTTATAATGATGAAGTAAGGAAAGTGTGCAAGGGTGAAGACATTAAAGGTTGTGTGAGTTTGGGTAGTTATTGCAAACTAATGTGTTTGTGTGTCGGAACAATGTCGTGTCACTCTTTGTGTTAAGTGACAGAGCACGATAAAATATACAAACAAGTTTTCTGTTGTGGCTTTGGCTATAAAATAATTTTACTACGCAATGAGACTTAGTACCTTCCTCTGCACTGTTAAAATAAATTAAAACTGACATGGAACACTGTAATCTTACGAGTATGCGGTTTTGTTTTATGCGTAACGAATAACATTTTAAATTGACCAGTAGTTAAAAATCAGCTGTAATTAAACTAGTAATTGTCTACACATTAACCTCGCGCGTGAGAAACAATGTGAGCGAATGAAATGTTCAGATTTGCTACCGTGCAGCATATACAAGTGGCCAGACTGTACATGCACAATTTGACAGCGAGAGCCAACAAACCTGCCAGCTACTAATGTAACTCTTTTGTCACTTAAAAAAAGTGATTACAAATAGAGATGTTTAGGATCAATACGATACCAAAATCAATGCACTTGATAATGTGCCTATCAGTACCAAAATTACCTTACTGATTCAATGATATAAAAATGTCCTTCAAATCTGGTAATGTTTTCAAAATATCACACACTGCAGATATTTCTTTTCTCATTACGTTCTCTATTTCTCTTCTCATCAGACAAATCACTTCAACCTTCATTAACTCTGAGAAAATCTCTATGAACTTCACTGAACTTACGAACAAACTACTTCCTACTCTCATTGATAGACATATTGATCATGTCATTACTGCCTACACTGAACTGTTCTAATTAACACTTATAAAATTAATAACACTGTTCTTAACTGTATTCATCAGAAAAAGAGAAACACCAGCTACAATACTTCACCTACAAGCTACCATTCATAACAATAGAAATGTACAAGTTTTACCGTATTTGTGACATTATTCATTAACATCAACTTCCTTACAAAAATTACAATCTTCAGACTTGGCTGCGATTCTTCAAACCGGCTAAAGTCTTAAACTTTCCGATTTTTACTCCTCGAGTCTTACACACCGACTGACTTACTCGACAGTTCCACAACGACTCCTACTCATCGACTGTACTCTACGACAGTCACACAACGACTCTCTTAACGCAACAACTGCGAGTCCAAGACACTCCAAAGATAAAACATACAGTCTTCGGTTTACAGCAGAGAGAAACACATGACTTCAGCATGTTATATTGATTAATAAAATGATACAAAATAATTAAATAATTTTTTTTTCTACAGAATTACAACTTACGTTTCTATAACAAAATATGCTCAAGGCTGAATGACAGGTAAAATGAACTGAAAATTATGTTACGTACTCCTTTCAATATCACTCCTGTTATATGCTGAATACATGCAAATTCTACCTCTCCCAGACACTCCTGTCCAAGAAGCTTTCCATTAAAGGCATTTGTGGTTATTTGAAACCTGCATCGACTATTTCAAATTGAATTGATCAATTACTCTGTCTTCTGTTCTTAACATGAAGGAATAGTCAACAAAGGGCCAAATGAAGTTTATTCATGTTAGATTTCCTAAATGCGTTGGAAGAATATAATTGTCATTGATCCTCGACATCGCAACATATTCGGAAAAAACCCATCTTAAAATTTGTGGAGAGTAACAATACAAAAGGTACTGCTGGCTCTATTATAAATGCGAAGATAGGAAAAATATGGCTTCTAACCGGACGCACAACAACGTGATGTATTTCACCAGTGTTATTCTTCATTTTAGGTTCTTCCTTGGGATTTTACAGCTGATGCGTCATTTAGTTATAGTATCTTCTACCAAACATGACGAGTTATCCATAAATCGCCAATACGCCAAGAACAACAGTAAGAAGACGGCTGTTGCCTTTAGGGAGGCTTTGCATAAGAGCGTGGTGAAGTGCGTGAAGTAACTACATTGTCATGCGTTCGAGCCAATTCGCGCCTTTCCGTAAAGCCGCGTCCACACCGGCACTGGAAACATGTTTCAGTTGGAAACATTGTTTCCTGCAATGTTTCGCAACTGTTTCTGACTTTGTTTCTTGTCTTTGTTTCTGTCCACACTGGCGGAAACATTTTACGTAGTGTGTTCACGTCGTCTGCGGTGATATTTATGTGTTTCTATCGTCTGCTGCTGCTGCTGCATGATGTTTGGCATTGAAGAAGCTTTGATGATATGTGGCGCTACGTTATTAATATTGGAGGGTTTACGGAAAGAAAAAAAAAGTCGTCGTCGTCGCCGGTGGTGGGCGAAAACTTACCATAGAAGAACTGCCGCGAATAATCTGCTACTGGAGCTTAATATGGAAGACGCCTCCGGTTTCCGCAACTTTACGCGGATGTCATCTGCTGACTTTGAACTTTTGACAAATAAGATAGCACCACTTATTTCAAAGAAGGACACTAATTTCCGGAAGGCAATTACAGTCAAAGAAAGACTTGCAGTGACTCTTCTTTTTCTAGCAACAGGGGATTCATTTCAAAGCCTGGCATATTTATTCCACATTTCCAAGCAAGCAATTTCATTAATAATACCTGAAGTATGTGGAGCACTGGTGGAAGTATTAAAGGATTATATAAAGGTAACTACATGAAAACATTGTTAAATAGGTTTACAATTTTTTAAATTAATTTTCAAAAACATTACACATTTCGTCGAACACAATCTCCTCTACAGTGTCGTCATTCGCATATGACGTGAAAACAGAGTTGCTGCCTGATGGACCTGCATCTGTGCAAGACACCTGTTTTTTCTTTAAATATTTTAAATGCTGTTTCGTTAATATTTCGCTAACAATAGCCATTGTCTCTGTTCTTTCGTACTCTGGAAACTTTTTTTTAACATAGAGGCAACATACTGCCCATACGTAACACATTCTATTTCCTCCTGTTTCTTTAATACTTTTGATCATAATTCAGACGCTATGGTAAATGGTTGGCTTTCATGTGTGTTAAATCTTCGGTTTTTTCTTGGTGGTTGCGGAGGAGCAACCACGTCCTCTTCATTTTCTTGATCATTTTGTGATGCGACCGGAACCTGAAATCCATTTATTTCAGATGCCAGCGACTGAAGAGGAATGGTGTAAAACATCAAGTGTGTTTTTCCAGTTATTCCACTTTCCCCATTGTGTGGGAGCAACTGATGGCAAACACATCATCCTACAGTGTCCCATTGGTAGTGGGAGTGAATATTTTAATTATAAAGGGACATTCAGTATTGTGCTCCTTGCTGTTGTCGACGCATGCTACAGTACGCGAATATCGGCTGCCAAGGTAGAATTTCGGATGGTGGAGTGTTTAAAAATGCGGGAATAAGTGATTTAACCAAAAAAACTTAACTTGCCACAACATGCATGTTTACCAGATAGCACAAAGGACTTACCATACGTTTTTGTAGCGGACGATGCCTTTCCTTTGCAGGAAAATATTATGAAGCCCTATCCTGGCAAACACGACAGGGGTACAAAGGAAAGAGTATTTAATTACAGGGCATCAAGATCAAGAATGACTGTTGAGAACGCTTTCGGCATCCTAGCTTCCGTATTTCGCGTGTTGAGGAAACCGTTATTACTACAGCTTGAGAAAGCAAAACTTGTCACTTTTGCAACAGTGTGTCTCATAATTTTTTAAGGAGAAATGCTGAGGCAAGAAGTCATTACACGCCACCAGGAAGCCTGGATTCATACGATTTGCAACACACCAACACACCTCGCCGTGGAGGTTCGAGTCCTCCCTGGGGCATGGGTGCTTGTGTTTGTCCGTAGGTTAGTTTACCTAGGTTTAAGTAGTTTGTAAGTTTGGTCCGATAGAATTACAAACATTTGAACATTTTGAACCACTCCATTGCTTACTGTTCAAATAAGTAAATAAAAATTTTCGGCACAACGCTAGGCTACACACTCCACGAAACAAATGACTACACATAAACACATCCGCTAGCGCCGTGCAGCGGTGACATGTGGAAGCTGGTCGGAAACATTGTTTCTTTTGATCTGTACCGACACCGCTACGGATAGATGTTTCCATGTTTCGAAACATGTTTCGCAACTTGTTTCTGGACGATGTCCACATTGAGTAGCCAGAAACATGTTTCAAGCTCAGTGTGGACGCGGCTTAAGAATCCGTATAGCATTGTGGCTTTAGCAGCCCACCGCGCATGTTACAAGTGACGTTTCCCCTCTCCGCTAGAGTTGGCAACTGATTTGATGTTTCGACTCAGGGAATCGAGTCAGCGAACTGTTCGACTGATTCGAAACTTGAAGCGGCACTCTTTCGTAACAACGAATCTTGTGATTCGTGTATCGGACGCTAAGTACCATTAACACGCGTTTTGCTGTCCGTCTGCCTGGGTGAGTTCGACACAGCGCTCAGACGTCCAACGGGTTTGAAGTGTTCCCCTATCGCGCGACGCGAGATTTTGAATTATGCTACCATTGAACTGAGGTTTGAAGACTGGGATTCCACCGAGAAAAGTTGTGAAGTCCTTTGGTGTTTTGAGGCAGTTTCGCTTGAACTAAGCTTTGTTATCCATTGTTGCTACATCTGTACCATGTGAACGCATCTTTTCAAAGCAAGGGCAGATAATTTCAGTGAGACGAAACCGCATTCTCAGTAAGGAGACGTCAAAAATAACGTTTTTGAATTTCAATTTAAAGAAACTATAATTGAACCTCTTTTATTTGACAGACTGAAGATGAATCTGATTACCAGAATACCTATCTGGACATTTGATGTTTCATCACGTAAATTGTGAAATGTGTATCCTTGTGTTCATACTTGTAGTAATATCTTTTTATTTCATTACATATTTCCTTGGAACAAATCTTAAATATTTTGAACGTTGGAAAAAGTTACATGACTTTGGCATTTGAACATTACTATTTTGTGCTTCCTTTGTTACAGTAAACGTTTATGCTTTAACACGATTGTAAAATCGTAGTAGCAAACAAATTCTGTGTCGTTCAGTTCAGTCAACTGAACAAGTATTAAAACCCCATTGATATTTCATAGATATTTGCTCTTTGCTGTATCGCGCTACTGTGTCGTGCCCTGCAGCTTTCTCGGCTCACGTGAATCAGTGGAGGTAGCGGGACGCAGGACGTCTCGTGTTTCGAGTGCCGAAGCAGTGAGTCGACTCACTGCGGCGCCCTGCAGCTGCCGCAGTTCACATGAATCACGGAAGGTAGCGCTACACACGACTTTGCGGCACGCTAGATGTTTCGTGTGCCGAAACGGTGAGTCGACTCACTACACTCGGATGATCCGTATGTTTCGAAACAATGAAATGATCCTAACTGCCTATCACTACTCTCCGTTCACTGCCAAAGAAGCGTCCAACGGGTTGACTCAGGACGTTCGGAAGAGAAAACCTCAGCAGTGCCAATGCCACGCAAATAAGCGTCAAAAATATTTTGAAAATGCATGTAAGAAGAATGAAACGGAGAATGATAGTTTTCTTCACGATTTTTTTTTCTTTCTTTTTTTTTTTTTTTTTTTTTTTTTTTTTTTTTTTTTTTTTTTTTGTGATCGGAATGGAGTTACTGTTAATAAGAGAGATTCACTTGTAACAAATGGAACATTAAAGAACGTATAAGTTGAATAGGCAAGTTTTTTCGGTCGATGTGACCGATTTATCGTTGCTGAAAATTAAAATCGGCAAGTAAATATATCCGTTAGCATGTAAATATTTGCAGACGAGATATCAAACGATGTCCAACAACGATATGTAGCGACAGATTTATCTCTGCTTACCTGACGCCAAGCAGATTTATCTTTGAAAAACTGGTAACTGTAATAGAAGTCATCTGTTCATTAGGTACCGTGAGTTTGGCGTTAGTTTCGAAGATAAATTGGCTTGCGTGATGAATCGTGTGGGAGTAAAACTTTAGTGAAAATTTCGAAAGTGAATATCTGCCAAATTACACGAAAAGTTTGATAGTCAATAAATGTCGTGTTAAATGATTGGAAATCTAGCGTTCGTACTTTTTTCTAATGTTGTTACCTGTCTTCATATAATTTGCTGAAAATACTTCACACAGAACTTTGTATGTCTATGGGATCAGGTAATGTATGTTTTGCTATTCCAAATGGAAACAGTAAATAATTTAATATCGCCCACTGTCAAGAAATCGAAATGTTGTTATGAGGAATTCATCTGTTACGACAGCTAGACGAATTGTAGTATCTCTCTTACATAATTTCTCGGCTACTATATACAGCATCACCCGAAACGTGTTATTAACCATTCGAATGCAATTTGTTTTCAAGTCTTCTAGCAACGTTACGTCAATAAATTCGTCGCAGTGTAACCATGGTCTTGCCCACTTTTCACAATTTCTTGTTCTATTTAGAATGTTATACTGCAGTGAATCTCTAATAACAGCTACTATTTCGCTGCCGTTCATCCACTAATGTAGCCTTACAGAAATTTCAAATCGTTCTTATTGGTCAGCAAAGTCAACCAACAAGCATTGGACGATACATATCTAGAATACGATTTATCTGTGACTACGACCTACTAACGAATGGAAAAGTTGCTTAGCGTCGAAATTGATAGACTTCATTTGTGACTTTTCAAAGATTGTCAACTTTATACTTGCTAAATATCGGCCGAAGTAGCATATACATACACACCTAATGATTCACTTTCAATTCGAGTACCCATTGAACAAAGACAAGGTTGTTTTATATCTGTACGAGGGTTGGAACTTAAATAGTGACAATCATTTATTCATAACCGATACAAATGCGTTACATGTTTGCACCTATTACTGTTCTTCAAAAGTAGTCACCATAATTACGTAGAACCCGTTGCTGGCGATGTGTAAGGCGTAATATGCCATTAGCAGAGCCTGTTCTTTGATGGTGCGAATGGAGCGGTCTACTGCCTGTAGCATCTCTGGAATAGTTTTGAAGCAAGTACCACGAAGTAGTTCCATCATCTTAGGGATCAAATGAAAGTCACAAGGACTTATGTCTGGGGAGTATGGTGGATGGTATAGTACTTCCCAGTCCCATCGACCGAACAGAGCAGCCACAGCTTGCGTTATATGCACCCACGCATTGTCTCGCAAAATGATGGGTGGGTTGCGCAGAGAGTGTTGCCGCAAAACTGGTCGTAGGTGATGCTCCAAAATGGGCAATACTGTGTACTGACAGTCTGCCGTGAAGCATCGTAACGCGTTAGGATAACACCATTAGTCGTATACGATAATCACCGTAGCTTTCACCTTACTGGCGTCGATCACAGTCCACATGTTTGCCACAGTTTGCCGACATTCGTTGAAGGCTTTCCCCCAACGTACCACTGTTCTATACGGCAATGCTAATTCCTAGCATGCCTCTTGAATATATTGATGAGACTGTCGTGCTGTACGACCTCTTGATCCAACTACGATGCTCCTGTTTCGAAAATATAGTGACAGCGTTACGTTAGACCGATCGCTCACCATTGACTGTGTTTCCCTCGATTGTGCGCACGCCAGTGGCGTGGGACGGACGAGTCCAATTGCTCGGAAGTAAAGTAGGCCTTTCAACGAACGTGTGCTATCAGTGACAATAAAACACACTTGCTGCAGCCAAGATCGATAGTTTATTTTTTATTTTTTTTCACCGGTTTCGATTAACTATGTCATCCTCGTCACCAGAAACAATTGTTTTTTTGGTTTTATTTATTTATTTTTTTGGCTGAACTAAGTGCGTTTTTATATAAATTCTGATCTCTCTCCATAAACATAATATGCCACCTATAGTAGTAGATTCCATTGCATTGTGTTTCCATAGCAGTGTTGCCATTGTTTAAGTTCCAGCCCCATAATTCAATTCTGAAGCGAATGCCACGAACTTTGATCTTTGGATTGAAATCAAAGTCACAATGACTTAAGTGCGGGGATTAGGGTGGATAGCACAGTGCTTCCCAGTCCCGGTACGGCGGGAGTGGAGAAAGAAAAAAAATAATTTTGTAAACCAATTCAATGTTATGGTTAAATATTATGTTATCAAATCCACTTGTGGCAGTTTCCTTGACACTTTCCTATCTTCCCTTTTACTTCACTCACGTTACCGCGAGCAGTGGGTTGCGCAGGAAGTGTTGCCGCTTCTCTCGCAAAGCTGAAGTCCTTGTGACTTTGATTTAAGATGGACAAACCTCTTCGTGGCATTCGCTTCAGTACTATTCCAGAGATTTGACTGGCAACAGACCGGTCCATTGGCACCATTAACTGAGCAGGCTGTGCTAACGGTATACTACGCCTTCCACATAGCTGGGAACGAGTTCCACACAAACCTGATAATTACTTTGAAGGACAGTAGCAGTTGAAAACACGTAAAGCTTCTGTATCGGTTGTGAATAAATAGTTGCCAGTATTCTAGTTCCAACCTTCAAATGTTGAAATGTTTGTGAATCTATGGGACTTAACTACTCGCGGCGAGTGACACTTGCGGGGAACCTGGGGTCCTTGGGCTTTTCCTGGGTACAGGCACACCAAGAAGTCTAGCACTGCTGTTGTCAAGTTTCCACACTGTCAACATAACACGAAACTCAGTGAATTTTACAACCCATTGCAAGCTGAAGAGCAATATAGTAACTTGTTCTAACTACATATTAATTCGTTGAGTGTTCCACCTAAAAACAAAAAGGTATTTTAATATGATAATGTTTGGAGAGTTATTAAGACATTCTCTGCTACTTACTACAAGACGATGACTTTCCACAGTCATACCTCCTAAAAGCATATTATTCAGAACACTAAGCATATCAAGGCACATGCGCAAGCAATAAATATATTAGGCATCCTGCACAGATACGTTGATGTAATTGACCGCAATGTAGTTAACCCCACTATCACACAACTTCCATCTCTTTAAAAATAGCTACTATGCTTTTTAATAGGAGACGCAACCTTAAACCTCCAATTAAAAAACGTTAATAATAAGTCAATGAGTATTTTACGTACTTCAAGCGTTTATTCGTAGACCCCAAAACGATTTGGCTGTATTCGAATTACAAATACATCTAAGAAATGTATGAAATACGGAATGTGTAAGGGAATGTCACACACTGAAAAATGCTAAAGATAAAATCTATTTTCTACCACCGTCATATAGAACCATTTTTACTCCGAACTTGGTATAAACCAACAGAGAGAAACAAGTTGCAAGACTTCCAGGAAAAATGAAGCGAAATTGGCAGCCAATAGTTGGTTATAAATTACATTGCCTGTTAACTGTATAAACATAAATTACGGAATACGCGGAACTCTTATACAGTACAGTCAAAAATGTCTAAGGTAATAGGCAGTGGTTTACAATTAGTTATCTGTATCACTCTCCTCCACAAGAAGTCTGTGTGAAGATTTATATTCAGAACATTCAAGAAAAAGGGTACTGTGGTGTTGAAACTACAAGAAGCAGCTCATTTACTCAGGGAGGGAAAACGTTATGGTGCCCGTAAATTTGAATGGCTGTATCTCTTGTAGTAACATTCATTTTTTGATAAAATGTTAAAATCCAATATACCAGAATTTTTCTTTTCTAAATTCAGTGCCAACTTTTTTTATCGAAATTTTTGCAGGAAGTAGTCTTGACGTGATTTCATACTTCTCTGCATTAATATTGTCAAACATGTAATTTGTGTCACAAATTGCGCGGCCGGTCCGGTCGGAGGTTCGAGTCCTTCCTCGGACATGGGTATGTTTGTTTGTACTTTGCCTAAGTTATTTTAAGTTAGATTAAGTAGTGTGTAAGTCTAGCGACAGATGACCTAAGTAGTTTGGCCGCATAAGACTACACATATACACGTAATTTATTCATTTCATCACCACATTTAAGTACTAATAATTAAAGAAACTTAAATGTAGAAATTTTAAATAAACGCTAAAAACAAATGATTGATATTTCTCATAAGATGAATGCACAGAACCTTTGAATTATGTCTTGTGAATATACCTACAAAATCTGTCTGAGGCCCAAATTTGTTTTTTCCTATAATATCATTAAAAACATATTAAAAATTCAAAACTCGAAAACCAGTGAAGTTATAGACTTGAAGCGTTTTGTGTTGCTAAATCATTACATAGTAGACACGATTTTAAAATTTGGTTGCTATCGCCAAAGTAGACGAAAAGTTAAAATTTTTTGTGTAATCTTCGCCGTTTAAAATGTATGTTGTGGAAGTCCCGGTAGGCCTTTCCCTGATATGGCCAGTTAGCGGCTGGAGGTCGTGGAGTAGGGTGGTGTATCCCTACTTCTGGAACACCCTGTCCACTACCTGCAGCGTCCGGGTCTCCCCGCAAGTGTCTACACATTCCCTTTCCGCGCAAGTGTCACTCCCCGCAAGTGGCACAAACTCGTGGATACACTGACGCTGTAAAATCGTGTCGCCCACACCTGTCGTCAGACACAGCCGAGAGTCTGTCAGCGGCGAGTACTTGCTTCCAGCGCATTACCGGCTAATAAATCCCAACAAGCGTGCCTTACGGCGCGACAGAGTGCGTGGACCGGCGCGGCGCGGCGCGCTGTGTGGCTTCCAGGCATCCCCGAAGCCGTCTAAGCGGGCCGCGGCGCTACGTCTGCCGCGCTCACGCCTCGCGCCGCCCCATTACACCTGCCGTGCCGCGTGCTGTCCGGGCAGGTGCGTCTGTCCAGCTGTGCGCGACACGGGAAACTCGACGCCACGCCGCCGACCGCGGTCACGCAGCGTCTGTCGGCCTAACAGAGGAAGCACACCCGTGCAACGTTTTTCTGGCATTCCCGCCCAATTCTCCAACGCCCTCAACTCCGCCTCGCCTTCCGTACCCACCACTGAACCGTGGTATGACCTTATCAATTTTCCCTCTTCGCTCCCTCACTGAGCCCCTTCGACACCACGCATTACTTGTAAACCTTATTTAAGCCACCACGTGGTTTCGTCCAGCTTCTACCAGCACATCCCACCACCCATACTCATTCTTCAAATCCTGTCTCGATTTAACATTGCTTCACCGTATAAAAACATAGAATCTGAACATAGCTCCACACCAAACTTCCTTGCAAATGAAATCTGTGTGACCGACCGGGACTCGAACCCTGGACTTTCACCGTTTATTTCCTACTAGCTTCAACCCGCGACTCCGCTCGCGTGTTGGTTGATTATGATATAAATAATGCGCGAAACGTTAAATCGATTTTTTAAAAGAGATGTATTAAAAGAAATGTCTTTTTTTTACTGTTTTATTTGTTGAGTCTTATATTTCCTGTTTCGTATGCTTATCCGTACAGAGAAAGAGCTGAAGACATTGTAGCACGCATAGACCAAAGATTTGGTCTGTGGCATCACGTTTCGCTGTATGTAACCTCCTTGCTATAGTTTCGCAAACGTCATCGCTGGCCTTAAGTCCGAATTTTTTTTATAACTTGGCTACTTTCAACCACCCTATCTTCCACCCTCTTTTAGCTATCGGCCTGGAACTGCTATGGTGTACTACGGAAGACTTCGGACAACAACTACACACAGATCATTCGTTTGCGTTCTGTAGTTTTCGCTGCAGAGCGAAATATTAACACACGTAGAATTTTATATACACCGATAACTTTCCATCCCAATGTACTCCACCCTTTTATCATTATTAACCCTCAAGCAACAATGCGACCAATAAAACCATTTCCAAAGAGTAAATATAATTTTCAAAGAGTAATTATTGTTGCGCATTTCGCGTTATATTCTTCAAATTACTAAATATCTATCAGATCGCTATAAAACCGTGCCTAAAACCTTCCTCAGGTGTAAATTAGTAACTGTACAAATATTTAAGTCTCTGCGTCTTGTCGTTCGTACATGATAAGCGTACACCAAACAGACATTCACATTAATATATATAGATAAATACCACCATCACCATAAAACCATGCCTAAAGCGTTCCCCGGGTAGACATTAGTAACTGTACAAATTTTTAGCTCTTTATGTCTTGCGGTTCAGACGTGATAAACTTACACCAAGCAGACATTCACATTTAAAGATATAGAAGATATTCATTCGGTTGGCATTTACAAACCGAAATATTAAACAGCTATTACAACAAGATGAGTGACACATTCAGCATTAGACAGTATAAACATTTTATAAAAGTCTTCCAGGTACGTCAGGTGGCTTCAACAGCAAAGAGCAAAAACCAGAAACAGGAAACTATAGTCCTTGTCACATAGAAAGGCGACCCAGTTTTCCGCCATTGTGCGCATCCCCCTCCAGTACCACACTGGTAGCCAATAATAATCTCCCGCTTCTCCCGCAGGCTCAACTGTTGCCACTCGGCCGTATCTCCTCACCTCCACGATTCTCCTATCGCTGCGCCTCTACGCACAGAAGCGTGAAGCCAACTATAGTGCCCACCACGTCCCGCGGCCAACCGTGTAGTTTGAACTAGACTTGCGCATAATAGTTCGTGATCTGCCGCGAACTAGTTCTTTCGTTTAGTTCGTCCCTCTCCCAGTGAGGGCTGAGCGGCGTGGTCTGCGCATGCAGGTGGAGAGAGAAATTCCACCACCTCGTTGCTGCATGCGCTTGCTGCTTGAGGCGCTAACGATATCACGCAAACCAAAAGAAACAGCTTGTGGATAATTTCTCGGGTTTAAGTTTAGAGTTATCTCTATAACTTGTGCATTACGGAATTTATTAGTCAGATGTTGCAGAGCGCAGAATACTTCAAAACAGAAATTTTGTAGCACTGAACTATGTAATCTAGCAGGCAGACCCTCACCTCGAAATGGCTCTCATCAGCAGAAGGCAAATACGTGATTTTTAATTCTTCTGCGCGCCCTCTCGCTATTGCCCGCCGGTCTTCGGAAAAGAATCCAACGAATTAAGAAGCGAGATACGTTTGGCATAATAGTTCGCGACTGGTAACGCATGTTTTAGTTCGCGATCAATTGCATTTATTTTAGTTCGCGACCGATCGCGCATATTTTAGTTCGCGACTGATCGCGCATATTTTAGTTCGCGACCAATCGCACATATTTTAGTTCGCGACCGGTACGTCTCCATTTAGTGCCGGCCACGGTGGCCGAGTGTTCTGCGGAGCGTCAGTCACAGTCTGCACGGCCACTACGCTCGGGGGCTCGACCCCTCGGGCATGGATATTTGTGCCGTCCTTAGTGTTAGCTAGTTAATAAGTAGTTTGTAAGTTTAGGGACTGATGACCTCGTAGTTAAGTCCCACAAGCTATAAAAATATTTTAATATTTCTCCTTTTAGTTCGTAGCTCGGCCGCGAAGTAGGTCGCTCTTTTTAGTTCGTGCTCTATTTTCGGCTTTTGCTACCGCTACTAAAAGAGCTCTTTCTTTTCTTATGACAGCTTTTTTATATAATGATCGGCGTTGCCCAAGCGTGTGCTATTACCCGTTTTTTTTTTTTTTTTTTTTTGCAATTAGACATCAAATACTTAAGCAAATAAACCAGTTATTATGTAGACACTGCTGAATACCTTAGAAAAGAAAATTTGTGGCAGTGAGCTATGAAACTACAGCTGAGCTGCATCTCAGCTCGAAATGACGGTAAACTGGCAGAAGGAAATCCCGCGATCCTCTCGCTGTTCCCCGTCAGTCTCCGGAAAAGCAGCGGAAGAACTATGAGGCGAGGGATCTGCGAACTAGTTCGCGTAGTTCGCCTGTGGGAGCGCTCTTACGAACTAGTTCGTTCGCGAAATACTCAAGACAACAGCACATCCCACTAGCCATACAACTACTCATTCTTCAAATCCTGTCTCTATTTAACATTATTTCACCGTATCAAATTATAGAATCTAAACAAAGCTCCACTCCGAACTTCCTTACAAATTAAAACTGCCTGCCCGACCGGGACTCGAACCCTGGACATTCACCTTTTATTTCCTATATTCATTCGACCGGCATTTACAAATCGAAATATTAAACGGCTATTACAACACGAAGAGTGACACATTCAGCATTAGACAACATAAACTTTTTATACAACTCTTCCAGGTGCGTCAGATGGTTTCAACAGCAAAGAGCATCAAACAGCAACAGGAAACTATAGCCTGCGTCACATAGAACGGCGACCCAGTTTTCAGAAGTTTTGCGCATCCACCTCCAGTACCACACTGGCAGCCAATAATAATCATTCTCTATGTGTGCTGGTGGCAGCGATTTAGGCAATGTTTCTCCCGGAGACTCCACTGTTGCCGCTAGGCCGTAACTCCTCCCCTTCACGCTTCCCCTATCGCTCCGCCTCTATGCGCAGAAGCGCCTTCTTACGTGACGCCAACTATAATGCCCACCGCGTCCCACGGCCAACCGTGTAGACTGAACACTCTAACAAAACTATTCAGAAATTGTGATGATTTAATTTTGTGATGTTGCCGGGATCTTCAGTCCGGAGACTGGTTTGACGCAGTCATCTCCTCAAAGAGAACGACTACCTACATCCATTTCAATCGGGTTACTGTATTCGTCTCTTGGTTTCCCTCTGCGATTTTTACCCCACACACTTCCCTCCAAATCTAAATTCACTATTCCTTGATGGCTAAGAATGTGTCGTAACAAACGATCCCTTCTTTTAGTCAAAGTACGCCAGAAATTCCTTTCTCCCCAGTTCTGTTTGGTATCTACTCATTACTTATGTGATGCACCCAGCCACCCAGCATTCTTCTCCAGCACTACATTTCAAAAGACTCCATCCCCTTTTTGTTTAACTGCCACACATGGCAACATTCCACACAAATGCCTTCAGAAGGAACTTCCTTAAAGTAATATTCGACGTTTAAAAATTTCTCTTTTTCAAAAACGCTTTTCTTCCCATTGCCATTCTGCATTTTATATTGCCGTGGCGCGCCCCGCAGAACCACGACGTGGCGCCGCAGCGCAGCCCTGCGCGCGGCAGTTCAAGAGACGCACACGCCGCGCACCGATAAGTCGGCAGCGGCGGACAGTTCGAACCGCGCGCCACGACCGAGTCCCGGCTCCTTCCGGCAGGCGGCACTGCACCGCCACAAGTCTCCAGGTCCGCTCACCGCGCAGACGCGAGGAACCTCTTCATACCTCGCATCAGTATCACTGTCTCAGCGGCCAATCAGCGGTCGTGGCATGCAAATAGCGGCGCAAGGACACTAGCCGCCGCGGCTTTAAGTATCCGCACCACGGCTAAGACCGGCGTCTTCTGACACCGCGGACCACGAGGGAGCACCGCCGGAGCCGGACCGTCGCCGAAGCCACGTCTGCGCTACGCCTGGCCACCGACTGCCGGACTCTGCCGCTGCCGCTTCCTGCCGAGGTCCCGAAGCAGAGGACACCGAACTTCGAGGAACCTCTACTTTGTGCAAGAGTCAGAAATAATTATCAGGAAGACTTGCTTCTAGGGAATTATTTAATCTATCCAAAGAAGTTGTGTTTGTTTTTGGTTATTGGTAATTGAAATATTATTTTTCATTATACTGTGGAAGTTAAGCCGAGAATATATTTGGAATTATAAAGAGATACATATCATCTCGTGTTTCTGTTGTATATAACATATATCCTCTGCATTTCCTGATGACGACATCCTCTTGAGTAATCCCACCCATAGATCCGGAATATTTTACCTGAGGGGATGCCATCATCATATACAGTAGAGCTGCACGTCCTTCTCAAATATAATGGCTGTCGTTTCCCCTTGCTTTTAGCCGTTCGCAGTAACTGTGTGGCAAAACCACAGTAGCTGATGTTACAAGGCCATCCCAGTGAATCATCCAGACTGTTACCCCTGTAACTACTGAAAAGCCTGCTGCCCCTCTCCAGGAATCACATGTTGGTCTGACCTCTTCACATATACTCCTCAGCTGTAGTTGAACCTAACGTACGGCTATTTGTATTGTTGAAGCACGCAAGCCACTCCAGCTCAGAAATGTATGTGGTTCATGGAGGCGGTTTATTTCGTGTTGTTGTATTCTTCAGTCCGCAGACTGGTATGATACAGCTCTCCACGCTACCCTGTCCTGTGCAAGCCTCTTCATCTGAGAATACGAACTGCAGCCTACATCCTTTTGAATCTACTTACTGTATTCGTCCATCGGTAGCACCAAAATTCAAAAGCTTGTATCTTCTTCCTGTCCGCACTGTTTATCGTCCATGTTTCACTGCCATCACAACCCTCCACACAAATGCCTTCGGGAAGGACTTCCTTAAGCTTAACATTCGATGTTCGTAAAGTTCAACAATTGTCGTTCTGTATATGCCCACTTCGCTCGAAAGACAAAGGTTCTGAGTTTGAGTCCTGGTGCGATACAACACAGTTTATTTGGTATGTAGTTTCATATCAGCGCATTCTCCATTGCACTCCATTCTAGTCTTTCAACAGAATACTCCATGTACCTCCTCCACCTGTAAGGCATTGTCTTTGTCCTAATTGCCTTCGTCTCCCTCTCCAGCCCATTTTCCCTCCTTCATTTCCATAAACAAACTTGAAGAATATGTGGGGTTCTTCGTCCCTCTTTTCTGTACAATATCATTTATGAAACACTCCATCCAACAACCTTCTTCGCCTACTACTTATTTTCCACAGTTGTATCAGAGTGAAGTGTATTTAAGCACTGTCGTCAATATATTGCTCTTAATTTTAATAGTTGCAAATTCATGTACATATTTATTATGTAAAACAACCAAGATCGCCAATTATTCTGTTTTACATAATAAATTTAATTAACAGATCGTCTTCTAAGTTTGGCAATTTTCTTATATTTATATTGATTTTTTAAAAATGTCTCTATTTTATTGGAGCTCTCGGACGAATAGCGGCAATACGCGGAAGCCACTCAACTCTCGCCATGAATGCCAGATTAACGTAGCGCCACTGAACGTTAAACGGACGACTGTGAGCTCTTTCAGCTGCAGGCTTATCTAGAAGTTCAGTGGCTGCTACGTTAATCTGGCATTCATGGCGAGAGTTGAGTGGCTTCCGCGTATTGCCGCTATTGGTCCGGGAGCTCTAATAAAATGGAAAAACACGATTAAAAGAACTTATAAATATAAAAATCTACAAGATTTTGTATTGAAATATGCACTTAAAAACATTATACTGACGAGCGTTTGAGTTTTCATTTTTTTATTTATTTATCTTTTTAATACTCCACTATCTGCTCTGAAGATGGTCACGCAGTGACTTCGCTTTGTTACATTAAATGATTTCAAAACATTTATGACTTATGCGGTTGTTTTGCTTGTTTACCATTTTTTTTACGTGCAAAAACTTTTTGATGAGGGTTTTCAAAGCACGTCGATTCTATACTACCGATTTTTACGAATCGATTCACGCCTCGCACGAAGACATTAATACATGAACCTAATACTTTTTGTGTACTAAATAATCATAATCCGTAGTCGAGATACGACTGCAGTAGAACTAAATTTGGCACGCCGTTGTTGAACGACGAAGCAGAGTTGCTGTCCAGGGAAATTGTGCGAATCCATTAATTCATTCTGTAAAATGTGTCAATTAGGTATAGGTTAATGTGCAGCTAATGGCACCATTTGTATGTGCACCGCTTGGGTTTGACGTCCTTAATATCTGTTTATTTCGGAGATTTAGAAGCGCGTCACTTTCTAATTTAAACTTGTATGAATGGATTCAATCTTTTCAAAACGCTAGATAAGTGTATAACATCAAAACGAAATATTTTGGATCGAATAATCGTTATGCGTTGTCTAGAAACAACGATTTATGATGTCGAGCTAAATTTAGTATTTGCTGAGATTCGTTGAACATCCAGACATTGCCGGTCTTAAAATTAATAGTAATTTGTCAGTTGATCATAGTTTTATTGTTCAAACGTCAGTTGCTTTCAAGGAAGTACAGCAAAATAATAGTAACGACGTAAAGCCAGTGGAGAAATTTTGAAGAACTAATAATTCTAATCTTCTTTCGTGTACGACAGCACCTCTACTACATTAGAATTAAAGCTGGGAACCAGAATGGAAAGTCTGCTATCACTGCTACAAGCGAGAATATATTCTGGACAATCAAACATGTAACCTGTGCAGCAGGAGAAATCGCTTCCAGACTTACGTGGCAGCTTCATAGACATTTTTCTTATTATTATATTCTCCACCCCCCTTGACAGGAAAAAGGAACTGCAAGAAAGGCCTATTGCCGTTGCCACTTACGCTCAAAGAAGAGTAAATAAATAAATAGATAAAAATAAAAATTGTACCTTCTCAGGTGTTGGCTTCTATCATACCTATCACAAAATACATTAACCTAGAATTTATTTTATGCCGTTGCAATAAGTGGTTGTAAATTTAGCTTAGTCGAAAGTTTGTAAATGCTTTAAAAGGTGTCATGTCGTTCAACCATATAAAATCCGTATGTTAACATGCCATGTTCTGATGTCTTCTTCCATTTGGCTTGTTTACTGGTTCGATACTGACCGAAATGTCGAAACTGGTCACCACTATATGATATTATAAAAAAAATTTACACTTTGCGGACTAGGCCAATTTTATTAATTTTAAATAATTTTAAATAAATTGTTTAAAATTCTTAAACGTTTTATCTAATTATAAGACCGCCCAACTCCGTTCTGACAATGTCAGATTTTACAATATTTAATATTGCCGCTAATCTTCCGACGGTACGCGTGGTGCAATGGTTAGCGTCGCAAATGGCTGTGCTGTTGGTCCCCAGTTCAAATGCCGCCACTGATATAAAAGAATGTTTCTTTGTATTTACTACTTCTAGAATGTTCTACATGTTTCTTGTGTTTAAAATGTTTTTGGAGCTTACGAGACTTAAATACGGGGTCATCAGTCCATAAACTTATAAACTACGTATGAACTAGCTTATACTAAGGACGGCACAAATATCAATGCCCGAGGGGGGATTCGAACCCCTCACCGTAGTGGCCGTGCGGACCGTGACTGGCGCGCCGCAGACCTCTCGGCCACCGCGGCCGGCTTCTTATGTTTGATGTACTTGTAAGTTCCAAGAAATTCTATGAATAATTAGTGGAACACTCCAAGCAGGAGGCAGTCTGCACTGAGTGTACGCTTGTGTTAGCAATAAACCTAATTATAAAAAGTGTTGTGCTCTATTAACGACCAGCCTTCGAAATCCGCACCACCTGCAGTTTTAAACGTGACGGTATTGAAAGTGGCGTAAGTAAGAAGCCGTTTTCAAAGCGAGACACACCGGTACAGTTCTGAACAGAATAAAGAGGTTTAAAACACACAGCGTCCAGGATGGTGTCTGCAAGCTGCGTACAAACGACCTGCCGTCCGAAATTACAAAGTTTTCAGTCTGAAAGACTAACAGTACGCCATCCTTTGTACATTTGCTTGCTTCATCCTTTGTGAACGGCTGTGTATTATCCATAAATACATGTCTAGGTGTAATCGACATTGGGAGAGGTAATAACGTCATGCTCCATTTCCAGGGAAACTACGTTCAGCATTGTCATAATTCTGCATAATGAATGAAGGCGTGAAGTGTAGGCAGAGTTTCGGCTGGGAGCAGAAGACCTGCAAAGGAAGGTGAAGGCTTGCGGACGACGATGTCGCCATGTAGTTCAATGGAAGGGTAAGAGCTGAGATCGTGGCGGCGTCGAAGCTGCTTGTGAACAGTTGGGAGGTACGCGTTTGCGAACGACTTACTGTGTGGATTGGTGTTCAGCCTCATACCAACTTAATCGAGTCGCAGTACATTGTCACTCATTTACTAATTCCTTGTTTTACAGATCCTATTATTGGTGAAACAAGATGGCCTCAATACCGTTTAAAATTAATGAGGAGGTTCCGGCGTCGAAGCGAGCTGCAAGTGACTGAAAGGTATACGTTGCTCTTTGATCACGTACGCAGTCTTGCCACTTGCACTAAACTCTTCCGCACTGAGACCGATAACCACTGCAGTTACGTCCCATAACTTTACAAAAATTTGAACATTTTCTTCCGCACTTCGTATTTTTATTGATTTATGTGTTTTTTTTTTTTTTTTTTTTTTTTTTTTTTTTTTTTTTTTTCAGAGTCCTATGTTTTAAACATTAGACAGCATCGTCGCTGCAAACGCAAGCGTTGAGGAAGGAAAGTAGCATAGGGTTTAACGTCCCGTCGATAACGTGGTCATTAACGACGAACAAACGCCAAGGAGGCGGTGTCATCGAATCTATTTGATAATGATACGGGTTTTGATGGTGTTCTAATTCATAGAATTTCTAAGACTAGGAACTAAGCCTTGTTAATTTACATTCTTCTTCTTTCCCCAGAGTGTAGTATTTGTCGCAGCGCGACTGGTATGACGACGACGGACAACACGACGACGTCGAGTAAAATCTCTGAAAACGAAAAAACTGTTACGGCGGCGGCACCGACGTCGAAGCTGTTTGCGAATGACTGAATGGTAAGTACTGGTATTTGAGCGCTTACGAACCTTCATGATTCGCAGCAGTCATATACTGATGTACGTCTTCTGTGTTTCAGGTCGAAGCGTTTGAAAAATTAGATGCCGATGCCGACGCCATGTGAAAAGTGGCTGAAAGCGCACATGCTGAAATGACGGAGGTGCCGAAGCTATTTTCAAACGACTGAAAGGTAAGCCACCATGTTTCATCACGTACGAACTCCAGAGGCTCGTCTTGGATTCTTTGTCGTTTACAAATGTATTTATTACTTTCAGAATAAAGCGTTTTTAATGTCACTTAACGCGTGAAACTTTGGTTGGTAGCGTCGGAAGCATTTGCGAACGTCTGTAAGGTGTGCCTTTGCGTTTGAGAAGGAACGAAATCTCACGATTCACAGTGAACTTTTAACTCATTGATAACTTTTATTTTTCAGAATCCAACGTTTGAGAAATGTCACCCGCCGCCGGTAAAAGTTACTGGAAGCATAAATGCTCCGAAGTCGGTGACATCCGAAGTTTTCTTAATCAATGAGAAATATGCCGCCGCCATTCAAAAGTCGACGACAGCGCAAATGCTAAGGAGGCGGTGGCATCGAAGTGTTTTAGCGAACGGATATCGCTAGGGTTTGAGCGCGTAAAATCGTTTTAAGAGAGTCATTTAACTGTAGCTCATTTATATTTTTTCTGTTTCAGAGTCCATCATTTATCGGAGTACTGCCATTGCCGTGTCGAAGTCGCTGAAAGTTGGAAAGAAAAGATGGCCGTGTCGAAGATATTTGAGAACGACACGAAAGTACGCATTGACTTTTGACAAAGGCTTCACGACACTATAGTTGAAGTACAGTCGCTTCCTAACTTCATATTCTGGTTTCAGATGCTGCTGCTGCTGCTGAGGCTGTTTCAAGATACACACTTGCGAACGTTGGAGTTGCTACCATACCGAGCTGAATCTGAAGAACGCAGAAGATGATTCGTGCACCCTGCAGAGCCGAGCTTAGTGAATGAAATATTAAAAGAGTTATAAAGATAATATCTAACTGAAATAAAACTGGTGTACCAAAATTGTAATCTTGTACTATCTCATATCGTTGTGGACTTAATGGAGATTAAAACATGTCCTGTTCAATGTCTTATCGTAGTAAACATGTGGGATGGAAATTGCCATCCTCCCAACTCCTGTCGTAGTAGACAGATGGAAGATTACTAAAACTGAAATAAGATGTGGGGGATTAATAATTCTGAAACAAGAAATCAGATCTCAGCTCCTGTCGTAGCACATAACTGACCAACGCACGCTTAGTGATGGGTGTCACCGTCAGACAGTCAGCCACAGAGTGCTTTAGATGAGCCGCCAGCGAACATATGGCAATAAACGAGTTACGGGTCACCTGACGCCCCCCCCCCCCACCGTTACTGTATATAAATAAAAACTGTTTCCCATGAAATGAACACAATTTTACCAAAATAAACGACGCAAATACCGCAAAATATCTCTATAATCAGCAAATCAATGCAGTCTTCTTTTAAAATGAAATGAAGGTGAATTAAGGAATGTAAAAGAGAGAAATATGAAAATACAGCATTTATGAAATAGAATTACGCAATACTACTTACAAGAATCAAAGTTTTGTATCCCATCCTCGTCGCCACTTTTGGGTCTCGTTTCCGCCGGTTGTCGTAGGTGTCGGTGGCCGAGTAGAAAGAGACCGACACAGGAATAAAGGATGCACGCATGTGCAGGTACGAAGGTGACCAGCCAGTGGGACAGCAGAAACTAGAAACACTAGAGTAAATTAGAACGAGATATATATTTCATAGAGACTTAGTAATACTTTGTGGTGTCGCACAAGTATAAAGTGCGCGCCAGCTACTTTCGCCGCGCGCCGCCATGCACGCACGGCACGGCGTTCTTACGACGTCAGCCACGAGCGCCCTCTGCTGCAACTCCGCTCGTGGCCACGACTGGACTGTATCGTTCACTTGGGACTGAGATAGGAACCAGTTAACACTTCGGAATCAGATAGGTACCAGTGAAGACTTGGCTATCGGATAGGCGCTAGGAATCATCATTAGGCAGGCCTCTATCTAATCTGTGTATCAGCATTTTGCAGTCAAGAACTATGTAAAAGTTAAGTATTACTAAGTCTCTATGAAATATATATCTCGTTCTAATTTATTTTAGTGTTTCCAGTTTTTGCTGTCCCACTAGCTGCTCACCTCCGTACCTCCACAAGCGTGCATCCTTTATTCCTGTGTCGGTCTCTCTCCACTCGGCTACCGACACCTAAGACTACCGGAGGAAAAGAGACACAAAAGTGGCGACGAGGCTGGAACACAAAATACTTAACTTTTACATAGTTCTTGACTGCAGAGTGCTGATACAAAGGTTATCTAGAGGCCTGCCTACTGATGATTCCTAGTGCCTATCCGATAGCCAAGTCTTAACTGGTGCCTATCTGATTCCCAAGTGGCCGATGCAGCAGTCGTGACCACGAGCGGAGTTGCAGCAGAGGGCGCTCGTGGCTGACGTCGAAAGAACGCCGCGCCGTGAATACGTGGCGAAAATACGTGGCGCGCACTTCATACTTGTGCGACACCACACAAAGTATACTTTTAAAGACAAGTAGATAGTTCTTTATCGAAAAATGGGAATGTTATAAAATAGAGTATAGGAACTTTTCAACAATATTCATGAAATCTAACGGGACTACCGCGGGAAAGTGGTTTTTTCTTTTTTGTTTGGTGGGTACAAACTAAATTAAAACATTTAAAAATGCCGAAAATATTGGAATACGTTGAAGATAATACCAGAATAACGAAAATATTACAAAGTGAAAAGGAAAAACTCCTGAAATCGGTAACAAGATTTAGCAATTCGAACGATATCTGCATAAAATTATAATACTTATTATTGTTACTGTTATTAAAGGCGAAGAGTTGGTATCACGTAAATTGACCTATATAGGTCAATTCTAGTTACCGATATCAATCATCCACTTAGATAGAAGAGTTGGTATTATCCAGCCGACAAGTTGCATAAAAATGGGTTACATGCATAACCCTTGACCTAGGTTTCGGCAAAAGTAATTTTGACTTCTTCAGAAGTATTTTATTTAGCTCACGTCAAAACAATTGTTAAATAAAATGTGGCTGACTTCATGTCATGGAATAAAATTTAAATTTAAAACATGTCTACAACATAAAATTGTGGAGCACGGCCACACACAGGTCTAGTGAACTCCACAATTTTATGTTGTAGACATGTTTTAAATTTAAATTTTATTCCATGACATGGAGTAAGCCACATTTTATTTAACAACTATTTTAATGTGAGCTAAATGAAAAACTTCTGAAGAAGGCAAAATTACTTTTGCCGAAACCTAGGCCAAGGTTTATGCATGTAAACCATTTTTATGGCCGGCCGCGGTGGCCGAGGTGACTGAGGCGCTCCAGTCAGCACGGCCACTACGGTCGAGGGTTCGAATCCCCTCTCGGGCATGGATATTTGTGCCGTCTTTAGTCTTAGCTAGTTCATAAGTAGTTTGTAAGCTTAGGGACTGAAGACCCCGTAGTTAAGTTCCATAAGTTGTACAAACACAAAAAATAGAAAAATAAAAATAAAAACATTTTTATGTATCTGTTCGGCTAAAATTTTATTGACTTTTGGATCGTGTTCCACCGTTGCTGAACTGCAGCCATGTTTAAAATTTAGAGTTGATACTGGTAATAGAACTGAGGTATATAGCTGGATATTATGTTACAGCATGCACCGGCGATATGACGATTTGCACCGGCGAAGTTAGGGGTTCCTTACATACTGCAACTTTGAGTTCTCTCCCAAAGAAAGAACGCAAGGAAGTTTAGATAGGGTAACCTCGCAGGCTATTTTATAACAGAATATCGTCCTATCCAACGAGTGAGCTGAACATATGTCATATTGCAGGAATATAAGCTTTCGAATGTCCAGTGGTACCACTTCTAGAACAACTGTCAAAATCTTCGTAAGGAAGTGTGCGTACGAATTTCCATTCAGCTTGCTTGGGATGAATTAAGGTCCCACAGTATAACAGTGTATGATGCCGTACCATACGCACAATATAAATTTATTCATGTTATGTGGATTGTTTTGAGGTCTGCGACTGTATTATAAACTTTTGAAAATAATTTATACTGCAACAGTCACTTTTTACTAATATTTTTATTAGCGCGACGCTCAATAGCCGTTGATGATGCACCTGGCGGAGCCTATATGGTTTTTTGACTGCCCAGTAGAGCATGTTATGCAAATTTACATTACGCTGGTTAGTAAACGTTGCTTCACCGTAAAAAGCACACGTTAGAGTAACATAGTGTAGTCTCCCAGCTGCTGAAGGACAAACTGACAAAATTCTCCACGACGTTAGATATCACGGTCGCCGAGTGCCTGATGTAGTGACGTTTGTTAGGAGCGTAATGTGTGCCGATACACTCGTCTGGCTGATTTCACATTCCTTGGCAGCCTGTTTCGTACCACTGTGCGGACCTTGCAGCCAGGACAGCTTCTTCGTGTTCTCTGTCGGTTGCACTCTTCTTTCTTGTTCTTGTTTTGACGTTCGAGCAGCCTGTCCGGACTACCGTCTACATGATTTGCGCATTTGCCTGGCGCGTCGACACATTGGCGATCCGGATAGATAATTCTATAGCGCTGTATTGTTTGCACGGCCTTTTACAGTCACCATATAAAAGAAGTATATATCCGGCATCTCCTCATTCGTCACAGTAGATGTTGAGGCGGAAATGAGCGGCCAGCATTGTAGACAAGTGGACAGGCAAATGTGCAGACATTCTGACGCTACGAAGCACAAGAGCTCCGTTTGGCGGTGTTTGCCTCGCTAACAACGATTCCGACCAACTAGCCCTCAAATTCAAGAACATTTCTCGAACTTTTTTTACGACACGTTTCAGCGTCAATAAATAAATAAATAGAAATAAAAAATACAAATAAAATAAACAAGATAAAACGACTCTATATCACGGAAACTTCCATACCGATTAAAATTATGTGCCGGAACCGGGATTCGAATCTGAGACCTTTACCTTTCGCGGGCCATCGCTCTACCGTCTGAGCTTCACGACCTGTCCTCACCACTTCTGCCAGTACCTCGCCTCCGTACCACAGTACGGATTCATTGGCCTCGTAGCTAGGACCGCTTCTTCGTGTTCTCTCTCAATTGCAATCTCTTCTTATCGTTCTGACGTTAAAAAAAATTTCAAATCTTTGTAAAGCTATCGGATCAACTGCGTGGTTATTAGTACGTAGCTTATAAACTACACAAACTAAGGTAAACTAAGGACAACACACACATCCAGGCCCTATGGAGGATTCAAACCCCGACGCGAGACCCAGCGACTATTTCACTGACGTCAATTTGCAGCAAATATTATGAACTATCTCGAACAGAATGATCGGTTGACCCAAGATCAACAGGGATTTAGAAAATATCGTTCATGCGAAACACAATTAGCTTTTTACTCACACGAAGTGATGGGTGCTACCGATACGAGGTTTGCAAATCGATTCCTTATTTCTTGATTTCCTTAAGGCTCTTGATACCGTACATCACAAACGGTTTTTAATATATATCGTATGGTATAATGTCAGCTACATATAATACTTTAGTAAAATATACTAGTGTCTAGTTAATAAGATAAAACATATCTCTGTCACAGAGCCAAGTCCAACTCCTTTAACCACTGGACAACTTCCTGACTGACTATATGGAGTTCGGTCATCCCTCCTGAGAATGATCGTAATGGGCAATTAGTAATTATATGGGTCATTGTTTGAATGTCTGCTCCACAGTCACATGACTGGTCGTCTGTCTGTCCCCATTTGAATTTCCAATAGTTACAGCGACCAAAACCAGTTCGGAAACGGTTGATCAAAGACCATTCTCTCCTGGAAAGGTCCATTCCTTCGAGCTGCTTAGAGGGATCGTCTATCCAGATGCTGTTTTTTCCATTAAACGAATCCCAAATTCTTGCCCAGTTTGATTTAGGTGAGAAGCCACTCTCATGTAGTTGCACAGCTGTTTTAAGAGGTGGTTTACGTGATTTCAGCCGGCTGACCGGTGGTGGAAGGTCTTGCAGGATAGGAAGCTCAGGAGTGAACAAGATCTTATAATACTCTCTCATTAAGGCTTCCTTCCGTCTTAGATCAGGGGGAACGATGTTGCATAATATTGGGAGCCATTGAAGTGGTGTAGCCATCAGAGTGCCACTGATCAATCTCATTGCTCTATTTAATTGTACATCAATGTCTCTCACATGAGCACTGTTGAGCCAGACAGGAGAACAGTATTCAGCTGCAGAGTAAACTAGGGACAAAGCTGTTGTACGCAAAACCTTAGCACTGACTCCCCAAGATGATCCTGCTAAGTGCTGCAATATGTTATTCCTAGTTTTAACTTTGTCTGCTGTATTATGAAGGTGGTACTTAAAAGTAAGAGATCTATCCAAGATTACTCCCAGGTATTTTGGATGTTCATTATGTTCAAGTTGAACACCATCAAACGAGATATTAAGTTTATAGTCGGCCATCCTATTATTGAGATGGAAACAAGATACTTCCGTTTTATTTGGGTTTGGCTTTAGTTTCCACATTGCGAAGTAATTTCTGAGGAGAGCTAGGTCAGATGTTAAAGTAGTTTCCGTCACATGGATGTCTCTGTGTTGTGACGCTATGGCAATGTCATCGGCATAAATGAATTTTCTAGATTGCGTAGCTGGAATATCAGCGGTGTAAACATTAAAAAGAATGGGAGCAAGAACCGAACCCTGGGGGAGGCCATCGTGAAGCTGTCTAAACCCACTTTCTGTGTTGCCGAGATAGATCTTGATCAGGCGACCACTTAGCATTGAGTTCACAAGTCGCAATAAAATAGGACAAGGAATGAGATTGTAAAGCTTCACTAGGAGGCCCTTCTTCCACACGGTATCATAAGCTGCCGAGAGATCCAGAAAAGCAACGGAAGTGGTACACTTCTTTTCGAAACCAGTCTCAATGAAAGATGTCAGTGCTAGGACCTGGTCACAGCAATTACGGCCTTGTTTGAAACCAGCTTGTTCAACAGGGATACTAGCAGTGAGAATGGGAACAATACGATTGTAGATGAGTCTCTCGAGCAGCTTGTAACATACACTGAGAAGTGCAATTGGGCGGTAGCTATCTGCACGTTCGGCTGCTTTACCAGGCTTCAAAACAGCTATTACTTTAGATCTCTTAAAAGCTTTTGGTAGAGAGCTGTCTTTAAGAATGTTATTGAATAAATTTAGAAGCCACAATCGGGTCTTGAGTCCAGCATGTTTAATAAATTCTGGGAAAATATCATCTATACCGGCAGCTTTCCCAGTCTTCATATCAGAGATAGCCACATGCAGTTCGTCTAAGCAAAAAGGTTTTGATACTTCCAGGGGAGCCTGCTGGCATTTCTTAATTTCATTTAGTTTATAGGATATTAATCTGTCAGACTGTTGCCGTTTTGACTTGGATAGTGCTACGATTCGTTTGGCTATGTCGGAGGATCAGGGTGTGTGGGAGGAAGTTTTTTCTCGCATACACTGGTAGACAATTTCCTCAGAAGCGACCAAGCCTTTCTGCTGCTGTGAGTGAAGTCTAAACTCTGAACTTTTTTCACCCATTTCTCTCTTCTGGCATTATCAAGGGAGTTCAGTAGGATGTCGGCAGTGTGTGGTTTTTAATCAAATTGCGTGGTTATATCGCTCCAAATTTGCGACTGGACAGGGGATTTCCTGTCAGAGAGGGCACAGTTCGTAGTAATCGATGGTAAGGCATCGACTAAAACAGAGCTGATATCGGGCGTTCTACAGGGTAGTATTATTGGTCCTCTGCTGTTCTTTATTTAAATAAATGATTCAGGGGAAAATCTAAGTCGCTCTCGTAGGTTGTTTGCATATGACGCCGTCATTTACCGTCTAGTAAAATCAGAGGCAGGCGAAGTACCCTGAGACTTTAAGAAAAATGTTCTAATCCCCATTTCAAAGAAAGCAGGAGCAGACAGGTGTGAAAACTACAGAACCATCAGTTTAATAAGACATGGTTGCAAAATATTAACACGAATTATTTACAGACCTCGGGGAAGATCAGTTTGGGTTCAGGAGACATGTAGGAACACGGGAGGCAATACTCACACTCTACGGCTTATCCTAGAAGATAGATTAAGAAAAGGAAAACCTACTTATCTGGCTTTTGTAGATTTGGAGAATGCTTTTGACAATGTTGACTGGAATAAACTGTTTCAAGTTCTGAAGCAAGCAGGAGTAAAATATAGGGAGCGTAAGGTTATTTACAACTTGTACAAAAACCAGACAGCAGTTGTCAGAGTTGAGGGGCATGAACGGGATGCAGTGGTTGAGAAGGGAGAAAGACAAGGTTGCACCCTTTCTCCAATGTTATTCAATTTGTACATTGAGCAAGCTATAATGGAAAGCAAGGAGAAATTTGGAGATGGAATTAAAGTTCATGGCGAAGAATTAAAAACATTGCGTTTTGCCAACGACATAGTAATTCTGTCAGAGACACCAAACGACCTGGAAGAGTAGTTGAATGGAATGGACAGTGTGCTGAAAGGTGCATATAAGATTAACATTAACAAGAGCAAAACTGGGGTAATGGTTTACAGTCTAAGATAATCAGGTGATGCTGAAGGAATTAGATTAGGTAATGAAACAATAAAGGAGGTAGATGAGTTTTGTTATTTGGGCAGTAAAATAACAAATGATGGTCGCAGTACAGAGGATATAAAATGCAGAATGGCATTGGTAGAAAAGCGTTCTTCAAAAAGAAAAAATTATTAACATCGAATGTTGGTTTAAGCCTAAGGAAGTCCTTTGTGAAGGCATTTGTGTGGAGTGTTGCCTTGTTTGGGAGTGAAACATGGACGATAAACAGTGCGGACAGGAAGAGGATCGAGGCTTTTGAAATGTGGTGCTACAGAAGAATGCTGAAGATTAGGTGGGTGGATCGCGTAACTAATGAGGAGATACTGAACAGAATTGGTGAGAAAAGGAATTTCTTGACTAAAGGAAGGGATGGATTGGTAGGACACAATCTTAGACATAAAGGAATTGTGAATTTACCATTGGAGGGAAGTGTGTGGGGAAAAACCGCAGAGGAAGACCAAGAGATGGATACTGTAAGCAGATTCAGACAGATGTAGGTTGCCGTTCTTATGTGGAGTTGAGGAGGCTTGCTGAGGATAGGGTATTGTGGTGAGCTGCATCAAACCAGTCTCCGGACTGAAGACCATAACAACAACAACAAAATAATCTGAAGATCAAAAGCAAATGCAGAACGATCTGAATAAGATAACACTGTGGTGTAAAAATTGATAATTGAGTCTAAATAATGAGAAGTGTGAAGTCGTCCACGTGAGTACGAAAAGAAATCCGTTAAACTTTGTTTACAAGATAAATCAATCATAAGTGAAGGCCGTAAACTCCACATAATACCTAGGAATTACTATTACTTCAGACTTAAACTAGAAAGAACATGTAGATAATGTCGTGGAAAGCGAACTAAAGACTGCGTTTTATTGGTAGAACCATTAAAAATGCAACAGAACTACTAAAGAGGCTGCATACACAACGCTTATCCGTCCTTCTTTGGACTGTTGCTGCCCAGTGTGGAATCCTTATCAGGTGGGTTTGACGGAGGACGTCGAAAGACTCCAAAGAAGAGCAGCTCTTTTCGTGTTGTCACGATACAGGGGAGACAGCGTTACGGAAATGATACAGGATCTGTGATGGGAATCATTACAAAAACGGCGCTTATCGCTGCGGCGTGGGCTACTTACGAAACTCTAGTCGCCAACGTTCTGCTCCAAATACGAATATATTGTTGATTCCCACTTACATAGGTAGAAATGATCATCAGAATAAAATACGAGAAATCAGAGCTCGAAAGGAGAGATTCAGCTGTTTTTTCTTCCCGCGCGCTATTCGAGAATGGAATGGGAGATAGTGTAACGGTGGTTCTATGCACCCTGTGCCAGGCAGTTAAATGTGATTTGCAGAGTGTCCCATGTAGATGTAGGTCCGCAACGTGGCGCTCCAGACCGCTCGGCTACTCCCGCGAAGCGTTTTTTGACGTTCAAGCAGCCTGACCGCACTAGTGTGTTGATGATTCGTGCAATTGCCTGCCACTCCCACTGACCATACCCGGAATTAAGAATATGGTGAAGACATGGCTTAGCCACAGCCTAGGGGTTGTGTTACAGAACGGGATGTTACCATACTACTATATCATTGTAATCATCTTCTCAAGAGCTATCGAATGCAGTTATAAAAGGTAAGTTGTTGCATTAAAGAAAACGTAGTTGCTATCAATAACTCATTTGATACTAGTGTTAAAACTGTTCACCAAACAAAAATATAGGCGCCCCTCGACGTTTAAGCACATGCCGAAAGAAGCGTTTCGATATGTGTAACCGTTCACGAAATGAAAGGGAGGGATGTTATGTCTTACGTGACACAATATTTATCTTAATATATACAAAAATTGAGGTGTTTGTGCCTATATTTCACTCTGCAGCTAAAACTAAACATCACAAACTTATAGTGTTTATAGTGGTAGTAGATATAAGTATTCCACTGTGCACTACAATGGTTGATAACGATAAGGGGGGAGAAGATATGGGAGTTGAAAGTTACCGATTTGCTCTTCAGCAAAAATTACACAGTGGATACCAACGATCTCTGTGTTGTTGTTGTACAAAATTTCCCGTTGTTCACCGTTGTCCAGTACCGTTTCGATAGCTATAAGAGGGTTGTTTGATACAGTGGTTGAAAGTCGTCAGCTTATATAAAATTCGGACTGAAGACCAGCGATGACTTTTGACACTATAATAACAAAGAGGTTATATACATCGAATTGTGATGCATATTCCGCAGTTGTTTTTCTGTAACAAGCGTGCGAATAAATAAAAGTAATTGCATATTGCAGTTTGAAAAGTAAAACTACCAAGAAAAATGCCAAAGCGTAAGAAAGAAATTTCGCGTTTCGATCCAATTTCTAAAAGACAGAAAACGGCGCTTAAAAGATAGAAACTTGAAATTTTTAGACGTTGTTTATTTTACACTGTAGGCATCAGCGATTTTTTGATAGTCCCATTCCTAAGGGGGCGAAACAGAGGTTGAGCGGTTTTTGAAAATTCGTTGCTATTCAGGAAATTTTGAAGCAAGAAATATAAAACTTCGGATCTAGATTTCTGATTGAAATAAAAAAAAGTGTTTCAATATTTTTGGAAATTCAACAATTAAGCAGTGAAATAAGGGAAAATCTTTTAAGGGTACTACTAAGACTATTTTGGTGCTAAAATTCGAAAATTTTGATTTGGAACCATGGTTATAATTTAAGAAAAAATGTGTTTCGTTCTGAATTCTGCGATCAATGGTGCAATAGGGGGTGGCATGTTGTATCAAAATACATGATTAGGTAAGCACTTTCAAACCTAAATCTATGAAAATTTATATTGAGAAGTAGAAACAATCAATGCAGACCATCCAGTCTACGCGTGCGAAGCAGCGGGAATTAGCCCGTGTTTCGCAAGGGTTGTTGAAGAGGGACCTGTGTGTATCATGGTTTTTTAGGGTTCCGGGCGTAGGTCAGAATAAACAGAATCCTTGTTGGATCGCAATGTCAATAAACTCAGTTCTCCTAGCCAAGATGTCAAATTTAAGTAGAAGTCATTGTCCAAAACGATGAATGTTCATAACGTTTATCATACAAAAAGTGTAATTAATTTATGCCCGTACTCCGGAACGAAGTAATTTCAATGTTAGGTCGTGTCCATGAAGTTAAGACTGCGGTGTCTAACTGTCTGTTTGGCGTAAACTTCTGAAAACACTTTTATCGTTGAGATGAGATGGTAATTCCAGCTTAATGTTGAGAAGAGCACAGAACGCAATGCTCACTCCACAGATTTATATACTGTATGTATAATTTAGTGGTTACACCCGTCGGAAGATGCACTTCTTTTCTTTCTATGACATTGCAAAGAATATGGAATAAAGCTAGGGGGAAAAACAATTTTTTTTTTTGGTCCCATCTGGGTTAAATTTTACTTGCAGTGGCAGCGGTTTAGTTTGCTATCGTTGGCAACGAACTATTCGCTTTAGGAGTATGATTAATTTACTGGCCAGGACAGCATAAATTATTTATTCCATCGTGAACATAAAGAATTATTCCCCTCATGCTATGCGACTGATTTTTGAAAAAGCATTCAACGGTCTTTGCCAACATCAGCACAAAACGTCGCCAAGGTAAGTAAAATATTACTCCTGTTCGTAGCGTATTACACCATAGTTATAAGAATGGAAAAAAAAAAACAAAAAAAACGCAGCAACGCCATAGTTAGTTATTTGGTGATCTATGAAACTAACGTCGCCTCATATTGTCCTTTCCTGTACTGTGGCGTTTTCGAGGCATTCCTTAACAGAAAGCACTCAAAATGTCATGAGGATATACCGAAATCAGAAAGAGAACTACAAAAATTCCATTTTCCTTGCAAAGAATTCTTATGTAAATTAGAGCATTGAAAGGCGCGAAGGAATGTTCCCTGTCAAAAGAAGCAAAGAATTGTCCTTAAGCATTGAATATACAAAATGTAATCAGCCACTCCCTTTTCAATGTTAGTTTGTATTTGCGGAGATAAAATTGCGGCTCTTAATTCAAAATACTTCTGTTACTGAGGGAATACGCACAACACTATCATGTATTGTGCATTTTCAACTTTTCACGGCGTAATGTATAGTCCAATGGATTTCGGGAATGCAGCCGCGTAAAATTCACTTCTTCTGCTGATATTTCGGCCGCGTACCTTCCGGCCATCTTCAGAGTGAGTCGAAGACTGTCGACGAGGTGCCAGGCGCGGCCTTATAAGCCTGATCGCGGTGGCAATGCGCGTGCGCGTCACAGATGCTGGTGTACTGCATATCGAAGTACTCACACACGTGGGCCCCCCGTGGCGGAAGCGCTCCGGTGATCACTTATCGATATATGCTCGGCGGCGACAGCACCTTCACGTCTTCTCTGTGATTTCAATACTCCAAGTACAGGGTTCCAAGCTTTGTCTAAATTGAAACCTTTATCTCTGTTTAATAAGTTGTTGGCCAGTCTAATTTCTGGAGGATCTGCCTATGCGGCCAATAACAAGCACAATTGGTTCACCTACCTACCTTTCTGCGCAGTATTTGGCTTCACTATTAAAGCCATTGGTAGGAAAATGTAGTCACCATATCCGAAATTCTGTAGATTTTATTCAAAGACTCAGCCACCTCTGGCTTAATAGTACAGATGTACTGGTGAGTTTTGACGTGGTATCACTATATACCAAGGTACCTGTACAAGATTCTCTTTCTCTAATTGGCCAACATTTTGACAAGGATATCACCGCCTTATTTGAACATGCACTGACGTCATCTTATTTCCAGTTTAATGATTACTTTTATGAGCAGATTGACGGAGTTGCTATGGGAAGCCCCCTATCCCCTCTGGTAGCGAATTTCTTCATGAAAGACTTCGAGGACAAGGCTCTGGACTCGGCAAGTTTTAAACCAACGGTCTTCTGGAGATACGTGGATGACACGTTTATAGTGTGGCCTCACGGGAAGGATGAGTTACATCGATTTCTTGACCATCAGAACTCCATCCACGCTAATATCAAATTTACTATGGAAATGGAAAAAGATGGCTGCCTCCCTTTTTCGGATGTATTTGGATGTACTTGTTCGTCGAAAAGCTGATGGTACATTAGGACATGTAGTATATCGGAAACCAAGCCATACGAATCTGTATTAACATGCCAGTAGCTGCCATCATCCCTCACAAACCGCAGGGGTCCTTAAGACATTGGTGCACAGAGCACATTGTATATCAGACGATGACAACTTGCAGGAAGAGCTCACACACCTGGAAAGCATTTTCAAAGCAAATGGATATTCGCAGCAACAGATTCGAAGAGCATTCGATGTGAGTCCAAGAATGCAAGCACGAGACGTGGAAGAAGAAGAGGAAAATAATAGTTATAGATCAAGAGCCTTCTTACCTTACGTGGGCGCTCTTTCGTCAAAGATAAGCCGCATTCTCGACAAACATCGTCCGGCCACCAGTGAAGATTGCAGCCTTACTCGGGTCAGTGAAGGATGATTTGTTGCTTCGCAAGTCAGGTGTGTACCAGATCCCTTGCGGAAATTGTGATAATTCATATATAGGCCAGACAATACGCACTGTCCACGAGAGATGCGTTGAACACAGAAGATATACTCGCCTATTACAGCCAGACAAGTCAGCTGTGGCTGAACATTGCATAGAAACTGGTCATTCAATGAACTACAGCGATGTGAAGATTTTGACACCCATATCTTCGTTTTGGGATGCTATATTTAAGGAAGCTGTTGAAATTAGACTGGCCAACAACTTATTAAACAGAGATAAAGGTTTTAATTTAGACAAAGCTTGGAACCCTGCACTTGGTGTATTGAAATCACAGAGAAGACGTGAAGGTGCTGTCGCCGCCAAGCATATATCGATAAGTGATCACCGGAGCGCTTCCGCCACGGGGGGCACACGCGTGTGAGTACTTCGATATGCAGTAAACCAGCATCTGTGACGCGCACGCGCATTGCTACCGCGATCAGGCGTATAAGGCCGCGCCTGGCACCTCGTCGACAGTCTTCGACTCACTCTGAAGATGGGCGGAAGGTACGCGGCCGAAATATCAGCAGAAGAAGTGAATTTTACGCGGCTGCATTCACGAAATCTATTGGACTATCATGTATTGTTTCTCTGCAGCACTATAAAACCAACAGCTCCTTTAGTTCTTTGTTGTTGTTCTATGGCATAACCATCGAAAAGAAATAAAAAAAAATTAAAAAATGCAGCAGCGCGAACTATTAGTTCTTTGGTGCTCTACGTAACCTCTATTTGCTCTGTACTGTACTATACCGTTTTGTAGGCATTCGTAAACAGAATGGACTCAAGATGTATAAGTATGCACCGAAATAAGAAAGGAAATTACATAAATTCGTGTTTCCTTGCAAAGAACTTTTAGTAAATGCTAACGTCGATAGACGCGAAGGAACGTCGTTATGTTTTTAATTCAAATGATACACGCGACAAGAAGCATTTTTTTCTTTCCATAGCATGGCAAACCCATAAGGGATACAGCTACAATAAAAAAAAAAATAAAAAAAAATTGTCGTACCTGGTTAAATTTTATTTGCAGTGGCAGCGGTTTAGTATGTTAACGTTGGCAACGAAATATTCGCTTTAGTGGGATCATTAATTTTCTAATCGGAACAACATTAATTATTGATATCATTATCTACACTAAGAATTATTCCCCTCATTGTACGTGACTGATTTTTCAAAAAGGATTCAACGGCCGTTACCAACCGCTGCCGTAAGGAAAATCATAGTCTTTAGTTATGAAAATCAACTAGCAACGCAGCATCGCCATCTATTAGTTATTTTGTAAACTATGTCAGTAACAGCGCCTCTATCGGGTCTTTCTGTACAACGCTGCATTTCATGCCTAGCATACTACACCAGAAACTACAAATTACGATATCTTTTCTTCCCATGATCCTATTTTGATGAAATGAAGCTTATATGCTGCCCCAAGGTACTCTCTGTTGATCTATGAAACCCCATGAAAGTTCGTTTAGTACTCTCGGAGATTTGCTGTTTCACACCATACTTGTAAGCATAGCATACACACAAAATTTCAAATTACGACATCGTTCCTTGCTTTCATCAGATTTTGATGAAACTAAACGTATGTTTCTCTCCAATCTATCCTCAATTTACCTGCGGAAACCCATGAAAGTTCGTGAAGTACTTTTAGAGATTACCTTCAACAAATAAACATACACGATGGCTTTTAAGCAAATGATTAAATTATGATATCTTTATTTTCTCTAATTCGATTTTAATTATTGTAGTCTTTATGTAACCGCACGATATGCTCAAGTTACGTGTGAAAACTGCATGAATATTCGTCAAGTAGTTTAGGAGATATACGTGTTCAAAGAGACAGACAGACATGACGTTAGTTGATAAGATATTTCAAATTACGATATTCTTTTTTTCCGTCATCCGATTTTTATAAAACGAAGTCTATATGTTGTCTAGAGTTACGATCAAGGTACCTGTGTAAACCCCATTCAAATTCGTGAATTAGTTTTGGAGATAACAGGTTTTTAATAGTTGAAAAAACAGACACGACGGTTACTGAAAACGCTTAAAATTATGATATCTTTTTTTTCCGCAATCCGATTTTGATAAAATTATGCCTATATGTTGACCCAAACTGTTCTCATGTTTCGTGTGAAAACCGCATGAAGATTCGTCCAGAAGTTTTGAAGATTGAAAGGAACAGCGACAGGAATACATTTACAGATTTATTATTAGTATAGATTATGGTGGTATCCGTGTGACGGTCTGCTCTTCGCTTAATTATTTGCAGTATTTGCATCATTATTCGAGAATTGTGAAGCATTAACGCTTGCTACAGCGAAAGTGCTTTTGAAAAGAGAGTACTTCCCTTTCCGCTGCAACAGTTTCTTCCGCGCTTGTTCTATATCTGGTTGAAAGTGCTCCTCTTCAAACTCGCCCTGCTTTAACGAACGTCCGATGGATTTGCTCTGTTGATCCGCTGAAAGCCCCGGCATTAGCACCATCGATCATTTTTGACATGACCTACAACGTCTGTAGTGTGCGAGGTCAATTAGCCCGTATAGCCCGCAACAACTAATTGCCGTACTTCAGCAAGAGAGGGAAGCTATACAGCCATCAGTTTGCTAGCTTAGTGGCAGCTTTTCCTCAAGATAACCGCTTCAGACGACAGGAAGGGGTTGTCAAAAATGCTGCCTTTTAAATGGGTGACAATTTAAGGATGAGCAGTACTAGCCGCGCCGGAATGGCCGCTAGCGTTGGAGGTTCGACGTGTGTGGGTTCTGCCATTAGGATAGTTTAACTTAGTTTACGTAGTTTGTACGTCTAGGGATTGACGACAACAGTAGTTTGGTCACATAGAATTACAAATATCTGAAAATTTGATTTGTGCAGTTCTGTGTGTCCGGAGATTGTTGACGAATAGCGTGCACTGACTTTACCAGGTTTTCTCTTTCTCTCTCTCTCTCTCTCTCTCTCTCTCTCTCTCTCTCTCTCTCTCTCTCTAAACAAATAACGTGTTGGTGGCGGAGTATCGGCTTATCAGTTATTAAAAAAAGTAAAATAAAATAAAATAAAAAATTCAAATTTCGAAATGATACTAGCAACAGGTCGGCGTCTGTATCATGGGCGAGCACAGAAAATTTTCCAAGAGGGTCAGCTTCAAAACATACCGTCAGAACTAAACTTGACTATGATTATACTAAATATGTTGTATGTCAAAATATTAAGACAGAATAATTTTGATGGTGGATTACTTTGACACCTAAAAGGTAAAGTAAACCTAGTTTATGAATTTATGCAATGTTTTCCTGCGTTCACTGTGAATATAGAAACCTCCCCTTTGTTTTAACAGCAAGAAAAAGCATTCCCCTCATCCCCCAAATCTAGCAATATATAAAATAACTATATACAGGGCCTCCCACACAAGTTTTCACGGAGAATATCTCTAATAGTACAATAGGTATTGAACAACGACTTTCACGGTCATGAATGTACGGCAGGGGCTTGAAAGTCTAAAACATACGGAGTGGCCGAGCGCGTTGTGGCGCTATACTCCGATGCCCGATGCGCGAAGCCGTTCTCCGTCGGGGGTTCGAAAACTCCCTCAGCCATGGATGTGTTGTATTTAGTATAAGTTAGCTTATATGTAGTATGAAAGTTTAGGGACTGATGACCCTACAGTTAAGTCCCATAAGCTTAATAAACATTATCTTCAGCACAAAATTACGTTTTTTAATGGATACCCTGTGGTGTCGCACAAGTATGAAGTGCGCGCCACGTACTTTCGCCGCGCGCCGCAATGCACGCACGGCGCGGCGTTCTTACGTCAGCCACGAGCGCCCTCTGCTGCAACTCCGGTCGTGGCCACGACTGTTGCATCGACCACTTGGGAATTAGCTAGGCACCAGTTAAGACTTGGCTATCGGATAGGCACTAGGAATCATCAGTAGGCAGGCCTCTATCTAAACTATGTATCAGCATTCTGCTGTCAAGAACTATGTAAATGTTAAGTATTACCAAGACTCCGCGAATTATATATCCCGTTCTAATGTAGCTTAGTGTTCTAGTTTCTGCTGTCCCACTGGCTGGTCACCTCCGTAGCTGCACAAGCGTGCATCCTTTATTCCTGTGCCGGTCTCTTTATACTCGGCCACCGACACCTACGACAACCGGCGGAAACGAGACACAAAATACCCCATATTATTTCTTATTTAACCAATAACTACTCTCTGCTTTCTCTATATATTACCACTGCTACAATCTGGTCGGCCGCGCTGGCCGAGGGGACTGAGGCGCTCCAGTCACGGTCTGCACGGCCACTACGGTCGGGGGTTCGAATCCCCCCTCGGGGATGGATATTTGTGCCGTCCTTAGTCTTAGCTAGTTCGTAAGTTGTTTGTAAGCTTAGGGACTGATGACCCCGTAGTTAAGTCCCATAGACTATACAAACATTTGACATTTTTTTGCTACTATTTATCGTCTGTTTCACACAAATGCCTTCAGAAATGACTTCCTAACACTTGAATTAATATGTGATATTAACATATTTCTTCCCACTGTATATCGATTATACTGCACAAGTAACAAAACTCGTCTACCACCTTTATTATTTCGTTACATAATCTAATTCCCTCACCAACTAATTTTCTTAGATTACATTTAATTACCCTTGCTTTCCTCTTGATCATTTTCATCGTATAACCTCTTTTAAAGACACATTAGATTCGGTTGCTCTTCCAGGTCCTTAGTTACTCTGACAGAATTACAACGTCATCGGCAAATCCCGAAGTTTTTATTTCTTCGTCCTGAACGTCTCCACAGATTGAATAACATTGGGAAAACTCCACAATCCTGTCTTACTCCCTTCCCAACCAGTGCTTTTCTTTCATAGCCTTCAATTTAATATTAACGCAAAAAAAAAAAAAAAAAAAATAAAAAAAATAAAAAAATAAAAAAAAAAAATAAATAAATAAAAAAAAAAAAATAAAAAAAAAAATAAAAAAAAAAAATAAAATGTTTGTATAGTTTATGGGACTTAACTACGGGGTCATCAGTCCCTAAACTTACAAACTACTTATCAACTAGTTTATCCTAAGGACGACACAAATATCCTTGCCCGAGGGGGGGATTCGAACCCCCGACCGTAGTGGCCGTGCAGACCGTGACTGGAGCACCTCAGTCCCCTCGGCCACCGCGGCCGGCTATTAATGCACAAAAGGTTATGTTACACAAAGCAAAACAAGTCATTTCAAGTGTTATAACTGCCGTCTACTTCTAACAGGTAACTGTCAGCATAAAAAGAGACAATGTCGTCTGCAGCTTCGGCCAGCCTATACAATCTAACATTGTGTACCTCTCTAAATACGTCATTTTCACTGTACACCGTATCTGATTATGAAAGTTGCTCTAAAATGCTATTGTCAATCTTTATTACTTCCATCACCATTTCTGTAATACATAAAGCATTTCCACACTGCTTTTCGCCTTTTATACGATGTAGGCCTACAGCACGTCATCTGCAATAGTATGAGCGGCTGTTATTATTAAAAGTTACTATTGTGAAAAACTTTATTTTAGCGTGTTTACATCTCGAATCAACAGAAGATTGCAAATGACAATTATTAGACGATATAGTATCCATTGATCTCGTGTTCATTTTAAGAAAGAACTGTCACTGTATTCACTACGATATACGTTGTCACTCGGTCACTACCAACGGCCGGCCGCGGTGGCCGTGGAGACTTCAGTCACGGTCTGCGCGGCCACTACGGTCGGGGGTTTGAATCCCCCCTCGGGCATGCATATTTGTGCCGTCTTTAGTATAAGGTAGTTCATAAGTAGTTTGTAAGTTTGGGGACTGATGACCCCGTAGTTAAGTCCCATAAGCTTAACAAACATTTGAACATTTGAACACTACCAACGAGCTTAAATTTCATAGAGTGGCGATAGGTCCGCCATGTTTTGAGGCAAATTGAACTGGCGTCCGCCATGTTATCTGGGGTACCGGCTGACATCTCGTAAGCCACACCAACTCGAGAATTGTACCTATTTACAGTTCCACGTTTTAAATCAAGATTGACTATTCAAAAAAAAAAAAAAAAAAAAGGTCAAATGTTTGTTAAGCTTAAGGGACTTAACTACGGGGTCATCAGTCCCTAAACTTACAAAGTACTTATGAACTACCTACAACTAAGGACAGCACAAATATCCATTCCCGAGGGGGGATTCGAACCCCCGACCGTAGTGGCCGTGTGGACCGTGACTGAAGCGCCTCAGTCCCCTCGGCCACGGCGGCCGGCGGATTGACTATTGAATATGGATGTCCATCAAGTTCCGTCAGCGAATTGACGAGCCTGGGAGTATATTTCCTAAAAATGCACTAATGAAATATCACTAACTTGCCAGCAACACAGTCCCAGTTCGAAGAATAACAGCTAGATGCACTTTGCAATAACAGCAAAAGTATCGCTGTGAAAATATTTGTGTAGATTTTAATGGAAGTACATGGTCTAAACGAGCTGCGAAACATATAGTTAGTCGTACATGTTATGACGAACAGTCATGACCATGCATTAGCATCTGTTGTTAATGTGTTGTAACAACTGCTTTCATAAAGACTAGTATACAATATCTTGTGTTTACTAATCCTATTAAATCTGCAAACTTGTAAATTGCTGTTAAAAGGTTTAGTTGTGAACTTGGTGCACGAAATTTGCGTACAAAGACGGAAGTGATAGCAGAATATTATAGTAAAAATGCGCCTGGGTGCCACAATAGCATTCCACACCGAAATAACGTATCATTAATAAATTTCGTTGTTAACACGCTGAAATAAGTACGTATTTGTAATAAAAACGAGACATATTCTGGCTGTCACTACTGCTTCCACACTTTGCACTGGTTGCATGTCAACCATGCTCGATCAAGTATTGTCAACAACAAATGAAAATACTTTTAAAGAAGGTGTAGATACTGGAGTGTGTGGTTCCCTCAACCACAGGAAAGACAGAAGAAGAAATTTCTCAAACGACACTAGGTAGAAAACTGAGCTTTTTTTTATGGCGTGTACGTCAGTGGAATTGCAGGATAGGTCATCTGAAGATTCACTCTTGGGGCATCTAAGTGGCATCAGTCTGGAATTTGAGTATAGGCAGACTCAGATCAAATAAGGCAAAACATAAGGTATTCTTGAACGAAGTGCTTGTCGTTTTATCACCTCACTTTGGACATTTACATGATTAACACACTTTAGTCATACTTCAGCAGCGAAACTTGTATAGGCAATACACACTAAATACAATATAAACCAAATACAACACTTCAAGCTCAACAACAACATACGATAGACAGACTCCTCTCAAGTGTACTGACCACCAAAAATATGGCGGCCGAGTATACAGAAATTGCCGCAAAGAGCGCTGTAACTCGTGTGTTAGCCACTCTAATTTAAGCTAAAGGCAGCGTAAATTTGGCATACCACATCTGGTGGGCAGTGGGTCGGTTTGCCACCCGGTTTGCCCTCGACAGACCGCAGAAAAGACACGGTCGCGTAAACGTATTAGGCGCGGGTCTCTCGCGTACAGCTACGTCCGCTATGCACAGAGTAGCTATATTTTTGTCTGTCCTTGTGGCTAGGGGATGAAGACAACAAACTTACGCTCTGCCTGGACTCTGCAAGGATTCGAAGAATGTCCACAGGATTCAAGTGTGTAGCTAACATTCCGACAGCCGTACTCGGCAGATACCTCATTCTTTATCCGCATATAACACACGTCGCTAACAATTTCATGCGCAAAGTAAGAAATACTGCGGATATCCGCGGATATAACCGCATCCGCGCAGACCTCTATTTATATTCTTCTTGAAGTCTTTGGGTATTTTCACTGTATTCCTGAAAACTCAGAAATTATTACACAATTGCGTAATTGAAAAAAAATTTTTTTTTGTTTTTTTTTTTTTTTTTTTTTTTGGTCATCAGTCCGTAGGCTTACAAAGTACTTTAACTAATATAATTGCGTGGGCTTCCGTGGCCATAGTCCGTTGACGTAATAGTTTTCTTGGTGTTGTTCCGCGTCATAATGTAAGAGGGATATTACTTTTGGCCGCGGTGGCCGAGGGGACTGAGGCGCTCCAGTCATGGTCTGCACGGCCACTGCGGTCGAGGGTTCGAATCCCCCCTCGGGAATGGTTATTTGTGCCGTCCTTAGTATAAGCTAGTTCGTAAGTAGTTTGTAAGTTTAGGGACTGATGACCCCGTAGTTAAGTCCCATAAGCTTAACAAACATTTGAACATTTTCTTATGGCTACCAACAAGTTCTGGGATGTTGACCTTGTATTGTTGTGCTTCTTTAATAACAACAGAATCGTTGTGTGCGTTTTTCTTTGAGCTTTAACGCTCATTTGTGGTCTTGTACTTTCTTCTCAATCCCAGGTGTTTGTTATTTCGGGTCAGAGGCCCAGCGGGAATGGCACGGGCACTTTTGTTTTACTTTCTCCTTGCATTTTGAAGTAAGGTATTATGTTTTATCCTTTATATTTTCTTCCTTTCCTCAGTACTATTTACCCAATGAAGAGTAAATTGGGTCTTGCCCCTTTTGCCTTTCATCGGGAAATGCTTAGTTTTTATCTTCATATCTGGTTTACAATCAGATTGCAACTGACTAAAACTCCAAAAGATAGGGCACAGGAGGGATTACCTTTGAGTTTCCTTTTTTTTCTGGTTTTTTGTCTCGCCTCTATTCCTATGCCACCAGATTTGTTGTTCGGGTCTCGCACGAGAGACTGCCATTCTTCAGAGCTCCTGTTACTGGTCGTGATAAATCGGTAACGTGGAAGGTATACATGAGAGACTCTTCCTTTTTCTTTTACCTAGTTGGACCACTTAGTAGTGACCAGTTCGCGATTGGTCGATAATTAGGGCTCATCTATTGTTCTCAATGCTCCTAGGACACCTTTTATTGCACAACTTTTTTTAATGCGGGTTTTTCAAATGTCAAATGTATGTAAATCTATTGGACTCAACTACGTAGTTATCAGTCCCTAGCACACAAATTACTTAAACTAAGGTAACCTAAGGACAACACAAACTCCCACGACCCAGGGCCGCGCGCACTGCATCACGGCGCCCAAGTGCGCAGGGCTAATCCGCCGCGGCCGGATGCGTATAGCGCTGCTTTCCATCTACATCTACATGGGACACTCTGCAAATCACATATAAGTGCCAGGCAGAGGGTTCATCAAACCACCGTTATAATACTTCCATTCCATTCTCGAAGTCCTTAGTCTTAGTTAGTTCATAAGTAGTTTGTAAGATTTGGGACTGATGACCCCGTAGTTAGGTCCCAAAAGCTATACAAACATTGGAACATTGAAACATTGGCTATTACTTTAACTAACTTAAGGTAAAGGCAACACACTCAGCCATGTCCGAGGGAGGACTCGAACCGCCGGCGGCAAGCAGCGGCGCGCTCCGCAGCAAGGCGCCCTAGTGCGCTCTGCCACTCTACTGCGGCTTGGCGTAATTCTATCTCATCCCACCAAATTCTTTCTTTGCGTTCATATATTACTCTCAGCAAAAGGCAGCATCATGTTGTCGACTTTTGAGTGACAAATTTTCCCTACAACCAGTCTTTCATACTATTCCGAGGCTACGTCCAGAAAGACTCACGGCGCTAGGCTTCTAGGTAGGAAGGAAAGACCATTAGCATATGTTTAACGGGCCAATAGCTCGCCTATTCGGAGGTCCCGTTGATACAACAGAACTCCGTTGGCATGACATGCCGAAACCGTCGACGAGCTCCAGGTAATGTACTAATGAGCGACGGAAGTTCAAATTTTTGTAAATCTAAGGGGTTTTTTTGGTCATCAGTCCGTAGGCTTACAAAGTTAATATAATTGCGTGGGCTTCCGTGGCCATAGTCGGTTGACGTAATAGTTTTCTTGGTGTTGATGTGCGTCATAATGTAAGAGGGCTATTACTTTAACTAACTTAGAAAACACATGCCCGAGGGAGGACTGTAACCGCCGACGGCGAGCAGCGGCGCGCTCCGCAGCAAGGCGCCCTAGTGCGCTCGGCCACTCTACTGCGGCGTGGTGTAATTCTCATCCTAGCAAATTCTTTCTCTGCGTTCATTTATTACTCTCAGCAAAAGGTAGCATCATGTTGTCCACTTTTGAGTGACAAATTTTCCCTACAACCAGCCTTTCATACTATTCCGAGGCTACGTCTAGAAAGACTCACGGCGCTAGGATTCTAGGTAGGAAGGAAAGACCATTAGCAGATGTTTAACGGGCCAATAGCTCGCGTATTCGGACGTCCCGTTGTTACAACAGAACTCTGTTGGCATGCCATGCCGAAACCGTCGCCGACCTGCAGGTAATGACGTACTAAGGAGCGGCGGAAGTTCAAATGTTTGTAAATCTAAGGGGTTTATTTAGTCATCGGTCCATACAATAAAATTGCCATAATATAATTGCCATATAATATAATTGCGTGGGCTTCCGTGGCCATAGTCGGTAGACGTAATAGTTTTCTTGGTGTTGTGCATCATAATAAAAGAGGGCTATTACTTTAACTAACTTAGAAAACACATGCCCGAGGGAGGACTTGAACCGCCCACGGCGAGCAGCGGCGCGCTCCGCAGCAAGGCGCCCTAGTGCGCTCGGCCACTCTACTGCGGCGTGGCGTAATTCTTTCTCATTCTACCAAATTCTTTCTCTGCGTTCATATATTACTCAGCAAAAGGTAGCATCATGTTGTCCACTTTTGAGTGACAAATTTTCCCTACAACCAGTCTTTCATACTATTCCGAGGCTACGTCTAGAAAGACTCACGGCGCTAGGCTTCTAGGTAGGAAGGCAAGACCATTAGCAGATGTTTAGCGGGCCAATAGCTCGCCTATTCGGACATCCCGTTGATACAACAGAACTCCGTTGGCATACCATGCCGACATCGTCGCCGACCTCCAGGTAATGACGTACTAAGGAGCTGCCAGTCTTTCATAGTATTCCGAGGCTACGTGTAGAAAGAATGACGGCGCTAGGCTTCTAGGTAGGAAGCAAAGACCTTTAGCAGATGTTTAACGGGCCAATAGCTCGCGTATTCGGACGTCCCGTTGTTACAACAGAACTCTGTTGGCATGCCATGCCGAAACCGTCGCCGACCTGCAGGTAATGACGTACTAAGGAGCGGCGGAAGTTCAAATTTTAGTAAATCTAAGGGGGTTTTCTGGTCATCGGTCCGTAGGCTTACAAAGTTAATATAAATGCGTGGGCTTCCGTGGCCATAGTCGGTAGACGTAATAGTTTTCTTGGTGTTGTGCATCATAATGTAAGAGGGCTATTACTTTAACTAACTTAGAAAACACATGCCCGAGGGAGGACTTGATCCGCCGACGGAGAGCAGCGGCGCGCTCCGCAGCAAGGCGCCCTAGTGCGCTCGGCCACTCTACTGCGGCGTGGCGTAATTCTATCTCATCCTACCAAATTCTTTCTCTGCGTTCATATATTACTCAGCAAAAGGTAGCATCATGTTGTCCACTTTTGAGTGACAAATTTTCCCTACAACCAGTCTTTCATACTATTCCGAGGCTACGTCTAGAAAGACTCACGGCACTAGGCTTCTACGTAGGAAGGAAAGACCATTACCAGATGTTAACCGGGCCAATAGCTCGCCTATTCGGAGGTCCCGTTGATACAACAGAACTCCGATGGCATGCCGTGCCGAAACCGTCGACGAGCTCCAGGTAATGACGTACTAAGGAGCGGCGGAAGTTCAAATGTTTATAAATCTAAGGGATTTTTTTTGTCATCAGTCCGTAGGCTTACAAAGTACTTTAATATAATTGCGTGGGCTTCCGTGGCCATAGTCGGTTGACATAATAGTTTTCTTGGTGTTGTTGTGCGTCATAATGTAAGAGGGCTATTACTTTAACTAACTTAGAAAACACATGCCTGAAGGAGGACTTGAACCGCCGACGGCGAACAGCGGCGCGCTCCGCAGCAAGGCGCCCTAGTGCGCTCGGCCACTATACTGCGGCGTGGTGTAATTCTCATCCTAGCAAATTCTTTCTCTGCGTTCATATATTACTCTCAGCAAAAGGTACCATCATATTGTCCACTTTTGAGTCACAAATTTTCCCTACAACCAGTCTTTCATACTATTCCGAGGCTACGTCTAGAAAGACTCACGGCGCTAGGCTTCTAGGTAGGAAGGAATGACCATTAGCAGGTGTTTAACGGGCCAATAGCTCGCCTATTCGGAGGACCCGTTGATACGACAGAACTCCGTTGGCATGCCATGCCGAAACCGTCGCCGACCTGCAGGTAATGACGTAGTAAGGAGCGGCGAATCCCCCGCTGATCGCTATCCGGTCGCGACACGGAAAGCATTTTAGCCGGCAGCGGGCGAGTGCGCCAGGCCCTCCTGCCGATATAATACGGCCGGCGCTGACTAAGCGGTGACCTCAGACTGCGGAATGGTGCTCAGGAGCGCGGAAAGATCTAGAAATAGTGCGGCCGACAGGAGAAACCGCTTAACGAAAGCCAAACAGGACTCTGCCCAAGTCTGAGCGGCCCTCTCACATTTTTTGTCTCACTTATATTTTATTTTTTAAATAAAAGGTTTTCGACAGCTCATAAGTTATTGTTCATTTTTCCCATTCGGTCGTTTTTTCGCAGCTTCTTCTAGTCCATTTCCGCGATTCGTCTCAGCATCTGTCATATAGGGTGTTTCAGGGTGAATAGCAAATACACCATCTGACAATAAAATGTTCAAATGTTTGTAGAACTTATGGGACTTAACTACGGGGTCATCAGTCCCTAAGCTTACAACTTCTTATGAACTAGCTAAGACTAAGGACGGCACAAATATCCATGCCCGAGGGGGGATTCGAACCCCCGACCGTAGTGGCCGTGCAGACCGTGACTGGAGCGCCTCAGTCCCTTCGGACACCGCGGCCGGCCATCTGACAATAAAGTTGGGCGAATAGTCCTGTAACCTCAACGTAGATGAACTATGAACTACAGTTTCAAAAAATGTTCAAATGTTTGTAAATCTATCGGACCAAACTGCGTGGTCATCAGTCCGTAGCTTACAAACTACTTAAACCTAGGTAAACTAACCTACGGACAAACACACACACCCATGCCCCAGGGAGGACTCGAACCTCCACGGCGAGCAACCGCGCGCTCCGCAGCGAGACGCTTTAGACCGCTCGGCTACTCCACCGCGGCAACTACAGTTTCCTTACTTATATAAGAAACTCGTTATTCGGGTTATCTAGAATTGTTTAAAAACAAGTTTGCAGCCAAAATAACTTTCTTCATTTAATTGTTCGCGGATGATGCTGTCGTTTATCGGTTAGTGAAGTCAACAGAGGATCAAAAGCAACTGCAAAGCGATTTAGACAAAATTTCTGCATGGTGCGAAAATTGGCAATTGACACTAAATAAAGAAAAGTGTGAAGTAATACACATGACCACTAAAAGAAATCCGCTGAACTTCAATTACGCGATAAATCAGTCGAACCTTAAGGTCGTAGATTCTACCAAATACCTTGGAGTTACAATTACGAACAACTTTGACTGGAGAGAACACGTAGAAAATATTGTGGGGAAGGCGAACCAAAGGTTACGTTTCATCGGCAGAACGCTTCGAAGATGCACCAGCTCCACCAAAGAGACTGGCTACATCACACTTGTGCGTCCTCTCCTGGAGTACTGTTGCCCCTTGTGGGACCCTCACCAGGTGGGATTGACGGAAGACATTGATAAGGTTCAGAGAAGGGCAGCTCGTTTTGTTCTATCACGTTACGGGGGGAAAAGCGTCACGGAAATGTTGCACGAATTGGGGTGGAAATCATTAAAAGAAAGACGTTATTCATTGCGGCGTGATCTGTTTGCGAAGTTTCAATCACCGACTTTTACTTCTGAATGTGAAAATATTTTGCTAGCACCCACCTACTTAAGGAGACATGACCATCCCAATAAAATAAGAGAAATCAGATCGAAAACGGAACGATTTAGGTGTTCTTTCTTCCCGCGCGCTATTAGAGAATGGAACGGTAAAGAAAAGTTATGAAAGTGGTTAATAAACCCTCTGCCAGGCACTTTAATGTGATTTGCAGAGTATCGATGTAGATGTAGAACTACATTACCGGTTTCGGCATGCTAGAGGCTACCTTCAGACCTAATACACAAAGTTTTTTTGTAAATGAGCTGCAATAGATAATAGCAAAAAAAAAAAAATGTATCTACAATTATACAGTTATATACTTGTAGTAATCTTACATGGCGCGGTGGAGTAGCCGAGCCATCTAAAGCGTCTCGCTGCGAAGCGCGCGGTTGCTCGCCGTGGAGGTTCGAGTCCTCCCTGTGACATGGGTGTGTGTGTTGTCGTTAGGTTAGTTTACCTAGGTTTAAGTAGTTTGTAAGCGGTCTAAAGCGTCTCGCTGCGGAGCGCGCGGTTGCTCGCCGTGGAGGTCCGAGTTCTCCCTGGGGCATGGGTGTGTGTGTTGTCCTTAGGTTAGTTTACCTAGGTTTAAGTAGTTAGTAAGCTACGGACTGATGACCACGCAGTTTGGTCCGACAGATCTACAAGCATTTCTAATCTTACATGAATTCACTGCTATTATAACAATATTTTACATAGTAAAACGGTGTACATCCAGATTGATTTGTCATAAACATGAAATTTACAAGACAACAATAAAACGTCTGAACACATCTTTCTTATAGTCTTAACGAGAGGCACTTGAGAATCCAATACTGACTAAAGCCAAGTTTAATACTGACTATTAGGCGGGAAGCCATAGACAAAGATGTTACATGTACAGTAGAATATACTACATATTGTTCTTTTCTTAAATAATATACATCAAATGTCATGCATACACAATAACTGCCTGGGTACATCAGTTCGAAGGTCGGAGGAAGACAACGGCATACCACCTCCAAACAGGACCATGCCTAGTAAAGCACTGTGGTGTTCAAACCAATCTTCGGATTGTTGACTGCTTTATGTTTTACCTTTCTGACACAACACCCTGCAGACGCAACACTTAGGCGTACCTCCGTACGGAGAAAAAAATTATCGTAATAAAATAAGAAAATTTACGTGCTCGTTTTTGCGCGTTCCTTTGAGACATTAACGATAAAGAAGTAATGAGACAAGCAGTTCAATAAATCCACTGATAGCAGTTTATGTGTGATTTACCACTTATCTATGTAGATGTAGAATAAACTTAGGGTAAATTAAATATATTTTAGTACAGGAATTGCTGTCCGCTGTTGCCGCAACGGAACAACGGTGCACACTAAGACGCCTTACTCTGGCGCGCTCGGGCGCTCGCCGTCGGAGGTTCGCGTCTTCCCTCGGACATGGGTGTGTGTGTGTGTTGTTATTAGAATAAGTTAGTTTAAGTAGTTTGTAAATTTATGGACCTATGAGCACTGCAGTTAGCTCCCGTAAGTTACAAACATTTGAACATATGATTTTTCTTGTCTGCACACTACTAACTCAGTAAGTCGGTTTACGGGACGTGTATTTAGGTTTCTTGTTTTTAATTTAAGAAAAGGAATACTATTTGGGCATTCGTATCAGAGATCCATTATAAATAAAATGAAAATCTGTTTCAGATGTGTTGATTTATTGACTAGCGGTCGTGCCAACCAGTAAGTCGTGAACACATCTGAATCGTATTTTCATGTGGTACCCATAAAAGAGTCTTGGGTCGAGGTTTTCTGGAAAAGTACATTTGAAACTTGTATGCACCTGTTTTTCGGCGCACTTTTTCCGCAGGAAGCTTCCAGGGAATGTTTTGGAAGATATGTGCGGTGAGTACTGAGGACTAATGTACAGGAACGGCCGATATAAATTTCTCTCTGTTATAGTTTCAATAACCTTCATTAAAACTGCCGGAACTTTTGAAGCTTGTAAATTAAAGTTTTTTGGGATTAACAGTTTCCATAAAAAAAACTTTACATAATCTTGAATAGCCTGTCATTCTGCAATGTAAAATGTTACAGTTCAAAACTTGATATACAATTCCATAAAATTTTCTCAAAAATCGTTGAAAGTCCTGCAAATCTTTTCCTAGACCACAGATATGTCTCATGACCAGTTGTAAAGATATCAATTCAGGAAACTCGAACACACTTTATTCACACTAAAAAATAAAAAATAAAAAATAAAAAATCTTAAGTTCTTAATAACTACATAAAAATTTGAATAATCTTTGTCGTGATGTTCAAAATATAACTTCTGCACAGTAATTACATATTTGGATCTTTTAATGGCTGAAATAGTTTTCTTCAACATTGGGATACTTGAAGTAAAATTTCAAGTTTTATTTCAAGTAACATACATTAATAAACCAGATGCGTACACATGGGTACCATTATAGGAAGTGAACGTAGTTTTTGAAATACATAATTAGTAAGCTTTGTTTACAGAAGCATGCCTTCTATTTTTTATTGATTCGATTATGACGGTTGGCTACGGCGTTCTTTTACAAAATCTTCTGTAGCTCCGTAGCTGTCGACTCGTGGCGTTTTATGGACAGCTACATTGTCTCTGGCCCCGGCAGAGAAGATAATGATTTCGTAGGTTGCGCCACACTCATGAAACATAAAAAAATAAACACACACTTTTTGAGAGTCACATAAAAAGTCATTAACCTTAAAAATTATGAACTAAATTATAAATAAATAAACATGTTTTTACCTACAAAACGGAGCTGGTATAATGCAGTAGCAGGGATAAAATACTTTTAGTTGCAGGTGGATCGCGTATTCATAAAAGGTGTCCATTGGACGCTCACTCACATTAAATGAATTTTTATACATCATGATATACAAAGTTACAACGTTTTACGTGGAGGAAGCGCCAGTTTTACAGACACATTGTCGCCAATAATCATACCTTTGTTTTACTGACAAGTGCGGATGTAGGTTCTTTGACCTAAGACTTGGTTGTGTCCAATGTGGCAAATCTTATTGGCGTAACAATCATCTCCTATAAAAAAATAACGGATGGAACACCTTAGCTATAAATCGTTATTATGCCCACCACTATTGAAAAGTATAAGTAATATCCATTTTCTAAGTACCTCTTCATAAATTTGTATGCAGTATGTTATCTACTAATGTTAAAACCAAATGTTACATTGTCCACACGTTATATATTTTTCTTTACGTGTACAGGAGACGTAAAGATGGTCTGATACGGGCCGAAATCAATTATTTTTAATACAACTGTAAAAATTCAATATGCACTTGGTAACCTTATTGAAGACTTTATATCCAGTGTTGTCAATTTAGTGGTTTTCCCACTAAATCTGATGGTTCTGAGTACATGTATAGTGGGCAAATTTTACATCTAGTGGCTAGTGGAAATTGTTGTGGATGTAAAAAAATTTCAGTGGTTTTGTGGAAAAACTATTTTTAAAAATACTTGATGAAGAGAGAATTCAGTAACAGCACTATTTAATTTTCTAACGTCTCGTATCTCCTGAATTTATATCACCTAAACATTTATAAAACAAGGTATTCTGTCTTTGTTCCCCATTTTTGGGCGCTCGTATTGATATGCGCGCTTTTTTATTTAATCGTGCCAGAAACGTAGATTATAACTTACAAGATATAAAACAGAACAACAAAATACAGAAAGAAATATTCCAAAAATGGTATTAATGAATCTGCATGCAAACTTCATATTATGTGGACACTTTTACGGGTCAATTTTACATAAGCCTGCCAATTTTTTCCCAGAAAAATACGGGACAACTCACACCAGACCAACCTCCTACGATAATATTATATCTCACTGTAAGGTTTTAAAATAAACGCCTTTTGCTACTGCAACTGAAGGGTTTTATTTTTATATTTTTAATCACCCATACGCGTTTCGCCTTTCTCTCAAGGCATCATCAGTGGGTGTCCTGAAATATTTACATCTTTTTGTTTGCACATATAGGTTAAGTCTCTTACATATCTACAAAACATTTCATTTCAGATTTAAAACAGTTCGTTTTTTGGTATAAAATGGTGTACTTACAGCACTTGTTACTCCACTTCAGTCTTATTCTGGCAACCAGGTCGAAAGTTTACACTGTTTTTCGAAACACATTGCAGTTCTCTGATTCTGCTGTCACCTGCTGCCATACTGTGTCTACTGCTGTTTGTTTTGTAGTGTTGCCAACCTTAGCTTATTTGAAATTCAACCGTTTCATTGAAATTGTGTTGAAGGTATCTTTGTGTGTGCGTGTGTGTGCGCATGAGTGTGTGTGGGTGTGTGTTTGTATGTGGGTGGGTGGTTTTTTTATTTATTTATTTATTTTTTTTCCCTCTCTGTTTGAGTGTGTGTGTGTGTGTGTGTGTGTGTGTATGTGTGTGTGTGTGGTGGGGGGGTTGTGACTATGTGTTGGGGTTTGTGTCTACCATATGGTCAATCAGTGAGAACAGTGATTGATTGGTCAGGTTTATTTGGTCATTTAGTAGCATCTTTTTCTCAGCTTTTGTTTTATATATGTGATAATTTTCTTGTAATGTTAGGAGATGTTTTTCATTATTTATTCTAATTACCTTCATGTCTTTTTCTATTGTGGTGGGTTTGTGGTTATATGCTATTAGATGTTCTGCAAAAGTGGAGTGGTTTGTACCGTATTTCCATGCCCTGATGTGTTCCTTGTATCGGGTATCGAATGTTCTGCTGGTTTGTCCTATATACCTTCCATCACATGAGTTGCATTGTAGTTGGTATATTCCAGCTCTTTGGTAGATATCTGTGTCTGTTTTGATTTTTGGGATATTTTTTTGGACTGGGTTATCTGTTTTGAGAGCTATTTTTATGCCTTGTCTTTTGAAAATATTTATTATTTTGTGTGTTAGTTTGTGTTTGTATGTCATTGTGTACGATCTTGGATTTTCTTTTTTGCTTTCATGTGTTTCTAGTACTGCAGTTTGTGTTGTGTGTGTTTGTGTGCTGCTTTGCTGTGTTGTTGTCTGGGTGTCTGTACGTTTGGTGTTTTTTGCCCGTATCTGTTTTTTAATTTTTTTTTGTTTAATTTTTCTACTATATTACCATCGTATCCATTGTTTGTTGCTATTTGTGTGATGATGTCTAGTTCCTTTTGGTAATTATCATTGTTGAGTGGTACTGTGTTGAGTCTGTGGAGCATGTATCTGATTGCTGATTGTTTTTGTGCAATCAGCAATCAGATACATGCTCCATAGACTCAACACAGTACCACTCAACAAAGATAATTACCAAAAGGAACTAGACATCATCACACAAATAGCAACAAACAATGGATACGATGGTAATATAGTAGAAAAATTAAACAAAAAAATTAAAAAACAGATACGGGCAAAAAACACCAAACGTACAGACACCCAGACAACAACACAGCAAAGCAGCACACAAACACACACAACACAAACTGCAGTACTAGAAACACATGAAAGCAAAAAAGAAAATCCAAGATGGTACACAATGACATACAAACACAAACTAACACACAAAATAATAAATATATTCAAAAGACAAGGCATAAAAATAGCTCTCAAAACAGATAACCCAGTCCAAAAATATATCCCAAAAATCAAAACAGACACAGATATCTACCAAAGAGCTGGAATATACCAACTACAATGCAACTCATGTGATGGAAGGTATATAGGACAAACCAGCAGAACATTCGATACCCGATACAAGGAACACATCAGGGCATGGAAATACGGTACAAACCACTCCACTTTTGCAGAACATCTAATAGCATATAACCACAAACCCACCACAATAGAAAAAGACATGAAGGTAATTAGAATAAATAATGAAAAACATCTCCTAACATTACAAGAAAATTATCACATATATAAAACAAAAGCTGAGAAAAAGATGCTACTAAATGACCAAATAAACCTGACCAATCAATCACTGTTCTTACTGATTGACCATATGGTAGACACAAACCCCAACACATAGTCACAACCCCCCCACCACACACACACACATACACACACACACACACACACACACACACACACACTCAAACAGAGAGGGAAAAAAATAAATAAATAAATAAAAAAACCACCCACCCACATACAAACACACACCCACACACACTCATGCGCACACACACGCACACACAAAGATACCTTCAACACAATTTCAATGAAACGGTTGAATTTCAAATAAGCTAAGGTTGGCAACACTACAAAACAAACAGCAGTAGACACAGTATGGCAGCAGGTGACAGCAGAATCAGAGAACTGCAATGTGTTTCGAAAAACAGTGTAAACTTTCGACCTGGTTGCCAGAATAAGACTGAAGTGGAGTAACAAGTGCTGTAAGTACACCATTTTATACCAAAAAACGAACTGTTTTAAATCTGAAATGAAATGTTTTGTAGATATGTAAGAGACTTAACCTATATGTGCAAACAAAAAGATGTAAATATTTCAGGACACCCACTGATGATGCCTTGAGAGAAAGGCGAAACGCGTATGGGTGATTAAAAATATAAAAATAAAACCCTTCAGTTGTAGTAGCAAAAGGCGTTTATTTTAAAACCTTACAGTGAAATACAATTCAGCTGCTGCTCAAAATGGCCACTGCAAGCAACGTAATATTATATCTTTCGTTATTATAATTGACATGAAACCTCCTTGATCCTGAATACCAACGATTAGGCTTCATGATAACACTTTAATAAAGCATGTTTACGCTGACAATATTAAAAATTTTTAAATGCATGATTCATAGAAACAACGTAACAGACTGTTAGAAAGTAAAAAACTAATTTTCCTATTTTTGCGTGTGAAGAAGTCAGATTATGTTCGTTTGATTTACCATGTAGAACTACATCCGAGTTCCATCATCTGAATCCTTACCGGGCTTGAGCAGTTATGGCTTTTCTTCAGAAGAGACTTTACAGAAGAAATCGTCAGTGTAGTGAAGCTAGTAGCTTGCAAAAAATAATAAAAAAGAAATAAAAAGTATAAAATTCAGTAAATATTTACAAGCAGAGATTATGCATACTATTAAATATCGCATGATAAGAGAAATGTGATACTGACTTTCGCTTATCATGCGATAATTAAAAGTATGTAAAATCTCTCTTTTAATTATTTTCTGAATGTATACTACATTAATTTTTTTATTTTATTTATTACAAGTTATGCACTTCACAATACTGACGATTTTTTCTTTATAGTCTCTTCTGACGAAAAGCAATAATTGCTCAAAAGTGGTAAGGAAATAAAATTTCGACTTGCAACAATATATAGGTTTTGTTAAACACACAAATAAAATCTAGTGATTGCTGGTGGTATTTTATAGCCTTTTTAGTGGGAAATCCCATTTCACTGTTGGCGACAATGTTTGTATCCTTTATTCAAAACACTTCTTTTTGCAACGTTTCTGCCCCTGTAGGTCGTTGAGAGAGCCTCTTCCAAGATTCTCTTTTCTCCCTCAGTCAATTGTTTAACACCTTCCCAAAGCAGTCCTCCGGTTTACATCTTCTTTCACTCGGGGGCTTAGAATTGGTCACCGTTCGGATTCTGTCCATTATATGGATCTAAAAAAATAAAAAAAGAAGTTTATAAATCTTGTAACGATACACTGAAATTTTTATTTATTTTTGTTTATCTCTGATCAGCGATACTTATCGCCTCCGGTTCCCTCTGACTCGCAATGCAATTAATTTAATTTCGTTCGTCATTTTTTACTCCCAAACAAGCGAGAAGACGGAACCGTGATAGTAGTTTTTTACTCACTCTCTTGTCTATGTTCGTTCTGTACGGGCGTCTTCCATTCATGTATCCATTCAATGTAAGTAACTGTGATGCAAGATGTTATAAAAATGTATTACTTAAATTTAAAATCATCCCCTCTCTTTGGCTTTTATTTAAATGATTCCTCCATGTCAAATACTTATTTTCTATTGTTTTCAGCTCCTTCGCCTCCGTAATAGTATAATGTTCAGACGCCCCTACAATCGCTTCGCATTGTCTGCAAAATTTCAATCAATCAATCATCCTTATACAATACTTAGCTTGATTTTAGAACCTGCAGTCATTTCTTTTGTAATTTCACGAAGTCCGATCATTTTTTAAAAATTTTTTTATCATTAACAGTAACTTCATTTTCCACCCACGGTCACACAACAATGAAAAGCGAAGTGAACAGTCTGAACATTGCTCTCCTACGGAAAGTATCTCGAACATTCACTTATTAAATAAGACATAAAAGTTATCATTTCCAGCTTTTACAATACGAAGTGCAGGATCCAGCTAGATGCTTTCCGTAAGTTGTATAACGTGCTGTTGCTTATATGGTGCCCAAATTTAATATCCAATCCGCGGTTTATTTGCTTTAATGTTCATCTTGTGCTGTACTTTAACTAATTTATTTCAAAATAAAAAATAAAAAATCGTTACCATCAATTCCTTATCCAAAAAAATATAATCGCGGAATATACTTTAACAATTATGGCAAATCCCCATTCCAAAGAAAGCAGGTGCAGACAGGTGTGAAAACTACAGAACCATCAGTTTAATAAGTCATGGTTGCAAAATATTAACACGAATTATATACAGAAGGATGGAAAAGCTGGTAGAAGCCGACCTCGGGGAAGATCAGTTTGGGTTCAGGAGAAATGTAGGGGGGGGGGGGGGGGGGCAATACTCACTTTACGGCTTATCCTAGAAGATAGATTAAGAAAAGGCAAACCTACATTTCTAGCTTTTGTAGATTTGGAGAAGGCTTTTGACAATGTTGATTGGAATTAACTTTTTAAAGTTATGAAGCAAGCAGGAGTAAAATATAGGGAGCGTAATGTTATTTACAACTTGTACAAAAACCAGACAGCGGTTGTCCGAGTTGAAGGGCATGAAAGGGATGCAGTGGTTGGGAAGGGAGTGAGACAGGGTTGTAGCCTTTCTCCAATGTTATTCAATTTGTACATTGAACAAGCTATAAAGGAAAGCAAGGAGAAATTTGGTGAAGGAATTAAAGTTCAGGGGGAAGAATTAAAAACATTGCGTTTTGCCGACGACATAGTAATTCTGTCAGATGCAGCAAGGGACCTGGAAGAGCAATTGAACGGAATGGACAGTGTGCTGAAAGGTGCATATAAGATTAACATTAACAAGAGCAAAACAAGGGTAATGGAGTGCAGTGTAAGAAAATCAGGTGATGCTGAAGGAATTAGATTGGGAAACGAAGCAATAAAGGAGGTAGATGAGTTTTGTTACTTGGGCAGTAGGATAACAAATGATGGTCGCAGTACAGAGGATGTAAAATGCAGAATGGCAATGGGTAGAAAAGCGTTATTGAAAAAGAGAAATTTGTTAACATCGAATATTGATTTAAGCCTAAGGAAGTCCTTTCTGAGGGCATTTGTATGGAATGTTGCCTTGTATGGGGGTGAGACATGGACGATAAACAATGCGGACAGGAAGAGGATTGAGGCTTTTGAAATATGGTGCTACAGAAGAATGCTGAAGATTAGGTGGGTGGATCGCGTAACTAATGAGGAGGTACTGAACAGAATTGGGGAGAAAAGAAATTTCTGGCATACCTTGACTAAAAGAAGGGATAGATTGGTGGGACACATTATTAGACATCAAGGAATTGTGAATTTAGTGTGTGGGGTAAAAATCGCAGGGGAAGACCAAGAGATGGATACAGTAAGCAGATTCAGACAGATGTAGGTTGCCGTTCTTATGTTGAGATGAAGAGGCTTGCTCAGGATAGGGTATTGTGGAGAGCTACATCAAACCAGTCTCCGGACTGAAGACCACAACAACAACAACACGAAGCAAAGGCAACGTTATAATCTCTTTCGACGTCATCTGTGTTACAAGGGTCATGTCCGTCGAAATGTGAAGTCCAATTTTTGTACGAACGTTGGAGAATGTGTGTAATGTGCTCACTTGCAATAAACCTACCTCCTTGCCTTAAAGAAAGCAAGTATGCTATTCCAGGAATGCCTACACAGTTTGATTGTCTACTCCTTCCGTATACAGAGGAACGCTTGTGTTGTCTTCCAGTATGTCCCTTACATTTCTGTCCTTTTTTCCCCGAGACTCTTGACTGTGATTTGGTTGGTTCGTTTAATCTAACGAGGCTACGGGCGTCTGGAAATTTGTTCTATCGGCAAGGAGCAATTAAGCGCGGGCAGGTCGTGGTTCTGAGTGATCGCCGCGCATGCCCGATATAATGGCCGCGTCCACAAAAAAGCGCTGTGCCTGTAATTACGGGTGAAGGAATGTTAGTACGCCCTCGCCACCTGCCGCACTGTGTATTTACTATCGGCACTCTGAAGGGGCACCGCGCTTCCATCGCGGGAAGTAATTAAGTGTATGTAAAGGCGTTTTTTGTGGCTCGAGTAATTGACTGCTCACGTAGTTAAGACAATATAGGAGTCACGCGGTAAAAGGCGGACGCGTGTAGCTGTCAGTCCCCATGCAAACAGCCGTGCCTTCGCGACATTGTTAGACCGGCAGCGTGAGGGGACTTGCTTGTATGCTCCTCCGACTCTGAGGGAGAATGGCCTTTCGTTAACGTTGCCATGGGAACGCTTACGACGCCGAGTACCTGTTTCTACACGGGATAACGTTCAAGCGACTGTAAAGCCCGCAGCTTTCGATTTTTTTTCCTCATTAAATCTGTCCGACAGCATTATAATTCGCAATTACAAAGCTGTGGGCAAGGACGGTCACGTAGTCTTCCCACTCAACAACGAAAGTGAAAAAAGAAAAAAAGGGGGTACTTTGGCAGATTCTAGTGATATGGCTATAAAACCGATAGAAACTCTAAAAGAATCTGCAGAGAAAGTCGGCCTGCAGATATCATTTGAAAAGACAGTGTTTACAACAACAAATCTAGAAATGTTCAAACTACAAACAAAATATGGAGAAATTAACAGAACCTCACACTTTGAAGATCTAGGAGAAATTAGCTCTGAAAAATATGCACAACAAAAAAGAACACAAAAAACTCGTAAAGGTTTAGGATTAGTAAAAAGACCACTATAATAAAAAAAATTAATATCTTTAAATGCCAGAATTATACACTACAAAATAGTAATTAAACCATCAATGTTATATGCTAGCGATACCTTGGCTCTAAACAGGAAAACCGACATAGTAAATATAAAGAAAGAAAAATTATTACGAAAATTTTGGGACCAAGATGGGTCGCGAATGGATATAGACCACAGAAAACATCCTAAATTGAAGAATATTCTAACATACAGGCAGATATGAGGAAAACACGCCTCAAATTCGATGGCCACATTAAGAGGATTTCCGAACACAGACGAACGAAAAGAATAGTAAAATACATAGGTTCCCTTGCTAATGGAGGAGAATGGATCCAAAATGTAAAAAAATGAAATTAGCCAAAATCACCAAAGACGAAAGAACAATTTTAGAATAAAAGTTGAAATATGGGAAGTTAAACCAGAGACAAAAGTGCGAAGAATCGGAACAAAATGAAGCGAAGAAAGAAGAGCTAAATTCTCGAAAACAATGAAAACCAGGTGGGCAAGCAAATAAAGGGAACCAGAAGAACAAGAAAAACTGAAAATGGACCATCTTTACTTATCGTCTTCCTCTCTGGGAGCTCTGCGACTAATAATAATAATAGTCCTCTGATTCCGCTGTTCATGACGATTAGCATTTAAGCGAGAAGAGGCTTAGAAAAAGATTTATGCGGTATCTATCGTTCCGGCTTCGATTCCAGGACGTTCTAGAAAATTCCCGCTGTCGTATTTCAGGGTTTTACGTATATAATATAGGTCTTCTGAATGAATGACGTTTCAAACCAAGTAAATGTAACTGAGTAAGAATCTCTCGCAAACAGGTTATTAGAGGTACTATTTTTGTTGCTATAAATGACTGAAAACGTCTTACATGTGGTTAAAAATTACCGTAATACACTAATCTCCCGTCTCAAGCAAGGCAGACTGACTGAAGATCTGTAAGCACGAATTGTCCTTTACAACATTTTTTTGTAATTGCATGTCAGCAACAGGCAACACGTCTAATGCCTTCGTCTTTGACAGATATGTTAGTGGTAGTAGCGTGGACAGAAAAGTCGTGGACTGTGAAAGCATATACGTATGTCTCTCAGCGCTAGTTCAAGACTCCTCGGAAGCAAGTATTTTTCCTTCTTTTATTCGGTTTTTTTTTTTTTTTAGTGACTCAAAGACTTTCCTATAAATTTCATAGTATTATTTCTATAAATTTCATATTATTATTTCAAAATATTCCACGCTTTGTAAAAAAGTGCGCATCCTCTGAGGAGTGAGCTTGTTAGATTCGTTTTATGAAAAGAACAGTTTGCACGTTACTTAGAGTAAAAAACGCACTTTTTTGTTTGCATTTTTCACGTTCTTAAAATTCTTCTAGTGAACAGTAACATCGACTGTAGAAGAATGACCTTTAAGTTTTCCTTAAAAGCGAGACTGTTGCAGTAATGTTTGCCTCATGTGAAGTCCTTTCCTAATTTTAAATCGCACAGTTTTGTAACGCGTCCACATAATATGTGGTCGTGTTCCATTATGAGTTATTCATTACTCTAAAGTGTTTCTCTACCATTAATATTTTTTATTTGTATGTCAGTTATTTTATTCCTTTATTAACGATCAATGCCCCATGTATATATATGTTTCCACCCGTGTGTTCGTATGAATGTGGAAGGTTGTTCTCTATAATGACTGACTGTCGCGCAATGGCTTACAGTTGGCGCTACGCACTGTAGTCCTCGTTTACTGCAGTCTTGGTTTATAAGTGATAGTTTTTCTTGATTAATTGTTTCGCTATGCGAGGCGAAGTGTTTCTTAATTTACAGAACTCGAATAATTCAGTATAAATTTAGTATTCTTATTTCCAAACCAGTAATGATATTTGTGTCCGGTCTTCTCAAGTTAGAATACTCGTGTGTGGTCTTCAGCCTTTGTGTAAACTTAGTATGTTTGAGTTCCTTGTTAGTTTTTAACTAATGTTTTCGTGTGGTGTGTGTTTCCTCAAGCATGCTAAATTCTTTCTGCGTATTTCTGGTTTGATTCCGTCTTTCCAGGTCTTGGTATGCCTGACTGCACGATGTCCTTTCGTAACTGTCATTACTTCAGCCTTCAGCCATACTTTTACTCATACTAGCTTCCTTCTATATGAATTCTCGGGATACTTTACTTGCATATTCTAAATTAATTTCTTTTTGTAGATTCTATGTAATTCATCATGGTCACACACCACGTGGTATTAAGGATAGTATGATGCTGCCTCCCACACATGAGTTTGTTTGGTGCACAGTTTGATTTTAATTGTGCTTGAAGACACCCCCCATCTCGTCAAAACGCCGCTGATGCTTCATTCTGCCGCTGCTATGAAGTGTTCCTGCATGAGTAACATGTCGCAAGCATTATGCGAGTGTCTGTGAGTGAATGATTGTGGTTTCCTTTATCCACTGTGTATTTGCAAATTTCCTCCCATGTCACTTCCATATTCATAAAGTGCAGAAACAATTTTATTACAGGCAGTAACTTTATGATTTAATTCACTTTTGTACAAGGTGTGTGTGAATTATTGTGCTTATTTAGACTCCCCACATTTTGCTTGTTCATTTTATTGAAATGATGATAGTTAAAATATCAAACGTCTGCTTTATAATTTCATGCTCCCATGTTTAATTATCTACTCCTTTATTTTAATTATTAATTTTGTATTTGTTAAAACGCTGGATGCTCCCTTAAGGAGTGAGTAGTTAGAAAAATTTTTGTTGCGTAAGTACTGTGGCCACTCGCAAAGTAATTTAGAGCAGCAGTGAGCGTTTTAACTTGCATTTTCAGATCTCAACTGCCCGAGATCTTACATAGAAAATTTAACAAGCTACTTTCAGTTTCTCATGAAATTTAAATCTATAATTTGATGCACTGTTACTTATGTAGGCCTATATCAAAGAACATTAAGAACATACGCACAATCGCGCAAATAAGCGATTCAATAGAGGTAAAGCAGAATTTGTACTCTCTTGGTTTCGTAAACAGTGTGTTTGCAGAACCTGATGCCACCGACAGTTGCTGAAGTGCTGCGGTCGCTTGTAGCTAGTTGAGGCACACGTATCGTATGATTAAAGTCACGCCGAGCGTTCAGCCGCACATTGGACTCGGCACGTTGATCACACACGTTCCGTGTGTCGACGGCTTTAGAAAAAGATTGAAATTATACGTAGAGTGTGTTGGAGGTCTCTAAGTACTTTCATTACGACTGTAAGTTTTGTTCCACGTTAAGCAACAGCACGTCTTATTCGCATGTCATTATTTACTACGCAATTTCTGCTGAAATATTTGCTGTGCGGTGATAAAAACTTTACAAATGCTTTTACTTTCACTTTTATAGGTTGTAAGCTGATCACTTTTGCAGTCATATTGTCGCCAATAATCGTAACTTTGTTGTACTGACATCTGCTGACGTAAGTTTTGACCTAAGACTCTGTTATGTCCATTGTGGGAAATCTTAGTTGGTGTATCAATCATCTCGTTTCAACTGATGGAACACCTAAGCTACAAATTGTTATTATGCCGCCTCTATTGAAATGTACAAGTAATACCCATTTTCTAAAGTACCTTTCCGTAAATATGTAAAATATTCAAATGTTTGTATAGTTTATGGGACTTAACTACGGGGTCATCAGTCCCTAAACTTCCAAACTACTTATGAACTAGCTAATCCTGAGCACGGCACAAATATCCATGCCCGAGGGGGGATTCGAAGCCCCGACCGTAGTGGCCGTGCAGACCGTGACTGGAGCGCCTCAGTCCCCTCAGCCACCGCGGCCAGCAAAATATGTATTGCGAATGCATGCAGTATACCATCTGTTAATATTAAAATCATCCATTGTTCACGTGTTACATATTTTTCTTCACATGTACAGGAGACGCGAAGATGGCCTGATATGGGCCAAATGAATTAGGGTAGCGTGGTACAAATTCAATATAGGTACAATTCCGATCAACATAAGTAGTGTTGGTAGCATTTGCCTTTGTGTGGCGTTGTAGTGTAGCAGGTTTCTTTAGCTCCTCCTGTCTTTTCCAAGAATACACCACTTTGTGCTAAGAGGTAAGTGAAGTTGCTTAGTCTAACGCGCTCCTATAAATTAGTAGCTAAGAGTGACTGGATTCGCTACCAAAAATGCAATGTTTGGTACCAACAAGGATGAGTTGGTGTCCGACGGAAAAAGTGTTTATGTGGAAGATGCCAGTGGTAAAATTGTACCAGGAAATGATCACAATTGTAACTAGTGTGGTACATTTTCGATCGATTTTCTTCCTACTATTTAACCTTTTTTTTGTGTTTGTGCCAACATTTGTAACTGTCTAATATTTGTGTTACTTATTCATTAAACATCTAACAACAAGTGCCACTGTTAAAATTCTTTCTTTTCTCAAAATATTTCCAGTTACAATAACATTTGTCCGAAATGATCGCAATTGTACCACCGTATCCTGTCTTTAATAAAATTTTATATACAGCTGTGTAAATTCAATATGCAGTTGTTAAGCTCGTCTTCAATCTGCTAAGTCTTATTTTAATGCAGATTCCTATCGGGGGTATTCATAACACTTCTTTTTGAAATATTTCTGCCCATGCAGGTCGTTGACTGAGCCTCTCGTTTCTCCCAAAGTCAGTTGTTTCAGTCCTCCTCTTGTTACATATTCGTTCACTCAGTTTCTCCATCTTGCTCGTGGTCGTCGATTTGGTCTCCGTTCGGATTCTGTCCTTCCTATGGGTCAGAAAAAGTGTGAGATTTAACTGCTTTGGTTATCAGCCCCTGTGCTTACAAACAACTGAAACTAACCTAAGGACAAAACACACACACACACACACACACATGCCGGAGGAAGGACTCTAACTTTCGACGGGGTGTAACCGCGTGCTCCGCAGCAAGGCGACTTAAAGCACTCGAACATTCCGTCGCGGATTCTGTGGCTCTTGTTGAAGTTTTCTGGTCCCAATCTTTTGATGTGGGCAAACCATTTCAGCATATTATAAATCCGTTAATGTGCTTCGTATTCTTTCATTTCTTATCTTGTTCCTTCTCGTCTTACAAAGGATCCCTCACTGACATTGTATTTCTGTCGCTTTTATCCTGCTCAGAGCTTTGTTTGTCCACCATTCTGATCCATAAGTTTGACTCGTAAATCATTACCTTTTCGTCAGCAGGCATTTTCATTAGAGTAGTTCTCTTATAATAATAGTCACAATTTTTGCGGTCTCCTCGCTGCAAACATATACGCGGTGTCATCCTACTCTAGCTGTTGTACAGCAGACATAGAGATCCACTGGAATGGTACATTGAATGCCCTCCCCGCTCCCTCCCATACACCCCTTGATCAGCGCGGCTGCGCCAGGGCTGCACGTGACGCGTTGCTGATCCGGGGCCACTTATCGCCGCGATCATCTTGGGCGGCGAGGCTCCCCTGCGGCTGCCATTGACACTGGGCGGCCCGCTTTGTTTTGCACCCGTGGGCGGTCATTGTGCGCATGCGCGGTGGGAGGCGCTGGCTAAGTGGCGCGCGCGCATCCTCTGTGCGTCGGCGATCGCGGCCGCTGACGCTGACGTGCATTACGTGGAGTGTATCTGCGCATGCGCCGTGACGGGCTTATTATTGGGACTATCGCGCGGCCCGCGCCGGGCACAAAGGGGGCGGACGCACTTTCGCGTAACTCGATTCAGATAATGGTTCCACACGTCATGCGCCGAGGACGTTTCGGTGCGCCGAATTAAATACGTCCATAAAAAAACCGACGGCTAAATGACCGCCCAAATAATAGATGGTGTAGTACGGACGATACCCATTAATTAGGCTACTTCTCGAGACGATAATATCGCCATTATAATGACCGGTATTGCGATATTATCTGATTTCCTTTTATGGCCTTCTATATACATATCTTCCCTCCATTCTCCCACACTGCTAATACTTAATAAATTTGATTGTCATCGTGTAACTGCCGCGGGGAACTTCTGTCCTCTTGTTTTAATTCGGACTTGAATTAATGCGAATTGCTCTCTAGAAGAAATAAAGCCGACAGCTCTTCGTGAGGTGCATTTGAAACTACAGTACTAGTGGTACTGTGTAAGAGCGTGTAGAAATTCTTCGTCCTCGCTGATGGATGAGCGATATGAACGAATAGTATCCTAACTTTCAAAATTTTACACTTGTGCTCTACAAGATTTCCAGATTCACAAGTTGACAAAGGCTGCTACTTTATTTTACAACATTTAATGGAGGAATTTGTAGCGGTGGGGAAGAACCTACACATTGCCTTTGTACGATTTACCAAAAGCTTATCTGACAGACCCTATAACTAAACTGCGGAAAGCTCTGTAAGATATAGGTGTGGAAGATCATTACTTATAAGTTATTACTAAAATGCACAGAGACTACATGGTACAGATTAAAAAAGAATCAAAGGTATCAGAAGCTATTAAGGGTTTAGACAAGGTAGCAGTTCAGTTTATTCATAGAAGTGTCTCTGAAATTGGATGAACAGATGCAGAGGAATGGGAATCAATGTCAACGATGTTCAGATGTTTTCATGAAGTTTTTCTGACGATCAAGCCATTCTAGCACTAGATGATAATGATCTTTACGGTACGACTGTTGTATCAGGAATATGGAGACTACAGATGAGTCTTAACCAAAACGGAATATCTGTTGGTGTATAATAAATTTGAAGTACAAATAACTGACAAAGCATTTATAAGGCAGGTATGAAAATTTAAATATCTAGGTGCTTATATTGATAAGAATGGATTGAGCCATACAGAAGACAAATACAGAACACAACACGGCAGAAGAGTATTAGGACGTATACATTCTTTTTGGGTGGAGAAGAACATCTCTAGCAGCAACAGGGAAGATAATGGTGGAATAAGTGCTGTGCTGTCGATCAGAAATATGGATTTTAAACACTGATCTCAAAAGACTAGCTGTGTAGCTGGATTATTTACATAGGAGTGATAGAATATCCAGAATCGAAGAAAAAAAGATGAAGTAAGAGCTAGAATGAAGGCAGATGAAACAGTTATAGACAGAATTGAAAGAAGATCATTAAAATGGTACGGTAATATGTTGAGATTGCCAAATCATCGGTGACCAAAGGAAATCTATGAATGGAAACCATCAAGAGAATAACGCGGTAGAACACGTCGTTCTCGGACGGACCACTTAAATAAAGGAACGTCACGGCATATGCAAGAGATTTGGTGTAAGATAACTGAAATACAAAAACATGTTGTTATTAATTAATCTTTGAATAAAGTAATTCTGTATCGACAAAAATACAAAGACCACACAGCTACGCAACTGCAAGCTGGTTTCTCACATTTTTGTCAACAGTCTTATAAAGAGTAACATATTTGCCTTTATTGTGCTCCGACAGGTGCAATTTTGAACTGCCTCCGTTTGAAGTGTCGCTTCAGATTTCTTCCACGAAAACACCAGTTAACTGATGTGAGAGGTGAAAGAAATTTTATTTTAATCTTTTTGCATTGACAATTTTGTCAACAGATATTTTATTGATCATATGCACTGAAAGCAAAGACTAGGTTCTGTGGAAAACAAAGAATCTGAAGGTAGATTTGTGTTTCATTTGTCACATAGCAAAGGCGCTGGGGCATTCTCTCTCTTCTGGTCTCGTGGAACCTAAACGTAAGTGTGTAGTGTTCTGTAAAATTTGTATGGATGCTAGTTATTTAGATTGTTTTGAATGAAGAAAATATTGAAGCTCATCTCGCACTATTTTTATTCAGTAATGGTCATTTCTTCACCTAATCCTTGATATTTGATAATTTTTTTCCAGCTCTACGCTTAGACAACGTGTGCGACCAAATTCCTCTTAATTCAGGAAAATGAGCCATGCTTGTTTAGTGACAGTGAAATCAGTGATCGATTTTATTCAATCCATTACATCTTTCTGAACTAGCAATTTTCACGTTAAAATTCGGTCACTCTACCGACTATCACGGCCTTCAACCAACGCAACATCGTGTTAAGCAATCTGCCAGATTTCGACATTATACTTCTCGGTGATGACGAATTTGATAATCTTTTAAAATTTAAATTCTATCAGTAAATACATACAGTGCAGTTTTTTTTAATTCAGTCAATGACATTTCTGTTTCTGGAAAACATCACCTTTCATTGGAATTTTACTCCATCAAAGTGCCCAGTTTAATGTAATTTATTAGTAAATGATATATCTGTTTCATGCAATAATCAGTTCCGTAATTATCAGTTTTAAAACCTTCTTTCAAAATCCAGTTTTAAAGTATTCAGGTTTATACTTTAATTTTACAGAGTAACCTTTTACCTTCTCTAACTTACGTATATAAAACCAATTCTGTATATCAATAAAATTTTGACTTCTTTTAGACGTATTGATGTACAGAATATGACGAACAAAGAAAATAAATCCAGACATTTATCGAGACAACAAATCTACGATGTATCAAAATCATGGTCACCGGGAGAGGGTGCAAGGTGGTGCATTTGCACCCCTCCTGCCTTGGCTGAAAGAAATAAAACTTTATCATTTTATAATATAAACTATAATTACTTCGGCGTAAGTTTTGGTGCAAATTACTGTCCAAACAGAAACCTGAAGTGGCTAGGCTGTTGTGCAGAAATGTTCATTGTTTTGTTTATGTGCAAAAAGGCCAACAACACCCAAAACACCAATAGACTTATACTCAAATACCGGTGTTTTTGCCGCTTGCCTTAATAAAGAGGCCGTACTATAGATGGTTACAAGATTGCACTGGTATAAATTATATCATGAGTGTAATTTTATGTTTTATTTTATTGGTTTCGAATACTTCCCCCCTTTTGCTAGATACTTGCACGTACTTAATTTAAGAGGGTCAACGAGACAGGAAGGAAGAGTGTGTGGCCTTTTATAGGAGAAAAGAAGCCAGAATTTGCCTGTAGTGAACTTGGGAAACCACGGAAAACCAAGATCAGGATGGCCGGCCCCAAATGGGTAAGCGATGACAGAAATCGGTAAACGTCATGCTGAACTTGAAATCTGCCACTGCCAGCCTTAGCACCCTAATGGTGTTAAAACAGGCTTCGTGTTACATTCATTACTACTATCAGGATCAATTTTGTTACAAGAACATAAACGTTTGTGTACTACACTTTTACCTTATCTCATTACTTTTGTCCGTCATTTCTAACTTGAAAGATATTCGTAAACGGAAAATTTCAATATTTCAATATTTTGTCAACACTAAGCACTTCTCGGGCGCCAAGACTCTTAAATAGTTATAATGTTATATTCTCGATAAGAAAATATAATGCTCTACTGTTTCATAATAGCTTTCAGATTAGTTCGGTCTGTCTGCAGCTTTAAGAATATAAGAAAGGCTACTACAATTTTGACAATACTGTGTATTTGTCTTCAACCTTCTTTTAATATTTCTCACATAAACACTGTATAGCTTTGTCTAAGCTTTTCAGATAATACGCCCAACAACTAGCTTGTCACCAGAGGCCCAAAATATTATACATTAGCTTCTCGCTAAACTGAATCGCACCTCTAAACAGTACTTTTGCTACAAGAAAGAAATACGTCTTCTCCCAGTCTCCTAACAGTCGTTTATATTTATATGGCCTTTTCCCCTTTCTCTAGAAATCAGTACCTAGTGACATCTACTGTATTGCAGGTCGAGACGCACCCACCTAGAAAGAATCCTCGCGGCGCCCATGATCAAAATGGAATAAAAAGTATTTCTTAGCGACCGCCAATCCACTTGGACGAAAGCGGGCATCCGGCGTGGGTTCGTCCGTGGGATATGAAACTAGTATCTCGAGAACGCAATGAGATATCGTTGTGCTCTCAGTTTTAAGTAAAATTTCAATAGTTCATCAGAATTTCATATGTGCTATACATTAGCTAAAACGACCATATGCAAAGTCTATCCTCTATGTTTTGAAATCGGCAAACTCTTTAAAGTATTTTAGAATACTACAAACAATATACTTGTAAAAACAATTAGGGGATCAGTTGAGATATCTAGGTTCTGAAGTATTGTCATCGGCAGAACGAACTAAAATGGAATGATACTTTCACTCTGCAGCGGAGTGTGTGCTGATACGAAACTTGCTGGCAGCACACTCCGCTGCAGAGTGAGTTTCATTCCGGAAACATCCCTTAGAATGTGGCTAAGCTATGTCTCCACCATATCCTTTCTTCCAGGAGTGCTAGTATTGCAAGATTTGCAGGAGAAATTTTGTGAAGTTTGGAAAGTAGGAGGCGAGGTACTGGCGGAAGTAGTGAGGACGGTCCGTGAGTCGTGTCGGAATACCTCAGTGGTAGAGCGCTTGCACGCGAATGGCAAAAGTCCTATGTTCGGGTCCCGGTTCCGGCACATAGTTTTAATCTGCCAGGAAGTTTCGAACTAAAATGGTTCGACATCTTTCTGTCAGTTCTATAAAGTGGACACAACAACAGTACGACATCTGGGATAGTGGTAATATCAGAAAGTAGTTGCAGAGGGGGTTGGGTTGACTTGTTTTTACCAAACGAATTACACAAGCAGTTGGGTTGAGTTAGTATAGTGAGCAGGTTATGCAATGAAGCAACAACGTAACTTACCCGACGGTATGGCATGGAGGGCCGTAGGAGGTTGGAACCGGGAGAGACACAGGGAGGTGCCTGAAACTATTGGGAGTGCCCCAGAGTGTAATTTTCAGGACCTGGACGAGATTTCAGACAACAGGAAAAAATAATAAAGGCAAGGCCAAGGTCGTATACGGCAGAAGGGCGCAGTAACTACTGCGCAGAAACGAACGCATTTCTGTCATTCTGCGCATGACGTCACGAAGGAACACTTCCCGGGCGCCACCTGCCTGCTCGAGGCTTTTTGATTTCATGTTTCGTGAGCGCTGTCGATTTCGTTAAGTTACTGTTGTTTACTAAGTTATTTTCAAGTGAAAATGTTTTTAGCGTTGTTGTTAGCTGTAATTTTCACAAACGAAATTTTAAAAAAAATGTTGAAATATTTGTAATCCTAAGGGACGAAACTGCTGAGGTCATCGGTCCCTAAATATAAAACTACTTAAAATAACTTTTCTAAATACAAAAGGGACTGAGTTAGTGCTTCACTGTTTCGCACGTGATGCAAGTCTGCAAAAGATTTCACTTTCTAAGTGATACAGGAAAGAGCGTGTAAATGTTGAAAATGCTAGAATATCCTCCACTCGTTTTCTAGGTTCAGACTATATCAAGGATTTGCGTACGGAACTGGTAAATTTATCGTTAAAACGGGTGCCTAAGATCGTCTTCTTGAAACGTATGTATGAGATTGGGAGCGCGTATAAAGGTATTCGAATTCAGTTGTCATCAACGAAACGTCGTCTGCACTAAGAGGAAGCTAACAAGAGAGTTTTTATTTCGTGAAATGTGTACTAACCACAATCTTTTTACCTAATCAAATCAGTAGTCCTTTACACGTTTCAAAACAAGTTCGATGGGAAAAAAAAAAAAAAAAAAAAAAAAAATACAGTTGGAAATCGAACACTTTACTTGTCGTTTCGCAGAAAATCTATAATTTTCTCGAGGAAAAACTCAAACAACCTTTACTTGCAGTCTTTCTATCTTGGGTAAACCGCGATTTCTGTTAAAACTCAGGTATTTTATAAACGACGTGTTAGTAATGATGAAAATGGAGGCTTAAACACTGAGAAGGAACGAATTACTTGAGTGAAAACGCCAGTGACCATCGATCTTGTTTGCTAGTTAACTTCTTCTCCGAGCCAAATCAGTAAAATGAATGTTCATTTACAACATTTAGTTTGGCTGGTAACTGCAAAAACACGTTACACTTTGCCTTTGCTTTTGTATGTTTCGATTCCATAGCTGCTTGAGCTTTCAAAAGTAAGAAGTGTCTGTCTGAAGGATGGGCAATCTGTAGAATTTAGCAATAGCATTCGACTAATAGCAGAACAGCAAATCTACTTATCATTGTCTCTTAAATGCGCGGGCCAGATACTGTAGCGCCGTTCCCGAGGCAGCTGCTGTTCCTGCGTGACGTCACAGCCTCAGCCAATAGCACCACAGAACGCCAACTGGTCAACCTTATTTGTTTTACGGACCTTGGTCCACGGGTATCATCACCAAGAGATGACCGTCATCTCCGACAAACAGCCCGCAGAGAAAGGAGGTTGAATGCAACTAAACTGCAAAGCATCCTCCAGGGAGGAACAAGACGCGGAAAATTAACACAGGCGCCGCGGCGGAGTGACCGAGCGCATTTAAGCGCTATACTGCGATGCGCGAGGCCGTTCCCCGTCGGAGATTCGAATGCCCCCCCCCCCTCGGGCATGGATGTTTATGTCGTCTTTAGTATAAGATAGTTCATAAGTAGTTTGTAAGTTTAGGAACTGATAACCCCGCCGTTAAGTCCCTCAAACTCTATAAACATTTGAACATTTCAACACAGATAGAATGAAATCGCCTTCGGAAATGTGCACGGGGGCCTACGGTCTGTGTCCCATTACAATCACGACACCGTTTAGCCCGCAGAAACTGGGCAGAGGAACATCAGGACTGGAGTAATAACAAATGGCGCCAGGTTTTGGTTACAGATGAGTCAAGATTTTGTTTTCAGTTGGACAGACGTCGTTGCCTCATCTGGAGAGAACGTGGAAGTCGGAACAATCCTCTTTATGTGCAGGAAACATCACCATTATAATGGTGGTGGATTGATGGTGTGGGCAGGAATCAGTACTGTCGGACGTAAGAACCTCTGTCGTTCAGAATGGCGCTTGGTCTACTTAAACTACATGTAAAGCTTGAGTAAAGAGTTGAGACAGCAAAATATCGTACTTAATAACAAACAAATTACAATTTTAACCAATGTCTGAATAGAATACGTTACTATATGTATATTGAGTGTGACATCTCCCAGCCGGCCGCATCCGCCAAGCGGTCTGCGGCGCACCAGTGATGGTCTGCACGGCCACTACGGTCGGGGGTTCGAACCCCCCTCGGGCATGCCGTCCTTAGTAGTAGCTAGTTCATAAGTAGTCTGTAAGTTTAGGAACTGATGACCCCGTAGTTAAGTCCCATAGACTCTACAAACATTTGAACATTTGAACGTATGTCAGCACAGAAATTTTGTGACAAATAAAGAAAACAAAAATCAAGCCTTCATCGAGCGAAACCATGGAATTGTTTTTCACGTATCATGTTTTTTTTTTTCCGCGGAGTATGTTCCTTAAAATCGGATCATTTGTTACCATAAACATCATAGTCGTTTTTGCTATGTCTTGATAACAGACGAAAAATTTCGAGAACTGGAAAATGGCGTTTCTAGGTAAATTTCTGCAGAAAGTATTGCTACAATTTAAGCCTTTGGTTACTGCTATTTATTTACGTCTTTGTAGCCCACGTTGCAAAAAGGCCAAAATTATTTTGTCTTGATTTTGGGCTCCTGTACGGTATATTTAAAACTCTGATAATCGATAACGCTTAAAGATATAAAATAAATCTAAAAATTCGTTTGACGATATTATTTTAAGGACAAATGGGAAAAAATTTCTCCTATTTACAATGAATCAACGAATAAGAACAATAGAAGTGGTCAACGCCACATTTCACTGCCTTTGTACCAAAAATTATTGCTTTTTGTTGTTTTCTCAGCAACCATACATAATCAAACGGTGCTTTTATAGGCCGTATAAAGACCACACTATACTACAGGAAATGGACAAAAATCAAGTGTTTTCTCAATTTTTCTGGCTGCAGGAAGGGTTTAATGTTTAAATTTTGATCCTGCGATCAATAGAATCTGAGATATGGACCCTGATATATCGCATTTACGCACACAGTGTGCACTGTCCTATATGGTATGATAAAAGCTTGGACCAATCGTTACTTAGAGCCTATCCATTAGCTGCTTCGAATGTTCCTTATGGCCACTATGGGCCTATTCTGGTTAACTGATTAAGATATGATTACCTGGTATAGTAAACAGGGTAGGAGAGCAATTTCGGATTTTTATTCCTGTAGTTTCTATAATTGGGAATTTTATTAATCACTCTAAACAATTCTACAATGATTAGACTGGGTTCGGCAATTTAAATAGCCATCTTGAAAGTAGCTTGTTAAATTTTGTATGTTAGACCTCAGGCAGTAGAGATCTACAAATGCAAGTTAAAACACTCCCTGCTGCTCTAAATTATTTTGCGAGTGGCCACAGTACTTGCGCAATGGAAATTTATCTAATAGCTCACTCCTTATGGGAGCTGCCAACGTTTTAACAAATACAAAATAAATGTTAAAAATAAGGAATAGATGGGACAGAGAGCATGAAATTATAAAGCTGCGGTTTGATACTTTAAATCACCATCTATTCAATAAAATGAACAAGCAAATTAATGTGGGGAGACCAAATTAAGCACAATAAAGCACATAGCTTACACAAAAGTGAATGAAGTCATAAAGTTACAGCCCATAATAGAATCGTTTCTGCCCATTATGAATATGGAGGTAACGTAGGAAGAAATTTGCAAATAACAGTGGATAAAGGAAAGCATATTCATTCACTCACAGACATCCACATAATGCTTGTGAAACATTACTCCTATGGCAACACTTGATAGCAGTGGAGAAACGAAGCATAGGCGGCGTTTTGATGAGATGGCGCAAGTCTTCAAGCACAATTACAATTACACTATGCACCAAACGAACTCATGTGTGGGGAGGCAGTGGCATACAATCCTTAAGTACCACCATGGTGAATTACAAAGGATTTACAAAAAGAAATTAATTTATAATAAGCTAGTAAAGCACACCTGAGAATTCATATACAAAAAAGCTAGTGTCAGTAAAAGCATGACTGTTATTAATGCACGTCGTGCAATTGGTCGTACCAAGACAGGAAAGACGGATTCAATCCAGAAAATCAGAGAAATATTTAGCAATCTCGTGGATACAGACACAAGGCGTAAACATTAGTTAAATAAACTGCAAAGGAAATTCAAACATAGTAAGTTTCCACAAAGGCTGAAGGCCACAAACACATCTTCTAACTTGAGAAAATCCGGACACAAAATCATCACTGGAATTAAAATGCAAACACTATATTTACACTCAATTACTAGAGTTCTGTAAATTAAGAAACACTTCGCCTCAGATAGCGAAATAATTACTCAAGAAAACTATCACTGATAAAGCAAGACTGCCTGATCACAAAGAAAGCAAACAGCATGCCATCCCCTCAGCATGGTTCGACAATATACTCACTTCGGCGGTTGCAGCAAGAGTGAAACATCAGGTCACGCCAAAATTCTTCCCTTCCACACACCGGATGTAGGGTGCGCTCAAAAGCGATGCAGAGTGCGTTCACAGCCTACTGTCTACCAACCCTTGCTACCTGAAGAAGATAATACCCTTTACTAGAGCTCGTCCATGATTATATTACTACTACACTAAGAACAGGTCAACTCACCATCCTGCCAAGTAAGCTTGTCTCTGGCCTCCCAGCAGACGGTAGTGCAGACGACATTCTTAACTAAAGTAAACGGAGACCAAAGCGCGAGGCGGCGACGGTAAGACACTGCACAGCAGTCAGTCAATATTAAAAGCAACCTTCCATATTCATACGAACACACAAGTTCAATCACACGGGTGGAAACATATATAAATAAGGGGCATTGATCATTAATGAAGGAAAAAATAATTGACATAGAAATATACAATATTAATCGTGGAGAAATATTTTAGAGTAATGAATAGCTCAAAATGAAACACGGCCATACATTCAGTGGTGTTTCAACCTTTGGAATACTGCTTATAGACACTGCACACTGAACGATTCTATTGAAGTGATTAACCATTTAGTCATCACCAAGATTCAGTAAACTAATGGACATGTTCCTATATAACATTTCTTATTACTTGAAACAGAATTGTGAGATATGTCCACACTACTTAGCAGTGCACACTAGTTAGCAGTTTTATACACAATCCTGTACCCAAGAAAGTCGGTAGCTAGCATCTAACGAGTTCACATATTTGCATTTATTTTGTTCCGAATTATAGTGGCTCTTATCTGATATGTTCGCTAAAAATCACTGGTTCTACTTGTAAGAGCTTCTTTACTTTAAATACTAGACTGTATTATGTGACCACAACTTCGTTTAACCATAGTGATCTCATTTAGGCCACAACACTAAACTATGTAAACTTGCCACTATTATTATTATTATTATTATTTAAAATCTAAAATCAGGAACATTTCATCATAATGGCATAAAGTACGACAGTTCAAAACATTGCAGTATATTTTGTTGTTAATAAAGCAGTAACCTGTTACACATGTTATTTTGTTCGGTTTCTGGCACTTTGTGCCACTGTCAGAATTATACTTTGTGACCCTGTATTGTCAGTTCAAACCTGTCGTCTTTTCTCCTGTCTGGATGGATCATATAGGATCGCCATTTCACTACTGAACAAGGCTAGTATTATTCGTCATGTAGGAAGACGCTTTCGTGCATAGAGGCGTAGTGATAAGGCCGAGCGCCAACATTTGAGCCTGTGGGAGAAACATTTTGTAGCTCGCGGCCAGCCACGCGCTTCTTCCCGGACTACATTTCCTCCCATTCCCCCCCCCCCCCCTTTCTTTCCTATCCGCACTCCTTCCCTTCCCCACCGGGATACTGATAACGTCAGTAGTTTAGTCCCCATATCCCAACCAAACAACCCAAAAACCCAAACGCAGTTAGTAGAGATTCAGCGTCTATAAAAAGATCGATCCGCGAAGCATACAATAATTACCGCAGCCATACCTCAGAAAAAGATCTTTCCGAGGACCCGAAAAAATTCTGGTGCTATTTAAAATCTATAAACGGGTCAAAGCCCACTATCGAGTCACTCGTTGAGCATTCCGGGACAGTAATAGAAGAAAGCAACAGAAAGCTGAAGTTCTAAATTTAATATTTAATAAATCTTTCACGCAGGAGGACCGCACAAATGTACCATCATTTGATCAACGAAAAATTCCGAAGTGGAGGACATAGTAATGGGTATTTCCGGTGTAGAGAAGCAGCTGAGAGAGCTAAATATGAAAAAGTCTGCTGGTCCAGATGGAATACCAGTTCGGTTTTACAAAGAGTATTCTGCGGCATTGGCCCCCTACTTAGCTTGCATTTACCACGAATCTTTCATTCAGCGCAAAGTTACTAGTGATTGAAAAAAAGCGCAGGTGATTCCCGTTTATAAGAAAGGAAAGAGAACTGGCACACACAATTACAGGCCAATATCATTGACATCAGTTTCCTGTAGAATTTTGGAGCATATTCTCAGTTCGAATATAGTAAATTTCCTTCAGACGGAAGAGCTTTCTATGAATCAGCACAGGTTTAGGAAACATCGTTCATGTGAAACTCAGCTAGCCCTTTTTTCACATGACATCTTGAGAGCCATAGATGAAGTGCCGTTAGTACCTCGTCTCCTACTTTCCAAACTTCACAGAAGTTCTCCACCATATCCTTTCTTGCAGGAGTGCTAGTCTTGCTTGGTTCGCAGGAGAGCTTCTGTGAAGTTTGGAAAGTAGGAGGCGAGGTACTGGTGGAATTACAGTTGTGAGGCGGCATCGAGAGTCGTGTCGGGATAGCACAGTCGGTAGTGCGCTTGCCAGCGAAAGGCAAAGGTCCCAGGTTCGAGGCCCGGTTCCGGCACATAATTTTAAATTGCCACTCCGCTGCAGAGTGAATGTTTCATTTTAACATTTTATTTTCCTCTTTCTAATTGGGAATGGAATAGGAAAGAAAGTGCCTGGTAGTGGTACTGTGTACCCTCCGCCACGCACGGTGGATTGCGGAGTGTGTATGTAGATGTATGTAGATTTAAACAGTCAAGATGCGTATATGACCAACCTTTACAAGGTGAGAGTGGTACCGAATAACGAAGGACGAAGTCGGCGGCACGACCGCTTTTTTGGGCGAGGTAGCCGGGTCGGCGCACAGTGTCGCACAGTGTCCCAACTCGCGCATCTGCCGGTGTCCTTTCTGCCAACATTGGTTCCGCGCAGCCGCGCCGCTCGCCCCCAGGCTAGAGCCGGTGCAAGGGGCGTACAATGCGCGACAGTTCCCCCTGCCGCAGTACAAGAAAAATAAACTGTCACTGCGGAAAGAAAATCCCCTCACAAATAGTCCCCAACATCTCTGGGGCCCGCTGCCCGATCCGCGGTGACAAAGGACGGCGCGGCCCTCCGCCTCTCCGCGACGGAGCGCCGCCCAGGGGGAGGATTACGTGGAAACGGTTGCAAGTATTTACGAAGAAGCGGCCCTGCTATCTTGATTTCCAGCGTGTCGACATTCATTTTCGGGAAGGGGCAGCGAGTGAGGGGCCCGGGATGTCCAAAACGCTGCGGGGGACCACCGTGGCTGCGGAAGGCCTCCTACCCCCTCCCCTCTCTCCCATGATGGACGGTCCGAAGGCCGCGGGGTGCCGGTCCGTGACGCACGACCGCCCCCGCCGCTTGTAAATGCGCTCCTACCGGCCGCCGTCTTCGCACGCAGCTCCTGCCTACCACCGTGCGTGTCTCGTCTCGTGCGCGTTCGTACGTACGTGCTGGGGCTGCTTTACAAGGCGCCGTTACACCCGGAATTATCATACGGCAATAATTCTCGAAGCTCGCGCGCGCTGCCGCAGTCATCGCCCGGCGCGTGATTTAGGATCGCTTTCGTTTTATTGGAGGCTCGTCCGCGCGCGCGTGTTGCCGGCGGATCCTCGGCCTTATACACGCGTATAACGCCTTCTCTGCTCCACACGGAATGCGAAACAACAAAACGAGCTGAGAGCGGGACGTGAAATACGAAAGTACGGGCAAAAGTACTGCGGGGGAAGGGAGGGAAAGGTTGGGTTTACGCCGGCTTGAAATGTGATTCTCCGGCAACTTGGCGTACCAATACGAAAACAGGTTTCTACATTTATATGCGGGAAACGAGGCCGCGAGTCCGTTTATGCGTTAGGAGCTAGCGTGTACACACTCAGACCTACAAGCGCGATCACGATTTTACCACTGCTGGTCGTGTAAAGTGCGGCGAATCGAAACGGAACGTTTTCGTACTTGGAAACTGCAGTCTGAACGTCGGAGATCTTGGAGATACCAGTACGCCTACAACAAAAGAGCCATTGTTATTGTACACTGGGGCGTCCAATATCGATTCATTCAAATATTCAAATGTTTGTAAACTAGAGGGACCAAACAGCTGAGGTCATATGTCCCGTGACTTTTACTTATGCTAATGCCAACACGCATACACACCTCGAGGGTGGACTTAAACCTTCGACGGGAACGGCCGCACTTACATGGCATAAATCGCACGTGTCCCTATCTCTGTTGTGTTCTGAAACATACATCTAATATTGCCCAGAGACACGTGGCTCAGGTTTCGTTATTATGAGCAATAGTTTTTCTAATTTACTGGACAAATCAAGAGTTGATTTTTAAAATAAAACGACTTTCCGTATTACTATTAGACATAAAGTAGTATAAGTAGCGTAATTTCTACTTGTGACCAGGTGGAAAGTATTGGCAGTTCCATTTACAACTAACACCGGACTCGCGTTCGAGAGAAGAGTGGTTTATATCCACTCCCGACCATCCAGATTTATGTTTCCTGTGTTCCCTTAAACCACTCCAGGCAAAGCCACTATAGTTCTCCCTTGCCCAAAGCATTTATTGTGAGCTGTAATAATCATACCAAGCTAAATTCAAGTGTTAATGGACAGTTATTGTTACAACACCGTGACAACCCTAAACATGCAAATTAACAAGTAATTTTAACTATACTATTTTAATCTCCTAAAATACTTAACCATCTATAAAAGGTACAAAACATATTACCATTTCAATCTACAGCATTAAAAAATTACAAAATAATTAGTCATATAAGAAAATCGTCAATTTGAATATTTCTTTGCTGCAATAAATAAAACTCAAAGTTTTTCTGAGCCGCGTCATTTAGAAGATTTTGACCAGTCATTCAATAGAAAATTAAATCTGTTATCAAAAATGTGGACATTTTTGTTGACAATGAAAATAGTTGAATAAATCCCACCCGTTGAGGAATGGGGCAGTATACAGTATAAAATGAAAGCTATATAAGTATTGTGATTCAGAACAGAGGAAAAGAAGAGCAAACCTTCCCTGAAAACTCTAACTGCTCATTATCGATGTTACATAGAGTAGGTTCATACGTATTAGAACCAGTACACATGTCACACAATTCTCCAGTTGCATCGGCGATTAGAAGTAGTGCACATGCGCGAGAACCTCTCCACTCTTTTAACCAACATTACTATACCAGGGCTTGTGCGGACATAAATATGTTCAAATCAAATGTTCAAATGTTTGTACAGCTTATGGGACTTAACCACGGGGTCATCAGTACATAAACTTACAAACTACCTATCAACTAGCTTATCCTAAGGACGGCACAAATACCGAAGCCCGAGGGGGGATTCGAACCCCCGACCGTAGTGGCCGTGCAGACCGTGACTGGAGCGCCTCAGTCCCCTCGGCCACCGCGGCCGGCACATAAACATGGCCGGCCGCGGTGGCCGCGGGCACTGAGGCGCTTCAGTCACGGTCTGCACGGCCACTACGGTCGGAGGTTCGAATCCCCTCTCGGGCATGGATATTTGTGCCGTCCTTAGTCTTAATTAGTTCATAAGTAGGTTGTAAGTTTAGGGAGTGATGTCCCCGTAGTTAAGTCCCATAGACTATACAAACATTTGCACATTTGAACATACACATGAAACCGACAGTTCGCGCGCGCGCCCAAGCATTTTCGCAATTCATGTACATTTGTGTACCAAAAATATTAGCTTCACTGAAATACTGAAAAATGTAAATGCACAACATTTAATGTGTGAGTTTGACTCAGATAAAAATATTTGATAAAAATATAAAAGATGGTAGACAAAAGTTAGTCCATAACACACTGGTCAAAAAGTTGGGGTATCAGTGGATATATCTATGTTCTGAAGTATTGTCACCGGCAGAATGAACTAAAATGGTCCGAAGTCAGTCTGCCGGTTCTACAAAGTGGAAACAACAACATTACGGCAACATAAATAGTGTTAATAATAGAAAGTTACTGCAGAGGAGATGGATGTTGACGTGTGTTTACCAAACGAAGCATACAAGCAGTTGCGTTCAGATAGTGTTGAGAGCAGGAACTCGAATGCAGTAACAACGTAATTTACCCGAATCTTTGACAGGGAGAGCCATGGGAAAGTTGAAAGCGGGACCGACACAGAGGGTGGTAACTGCATTGGCGTGTCCCAAAGTGTAATTTTCAGACACCTGAACACGATTTCCGACAACAAGAACCATTAGGAGAAGGCAAGAGTAAGGACGTTCACGGTTAACATCATCAATAGATGATCGTTATCTCCGGCTAAGAGCCTGTCGAGACAAGAAGCTGAATACAAAGCTGCAACGCACCCTCCAGGCAGCAATAGAAGGCGCAATATCAACACAAACACTCCGAAATCGACGTCGGGAATGTGGACTGTATGCACGGGTGCGTATGGTGTGTGTCCTATTAAAACGACGACACCATTTACCCCGTGGAAACTGGGCGGAGGAACATCAGGATTGGAGTCGTAAAGAATGACACCGGGTTCTGTTCACAGCTGAGTCAAGGCCTTGTGTTAAGACGGACAATCGTAGTTTCTTCAGCTGGATAGTACTAGGAACAATGCTTATGTGCAGGAAACATCACCATATCATGGTGGTGGACGAATGATGTGGACAGGAGTCAGTCTTTCCGGACGTACTGACCTCTCCCTGTCGTCCAGAATGGCGCTTTGACTGCTCAGAGACAAAGATTGGAGTTTCTTCGACCTACGCTGGTGCCATAGGAGACGGGTTCCTTCTGGTGGACGATAAAACTCGTCCCCACCGAGCTGTAGTGGTGGACAACATGCTTGAAGCTGAGGGTATTGAACGAATGGAGTAGCCGGCTTGTTGACCGGAATTAAAAGCGATTGAGCTGGTCTGGGATGTACTTGGCCAGACCAGCACCTCCCACAACGGTTGCACAGCTGGCTATTGCACTCATGGAAGAATGGCTAAATATCCATCAAGAGCTGATTGATAACATATCCACATCCTTGCTAGCTACGGCCTACCTTTCGAACCTACAGCATCACGAAAAAACAGATCGAAAGTGGCCAGACACAACATAAATGTGACTTGCACTCTTCGGATAGTTGACCGCTTTAGCTTTACCTTAACAGAAAGATGTGGGCTTGTGGTCCATCTCAAATAACCATGTTCGCAACCGGACGTTACACCTATATATTTTCCCTTCCTTTATTTACAATACCTGGGTGGAATGAGAAATAATATCCACTTATTAGGAATTTTAACATCCGTTAACAACCACATGTCATAATTTAGTTGTTAATACATCATTTGAAAGAGTGAAGAAACAATTAGCCAGTACAGGTTTTCCTTCTGCTCTTGTTACATGAAAAATACACTTGCAAATCAAAACAATGAGTTTCATTTTAATATGAACAAACTTTTCTCTGACACTGATCACACACGTAAAAAAAAATCTCTTACTGTGAAATATGTGGCCGACAGAATCATTAACAGGAACACGAGCCCATGTGTCAGTACTGTGGCACGTGTGTACTCGCATCCATGCAGAGGAAGTCCATTTAATTACGCTCACAATCGGACAGAGGGCAGAAAAGGAACGAGAGGAGTGATTATTAAGCTAGACAAGACCTTCAAAAGCTGTCCGCGGAGGATCTGGGCGCCGGCGATCCGATCTCGCGAGTCATTATGTCGGCCCGTAATGAGCCAGGGTCGTCCAGAGAGCGAAGCGGGCTGCTGGGCCGCCGGCTCACTGCGGCGCCACACAGTGAAAAACATTGCCCGCAAATGACAGTGAAGGCCCGCGTTGCTTCATAGTGCGAAACAGAAAAAGTTAGTGGTGAAAGTGGTTTTTCTGTGTGTGTTTGCTTTCACCTAGTGAAGAACAGGGAAGGAAACAATACTGAAGTTCTACAATACTGGGTACACTTTCGTCTCCATACGCCTGTATTGTCAAGAAAGCACGCAAGTCTTATCAAAGATTATATACCAATCCTGAACATTTTTTGGGGGTGGAGAGGGGAGGCGGGGGTCTCCTACCACCCCTTCAACCCATCCAAAACACACACCTACACAAAGGAACAAAACAGAACCTCGTCGGAAAACCAAATTTTAATTCCGAAGCGTAAAACGAGACAAAAGCAGCGAAATCCGCATCCTGCCCGGTGGATTAGCCGTGCGCACTGGGGCGCCGTGCTGCGGTGCGGGCGGCCGTTCGCTGTCGGGTATTCGAGTCCCTCCCTTCGGGCATGGGTGTTTATGTTATCCTTAGGATAGTTTACCTTAGTTTAAATAGTTTGTAAGCTACGGTCTAATAACTGCGCAGTTGAGTCCAACAGATGTACAAACATTTGACATTTGAAAAATCCTCATAAAAAAAGAGTTGTGTTATAAAAGGTGTCCTAGGGTCAATGAGAACAATTATCGACCAATCGCGAGTTGGTCCCAATAGGTAAAATAAAAAAAGAAGAGTCTCTCATGTATATCTTCCACGTTACTGATTTACCTCACGACCCGTAACAGTAGCTCTGAAGAATGGGAGTAAAAGGAAAAGAAGGTAACGTACGTTCGCTATGTTTTCTAGAACTAGACCAGATCACCTAATCTGGTGGCATAGGAATAGAGGTGAGAAGGAAGCAAAACAAAACAAAAACAAACAAAAATAAATAAATAAATAACTCATAGGCAATCCCTGCTGTGCCCCATCTTTCGGAGTTTTAGTCGGCTGTCATCTGATTGTAAACCAGTTATGAAGATAAAAACAAAGCATTTCCCGAGGAAAGGCAAAAGGGGCAAGACACAACCTACCCTTCATTGGGTAAATAGTACTGAGGAACGGAAGAAAATATTAAGGATAAAACATAATACCTTATTTCAAAATGCAAGGAGAAAGTGCCCGTGCCATTCCCGCTGGGCCTCTGTCCCGAAATAACGAACACTTGGGATTGAGAAGAAAGGACAAGACACTGCACGAATGAGCATTAAAGCTCAAAGAAAAACGCACACAATGATCCTGTTGTTATTAAGGAAGCACAACAATACAAGGTCAACATCCCAGAACTAGTTGGTGGCCATAAGAAAATGTACGTAGTGGTCCTGATAGTTGGGAGGTAACTTGAGCCTTTGATGGTTAGACCAAAGGTAGGCCATATAGGCATCACAATCTCCGAGTTGAAGCTCCACGATGGCGAAGGCAGAATGTCCCAAAAGCCAAACGGTGGCATTGTGCTTCGTTCGTGGGACCCGCTTCATGTCGGGCATAGTAAGCCACTGCACCGTGACACAGGCAGGGGTGGTCGTGTTGACAAGGGCCACCACCCCACAGAACACCTCCCACACGTTTGCGACACGGCAACATTGGACATGGTGCTCTCGAGTATCAGGTACTCGGCACACGGAACAGTCACCGGAGACTTGAAGGCGGATGTCTGCCAGTCGCTGATTGATGTGAAGCACATTATTGATGAGACGGTACAGCAACGAGTAGACCTCCATAGGCAGATTAGATTAGATGTATATTTTGTTCCAAATGATCCATAGTTGGGAGATTCTCTTGGATGTAGATATTATACAGTAAATACTTACAAAATAATAACAAATATGCTGGTATACCTTAAACAGAACTCAGTTGAAATTCTTGTGGATGTAAAATCGCTAGATTTAAAATTAGGGGAAAAAAAGAAACTAGTTACCAAATTAAAATTGTATATACACTATGTGATCAGAAATATCCAGATCCCACTCAAAAAAAAAAAAAAAAAAAAAAAAAAAAAAAATTGTTTTTCATATTAGGTGTATTGTGCTGCCACGTACCACCAGTTACTCAATATCAACGACGTCAATAGTAATTAGCCATCGTGATGAAGCATAATAGGGTAATCTGCAGAAACCAAGGAGTTCGAACGTGGTCTGGTGATTGGGTGTCACTTGAGTCTGAAGTTTGTACCCGCGATTTCCACACTCCTAAACATCCTGTTTCTTACGTTTTAGTGAAGAGACACATACAGCACGAAAACGTTCAGGCTGACCTCGTCTGTTGACTTACGGAGACCGCCGACAGTTGAAGAGGGTCGTACAGTGAAAGAGGCAGGCGTCTATCCAGACCATCACAGAGAAATTCCAAACTGCATCAGGATTCACCCCAAGTACTATGACAGGCGGGAGGTGAGAAATCTTGAATTTCATGGTCGAGCGGCTGTTTATAAACCACACATAACGCAGACCAATTCCAAACGACACCTCGCTTGGTGTAATGAGCGTAAATGATAAATATTTACTATTTATCTATTCAATGCTCAGACACTGATACAAAGTTATTAGTCTCCTCACAATCCAACACAAATCACCATCAGAATCGTGTGCCGGCCGCGGTGGCCAAGCTGTCTACGGCGCGCCAGTCACGGTCTGCACGGCCACTAGGGTCGGGGGTTCGAATCCCCCCTCGGGTATGGATATTTGTACCGTCCTTAGTATTGGCTAGTTCATAAGTATTTTGTAAGTTTAGGGACTGATGACCCCGCAGTTAAGTCCCTTAAGCTCTACAAACATTTGAACATTTTGAACAGAATCCTGTTACAATACTGTAGTCCTTCGCAGGTTCTTAGATGCTCCCATTCTGCAACGCATATAACCCACTGCGGTAAGGGGAAGATCCCAGTTCTGCGCAGGTGTTCCGCAAGGCATTCAAGTCAGAAAATTTCCGAAATGCTGCCATCGGTCCCTTCATGGGTGTTTAACAAGTTGGCTCTTATCCTCTAGCAGTGTAAGTCATGTTTTTCCTTTTCCTTGTGTCTTCAAGTCGCCATAAAATGTTTTAAGGAAAAAAATATATTGGGAAGAAAGTAAGCATATTATGCTAGCTTCTTTTACTTTTTTTTAATCGCGTATGGCTGACAGCATTCGTATACAAATAGAGATCCGTTATACAACTCGGGTGTATCACACTGGCCTCTGAGCATAGAATTACAACGTGCTCGCACATTCATTTTTTTGCTCATGGTTTTGCCAAGACTCCACACTCACATTAATGACCTACTGCGTTTGCGGGCAATTTCAGGGGCGGCAATTATGTTGGTAAACTACGCACCATTGTTTATAAAACTTTTTCTTTGTCTTATGTCACAAACATAATATTTAATTATGTACCTAAAGGACAGTAATGTAATATATTAACAAACAGCAACCGGCCTCTGCTTAACGAAATTGTTTGCACAACACAAGAAATTTGTCAAAACTGTTTGCTCACAACCAACAACTGCTTATTACGTTAGAATGAGCGCAAAGTGTTGCATTCAGTTGTTGAGAGCTCCAAATCTGTATTTAACAGCACGTCTCGAAACTCATATACGCCGGGACTGCCACAAATAGAAGCCAGGTAAAAATAAATACTGTAAATCTAATGATCTATTCCTTCCTTTATTAAATATAAGTACTATGACTTAAAGCCCCTAATATTAAACGTCTAAATATATTCCCGAATTTATTCATGCAATCAAGTGTTGGATAAATATTCGTAACTTTTGTTTGCAAAAACAGCTTGCACAGCTATAACTAATAAATGGTATAGGTATGTGTCAATTAATGTATAATGTTTGTTGTGTCAGTACAAGCCATAATACACTTCAACTTACCAGCCACTTACCACCATAATGGCGTCCAACCAAATATTCAAACTGCTGGGCCCTCGGTATGTCTATTTATTTTTACAATGTCTTTGGGTCTTTCTTTGTCCGCCGTTTTAAAATTTAGTAAACAAACCGAACTTGGGAATGAATTGATCGCTTAATTCTTGTTTTGGACTTCATGTTACCATCGGATATACTGAGCTGGTGTGGGAGCAGAATCGAAACGTGTTTCCTTGTCGTATTCCAGTAAGATTTCGTATCAGCATTTTGTAATTTGCCGAGAAACGAAATATCAACATCCATGGCTGGCACTATCTGACAGCTGAAGTTCAACATCCAGTGGTATAAAGATCATCTTGATCTATAGACTAAGACTCAGTACTGACAAAAATAATTAACCTTTGTTTTGTGCGTGGTACGTAATATTAATGCAAATAATTTTTATTTTATTTATTTATTTTTTTATCGGTTACTGAAGATCTTGATGTGAGAAGACTCGGCACAAAACATATTCGTAGTTACGAGTACACCATAACGACAAAATATGAAAATTTAGTATGAAGATTAAGTGGGCGAATCGCGTAACTAATGAAGAGGTACTGGACGGAATTGGTGAGAAAAGGAATTTCTTGAGTAAAAGAAGGGCGCGATCGGTAGGACACATTCTTAGACAGCAAGGAATCGTGAATTTAGCGTTGGAGGGAAGTGTGTGGGGTAAAAGTCGCAGAGGGAGACCAAGAGATGAATATAGCAAGCAGATTCAGATGTATGTATGTATGTTGCCATTCTTATGAGGAGATGAAGAGGCTTGCTCAGGATAGAGTAGTATGGAGAGCTTCATCAGACCAGTCTCCAGAATGAAGACCACAACAACAACTTGACCTGTCGGTAGTTCACAGTCCTCAATTATCATCACAAATCTGAGGCACTGATGATGTTAATTTTTTGGGAATAGAATTTCTTTGTTAAAAGTATGTTCACGTGCCTGTCTCGCGTAAATCGAGTATCCTGCGTAACCTACTTCGACTTCGTAAAAGTTCGCAATCACTTGGACATCCTGTAGTAATAGAAAACGTCTTACACATGTTTTCAGATTGCTAAATAACATGAATCTATCTGTTATAAAACTCAACTCTCAGCTGCTCTAATGGTGTCCTTGAGAACCCCAGGAAAAATAAATATATGAACAATAGATAGCACTAGTGCTCTTGGTAGTTTTCAGTGTAGTATTGTCGTTGAACGCCGAGTGCTTCAGGTGTTTCCGGTAATATATTGTGTGCTAAAGAGGTCTCAGAGTATTAACGAAAGTTACTATTCGTTCTCTCAGTTAGTGTTTTACGTGGTTGAAATATGGATTACTTCAGAAACCGTAAATATATATGATGACGTCAATTTTAAGGTTATGTGTATATGTATGTATAATTTTTAGAAGGACATCATCGAAGTCGTTATCAGATAACGAATTGGAAAGAGTAGTGACTGACCTGCGGTATTGCAGTCTGATGAGGACAGAACCGCAGATCGCAGAAGAATTCCAATCAAACAAGAAAGTGCCCAGTAAGAATCTGCGTCATTTGAGTATAGCGAAGGAAAGTCAATTCGTTCTCGTGTTCGTCGGAAAAGTCGAAATGTTTTGTTGTTTTCATCTATGCACCATGATGAGACATTTAGTCCTCGAAAGAGCAAATGTGAAATGAGTATTGATTGGAACGTTACAAAAGGAGTGGTGGACACATTGGACTAATTAAGGACTAACTATTCAGTATCACGACTAACACTCAGATGGACACTGTCTGTATTTATTTATTTATTGCAATTTTTAACATTGTAGGTGTTAATGCTGCTGCTTTAGATCAATGCGAAAAAAAAAAAGAAAAATAAAAAACATTGTTCAAACTGAAGTTTTAAACAGAAGATAATAGCTACAGAGGCTCGGAATAAATTTAGTAAAGCCCCATATAGAACGTCGAGTTGTGCGACTCCTTTCTCGTGAAACGAGAGACATTGTTAATAAACTTGGAGTTGCTCTTCTTACCTGAAGCTGTTCAGAGCCAGAACCCATGAGGAAAGCAAGATGTTACATGTGTGCAGGAAATGCGGTCAATCAAACTGAAATAGTGTGTGAAAAATGCTCAAAACATGTTTGTCCCGATTACAGATTTTGAGTATGCGAAAGTAGTTTGTAATCATACATAAAATGCGGAATAATGGTTACAATATTCAGTGATAAAAGTGTAATTCAAAATAAAATTTCTCTAAGTTACAGCAGGGCCGGCCCCAATGGATTTTGCTGCCCCGTGCATTAATTTCAAGAGCCGGCCGCACCTCTCCGATTTTTCGACTTCATCAGCTTTATTCATATAATTATGACGTCTTATTTTCACATATTACACTCATGCGTCTCTTTGTCGTGAATATGTCTCTAAAATCAAAGCAGCGTCAGTGTTACATACACATTTTAAGACATAACTCCAAAATTAATATGTCAACCGAGATTAATTTAGGTCATAGGCATAGCATAAAACTAAAAATCTGTTCACTTTTTCTAGTTCCTTGAATAGAGGTGGAGCACCTTACCGACATTTTGTTGTGTAAATCACAAGATCCGCGAAAGCACTTCTTACAGAGACTTCTATCTAGGTTGAACATACTCGTCGCAGCTGAGAGACTTCACGCGTTGTTCTACTATGATCGCCAAGAAACTGAATCAAATTTTCCACATAATTCAACCAATTTTAAGAAATTTCCACTGTTGTGAGTGAATAGTTTGAAGTGTCTCTGAAGAGAAGACACTGGGTAGCCATAAACTGAATAATTGCTATAAGGCGTTCAATTTACACATTTCCACTGCCGGAACTAGATAAAAATTCAGGAATTTCCCGCCCCCCAAAATCTGCCGCTCTGAGCGACAGCACAGTCCCCCCCCCTCCCCTCCCGCATAGAGACGGCCCTGATTACAATTTCGTTTTAATTATTCGAGGTATTCAGAGACCTCATTAGAGTTTTAGCGCAAGAACATGTCACTAGTGTGGTTAAGGGTTAGTTAATTTGTTTGTGTTTCGGCCCATGATCCATCGTTGGCACAATCTTTTCAAGTGGTGACAATGCTAACATCCATATTAGTAAAATTACCAAAGTAGTGGCATCTGACGCTCTGCTTGTGTGCTGTTTCTGAAACACGCCAGTAAAATTTCTAAAACTAATATATTCTTTTAATAGTTGTAAACATGGCTGTTAAAGACAGCAACCGTTCGTCAAAATATAAAATAATCACTTGAAAAACTGCCCTTCAGTTGCGGAAGTTTTTAAAAAGACTGGGCAGTCTGATGCCACCTTAGCAGAACGTTGTCTTACTCGTTTTTAAAAATTTGCAATGAGCAAATTTTTTAATTTTCAATGTGAGCCTCGGTTGCACAGTGGTAGAGTGCCAGACTACAAATCCAAAGGTCGCCGGTTCGATCCCCTCCAAGCCCTAGGATTTTTATCTTTCACTTCCCACTTCTTTCACCTGTATTGTTCATGTGAAAAATACCGAGTAGTACCGTGGTTCGGAACCCACGTTAAACTGTAGGTCCGCCTATAACTGGCTGGGTAAGTCAGTTCGAAGGTCGGAGGAAGGCAACGCATACCATCTCCAAACAGGACCATGCCTAGTAAAGCACTGTGGTGTTCAAACCAATCTTCGGATTGTTGACTGCTTTACCTTACCTAACGTGAGCCCATATCACTTGATACCTTCTGCTGACTATACATTCATATGTAAAAAAAAAAACTTACTTCTGATGAAGGCTCCCCTAGTGAACCCGAAACCAAGGTAAAGTAAATATTTTATCACAACTTCCGCAACAGAAGGACTGTTTTTCAAGTGATTATTTTGTATTCTTTTAAAATATCGGGGATAACTCAAGTGTCGTCTTAAACATCGCCTGATGTAACGCCGTTAAGTAAATACCTTGTAGAAACTGCAGGCGGGGGTAGCGTTTGTTGTCGTCCTTCGGCGCAGGTGGGGCGGCTTGGACAACCCCGGCTGTCAGCGCTGCGGGGGTCGGCTGTCACGCCGGCGACACGCCAGCGCCAGGGCCGCCACAATGCCGCCGCCACGACCTGCATTCGCGCCGCTCCGTTGGCAGCATTGCTGCCGGCCACAGCTGGCCGGCCTCAGCACGGCAGCCGCCTCTGGGAAGTCGCAGGCGGGGACTGCTGGACGATGAAAGGGCGCTTCTGATTTGTCCGGCCGATAGCCGCGCCACACGTGGGCGCGCACGTGAATTCCGCTGATCACAGATCTGCTGACCGCAGCACAGGCGCCCTCTGCAGAATATCAACAGAGGCCATATCTCTCTCTACCTATCTGCTTCGTTCGTTGTGACAGCTAAGACCACAGAGCTGTTCAGGAATAAGAATCACGGATTTTGCTGACACCTCTGATCGATATCTTGGTAGAATGTCACTCTTTTATGTCGAGTCTTCTGTAAGGTGTGCTAACTTTGTCAAAATGGTAGCTAGCCGGCCGCGGTGGCCGAGGGGACTGAGGCGCTCCAGTCACGGTTTGCACGGCCACTACGGTCGGGTGTTCGAATACCCCCTCGGGCATGGATATTTGTGCCGTCCTTAGGATAAGCTAGTTGATAAGTAGTTTGTAAGTTTAGGGACTGATGACCCCGTAGTTAAGTCCCATAAGCTGTACAAACATTTGAACATTTGAATTTGAAAATAGTAGCTAGAAGCACGTAGGGCCGTCACAGTAAGAACAAAAATGATGACAGCTACAAACGACGAATACTATGTTAACAATTACAGGTGAACGGAGAGAAGTCTTTAGGCGTTAAACTTATCAAAAAAATGTTCAAATTTTTGTACAGCTTATGGGACTTAACTACGGGGTCATCAGTCCCTAAACTTACAAACTACTTATGAACTATCTAATACTATGGACGGCACAAATGTCCGTGCCCAAGGGGGGATTCGAACCCCCGACCGTAGTGGCCGTGCAGAACGTGACTGGCGCGCCGCAGACCGCTTGGCCACCGCGGCCGGCGTTGAACTGATTTTCGGCGTGATTTAGGACCGTTCATTTCCACAATTAATTTTTATGGTACCTCGTGGTTAAAATCGAATATCAATGAGGGTTTTTTCGGATGATGCTGTAATTTATCGAGAAGTAGCCTCACTGTCTGAAAGGGTTAGAGCGCTTCTGGGCTCCGTAAAGGATGACTTAGGCTTGAGGAAACCCGGCGTATACAAAATTCCTTGTCACTGTGAGAAATTTTACATCTATCAGACAATCCGAACAATTCAAGATCGACACACAAGATTGCTCAGCAAGAGAAATCTGCAGTAGCTGAGCATTGCCTTACTGAGGGACAAAATTAAGTATGACGAGACACAAATGGTTGCCTCTGCGTCTCGCTATTGGGACTGCATATAGTGCCGTAGAGGAGCGACTCACCATTTTAGCTGATGTGGAAGTCCACTCTGAAGCTGGGAATTTTTTTTTCTCCTAAACCCGAGTACACAAATGGAAGCCATACAGATATTTCTTAGTTCATAAACCTATTATTTAAGTGTTCATATTCTATCATTATACAACTTTCTTGGATTGAAGCATTGACGACACAGTTTACTGATGCATTTATAGTGATTGCAAATATTTGGTACTGCTCTTTATTCTATGGTTGAGATGATGAGTTACGTGAGCATGCAGTACTTGTCGTTAATTCCTAGTCATTTCAGCAGCAACAGAAGATATATTTTATTTTTTATGCATTTGGGCATCAGTAACGTAGAGCATTTTAAATGAATTCACCGCCATTTGACTGAAATATTGTTTATTTCCACGACTACGTTTCGGGCTTAGGCCATAATCAAACGATGAAACCCTTCAGACAGGTTTTCATCCATTTTTTTCTTATTCTAAGCCATTATCATGTCAATAAAATCGTTGGGATAAGGTGATAAGTCCATGTCATAACATAAAATAGGTGCCATATTTGTACCCGCATGTTTGTTTTTATATAATTGTACAGATATGTGTTCGTTATAACGTTTCAAATTTTGATATGTTATATAATTAGAAAAACACCTTTAGAAGGGCAGCTAAAGTCAGTTTTCGCAAATAGCGACTTAACATCTGTTAATTTAATATATATAGTGGGTGACCATCGCCAACGTCTGTTCCTTTCGAACAGGAAATTCATAGATCAGTGTTTTTCATCCTATTCGAATATGCGATCCCCTTGCAAATGAAAATATTCTGGCGCACCCCCCCACCCTCCACCGTCACGAACCGCAACAAAGTGGTTCGACTGTATATACAATTTGTGTAGAAGCAGATCTGTTTTTCGATTTTTTTTTTTCAGAATAAATTAATGTTTCATCTTCTCATACCTATCAATTGGTTCCTGAAAACATACATTGCGCTGATCTCCATTAACACACTGTATTAAACGATCTATGATCTATGGCTGTCTCTTTCAACCTTTTAGGTTACGTGACCCCTTCTAAGTAGAATTCTTCTGGCCACCGTTTCCCAAATAAAAATATTCTGCCGATCCCTCTACTCATGAACCATAACAAAACTACGTTATCTGAAAAGAAACACATTTATTCTTTCGTTTGCTTCAGATTTGTTTTACATTATTGGCGAAGTTCTTCTTGTATATTTTTCGGAATGAAACAGATTACACTATTTCTACAAGATTTGCGACAGAAAAATATATTTTGCTTAACCAGAGTTCCGCATTTCACGCTAGACTCAGACGCGGATTATGCTTATTAAGAAAGGTGGTACTGCATAGACAATTTGCAGAAAAGTAGATTTTTTTTTTTTTTTCTTTTTTTTTTTTTTTTTTTTTTTTGTAGAATTTATCAGAATTACTTATTGTATCACTTTCTATAGGTTAGTTCATGAAACAGATTTCAGGTTTTGCGCGTATTCATTTTGCAATCCCTCAGGTTGAAAAACAGTGATCTACTGAATACAGAACGAATGTTGTACAAGGAACTCCGTAGTTTTAACATTACACATATTTCACTTAGGCATACGTTTTTGTATTACTGAACCCCCAGTTATTTTATGATGAGAGTACTTCCTCCTATAACGTCGACCCACGAGGAAGACTGTGTTCAAATGTTCAAATGTTTGTAAATGTATCGGACCAAACTAAGTGGTCATCAGTCCGTAGCTTACAAACTACTTAAACCTGGGTAAACTAACCTAAGGACAACACACACACACACCCATGCCCCAGGGAGGACTCGAACCTCCACAGCGAGCAACCAAGCACTCCGCAGTGAGACGCTTTAGACCGCTCGGCTACTCCACCGCGGCGGAAGACTGGCCCCGGGCCCCTTCCCCTGGGGGGTTGCGACTCAGTCCATAGGCGGATCCAAGGGGGGAGGGAGGGCGAGGCGAATTATCGTCTGTCTCCAACCCCCCCCCCCCGCAACTCTCTTTCTCTCTCTCTCTCTCTCTCTCTCTCTCTCTATATATATATATATATATATATATATAGAGAGAGAGAGAGAGAGAGAGAAGGTGAAGCTAGCGTGTTATGACGGCACTGAGTCTTCAAAATTGGGCGTGGGGTAAAAACAGGTCTTTCTCCTGAGTCAGAGTTTAGCTGACGACGGAAGCTCTTTCACCGCCCCCCCCCCCCCCTTCCAGCAGGTCGTGCTGGATCCGTCGGTGTCCGGACACTTGCCACGCCGGACACTTGCCACGCCGGACATTTGCCGCACTTTTACCTGCGCCGAAGGGTCGGATGCCCCTGTCTCCTCCTCCCCCCCCCCCCCCACCAGCCGCCCGGCCCTAGAACTCGGTGGACGGTGTCCCGACATTTGCACACCGGTCGCTTCCGCATTTCGTAGTACGACCGTCAGTATGGAAGTTATTACAACGGCCAAGGACAGGCCTTTTGCTCACTACAGTGGTTACGCGATAATAAGGTGTGGATGTGCTTACGCCGAAAACAGGATCATTTCAAGGGAAAGCCGCTTTCGAAGAACGGAGACGTATTGAACGTAGAGAACACCTGTGAGGACCACCTAACGATGCGACCTTTATAAGATGTAAAAATAAAAGGAGTATAACAGACGTCAGTATCATTAAATAACTTAATGGTGAAGCTAGCTGGTCACAATTCGGTTCACTAGCGTTTAATCAATACGTGGTGAAATTTGACTCAGCGAAGAAAATACATTAAACATCACTCAAATGATCCTCCTTCTAACAGAACTTATAGTTAAATCTACAGCTTTTCTGTTTGCAATTTCCTATTTACGTAAAAACTCCTACAGTTGACACGTTAAGAGAATTTTTGTCTACCTTCTATTATTATGGCCAAACCGTCAATGACTGTGAGTTCTAAAATTATTCTTGTAACTTCACAGCCGCAATTAGCTCCTAAAAATATCATTTTTGTTAAACTGATAAGGTACACTTTAGGTTTTAAAAAGAAATTGAACTTTAGAATTGCACCTGAAACAGATCTGCTCTTAAGACTGACAATTTCGGCAGCTGTAGTGTTGAAATAATACCCATGTCTCAAAAATTAGACAAGGATAGAAATAACATAGTCGCAGACGCAGATCTCATGAAGTACATTTAGCTGTAGTCCTTAAAAATTAAAGTTTCTCCTCATGTTGTTGATTATCTTTAATCAGGCCAGTAAAAGCTTACTGTTTATAAATAATTGTTAGAAAATAATATCGTAAACAAATGTTTTAGACGTATTTTTCTTATGCATTAGAAACTTTTGAAAACATATTTGATCATTTCGTCTGCAACATCACTTATCTGATAGGGTGATTTGCTTTGGATCACCAAGGTTATTTACTTTTATGTTTTGTTTGCAGCAGTTCTCATTTGGAATTGTGGAGTATTTACTTCGTCTTATTTGATGAACGAATTTCTGAAAACTGCATTTAATAACTCCGCTTTAGTGGCACAGTGTTCAGTAACATTACCGTCGCTATCACGCAATAAAGGCATTCACTTAGTCTTTCCGCTGCTGTAGATAACGTAGGACCAGAATCTATTTGGATTTTCCGCCACATTTTTACGAAGATTTTCGTCGTGAAAAATATTAAACAAATGTCGCATTGAAGGCCACGCTAAATTTCGAGCTTCAGTAAAACATCGGCAATCTTGGGGATTTTGAATTCGTCTAAATTTTCTGCAAAAGCTTTCTGTTCTGTTTTAGCCGGTCGCGGTGGTCGAGGAGACTAAGGCGCTTCAGTCACGGTCTGCACGGCCACTACGGTCGGGGGTTCGAATCCCCCCTCGGGCATGGATATTTGTGCCGTCCTAGTTCGTAAGTAGTTCATAAGTAGTTTGTAAGTTTAGGGACTGATGACCCCGTAGTTAAGTCCCATAGACTATACAAACATTTGAACATTTTGTTCTGCTTTATGTGCCATGAGGGACCAGTTCAGTGTCTTATTAATTTATTTGGTAGGAATCCCTCCAGTGCTGTTGATACTATTCCATTGAATGTAAGCCACATATGGTCTTCACTTACATTGTTAATTTAGAAAAATCTCCTAGGAAGATGTCAACCGAATTTTTATCTTTTTTTAGTAGACGTATTTAGCGTTTAGTTGTGGTGAAAATCTTTGTTACAGATTTGAACTCGCTACAAACATCAAATGTTTGTAGAGCCTATGGGACTTAACTACGGGGTCATCAGTCCCTAAATTTACAAACTACTTATGAACTAGCTACAACTAAGGACGGCACAAATATCCATGCCCGAGGGGGGATTCGAACCCCCGACCGTAGTGGCCGTGCAGATCGTGACTGAAGCGCGTCAGTCCCCTCCGCCACCGCGGCCGGCGAGCTCGCTACAACGCTACAACGGCCTCGCGCATCGCAGCATAGCGCCTCAATGCGTTTGGCCGCTCAGCCGCGGCAGTTATTAATTTATTCCGGTAGTCGAGTATAACATCTGCTGACACTAACTGACAGGAACTATCGAATTCAGTTTCCCTTGTGAGCTAGTACACATATTACATTATGCTTTTTGTTTCTTTTATAGTGCAGATCATAGGAATTATGGAATTTCCATTAAAAAACTAGGGTATTTCCTCTGCGACTCAGATCAACAATGTAGAACAACAGTGTACTTTACAAGCATAGAATTCTATATTCCTTCATTTCTTTATTTCAAATCTGTATGTCGTTTTTCGGTGATCTGTCAGACATAGACGCTCTTATGTATATTTTGTAAACGTATTTTCTGTCAGTGATTTGAACGCTGTCCTAATTCACTTTGTTGACTAATATGTCGCCACAAAAGAGCAAATTTATCAAGTGTATGATTCTTCTTTTCTCCTTTTTTTGTCACAGAGTTGTAGCAATTAATATATGTACAAATGCAGTAATCAAACTTGAATAATAAGCGAACATTCGAATTACCTTTATATCGTTCCTTTCATGTTCCTTCCATGCCGATGGACTGTTTCTATCGCAATCAGTAAGTGAGGAAGAAAGCTACCGTACAAACGGAGGGAGAATGGATCCATATTTGTGGCTGGAATAACTAATAACACACTGCCATAGCCGACGGTATTGCTTTCGTTTCCCAAAAGTTTTGAATATTTCGATTTCGGGATACTGAAATGAAGTTGTACATTTCAGCGAGATGTTAAACAAAAATATCTCTTTCGCATTGGCTGTATCGTGTACGATCGGAGACGGAGGTTTCGAAGCAAACAGCAGGAGTACGGGGAAGGGCATCCCTTGCCTGAGGGGTCGCTAATCCTACTACCTGGCGAAGGGTCAGGTGTGGCAAATGTCCGGCGTGGCAAAAGTCCGGCGTGGCAAAAGTCCGGCGTGGCAAGTGTCCGGCATCCGGATCCGTCCCTGCGACTCACAGGTTGGGAAACACTGTCATAGATCGAAGCAAACATATTAATGTAACTGTGCTGTGAGTGTGAACTTTGAACTTCCGCTCTTTAGTCATTCAGGTTTACTTTTTTTTCCGGAGCAAGACTGAACATGTATGTCCTCTTATAGCACATCACAAATACCTTGTGACGTACAACTGTGCAGTGGCGAGCTGCTAGCAGCGCATGACGGAGCACTTGTCGGCGGCCGGCGGGCAGGGCTTGCCTCCTCGGCTTGGCTGCAGGCCATCGCCGGCACTTTGTGCGGCGCCTCAGCCGGCTGCGGCTGCGGCTGCCGGCTATTATCTTACTTCATTAACGCCGGCTGGCGGCCGTAATTAGTAAAACAAATGCGCCGAGCCGCCTGGATTAACGAGACGCGGGCCACGGGGCTACGCGCTCATTAAGCGCGACGGGACGGGACGGGACGGGCGGCCGAAGCCGGCAGCATCCACTGCGCCGTCGCCAGGGGCAACCCCGGCGTCCTTAGCTGTGCAGACGGCGTCCCAAAGCCAGCGTCTTACACTGCTTTGAGGCTCGCGCGACAAGGCGCGCGCTTGCGGGTGGCAGTTCAGACACGCGACTCAACTGCGGCACAGGCTAGCACAGTGTCTTCCAACCTGTGTGTTGGCTTGCGATCCCCAGTGGGAAGGGGTTGCAAAGTCTTGTCACGGGGGTCGCCTTCATAGCAGGAAGTACTTGCACCATAAAATAACTATGGTATCAGTAATACAAAAACGTATGCCAAAGTGAAAAATATTTTTGCTGATAAAATTACCGAATTTCGGTATGAATAGGTCATAATATACGGGGTGGTCCATTGATAGTGACCGGGCCAAATATCTCACGAAATAAGAATCAAACGAAAAAACTACAAAGAACAAAACTTTTCATCCGTGGCTCGTAAGATGCCACGTCCGGAAATAGCAAGCTGAGTTTCACACACATGATGTTTCCTAAATCCGTAATGATTCATAGAAAGAAGCTTTTCCGTCTCGAGGAAATTTACTATATTCGAACTGAGAATATGCTCCAAAATTATACAGGGAACTTACGTCAACGATTTTGGCCTGTAATTATGTGAGATGTCGGTCAGTTCTTTTACCTTTCTTATAAACGGGCGTCACCTGCGCTTGTTTTGCAATCACTACGAACTTTGCGCTGAATTAAAGATTCGTGATAAATGCAAGCCAAGTAAGGGGCCAATTCGCAGGGTCGCAGAATATACTATTCCATCCGAACCAGGAGACTATTTTTGTATTCAATTCTCTGAGCAGCTTCGTTACACCGGAAATACCTTATTTATCTTGAGGAAATTTTTCAGCAATCAGTCGTAAAAAATATTTATTTGTAGATCTAGATTTCGACCACTGTGTGGTCCTTATCAGTACTTGAAAACAATTAAAATACGTAAAACCTCCAACATGGAGGTCCAGATGTTTTAATTGTTTTTAAGCACAGTGATCGAAATCTAGATCTGCAAGTAAATAAATATGTTTACGACAGATTGCTGAAAAATTTCCTCAATTCAGATACAGTCGTGGAGCACAAATTACATCTTGGAATCAGGCCTGAACCTTATATGACCTCCATTTCGGACTTAATGCGTTGATCAAATGATGGTACGTTTTTATGGTCCTCCTGCATGAATGATTTCTTAAAGGTTAAATTTATAACTTCAGCTTTGCGCAGAAAGGGAAGAGGTAGTAGATGAAGATCAAATACCGAAACATGTCGGTTGTTCAAAATAAAACCGTTCGGTTTTTCCCGTCCCTTCCGGTCTGCTACGTGGTTGACCTCACACGATGGCATGGCCTTCCGCCCGCCTCCGTAGCACGGCGCGGCGGTGCGATTTTTGTGCGGTGCGACGCCACTGCTTCACGCCTGGCTGCCAGGAGCTGCCAATAGCGGCTTTCGCGTCGGTGTGTCGACGGTGCAGTCTTTAGCGCCGCCACGGCTAGACGCGGCACTAGCTGCCTGCCACAACTGTCACACTCCACTGGCTCTCAAAACTCCAACACTCCTGTAAAAAAATCGCGACGACGCCGTGGCTGAAGCGTCGTTCTTCTGCAGCATCTTGCACACTCAGTAAACAGTCGTGCTAGCTATTCAGTGAAAGAAAGCAAATGAGTCATTTCCTTAAGTTTTTTTTCAGAAGGCAAACTACCCATCATATTAACGATTTAATGGAGAGGTCGGCAAGTAATCTTGGATGGGGTCCAGATACTTTTGAAAATTTCTATCGAGGTCCATTAGTAAAACCACAAAATTTTTTATTTTAATTTTGTTTCAAAATATTTTGAAGTACAAATGGTGTGAAATAAAAATGTATAATAATCCAGTGAAACTTATATTATTTGTTATTTATTTATTTTTATTTTCATTCACAAAAGTATGAAATGAAATATGTAGTCAAACTTCTATTGAAAAATCCAGAAACAGGTCATGCATTAAAGTACTATATTCTTTTTTAAATTATTTTCTGTAAGAAGTATGAAATACCATGAACTGTGGGTATTTGTGCTTTAAAAAAATCAATGCAAGAAATTATATTTGCCGTCTTCAGTCAGTTTCTTAAAGTTAGGTTCACATGTGGAGCAGCTTATGCGGATAGTGTCTTCAAGGTGGGCGGCTTTTAATCATGAGCGATACTTATTCTTCAAGAAATTAATTGTTTCAATGAAATTTGACAAATATATGTGGAGACAAACATAGTAGCCAGGAAATGTTTTCCAATGCTCATAATTTTCTCCGGGACATGTTCACTCCACAATTCGTCAGTGGATCCATTTCTATACCTTTGCAAGGAAATATCGTCATGCAAGTCTATTATCTCCACTTGGGGTGAAGGCTTTGAAAGGTGGAACAACTACGCAGCCACACCCGTCCCTTCTGCTGCTGAAGAAACCTCGAAACATGATTTTAAGAGCACAAATATGGTTTTTAAATGGACATGCCCTGACCGCTTAAATAGAGGTTTCAGGGACTGTAAGAGTATGAAGTCATAGAATTTTGTTGCTCATCAGATTCTTGTGCAGCATTCGTGTGTACAGGGCTTTTATGCAGATCACCGGCCAGCTTGCTCCGTTTTGTCGCCACTCGCCAGCGTACTCTCCAGCGTTGCTTATCATTACAGTTCTTTATTTAATCCTCCTATAATAATCATTAAGCGATCTATTTATTCAATAGTTAATTGTAAAATTCTAGATAAAATATAAGGTGGCTTTCATACGAATTGTTATCTAAAGAAAAAAAAATGTTTTATAAGTAAGTATGTAGGTTATACTTTGAAAATATTTTTGACAGTCCAGTTTTTTTCTTTCCGCGGTCCGCCAGTTGCCGACCGCTGATTTAATGCATAGTGTAATTGATCAGCGACATACCTTACTTTCTCGATTATCTCTCAGACTGATCAACTTTTTACCTCAAATTCATTTGTAGCTGCTTCTATACATCGTGTTATATATGCAAGTAGCTCGTCCTAGAAATTATAAATTTGTAGAGTGCTGCTGAATCAGTTCGATAGTTAGCTGCACTGAGTTACTCCTAACTTGTGCGTTTGTTTACTATTCCTCCTTTGCCCTATAAAAGTAGTCAGTCACGTACAATTGTTGAATTATGAGTTACTTTCTGGAAAGATTAGAGGCATAATAGTGACATTTCCAATCATGGAAGCACTATATAGCTGACCAGCTATGAACATTTTTGTTACAAGTACTGCATAATAAATTTAAGGAATTTTTTCCCATATTTTTCTCAGTATATACCCACTATATTTTAATCGTGGTGGCTTTTATAGCATTAAAGGGTTAGGTTTTAGTGGTAAGAAGTTCAAAAACTGAACACAGTTCCAGCATTAAAATAGATACTCGCGCTGAACTGTGAAGAAAAAAAAATAGGAACACTGAATAGTCCACGGCAAGTAAGAGCTTAAGCGACGTACAAATATGATCACGTTGTTGTGCTGCGAAGAAGACATCTATTTTGACACCTGCAAGGTATTAATTTTATTTTTTCTCTTTAATCCCCCAATCGTGACGCTGCCTTCTACCTGACAGCACTGCAGCCTGACACATATTGCGCATGTCCCACCAGTGCTGCAAATGTTGTATAAAAAAAAAATACTGGAAATAACATTCTGAAGAGAAAAATATAATAATAGCGTGAACACTTTAGTCACAAACAGTTTTATTCACCCTATAAAAATTAATCGTTTGCAAATGTTTTTTGAGACTGACAAAGTTCAAACAGGGACATAATACCCAGTGCGTCTGAAGACAATTGAAAAATTCACAGAACTTCATCTTCATTCAGTCCAGTTATTGCGCAAAACTTTCGAAAATCGACAAGCACACAAAGTCAATCGTTCGTATAATTGTAGCCCACGTAAATAACTTAAGGTAAACACTGTCAACACGAAGCTAAGGAATGTATGACACTGCTATCTGGCGGCCTTCCTTCAGACTGTATCGTCATAAATGAAAAATGGAATATAAAAGTGCAGACTGCATTTGACGGGGTGAGCGGGTGGTCGGCAGCAGACGGTATATGACGTCGCACACACTTGAGGGGTTAATTTTTTAGTAAAATTATTAACTATCCGTCTGATGGGTGACGTATTTGTTTGTAAATCTATGGGACTAACTACTCTGTACTCTGGTCGCCGGCCGCGGTGGCCGAGCGGTCTGCAGCGCGCCATTCACGTTCTGCACGGCCACTACGGTCGGGGGCTTGAATCTCCTCTCGGGCGTGGATATTTGTGCCGTCCTTAGTGTAAGCTAGTCATAAGTAGTTTGTAAGTTTAGCGACTGATGACCCCATAGCCGCGGTGTAGTAGCCGAGCGGTCTAAAGCGTCTCGCTGCGGAGCGCGCGGTTGCTCGCCGTGGAGGTTCGAGTCCTCCCGGGGGCATGGGTGTGTGTGTTGTCCTTAGGTTAGTTTACCTAGGTTTAAGTAGTTTGTAAGCTACGGACTGATGACCACGCAGTTTGGTCCGATAGATTTACAAACATTTGAACATTTTTTTGATGACCCCATAGCTAAGTCCCATACGCTATACAAACATTTGAACATTTTTAACTTATCTGGTCATCAGTCGCTAGGTTTAAAAATTACTTTAATGCTAGGTACAACAAATACAGCTATGCCTGAAGGTGGACTTGAACCTCTGACGGCGAGCTGCGTCGCGCTCCGCAGCTAGGCGCCTGAGGACGATCGGCCACCGCGGCGATCGTTGACGTGTCTGTTCTCTCTCTGAATTGTTGGCAACTGCCATACTGCACCACCGGCAAAAAGTGCTTCTGGAAGAGGACGTAGATTTTGATCCGATGCCAACAGATACGACCTATATATGAGTCCCATCCAGAAAGGAAGTTTCCCCTTTTCTTTCAAAACGAACACAATTACATTAATAACTGTATTGACAACAAATAAGGAATATTTGGAATAGTATTCGTCATAATCACCGCAAAATTGTAGACACTTGCCTTTTCGTGGGATGAACTTTTGTATTACTGTGTCCTAGAACACTGCCACCTGTGAATGGAACCGGTGTATGAAGTCTTCGCGCCTCATGTTCAAATGTTTGTACAGCTTATGGGACTTAACTACGGGGTCATCAGTCCCTAAACTTACAAACTACTAATGAACTACTTACGAACTAGGACGGCACAAATATCCATGCCCGAGGGGGGATTCGAACCCCCGACCTTAGTGGCCGTGCAGACCGTGACTGAATCGCCTCAGTCTCCTCGGCCACCGCGGCCGGCCGCGCCTCATGTACAGGGTGATTATAATTATTGATAAACTTTCAAAACGCTTTAAAAATAACATCCCTGGTGAAATGATGTCAAACTGCAACGGAATATTATAGGAGAAGGGGGGGGGGGGGGAAACATATGACAGAAGATAAATAAATAGTCTGAAAATTGATCAATAGATGGCGCTGTATGTGCCAGAATGTGCAAATCGAAACACCCGTCGTACGGACGACCCATTAAAGTTGCTATAAACACACCGGGTACACGGCTTTTCCTCATTTCGCGTCCGTGACTGTTTCATTGCGGGATCGCGTTTTGCTTGTAAAGCTGGTTTATAATAAGTCGCTCTGCAGAAGGGTTTGAAGTATGGCGTTCTTTTAATGGCTGTCGTGGGTCTAGAGAAAATGTTGAAAAAAGGCATTCTTTCTAGAGAAAATGATTCGTTAATTCGAAAATACTGGTTCCTTTGGTGTACAACCTGGTAGAGGTAGGAAACGAGTTGATTCGACGTTAGTGGAAGAAATGGCTACAACACTGCAGGAGGAGTCGAATCGTGTTGTGCGACAGTATAGTGCACAGAGAATTGCCCGTCCATTGGACAAACCTAGGAGCACGTTGCATAAATTCCTACGAAACATTCTTCTTTGCTATCCAGTAAAAATTACCCACGAGTTGCTTCCTGTTGACCTGCCAGCAAGAGACAGTTTTGCTTCGGAATTCCTTTCTCACATGGAAGTAGACGATGAGTGGCCGCTGACAAACAAAGCCCACTTCCATCCGACAGGATATGTCAACACACAGAATGGTTGAATATGGGCAACAGAAAATCCACACGCAGTACCGCTTCGTCCTGGAAAGGTTACTGTGTTGTGCGGGTTTACGGCGTAATTTGTCATAGGGCCGTATTTTTCTAAGAGACAGGTGCTCCGGTTTTGTTGCTTGCACAGTTACTGGTAATCGTTATGAGTGTCTTTTGCGCAACTACGCCATTCCAGACCCCCATAGATTGGATGTGTGGATGATATTATTTTTATGCAAGACGGTGCACCTCCGCATGTTGCAAATCCTATTAATCAGCTACAGAAGCACCATTTCGAAAATGCTACGAGTATCAGCCGCCACTCCCCTACGGTCTAGCCATCCCGATCACCTGATCTTAATCTGTGTGCCTTCTGGCTACAGGGTTGTTTGAAAGATGTTGTGTTCAGTGTTCCGTTTGTGAAATTAGCTGCATTGAAGGCACGCATTGCGCATCACATTCTGAATGTGACAACGAAACACTTCGATCAATTATGGAACATGCTGTTTCTCGATTTCAGTTTGTTGCAAAAACAGTGGACAGCATATTCAACATGCATTGCGACAGTCACGCGGAAATTAAAAGTCCGATTTTATTTTGATAGATGCTTTTTATGTGGTTTTAAGCCTCAGGACAATTTCAAACAATTTTTTTCCATACGTGGCTAACATTATCACACCTGTACACATATGCACACTGAGCAGTACAGTTCGTTTAACGTCCAACTTAGACGTTAGGCATTGTCGTACGATTCATTTGTGATTTGTAGTCTACCACTATTAAATGATGATGCTTACAGTGCCATCTGTTGATCTTCTGTCATAAGTTTTACCCTTACTCCGATAATATTCCGTAGCAGTTTTACGTCATTCTGACCAGTGGTGTTATGTCCACAACATTTTGAAAGTTTAATTATATATACATATTAAGTCTTAAAATCGAAAGTTATGTTATTTGTATAAAAATTTCATCGACAAGAAAAACACTTTCATTGTTTCCCTCATATTTTAGTTTGCCAGCCTACTTTCTCAACTTATCTTTCCCTAACCCTTTACAGGTCCTCCACGCACAATTGTGTGGTTCTGGTTTTGTTCGCTTTATTTCTTCTTGATTCATGGTAGGAAGTTCGGGCCTGCATCACACAATCGTGGATGGACTGTGGTAACGTGCACGACGTGTTTTAGTTCTCTTGCTTCTACAATGGGTGACACCGGCAATTGGCGAAGTCGGAAAACTTCCAGTACACTTACAATGACGGCAAGAAAGACTTAGTGACAAGGTGTTGATATCCTTGTTTTGACATGTGAAGCTATCATATCTTAAAGCCAGTTGATCTTATATGATCCTGTGATGTTATTATGTAATTTCTTTGAAAGGCATGTTACTGTAAGATGGTGCAGATCATAAAAATTTGTAGTGAAGGTCCAAAACAGACAATTGGGTGGGTACAAAATTTTTAAAAATGAATTTATTTTCTTTTTTGTAATGAATTACTATATGAATTTTGTATCTTAAACGTCCCTCTCTATATTAATGTCACATCGCCTACAACATTGAGTCTGAAAGGGCTAAGAACACTATTCGAACTACTATGCACTTTCAAGGAGACCACATGTGTATCGGATTTAAGAAATCAAATAATGATGAGCCAAAGCTATTCGACGCAACTCTAAAAAACTATCGAGAAAATCGACTTTGAAGTTTTGGAAGTACACGTAAATACCAAAAATGAAATCACTTGCAGCATTTGTCGGTGTAGCTCAGGTGGTAGCGTCGTGGCCTTACAACAATAGGGTCGATGGTTTGAGTCCTGTCGTGACACTTTTTTTTTCATTGTGTTCGAAAACTTAAACAATTTTAATGCTAATTATTACGAATAATGTATATTCGTAATTTTCGTAATTTTATTTTTTTATAGAAGGTTGATGATAAAGACGATTTCATTAAAAAAAAAACATGTTACAATTTTACAGTATTAACATCACCTTCAACTAACGACGATAGACTTTGATTGCTATGAACAGCTACGACGCTGTTTTTTTGAAAGTCATCTCCTTAGCTACTAATGGATTTCCAAGCACCTAACATTACCGCTGGATATATTTCGTAAACCACATCAAATACTGATGAACCGATTCCACAGACCGAACGTGAGGAGAGGGACTATTGTAACTGGTTAATACAAACCATAAAAAATTCACGGAAGTATGCTTTTTAACACAAACCTATGTATTTTTAAATAGAACCCCGTTAGCTTTGTTAGCACATCTCAACATATAAACAAATACGTAATCAGTGCCGTTTGTTGCATTGTAAAATGTTAATTACATCCGGAGATATTGTAACCTAAAGTAGACGCTTGAGTACCACTAGTCCTCTCTTCATTGAGGGGCCCAAACAGCTGCAACATATATCGTGTTTCTACAGAATGATCTGCCTACGTTGCTCGAAAATGTCCCACTGGAAACTCGTCGACGTATATGGTATCAGCATTCCGCAATTAACACTAGGCTGACTCTTGAAAGGACGTGGAGGACGCATAAATTGGCCAGCCCGTTCTCCTGATGTTACACCTCTGGACTTCTTTCTGTGGGGTACGTGAAAGGAGAATGTGATGTGCCTACAGCCACAGAGGAAATGAAACAACTTATTGTGGCAGCCTGCGGCTACATTACACCAGATGTATTGCGGCGCGTACGACATTCATTACGCCATAAATTGCAATTGTGTGCAGCAAATGATGGCCACCACTTTGAACTGACATGTCGGGATACACTATTCCACTCCGTAATTGAAAACGGAAACAACGTGTGTACGTGTACCTCACCCTCATGGTAAAGTGAAAAGACCAATAAAGGTAGTATGTGGACGTAATGTGCTGTTCTAGTCTCTTCTGTACCTAAGGTACACCACCGTTCCCTTTGGATCCCTACTTAATTCGGTGCTCTCCGTTACACACCATCGAACAGCGGAGGAGTGGTACTCAAGCGTCAACTTTAGGTTATAATATCTCCGGAAGTAATTAACATTTGACAATGCAACAAACGGCACTGATTACGTATTTGTTTATATGTTCAGATGTGCTAACAAAACTAACGGGGTTCCATTAAAAAAAACGTAGGTTTGTGTTAAAAAAACATTCTTCCGTGCATTTTTTTATGGTTTGTATTAACCAATTATACTAGCCCCTCTTCTCACGTTCGGTCTGTGGAATCGGTTCGTCAGTATTTGATGTGGTTTACGAAATATAACCAGCGGTAATGTTAGGTGACTCACCCTATATATAATGTTCAATTGTTTGTATAGCTTATGGGACTCAACTACGGGGTCATCAGTCCCTAAACTTACAAACTACTTACGAACTAGCTAACACTAAGGACGGCACAAATATCCATGGCCGAGGGGGGATTCGAACCCCCGACCGTAGTGGCCGTGCAGACCGTGACTGAAGCGCCTCAGTCCCCTCGGCCACCGCGGCCGGCTATATATATATATATATAATGTGTGTGCGTGTGTGAGTGATCCGATGAGCTTAGCAGTTTGGCCCCTTAGGGGAAAATAAAAAGTAAAATAAAAAATGGGTATGAGCAGTGGCGTGAGAGGACCAATAGAGTTCGCCGCCAATGGGACGAAACATGATACTAACAGTCGCTACTACCCCGCGTCTTCATCGGGTCCTTTGACGTTGCCGTCAACGCCGGAAGCGAGGCACCCCTGCGCACAGTGGCTATTGAGGGAAGGGTGGCGGAGTCAGGCGCGGCAGGTAGCGGCGATTAAGGCACAATTAGAGGCGGCATTCAGGGGCGCCGGGCGTGTCGGATGGCGGGCAGGTGACGGCCGCGGCCGCGGCAGCTGCCTGCCCGGGTGGCTTAGCGGGCCGGGGGAGCCTTTAATTGAGCGCCGCGGCCTGCGCACCGGCGGCGGCAGCCCCGGCGGCCACGGCGGGGGATGGAATGCGTGCGTGCGGCCGACGCGCCGTTGCTGCTGCTGCTTCTCTCTCAAGAGGCACGCGAGGAACTGAGCTCAGCATTCCTGCGCTTCTTCATCTACAGTGATGACTAGCGGACCACTGCGAAGAATTCGCACTCTGTTCTGATCTGTCACTGATAGGTAAGACAGTAATCGAGAAAAGTATAAAAGATAATAAACTCTGAATAGTAGTAACAAATATTAGTCTCATAGGTAATAGTAGTAGGCGGTACTTACCTGTGATGATGAACAGCCGGCCGCAGTGGCCGAGCGGTCTGCGGCGCGCCAGTCACAATCTGACGGCTGCTACTGCTACGGCTACGGCTCGAATCCCCCCCCCCCCCTCGGACATGGATGTTTGTGTCGCCTTTAGTATAAGGTACTTCTTAAGTAGTTTGTAAGTTTAGGGACTGATCACTCCGCAGTTCAATCCCTTAAGCTTATGATAGATGATGGCGGTTATCACTGAAACAATCGGGCTTCGGTTATATCACTTTGTTGTTGTTTGTTTTTTTTTTTTTTTTTTTTTTGTTTTTTTTTTTTTTTTTTTTTTTTTTTTTTTTTTTTTTTTTTTCATTTTAACCTTAGGCTAATGCGACACAGTGTCACACTGTAAAAAGCTATGGCGTATTGTATCACAGCCGTCCACAATATGAGCACGAAGAGTCTCTACATTTGGTACCGGGGTTGCGTAGACGAGAGCTTTCGAATGCCCCCATAAATGAAAATCAAGAGTGTTGAGGTCAAGAGAGCGTGGAGGCCATGGAATTGGTCCGCCTCTACCAATCCATCGGTGACCGAATCTGTTGTTGTTCAAAAATGTTCAAATGTTTGTAAATCTATCGGACCAAACTGCGTGGTCATCAGTCCGTAGCTTACAAACTACTTAAACCTAGGTAAACTAACCTAAGGACAAGATATACACCCAGGGAGGACTCGAACCTCCACGGCGAGCAACCGCGCGCTCCGCAGCGAGACGCTTTACCGCTCGGCTACCGGCTACCACCCGCGGCGAATCTGTTGTTGAGAAGCGTACGAACACGTCGACTGAAATGTGCAGGAGCTCCATCGTGCATGAACCACATGTTGTGTCGTACTTGTAAAGGCACATGTTCTAGCAGCACAGGTACAGTATCCCGTATGAAATCATGATAACGTGCTCCAGTGAGCGTATGTGGAAGAACATGAGGCCCAATCAAGATATCACCAACAATTCCTGCCCAAACGTTCATAGAAAATCTGTGTTGATGACGTGATTGCAATATTGCGTGCGGATTCTCGTCTGCCCACACATGTTGATTGTGAAAATTTACAATTTGATCACGTTGGAATGAAGCCTCATCCGTACTACTGTAGAGCAATGAGTCGCATGTCAACACAAGCACTGAAGTGAACATTACCGTCCTTCAGTTGGCGGTGAACCGAGGAAGTACAGTACATACTAACGAAACAAGTGGGTATTTTGACAATTGTCTGCACGAATTATTTCAATTTCAATTTAAAGAGAAATACTAAAATGAGCTCTAACATTGAAATTAAGCGTTTCCGGACACATGTCCACATAACATATTTTCTTTCTTTGTGTCTGAGGAAATTTTCCTGAAAGTTTGGCCGTACCTTTTTGTAACACCCTGTATTTTCACTTAGACTACAACACATTCGAAGTGCATCGGAATCGGAGAGTAGTAATTCGTTAGTGTTATTTGTGAGACAAGCCCGCAGTGCGCTATCGACGTACGAAGTCTTGCACGTTACCTTTCACATATAGTTCGTTCTGCTACGGTCAATACAAATTGTCGGTACAGTGCCTTCGGAAGAGGCCAACTCGATGCTGCGCAGTTAGTGGAAGCATTTGTGACGGAACTGCCACAGTGTATGGCTTTTCACTCATCGGTCGTTGTCCGTTAACTCCGGATTTCGGTCTCTCTTCCTCTTAGCTAATGACATTTTAACTGTTTTTATGAACTCTGAATTTACCGAGGATACGGACAGTATCCTCGGTAAATTCAGAGTTCATAAAAAGAGGTAAAATGTCATTAGCTAAGGGGAAGAGAGGCCGAAACCCGGAGTTAACGGACAACGACCGATGAGCATTCAGAACAATTGTCGCCAGACAAAAGAAAAATAGCGCCGCAAAAGCGACTGGAAAATTACGGCGGGGGTGGAGATAGAAAAAAATTAAATCTATAAACAAATTCAATGTTAAAGTTTATGTTATCAGGTCCACTTGTGACAGTTTCCTTGACACTTTCCTATCTTCCCTATACCTCACTCACGTTACCGCGAGCAGCGTGCTAACTCGTCTAGTTGTAATAGACCGAACGTTGCACGTGAGGCCCGTAGGCGGTTGTTAGTTAATATTTCACTAACCTCGTGTCTTCTCTCTCGTAGAAGTCCCCAGCGCAAAAGCAGCACACAGGTCGTAGACTCGAAGTTTTCTGAGGCGAGGCTGAAATTGAAACTGGTGGATACTGTGGCTGTCTTACTAGCATTAATGAAGTCGATGAATTCCTATAGAGATGCCAGTGGTTCTTTTATTTTTTACCAATCACTCAATACAGAAGGCACGTCAATATTAGTCACAAAAATAACTTTATTACAGTCTTAACACACTCTGACATACATTGCTCGCACTTTACAAATATTTTTAGCCCCATTATCGACCGATTAATACAAGGCTGGTTGTCGCAAGTGCTTACCGTGCTTTACCGTGTCGGGGCTCGCAGTGAACTGACTAGCAGTGGAGCTGGGCTCCACGCTAGCGCCTAAAGTTTTGGCGCCAACCGACACTTCTAGAACGCCACACTCACTCTTTACCTAAAATACTTAATCTAATAAATCTACAAAACAATAATGTAATCATAAACTTTTAATTAACACATATTATAGTAATAGAATTGACAACTGAATTTTTAGTTATTAAATAATGAATAAAATAGCTGGGATGTTGTGGCGCGTAAAGATATAGCAACAGCCAATCAGGCCACGGGACTGCACTTGCAGTACCATCTGGCTACTATCTGGCTCATGTCATTTCCTACCAATCCGTACAAGTAAATGAAATTATGAAATAAAATAAAGCAATGGCTGCTGGCTTGCAAGCCAGTACCGCCACAAAATTCAACGTTCACTTCAGTAGTATTATTTTGATAAAAAGATGACGGCTAGATCTTAACAATTGTGGAAGGATTGCAGTTGCGAAAGTCTTAATAACGGAATCCGACGCAAACGTGCACAGAAAGTGGCACCACGATGATAAATCCTGGCACTGCTTGATTCAGGAATAATCTCAGCTATACGTCTACAATCTAACTTATGAATAATATAATGTACGGGATCTTAACTGATACTCTTCAACTTTCCCTGTTTGATTATCCAGTTTACAGTCCTGATCCTGCTCCCCGCGATTTTCACCTTCCCTAGCTCGTAATTCTTGTCCTCCTGCTAGCCTTTTGACAACAACGAAGAGCTGAAGACGACTGCTTCGGCATGGTACTATACATAGGCGGCAGACTTCTTCGACGAAGGAACACATGAGTTGATCCCACGACATGACAAAGGTCTCAGTTATTTCCGTGACTATGTAGAAAAATAACTCAAACTTTCCTGTACTTTTGGTTTTTAAAATAGGAGGAACTAGTTGGAGTAAAATTTGTTTTATTAGACCGGTTTCGGACACACATGTCTGAAAAATAGCACTAAATACTATCTAAAAAGGATGTCATACGGATTGTATATTTTTAGATTTCCTGGAGGCTTTTGACACTGTACCAGACAAGAGTCTTTTAATCACATTACGTGACAGATTTACTGTCAGAAGGGACACAGTACCTAGTAAATGACGGAAAGTCATCGAATAAAACGGAAATGATATCCGGCATTCCCTTGGAAGTGTTATTAAGCCCCTACTGTTCATTGACTTTATAAATGATTTAACAGGGAATCTGAGCTGTTAACGTGGACTCTTCGCGGATGATGCTGTCGTTTATTGGTCAGTAAAATCACCAAGATATCAAAAGCAGCTCCAAAACTATTTAGATACCTGCAGGGTGTCGACAGTTTTCTCTGGATTTGCCACGTGTTGCTGTTGTTACTCTCTGTATTTGCCACGTGTTGTCATTGTTGTTGTTGATGCAGCTCTCCACGCTACCCTGTCCTGAGCAAGTCTCTTCATCTGAGTATAAGTTCGGCAACCTACATCCTTTTGAATCTGCTCACTGCATTCGTCTCTCCGTCTGCCTCTACGATTTTTACTCCACATACTTCCTTCTAATGCTAAGTTGACGATTCCTTCAAATGTTCAAATGTTTGTAGAGTCTATGGGGTCATCAGTCCCTAAACTTACAAACTACTTATGAACTACTTACGAACTAGAACGGCACAAATATCCATGCCCGAAGGGGGATTCGAACCCCCGACCGTAGTGGCCGTGCAGACCGTGACTGAAGCGCCTCAGTCCCCTCGGCCACCGCGGACGGCGACGATTCCTTGATGTCTCAGAATGTGTCTCACCAATCTATCCGTTCTCATTCGGTTAAACAGCTCCTCATTAGTTACGTGATCTACCCATCTCTACCAAGTCTAAAAGTAAGATTTCTTCGGAATTATGTCGCAATCTCCACTCAGAGAGAGAAGCATATTCTATTTTATGGAACATTGTTCCTGTTGAAATTAAAACAGCGTTCAAAAATTGTTGGATGTTATAATAATTACAGCAGTCTAGATCGTAATATACTATTTATTTTATTATGATGAGCGGTTTCGATCAATAAATATCATCCTCAGATCATGTCCTCGTGCGGAACTGGCCAGTCTCTGCTCCCCAAGAGACGGGCCAGCTAAGCACAAGGACTTGATCTGAGGATGATCTTTATTGATCGAAACCGGGCATCATAATAAAATATTGCGATCTAGACTGCTGTAACTATTATATTGCAGAGAATGATGTATTGTTGGGATGATCAGTACGAGGTATTGCCTTAGCCGCGGATCGCTGCACGCGTGCCTCGGCGCCTGCGCCCTGCAGGACTGCTGGTCCGTGACATATTGACCTTATGGGCAGACGTGCCGGTCGCCGTCGGCTGTTATTCCCAAGGGTGTCCGTTTAATTGGAAGCGCCGCCCCTGATTCAGCCGCCAGCCGCCCCCTAGGGGGCGTCCCGGAGAGGGGCAGCCAACTATAGGCTGGCTGTTCCATTCACGCAAGCACTGCTGCACTGCACTGAGATACATTTCAGCTGATCCCGCCGAGAATGAAAATCGGCGGTCACATGCTGCCATTACAGCACTTAGCACTCTCTGCCTCAACAAACGAAGTATAGGGGGAAGACGTGCAGTATCGGCCGGAAAAGGCATGCTAAATTTAAACCAACAAAAATCCCCAGGATTGGCGATCCTACACAGAAGCTCGGAATTTAGCGAGGACTTCAATGCGAGATGCCTACAATACTTATCACAACGAAACTGTTTCTCGAAATTTGACTGAAAACACAAAGAGAGTTTGGTCATATGTTAAATATACTCGGCACAAATCACAAACAATACCTTCACTACGTGATAGTAATGGCGATCCTGCCGATGACATTAGCTTTTAGAAACTCATTCACCAAAGAAAATGAAATATTCCAGATTTCGAATTACGAACAGACGCCGTAATTAGTAACGTAGAAGTAGATATCATCGGAGTAGTGCAGCAACTAAAATCAACAAGAACAAGTCTTCTGGTCCGGACTTCTATACCATTAGATTTCTGATTATGGTGAAGTGATAGCTGCTTACTTAATAGCCATATACAACAGCTCTCTCAAAGAAGGATCTTTACCAAAAGATTGGAAAGTTGCACAGGTCACACCTTTATTCAAAAAAGGCAGTAGGAGTAACCCACTAAACTACAGGCCTAGCCGGCCGCGGTAGCCGAGAGGACTGAGGCGCTTCAGTCACGGTCTGCACGGCCACTACGGTCGGGGGTTCGAATCCCCCCTCGGGCATGGATATTTGTGCCGTCCTAGTTCGTAAGTAGTTCATAAGTAGTTTGTAAGTTTAGGGACTGATGACCCCGTAGTTAAGTCCCATAAGATTTACAACCATTTGAACATTTGAACAGGCCTATTTCATTGACGTCAATTTGCAGCAGGGTTTTGGAACATATCCTGTATTCAAATACTATGAATTATCTCGAACAGAATGATCTATTGACCCAAGGTAAAAGCGGATTTAGAAAATATCGTTCTTGCGAAACACAACTAGCTCTTTATTCACACAAAACCCAAAAAAAAAAACAAAAAAAAAAAAAAAAAAAAAAAAAAAAAACCGTTCAAATGTTTCTATAGCTTATGGGACTTAACTATGGGGTCATCAGTCCCTAAACTTACAAACTACTTATGAACCAGCTAACGCTAAGGACGGCACAAATATCCATGCCCTAGGGGGGGGGATTGGAACCCCCGACCGTAGTGGCCGTGCAGTCGTGACTGACGCGCCTCAGTCCTCTCGGCCACCGCGCCAGGCTATTCACACGAAGTGATGGATGCTATCGACAAGGGTTCGCAAATCGATTCCGTATTTCTTGATTTTCAGAAGGCTTTTGACACCGTACCTCACAAACGGCTTTTGATCAAATTGCGTGGTTATGGTATATCGTCCCAAATTTGCGATGGAATGGGGGATTTCCTGTCAGAGAGGATACAGTTCGTAGTAATCGATGGTAAGGCATCGACTAAAACAGAGGTGATATCGAGCATTCCACAGGATAGTTTTATTGGTCCTCTACTGTTCCTTATTTACGTAAACGATTTAGGGGGAAATCTAAGTAGCTGCCTTAGGTTGTTTGCGGATGACGCCATCATTTACCGTCCAGTAAAATCATCTGAAGATCAAAACCAATTGCAGAACGATCTGAATAAGATATCAGTAAGGTGTAGAAATTAGCAATTGACTCTAAATAATGAGAAGTGTGAAGTCGTCCACATGAGTACGAAAAGAAATCCGTTAAATCAAAAGTGAAGGCCGTAATCTCAACAAAATACCTAGGCATTACTATTATTTCAGACTTAAACTGCAAAGAACACGTAGATAATGTCGTGGGAAAGGTGAACCAGAGACTGCGTTTTATTCGGAGAACCCTTAAAACATACAACAGAACTACAAAAGAAACTGCATACACTACGCTTGTCCGTCCATTTTTGGAGTATTGCTGCCCAGTGCGGGATCCTTATCAGGTGGGTTTGACGGAGGACATCAAAAGAGTCCAGAGAAGGGCAGCTCGTTTCATATTGTCATGATACAGGGGAGACAGTGTTACGGAAATGATACAGGATCTGGAATGGAAATCATTACAACGGCCTTATCGCTGCGGCGTGGGCTACTTACGAAACTCCAATCGCCAACATTCTCCTCCGAATTCTCCTCCCACTTACATAGGTAGAAATGACCACCAGAATAAAATACGGAAAATCAGAGCTCTAACGGAGAGATTCAGGTGTTCTTTCTTCCCGCGCGCTATTCGAGAATAGAATGGGAGATAAATAGTATAATGGTGGTTCGATGAACCCTCTGCCAGGCTCTTAAATGTGATTTGCAGAGTATCCCATGTAGATTTAGGTGTAGGTTAATATTTTTTGACTTTACTATGAAACTTCGAAGGTTAATATGAATATTACTAGTTTATTTTGATACCTCAAATCGTAGCCGAGGAATATAAGAGGGTAATGATTTTTAATTTTTTATTTGCAGTACTGAGATACATCGAAATTAAAGAGCCTAAATTTCAGCGACTGCAGAAAGTGTCTTGCAGTATCGGCCACTTTCTTTAATTCATAATGAAGGTTGAATATGGTAATATATAGTGATAATTATTGAATAATAATATAGTAGATAATAGGAACATATAGTTACGGTTGATTAAAGTTTTGCTCATTCTTCACAGAAGTCACAAATAGAGTACAAAATGTTCTCATCCACACAACCAACAAGGGCCCAGCCACCACACGTGGTAACTGCACCCAGTCCTCTTGGAATGACTCCGAGAACATAATCCACTTTTCTTCCTCCACTTTTGATCCATTACTACGAAGAAATAAAAAACTTTCTTCGACACTTCGTAACTGTCTCTCTATGTACTTTTCTGCATGTTTATTCAATTTTTGACTGCCCGAGTTACATTCAGCTCTCTTTAGCTTTCTTTCAGACTTCCTTTTTTCTGATTTCAATCTCTTCTCTTCTGTAAATATCCTATTCTCTCCTAATTGTTTCCTTAAATGGTGATGATGTCAACATCTCTCTTTTCTGGCCCTTCGGTTTCCTCTTCTTTATTTCCGCTTTAGAGGGCTTTGTTGATGGAGAGATGGAGACACGTTAAGTTTTTCAGCCAACGCAAAGTGCAAGAATTCCTCTTTGTTGAGAGGCATTAACTTATTAGCTAAATCTTTTGAATAATATACTAATTGTATTTCCATTTCTTCATCAAAAGCGTTTTTGAATCTGCCCATCTGTATAATTAATGCTACTGAATTACCTTCGTTTAGTGCTCGTATCCTGTCTCCAAGTGTGCTTTGAGGTAGAGAAAACACTTTGAATGTCCCCCTGGAGGTCATTTTCATAAATATCACTTTTCTTACAGCCATTTTCATGCGTTCTTCACTCCATTTGCCTCTTATTTGTTGTTATTATCAGTCATTTTACTCTGAAATAAAGTAAGAGGAAGAATATACAATTTAAAATTGAATTCACTTCTGGCCGATACTGAAAGACAGTCAGGTGGCCAATATTGCTGGACACATATGCAATGTATTCCGATTACAAGTTATTTCATAGTAAGTATCAGGACTTGATTGGTGGATGTAATTCCTTATATAACACAGATAAACGAAATTAGTCACTTACCATAAAGATGAGGACCAGAGGTTACAAAATATCTACTGCAGCAGCAACCACCATCAAATACGCATAGTGAACAAACCAATGAAGATAGGCGAAAGATATCCGACTTCAAAGCTCATGGGCACTCAATCTTGACACTGGTTTGTGCAAAATTTAGCCATCTAACGGCGAAAAGGGAAATTACTGCAGTGGCCAATACAATATGCTGGCCGGTACTGCACGACTCTCCCCTACATCTGGTTAAATCGCGAGTGGTAGTCCGAACATAAAGCGACTAACTTATCTGCATTATCTATGACGTTCTTTCGATGCTAGACATATGGACAAGAACGTTAAACATCCACATCACTTTTCAACTAACTACACTTGACCCTGGCACTGCCTGTTTCGGCGCGACTCGTGCGAAAGAAAGCAGCATAGTGAATTGGTTGTTGTTGTTAAGCTTATGGGACTTAACTGCGGGGTCATCAGTCCCTAAACGTACAAACTGCTTATGAACTACCTTATACTAAAAATAGCACAAACAACCATGCCCGAGGGAGGATTCGAACCACCGACGGGGAACAGCCTCGCGCATCGCAGCATAGCGCCTCAATGCGCTCGGCCGCTCCGCCGAGGCAGTGAATTGGTGATCTGCGTAGTATGCACAGATTTTAAAGTCTGAAGATGCCCTTGCAAGCTAATAACCAGTACAACATACACACAATTGTGTTTTCAGTTCAATTTGACGATATTCTACCAAGAACCGACGAAAGAATCAGTAAAAATGGCCTCATTTGCCCTTAATTTAAGTTTGTTTGAGTTAGATACTACCAGTTGTACATCTTTACACAATAAAAAATGGACACAAATCATAAGATATTTTTATTGCTATTCGTCTATACTACCAACTCCAAAAACATTTATTATTCCTCCTTAAACACTCCACGTAACTACATTTCGATGTTTAACGTTGTTACCAATTTGCCTCAAATTTTTACACGATAAAAATTTATTCAATTTTTACAGCATTGTTGGGTTCCATTCCTGTGGATAATATCACTTTATTTTGAGAAATACAGCAACCAGCCACTTTTTTAAATGTTTTTATTGTTCTAGGTTTGTAGCTATCTTCTGTTGACATTTTATCTTTTGTCTTCAGTAAGTACAGAAGTAAAAACCGCCAGCAGAATGGATGCTGCAGCTGGCATTATCCTCTGCTTGGTGATTCTTAAATTTATTCCTTGTGTCTGAAGCACTACACTTTTTCTGCTCATAATTTGCGACACTCTTCACTAACCGAGCTGCTGTCGTGCTTCATACACAATAAAGAAAATGTAAGAAGCAACAAGCAGTGTATTGCTGTCGATATGTCACTGCTGTACATACTGAGGATAAAGGCAATATGCCAACTGAAGATGTGCGTTTAGCCACAGTAATAACACATTAAAAAAGTGGCTGTTTCGTGTATTTATTAAAATAAAATAATTTTACACAGTTCTCTAAACAAACATTCGGACCGACAAAGGCTCTCTCTCTCGCGCTCGCACACACTTTTCGCTTTCTCTCTCTCTCGCTCGTATGCTGGTTGCGATTAAGGACAAATTTTACACGAGAAGCGTTTCTCTTTTTATTTGTAAAGCATCATCTGTAGTTCTTGTCCCGGATTTGTACATTTAGTTTCTGTGTATATAAATTAGCAACAGTTTAATGTTTTCGTGTTTATTATGTGATAAGAAAAGTGTGACATTGGGCTGTGGAGAAAACACGTCGAAAGCTGATCCTACAACTAAAAAGGTGATGCACAAACGTTTTTCAAGTAAGAAAAAGTTAGGTCAAATACGAACACCAACGGAATAAAAGATCCGATAGAATTAGGTAAAATTCTCCGAGTGTAACTATAGGCCTACTTCGCAAATCATCCAATCTTAGCCAGCAACTCAGTAACACGCTGGGGAATTAGGATGTAATGAACAGACACCAACAACGTATGAAAATTAAATTCCAACCTTATGATCACGCAACAAACAGCAAAAGTTTAACTGTTTCTGTTCTACATATACAAAACCAAATGTACAAACCTGCATCCACAAATGCAGAACCACAAAGGATGCTTAATTGCAATCAGCATAATACGGGAAAATCATTTATAGTTAATTTTAACAGCTACTGTGACAGATGGCCGCAGAAACAAACGTAGTATATTATTTTCTCATTTATGTAGTTTTCAACGAAAATTATATACACGGCTATTTGCCGTTGTATTTCATTCCTTGCACTCTGTTCTATCAGAAGGCAGATAAACGGCGTTTATGGTTAAACTGTAAATAGTGCTCACTGTTTAAAGATTAAATTATGTTGGAGCTCATGTTCACAATTTATTTATTTATTTATTTATTTATTTTTGTTCAACGATTACTTCTCCCGAAATATGGAAAGCTAAGAGCATGTATTAGAAGAAATTGGTACTACAGCATCGACGTTAAATCCATTGGATCACATTTCCAGAGATTGGTTCCTATGTAAAACTTGATCTACAAAGTCTCCGTCTGTATCATCTCGGAGCTTTCCTGTTTTATTAATGTTCACTCTTAATAAATGTCTAGTGAGACTGTAAAACCGAAAAGCAAAAGCTCAGATTAAAAAGGATGTAAGGCAGCGATTCAGTCTTGTGGCTGTACTGTTCAATACCTACATCTGAGACAGAGAGAGATAGATAAGTGGGTAGGAAAAGAATATGGAAAGAGACAGAGAGAGAAGGATATGGGAAGATGGAATGGGTGAAGGACTTCATGATTTATATTTAATTCCCATACATATTCAGCAGTTGCGAAGCATTTTATAAAATCCCTGAATACTGATCATTCCACTTGTTGCATAATATGGCATATATAGTAGATGACTGGTCGTGTCTCGTTTCCCTGCGGCATTCGTGGCGAAACCGTGGGTTGTATTGCTTAAAAATATTTTTCAAGAAACATACGTTTTATTTTGTAAATACATCGTGTAAGCTTTCCATTTTTCTTCAGCTGCGTGGTTTATTCTTCCTTATGTATCTTCAAACTGTTGTTTAATTTCTTATCTTTCTCTTTTTTCCCAAAACTTCATCCGCAGTGTTTTACTTGCCTGTATTATATTTTCCAATATTTATTTACATCTTCGTTAATCGGTGTTTCTGTTGGATACTTTGTCGGCCTATTTTCATAAATTGTAATTATACTTCTTTCTTGTAGGAGATAGAATAAAGGATCACGAGTAAGCATGTAATAAGCTTATCAGTACGTTGTGTACATGGAATGCAGCTAAACATATATAAAGTAATCAAACACATGGATAAATAATGCTATATAGTGCAAAAATGAACCTAATAAATGATCAACAATAGAAAAATGCTTTAAAAAATTATCATATGCCTGTATTGGTGAAGTGGATGAAACAGAAATTGATAAATTCGATAACTCCAAAATTAAAGAAGTAACCCTCATAACATTACAAAAACTAAATTCACTACTAAGATTTGTACAAAATAGAAATGTACCTGGATTAGGATTAAATATGGAACTTATTAAATATATTATAAAATACAAAAATGCTGGGAGAACAGCAGCTCTATTTAAATATTTGTTCTAAATAGGATACCGTAGAAGTTGCGAAAATTACAGGGGAATTTTTTTCGTGAATGAAGGAAATAAAATCTACACCAAAATAATAAATAACGGATTGAAAACTACTGCAGATTGTCTGTGAGCAGAAGAGTGAAGTGGGTTTAGGAAAGGAAACTCGTCCATAGATAATGTTTTCACCATTAACAAAAGAAAGAGCAAAGAAGAGAAATTAATCTCGAAACATACCTCGCTTTCAAAGATTTTGAAATGCCTTCGATAAGATAGATCGGATGAAAATGTGGCTAGTGCTGGAAAATGAGGCCTGTCCACCCACATATAATTTTAGTAGTGAGAAGTTTGTATACAACATTGGGTTCATGATTGACACTGACGTTAAAAAAGTGAAAGGACTTCCATAAGGGTGTAGCTTGTTACCCACAAGTTTTAATATTTACATAGACAACATTTGAAAGAAATAGAAATTTCAAACAGAGCCAAGTATTATCTCACAGTGTCTATTCAAAAACCCTTTTATTTGCGGACGATCAAATGTTGCTTCAAGATAATGAGGCTCAATTACATAAATCAATTTTTCTTTTACATAATTGACGTAAGGGAAGGCGGGGCAAGTTGAGGAAGCTAACTTTAACCACTAGCAAAAGTGGCAAAAATAACGAAATTAAAATAATTTTCAGTATAATTTATTTATTGAACTATTAAACTATAATAACATGCAAAGAAAACTGTAAATTTGTTTCATTTAGTTATACCGGTATATATCTCGATTTGGAAAATAAACTACAAATTCCCCGTCTTGCCCCATATGCGGGGTAAAACGGGGAACTGGCTTTAATTTAACTGTAAAGCTTAAAGATTGGAATAACGGAATACTTAGAAGATAAGGTTTCAATATGTGGTTTTGTGAATTCAGATTCAAGTCAATTTTCGTACTTAGGCCTATTACTGTCACGTAGTACACAAATGTGAACAGCCACTTTCTATCCCAGCACAGGACTCGTGGTCCCAGCGTCGACATCCAGTTCACAGTATCCAGCCTCCTTCAGAGAAGTAGTAGCAGTTCAAAGAGTCTCCACTCTATTCCTTGTCGTCATACGACCTCAGTTTATTGTCTCCTGAGCATGAAGGTTTGTTTAAGAAGATAGTAACGCTCATCACTATTTCTTTGCCATTCAGTTCTATTTTTTAGTATCCTAGATTCATGTAACTTCTTTGAGAAGAGTTTTCGTGTAGATGTAGAAATTTTGGGGGATTCTTTTGTTCTCATTTCTTCAGACAGTTCAATCTTATAAGGAGTTTCAGTTAAAACAATCATTACTAAGGCATAATTTGTACTAAATTAAGGAAAGTTGCAATAACGAATACTATTCTGTTTAAAATTGTACAAAGTACTTGTTCAAAACCAGCAGCTAGGTAACACATGATAGAATAAGTACGTAACAGATGGAGAAATAGTAGGAGCAAACTAGGAAGCTCACCATCTTGCCCCCAAGAATGCTGTCAGGTTATGTTAAGCCTACATGAAAACTATTTAGTGAAAATTGACTACTGACTCATCTGTTTGTTGTTAATAAGGCACACTGATACACACACACACACACACACACGTATGTATATATTTACCTATTTTGCAACGTTCACAGAATCTTACGCGACAATGAGGTCTAGCAACGTCAAAACAATGGGTGCTGTATATTGATGAAGTTGACGTAGCTATCCGCAAGTGAGAGCCCTCTAATTGTAGCTTGTAGTCCTTTCCCGTCTTGCCCCGCCTTCCCCTAAATATTATAATTTTAAAATTTCAATTATTGAAACGAAAATAATAGCTTTTAGAGGAAAGGATGCCAATAGATCAAACGTCGTGGTAGAAAATATTGTAGAACAAGTATCAAGTTTCATTTACGACAAAGACACTGAGCAGAAAGTTATGAAGTATCAAGCCGTGTGTGGGACACTAAGTTCGGTGACAAACGGAAATGAAATTTAAGTAGTGGCTTTGCCTACAAGGCAGTGGAATCTGGGTGCCTACCTTCGCTCAACGCTGGCCAGCGCATGGTACTGTTTCCCGCACTGTCTCGATTCGGAGAGTGATGTATAGATACTGAGCCGAAAATGAAATAGAGACGGGAGTGGGAGCAGCCTGCTGCGAGGCCTTCCTCAAACTGGAACGGAAACGACCGCGCTACGGTTCCTAGAACTGGAAGCCGCCAGTTCCAGCATTCCGTACCGAGACCGCCTAACGCGACGGACTCAAAATACCTGGCGTCGTATAAGAAGGCGCTTCCCCGCATAGAAGCGGAGCAATAAGGGAAGCATGGAGGGGAGGAGTTAGGCCGAGCGCAAACAGTGGAGCCCGCGGGAGAAACACTGCATAAATCGCAGCCAACCATGTCTCTACAAAATTAAAATTATGGGCTGTTATTGCAATAATGGGGAGGGCTGCGCAGAAAGACTGAAAACAGGACCGCCTTCGTAGCTGACGCCGAATTTAGGAGGACCGAGGTCAACGGCGAACTGCTGTACCTTGTATGTTGATCGTCGGTCGTAATTTTCGTTCGCGAACGACCCACCCCTACTGGACACATGTGTGAAGCTGGAACGGGCATGAATGACCAATCCATGAAGAAGATGTCACATATCTCGATAGCTATTCCAAATGCTCGGTCCTCCTTAAGCCTGTAGTGTGTCACGATTTACTTGTCTCCAGTTCAAGAAGCACTATTTGCTGTCCTGTTACACGGCGAGCGATCTCCTTGACAAATCCCCCTCGCCGCGAGAACGTCACACTGCGGGAGCCCTTTCGGAACACGCGGGGACAGCTTTTCACACAACGGCTGACCTCCGAGGAGAAGAATTAGGCCCGGCAGGGGCGCTGCTGCCGGCGGGCGTAGCCTCGCGCAGAAGACATCCATCACGGTCCGGCGGTCCGCACAAAGCGGGCCCCCCTCACTTCTCACCGCGGACAAGGAGGCTCGCTTCTGTGGCGGCCGTTAAACGCTTCCGGCCGACAAAGCGCATGCGCTGTCCGGTCCAGCGCCCGCGGTTACTAATGGCGCGCTCGCGTCGTCAACAGGAGCGCGTCTGCGCTGGTACAATGGCGGCGACAGTCTCTGGGGTCGCCGACAACTGGTGACGCGTCTACAACTGGGTCGGGGCCAGGTAGGGCAGCGCCTCTAGCGAGATCCGCGGCATTCACGCGCCGGTCCCTCGTGCACCATTGTCAACTCTTCCCCAGCCCAGTCGCAGGGTCGCGATCGCCCCTTTTCAATCATCGCCCGAGGTCACTGCCGCCGCCGCTGCCGATGGCACTTCTCTTTCATTACGGCCTTTGTCAGTCGGAAATAAATATTTCCAAATAAAACGTTTGGGTGCGGGGCCGATCACAATGGAGTGGCATAATGAAGGAGTTAATAGAGGGACATGTAAAGAGGAGACCTCCTCCGGGTTAATAAAGAAAGGATGCGCCGCGCGGCCGAGGGCGCCGGGTGGCCGACGGCCGGCGACCAAAACGAGCGGTGTCGTCGAGGTAACGTAAATAAACGACGCTAGGAGGTGGCGCTGCTGGGAGATTTATTAGGCAGATAACTCCGCTGCTTCGTTTCCAGATGAAATTTTGATTCATGCGGGATGATTCCGCTGACACCACCCACGTCATTTCATAAATGCATGCTACACTCCTGACTGGTAGTGTAGGCTGCTGTTTAAAATGCCTGACGGTCCACATCATTTCCAAGTTTAAAGCTCGAGAATTTGTTTCTGAAAAATAATAGTCACTGTTCATCCTTCTTTGGAAATAAACTCTAAGAATAGATGAATAGCCAGCCGCGCTGGCCGAAGGTACTGAGGCGCTCCAATCACGATCTGCACGGCCACTAAGGTCGGGGGTTCGAAGCCCCCCTCGGGCATGGATATTTGTGCCGACCTTAGTCTTAGCTAGTTGATAAGTAGTTTGTAAGTGTAGGGACTGATGACCCCGTAGTTAAGTCCCATAAGCTATACAAACGTTTCAACGTTTTTGAATAGATGAATATGCACAGTAAACACGAGGGGCGTTTGAAAATTCGCTGCGAAGTCCGAGAGATAGCACCACCGGCGCGTATCGAAAGAACGCTCACCAAGTTTCAGCCATATTGGTCTGTTTCTTTGTGTTTCGCAACGATGTTAAATTTCGTGGAGTGGCTAACACACGAGCTACAGCGCTCTTTGTGGCAACCTGTGTAAACTCTGCCGCCATCTTTTTGGTGGTAGATACACTTGAGAGTAGTCTGTCTATCGTACGATGCTTCTGAGCTTAGAATATTGTATTTAGTATTACATTGCATTTAATTTGTATTGTCTGAACAATTTTTGCTGCTGAAATATGCGTAACGTGTCTTCAGCATTTAAATGCACAAATCGAAGTGATAAAACGAGAAGTACTTCGTGAAGAATACGATATGTTTTGCCTTGTTTGATATCAGCCTGTCTATACTCAAACAAAATTCCTGACTAATGGCACTTACCTGTCCCAAAAGTGAAGCTTCAGATGACTTACCCTGCAATTCTCTTGAAGTATACACGTTATTGAGATATTTCTTCTTCTGTCGCTCCTGCGGTTGATGAAACCATACTTTTGAGTGTCTATTTTCATCTGTTGTTGACAATACTTGATCGAGCATGGTTGACGTGCAACCACTCTAAAGTGTGGAAGCAGTAGTGACAGCCAGAATTTTTTTCACTAGTATATGTCTGTTTTGTTTTCAACAAAATATACTAATTTCAGCGTCTCAACAACGAAAGTTACTAATGATACGTTATTTCGGTGTGGAAAGCTATTGTGGCAGCTTACCTAGGCGCATTTTTATTGCAATATTCTGAAGTCACTTTCGTCTTTGTACAGAAATTTCACATACCGAACGTTACTCGTTTCAGCATGGCAACAAAGAAAGTTATTCACAACTCGTTATTTCGAGTGGGACGTTTTTGTGACAGATGACCTAGGCGCATTCTTAACTGCATTATTTTGTTGTCACTTTCGTGATAGTACTCAAATTTCATCTACCAATGTTTATGCCGGCCGCGGTGGCCGAGGTGACTGAGGCGCTCCAGTCACGGTCAGCACGGCCACTACGGTCCGGGGTTCCAATCCCCCCTCGAGCATGAATATTTGTGCCGTCCTAGTTCATAAGTAGTTTGTAAGTTTAGGGACTGATGACCCCGTAGTTTAGTCCCATAAGCTTAACAAACATTTGAACATTTTGAACCAATGTTTACAAGCTATCTTTTTAACAGAAATTTTACAAGTTTCTTAACAATAGGTTTAGTACAATGTAAGCTTTCACGGCCGGCGTCAACTTCATTTAAAACTTCCGGGCTCATAAGCCGTGGTCGATTTATAAAACTTTCCCCTAACGTTTCATCTTCGGCTGCGGAAGACATCTACCTCTGAAGATGTCTTCCGCAGCCGAAGATGAAACGTTAGGGGAAAGTTTTATAAATCGACCACGGCTGATGAGCCCGGAAGTTTTAAATGAAATAGGTTTAGCAATCTGTATACTAGACTTTAAAAGCAGTTGTTATAACACTTTAACAGCAAATGCAAATCCATGGCCTTGATTGTTCGTCATAACGATTACTGTTCACGGTATGTTTCCAGCTCGTTTAGACCATGTAGTTGCTTTAAAATCAACACATTTTCGCAGCGCCACTCTCATTGTTGTTGCAAACCTCAAATATCTGTTATATTTCGAACTGGAGCAGTAATACTGACAGGTTTCTGGTATTTCGTTACCGCATTTTTAGGAAATTTACTATCAGGCTCGTCAATTCGCAGCTTCAAAAATGTTTGACGGAACCCGATGCTTATCCGTATTCAATAGTCAATCTTTAATTAAAACGTTGGCCTGCAAATAGGTAAAATTCTCGAGTGGGTGTGGCATACCAGCTGTCAGCCGATACCCCAAATAGCATGGCGGACACCACTTCAATTTGCTTCAAACATGGCGGACCCATCGCCACTCTATGAAATTTAAGATCGTTGGTGTTTGGCATTTGTGTGTATCAAAGAAGTTGAGTGATTGTCAAAGAATGTACGAAAAAGAATTTCGTGTGATGATTAAACATTACTTTATGAAAGGCAAAATGACTTAGGAGACAAAAGAGAAGCTTTATAAACATTATGGTGACTCAGTACCTTCGATTAGAACAGTTTATAAGTGGTTTCAAAATTTTCGGAGTGACCTTATGGGCACAAGTGACGCTGAACTGGACGCCCTGTGGAGGTTACGACTCCAGAAATCGTTGATAAAATCCATGATATGGTGATGGATGACAGAAGAGTTAAGGTGCGTGAGATTTTTAGTGCTGTGAGCATATCGAATGAACGGGTACATAATATTTTAGATAAACATTTGGACATGGGAAAACTATCCGCAAGATGGGTGCCGCGATTGCTCACGCTTGACAAAAAACGAAGTGTTACAATACAGGTTTGCAGCTGTTCAGAAAGAATCTGCAGGACTTTAAGCGTTATTTTGTCACTTTGGATGAAACATGGATATATTACTATACACCTGAACAATCTTTAACAATGGGTACCAAGGGAGAATCGGCACCAAAGAAGGTGAAGACCGATCCTTCGGCCGGAAAGATTATGGTGACAGTATTTTGGAATTCGCAAAGGATAATCCTTATCAACCGTCTGTAATAGGGTATTATCGCTTTTGGGCCGACTGAATCCCGAGCTGCAAGGAAAAAAAAAAAGAAAAGAAAGAAAAATCCGATGATTGGCCCACACAACAATGCACGAACACACACCTCAGCGGTTGTGGTCGCAACATTATTGGAAATAGGATACCAACGCTTTTCACATCCCCGCTATTCTTTAGACGGCTCGTTCGGACTGCTATTTGTTCCCCAATTTGAAGGAATCGCTTTCGGAAGAAGATTTCATTCAAACGAGGAGGTTATTGCAGAAATTAATAGCTATTTTGCAAGCTTGGACAATTCCTATTATTCTGAAGGGATAAACAAATTAGAACAGCTTGCTCGGACTACTATTTGTCCCCAATTTGAAGGAATGGCTGGCGGAAGAAGATTTCATTCAAACGAGGAGGTGATTGCAGAAATTAATAGCTATTTTGCATGCTTGGACAATTCCTATTACTCCGAAGGGATCAACAAATTAGAACAGCGCTGGACGAAGTGTATAAGTCTAAAATGAGACTATGTCGAAATATAGAAATTGGTTTCCCCAAATAAGTAAGTAGTTTTTATTTTTGTACGGACTTTGCTATCGCCCCTCGTAACTGAATATTCGATTAAACTGACGGAAATTCCTTACTGAGATGCGAAAATATTATCCAAAACAGGTGAAATGGCTTGTCAGTGCTTACCTCAGCTAGGTACCGCCGATAGTCACACAAAAAGACGCGAGTGAAAATAAACGTGGACACACGCTTTCGGAAATCTTTTACTTCGTCATGTGGGAGAGAGCAGCGAGGGGAAAGGAGACTGAAGTGACACGTTATGCATAATCTTTGCCATGAGGCAAATATAAGTTTACTCAATTTCACACAGTAACTGTAAAAAATGTAAATATAGTCAGAAAAATGTAACATCTTTTAATATATACCTACTCTATGTAAAATGTAACATCTCAGAATGTATACAAACGCCTGCTATATTAACATCTATGTGATATGTTTGTTTACAACAAAAGTGTAGTGATATTCTCTATATGTGTGATAGTCTAAGCAATGAAGAAGGCACAATACCTCTTAGTAGATGCTAAAAAACACCATTTATAAAAATAATGTAGAAATAACATCCAAATTTATATATCATTCAAACTATTACGCGATTGCAGTATCATGTTGAATTCATAAGGCAGGACAAACTAAACACCAGGAATGGAGATATCAGAATAAATACAAATATGTAGCAAAAAAGTATCTGAAGTCGGGAATAAATTCTCGAAACACTTAAAGCTGAGCATTAAAAACAAGTAATTTGGTACCTTTTCTTTACATAAATTGTGAATAACACAGTTATGGAGTTTCAAAAACTATCGCTGTGATGAATGAAATGAAATTGACGTAGTCTTGCATTCGGTCAATTCGCGCGTTTCCGTCGGAATCCGAGTAGCACAGAAGTTGGTGCGTTCACCAGCGCGAACGTCCATCTCTGTCGGTGGAACGCCCACTAACTGATTAAACCCATTCAGAAGAAAAAGTTGATGGCAGTCAGCACCAAAACCGGTCTAGCATAAACAAAAATTGTGCAGTTGTTGCCACAAGAATGTTTTTCTCGTTATCAGTACATCGACTATCCTCCAGGAAGCATCTGCCGTCATCGGATCAAAATCAATGCTATCTTTCCAGGTGTACTAATTGTTTTCCGTCAGTGTATGTACCTCGTTTTGGCTAATAAGAAAATATGGGCAAATACTTTCTGATGTTATGGTTACCTGGCATGCTAAGCCAATGGAGAGCGGTCTCTTTAAATGTTATTAAAAGTACACCTTCTTTATGTTGTTACGCCAAGATCGCTCATAAAAACTGTTTATTTTCCTGACTGGTTTCAATGATTTAAATCATAATCTCCAGATTGGTTTACAAGGTCTCCGCTTAGGAGAACGTGCCAAATAAAAAGTTTCTCGTCGAGATATAAAATGAATAAAAAAGTATGGTTAACATGTTTAAAAAAAAGTCACAAACATAGATCGTCGTATTAGGTTAAAAGGAAAAATGTGACTTTTGGTGACGTATTTTTAACACGTTGACTATCTTTTTTATTTATTTTATATCTTGATATGATAATCTTTAATTGACATGTTCTCCTAAGTTAAGACCTTGTAAATCATTCTGAAGATGATGATTTAAATCACTGAAAGCGGTCAAGGAAAATAAACATGCGAGTTATGCCTCAAAGTAAATCTTTTTGGTTATATAAAACAAAGTGTACAGATACAGAAAAAATATTTATTGTACAAAAATCTACAACTGTTAAACCACTTCTCTACGTAGCTTCCGAAATTTTGTATGTACTTTTCATAGAGTGGCACAAGAATTTGTATGCCTTCAGCATAGAAGTTTGCCTCCTGTGTATTCAACTTTCACCTCGTCATCATCGTTGAAGTGCTGACCAACGACAGGGCACTAAATGTAAATTTACGGTTGTGCTTAATCTTCAATCAGTTTTGTAAACCAGTTCATCAGTAACCACAGACGGGCGTCCATTTCGTTCTTCATCGTGCCCCTGATCACGCCCTTCATTAGTCTTTCCCATCTTCTAACCTTTGAATCATTCATAGCATTTTTTCCGTAAACCTCGCACATTTGCCGATGAATTTCCTTTGGTTTAGCTTTCTTTGTTTTAAGAAAATGAATCACAGATGTTATTTCACAGACGGCGGCATTTTTAATTATGGCTGACATTATAAAGAAGCACTACAAAGCATACGTCGGCAGCAGCGATCTAAAAATGGCGTGCATGTCTTCTTGAGACAGAGTAAAGGGCCCACACTCGTTCAATAATAATGTCAAAACGTCAATTATATTGACCGTCTGAGGTCGCATATTGACATATTGTCAATAAATTATTGACGAGAAGGCCACCAAAATATTTTCAGTATTGTCAATATATACTGAGCGTGTGAGGTTGAATACTGGAAGTTTGACAATATTCGCATTTCAAATATTGATACAGCTTCATCAAACAGCCACAAGGCACTAGTGTGCTTTTACGCCGGCCGAGGTGGCCGAGGTGACTGAGGCGCTCCAGTCACGGTCAGCACGGCCACTACGGTCGGGGGTTCGAATCCCCCCTCGGGCATGGATATTTGTGCCGTCCTAGTTCGTAAGTAGTTCATAAGTAGTTTGTAAGTTTAGGGACTGATGACCCCGTAGTTAAGTCCCATAAGCTTAACAAACATTTGAACATTTTTTGTGCTTTTACGTTCATTCTCTCGCCAATGTTTATTTTTTCATTTCGTCCACTTGTGTGTAGCGTTTCGTTCTGCTTGCTTGTGTGCTGTATGTAGGGGTTTTAAAAATGCGTAGATAGATGATGATAGAGTTTAATTGCTAAAAATGTAATGTAGCCCTATGGAATCGATGTTCTAAAAAATATATGAACAGAAATTAAAAAAAAAAAAAAAAAAATGCAGGATACGCAGAGCTTCTTGCAATATATCGTTTGTGTTACGCAGAAGCCAAATTGGAAGACGATAAAGAAGAAGAAAAATTGCCAGCGAATTTCTTCATGTGTAGTATTTCTGAGATGTGTTATTGTTCTTGCCGGCGTCCGACATTTCTCACCAAAATACATACAAACAAAATATAGTGTTTAGAATTTATTACCTAAATATATTCCTCCGATTACCTTTCTCTTTACAGTATTTTGTTTCTCTCATAAATTCTTTCTGCCAATAAATTCACATGAGACCAATGGCTCCTTTCTTTCAACCGTTCTCGGAGCCATTTCCTTTTGTTTCTGTGGTTTGCAAGCGGTAGCAATGTAAGCACAGCTTCCACTTTCTTCTGGGAGGTATACATGTTAACACTGTGCACCCATGTTTGCAAACGAAAAGCGGATTGTCAATATTATTAATGGTGTGAAGACATTTCAATACATTGAAGAATTGACGAAGTAGTATTGTTAATAATTATTGAGCTTGTGCGGGCCCTTTAACTACCGCGCATGCTCGGAACTGCAATCGTAGCGCTGTCGCGCATACTGGCCATTAAAATTACTGCACCAAGAAAAAATGCAGATGATAAACAGGTATTCACTGGACAAATATAATAGAATTGACATGTGATAACATTTTCACGCAATTTGGGTGCATTGATCCTGAGAAAACAGTATCCAAAACAACCACCTCTGGCCTCAATAACGGCCTTGATACGCGTGGACATTGAGTCAAACAGAGCTTCGATGGCGTGTACAGGTACAGATGCCCATGCATTTCAGCACTATACCACAGTTCATCAAGAGTAATGACTAGCGTATTGCGACGAGCCAGCTGCTCGGCCACCATTGGCCAGACGTTTTCAGTTGGTGAGAGATCTGGAGAATGTGCTGGCCAGGTGAGCAGTCAAACATTTTTCGTATCCAGAAAGGCCCTACAGGACATGCAACATGCGGACGTGCATTATCCTGCTGAAATGTGGGGTTTCTCAGCGATCGAATGAAGGGTAGAGCCACGGGTCGTAACACATCTGAAACGTACGGCCACCATTCAAAGTGCCGTAGATGCGAACAATAGGTGACGGACACGTGTAACCAATGGCAACCCATACCATCACGCCGGGTGATACGCCAGTATGGCGATGACGAATACACGCTTCCAATGTGCGTTCACCGCGATATCGCCAAACACGGATACGACCATCATGATGCTGTAAACAGAACCTGGATTCATCCGAAAAAATGACGTTTTGCCATTCGTGCAGCCAGGTTCGTCGTTGCGCACATCATCGTAGGCGCTCCTGTCTGTGATGCAGCGTCAAGGGTAGCCGCAGCCAAGGTCTCTTAGCTGATAATCCATGCTGTTGCAAACGTTGTGAAACTGTTCGTGCAGATAGTTGTTGTCTTGCAAAGTCCCCATCTGTTGACTCAGGGATCGAGACGTGGCTGCACGATCCGTTACAGCCATGCGGATAAGATGCCTGTCATCTCGACTGCTAGTGATACGAAGCCGTTGGGATCCAGCATGGCGTTCCGTATTGCCCTCCTGAACCCACCGACTCCATATTCTGCTGTCACTGGATCGCGACCAACGCGAGTAGCAGTGTCGCGATACGATAAACCGCAATCGCGATAGGCTACAATCCGACCTTTATAGAAGTTGGAAACGTGACGGTACGCATTTCTCCTCCTTACACGAGGTATCACAACGTTTCACCAGTCAGCGCCGGTCAACTGCTGTTTGTGTATGAGAATTCGGTTGCTAACTTCGCTCGTGTCTGCACTTTGTAGGTGTCGCCACCGGCGCCAACCTTGTGTGAATGCTCTGAAATGCTAATCATTTGCATATGACAGCATCTTATTCCTGTCGGTTAAATTTCGCGTCTGTAGCTCGTCATCTTCGTGGTGTAGCAATTTTAATGTCCAGGAGTGTGGAAACTTAACTTACGTTCTGGACGAACGTCGTATTTTATCAGCGATCTAAGCGTAACAACCGAAAGAAGGTGTATTTTTATTAGGCTTTCTGATTTGCCGTCGTATTTCAAACGGTAGTTTGTTGCACTGGTTTCGAAACAAAACAAAAATCACGGGTTACTCAGGAGACTGAGTGCAGTACAGGACTGAGCTGCGTGATTGCAACTGCACCCTTTGCCGCCTCTTCTGAGCCGCCTGCGACCACAAGTGGCTGCTGGCGTATCCGGAAGTCGGCGCGTCCGCTCCACCGCCTCCCCCGAGATCCGCCCCCGCCCCGCCCCCTCCCCCCTCTCCCCCGTGGGACGCTCATCTGCCCGATCGGCCGTCCACTCCTAATGGCGCTATTTTCTACCATAAGCGGCCCCGTAATGGCGGCGTTTTTGCCGGCAAACACCTCGCCTGTGTTCTGGCGCGCCGGTCGCCACCGCGCGCTGCACTTCTTCGGCGGCGCGGCAGACCTGCTATTATTGTCATCCCGTTTCTTTTTCTCGCCCCCCCCCCTCTCTCTCTCCGCTATCACGGACGTGCCTTTTGTAGGCAGCAGAAGTAAGTGCCGGACAAATTTCGCCCGCCCCCTCTTGCCGCTGAAGCTACATGATCACGGACACCTCGGCTAACCACAGCCTGCTGCGGCATCCTGTTCGCAGTAAGACACCTGCTTCGGGTCCATCGTGCTACTGACGCTCAAGAGCTACTTTAGTTCCGGTTGCCGTAGGGCTTTGTGTTCGGCTCTGATCTCTGTGTGAAAGAAAAGAAGTAAGAACAGCCTTGTATCGTTCGCAACAAAAATACAAACCGTAACTGTCTACCGTCACAGAAACTGGAACACATCTTACAAAGTGAGTCGTATGAATTTAGAAACAACCGTGGAACTGAAGTGACATCTGGAATTCCCCAGGGAAGTGTTATAGGGTCCCTATTGTTTATCATTTTTATAAATAATATAGGACACAATCTGAGTAGCTTTCTTAAGTTGTTATTTAATTGTTAGCAAAGTCACCAGAAGATCGAAAGCAACTGCAAAATGTTAAGATTACCTGACATAGTCGGGTTTGGAGGCGATCTGATCGTTTTATAGTTTTCAAAATGAAAAGCCAAGATCGCACATTAATAATTTATTAAATGACGACCGGTTTCGGTGCCCTGAGTCACCATCATCTGGTTACATATATGTTACAAGCTGGTCATCTTGTTAAAAAATTGGGTATAAAATAACAAGTGCAACATATAGTAAGTGCAATGTATAAAATGACAAGTGCAACATATAAGTGAGTAAATGCAATGTTGCACTTGTTATTTTATACCCAATTTTTAACAAGTTGACCAGCTTGTAACAAACATGTGACCAGATGATGGTGACGCAGTGCACCGAAACCGGTCGTCATTTAATAAATTATTAATGTGCGATCTTGGCTTTTCATTTTGAAAACTATAAAACTGCAAAATGATTTAGGTCAGATAACTGCATGGTGCAAAAAGTGACAATTGACTCTTAATAATTAAGAGTGTGAAGTCATCCATACGACCACTAAAAGAATCCCTTTAAACTTCATTTACACGCTAAATCAGTCAAAACTACAGGCTGTAAATTCAACTTAATACCTAGGAGTAACAATTACGAACAACTTAGAGTGGAAAGAACACAAATATTGTATGGAAGGCGAACCAAAGCTTACGTTTCATTGACAGAACACTTAGAAGATGCAACAGTTCTAATAAAGAAACTGCTACACAACACTTGTGCGTCCTATTTTGGAGTATTGTCACGCACTGTGGGATCCCCACCAAGTGGGACTGACAGACGAATTAGAGAAAGTTCAGAGAAGGACAGCTCATTTTGTATTATCGCGATATAAGAGATAGTGTGTCACGGGAATGATACACGAATTGGGATGGAAATCATTAAAACAAAGGCGTTACGTACTTTTTTGTAAAAGATAGCTCATGTTATATTTGCATGTGTTTTCACCCTTTTTTGGACGACCTACATTGCCATCAATGTCATCAAGAACACTACCCGTTCTCTAAAACTTCAGATTTAAAACATTGATTATAATCACACTTCACCCCGTTGCCTTCTGGTTGAACTCAGTCGTAAACTTCCGTCGAACCGCAGTTGAGGTGTACTTCCAACAAGATCTATTTGCGAAATTTCTTTCACCAACTTTTTCTTCCGAATGCGAACATATTTTGTTAGCATAAGAAGACATGATCACCAAATTAAAATAAATCAGATCGAAAACGGAAAGATTTGGGTGCTCCTTTTTTGCCGCGATCTATTAGAGAATGGAACTGTATAGAAACAGGATAAAAGCGGTTCGATGATGAACCCTCTGCCATACACTTCAGTGTGACTTGCAGAGTATTTATGTAGATGTAGAACGCGAGAAGTAATATTCTGTTTACAATTAATTATAGAAAAAATTCCTGACACTTACAGGAACAAAACTGTTTGACGATAGTAATAGGAAATCAAGAATCAAATATTTACTTTGCAGCGGACTGTGCGTTGATAAGAAACTTCCCAGACCACAATTCCAACATAGAACCATGGCATTTCGCGGACATGCGCTTTACCTGTGCTCCTCACTGCCCCTTCCCACCAGAAACTCGTCTCCCGCTTTCCAAACGTCATAGAAGTTCTCCTGTGATCCTCGCAGGACTAGAGCCCCTGGAAGAAAGGACATCGTGGAGAAACGCTTAGGCAAGACAAGGACAAAGGCGGGCAAATGCGCTTACTGGCGAGCGCGGGCGCCCACGTGTGCTCACGGAGACTGCTGACAATTCCCCCTGTCGCAAGCTAGGCGCCCGGCGAGACGAGCTTTCCTAGTTCGTTGTCTTAGTGCTTTCGATGCTCTCACAGGAACTTGTGGTAGAACAAACTTTTAGTATATAATGTGGCGGAGGAGGAGTTCAGATCTTCAAAACGAAAATGCTGACCCCTCTTGATACTGGAGTTAGCATTTGTAATGACCTTACAAAACACACGAATGTGTTCAGTACAACTTTGCTGATGTAGTAATAAAGTAATTGCCGATCTTTTTTGATACGGTTTTTGAATTACACACTCAATGACAAGCAGATGAAAACAACGTAACTGTTTTATAGTCTGATAACAGGCATGTAAAGCTGTTTCTGTCGTTAGTATTCATGTCAATGTTGTATTAAAACCATTACAGCGCATTTCAGCGCGATTACAAACTCAGATTGAGTTTGTTTTTGTTCTAAGAGGCGATCCAATTACGATATCGTAGAAAGATATAAAAAAGCCAATATCGCTGATCATCAATTTTTATTTATGACGACTGGTTTCGTTGAACTATGTCAGCATCATCTGGTCCAATAAAATCATTTTACAAGGTCATAATCTTTTAATGTCAATCAGTTGCTACATAACATAATTTACAGTGCATAGATGCACTATGTCATTATAATAAAACAATAATCACCTATGCACTGTAGCAACTGATTGACATTACAAGATTATGGCCTTGTAAAATGAGTTTTGTGGACCAGATGATGCTGACATAGTGCAGCGAAACCGGTCGTCATAAATAAAAACTGATGATCAGCTACCTTGGCTTTTTTACATCTTTCTACAACAAACACAGATGTCATCATCAAAATGTATCAAATGTTTGTATATCTATCGTACTCAACTGCTAGGTTATTAGTCCGTAGCTTACAAACTACTTAAACTAACCTAAGGGCAACACACACCTCCATGCCGAGGGGTGATTCGAACCTCCGATGCGAGAGGACTCGCGATCCGCAACGAGGCGCTCCAGACCGCTCGGCTACTCCCGCGCGCCTGTCATCATCTTCATCTTGAAGCCATTTTTTCATCCGTGCTTGCTTCATAAATATTTAAGTTAGGTGCTATTGTATTAGGGTCAGTATTGAGCAAAACACTGCTTCTTTGTTTTTGTATGCCCATACATCTACATCTACATCTACATCGATACTCTGCAAATCACATTCAAGTGCCTGGCAGAGGGTTCATTAACCATTTTCATAACTTTTCTCTATCGTTCCATTCTCTAACAGCGCACGGTAAGAAAGAACACCTAAATCGTTCCGTTTTAGATCTGATTTCTCTTATTTTATTGGGATGGTCATTTCTCCTTAAGTAGGTGGGTGCTAGCAAATTTTTCTCACATTCAGAACTAAAAGTCGGTGATTGAAACTTCGCAAACAGATCACGCCGCAATGAATAACGTCTTTCTTTTAATGATTTCCACCCCAATTCTTGCAACATTTCCGTGACGCTTCCCCCCACCCCCGTAATGTGATAAAACAAAACGAGCTGCCCTTCTCTGAACCTTCTCAATGTCTTCCGTCAGTCCCACCTGGTGAGGGTCCCACAAGGGGCAACAGTAGTCCATTTGGTTCGCCTTTCCCACAATATTTTCTATATGTTCTCTCCAGTCAAAGTTGTTCGTAATTGTAACTCCTAGGTATTTGGTAGAATCTACGACCTTAAGGTTTGAGTGATCTATCGCGTAATTAAAGTTCAGCGGATTTCTTTTAGTGGTCATGTGTATTACTTCACACTTTGTGTCAATTGCCAATTTTCGCACCAAGTAGAAATTTTGTCTAAATCGCTTTGCAGTTGCTTTTGATCCTCTGTTGACTTCACTAACCGATAGACGACAGCATCATCCCCGAACAGTCTAAGGGAGCTATTCAGATTGTCTCCTAAATCGTTTGTAAACACGGGGAAGAGTAGGGGACCTATAACGCTTTCCTGTGGAACGCCAGATATCACTTCTGTTTTACTCGTCAATTACAACGAACTGTGTTCTTTCTGATAGAAAATCGTGAATCCAATCGCACAATTGGGGAGATATTCCATAAGCACGCAATTTCATAAGAAGCCGTTGTGGGGTACAGTGTCAAAAGCGTTCCTGAAATCCAAAAATATGGAATCGATTTGAGATCCCTTGTCGATGGCACTTAACACTTCATGTGAATAAAGGGCAAGCTGTGTTTCGCAAGAGTGATACTTTCTGAATCCGTGTTGACTATTGGTTAATAGGTCGTTCTCTTCGAGGTAGTTCATAATATTCGAACAAAGTATATGTTCCAAAATCCTACTGCAAATCGACGTCAATGAGATAGGCCTGTAATTTTGGGGATCACTCCTATTGCCTTTCTTGAATATTGGAGTAACTTGGGCAACTTTCCAGTCTTTGGGTACGGATCTTTCGCTGAGTGATCGGTTGTAAATTATAGCTAAGTACGGAGCTATTGCATCAGCATACTCTGAGAGGAATCTAGTTGGTATACAGTCATGTTTCACTACATTTGTAGCATTTTCAGTGGCTCCATTTTTATTGCTTTAAAGAGAACAGCAGAAAACAATTTTAGTTTTTACAGTTATTACAAGTCCTTCTCGTTAATTATAAATATGTACAAAAATTTCATATATGCCGATCGGGCATTGTCCACCAACTTCTGTCGTGTCCGAGAGAAAGAAACTTGGTGTTGCGGGCGCACGACCGACACTCACCCCGTTTACATAGGCTCCCAAAACCGGATTTCGTAAACCGATTTCCCAATTCCGCTTTTAGTTGGTTATGTAAACACTCCAAAATCGATTCTGAGAATCCGCTTCTCTAAAGCGGTTTTCCAATTCCAAAATCGATTTTCGTGCCCATGTAAAGGCAACCGTTTCTGAAGCGTTCTTGGCTTGTCAGATTGTGTTTTCTTGCTAACAATTTTCGGCACATATGGAAAGAGTGATATTTTCTAATGTGAAATAAAAGTATAAATATTAGAGTGAACATAAATCTGTGTATTTAAATAAAGAAAAATAGCGATTGTGAAGACTAAATAAGGAATTGAATCAGCTGTTTTCCAGCCGCACTGTTAAGTGAACTAGGAAATCCGATCCAGGCTATGCCATGTAAACACGACAGCGAAAAACGGTTTACGAAAATCGGTTTTCGTCTTCCGGACGATGTGTTGCATGTAAACGTAGTGACACATGAGCGCAGAGCCCTCGAGCAGCATCGTGGGTAGCTCACGTGCCCACCCCTGGTCCAGGGGATGTTCCCAGAATGAAATTTTTACTCGACAGTGGAGTGTGCGCTGATATGAGAAATACTGGCAGGTTAAAAGTGTGTGCCCTACTCGGATTAACACACAGGACTATTGTACTCTTTTTTTTTTTTTTTTTTTTTTTTTTTTTTTTTTTTTTTTTTTTTTTTTTTGGCAAGTGCTCTATATCGGCTGAGCTACCCACGCACGCCTCACAACAGCTTTACACCACTACCTCGTCTCCTAAGTATCACACTTAACAGAAGCTTTGCTGCGAAAACGTTGGGATTAGCATTCTTGGAAGAAAGGACATTATGGAGGCATGGTGCCGAATGAACGCAGTATTTGCTTTATACTCTAGATTTCAGAGAACATGCTCAGGTCCGCATGAATACTGCGGGTCAGAGAATATACTTCAACGCAATAAGTTCATAGCTGAATAAAAGAGTGGGGGAAATTCCTCAGAACAGAGAACGTTCTCTGATTTCGTATGAATAAAACGACCGGATAACATTCTCCGTTTTTTGAAGTGAGCTCTCTAGCATAAGTAACTTCTATTAAGGTTTAAGGTTTCGTTTTACTGTGGTTTATAATTAAAAAGAACTGTGTTGCTTAGAAGGCAAACAAAAAAAATCATTTTTATATACACTGAATAAATACGGGCGAAAGTCAAAAGTTCAGTCAGATAAAAACATTCTGCTGACGAGTAGTTTCCTTCAAAAAAATCATAAGTGTGTGACGAGAGTGACGTCAGATAAGGTTTTTCATTGCCGACATAGAAATGAAACACTAGTGAATGCAGCTGCGTGTTTTACCCGTTTGTTTAGAGTACATATTTATAGTTGTAAACAGCTGCAAAACAAAATAATAGTGTATTTTTTTAACAGGGTGTATTAATAAGGCCTTATTATTTTATTTCCAAATAAAGTGCATCCCAGGACTTCACAGGCTGTTTTAGAAAATAAATATTGCTACAATACCGGATACTGAAGTATTATTTTGTGTACGGCTCTTGTCTACTCTACCCAAACTCTGGTTAGCCTATTTAAGATGGCTTTTCAGACTGAGTAGTCGCAGCTTCTGTTACGTTAGAATTAAGTTCACATGGCAAAAAATTAATAACTAATAAATTATATATCTAACAGTCTATTTCCTGTACAGTAATCGCATGGCCTGTTGCTTATGAACAGACCATTAGGAGTCATATTTCACAAAAAGTATCTCTTGTTAGAATAATAAATTTTCGTAAAACGTCCATATTTAGCCTTAATAATAGCCTTAGACAACAAACTAATATCGAAAGGTAGTACAGTTCTTCCTGAACACATAGATGTATCCTATTTGTATACTGAATAATTTGCCTGATTGGGCTAGTTTAAAAAAATATACGATGGAACAGCTGTTCTGTGCCGGACATGACAGATGGAGAGCCGCGGCAGAATAGCCGTGCGCACTAAGGCGCCGTGCTGCGGTGCGCGCGGCCCGTTCGCCGTGGAGGTTCGAATTCTCCCTCGGGCATGGATGTGTGTGTTGTCCTTAGTTTAGTTTAACTTAGTTTAAGTATTTGTAAATTAGGGACTGATGACCACCAGGTTAAGTCATGTAGATTTACAAACAATCAAAAACAAATGGAGAACTTACTCAAGAAGGAGGGGAGATAGAGAGAATGAACTTCCTGCGCAGAGCATATGCTTCGAAGGTTTTATTCATACTTAATTAATAACTTACTCTGAGAACGTTCTTTTGCTCTGAGAATCTTCTCTGGATCACGTGCTCTTTCGTATTCACGTGGCGCTTGGTTTTAATCCGCCAGAAAGTTTCAAATCAACACACTCGCCGCTCCAAACTGAAAATTTTATTCTGGAGTCATCCCTTAGCATGTGGCTGAGGCATGTCTTCACAATATTCTTTCTTTCCGGACTGCTAGTGCTGCATGTTTCCCACGGGAACTTCTGAGAGGTTTGGAAGGTAGGACAGAGGTACTGGCGGAACTAAAGCTCTCAGAATGGCCCATGAGGCGAGCACGGGGAGCAGCGTAGGTAGAACGTCTTCGCGCGAATAACGAAGTTCGTGGGTTCGAATCCCGGTCTGGGACTCATTTTAATCTGCCAGGAGGGTCAAGACACAAAAGAATTCACGACCTTATCTGCCAGTGGGCACTAATTTAAATAACCGGGAAAGCTGAATTTTTGTGCCCAGCCAGGATTCGAAAACGGGCTCTTGCTTACGAGGTATTTGCGCTGACCACTACGCCACTGGAGCACAGTAATCATACCGACTGCGCGCACTGCAGTAGCACACCTCCTGCCGGACGTAATGTTTCAACTTCTGACATAGCGTCCTTGCCGCGGTTGAGTGGCCGAGCTCTCTAATGCGCCTTGGTACAGAGCGCGCGGTCATTCGCCGTCAGAGGTTCGAGTCCTCCCTCGGGTATGAGGGTGTGTGTGTGTGTGTGTGTGTGTGTGTGTGTGTAGGCCTTAGTGGCAGCTAAATGGAGTCGTACCACCCTATCACGACAATGTTAAATTGACCATATAAATGCCCCGTTTTCTCAGGAATTGTATAAAAATATGGTGCTTTTATCACATGTTGTCGCATGTTTTGTGACTGTATTGCTATACAATCACTTTGAAATAACAGCTTTAAAAAAGTTATGATTTTTTTCTCTAAACATACATTTTTGTTGTAAATTTTCACAATTTTATTTCTTGACTTATAACTATTACAGTAAATACTACTAAGTAGAGCTACAACATGATTGTACTATCTGTGTTAGGTCGTACATAATTCGTTGATGTAGATTCAGTTTCTGAGAAAAAGGGGCATTTATACTGGAAAATATCATTTTTGTTGTAAATTTTCACAATTTTGTTTCTTGACTTTTAACTATTACAGTAAATACATACCAAAGTAGAGCTACGACATCATTGTACTATTAAGTGATAAATAATTCACTGATGTAGTTTCAGAAGTTTCTGAGAAAAAGGGGCATTTATACTGAAAAATTTCATTCTGAGAAAATTGCGTTTAAAGAAAAAATATATATACGGTCAACTGATACATAAAATATATGTTAGACTCCTCCTGGATGGTAGTCCTCATCTCCTCCTTCATCTTCCTCTCCCAGTGCTGCCCTCTTCTCTTGGATCTGGCTTCTTTTGACATATTGTTTGTTGCAATCTCTGCCTTCATGATTCGGTTGGACCAAGTCCATGCTGCTGTGGAGTGGCCAAGCGCATTGAGGGGCTATGCTCCGATGCACAAGGCCGCTCCCCGTCGGGGGTTCGATTTCCTCCTCGGGCGTGGATATTTGTGCCGTCTTTAGTATATGCTAGTTCATAAGTAGTTTGTAAGTTTAGGGACTGACGACCCCGCAGTTAAGCCCCATAAACTTTACAAACATTTGAACATTTTGAACCAAGTCGATTACACTTTTTGTGGAGTTGTATCCTTTATGAATTCCTGGATGCTACAGAATCTGTAGCTTTCCAGAATAGCCATACTTAAAAGTCAGAACAGCATCAAAAACAACAGGTTCAAAGACTGAACTTCCAACAAATACAGAATCCAAAACACTGCTAGTGGGTAACTGTTGTTGTCAAACAAAATCAAATTTACGGTTCGTAGGGTTCCCTTAGAAGTACCGCTAGTGTAGGCAACTTACCAAACTCTCATTTCTCTACAAAACAAAAGAAACCACCGCCTTCTAGACTATATAGTTTCAGAGAAAAATGACAATGTGCGAAATGATGGAAAACAAAATTGTCAGGAATGTCAGTGCATGATTATTATCAAATATTCGTCTAAAATAGTAAATGATAGAATATTTCAATAAAACAACACTAAATTAAACGTAAACATCCATAGTTTCATAATTTTCATGAAGTAAAAATGTGAAATTTTGTCATTTTGGGTGGTAATTTGTAAGTCAAGGGACTGATGACCAAAGCAGTTCGATCCAATAGGTTTAAAAACAACAACATTGCCCCTGAACATTTTCAGTCATTACTAACGGCATTTCACAGAATTCGTGTGGGTACCGGCAATGATAAAAGGATCATTGTCTTCGCCTTAATATAATGGCAAACACGCCAATGCTTCGCATTTCCTAAAATGGAAATCGGTTATAAATATCGCATCCGGAAGGTAAGTTTCCCCTTTCTTTCAAAGCTAAGCGTGATCACATGATAAACTTCATTAGCAACAAGTACACCAATGTTTTAGCTATTTCTCGACATAGTCACCAAAAGAACTGAGACACTTGTCATATCGCGGGATCACCTTTTGCATTCCTGTGTCGCAGATGTCTGCCGCCGCTGAATGGAAGCAGCACATAACAGTCGTCTTCAGGTCTTCGTCGTTGTCAGAACTCTGGCCAGATGACAAGAATTTCGTGAGGTGCAAGAAAAGGTACAATTCACTGAGAGCAACATCAGGATGGTATACATAATGATCAAACAGCTACCAGCAGAAATACTGCAAAACAATTTCTGTGCATGCAGCCGTACGGAGACGGGCATTATCACGGAGCTGGACAACACCTACAGTAAACATTTAATCTTTTCTTGCGTTTCAATGTTTTCTTGTCCTTCAGCCAGCGTATTGATATCGACGAAGAACTACTCTCACACGCTCATTCTATTCACAGGTGGCACACGTCTGCTACAATTTTTCTGCTGAATATGTCGAAAAGAAAAGCTCACACTTTACTGTGCCTGTTTACAATAAACTTCTCACGTAATGTTGTTGTCTTTATTATTAAAAATTGAGAATCTTACTTTCTGGTTGCACATGTCAATGTAGTTTATCTAACACAAACGAATGTAGGATTTCGCAGTCGCTTAGTCATAAAATTAAAATATAATCGTCTACAACATCATCTTTTTATTTTTATTTTTATTGGATTTATATTGTGAGGAATGTTTCCTGAAAGTTTGGACGTACCTTGTTGTAACACCCTGTATAAATTATATTTCAGAAGTTTTCAGTGTCTAAGTTTCGACCTTCGATGAAATTTACAGGATTTTGGTTGCAAAGGTCAGTTTAGATTGACAACACTAGCAAATGAAGTTACAACATTGATCATGTTGTTCAAAATGTAGATGCATAAAAGTTTGCCTTTTCGATTTCGGAGTGATCTGATCTACATAATTATCACGTATAGCAATTTTTTTTAATTACTTAGTTTACCAGTTTTGGCAGGTGATACTGCGATCCTCGGATCTGTTTTTAACCTACAGCTCTCATCATATAGGGAGGTAAAGTTAAAAAAAAACCATAGTTTTTTTGCCAACACTTTGTCACGTCGTTATTAAAACAAAATGTTTTCTAGTTACATGTTTCCAGCATATGCCAGTATGTGTTTTCATATGACTAAAACCCCATTATATAATGGCAAGATGTGGAAAACATTTATTGTTATTATTATTATTAAAATTGGAAGAACCAGCTTTGGCCGCATGATTTGTCATGATTGACATCCTCCATATATACTTCCTATATTATGTTAACATGCAAAGTGCAGCTTTCTGTCAGCTCACAGGGCTTGGACTCTATCACAGAAGATTGTCAGACACTGGCCGAAATCAATCTGTGATATATAAAGAATAAAGGTTTCAATGCCGCCAAAGCTGGTTCTTCCAATTTTAATGTGGTCGCTCTGCATCAGACTCCAGATCGAGTCGTCTACACGTATTATTATTATTATGACATGCCAATGATAGGGTTGGTGAAGTTTCCTGTGTGATGAGAGTCATATGTTAAAGAAGGATCTAATGGAACAAAATTCCTTCGGTAATTTTTTGCACTTAAATAAGTCCTAATCTGTATGTTTACTTACTGAAAAACTAGGCGTCATTTTTATCTGTCAACTGGAGTAATGAATGACCCATTTCTATGAATTACTCAAGCATTAGCTTCTCTTCAGCGAAAGTAATTATATACTCATACAAAAAATACAGCATATATTTTAAGATTAATCAAGCGGTATATGTTGATCTACAGAAGCAATCCCCGATACAACTCTCCATTATACAAATTAAAAATGTGTCTTTTTATTTTCATCAAATTTAATCCTGTTATTGTGACCTTTGCCATTGTTATTCACGCAGAAATATGTCTCCCGAATTTGTGCATCTAGAAAACAGGTAAAATACTTCTTGGTATTCTCGGTGCTGTTCCAGTGCGAGCGATAATGTTTTCAGAAAAAACCGCGTGTTGAGTGCCTCGCCTTAACATTAATCTTTTACATCCCGCCGGTGTGTTTCTGCAGACATAACAATTACTACATTTTGTCCTCAGTACTGTTGAATCATCTGCTAGAGATCGGTCATCAATAATTGCCTTCAGTGGTGTCTACTTTCAATTTTACATAATTGATTCCGACGTATAAGTAGTATGAAAAGTCATCCGATAGACGTTACTACAATAATCAATGAAACAATTTGTACATTTTGCAACGTGGCGCATCCACACTTACGTCAGAATGATTATGAGCAATTTTTAGTCCAACCACTATTTATAGACTTACAGTCGTCTCCGTTTTAACTTGCCGGTATATTAATAGCTAACTGCAAAGGTAACATCCATGTAAACATTTTTCTTAAAGTAAATAACCATAAAGGGACAGCAAGAATGAAGTTACTAGCAGAATTAATAAAAGGATTTGAACTGGCCGCTTGTCACCTTCATCATGTAATAACACGCCGAAAGCAGTCGTAAAACGAGAGACCACAGCCGACGTTCATTATGGTGCAGTGTTAAAAAATTAATTACATTTTAAAAACTTTCCTTGCGCGGACATTATGGTCAATAACGTGTGGCCGGTGACTCATTTTCCAATAGCTCCAGGCGGCGAGAAAATTACCCCTAACGACCTCTGTGTCCAAGCGGCGTAAAATCCGATACCCTGCTAACCATAAAATGACTTTAACCGCAACCGCCGTCACCTTCTAAAGGCTGTATGTTTTCCCTGCTTTCGGGTAGCCAAAGTAACAGTTTGCTTTCTTCAGCGAAAATGTGAGCTGCAAATAAACCTTTAACGCGATTGGAGTTGTTCTTTTTCCCGCTGTGGCTACGTTTCGATATCCGCACATATCCATTGCGATTCAGATGTTGGTTTACTTGCATTTCCCGTACATAGACGTGAGAATTTGGGTGATAACAAGAGGATTTTATAAATGTGTGATTCCTACTGCCAATCTAGGCTATTAGTTTGGCATATTCTGCTGTTTTAAAATAATATTACATTTTAAAAAGAACATATTTCTGAGTATTTCGCTTGTGCTCTATTCCATAGCTACAAATTACATGAAATGCAATTAAATGATCACCAGAGCTGTGTATATTATATTTTTTACTGATTGAATTACCGGTTACAAGCTTTCCTCATTCACAAGCGGTACCTAGAAAGCTGTTATCACTGCTAAATATGTATAAAATATATGAAAAATGAGGCTTGTTATAGTGTTTACTTATTCAATAGGATAGTAACTATTATTTATTACTTATGTGCTGTTATATGTAATTTGTGTATTGTAATATCGATTTGCGTCAAGGATGAGGAGTTACATTATTGACAAAGATATTTTATGCCTTTAAATTTTATCTTTGCTATAAATCGATTCATATCTTTCGTAAAATTTAGATCTGTCTTTCGTTCTGAATCATGATAAAAGAGAATTTTTTCGAAGTTTTCAATATAGTTTTCATTTCAAGTTCCGATTGTTCGTTAAGGATTTTATCTGGATATTTTGCTAAATGTGTGTAAATTTCGATTTCCTACAACCCGCTCTATGAAGCATACAGAGATTTTGTTTATACCTACGTTAGAGTATTGATTTTTTCGTAAATGCATAACAAATGTTGATGATTGTTTTCAATTCTGTTTACATATTCTTTGTATCGTATCGTAAATTTTCGCCCTGTCTGTCCTATATAAAACATGTCACAGTTACCGCATCTAATTTATATCTGGGAAATATCTATCAAAAATGATCAGGGCATTTCGTAGTACTAACGTTAAAATTAGTTTCTGTACAGAGAATAAATTAGGAATGAAGATAACACACACAATAGACACACCAAAAAATACGATCAATCAAGCTTGAAACCGGTCGTGCAATCAATAAAAAAAACATAATAAACGCACCTCTGGTTGTCATTTAATTACAATGCATATCCAGAAGACATTCGTTCAATTAATGCTTCATAACAGCAATGTAGGAGACTTGTTCTCCATAATTTTATGGATATCTCCTTAAAGCCTTTCCCTCCGATCTGGTACATCGCAAGCACAAGTTCCTGCAGTATCACTCTACCAGAATATTTTGTGTTTCATAAATTCGTCTTTCAAACATTAATATTTTTATTGCATTAGAAAAACTTAAAGGAAACACAAATGACGTTTTCAATTATTCTTCCGTCGGCTCTTGGTAGAACATTGTCATATTGCATAAAAAGCACAATTTTGTGTATGTTTTACAAGTTTATTTTTATTTAGTTACCCAGCTTTCGGCTTACAAGACCGTCTTGAAACTTTAGTCTGTAAACGACCTTGTAATCAGAAAAGTGGTTAACTAAATAAAAATAAACTTTGTCTGAAGATGGCCTTGTAAACCGAAAACTGGGTGACTAAATAAAAATAATAAATTAACTTGTAGAACACACAGAAAGTGAGTACGTTTAATTCAACATAATAATGTTCTACCAAGAACCGATGGAAGAATCAGTGAAAAATTTTGATCAGGCTTTGTAGGTTTGTTTGTGTTACATAGTAAAAGCAGTATCTCTGCACTCAATAAAAATTGGACATATATTATTGCAATTCGTCGTTACTACCACCTCCTAAATACACTACTGGCCATTAAAATTGCTACACCAAGAAGAAATGCAGATGATAAACGGGTATTCATTGGACAAATATATTTCACTAGAACTGACATGTGATTACAATTTCACGCAATTTGGATGCATAGATACTGAAAAATCAGTACCCAGAACAACCACCTCTGGCCGTAATAACGGCCTTGACACGCCTGGGCATGGAATCAAACAGAGCTTCGATTACGTGTACAGGTACAGATGCCCATACAGCTTCAACACGGTACCACAGTTCATCAAAAGTAGTGACTGGTGTATTGTGACGAGCCAGTTGCTCGGTCACTATTGACCAGGCCTTTTCAGTAGGTGAGAGATCTGGGGAATGTACTGGCCAAGCAACAGTCGAACATTTTCCGTCTCTAGATAGGCCCGTTCAGGACCGCCAAAGTGCGGTCGTGCATTATCCCGCTGAAATGTAGGGTTTCGCAGGGTACGAATGAAGGGTAGAGCCACGGGTCGTCACACATCTGAAATATAACGGCCACTGTTTAAAGTGCCTTCGATGCGTACAAGAAGTGACCGAGACGTGTAACCAATGCCAACACATACCATCACGGCGGGTGATACGCCAGTATGGCGATGACGAATACACGCTTCCAATGTGCGTTCGCGATGTCGCCAAACACGGATGCGACCATCATGATGCTGTAAACAGAACCTGGATTCATCCGAAAAAAATGACGTTTGCCAGGCTACAATCCGACATTTATCAAAGTCGGAAACGTGATGGTACGAATTTCTCCTCGTTACACGAGGCATCACAGCAACGTTTCACCAGGCAACGCCGGTCAACTGATGTTTGTGTATGAGAAATCGGTTGGAAACTTATGGCAGCACGTTGTAGGTGTCGCCACCGGCGCCAACCTTGTGTGAATGCTCTGAGAAGCTAATCATTTGCATATCACAGTATCTTCTTTCTGATGGTTAAATTTCGCGTCTGTAGCACCTCATCTTCGTGGTATAGCTATTTTAATCGCCAGGAGTGTAAGTATTATCCCTTCTAAAATAACATGTATATAAAAATATGTTGACGGATCTTTAAATCCTTTTGAATTATTTATGTATAGGTCCAGCCTTGTCTACCACCAAATAATGTAACAAGGCCACTGACTTCCCTCTTGTGTCAGACTGAAAAAAAAAGTTCAAATGTTTGTATAGCTTATGGTACTTTACTACGGGGTCCTCAGTCCCTAAGCTTACAAACTACTTATGAATTAGCTAACACTAAGGACGGAACAAATATCCATGCCCGAGGGGGGATTCGAAACCCCGACCGTAGTGGCCGTGCAGACTGTGACTGGCGCGCCTCAGTCCTCTCGGCCACCGCGGCTGTGTCAGACTGATAACTGAGTGATTAAAAACGTTTTTTACGTACACTACGCAGAAATGTGCCATTGTTTTCAGTAAAACCTACTTTGAGGATAGTAGGCAACGAGTTTGATAACCTAGTGTTAGTCCTACTTGAGGTTCTATGCACATTAAATAATTTCTTTGTTTGCTAGGACATACGTTACTCGTGTCACACGTCCTATCTTTCGAAGCCTTAACGGACACAGCTCTTAATCTTTCACACATTTACACATGAGTCTTCTATTGAAATGGAACCACTCGCAATGAAGCAGAACAAAAAGGTTCGTTAAACACTTCCCGTGCAGGATAAACTAGTGAGAGTACAGTCTCTTTTCTGATGTACCAACTTCACTGAATGAAATTTACATCATGTATGAACAACTAGTTGTCGACCAAGCACGTCGAGACTACGTGGGAAACTATTCTTCGATGAATATCTACATTACTATTCGGGGGCGCGGTGCCATCTGAAGCACTTCACCTATCTAGCGGCTTCCAGCACTAAGAAAAATTTAATTTTATGTAGTCATGATATTTGGATGTCCACTGCTGACAATGCGGTCGACCTTGTAGTAGCACTGCACATTCCGTGTCGGATCGTCATCTAATACTCCTTCACATTTGAAAACTTCTACTTGGTTTAACCAATCTTAATAGCTGCATACACTCTATTTTTGGTTTGTCCATATTTATTCCAAATTCCTTTTCAAATTATATAAATTTCATTTTATAATTAACTAGTTGAACCCCCGCTGCTTCGCATGCGTAGACTGGTTGGTCTGCACCAGTTGTTTCTTTTTAATCCTGATGAAGAATACATATATTAAGTTTCGTAGTTATAGCTTGAAATTTTAGTTAACAGCACCATATTTTTGAAAATCAATTTTTGCATCTCGTATTTCACCTCCTTATTGGTCGAATTTCAAAAATACCGAAATACGTGTCTTTTAAATTCGAACCACGAATCCAAATCCGAAAATTTTTAGTTCTAACTTCAAAATTGCCTAAATAGTAACATATTTGCGAGAAACACGCCCTCTCCAATTTAACCCCGTTGATGGTGGAATTACCTAAAATACCGAAACACGTATTTTTTACCGTCTAACCAACTATACAAATATCAATTTTTGCAGCTCTAGCTTCAAAATTGTGTAATAGCAACGTGTTGACAAAAAGAATTTTTGATCCTCTACTTAACCCTCTTACTTGTTGAATTTCCAAAAATACTAAAAATCATGTATTTTTAATCCAGACCAAGCTTCCATGTCCGAAGTTTCGTAGTTATAATTTAAAATTTGAGTTAACAGCAAACTACTTTTGAAAATCAATTTTTTGCGTCACCCATTTTACCCCCTTATTTGCCGAATTTCAAAAAATCCCGACACACGTGTCTTTTTAATTCGAACCCTGAATTAAAATACGAAATTTTGTAGTTCTAGCTTCAAAATTGCCTAAATAGCTACGTATTTTTTTTAAAAAAAAGTTTCATCCCTTATTTCTCCCCCTTACGGACAGAATATCGAAAAATCGCTTCTTAAATGACGCCTACAGAGTAAGATCAACACCCTCCACAAATTTCAAGTTTCTATCTTCAGTGGTTTGGGCTGGGCGATGATGAGTCAGTCAGTCAGTCAGTCAGTCAATCGGGACACTTCCTTTTATATATAGAGTTATTGAAAGATGGTACTTCAACTTTGTGTTCGCGTATTTGTACAACTCGCTGGAAACCCTGCGTTGCCTGGGTATTTATTTACTTCTGTTTCGAAAACATTGTGACAGTATTACGTTAGACCGCTCACTCACAAGTGACTGTGCTTCCCTTTACTGTGTGCACGCCGGTGACAGGGGGCGGGCATGTCCATTTGCTGGGAGATAAGGTAGGTATGTCAACAACATGTGCTATCAGCGACAATAGTAGACTGTCTCCACACTATGTTGCCACCATTTAAGTTCCAACCGTCGTATGATCTCATATTTATTGTTTTATGTTTTGTACAATTGTATAATTGTGCAGGTATATGTTCATTTGCATAAGTGCTGTACGTCGGTAAAATCTGTTGCGAATACAGTTAGTAGTAAAGAAGGAATAGATTAAAACCTGATGAGTGATGGAGCGGTTTTCCATGAACGTAACTGTTTGTGCCCTCATATCTCATGAATTATTTTTATGTGTCGTACTGTGATATAATTTCGAAGCTACATTCAGCTGTGTGTGTATTTTCTGCCTGTAAAATATGCTGCGACTACAGATTACAGTGTGTAGTGTAGAAATAATAAATTATTACGTCATACCGAATTCAGCAGTTTTACTCCATGTACAGCGGAAAAGTAGTAAGCGAGAAACATTTCTTTCTTTCATAATTTTGTTGTAATTGTCAGCGAGATTATGATTGCCGCGGAGGAGCGGCCGATCTATGAGGCGCTATGCTACGAAGCGCGAGGCCGTTCGCCGTCGGGGGTTCTAATCTCCACCCTAGGGTATGGATGTTTGTGTCGTCTTTAGTATAAGCTAATTCATAGGTAGTTTGTAAGTTTAGGGACTGATGACCCCGCAGTTAAGTCCGATAAGCTTTACAAAAATGTGAAAATATGTGTGTGATTATGATATTTGAATTCATGTTAAAAGTTTGTTGGAAGGCGCTAAATACTCTCATTCTCGTACAGTATATGAATACAGCCCTGTCATGAGATGTGGTAGATTCCTATTGTTGATGATATCTCCTGAGCCGTGTGTGGTATGTGGTTGTTAAACCTACAGAATTGTTACCTCACGGTAAAGGACACGGGTACCAAATTTGGTTGAAATCAATCCACTGGTTTAGATGGAAATATGCAGCATTGTCGCTAGATGCAGCAGTTTATCGTGAATCTCATTGTTTCTGACGACACATCTCTTTAACTATGTGTAGTACCTGATTTTTACACTTACGGCGACCGTCCCCGTGGATTGAAACTGACATGTGCAAAATTACATAAAAATTGGAACAAAACTGTAGATTTATATGTAATACGCACACACACACACACACACACACACACACACACACACACACATATATATATATATATATATATATATATATATATATATATATATATATATATATATATGAAGATAATGGTTTCAAAGAGATCCTCAGTTTACTCAGTTACTTTAACTGATATGGCACATATTCGTAAACCTCAGTTACCACTAAAATGCCCACAAACGTGTGCTACACTGGAAGCTAATATTGCGTCTGCATCTCTGTACGAATAAGAGCCCGAGTCCATAGTTAGGCTGCGTATACGTTAAGTGGCGTTCTCCCATCTCATTGGTAGACGTTCAGACGCACGTTCACAATAGGTTCGTTCGAAGAGCTGCATGGATGCAGATCCTGCAGCAACAATGCTGGCACTACTGCGCATGCGCTGCGAAGATGACGTCACGTGCCCTGCATGCTGCCGGGGCTCTTCGAACACTAACCTGCAGCCTGCAATTTGCGGAACACGTGTGTGCTCACTTGTTCTGTGTAGCATAAGAGAGCGATTTATTGTGCCAGCGTCTAAAAGTAAATTACTTTCTTACGTTTAAGGAATTGAAGTGTTCGTGTAATAGTTTGCGTATTTCCGTGTAATTCAGTTTGAAAATTTTCCATATTAAGTCGTCCTTTATTTGCAGGCGCGGAATTTTTAAAGTTCCTACCTCCCGCATCCGCACATACTCTTGTACCTGTACAGTTACCTGCACAAGAATAGGAACCACCTACACAGGAATGGGTGTGGATCACAGACGCCACATTAGCGTTAATAGAGTTTTACGAGAATAATAAATAAACACCTGAAAATTATCTACAAATTCATCTTCCGAATACTGCGGAACCACATATTCACTTTTCTGCCTTCTATTTCGGCACAACATTTCATCGAAATCGTCATCACTGGACACAAAATCTGAATCGCTCAACATTTGGAACAAATGCTCTTGTAACTATATTTGGTTGCGTGTCCATCTTCCGCAGCAGCTATTAAAATCAAGTATATTACGTAATCCAGCTTATGCTGACTGCAATTAAAGACATTTGTTTCACACTAGACGCGTTTCGCTTTTTACTTTAAAAGCATCTTCTGTGGTCTGTAAATGATGTAAAGGTTTGTTTTATCTTCATAGATTGAAGACAGTTATTAAAAACCTTTATGCACATTAGGCCTATGTGTTTTATAAGTTATATACGGTCTACTCACGGTGTTGTCTCTTCTTTACATCTCACTGCTGTATTTCAAACTTGTTGGCTGGTTTGGTTAGTTCCTGACGTGTGTTTTTCAGTTTGCATGTCACTTGTCGCCTGTTTTTGTGGCGTTTCTTCCGTTTCATTTATTATCACTTCAGTTCAAACAGGCGAAAAGTTCCTTACACTACCGGAAAATGCACGTCAGGCAGCAAACAACATCAAACAACATGACGGAAAACAGTAGTGAGACGTAAAGAAGAGACAACACCTTCAGTAGATCGAATATCAATTTAAAAACGCATAGGACTAACGTGCACAAAGTTGTTTTTTAAAACTGTTTTTAATCTATGTATACAAAACAAACTGTACAACTATTATATCATTTACAGTCCACGGAAGATGCTTTTAAAATAAGAAGCGAAACGCGTCTAGTGTAAAACAAATGTCTTCAATTTCAGTCTGCATAAGACGAATTACCTATTATAGACAATTTTGCTTTTCTAATTTTTAGAGATGATTTCATATAAACAAACATAATACTTATAAAATAACATACTAATACATCAATATACACAAACAAATAACGAACTTCCTTTACAAACAGTAGAAGAAACGCAGAATGACAGAAGTAACATGTAGTACACTTATATACTAAAACGCTGTGGACTTCCGAAAACCTTGAACAAAGGCGCTTCTTATACCCCCACTACAAGCCCGAGAGTTATGCGCATGCGCGAGTCTGGCTGCATGAGCTGCAGGGAGAATTTCCTCCTGCAGCTCCTGCCTGCATGAGCTGCAGGCCTGCAGCTATTCGAACAGCCGGCAGACTGCAGGAGCGGCGCCTGTAGCTCTTCAAACACGACTTTTCGTAGTGCGCATGCGCTGCAGCATGATTGCAGCTCTTCAAACGAACCTCATGTTACTTCTGTCATTCTGCGTTTCTTCTACGGTTTGTAAAGGAAGTTCGTTATTTGTTTGTGTATATTGATGTATTAGTATTTTATAAGTATTATATTTGTTTATAGGAAATCATCTCTAAAAATTAGAAGAGCAAAATTGTCTATAATAGGTAATTCGTCTTATGCAGACTGAAATTGAAGACATTTGTTTTACACCAGACGCGTTTCGCTTTTTATTTTAAAAGCATCTTCTGTGGTCTGTAAATTTTAAAATAAAAAGCGAAACGCGTCTAGTGTAAAACAAATGTCTTTAATTGCAGTCAGCGTAAGCTGGATTACGTAATATACTCGACTTTAATAGCTGCTGCGGAAGATCGCCACACAATCAAATATAGTTACAAGAGCATTTTCCAATTCCATTTGTTCCAAATGTCGAGCGATTCAGACTTTGTGTCCCGTGATGACGATTTCGATGAAATGTTGCGCCGAAATAAAAGGCAGAAAAGTGAATATGTGGTTCCGCAGTATTCGGAAGATGAATTTGTAGATAATTTTCAAGTGTTTCTTTATTATTCTCGTAAAACTCTATTAACGCTAATGTGGCGTCTGTGCTCCACGCCCATTCCTGTGTAGGTGGTTCCTATTCTTGTGCAGGTAACTGTACAGGTACGAGAGTATGTGCGGATGCTGGAGGTTGGAACTTTAAAAATTCCGGGCCTGCAAAGAAAGGAAGACTTAATATGGAAATTTTCAAACTGAATTACACGGAAATACACAAACTATTACACGAACACTTCAATTCCTCAAACGTAAGAAAGTAAATCAAATGTTTTTGATATGTCGCGTTTTGCAGCTCTTAAATATTGAAGAAAAGACATTTTTAAATATGCACCAAAGCTGCTTTTATTTAAATGCTGACGACTAGTTTCGGGCTTTGCCCACTTTCTAAGTCACATTCATATACATTTATATTTGGTTACTGTTTATGTCACGCTGTTTGTCGTAATTACTTAGTAATTACAAAGTAATTACGACAAACAGCGTGACATAAACAGTAACCAAATATAAATGTATATGAATGTGACTTAGAAAATGGGCAAAGTCCGAAACTAGTCGTCAGCATTTAAATAAAAGCAGCTTTGGTGCATATTTAAAAATGTCTTTTCTTCAGTAAGAAAGTAATTTACTTTTAGACGCTGGCACAATAAATCGCTCTCTTATGCTACACAGAACAAGTGAGTGCACACGTGATACGCAAACTGCAGGCTGCAGTTAGTGTTCGAAGAGACCCGGCAGCATGCAGGGCACGTGACGTCATCTTCGCAGCGCATGCGCAGTAGTGCCTGCATTGCTGCTGCAGGATCTGCATCCATGCAGCTCTTCGAACGAACCTAATGTCTGCGGACTGCCCGTTGTGACGTCAGAAACGCGGCACGTTCGCCGTACACGAAGAGATACACACTTCGTGAGCAGACGAATAGGAAAAGGGTGATTGGTGGGGAGAGGGGTGGCTGTAACTGGAGGAAGGCAGCGCGTGTTTTGACTGGTCCCAACATAGCGGCTGTGTGGGGCGCGACCAGATGGCTATCTGCCGAGATTCAGGTGGCCCTGTGGAAACCCGGCACGTCACGCCTCGTGGGTTTCAGGGGGAAAAGGGGCGGGGGGGAAGGAGGGGGCAGGCGCGTGCCCCATTTGGTGGTCAGCTGTCGCCACGTTACACTGCAGCTGGCAATCCACAGGGTGTTTTGGTAAGGCTACCTGCTGACGCTGTTCTGTCACCCGTGGAGAAGCTAAAAACACTTTAATAATATACACCTGACTGAATCCTTTAACGCTGTGTTCTTCAACCTGTGTGTCGCACCATAAACAACCAGACCAGTGTATGAATACTAGCGGTTCCGTAATGCAAAAACATAGGCCTCAGAAAAGTGAAATGTAAGTTATAATAAAATTACGCGATTCCTTGTTGATTAGCAATTCTCAGCTGAACAGACCATTACAAAGTGACTAAATTGTGGGACATTCCACAACGAGCATAATTCACTTCTATGTTTTACCTGCAATGCGTAACCTCATTATGAACATAAATTTTTTGTATTCCTTCAAACCGTCTTGATTGCAAATTTTTTATTAGTTAATGACGCGTTTCGCCCTTTAGCAGGGCATCTTCAGATTATCTGCGTGACAGAATTTACACAAAATTACAAGGCGGAATTACAAACGGTTACCTTAATAATCTTAAAAATCGGTTTTATGTTTCTCACATCTTTACCGAGTATGTACCAACGGTAATTCGTTATTACCCGATCATTTGTAGGGCGACAAGGAAATCGAAAAAAAAAAAAAAAAAACATTCCATAAAAACAGAAACACCGCAATAACAACTTACGGTGTCAAACCACGGAGAGCGCATTGTAAGCTTTATTTACCATTTATACTGACTTCTTAACACAAAATAAGCCCATGTACCATTATAACCGTTTGTAATTCCGCCTCGTAATTTTGTGTAAATTCTATCACGCAGATAATCTGAAGATGCCCTGCTAAAGGGCGAAACGCGTCATTAACTAATAAAAAATTTGCAATCAAGACGGCTTGAAGGAATATTTATTCTAACTTAGTGCTGCTGTACACCATGGATTGGAAATCGTTTTATATTTTTTGTTGTAATTAATGCAAAACAACATGTGTTCAACTCAGAAAAATGGCCTAAAAATTTATCCTATAATGTACAATACTTTTTTATTTTTTATATTATTTATTTATTCATTTTTATAGGAAAATTGTATCAGCAGAAGAAAATTAAGTTAATTACCTTTGAAATTACAACATAGTTGTGTTATGGTTCATGCAGGTAGGGGGAGGGGTTGCCAAACTATTTGTAATTGGAAGCGGGGCGCGTATTTAAAAAAGGTTGAGAAACACTGCATTAATGTATTTCAAGGAATGAGGATAATTTCCAGACCAGAAGACAAATAAAATTAAAATACAATGAGGTGACAAAAGTATTTTATCTGTAAAAATGTTTGTCACGGGTAAACTGATTTTTGATATTCAGTTGGATTATTATAGCAACGGCTCCAAAACATGGTAGCTATTGACCTGGTATTGAAAACATTTGGCTCACGCATAGAATATTTGTCAAGTACAACAATACAATATGTATGTTGTGGTCTGAAGATGGCCATTCAAGTGACCAGTACCGTTTACAAAATATTCGGACAGACTTTATTGAGAAGATCAGGCGACGCTGAAGGAATTGGATTATGTCATGAGTCACTAAAAGTAATAATGAATTTTCTTTTTTTGATAGAATAATGACTTACGTCAGTCGAAGCAGAGGAGATATAAATAATTTCTGAAGAACAGATATTTCTTGACATTTAATATTAATTTCGAATTCTTTTTTGAAGGCATTTGTCTGGAGCGTAGCCTTGTACGGGAGTGAAACATGTATGATAAAGGGTTCAGACAGAAAAATTATTGACGCTTTTGAAATTTTTCGCTACGGGAAAATATTGAAGATGAGGTGGTTAGAGCGCGTAACTAATGAGTAGGTAGTCAACAGAATTGGGGAGAAAAATTGCTGGCATATCTTGACTAAAGGAAAGCATCAATTGCCAACACACATTATGAGACAAATACAGTAATGATTATTTTGGATATGCAAAAGGAATTCATTATTTTGGATACGCAGCATTTATGATTTCCGTGTTTTGCATTAAAAATACTGGGTATGATGTTCGTCTGATATGCAAAATATGGTTTTTACATGTTTCAGCACTTCTGTGCCATCATCAGTGCGCTTATTTTCTATTTATTTATAGGCCTAAAAGTCGTAAGTCTTATTTTTGTTATTACCTTCGTTTTACGTTTCGTGGTCACGTAGGATTCATGTACATAGAGAATAGTTGCGTTGTTATCTGATCAGCCTGTATTGTCTACTACTTACAGTTCGTTTTGGAGCACACTTTCTCTTCTGCGTATCCCTGGACAACATCCAAGTAGTACACATATTTCTTTCACCATCACATAACACTTTGGCAAAATCGAATGTGTACGCTTCGTTATCATGCGCAGCTCCTAGTCGACATTCATTTATTATCCTGTGGGAATGGCGGTGGATTTGAATTTTATATTCTTTCTCTGCCTTTGTGTGTGTGGATGGGTGTGGGTATATGTGTTTGTGTGTACGTTTTAACTGCCTAAGTCATGATTTCTGTATCGCATTTTAATGTGTTAAATAATGTATTTTTGCATAGTGTGGTATATTCATTCATGACTAATTTTCCACTTTGTATGTAGTAGTTTTCTTCTACTTTGAATTTGTAGTTTTTCTGTTTTGGTTGGGTGGTGATTGTGGGCTATTAGGTGGTCTGCAAATGTGCTCTGAGTGTTCCGAAGATCTGATTTTGAAATTCCCACAAGTATGTCCCATGTATATTGTAGGTTGCCGTTTTTGTTTACAGGACAGGACAGGGTAGTGTGGCGAGCAGCACCAAATAAATCTTTGGAAGAAAATGTTGAAATGTTTGTTAAGCTTAAGGGACTTAACTGCGGGGTCATCAGTCCTCAAATCGATTCCATATTTCTGGATTTCAGGAAGGCTTTTGACACTGTACCCCACAAGCGGCTTCTTATGAAATTGCGTGCTTATGGAATATCTCCCCAATTGTGCGGTTGGATTCACGATTTCCTATCAGAAAGAACACAGTTCGTTGTAATTGACGGTAAGTCATCGAGTAAAACAGAAATGATATCTGACGTTCCACAGGGAAGCGTTATAGGTCCCCTACTCTTCCTCGTGTTTATAAACGATTTAGGAGACAATCTGAATAGCTCCCTTAAATTGTTCGCGGATGATGCTGTCGTTTATCGGTTAGTGAAGTCAACAGAGGATCAAAAGCAACTGCAAAGCGATTTAGACAAAATTTCTGCATGGTGCGAAAATCGGCAATTGACACTAAATAAAGAAAAGTGTGAAATAATACACATGACCACTAAAAGAAATCCGCTGAACTTCAATTAAATCAGCCAAACCTTAAGGTTCTAGATTCTACCAAATACCTAGGAATTACAATTACGAACAACTTGTGGGGAAGGCGAACCAAAGGTTACGTTTCATCGGCAGAACGCTTCGAAGATGCACCAGCTCCACCAAAGAGACTGGCTACATCACACTTGTGCGTCCTCTCCTGGAGTACTGTTGCCCCTTGTGGGACCCTCACCAGGTGGGACTGACAGAAGACTGAGAAGGTTCAGAGAAGGGCAGCTCGTTTTGTTCTACCACGTTACGGGGGGGAAGGGGTGGGGGGAAAGCATTACGGAAATGTTGCACGAATTGGGGTGGAAATCATTAAAAGAAAGACGTTATTCATTGCGGCGTGATCTGTTTGCGAAGTTTCAATCACCGACTTTTAGTTCTGAATGTGAAAATATTTTGCTAGCACCCAACCTGCTTAGGGAGATATGACCATCCCAAGAAAATAAGAGAAATCAGATCGAAAACGGAACGATTTAGGTGTTCTTTCTTCCCGCGCGCTGGAACAGTAGAGAAAAGTTATGGAAGTGGTTAATGAACCCTCTGCCAGGCACTTGAATGTGATTTGCAGAGTATCTATCTAGATGTAGAAACTTACAAACTACTTATGAACTACCTTATACTAAAGACGACACAAACATGAATGCCCGAGGGGGGATTCGAACCCTCCGACCGTAGCGGCCGTGCAGACTGTGACTGGCGCGCCTCAGACCGCTCGGCCACTGTGGCCGGCAAGTCTTTGGACTGAAGACTGCAACAACAATAATCTATAGCCTGCTACACCTGTGCGAAATGTGACAGGCGCGCAGAACATCTTCGGATTTGGCGATGGCTACCAGAGATCGACGGTTTCGATTGAGCGACGTGGGACTTTGGCCGTCTTCCAGAGAAAATTCTGCTCAACTGCGTGGATTCTGGGAAGGGGGGGGGGGAGGATGGGGGTTGCGGGGGGGGGGGGGTGTAGGGGGCGGCGAGCGTCTTCCTCGACATGTCACAGAACTTGCGGCGCCGAGACAGCCCACGCGCTACGGACCTAGGAGGCGGCGGGGGCGGAGGCGGGGGACAGACAGAAAGACGTCGCAGAAGTTGTTTCGAAAACAGTTTTGTTTCCCTCGGCAGAATTCCCCGGAACGGAGTTGGCGGCTAAGTTTCCGGCAGGACAGCGTTGCGTAGTTTCAGGAGGAGCGCCAAGTTCATAGAAACCCCAGTAATGCCTCCGTCACGTCGAGTGAAACGTCGCTCGTCGACGAACTTAACGGCGCACGACAAATGAAAGAAAGTTCGGCCACACGTTGCTAGACGCGGAGATGCTATCAGACACCGTTCGTTGCGAAAGATGCTCTCTTGCTCTCTTGAGATTCTTCATGTGGCTGCGGCCAGCTAGAATTTTGTTTCCAGTGGAGGACAGAACAAACGCAGTTGCCATTTAGTAAGATCGAAGTCAGTATAGTAATCGTTGAAAGCTTCTTGTTGTAAGTTTATTAAGTGAAAGTGAAAGCTTGATGAAAGTTTGTTAAGTGAAAGTTTCCTATTCTTATTAAGTCTTTCTATTTAAATTGAGGAGTTCCTCTAATCATATGTGCGCAACGGATTAAAAAAAAAAAATTAGGCCGTGTAAGTATAACAATCTGTACTTCTGTGAACATTATTTCTGACAATCAGATTCAGTGGCATGTAAGGACTGATTACTTTACTGGTACGTGAACATTTACATTAATTTTTTTTTTTTTTTTTTTTTTTTTTTTTTTTTTTTTTTTTTTTTTTCAAAAACCTCCACACGTAGCACGTACCATACAACAAAATCAAAAATGCCACAATCAGGAAAATGAGGTACGAGGTTGAGCTGAAATAAGAAATATTAGTAATCATTAAGTTATTTATTGAATTAAAGAAACATACCTTTGTTGAGTCTTCAATATAATACAATGGTTTTATACAATTTCGTTTCATACAAATATTCTCTTCCTCTTGATACAGAATCCACTGTCCAATATAATACGTTTATATTCATAAATATAGACTGAAATAAATCAGACTCAATAGAATCATTGCTGACCAGTTCAACCTTAGTACGCAACACAGTTGCCATACGTCTGTCAGCTAGCCTAGCGGTCAAAGAAGCTGCTGTAGCGCAGATGCTGCATGGCAGTTGCAAAGACATTATGATGTGCAGTAGTTACAAACTTCGACTGAGATTATCGATCATCGATGACTTTCACATACAAAATAAAGCTATAAGGCCGATACACGTTCAGATTCACCAAAAATATTACCAAAAAATCCATAAATAATGAACTTCAGCCTATGGCCGTCTCCGTTGCACACATATGATTAGAGAAACTCCTTGATTTAAATAGAAAGACTTAATAAGAATAGGAAACTTTCACTAACAAACTTTCATCAAGCTTTCACTTTCACTTAATAAACTTACAACAAGAAGCTTTCACCAAAAATATTACCAAAAAATCGATAAATAACGAACTTCAGCCTATGGCTGCCTACTTTCATCGTGCATCCAATTTTTCTGATTCGTCCATCTAAAACAAAAAAGTAACATAAGATTAGCTAGGTCAACGTAGTGTATAATTTTTTTATGAATGAATATAACATGATGGCTCTCAAAGTTAAACTGAATCTTCTGATACGTTCAATATCGTTATCTTGATAAATTTTTTCTTTACTTTTTGTGTCCGGAAATTTGTTTCAAAGTCTTTTAGCCCAGTATTGGGCCAAGTCCAATGCTTCTCTCTTCTCAAGCCAAAGTTCATCAAGGGTACACCTCATGAGGCAGACTAAACACTGTAGAAGATGTTCCATATCTTGAACTTCAAAGCAGTCGCATTTGTTGTCTCCTTCTTTGAAACCCCATTTGACTAGAGTTGCTTCGACTGGTGCTACGCCTGTGCTGATACGATTCAGTGTTATCCAGATCTTCCAACTTGTTGTGCTGCCGCTGGGTATTTCTCGAGAAGCAGGCTAGTCCTTTGGGGGTTTATTCAGCTTAAGTCTGCCACGACCGCATGAAGAACCATGCAGCGGGTGGCACTCGTCGAAGGTCTATTTTTCTGTGTATTCATGAGCAGTTCTTCGGCATCCAGGAGATGAGAATCATGCTGCTTTGTACATTTTCACAAGTAGTGGGGATTTCATGCTAACAACAGGATGGCATGCATATTCTTCCGTAGAAAAGCAGAGTGCTGGAGCAGTTGTTCGTAAATACAGTCGGACTGGCTCCCCATTTACTGTTCGTCAGTTTCCTTAAGATATTGTTCCTGGCAGCAACCTTTTGGCAGGTCTTTTCGCAGTGATATTTGTACGTCAGTTATCTATCCAGCACGACACCCAGGTATGTTGGTTTGTCGAATGTTCCAGCTTGCTGCCATTCCATGTGACATTCAGATTCCTGTTTGCCTGTTTTGAGCGAAGGTGAAATGTAGCAGCGTGTGTCTTCGGAAGGTTTGGTTTGAGGGAGTTCTCTTTATAGTATTCGGACATTATGTTTAGCGAACTTTCTCCTCTACTTCCTCGAAGCTATTTCCTAGTGTATTTACGTCTCTAGATTGAAGACGCATAAACTGTAAGGTACTTCAGAAGATTCAATCATTACTAATAAAGTCACTGTTGTCCACTTAGCAAGAATAGTCGTGTGATTAGCGGCATCTCTCAGCACTGTCTAAGAAAGTGGGTTCGAAAACAAATTCAAGGTGTTTTATTTATTTATTATTTTTTTTTTTCAACCAGATACTTGCTACATATCGTTGGACGTTTTTATGAATGAGTCGCGATTTTGAAGGTAAATGACATTTACAGTCTTCGTTGTAACTTAACTGTTTGAAAAGATGGGGAGAACAGCCTTTGCGCATGTGTTAAACTAGGAGGGATTGCTGCATGCACTGTCACGAGACCTGAAGGTAGCTTGTCTCTTCATCGTAACAGATTCATTTTGTTACAGTCACTTAACAGTGGAATGAGTTACATACTGTGTTTTAGTGTTAATGTGCACATACGTATGTTCTTGGTGTTTCTTATCAAATAAAAATCTACAAGGGTCAGTATCTTTTAGAAACAAATTAATAGGCTTTAATATATGTTTGTTAAGCTTATGGGACTTAACTACGGGGTTATCAGTCCCTAAACTTACAAACTACTTATCAACTACCTTATACTAAAGACGGCACAAATATCCATGCCCGAGGGGGGGATTCGAACCCCCGACCGTAGTGGCCGTGCAGACCGTGACTGGAGCGCGCCTCAGTCTCCTCGGCCACCGCGGCCGGCTACTAGGCTTTAAGCTTGAAAGAGAAGTGTGGTCCATCACACTTCAGATAAAAGTAGAATATACAAGGACTATCAGAAACGATGGCGCAAACTTACACGGTTGAAAGCACGCGATAATAGAAGCAAAAATGTCCCGATATATATACAGGTCAGCAAACGAGTGGTTTGGCAGATAATTACGAATGAATGGTTCCAAGGTGCCACTAACGTCATTGTAAACATTAGAGCACTCCAGAGTACAAGCAGAACAGTCCGTCATTTTGAATCCCTCGTTCAAGGCGCACCTTTAAAGACTACGGAACTCTTACAGCTTTTATTTTTATTTTTTATTTTTATTTATTTTTTTATTTTGTTGTTGTTGTTGTTGTTGGCGGACGCCTCAGCTCGAGTTGAAGGAAGAGGAAACAAGGGGAGGTGAGACATTCTGCAGATTTTGTAACAAAAATATATCTGGCACTATCAAGATTCGGCACTGAAAGAAATGAACCCCCAGTCACCTGGGGCATTAGCAGAGTACCTTACACACAGCTCTGGCACTACGCTGTCTGTTGTAGGACAACGACGAAACTATTATCAGTACATCTACCATCCCCTAGCTGGCATCTGCCGCCATCAGATAAAAACGACGCCGTCTTTGCAGGTGTTACTGATTTTTTTATCTGCCAGCGTATTGATACGTACATGGACAGCGCTCCCTAAACGGGCAGTTGAGAACGAGCATTCTTGCTGGCCGCGTACCTGTGAATGGCGAGGCGACGCGGCCGGCAAGTGAGTGCGGCAGCCCCGTGTACAATGGCCGCGGGGTGTGGACCCGGACGTATTTTGCCGCCGCTGACTTCATTCCGGTCGACGGCCGAGGCGTCTTTTATTCGACGACAACAAGGAAAGCGGGCAGGGGGAGCGGACAGGTCGGCATTCAGCTCGTAATGGGGCCGGCGGAAATTGAATCCCCGGCGAGGCGAGGCGCGAGCGGGCACGCCCCCGGTTCCATTTCTGGCGGCTGCGGCGGCGGCCGCGGGCGCTGATGTATATTCATACGCTGCCCGCGGGCGCTACAGCCACTGGCTGCGCACTGCGCAGGGACCAGCCCGACTGCGGCCGCGGGCAGGTGACGCTGCCACATGTCCTGCCCAGAGCAGCTGCCCCGGGGATACGGTTACTCCGGTCAGGCCAAGCTGGCCACCACCTGAAGGCGCGGAGGTGTCCAAGCCTGGTAGCTACACTTGAGATGCCAGTGTACTCACAATAGAATTCGTAGATGTGACTGAACATCGTAGTAGAGTTTGAAAGTTATACATAGAAAAGGGGGTGTTTCTCTTCATCAATGTATGCGTCACTGTGGAGTAGCCGAGCGGTCTAAACCACCTCGCTGCGGAGCGCGCGGTTGCTCGCCGTGGAGGTTCGAGTCCTCCCTGGGTGTGTGTTTGTCCGTAGGTTAGTTAACCTAGGTTTAAGTAGTTTGTAAGCTACGGACTGATGACCACGCAGTTTGGTCCGATAGATTTACAGACATTTGAACATTTTGTATGCGTCACTGTTGTTTGTATGACATACAATTCTGTCACGTGAAAGCTGTTCATAAAATAATTTATAATCAGTAATGGGTATTGTTCATCTGCACTTGTATCATAACACGCTAATCTGACTGAACAATTATCGAAATGAATAAAGATAACTTCGAGCAACAACAAAATAAAACAATTCCTGATAGTGTAACTTTGTTAATAGAATATGCAACTTGACCTCTGGTAAGAAAATCAAATGTTCAAATGTTTGTTAAGCGTATGGGACTCAACTGCGGGGTCATCAGTCCCTAAACTTACAAACTACTTATGAACTACCTTATACTAAAATGGCATAAATATCCATGCCCGAGGGGGGGATTCGAACCCCCGACCGTAATGGCCGTGCAGACTGTGACTGAAGCGCCTCAGTCTCCTCGGCCACCGCAGCCGGCCTTCTGGTAAGAAAACACCTGTATTATTACATAAGACTTTGAACAGTACGATGCAAGCGTGCTGCTGAAGAGACAGATTGACAATTAAATCAGAATGTGACACTTCCTCTTGAAATATTTGTTTCAAGGGTTAACGCTGTATGTCTTTCTGGCCTAACTGTGCGCAAGGAAACAGCGTGTGCTACTGCTCTCAACTCTACTGCCACAAGCCTGCTGCTGCTACTAAGAGACAAAAAAAGTAACTACTGAATTCGTGAAGGTGCTATGCGAATGCACTTATTACAATAAAAACAAAATTCACCCTTGTTTGTAGAAAACAATTAATGCGGTTTTATGGGTATATGGATAGCTTGAAGTACATAGGAAGTGCATTTAAGTTGAAATCCTCTATATTGAATAAGACTCTAAACAATGTTGTACAAAAACAGTAATATAGTTCAAAGGAATGCTTTACACCAAACTTCAAGACTCTAAACAATGTTGTACAAAAACTGTAAGGTAGTTACAAGGGAATGCTTTACATCAAACTTTAGTTCATTCACTTTCTTCACTCTCAAAAAGAGCGTACAAAATTGCTGCGGTACAAACATGAATCATACCTACGCAATGCGGACAATAATAGCAGCACAATCCTTCTTACCTCTAATCTTCATACTGTCAAGGTACATATCATATTCAATTATTTTCTTAACATCTTTATACACAGAAAAATTTATTAAGAAATGTGCCAAGTTCATGCTGCGATATACAACTACTTTCTTAGACTGCCTGCAACACTCTCCCCGCTCACACTTCCGAGTCCGGACAGCAACCACTACTGCACTGCTACTGTTCAAACGCGGGAACGCGTACAACCAAAGATGCTCCTCGCGGAGCAAAGATATGAATTGCAGACTTCAACCTTACACAGCTACCTTTCAAGGTGTGTCACTATTACTAATACAATTACACCAATGTCTCCAAAAGGGTCAAAGACGCGGCGGAGCGGTCGAGCGCATTGTGACGCTATGCTGTGATGCGCGAGGCCGTTCTCTGTCGGAGATTCGAATCCACCCTCGGGCATCGATGTGTGTTTCGTCTTTAGCTTAGGTAGTTCATAACTAGTTTGCAAGTTTAGAGACTGATGACCCCGCAGTTAAGTCCCATAAGCTTTACAAACAATTTCTTGAAAGGCAAACCAAGTATTCACAGGATGGTTTTGAAAACGTTTTGCATGACGCTTTTCGGGCTGTCCCCATCTTCGGATGACCTGGTGGAAGATATGCAAAAGGCATCTTACTGTTTTTGCACAATATGTAAAAGTGAAGTTAAAAAGTAAAAAAGGTATATTGCAATTAACAATAACAAACCATGAAATAGATATGTAGGCAGAATGCCACAAATAAGGGAAAAGTAAAATGAGAAGCACCATCAAAACCGAAGTAGGGTGTGAACTGCCGGCCGCGGTGGCCGAGGGGACTGAGGCGCTACAGTCACGGTCTGCACGGCCACTACGGTCGGGGGTTCGAATCCCCCCTCTGGCATGGATATTTGTGCCGTCCTAGTTCGTAAGTAGTTCATAAGTAGTTTGTAAGTTTAGGGACTGATGACCCGTAGTTAAGTCCCATAAGCATTACAAACATTTTAAAATAGGGTGTGAACTAAAGTGCCGCGTTGGAGTAGCCGAGCGGTCTAAAGAGTCTCGCTGCGGTTTCTCGCCGTGGAGGTTCGAGTCCTCCCTGGGGCATGGGTGTGTGTGTTTGTCCGTAGGTTAGTTTACCAAGGTTTAAGTAGTTTGTAAGGTACGGACTGATGACCACGCAGTTTGGTCCGACAGATTTACAAACATTTGAATATTTTTTTTTTTTTTTTTTTTTTTTTTTTTTTTTTGTCGACTAAAGTTATTCCTGTGGGTAGTGATAAACTAAATGCGACGAGCTGCTGCGAACGCTATACGTGCCAGCTTTAGGCCCGGCGCACACTTGACGCAGCAGAGGCAGAGGGCAGGCGTTTCCTCGGTCACGCCTCTGTCCCGTTGTCCGAGGCGCACAGTTTTCCTGCGCCTCTGTTCCACCTCTGTCGCAAAGTGAAATTTCAAGTCATCGGATATGCTTCGAAAAAAATTGTTTTATGTAGACGAATATAAGCTTCATCCTTCTCTGTACTTAGTTTCTTTGTAATACTTTTACTTTCTGCGTAAAAAAAAATTAAAAATACTATTTTCCGATTTGTGCGTGTTTTGCGCTAACGCAGCTTCCACAATCGATTTTGCAGAAACTACTCACTAGAAAAAAATAATTTTTCTGTATCATATAGGTAAAAGCCACCGCATGACGTTGGGGAGGTTTTCTTTTCGTTAGTGTACATAGTTATTGTTATAATAACAAATAAAGTACAACGCCGCGCATATTTTGAAGAGTTTGCAGTGGAAAAAGTAGTCGCTGGCTAGTTTGCGTTTGGTGCATTTTACACCATACATTACTGCGAACGAAATGTAGCTAACATATCGAAATTGTTTTTAACGGTGGAAGGAGAGCTATATCTCTATCGATTCTCGAGAAAATACGTGAGATATACGTTTGACGCGCCGCGGTCGGCAGCTACGCGGCACACGCGCGGCTGTTGCCGCCTGCTGTGCCGAGTGCGGAGCTGCCTCGTGTCTCCCTTCTTCGTATGCTGCCGATACAGACCCAAACTGGAAACGAACAACTTACTGAAATAGAAAGACACCGAGATTCATAAACCGAAGATGCTGATTGTGTATTTTTACGGTCTATAGTCTCTGGTTTCAGTAAGCTTTGTGGCAAGCATGAAAGCACTATATAAGCTAAAATTCCCGTTACTACTGTATAATAAGTTCGGCGATACCAGAAGGGACGTGCAACGATTTTTTTTACTGTCAGGGACTTCCTTCAATTTCTTGAAACACAATGTCCACCCCTTCGTGGAGCTTCAGCTCACTGCTAAACCATAGATGATGCTAGAAACGTCTCTCGTCAGTATTTCTCAACCTGAATTCTATACTACGTTCAGAAATTCAACATTTGCAAAAGTATTAGCATTAGCTTCACTAATTACTAACAAATATAATGGCTACTGATGGTAATTATCATTAGAAATGCAATGGAATGAAATACTGCATGTCATGCACAGCTACCGTTATAGAAGAAGGAAAAAAGCAAACGTCAGTATCTTAGTACTCAGGAGCATGGAAGAGCTACGAATAAAGACCTAATTAATGAAACACTTTGCGTGCAAATGCATTTAAACAAGGAAACTATAATTTGCAAAATTTTTCATATCGTTATATCTTTCAATCTAAGACATATGAAAAGCATACCAGGTGTCACCGAGAAGAAAAGTGTTTCTGATCGTATATACTGCGCCACAATCATGATTAAATATGTCAGTTGTATAAAAGTTCTTTCAATTATTTGCTGTGACACTTGTTTCACTGAATTATAAAAGAAATGAAAGAAAAATAAATCTGACTTTAATTAAATTCCTAAAACGTATCCCTAATTTTTCTTTAGTGGGTATGACGTGTCACACTATTTTTCTTCTCTGTTAAGTCCTTCTTACTCAGCATGTGCCTCTCTTTGAACTGTCGTCTGTTTAGTCGGAATAGCTCAAGAGCTTAAAATGAGCTTCCATGGACAAGAGAAATTCAGCATGTATTCGTCACTTTTGCCTTTGCTCAACAGACCTTTAACTGCTCTTATACTCTATCAGAACACACACACACACACACACACACACACACACATACACAAATTAAATTAACTGAGTTTTGAAGGAGATTCAGGAATTGAATCTGATTGCACCGAGAGGTTTGCAGTGGACATGCAGCACGTGCTGTTGCAAGCTGCGCTGCCCTCTGCCTGCGCTGCGTCAAGTGTGCGCTGGCCAGCAGAGGCCCTGCGCCTCGCCTCTGCCTCTGCTCTGCCTCTGCTGCGTCAAGTGTGCGCCGGGCCTTACAGAGGTGCATTAGAACATAAAAATAAAACGCAATATAATCCAATATTTCAGTCAAACAAATATTCTTGAAAATTTAAAGTTTGGATTCGTACTAACTTGTGCATTGGTTTGACTGAAATATTAGATTGCATTGCGTTTCCTTTTCATGTTCCAATACACTTGTGTATAGCTGGCATGTAAATTTTTATTTTAGATTTATATTTTAATGTCAACTATCCTCCGGTTAAGAACCTTTTCATTTTTTTTTTTTAATTTTTATTTATCATAAAATCGTACTATGATGTTATTTGGCACTTCCGATGTCTTAGTAATACCGTGTAGGGACGCCCTCTAGTGAGCCAGTCACTTACCTGTACAGTGTTCGCAGCGGCTCGCCGCATTTAGTTTGTCACCATCCATAGGAAGAACTTTAGTTCACACCATACTTCGGTTTTGATGGTGCTTCTCATTTTACTTTTCCCTTATTTGTGGCATTCTGCCTACATATCTATTTCATGGTTTGTATATTGTTAATTGCATTATATCTTTTTTACTTTTTAACGTCACTTTTACATATTGTGCAAAAACTGTAAGATGCCTTTTGTATATTTTTCTCGAGGTCATCCGAAGATGGGCAGATCCCGAAACGCGTCATGCAAAATAAATGTATTCAAAAACATTCTGTGAATCCTTGTTCGCGACCTTTCAGCCTTTTTAGAGTCATTCGCATAATTGACCTAATAGAATTAATTTGTGCCTCATAGATGGCGTGCCGCGGTGGAGTAGCCGAGCGGTCTAAAGCGTCTCGCTGCGGAGCGCGCGGTTGCTCGCCGTGGAGGTTCGAGTCCTCCCTGGGCATGGGTGTGTGTGTTGTCCGTAGGTTAGTTTACCTAGGTTTAAGTAGTTTGTAAGCTACGGCCTGATGACCACGCAGTTTGATCCGATAGATTTACAAATATTTGAACAAACAGATGGCGTAGTGGGGGCCGTAGGCGCCGGTTCTTACCCAACATGCCACGTGCTCATGCGATCGTTATGCGCACACAAAAGAAAAGAAACATGTCGTCTGCCTACCGACTGTTGCCAACGTGGGGAAGACAGAGTTGGTGGTACTGCTGTTTTTTTTTTTTTTTTTTAAACACATCAAAAAGCATTGAATTACCACGATACTTGGTGGCCCATCACCCTTCACTTAAAAGTAGAATATACAAGGCGTATCAGAAAGGATAGCGCAAACTTACCACACGGTTAAAAATGTACCCGATAATAGAAGCAAAAATGTATGGGTCCGCAAACGTTTGGAAGATAATTACGAATGAATGGCTCCAAGGCGCAACTGACGTCATTGTAAATATTACAGCACTGTACAGTGCAACCAGAACAATCCGCCATTTTGAATTCCAAATTGAAGGCGCGTATTTAAAGACTATAGAACTCTTAAACTTTTTAACATGCTCTTAAGGCAGTTACATAAACTTTCCTAAAGCAGAAAATATTACATCATTTTTTTTTCTTTTCCTATACTTGACTGCAAGAGGCAAGCAACTTATATTTAGTGATTAGATGGATATTTAGAGAGATGATACATTCCAAAGTAAGACATATGACGCTATTCTAAATATTTACCACATACAGTTAAAGTACGTTATAATTATCGTATTTTCTGGATTAGTAATGGGACGTCCACATACGTTTACGGTAACAAAGAGTTTCATTCGGAATCAGTTGCGGAATAATATTAAATTCAGATATTGTATTTCCCGTAATCCCCCCCCCCCCCCTCTAATGCCTCACATGTTTTACACTCACCGTATTTGAGAGAAGATTTTACGTCAAAATGTGTTTAATAGCTTTGAACGCCTGTTTTCGTTAAATAACGACTAAATAAAGTCTCTCTGGTAGTATACACTTTGAAATAAAGTGAATGTTGCATGCTAAGTTTTGAATTTAATGACTTTAATGTACGACTTCCTTACTGTTTACATTATATGCGAAGTTCGTTTTTTCCCCCCAGACATCCTGCTCAAAGATTGATTTAGGCCTATATATTCCGATTTTGAAAGTCACATTTAAATTAAACACTGAACTATTGTGAAATAATATAATTTAAAAACCACTAGCAGGGTAAAGCCAGCTGCACTCGTGCATCACTTAAAATACAATTAACAGCCCTTAGTATAGTTCCTTAGTTGATCTAAATAATATCAAGAAAAGTAGCTTACTTTAAACAGACTGTACGTCGTGATATGTTAACAATCTGTAGCAAAATTCAACCATTGCTTACATGTTGTTGTTGTTGTTGTGGTCTTCAGTCCAGAGACTGGTTTGATGCAGCTCTCCACCCTACTCTATCCTGAGCAAGCCTTTTCATCTCCTCATAAGAACGACAACCCACATCCACTTGAATATGTTTATTATACGCGTCTCTTGGTCTCCCTCTGCGATTTTTACCCCACACACTTCCCTCCAATGCTAAATTCACAATTCCTTGATGTCTAAGAATGTGTCCTACCAATCTATCCCTTCTTTTAGTCAAGGTATGCCAGAAATTTCTTTTCTCCCCAATTCGGTTCAGTACCTCCTCATTAGTTACGCGATCCACCCACCTAATCTTCAGCATTCTTCTGTAGCACCACATTTCAAAAGCCTCTATCCTCTTTCTGTCCACACTGCTTATCGTCTATGTTTCACTCCCATACAAGGCAACACTCCATACAAATGCCTTCAGAAAGGACTTCCTTAGGCTTAAATCAATATTAGATGTTAACAAATTTCTCTTTTTCACAAACGCCTTTCTACCCATTGCCATTCTGCATTTTATATCCTCTGTACTGCGACCATCATTTGTTATTTTACTGCCCAAGTAACAAAACTCATCTACCTCCTTTATTGTTTCATTACCTAATCTAATTCCTTCAGCATCACCTGATTTTCTTACACTGCACTCAATCACCCTAGTTTTACTCTTGTTAATGTTCATCTTATATGCACCTTTCAGCATACTGTCCATTCCGTTCAATTGCTCTTGCAGGTCATTTGCAGTCTCTGACAGAATTACTATGTCGTCGGCAAAACGCAATGTTTTCAATTCTTCACCCTGAACTTTAATTCCTTCTCCAAATTTCTCCTTGCTTTCCTTTATAGCTTGCTCAATGTACAAATTGAACAACAATGGAGAAAGACTACAACCCTGTCTTACTCCCTTTCCAACCACTGCATCCCTTTCATGCCCTTCAACTCTGACAACCGCTGTCTGGTTTTTGTACAAGTTATAAATAACCTTACGTACCCTATATTTTACTCCTGCTTGCTTCAGAACTTGAAACAGTTTGTTCCAATCAACATTGTCAAAAGCCTTCTCCAAATCTACAAAAGCTAGAAATGTTGGTTTGCCTTTTCTTAATCTATCTTCTAGGATAAGCCTTAAAGTGAGTATTGCCTCCCGTGTTCCTACATTTCTCCTGAACCCAAACTGATCTTCCCCGAGGTCAGCTTCTACCAGCTTTTCCATCCTTCTGTATATAATTCGTGTTAATATTTTGCAACCATGACTTACTAAACTGATGGTTCTGTAGTTTTCACACCTGTCTGCACCCGCTTTCTTTGGAATGGGGATTATAACATTTTTCTTATAGTCTGAGGGTACTTCACCTGTCTCATACATCTTACACACAATGTGAAACAATTTTGTCATGGCTGGTTCTCCCAGAGACTTCAATAGCTCTGACGGGATATCATCTACTCCAGGGACCTTGTTTCGACTTAGATCTTTCAGTGCTCTGTCAAATTCATCTCTCAGTATAATATCTCCTATTTCATCATCATCTACATCCTCTTCCCTTCCTACAATAGTGTCTCGAAGTTCATTTCCTTTGTAGAGCCCCTCTATATACTCTTTCCACCTTTCAGCTTTCCCTTCTTTGCTGAGAACTGGTTTTCCATCAGTGTCCTTGATATTCATAGAGCTGTTTCTCTTATCGCCAAATGTTTCTTTTATTTTCCGGTAGGCTGTATCTATTTTTCCCCTATTTATACATTCTTCTACATCCTTGCATTTGCCTTCTAGCCATTGCTGCTTAGCCATTTTGCACTTCCTGTCAATCTCATTTCTTAGTCGTCTGTACTCCATTTTGCCTGTTTCATTTACTGCATTTTTATATTTTCTCCTTTCATCGATTAAATTTAGTATCTCCTGTGATATCCAAGGATTTTTTGCAGGTCTTGCCTTCCTACCTATTTTGTCCTCTGCTGCCTTCACTATTTCATCTCTCAATTTTACCCATTCCTCCTCTACTGTTTTATTTTCCCCTGTTTCTGTCAATTGGTGCCTAAAGCTCCCTGTGAAATTCTTAAGAACCTCAGGTTCCTTCAATTTATCCAGGTCCCATCTCCTTATTTTCCTACTTTTTGTAGTTTCTTCAGTTTCAGACTACAGTTCATAGCCAACAAGTTATGGTCAGAGTCTATATCTGCCCCTGCGTATGTTTTACAGTTTAAAACATGGTTCCGAAATCTATGTCTTACCATTATAAAATCTATCTGGTATCTCCCGGTGTCTCCTGGTCTCTTCCACGTATACAACCTTCTTTTGTGATTCTTAAACCAGGTGTTTGTTATAACTAAATTATGTTCCGTGCAAAATTCTACCAGGCGGCTTCCTCTTGCATTCCTTTTGCCCAGACCATATTCACCTACTATTTTTCCTTCTCTTCCTTTTCCTACTACCGAATTCCAGTCTCCCATCACAATTAAGTTTTCCTCTCCCTTAATTGTCTGAATAATTTCCTTTAGCTCCTCATATATTTCTTCGATTTCCTCATCATCGGCAGAGCTAGTTGGCATATAAACCTGTACTACTGTTGTCGGTGTTGGCTTCGTATCTATCTTGACAATGATAATGCGATCGCTGTGCTGGTCATAGTAGTTTACCCGCATTCCTATTTTCTTATTCATTATCAATCCTACTCCTGTGATACCCCCAACTGATTTTGTATTTATAATCCTGTAGTCACCTGACCAGAAATCCTGTTCATCCTGCCACCGAACTTCACTAATCCCCACTACATCTAACTTCAACCTACCCATTTCCCTTTTTAAATTTTCTAATTTTCCTACTCGATTAAGGGATCTAACATTCCACGCTCCGACCCGTAGAATGCCAGTATTGTCTTTCCTGATGATCACATCCTCTTGAGTAGTCCCCGCCCGGAGATCCGAATGGGGGACTATTTTACCTCCGGAATATTTTACCCGAGAGGATGCCATCATCACATGTTCATACAGTAGAGCTGCATGTCCTCGGGAAAAATAACGGCTGTAGTTTCCCCTTGCTTTCAGCCGTTCGCAGTAGCTGTGTGGCAAAGCCGCATTAGCTGATGTTACAAGGCCAGCTCAGTCAATGATCCAGACTGTTGCCCCTGTAATTACTGAAGAGGCTGCTGCCCCTCTTCAGGAACCACACGTTTGTCTGACCTCTCCACAGATACCCCTCCCCCTGATGATCACATCCTCTTGAGTAGTCCCCGCCCGGAGATCCGAATGGGGGACTATTTTACCTCCGGAATATTTTACCCGAGAGGATGCCATCATCATATGTTCATACAGTAGAGCTGCATGTCCTCGGGAAAAATAACGGCTGTAGTTTCCCCTTGCTTTCAGCCGTTCGCAGTAGCTGTGTGGCAAAGCCGCATTAGCTGATGTTACAAGGCCAGCTCAGTCAATGATCCAGACTGTTGCCCCTGTAATTACTGAAGAGGCTGCTGCCCCTCTTCAGGAACCACACGTTTGTCTGACCTCTCCACAGATACCCCTCCGCGGTGGTTGCACCTACGTTACGGCTATCTGTATCGTTGAGGCACGCAAGCCACCCCACCTCGGCAATGTCTGTGGTTCATGGGAGTGGTGCTTACATGTATAGGCCTATATTTCCATTATTATGTCTCTGTGACCATAACTTTTTCTAATAGAAATCATAAGAAAGTTTTGTTCTTAACGTTACATAGACAGATGTTTGATTTTGGCGTTCATAATTTGCGTCTGGTATTTATAAATCACCTTTTACGCCGATCTATGTTTGAAGGAAACCGATAAAACATAGCGACCATGTCTGTTATTATTTGAGCAGTTTGGAGCAACACAACCTACCATTCCACACTGTGAAACAATCAAATCACGAAATATTCTCTGATTCACTTCGTTACACCACACAATGCATATAAGAGTGTAAACACCGTCCTAGCTAGTACACATTCAATTGAAATTTAGACTGTACTACTAAGATTTCCATCGCATTTAATTCACATTTCAGTGACTTTATTGTAAACATCGCCTTAGTTAGTACAAATTAATTTCAAATTTAGACTTTAATATTAGGTTTTATATCGCATTTAGTTTACATTTAACGTATGGGTTACCTATTAATTGTTCGAAGTGTCTTCCTTGCATCTGGATTCAATACTGTGCTCGTCTCTACAATGAATTTCGAATTATTTCGAAAACCTCTGGAACACTTCGGAATTCTTGACAAGTGTGTAGAATTCGCCGCTCCAGTTCTTCAACCGTGTTAACGAATGTGCTGTACACTTCGCTTTTAAGGTGATCCCAGAAACAAAATCCAAAGGATTTAGATCAGGTGATAATGGAACCATGGTACAGGTTCCCCTCGACGTATCCATCTTTGGCCGTATCTCCGCTTTAGATGCCCTCTCACAGCAGCAGCAAAATGTGCCAGAGCACCATCTAGCTAACTAGGACGATGTTTACAATATTTATTATTATTATTACAGGATTAATCAAGATAAAGATTAATTAATAATAACATATTGTTGTAGTCCTGTTATCCTCCGCCAAGCCTCTTTATCCAGCGCTTCTTTCTTGTCGATGCCGCGATTTTCCATTATTCCATTTATCTGGTCTGTGCAAGAACGTCGTGTTCTTTCCCGCTTACGTCTGCCGGGTGGTTTCCATTCATAAACTTTCTTTGGCCACCGATGATCTGGCATTCTCATCATATGTCCGTAGCATTACAGTGATTTTCTTTCAATTCTATCACTGTATTATTCATTATAGCTCTTACTTCATCATTAGGTTTTCTTTCGATTTTTGATATTCTGGCACTTCTATGCAAATAGTCCATTTCCACAGCGATTAGTCTTATTTTGAGATCGGCATTTAACATCCATAGCATAGCACTGATTCAACCATTACCTTACCTACACTTTTCTTATTGTTGTTGGAAATATTCTTATCCCACCAAAAAGAATTCATACACCCTAATACCTTTCCTTTTTGCTTTATTTTGTATTTTACTTCTGTGTGGCCCAATCCATATTTATCAATATGTGCACCGAGATTTTTAAATTTCTCTACCTGTCTCATAACTGTTTCGTCATTGATGTTTACTTCAAATTTAGCATCACTATTCACCACCAGATACTCTGTTTTTGTTAGACTCATTTGTTTATAATATATATGTTTACGATAAAGTCGGTAAAATTTGAACTAAATGTGATGTAAAGTCTAAACCTGTAATTAATGTGTACTAACTAGGATGATGTTTACAATGACGTCAGTGGTGGCTTGGAATCATACATTCGTAATTATCTGGCAAACGACGAGTTTGCGGAACCACGTTATACTGGGACATTTTTGCTTCTGTTATCGTATACTGCCGCCAGAACAGTAATGGGAACAGCGCTACTCTGCAAAATCTCGACAAGTTGTCCGATGTTTTCGTAACAGAAGACGAAAAGTCAGAGTGGAGTTTTCCATAATAGCTTTAGCGAAATTTTTAATTATTTTGTGTGAAACTGTCTCTAGATTTTGCTTCGTATGAGGAATAATGCGCTGGCAGTGAATATTCAGAAGAGGACAATCAGTGAGGGTTTGTTGTGCGTCACACCACACACTGTGACCGTTTCGTAAGACCCCCCAGTTCCACTTTCGGATTTAGCTGTTTGATATTCGAACTCGAGATTGCTTGACAATCAGCTTATTCTCTGTCGGACAACAGTTCATTACTTCGACCACGTTATCGCCGGTAGGCGAGTAATTCTACACGAAACACAATTTTCGGTTGACAATATAGGCAGATTCACGCCCAGGTCCCAAGGCGGCTGACGCTATTGTCACGACGCGGGGAGAAAATTACATCAGAAGGGTGCCGTGAGAAGGGAAGCAGGCTGGCTGGCTGGTCGCACAACACCAGCTGCAGGCAGGCTTCTGGACGCGTGACTCACCGTCCAGTGACTACGTGGCAGCGCACTGTGACGTTCCGCGGCGCACAAATATTGCAATGTCGCAAAAGCAGCCGCGCAACACATTTTCTGTATTTATACCGTTGTTGTTTTGGTTGCTTCTGCTTCATCACAACTATTTCATAACGTATTAACTGTTCACGGTACAACTGCCGACGGCGAAAAGCGGCACTAAACTTTTGTTTACAGCCAGATGGGGCCGAAGACGTCCGACAATAGGAGGATGGTCCCATTAAGTACCCGGCATGACCAAGAACCAACAGATGGCAGTCATTGGTCAAAGATATCTCTGGATTAGAAAGTTTAGGATATTTTTTTTTAATTGTCCGGTTTTACAATATAATTTAGTTTACATTTTCTGGTATGCCAAGATTATACATTACAATATTTTACATTAATATTATTACATTATTATTTGTTACACATTATTTTATTTTCATTCTCCATTTTTCTCTATCTGCCCATAAATTTTCTTCTATATTCCTTTTCCGGATAGACGCCTGAATCTCTTGGATCCATGTAGTTAGTTGGTGGTCTCCCTCTCCTTTCTTCCTGGTGGCTTCTATTCCATTATTCTCTGTGGTAGTCTTTCCTGTGACATCCTTTTTGTGCGCCAATACCATAAAAGTTGTTTTCCTTTTATAAAATCTATAATTTAATTATGAACATCCATTTTCTTCCTAATGACTTCATTCCTGATTTTTTTTTCCTGCCTAGATATTCCTGCAGATCGTTTCCAAAAGTCCATCTCCGTGGCCATTAACCTCTTTTCTATTTGCAATTTAAGTGTCCATACTTCTGATCCATATGTCATGATGCTTCTGATGATTGTATTGAAGATATTTCTTTTTTTTTTCCTTTCTGATCTGTTGATCCCATAAGATACCATTTAATTTTCCAATGGTACACTTTCCTGCATTAATATCCTTGTCTCGTTTGCCATCTTGTGTGATAGTTGCTCCTAGGTATTTGTATTCTTCAGTGTGTTTAATTTTGAGCATTCCTTCATCCAGTGTTAAGTCTTGGTTTATGTCTCCTATTACCATGTATTTTGTTCTATTTTTGTTGACCTGAAGTCCTCATTTTCTATATTCCTCTATTAATTTCCTTGTAATGTATTCTATGTCATCTTTATTCTGTGCCAAAATTAACTGGCCATCAGTAAATTGTAAGGAGTATATAATGATATACGGTACTGGATGATCATCGACTGAAAGCGCGACCTACCAGCAGACATAATACGCATTTCAAAAAGTTCGCCACATTGCAAATTATCTGAAAATTTGAACATGATAAATTTGTGTACAAGAGTTGTGCCACGTTTGCTCACACTCGAGCAAAAAACAGCGTCTTGAAGATGTTTCAGTTGAGTGTTTAGCGAAGTTTTGCAGCAACAAAGCTAATTTGTTTGCGTCGTTTCATAACCATGGATGAGAAATGGGTCCACCACCACTTCAATTCCGAGACAAAAGAACAATCAAGACAATGGACACAAATTCGAGAAACGACTCCACGGAAGCCAAACACCGTTTCATTTGAAAGCGAAGATATGGTATCGGTTTTTTGTAATGCGCATGGAATAACTTTCATTGACTACCTTGAAAAAGGAAAACCTATCAAGTCCAGTATTATGAGAAATCACTGCATCGTTTGGAGTAGAAATCAAGCAGAAACGGCCGCATTTGGCCGAGAAGAAAGTGTTGTTTGTTCGGCAGAATGCACCAGTTCACAAGTCCGTTATCGCAATGGCCGAAATTTTCGTCGATTACTCATAAATGAGGGGTCACCGAAGTGAATGACCAACCTACGCTATATAGTTTCAAAACGTTGATCCTTCCAGTCGGGATCTCCTCTTCTAAGTTATTAGATCGTACACAAAAAATCCTATTTAATTTTAAGTTCTTATGCTTTACTTTAGACTAATGTGTTACCAGCAATTGTATTTTTATCAGCTACACTCCAGATGTTCAAATCTTCAAATGTTTGTTAAGCTTAAAGGGCTTAACTGCGGGGTCATCAGTCCCTAAACTTACAAACTAATAATGAATTACCTTATACTTAAGACGACACAAACAGCCATGCCCGAGGGGGAATTCGAACCCCCGACCATAGCGGCCGTGCAAACCGGCTACTGCGGCCCTCAGCAACACTCCAAACTCAAGTTATTAGGTTGCAAAACTACAGTTATATATTAATTTTTTACCGTTTTTGGTTGAAGAGTGTATTAATAGCAAATGTATTAAACGTTCGCTTTAGTGCTTCGATAATAACGCTACAGCTTTGTTTCATTTGATACTTTTTCCTACAGAATAATATATTAAAAGAGTCTCCACCAATGTTTTGTACACGCGCATTTTCTCACCATCATACAACGTTTTTTTGTTCACTTTTATTTTATTTTATTTATTTATTTGGTACAAGTATGATTTAAAAAAAATGTGCATTCATTTTGTGCTACACGAATACCAAGTTCAGTTCAGGAATCGTGTTACATTTTAATTGAGCGTAGTTATACAGCTCGTGCGTCATTCCAAACAACCAGTAGGACAACACCTGCAGCGCCCTCAGCTGAAGCGGCAATTGTAAAGTGCACGGGTAAATACATACATAGAACGCAGCTTCTAAAGAACATTTGAAGCTATTGTGCCCATGGGAATTCGTGTCTTCATGGAGTCAGACGTTTTACTAGAATACAAGAAAAGATGTATCTTCAGCCAATTGATTAACGATTTAATGTCAGACGTGATCAAACGTTACGGTTGTATGTTGCAACTCACAATACTGTCAAATATCATAAAACAAAACTATGTAAAATTCCTAGAGAATGTGTTACACGTATTTGTGCGATGGGAACGAGCTGTCCATTATGGAAATAGCCTTTAAACGTCAAGATGGCTACATTGTATTACTAATATTTTTTGTAATTTGTGACGTGATAACTCTTTCGACAGAAGCTTGCAATAACCAATATCCAATACACATTTCAATAAACCTGCACGGACAGTTCCTTCGTTATCACTTTGGGTTGCCCATGTTGTACTATGTACATTTTCGTTTATGTAAAATCGTTTATCTTCCATAGTTTTCGACCGACTGCATTAGAAATTTGATACAGCGTTGCATGATAATAGAGAAAAGTTTTCATATATACGCCGCGGCAGAACAGACGTGTGCCGTCGGGGGTCCGAGCCCCCCCCCTCGACCCTTACAGCATGGGTGTTTGTATTGTCCTTAGCATAAGTTACTTTAAGTTAGTGTAAGTAGTTTGTAAGCTTCGGGACTAATAACCGCCGGCCGCGGTGGCCGAGGTGACTGAGGCGCTTCAGTCACGGTCAGCCCGGCCACTACGGTCGGGGGTTCGAATCCCCCCTCGGGCATGGATATTTGTGCCGTCCTTAGGATTAGCTAGTTAATAAGTAGTTTGTAAGTTTAGGGACTGATGACCCCGTAGTTAAGTCCCATAAGCTTAACAAACATTTGATTTTTTTGACTAATAACCACCGTAGTCAAGTCCCTTAGATTTAGAAACACTTTAACTTTTTATATACGTATTTCTGTAATATGTAATATACATATTATGTAACTTATGCGATTCTTTGTAAGAACGTTTAGGCATCACAAATGTATGTACACTCGTTTATTTAATACATTAAAGCTTAGCCCTTAGAAACAAGCACGTTTAGCAATGTTAAAACTTTAGGTCCTTCAGTCAATAACTTTCGTTGATATAAGAATTTGAACATAACACTAGACAACAGCCCCAGAATATACGACGGTTGGAACTTAAATAGTGGAAACACTGCTATGGAGGCACTATGCAATAAAATCTACTATTGTCGCTGACGGTGCACGTTGTTGACATACCTACCTTAACCCCAAGTAAATGGACTCGCCCGTCCCACGACACCGGCGTGCGCACAATCGAGGGAAAAACAGTCACTTGTGAGAGAGTAGGTATAACGTAACGCTGTCAATGTGTTTTCGAAACAGAAATAATGGAATTGGTTCAAGATTGAATGTACCAGAAGTCATACAGCACGTCAGTTTCATCAAGTTCTTCAAGAGGCGTACAGGAATCCGCATTGCTGTACAGAACAGTGGCACGTTGGGTAAAAGACTTCAACGAAGATCGGCAAACTGTGGCAGACATGCACCGGGCAGGTCGTCCTAGCGTCTCTGAACAAGTGCATACTGTTGCCGCGTTAGTAGACAGTAATCTATGCCAGACGATTCGTGAGGACACCCACGAAACCTGATTAGCAGTCTGTTCGCTCGATGGGGCTAGGAACTACTGTACCATCTAGCATAGACTTGTGACTTTGATGTGATTCCCAAGACGAAGGACCTACTTCGTGGCATTCGCTTCAGGTTCCAGAGATCCGACAGGCAGTAGACCGCTCAACTCGCACCATCAACAGAACAGGCTCTGCTGACAGTATACTACGCCTTCTACATAACTGGCAACGGGTTCTACATAATGCTGGTGACTACTTTGCGCAGTAATAGGTGCAAAAATATAATGCTTTTGTATCGGTTGTGAATAATTAGTTGCCACTATTGTAAGCGGAGATAGAGGGAGAGGAAATTGACCAAGAGAAGGGGGAAGACGATATTAACTGTTACAGCCTCATGATGAGATGGAAAAGGAGGAGGCGGAGATGTACACAAAGAGGAGTGACGAGGATTGTATGGAACAGGGGAAGGAGATATGGAGGGAAGAGAGACAGTGAGAGGGGGGGGGGGGGGAGAAGGAGGTGCACAGAGAAAGAAGGAAGGAGTATATATAGACAAACAGAGAGAAACGGGAAGAGGGACAGAGGTATGGGACAGAGAAAAGGAGGGTGTAAATGCAATTCCCGTTCACGAATCATTGAGAAATATTAAATATTAGACATGTGTGAAACCTTAACTTTTCCCGGCGTTGATTAATTGTCCCTATCGATATTTTTGCGGAAATATGATGTTCAGGGTGATGTGTTTTTCGTTCAACTTCTACGATTAAGGCCCTGTTGGTTTGCGTAAAGCAGGTATCTGTGGTATTCCTTGCAGTTTCGGCATGTCATATATTGGTCAGATCATGACTGTGAAAGACAGGTGTATTGAACACAAACGTTACACACGCTTACAACAGCCAAATAATTCCGCTATTGCAGAACACTGTCTTGGCACCGGTAATCTTATGGAATATAACAACACAGAGATTCTAGCATGGACTCCACCAATAGGGATAGTGTTATTAAATAAGCTTTTGTAATTAAAGTAGCAAGGGATTTTATAAATAGGGATGGTGGTTTTTGCTTAAATTCTGCTTGAAATCCGGCACTGTATCTCGTCAAAAAAACAGAGTGACAGAATTAGTGACTCACCTTTTTATTAATATTCACTATCGATATTTTTTATGTTTGGTCATCTTTGGTTGTGTTGACTCTACACTGACTTGGACTGTGTGTGTTATCTTCCTTCCTTACCCTTTGCAAACCGAGGTATTAAATTCGCTTGCACATTGCTTCCTTGGGTGCAGTTGTGCCTTTAAAATGGTAGAGTGTCCTATCGAAATATCGGCGGTGGTCGGCTAAGACGCCCGGCAGCATACCCGTAAAATGTTTGGTAATTAGAAATGTGGTATCTCTTTTTTTTATTTTCCATCTAATATTTATCAAGCCGATTACAGCTACTAGTAAAATAATATATAAAACATACCAAATTCGGCCGGTTCTTGGCAGGTCGCTTGTGTGTTAACTAAATTAAAGAAGCAGACTGTACATTTTTGTACGCTGGAGAGATATATTCATTTACGAGAAAAATGTGATTGTTAAATAATATGAACAGTCAGTAAATGTAAGTGCTATTTTTAAAAATAAATGAGGATTACGTAAAACACTTTCTTGATCCGTTACCACCTCTATTAAATGGGAAGAAATTTATAAATTACACCACTGGCCATTAAAATGCTACAGCAAGAAGAAATGCAAATGATAAACGGGTATTCATTGGACAAATATACTAGAACTGACATGTGATTACAATTTCACGCAATTTGGGTGCATAGATCCTACGAAATCATGTGGTTACCTCTGGCCTTGATACGTCTGGGCACTGAGTCAGAGCTTGGATGGCGTGTACAGGTACAGATGCCCATGCAGCTACAGTTCATCAAGGGTAGTGACTGACGTATTGTAACGAGCCAGTTGCTCGGCCACCATTGGCCAGACGTTTTCAGTTGGTGAGAGATCTGGAGTGTGCTGGCTAGAACAGCAGTCGAACATTTTCCGTACCCACAAAGGCCCGAACATGACCTGCAACATGCGGTCGTGCATTATCCTGTTGAAAAGTAGGGTTTCGCAAGGATTAAATTAAGGGTAGGACCACTGGTCGTAACACATCTGAAATGTAACAGCCACTGTTCAAAGTGCCGTCGATGACAACAAGGGGTGACCGAGACGTGTAACCAATAGCACCCCATACCATAACGCCGAGTGATACGCCAGTATGGCGATGACCAATACACGCTTCCAATGTGCGTTCACAGCGATGTCGCCAAACACGGCTGCGACTACCATGATGCTGTAAACAGAACCTGGATTCATCCGAAAAAAGTACGTTTTGCCATTCGTGCACCCACGTTCGTCGTTGCGTACACCATCGCAGGCGCTTCTGTCTGTGATGTAGCGTCAAGGGTAACCGCAGTCATCGTCTCCGAGCTGTTAGTCCATGCTGCTGCAAACGTCGTCGAACTGTTTGTGCAGATGGTTGTTGTCTTGCAAACGTCCTCATCTGTTGACTCAGGGATCGAGACGAGGCTGCACGATCCGTTACAGCCATGCGGATAAGCTGCCTGTCATCTCGACTGCTAGTGACACGAGGCCGTTGGGATCCAGCACAGCGTTCCGTATTGCCCTCCTGAACCCACCGATGCCATATTCTCCTAACATTGGATGGCGACCAACGCGAACAGCAATGTCACTATACGATAAACCGCAATCGCGATTGGATACAATCAGACCCTTATCAAAGTTGGAAACGTGATGGTACGCATTTATCCTCCTTGCACGAGGCATCACAACAAGGTTTCACCAGGAATCGCCGGTCAACTGCTGTTTGTGTATGAGAAATCATTTGGAAACTTTCCTCATGTGAGCACGTTGTAGGTGTCGCCGCCTGCGCCAGCCTTGCGTGAATGCTCTGAAAAACTAATTATTTGCATATCATGGCATCTTCTTCCTGTCGGTTAACTTTCGCGTCTGAAGCACGTCATCTTCGTGGTGTAGCAATTTTAATGGCCAGGAGTGTACCATGTACCACCCCTTGATTTTAGAAACTACGGCTAGTTGTTACCAACCGTCTAAATTTGATGTTTCTAACGTATTTTTGTGAGAGACACTGCATCGGAACTTGGGTAGCAAAAGTTCCAGCAGGGCGGGGCGTGGCGTTCCAGCACTCGGCTAGGGCCGCGTGATACGTACGGCCCGCAGCGGCAACCACGCGCAACGCTTGGCGCATGTGGGCCCAGGTGAGCGCCGGCGTGTTCCACGTTCCGCCGCTACGAGCGCTCCACATTGCTCCGCACATTCCCACCGCTGTACTGCATTACGGGTAGATAGTTCACTAAATCTGAGCAGTGGATAGATCCGTGCTGATATATTACAAAAATGCGTAGTCTGTATGCAGTACGTATAGACTACCTTTTCTAAAATATTTAGGTTATTTTCAACTTGTACAAAAGCCAGACATCAGTTATCAGAGTTGAAGGGTATGAAAGGGTCGCAGAGGTTGGGAAGGGTCTAAGACAGGGTTGTAACCTTTCCCCAATGTTATCAATTTGTACCGAGTGATCAAAAAGTCAGTATAAACTTGAAAATTTAATAAATCACGGAATTATGTAGATATAGAGGTTAAAAATGTTCAAATGTCTGTAAATCTATCGGACCAAACCGGGTGGTCATCAGTCCGTAGCTTACAAACTACTTAAACCTAGGTAAACTAACCTAAGGACAAACATACACACCCATGCCCCAGGGAGGACTCGAACCTCCACGGCGATCAACCACGCGCTCCGCAGCAAGACGCGATAGAGAGGTAAAAATTGACACACATGCTTGGAATGACATGGGGTTTTATTAAAAAAAAAAAAAAAAAAAAAAAAAAAAAAAAAAAAAAAAAAAAAAAAAAAAAATGGCCGACAGATGGCTCTTCATCTGATCAGAAAAGCAATAATTATCATAACAAATTGAGACAAAGCAAAGATGATGTTTTTACAGGAAATACTCAATATGTTCACCATCATTCCTCAACAATAGCTGTAGTTGAGGAATAATGTTGTGAACAGCACTGTAAAGCATGTCCGGAGTTATGGTGAGGCACTATCAGTTCCGATCGGAAGATTCAAATGAATGCCAGTGTTGTTCATACAACTGTATTACAGCACCGGTGCATACACTGTTACCGAAACATTCAACACCAGATCGAGGGTAAAAGCTAATTAAACTCCATGTCATTCCAAGCATGTGTGTCAATTTTTACCTCTCTATCTACATTATTCCGTGATTTATTAAGTTTCAAATTTATATTGCCTTTTTGATCACCCGATACACTGAGCGAGCTATAAAGTATATAAAGGAAAGAAAAGAGAAATTTGGAGAAGGAATTAAAGTTCAGGGTGAAGAAATAAAAACCTTGCGTTTTGCTGATGACATTGTAATTCTGTCAGAGACAGCAAAGGGCCTGGGGTAGCAGTTGAACGGAATGGACAGTCTGTTGAAAGGAGCATATAAGATGAACATTAACAAGAGCAAAACAATGGTAATGGAATGCAGTCTTAGAAAATCAGGCTGAAGGAATTAGATAAGGTAACGAATCAATAACAGTGTTAAATGAGTATTGTTACTTGGGCAGTAAAATAACATATGTTGGTAGAGGATATAAAATGCAGAATGGCAATGGGAAGAAAAGCGTTTTTGAAAAAAGAGAAATTTGTTAACATTGAATATTAATTTATGCATAAGCAAGTCCTTTCTGAAGGCATTTGTGTGAAATGTTGCCTTGTATGGGAGTGAAACATGGACGATAAATAGTGCGGAAAGAAAGAGGATAGAAGCTTTTGAAATGTGTTAAAGAAGAATGCTGAAGGTTAGGTGGGTGGATCGCGTAACTAATGAGGAGGTACTGAACAGAATTGTGGAGAAAAGGAATTTCTGGCATACCTTGACTAAAAGAAGGGATCGATTGATAGGACACATTCTTAGACATCAAGGAATTGTGAATTTAGTTTTGGAAGGAAGTGTGTGGAGTAAAAATCCCAGAGGGACACCAAGAGATAAGTATAGTAAACAAATCCAACTGGATGTAGGTTACCGTTCTTATGAGGAGATGAAGAGGTTTGCTCAGGAAAGCGTAGGGTGGAGAGCTGCATCACACGTCTCCCGACTGAAGACCACAACAACAACAACAACACTTCTTATGTAGTGTATTAGTTGTGTAGATTCAGTTTTAGACACACAGACTATGCCACGTCGTCACGAAAGTCTGAAAATAACAAGACATAACAGAATACCGATGAATTTGTTTTAAACTAACTGCAGACTAAGTCATTTGCTCCTTTTATGTACACTTGAATCAAAACCAACACAGTACGATTTATCAGATCACAACCAGTTTTTTTTTTCTTATTAAACGTCTTCCCGTAACGTCGACAACTCACCGAGTCTTCCTGACTAATTTTAACAAAGAAGTACATTTGAAAATTGGGAGCCGCGGTGGAGTAGCAGAGCGGTCTAGAGCGTCTCGATGCGTAGCGCGCGTTTGCTCGCCGTGGAGGTTCGAATCCTCCCTGGGGCATGAGTGTGTGTGTTTGTCCTTAGGTTAGTTTACCTAGTTTTAAGTAGTTTGTAAGCTACGGACTGATGACCACGCAGTTTGGTCCGATAGATTTACAAACATCTGAACATTTGAAAATTGGAAAGCAATACTGCCAATTTGTTCAAAGTCTGTACCATGTACTTCGTTGTGAAATATGATAACTGTTTGCTGTGTGTTAACTATGTTCTGGCACTATGCTCACATCAAGCAATAGTACATTATTTTATTTTTCATCATAATTTTAGTTTACTTCTCTATAAGAAACAGTTTTCTGACGGTTGTGATTCACGCAGCAAACAAATTCGTTACCATAATTCAATCTATACAATGTCTTAGGATTCTATTATGAGCGCAGCTTTAATGAGTTTCATGAGGCTCTTTTATACACATGTCTCTGCTTCTTCCGGTAATTACATTCAGTTTTTAATAAAATGCGTCTTAGCCATCAGGTGTTTATTAAATCCTTAAAATCAAGTAATTTCGGTCCAGGAGCATCACCATAGATAAAAACGTATTAAAAAAGGTTAATGAACAGCGTTAAATAAAATAAATCTGGCTGAAAAGAGCAGGAGTCACTTTCACTAAATTTTCAAAGGTAATACTGGATTATTCTAGCAGTCAAACAAACATAAAATATTACAATGGACTGTGAATAATAAGGAGTGCACTGTGCTAAATGCATAAGTCAAAGACCACCAGAACCTCTGCTATCGAAATATGATTATAAAATTGCGGAGTCATCCTTAGTGGGTGTGCAGTATCTTTTGCTGAACATCTTTCAAAGATGTGTTGTGATGTTTGAATAGTTCTTCCATTGGAGTAGTGGTACAGGAATTGGGCAATTGAACGGTACTCATCAGATATGCTGTAGGATATGTAATAGAGATAGCGGAACAGGAGAGGAAAATTGCTCCACTCTAGGCGGAGTTGCCAAAGGCTAGAAGAGATATGGACATTCTAAGGAGGGAGAAGCGTAAAGAGAGGTGGGTAGTGGGAACAAGCAGAAGGAACAGGCTTAGCACTTTGTGAGAAAACTTTGTGGTAAATGTAAGAAATACGTTTGACGTTTGCTTCAGTTACAAACTGATGAGGCTCTGACAGATTTAAATGTAGAGACGAGTAAGAGTGTAGGGAAGTCAGGAAAGTGAAAGAAATTTTTGTTTTTAGGCAGTTCACATGCCAGTGGTGCGGGCCACTCTATAAAGATGTTAACATCCTGTTTATTGTGGATCGGCCGGGCGATAGACTGACATTGATCCAGGGTAAAACATAGGCCGTAACATGGCAAAGATTTCATCAGTATCAAGACGTAAGGCTATAACCACCTTTGAACTCTTTTGTCAGGTGAGTAAATTTACAATGTGGACGCCTCCTTGCATTTTGTTGAAGGGATTAAACTAGCCGGCCGCGGTGGCCGAGGGGACTGAGGCTCTTCAGTCACTGTCTGCACGGCCACTACGGTCGGGGGCTCGAATCCCCCCTCGGGCATGGATATTTGTGCCGTCCTTAGTTGTAGGTAGTTCATAAGTAGTTTGTAAGTTTTGGGACTGATGACCCGGTAGTTAAGTCCCTTAAGCTTATCAAACATTTGAACATTTTTGGATTAAACTAGGAATGGCCTATACCTGAACAGGAAAGGAAACGGTAAACAGCCTGGCCTTATTGCAGAAAATTTAAAGGGGGGAGGCACACCTATGAGTGGCGAAAGACCAGTGGTTACAGGTGTAGGAGCAGCACCTTCTTTGGGAGGATAGACAGGACAGAAAGAAGAGTTCAGCATTGAAAAGAACCTTTAGCCTCAGAAGGAACTAAAACAGCATAGTTCTGGCAAATCGTACCACCATACACTGCTGCTGGTTAAAAATTGTCACCAGTGAGGAGAAATTTATTTTCTCCCATTTCTATGTCACACAAAGTGAAATGCCAAATGTCTTTAGTGCATCTAAATATTCGAGGGCTAAGCAGTAAAATTAATGAACCATTCATTTGCAATCATGTGTTAGAGATATCCAACGCAGTTGAGATAATCTAGCTCTCTGAATATCATGTGACAATGGGTATAAATGAGTGTTGCTATTTGTAGTGTAAGCCGAAACTAGTTAGCGTCATAATCATTACAGTTAAAGCGGTGTCGTCGTGAGTCTAGACCGATGACACCAATGACTCATCACGCTTGTCCAATACGAAGAAGGCGCTCACTGATAGAAAGGCATAACAGTTTGGACAGTATCCTATGTATATATAAAATGAATGTTTGTATGTCATCTATGTGTTCATAAACCATTCATTCGATTGCAATGAAACTTTGGTGAACTGTTCACCGTACGCCTACGAAGTTCCTGACACAAAAAGAAAATAGCAGGACACATAGCTCATGAGATATCACGTCATAAATAATGAGAGGCCACTGAGAATACTGAGACTTGTGTGTCATGTATTGGAAAATGGGAGTAGTTAGGGACCTGCAACAAAGTTTGCATGTAATTTCGGACGTTTATGAAGCGTTTTGTAACTCCCCCCCCCCCCTTTCCCACAAAATGGTGAAACGAAAATAAGTCTACCGCTCACAACAGTTTCGCTGTTGATGCCGTAAAACTGTCGCATCAGGCATGAATTTGTATCAAATAAAGTTAGCATTACAGCTTTGCATGATACTATTTGTTTTTATCTGCAAGTCTCCCTTAATTCTCTTACATAAAAATTAAGGAATTTGTTTTCTTAATCTCAATCTATAGAATCTCATTCTATATAAAAACTAAAGGACACTCACTCACCCATTGACTAAACACCAAATTTCGAAAACTACTTCACCTATGAAGTTGAAATTTGGCAGGAGTGTAGTTTATAGACAGAAAATGTCAGAAAGTATTTTGTTATAGGTGCATGGCGGAGCATACTTCCCCTACAGACTCACGACTCTACAGTCTCATTCCTATCTTTACGAAATTTCGCACACTTGACCTTCAAAAGAAGAGAGAGGTCACCGTTACCTTGTTTCAAACGATGCATGGGGGAGGATACTTTGCAACACAAAAATGAATCCCTAAATACCTTAGACGCGCCACAACTTGAGAACGGATCGACCGATTTCACAGATCCTTTTTTGTTGTTGTTTTTGTTATTCTCAAGGTTGTATGAAATAAAAATGGAATATTTGAGAACAACAAAGTGCTTTTTTCAATATGACCTCGTGTTTCTATTGGATAGAAATCAATTGATTTTTTTTTCGATATTGATGAAATTTTGCCCACTCCACCTTAAAAACAAGAGGAATTTGACTGACTTTATAAAATTTCGTTCGGTGCATTGTGGAGGGTAATTAACTTACGGAATTTTACAAAATGCATAGTTTTGCTCCAATCTTTATGAATCTTTGCACACATGATCTTTAAACCAAGAGGAAGATCAATGGATACATAAATGTTTGTATGGCACATGACAGAGGATACCATGCAGAAAACTTTGCCGAGAGCGGGAAAGGTGGAAACAAACAGAGAGATAGGAGAGAAAGAGGTGGATGCAGAGAGAGGGGGAAAGGGGGTGTGGACTACGAGATTGTAGGCTAAATAAACACCCGGGCAACGGCGGTCATACACCTAGTCAGACCATAAATCTGTGCAACGTGGGCCGGTCACTATTACTGCTGTTCGGTCTTCTCATTGTTTTCAACGCCACTGCATAAGCAACCGACGTTTGTTATTAACTTTTATGTACTTTGTTCGAACATTACGAATTATCTCGGAGAGAAATTTCTATTGACCCACAGCCAACACGGACTCAGAAAGTAACATTCTTGTGGATAACATAAAGTGACGAGTGCTATCGACAGGGGATCACAAATCGAGCCATAGTTTTAGATTTCCGAAAGGCTTTCGACACTGAGCGGCACAAACGGCTTCTAAAAAAATGGCGTGCTTGTGATATATCGTGTCAGTTGTACGAGTGGATTCGTGATTTCTGTCAGAAAGGACACAGTTCTCAGTAATTGACAGAAAGCCATACAGTAAAACAGAAGTGATATCTGGCGTTTTCCAGAAAAGTTTTACGGGGTGCCTTCTGTTCAATGGTTTTTAACAGATTTAATCTGAGCAGCTCTTGTAGACTGTTCGCGAATGATGCTATCATTTATTGGTTAGAAACGTCACCAGAACATCAAAACCAACTGCAAAATTACTTTGATATCTGCATGGTGCGAACATTTGCAGTTGACCCTAAAATAATTAAAATTGTGGATAATTTATATGACCACTAACAGAAATACATTAAATTTCATTTATGCGGTGGATTAGTCAAATCTAAAGGTCATAAATTGAACTAAATATCTTGGAATTGCAGTTACCAACAATTTAAAATGGAAAGAACACACAGAAAATACAGTGAAGGCGAACTAAAGGCTGCATTTCATTGGCTGAACACAAAAGATGTTAAAATTCAACTGTGTACACTATCTTTGTCAGTCCTATTGTGGAGTACTGCTGCTGCGCCGCGAGTAACCGAGCGATCTAAGGCGCCTCGCTGAGAAGCGCGCGGTTGTTCGCCGTGGGGGGTTCGAGTCCTCCCTGGCGCATGGGTGTGAGTGTGGTCCTTAGGTTAGTTTACCTAGGTTTAAGTAGTTTGTAAGCATAGGGACTAATAACCAAAGAAATGAAGTCCGATAGATTTACAAACATTTGAAAATTTGAGTATTGCGTCGAATAGTGGGATCCCCACCAAGTGGGACTGACGGAAGACACGGAGAAAGTTCAGAGCTGAAGAGAACATTTTCGACAGCTCGTGTTCAACGGATTTATGATTATACTGAAGCAGCATCGCTTCGGAAAAGGATACATTTTACAAGACGAGATATTCTGTCGATCGTAAGTTGATTCAGCTACATTTATTCCTTCCTAATGAGGTAGAGTTGGACTTGTGGAATAAGATAGATTACCTCACGTTTACATCAGTGAAGGCTACAATGGAAACAACTACTTGTAGACATAAGAAGAAATTTGAAAGATATCATTCTAAGATAGGAAGCACTAACAATGTAATGATGACTGACACTGTTATCAATAAGTCAGAAAGAGTATTGTATCAAGACGAGATTTCCGTCTTTACAAAAGGTGGAAACTATGCTACAACGCTTGTGGAAGTACCAGTTGAGGATATTATTGCCAATGTAAAAGCAGAGATAAGAACTCTCGCGAAAGAAACTGCAAATGCAATTGGGATTGAAACCACCAGAGTACTATGTCGCAGTAAACCCCCGAAAACTAATTTGACGATTGGAGAGAGAAAGACTCTCAAAGAGTTAAATGTAAATAATGACATAATGGCTCTTCCTGCTGACAAAGGCAATGCGGCAATGCTACCATCGTTCTAAACAATGATGATTACGAAAGGAAAAAAAAAAAAAAAAAAGTACCTTTTAATGTCAGGACAATACAGAAAGCTTAAGAAGGACCATATAGCCAGAGTTTTGAAAAAGACAACTATTCTGATAACGTCATCTAACTCAATTCCAAAAGAAGATAAGAAAGCCTTGTTGAAGAGAGAATCCATGTGTCCAAGACTTTATGGCCTATCCAAGGTTCATAAAATTAATATTCCTCTTAGACCGATCGTTAGAGCCATAAACTCCCCAACATATGAAATAGCAAGATACCTGGCAACTTGTCTGCAGCGATACATTGGTAAAACTGACTTTTATATAAAGGATTCAAGTCATTTTATCGGAAAACTTGAAGGACTAACTTTACGTCCTAAATATATGCTTGTAAGTTTTGACGTGGGGTCATTATTCACCATGATACCAGTTAACGAAGTTAAGACTTTTATAACGGATATTTTCCCAGAAGATCAAACTACTCTTTTTAAACATTGCTTGACTTCTAGTCAGTTCTAGTGGGGCGGTGATTTTTATGAACACGTTGATGGTGTTGCCATGGGTAACCCATTGGGTCCTGCGATTGCTAATTTTTGTATGGAAAAATTCGAACAATCAGCTTTGGGAATACCAAGAAAGGAACCAGTTCTGTGGTATCGGTATGTAGACGATACATTCGTGGAATGGCCACACGGTAAAGAAGCACTGGATTAATTCTTTTCACATGTGAATAACATAATCAAAAAATCCAGTTCAAGATGGAAATAGTAAAGGACAGCGCAATGTCTTCCATTGATGTTTTAGTTATGAGAGAGGTAGATGGAGAACTGAGACAAAGTTTTCGAAAAGCTATACACACAGACAGATGTTTACATAAGAACTCTAATCATCACCCACAGCAGAAGAGAGGTGTCACCAAATGTCTCGTTGAAGAGCCAAGGAAATTTGCACTCCGGAACACCTAGATGCTGAATTAAAACACCTGAAGCAAGCTCTGAAGAAAAATGGCTATTCAGATAAAGAAATAAATAGGGTTCCGCCACTAAATAACAATAGTCTAAGAACAAATGATCAAGCAAAACGATGGAAGAACACAGTTTCCCTGCCATTTATCGGAAAAGTAACTGATCAAATAGGAAAAATATTACGCAAACACAACATAAAACCAGTTTTCAGACCAACTAAGAAAATATGTCAAGTACTCAGTTCTGTGAAAGACAAACGACCTCCTCTTTCTGCTTGTGGCGTTTATAAAATTCCATGTACATGTGGTAAAGTTTATATTGGAACCACAAAAAGAAGTATAGAAACTAGGCTGAAGGAACGTAACAGTCTTTGCCGAGTAGGAAAAACAGAGAAATCGGTTGTGGCAGAGCATGTTCTTCAATCTGGAATTCATATAGTGAGGTTTTACGAAACTCAGTTTTATCTACAATGACGAATTATTATCCACGACAATACAGGGAAGCTATTGAAATATATAAACACAAGGAAATTTTAACAGGAAAGAAGAAGCTATGAAACTTAGTGACATATGGACAGTAGCTTTAGAAGATCGACAGGTTTTACCTCTGACCGATTGCAATCGATAGTTTTGTCTCTGACAAGGACTATCTCTGCTGATAACGTGGCAGCTTGGCCACGCCTACTTCCCACAGTATATATGACGCTCTCAGACACGAGACTCATCAGTCGGCAAGACTCAACGGAAGTAAGAAGACCTCCGAAGATGTCTCAACGGAAGTAAGAAGACCTCCGAAGATGTCTGGCGCAGCTCTGGACGAAACGTTAGGAAAAACTGAAAAGTTTTATGGACCACGGCTTTATAACCCGGAAGTTTCTACCAGCAACTATGACATCCGGTCGTGAAAGCCTTCGTTGCGTTTTGGAGTATTGCTGTGCATTGGGGGATCCCCACCAAGTGAGGCTGACAGTCAATTTAGAGAAAGTTCAGAAACGGGCAGCTCGTTTTGTACTATCGCGGTATAGGGGAGAGAGTGTCACTGATGCACGAGTTGGGGTGGAAATCATTAAAAGAAAGGCGTTATTTGTTGCGACGAGATCTATTTGCGAAAATTCTTTCACCAACTTTCTCTTCCGAATGCGAATATATTTCGTTACCAACCACCTACATAGAAAGACATGATCATGAAAATAAAATGAGAGAAATCCGAAAACGGAAAGATTTAGGTGTTCCTTTTATCCCGCGAGCTATTAGAGAGTGGAACTGTAGAGAAATATAATAAAAGCTATTCGATGGACTCTTTGCCATTCACTTCAATGTGGCTTGCAGAGTTTTTATATAGATGTAGCATTACGACTGAAGAGTATCGTTCTGCGTATCAGAAGTGGAATCCTGTCGCAAATTGCTGAGGATCTCAATGGTGAGCCAAGTGTCAGCTTGCGAACCATTGAACGAGAGTTCATCGATTTGGACTTATGGAGTCAAAGCACCACCCGTGGACCCATCAACACTGACTTTGGACTGTATATCACTTTAAATGTGTTGCCTGGTCTCGAGTTGTACCGAATGGATGAACGTGTATTGGTATTGACACAACCTCGTAAATCCATGTAACCTGCATATTAGCAGAGGACTCTCTAAAAGCTAATGCAGGCTCTTTAATGCCTGTGTGCAGTTCTAGTGATACGTCTAGATACTGGCTGATCACGTACATCCATTCATGTCGATTGTGCATCCCGACAGACTTCGACAATCCCAGTATAGGATAATACGGAACTCTGTTTTGTGTCTCGTCCGCCGGTTGTCGTAGGTGTTGGTGACCGAGTAGAAGGAGACCGACACAGGAATAAAGGATGCACGCTTGTGCGGTATGGAGGTGACCAGCCAGTGGGACAGCACACACTAGAGTAAATTAGAACGAGATATATATTTCATAGACTTAGTAATACTTAACTTTTACATAGTTCTTGACTGCAGAATGCTGATACATAGATTATATAGAGGTCTGCCTACTGATGATTCCTAGTGCCTATCCGATATCTATGTCTTAACTGGTGCCTATCTGATTCCCAAGTGTTAACTGCTTCCTATCTCAGTCCCAAGTGAACGATGTCGTTCAATGGTGGCCAAAAGCGTAGTGGCAGCAGAGGGCGCTCGTGGCCGACGTCGCAAGAACGCCGCGCCGTGCGTTCATGGCGGCGCGCGGCGAAAGTAGGTGGCGCACACTTTACACTTGTGCGACACCACACTCTGCATGCGCGGAATTACTACAGAGTGGCTCCAGGAACACACTTCTTAGTTTAAACACTTCCACTGTCCAGCAACCTCCCAAGATACGAACATTATGGAGCATATTTGGGATACCTTGCAATTGCTGTTCAGAAGAGATCTCCCCCCCCCTCCGAATTCTTACGGACTTGTGGACAGCCCTACAACGGGGCATGGTGTCAGCTAAATCCAGTACTACATGAGTCAAGTTCATGCCAGGGTTCAAGTCGCATTAAGCTACTCGAGGTCGAATAATGCGACGAGCTTTAAAACAGCATTCGCAAAAATGCGAAAACGCGATTAACAATATTGCTACATACCGGTAAAAATTTTACAATCCGCAACACATGCGTGGTATAGCTATGTTGGAAACAGCTGTTGGATCGTGGGAATGAAGCCGACCAATCGTGGCAAAGCTTGAGATAGCCAATGAAATTTTAGATAGCGACAGTTTGTTCCAAAGCCAACTGATGCATCCGCTACGTAATCGACTGCTGAATCGTATCTGAACGCCAAACGTTCAGTTCTAATCTTCACACATGGCCGTCTGTTTTGTCGACGATCCAAATTATTTTGTGCGTAAGCTGCAACTGAGCGAGTCGAACTAGACTGTACTCGTTCCAGAGTCATAAAGGATTGCGCTAGAGAATTTCGTTTCTATTTACCCCCAAGCGCTGTGTACGATCTTCGTCGGTCTCATTGACTTTTACGATCACGTAGGAAGATAGCATTGCACGTACGCAGACCGATATTACGACGCAGTAATGGAGGCATTGCTCTAAAAAAATAAACCATGATCTGTACTCAATTTTTGTAACACTCAAAAATACCACGAACCGACATCAATTTTACCTTTGCAAGGCTCCAAAGGTATTATCACCACCGATAACACCATGGAGGTTAGAATAATACGGAGGTGCCTGTAAAAAAACAACGTTCATGTTGAATCTGTCTGGCTGTTATAACCTTGTATGCATAACGCCACAGAAACAAACAATAGAGATTAAAAAGGTAACATTTAAAGCTTGGACAGTCCGCTTTCCCTCGCAGATTCTGGATTTCATTACTAATCTGTTCTACTGAATTCGTTTATTATTTTCAAATACATACTGTATATGTTTGTACATTTGAAGAAGCGACTAATAAATTTGTTTTCGGAAAGAAAAAGGAACGAACTCCTAGTCGCTGTGAAACTGAAAACGGACACACAAAAGAAATAAACAAAAACAATAGTAATAACCAAAGCACGGAAATATATGTACTAATTAATTCTGGCAAATCTAAGAATTTAAATAATCGGATATTGTAATGGGCACTGTTTAAGAATATATTGAACAGTAGATGCAAAGAACTGGTAGAGTTTATTTATATTGATAACATGAGTGAACAATTCCCTATTACAAACTTAATTATAGGATATGCCTGCCAGTTTTCCCCTGCACACAGCTAACAGCGAGCGTTGGTTTAGTTCCATGAACAAAATAAAAACAGAAATCAGAAACCGTCCTTCTGTTGAAAGAGTTATTAAGCTTCTAATGATTCCATATTGAAGGCTCACTTCGCAATGACTACCATTTTGAAAAGGCATTCAGACTGTGGATTAGGCATAAAAACCGACGTATTCTAATCTGATATATCAGTTTGCAAAGTTCACAAATCTATACTCGCAATTTAGTGCAGTGTAGACAAGATATGGAAGGCGTGAGTCTACGTGTGTATATTTAAAAAGAATCTATGTTAATCAAAATGAATTGCCGCATGTATGAAAGCGTATTACTTGAGACTGGCTTCACCGGTTTGGATGATCTTTTCTTTGTTCTGTTCGTAATTCTCAGGATAAAGTTTGTATGAAAGAAAATATTTCAAAAATCTACCGGAAAATATCAGAATTTGAGAAAACTAAGTACAGTTCCAGTTCGGATCATCTTCTAGATCCTCCAACAATCAGCTTATTCATTCGCTACTCGCCTAGCGACCAAATACGATGTAACCGTGCGAACAAATACACCAAGGAGGTGAGAATAAAGGGATATGGCGTTATGCAAACAAGGTTATAACAGCCAGACAGATTCAACATGAAACGTTGTTTCTTTACAGGCACCTCCGTATTATTCTAACCTCCATGGTGTTATCGGTGGTGATCATATCTTTGGAGCCTTGCAAAGATAGAATTGATGTCATTTCGTGGTATTTTTGAGTGTTACAAAAATTAAGTACAGATCATGGTTTATTTTTTTAGAGCAATGCCTCCATTGCTGCGTCGTAATTTCAGTCTGCGTACGCGCAATGCTATCTTTCTATGTGATCGTAAAAGTCAATGAGACCGACGAAGATCGTACACAGCGCTTGGGGGTAAATAGAAACGAAATTTTCCAGCGCGATCCGTTATGACTCTCGAACAACGGGTACAGTCTAGTTCGACTCGCTCAGTTGCAGCTTACACACAAAATAATTCGGATCGTCGACAAAACAGACGATTAGAACTGAACGTTTGGCGTTCAGATACGATTCAGCAGTCGATTACGCAGCGGATGCATCAGTTGGCTTTGGAACAAATTGACGCCATCTAAAATTTCATTGGCTATCTCAAGCTTTGCGACGATTGGTCGACTTCATTTCCACGATCCAAAAGCTGTTGCCAACATAGCTATACCATGCATGTGTTGCGGATTGTAAAATTTTACCGGTGTGTGGCAAGATTGTTAATCGCGTTTCAAGTAGATTCGTATTAAGACAAGGAATGAACGCTACACAAAGACTGTGGAAACGTTGTATTTCCATTCCACTTATTATATTTCGATTAATTGTTTTGTTTCATATGGAATTTCTATCATTACGATGTGAAAAGGCTGAAACTATTTTGTATTCAAATCAAAAACTCTCAAGAAGATATAAACATGTTATATAAACATTTCTATTCTGCTCGCTGCGAGAAAAAACAAGCTAAGCTGTAGTGTAAACGTTGTGCGTTGGTTTTCCTCTCATTATTAATATAACAGATAAGTTGTTTTTATGCTTAAATTTATAATCATACCTGTTCGTAAAATACAACCGTTTAAAGTACGGCCATTGAATCAACGATCCTCACAGATAGAGCAGCTCGAAAGGTCTCTCTAATAACGCATTTCCAATTGATTTACCCATCCATTGTGACTTCTATTCCCAATAAGGTTCCCGACTGCAATTAAAAAAAAAAATAGAGAATATCTGTAGCCTTGACCGCAAATTTATTAAAAATGATGACCGGTTTCAACTCGTTTCTGAGTCATCATTAAAAACTAATCTGAGGATGACTCAGAAATGAGTTGAAACTGGTCATCATTTTTAATAAATTTGCGGTCAAGGCTACAGATATTCTCTATTTACTGAAAATATTTAGAGCGCCTCACTGACAACATGTCAAATAATAACAATAAATAAGATCAAAGAGAGGATGAGGAGGAGGAGGAGATAGAAAATGGGGGAATGTAATGGGTTTAAAAAGGGCCGATGATATAGACGCAGAGGGATGGAGGTGGATATAGTGTGGAATAAGAGGGAATGAAGATAGGGGGAGAAGGCGATGGGGAAATAGAGGAGGGAGGAAGGGATAGACATAGGGAGAAGAAGAGAAGAGATTAGGGTATATAATAGGTGGTTCCTCGGTTGCACAGTGGTAGAGTGCCAGACTACAAATCCAAACGTCGCGGGTTCGATCCGCGCCAAGTCCTAGGATTTTTATCTGTCACTTTCCACTTCTTTCACCTCTGGCAGTATTGCTCATGTGAAAAATACCGAGTATTACCGTGGTTCGGAACCCACGTTAAACTGTAGATCCCCCTATAACTGGCTGGGTAAGTCAGTTCGAAGGTCGGAGGAAGGCAACGGCATACCACCTCCAAACAGGACCATGCCTATTAAAGCACTGTGGTGTTCAAACCAATCTTCGGATTGTTGACTGCTTTACCTCTTTTATAATCCATAGATACACATTAGTTACTGCGAAGCATTGCCAGGTTTGCTAGTAACAAAAATAAAATTTAATTTAAAGATTAAACATCACATTAGTATAAACTTATTTCACTATTAAAACACTCATTAATAGCATAATTTACAAACTTTTTTACTGGAAGTAATTTGCACAAACTTTTCATATTTTGGAGTAATACAAATTTCGATTTATGTACTTTTGTGCATTTACGAGGGTCCCCCCAAAAGAAATGCACACTATTTAAAAAAAAAATACTGTTTTTATTCTGCATATTAGAAAGTTTAACAGTGTGTATATACTACACTTGAAGTTTGTCAGAAGCAACGTGTTGCCACTGAATTCCTGTGCTGTGAAAACGAGACAATGGGAAAGATCCACAAGAGGTTGAAAACGGCGTATGCAGATGCTGCTGTCGATTGCAGTACAGTTAGTCGGTGGGCAAGCAGGTTACGTGATGAAAGCGGGCACAGCAATATTGAGGATTGTCCTTGCAGTGGTTATACAGGCGCTGGTTCCAAGATGGCGTAAGGCGATTGAGAAGGATGGTGACTATGTGGAGAAACGAAAATATTTTTCCTAAAGGATGTATCTACACACTCTGAAACTTTCAAACGTGTAGAATAAAAAGTGTATTAAAAAAAAGTGTGCATTTCTTTTGGAGCGACCCTCGTATTTCATTTTCTGGCTTAAACACTGGTTCATACCACGTCGCGTCAGATTAGATTAGTTTTTCGTTCCGTAGATCCATGTTGATGAGATTCTCGTGGATGTGGAACATGTCAAGAAACAAAATTTACAAGCTGAATAATAGATAATAGATAATACTAATAATATAAATACAGAAACATACATTTTTAAAGTTTTTTATTTGATAATATAATAATACTAATATAGTTTGAACACCGATACATGCATCATTTGGTACAATTTAGAAATTCACTAATGGAGTAGAAGAAATTGGCAACTAGAAAGTCTTTTAGGCTCCTCTTAAACTGATCTTTATTTCTACGTAATTTTTTTATACTTGATGGTAAATTATTGAAAATGTGTGTTCCTGCGTAGTGGATCCCTTTTTGAACTAAAGTAAGCGGTTTTAAGTCCTTGTGTAGATCATTTTTGATCCTAGTATTGTGTGTATGAACTGAGGTGTTTGCTGGGAAAAGGGATATATTAATTATGACAAATTTCATTAAGGAATAAATATACTGAGAGGCAGTAGTTACTATACCCAGTTCTTTGAAGAGGCTTCTACAGGACGTCCGTGAATTTACTTCACAAATAATAAGTATTACACGCTTTTGGACTCGGAAGACTTTTGACTGACTTGAAGTGTTACCCCAAAATATTATACCATATGACATTATGGAATGAAAGTAAGCAAAGTATGCAAGATTTGTTATTGTATGTATTCTAAATCTGATAACACTCGTATTGAAAATACAGATATGTTGAGTCGTTTCTGCAGTTCTGTGGTGCGCTCCTCCCAAATGAATTTATTATCAAGCTGTAATTCTAGGAATTTAATACTGCTCTTCTTCATACTTAATGCATATGCTGGCGGGAAATTTCTTACATGTTCTGAACTGCATGTAGTGAGTCTTTTCAAAGTTTAATGACAATGAGTTGGCTTTAAACCATTTATTAATATTCATGAAAATATCATTAGCAGACCTTTCTATAACGATGCTTGTACATTTTATTGCAACACTTGTGTCATCTGCAAACAAAACTAACTCTGCTTCTGGTAGTGTAACTGATGAGAAGTGATTAATGTACACAAGAAAAAGCAATGGCCCTAAGATGGATCCTTGTGGGACACCACATGTAATTTTTTTCCCAATCCTATGATGACTGTTGGCTTAATTCACTAGTCACTTGCACTGACACCCTTTGTTTCCTCTTAGTGAGGTACGACCTGAAACATTTTGCAGCATCTCCTGTGGCACCATAGAATTCTAATTTACTTAAAAGGATGTTATGGTTCACACAATCAAAAGCCTTTGACAAGTCACAGAAAATACATGCTGCTTGCAATTTATTATTTAATGAATTAAGTACATTCTCACTGTAGGTGTAAATAGCCGTTGCAGAGCCCTGTACGATTTTAGGCAGGTGTAGCAGTTTTATCTGTACTGTATGTAGATGTTTAATGGCGTAAGATGGAGTGTTTATGATGGGCCACGCCGGGCCAGGAAGCCTACCGCTTCCCTCTCGGCTGTGGGCAGGCCATCCGCAGACGACGTCAGGAATGCTGGCAGGGCCGGCCTCGCTGTGAAGGCTTAATCCCTGCCGCGTTACGTCTCCTGTCAACCGTCGAGGGCCGGAACGTCCCAAGGCCGAGCACAACCCTTTTCGGCTCGCGTCAGGGGTGGGAAAGCTTACAAAGACGCGGGCTCCCACGTCAACAGCTTCTGTAGGGCACCGCCAGCTGACGATCTCAAGTGTTTCAATAACAGCGGCCTGCCACTCACCCTGAAGTGGAACGATAAAGTATAATCTGTCAACTCGTCTCCACTTACAATGAACAACGGTCACAACGCTTGAGAATTGTTTGCTGCTGTAGAATTGAGACTAAGACACTCTGATATGCTCTGTTTCTAATAATAAGTATTAATTATTAAAATGTTCAAATGTTTGTTAAGCTTATCGGAGTTGACTACAGGGTCATCAGTCCCTAAACTTACAAACTACTTATGAACTACCTTATACTAAAGTCAGTAAAAATATACATGCCCGAGGATGATTCGAACCTCCGATGGGTAACGGATTCGCGCATCGGATCAAAGCGCCTCTATGCGCTCGGCCACTCCGTCACGGCTATTAATTATACCTCGGTGACTAAAGTCATGAGGTGCCTACAGATGTGTCAGAACCCCTTTTCCGCGAAATGCAGCAGCTCGTCGCGATCTTAAGTCTGACAAGGGGAACGCCTTAGACCAACGCCTCTCTAGTGCCAGCTGTCACCAGTGCTGCGGCGTTAACAGCGCTAAGTATCTAAATTTAATTTGTGTCAAATTTAATTTGCCAGTCTAGTTCATTTTCGTTAGTACTCTGTTTTAAGAGCTTTATTCCCGCGTACTTGCAGATTTCGTTTGTACTACTGTTTTAATAGTTTATTCTATCGTATTTGATAAATACCGTTGTGTTTAGTCTTCGTCTTTGACCGGTGTATTTCAAAACAAGTCAGAGACCGTTACTAAGCTCGTTATCAGTCAGTTCAGTGCCAGCTGTCACCAGTGCCGCGGCGTTAACAGCACTAAGCTGCCGGACTCAGTTTTGTTGATTCGACAGTGTAGTTACCACTGACAGTTAAGTCAGCAGCCAGCCGCCTTCATTAGAGTACTAGGCTTCTTTAAAGTTGTTAATTGCTGTTAATTGTATCTATAGGATGGATAGGATGTGTGCCTGCTGTGTGCGGACGCAGGAGGAGTTGGCCACGGTTCGCGAAAAGCTGAGCGTGCTGTTGGCTACGGTCAGCCGTCTTCAGACTGCTGTCTCGGGGTGCAGCGATGGTGGGGAGTCTGGTGCGTCGAGTGGGACACCTCAGGTGTCTCACGCTACACTCTCTGTCCCTGCTACCGAGGCACCTTCAGGTGTACCGGACGTCGTCGAGCCGCCTTCTCCGCAAGGGGAGTGGCGGGTTGTACGGCGTTCGCGTCGCTCGAGGCGGATGGCCAATGTGGAGGCTGGACGACCGTCCGCGCCCGTTCGTCCTGTGAGTGAAAGTGTGGCCACTCCTTCAGCAGGGTCGAGCAGGTGCATGGGGGGAGTGGATTATTAGTTATTGGGAGCTCCAATGTCAGGCGCGTGATGGAGCCCCTTAGGCAGATAGCGTCCAGATCTGGAAGGAATTCCAACGTGCACTCGGTGTGATTGCCGGGGGGCCTCATCCGAGATGTGGAGGCCTTGCCGGCGGCTATCGAGGGTGCGGGGTGCAGTCGACTGCAAGTCGGCACCAATGACGCTTGTCGCTTGGGTTCTGAGGACATCCTCAGGTCCTACAAGCGGCTGGCGGAATTGGTGAAGGCTGCTGCCATCGCACGCGGGGTGCAAGCAGAGCTGTCGATTTGCAGCATTGTTCCCAGGGTTGATCGGGGTCCTTTGGTTTGGAGCCGAGTGGAGGGTCTGAACCAGAGGCTTCGCCGACTCTGTGACAGTCATGGCTGCAGATTTCTGGATCTGCGTTATCGGGTGGGGAATTGTAGGGTGCCCCTAGATAGATCAGGGGTGCACTACACTAAGGAAGCGGCTACTCGGGTAGCAGAGTACTTGTGGAGTGCACATGGGGGTTTTTTAAGCTAGGCGCTAACTCTGATGAGCACTCTGTCAGCATTCAAACAGCGAATTCAGGCCACGTTCGGAACAAAAATTCGAACATAAAAATATTAGCCGCGAACTTACAGAGTATTAGAAACAAAGTTCCCGAATTTGCAGCGCTGCACGGAAGTTATTGCGCTCAGATAGTTTTAGGCACCGAAAGCTGGCTAAATGATGATGTGGCAAGTTCAGAAATATTTAGCGAAGCGTGGAATGTATATCGGAAAGATAGATCTGATACAATTGGAGGAGGAGTGTTCATCGCTGTGGACAAAGATATTGTTTCTACTGAGATCGAGGTTGAAAGTAACTGTGAAGTTATCTGGGCACGCATAACAGGTCTAAAAGAAGTAAAGTTAATAGTTGGGTGTTTTTAGCGGCCCCCCAGTGCTACTGTAGCAGTTTTAGAATCATTCAAGGAAAGTCTACACCAGGTAGTGCATAGGTATCCGGGCCATGTAATATTAGTCGGAGGTGACTTCAACCTTAAGAGTATAGATTGGGACCTCGCTAGTTACATTTCAGGCGGTACAGACAAGCAGTCTTGCAAGCTACTTTTGGACACATTCTCCGAAAACTATCTTGAGCAGTTAAACCGGCAACCCACGCGCAATGGAAATATTCTCGACCTTATAGCCACAAACAGGCCTGACCTTATTAACGATGTTTGTGTAGAGACAGGAATTAGTGATCATGATATCGTCATAGCGTCGATGGTGACCAAAGTTCATAAACCAGTCAAGAAGGCTAGGAGCGTGTTTTTGTTTGGAAAAGCCGACAAGCAAATGTTACGATCGCACTTAGAAAATGAATGGTCATGGTTTAATTCTGGGACTATGGATGTATAGGAATTGTGGACTAAATTTAAGTGCATTGTTAATGAAGGGTTAGAGAAATATGTGCCAGTAAAGACGATTAAGGATGGAAAAGATCCACCGTGGTATAATAATAATGTTAGAAAGCTGCTGAGAAAGCAAAGGCTGTTGCACTCTCGATTCAAAAAAGAACACGCAAATGATGACAGGCAAAAGTTAGTAGAGATTCGTGCGTCTATAAAAAGATCGATGCGTGAAGCATACAATAATTATCACAGCCATACCTTAGCAAAAGATCTTTCCGAGAACCCGAAAAAATTCTGGTCCTATGTAAAATTGATAAGCGGGTCAAAGACCACTGTCCAGTCACTAGTTGATCATTCCGGGGCAGTAATAGAAGAAAGCAAACGGAAAGCTGAAGTTCTAAATTTAACCTTTAAGAAATCTTTCACGCAGGAGGACCGCACAAATATACCTTCATTTGATCAACGTACTAATTCCGAAATGGGGGACATAGCAATAGGTATTTCCGGTGTAGAGAAGCAGCTGAGAGTGCTAAATACGAAAAAGTCTGCTGGTCCGGATGGAATACCAGTTCGGTTTTACACAGACTATTCTGCGGCATTGGCCCCCTACTTAGCTTGCATTTATAGCGAATCTTTAATTCACCGCAAAGTTCCTAGTGATTGGAAAAAAGCGCACGTGACTCCCGTGTATAAGAAAGGAAAGAGAACTGACCCATACAATTACAGGCCAATATCGTTGACATCGGTTTCATGTAGAATTTTGGAGCATATTCTCAGTTCGAATATAGTAAATTTCCTTGAAACGGAAAAGCTTCTTTCCATGAATCAGCACGGGTTTAGGAAACATCGTTCATGTGAAACTCAGCTTGCCCTTTTCTCACATGACATCTTGCGAGCCATGGACGAAGGGCAACAAGCGGATTGTGTTTTTCTCAACTTTAAAAAGGCGTTCGACACGGTGCCACACTGCAGACTGCTAACGAAGATACGAGCTTATGGAATAGGTTCACAGATTTGTGACTGGCTGGAAGACTTTCTAAGTAATAGAACGCAGTACGTTGTTCTCGACGGCGAGTGTTCATCAGAGACGAGTGTATCGTCAGGCGTGCCCCAGGGGAGTGTGATAGGACCGCTATTATTTTCTATCTATATAAATGATCTGATGGCCAGAGTAAGTTGTAATTTGCGGCTGTTTGCTGATGATGCTGTGGTGTATGGGAGGGTGTCGTCTGTAACTGACTGTAATAGCATACAGGTTGACTTAGACAAAATTTCTAGTTGGTGCGAAGAATGGCAGCTAGCTCTCAATGTAGAAAAATGTAAGGTGATGTGAATGAGTAGAAAAAACAATCCTATAATGTTCGAATACAGCATCAGTAGTGAGCTTCTTGATGCGGTCGCGTCGTTCAAATATCTAGGCGTAACATTGCAGAGCGATATGAAATGGAACGAGCATGTAAGGACAGTTGTGAGTAAGGCAGACAGCCGACTTCGGTTTATTGGGAGAATTTTGGGAAGATGTACTTCACCTGTAAAGGAGACCGCGTATAAAACGCTTGTACGACCACGTCTTGAGTATTGCTCAAGTATTTGGGACCCGCAGCAGATCGGTTTGAAGGAAGACATAGAGGCGGTTCAGAGGCGAGCAGCTAGATTTGTTACCGGTAGGTTCGACCAATGCGCGAGTGTCACGGAAATGCTCCGGCAACTCAATTGGGGATCGCTGGAAGAAAGACGACGTTCTTTTCGTGAATTTCTGTTAAGTAAATTTAGACGGCCGGAATTTGAAGCTGAGTGTAGTACGATCTTGCTGCCGCCTACTTACATTTCGCGTAAAGATCACAAAGACAAGATAAGAGAAATTAGGGCTCGTACGGAGGCATATAGGCATTCCTTTTTTCCTCGTTCAATTTGGGAGTGGAATAGGAAAGGAAATGCCTAGTAGTGGTACAGTGTACGGTGAATTGCGGAATATGTATGTAGATGTAGGTGAAGACCGCGGCGCTCTCGTGTGACGTCAGGCAGAGTACGTTGCGCGCGCATGGCTGACTGGTTTGCTGGTGGGGCACGGCCCATTGTGCCGAAGCAGCGAGCCAGTCAGCTATGCGCGCACAACCTACTCTGCCTGACGTCACACGAGAGCGCCGCGGCCTTCTCTCTAGGTGGAGGTGCTCAGACACGGCCAACCGATTCCGCTCAGATTTTGTAGGTCGCTTGTGTACAACCTAAAACGAAGGTCTCTCAAGATATTTCGGCTCAACACCCTCACCCCCGTTGTTGAGAAAATTACCCCTAAATGTTCTGACGAGGCAATCGACTCTAAATTGACGGATCGATTTATAATTGTAAATAGAGTATTTTTCATCAACATATTTGGGTTCTGCAAACACATATTTTTCAAGAATTCGAGTAGAGAAGCTTTTACAACTGCCCACATAACAGACGCATTTTCGTTGAGAGCGCCGATAGGAAACGGCCAAGATAACTATCTGGGAAGCGGATAAGTCGGGTTCGAATGTCGAGGAAACCTAACGGATTAAATTCATCTCGTTTGTTGGAGTTTATATCAAGATGATTTGAAACGGCTGTAAGATACTTTAGGAAGAGCAAGTTATTAACCATCAGCAGTTTATTTTGCTTATACATATCGACTGGTTTTGGTTTTAAACCATCATCACGAACTCTCTGTTAAATACAAATGACTATCATAAATTATACACAAGCTAAAATATCTAATATAACCCATTATTTACTTGTAGTAAGTACTTAAAAGCTAAACAAACTGAGTGAGCATCAGCTAACATCTTCATCAATACCGACAGACAAGTCAAATCAATAACATCGATAAGATGTCACTTGAAAACTAGTTTTGATGAACACATAAAAACAGTTCAAAAATGTTCAAATGTTTGTAGAACTTATGGGACTTAACTACGGGGTCATCAGTCCCTAAGCTTACAAACTACTTATGAACTAGCTAAGACTAAGGACTGCACAAATATCCATGCCCGAGGGGGGATTCGAACCCCCGACCGTAGTGGCCGTGCACGCCGTGAGTGGAGCGCCTCAGTCCTCTGGGCCACCGCGGCCGGCGATAAAAACAGTGACAAGCCGTCTTATACTGATAAAACAACCACTGATTCAAAGAATATACAACAAAGATACTTCAATAGTTGATGTGATAGTTAACAATAATTGAAGTATTCATGGTGTGAAACAATATATATCTTTGATAAATATCATAGCTTGTATCCTTGACAACCATCACATGTTATATTTCTGATAAGGTGTCATGGCGACCGATACAGATGGTGGTAAATACACATTGTGCAAATGACGATTTGGACTGTGAAAATAACAAATATATGTCATAACAACCATCATCTGTATATAAGTATATCTACATCTACATGGGATAGATCTCTGCAAATCACATATAAGTGTGAAACCTTAACTTTTCCCGGCGTAATGAATGTTCAAACAAGTTACGGTTGTGCTGCCGAGTTGTCGACGACTCACCCAGCAGCATACCCGTAAGTTGTTAGAAAACATATAAGTGCCTGGCAAAGGGTTAATCGAACCACCTTTATGCTATTTATATTCAATTCCACTCTCGAATAGCGCGCGGAAAGAAAGAACACCTGAATCTCTCCGTTCGAGCTCTGATTTCTCATATTTCATTCTGATGAACTTTTCTACCTCTGTAAGTGGGAATCAACAATATATTTTCGAATTCGGAGGAGAATGTTGGCAATTGGGGTTTCGAAAGTAGCCCATGCCGCAGCGATAAGCGCCGTTGTTGTAATGATTCCCATCCCAGGTCCTGTATCATTTCCATAACGCTGTCTCCCCTATATCGTGACAGTACAAAACGAGCTGCCCTTCTTTGGACTCGTTCGATGTCCTCCGTCAAACCCACCTGATAAAGATCCCACACTGGGCAGCAATACTCCAAAAAAGGATGGACAAGCGTAGTGTATGCAGTCTTTAGTTCTGTTCTATTGCATCTTTTAAGGGTTCTGCCAATAAAAGGCAGTCTGTGGTTCGCTTTTCCCACGACATTGTCTACGTGTTCTTTCCAGTTTAAATCTGATGTAATAGTAATACCTAGGTATTTAGTGTAGATTACGTCCTTCACTTTTGACTGATGTATCTTGTAAACAAAGTTTAACGTTTTTTTTTTTTTTTTTTTTTTCGTTCTTCTGTGGACGACTTCACACTTCTCATTATTTAGAGTCAATTGCCAATTTTTACACCATAGATATATCTTATTTAGATCGTTCTGCAGTTGGTTTTGATGTTCAGTTGATTTCACTAGACGGTAAATGGCGGCGTCATCTACAAACAACTAAGAGAGTTGCTTAGATTTTCCCCCAAAACGTTTATGTTATGTGGAACGCCCGATGTCACCACTGTTTTAGTCGATGCCTTACCATCTGACAGGAAATCGCCTATCCAATCGGAAATTTGGGGCGATATACCATAACCACACAATTTGTTTAAAAGCCGTTTGTGAGGTAGGGTGTCAAAAGCCTTCTGAAAATCAAGTAATATGGAATCAATCTGAAATCCCTTCTCGATAGTACTCATCACTTCGTGTGAGTAAAGAGCTGGTTGTGTTTCGCATGAACGATATTTTCTAAATCCTTGTTGACCTTGGGTCAATAGATCATTCTGTTCGAGATAATTCATAATATTTTAATACAGGGTATGTTCCAAAACCCTGCTGCAAATTTATGTCAATGAATTAGGCCTGTAGTTTAGTGGATTACTCCTACAGCCTTTCTTGAATATAAGTGTGACATGTGCAACTTTCTAATCCTTTGGTACAGTTCCTTCTTTGAGAGAGCGGTTGCATATGGCTGGAATATTGGTTTCGTCTTCTTCAGTGAATGAGTTACGAAGATCTGTGTTTAGTAACTCTGCTTTAGAAACGCTATCATCGGCAGGATCCCCATTACTATCACGTAGTGAGGGTAGTGCTTGTGTTTTGCCCCTAGTTTATTTAACATATGACCAAAATCTCTTTGTGTTTTCAGTCAAATTTCGAGAAAGAGTTTTATTGTGAAAAGTATTGTAGGCATCTCGCATTACAGTCCTTTCAACAATGTCCTGACCTGTTTTGTGTAACAATGGGGATCACATCCTTCTTTTATTAATTTGTTTGGTACAAAACTGACAATTCCTGTTCATAACACTTCGTTGAATTTGAGCCACATCTGGTCTACACTTACGTTTAGTGTTAGGAACGAATGGAGACTGTCTTTCAAGGAGCAATGTATTGTATTTCTATCTGCTTTCCTGAACAAATATACTTTTCGTCTATTTTTGGTAACTTTGGGACTTTCGATATTCAATCTCGTTACGAGAGCTCTGTAAAAAAGATAGGTTAAATAACGCAAGACCACAGTTTTTTTATTGATTGAGAACCAACTTAGAAGTGCTTTGCCAAATCTTATGCTAGCATATACTTTTGCAATGCGGTCATTTATTTAAAAGACAGAGATTAAAAAATGTTGTGCAACATTGCATTTATTCAAGATATAATATCGACATGTTACAGTATCGACTGACTGTAAGAGACTGTCACTCTCAAGCAGTCCATAATGTAACATGTATTTTAATTACTTCCTTTCTTTGTTTGGATTCTCCACTTCTAATTTTGTACAGTATGCAAAATGGCCTTATTTCTTATACACACCTGTACATTAAAATTGTTACACCATGAAGATCAGGTGTCACAGACGCGAAATTTATCCGACAGGAAGAAGATGCTGTATATGCAAATGATTAGCTTTTCAGAGCATTTACAAAAGGTTGGCGCCGGTGGCGACACCTACAACGTGCTGATATGAGGAAAGTTTCCAACCGATTTCTGAAACAGCAGTTGACCGGCATTGCCTGGTGAAACGTTGTTGTGATGCCTCGTGGAAGGAGGATAAATGCGTACCATCACGTTTCCGACTTTGATAAAGGTCGGCTTGTAGCCTATCGTGATTGCGGTTTATCGTATCGCGACATTGCTGCTCGCATTGGTCGCGATCCAATGACTGTTAGCAGAATATGGAATCGGTGGTTTCAGAAGGGCAATACGGAACTCTGTACTGGATCCCAAGGGCCCCGTATCACTAGCATTTGAAATGACAGGCATCTTATCCGCATGGCTGTATCGGATCGTGCAGCCACGTCTCGATCCATGAGTCAACAGATGGCCACTGGTTAGATGTTTCGATCACCTCTTGTTCGCATCGGCGGCACTTTGAACAGTGACCGTTACATTTCAGATGTGTTACGACCCGTAGCTTTACCTTTCATTCGATCCCTGCGAAACCCTACATTTCAGTAGGATAATGCACGACCGCATTTTGCAGGTCGTATTCGGGGCTTTCTGGATACGTAAAATGTTCGGCTGCTGCCGTGGCCAGCACATTCTTTAGATCTGTCACCAATTGAAAACGTCTGGTCAATGGTAGCCGAGCAACTGGCTCGTCACAATACGCCAATCACTACTCTTCATGAACTGTGGTATCGTGTTGAAGCTGCATGGGTATATTTACCTCTACACGCCATCCAAAGTCTGTTTGAGTCAATGTCTAGGAGTATCAAGGCCGTTATCACGACCAGAGGTGGTTGTTCTGGGTACTGATTTCTCAGGATCAATGCACATAAAATGCGTGAAAATGTAATCACATGTCAGGTCTAGTATAATATATTTGCCCAATGAATACCCGTTTATCATCGGCATTTCTTATTGGTGTAGCAATTTTAATGGATAGTAGTGTACATTGTCTCATAAATGTAACATATTTTTAGGAAAGATTAGATGGACAGAGAGAGAAGGTATAGAAGAAGAACTAATTCAAAGTCTGAATAAATAAATAAGTAAACATCTGGGCAACGCCAAGTTTTCATCTAGTACAGAAATTGAGTCATGTGCTAAGAATGTCGCTAATAAATGTCATGACTAGCGATTGCCAGTGAGATGCTACAGAGACGTCTCACAGGCATCAAAACAACAAAGAAACGGGTGTAAACAAGATTGCAGCAAAGGAAGTGAAGTGTCTCGATCGTATAACAATTAGGTTCCTTTCAGAGTATGTTGCTGCAATAGCACCATTCCTAGCTATCATATACAACTGTTCGCTCTGCGAACGTCCCGTATCCGTAGACTGGAAAGTTGCACAGATCATTCCAGTATTCAAGAAAGGCAAGAGGAGTGATCCTCAAAATCATAGGCCTATCTATGTCTTTAACATCGGTTTGCAGCAGGACTTTAGAACATATACTTTCCTCAACTATTATGAACTACCTCGAAGAGAACGACCTATTAACCCATAGTCAACACGGATTCAGAAAGTATGTTTGTTTACTCACATGATGTGATGAGTGCTATCGACAAGGGATACCAAATAGATTCTGTATTTTTAGATTCCACTCCCATGAACCACAGACATTGCCGAGGTGGGGTGGTTTGCGTGCCTCAATGATACAGATAGCCGTACCGTAGGTGCAACCACAGCGGAGGGGTATCTGTGGAGAGGCCAGACAAACGTGTGGTTCCTGAAGAGGGGCAGCAGCCTTTTCAGTAGTTACAGGGGCAACAGTCTGGATGATTGACTGAGCTGGCCTTGTAACATCAGCTAATGTGGCTTTGCGACACAGCTACTGCGAACGGCTGAAAGCAAGGGGAAACTACAGCCGTTACCTTTCTCGAGGACATGCAGCTCTACTGTATGAAAACATGATGATGGCATCCTCTCAGGTAAAATATTCGGGAGGTAAAATAGTCCCCCATTCGGATCTCCGGGCGGCGACAACTCAGGAGGATGTGATCCTCAGGAAAGACAATACTGGCATTCTACGGGTCGGAGGGTGGAATGTTATATCCCTTAATCGAGTAGGAAAATTGGAAAATTTAAAAAGGGAGATGGATAGGTTGAAGTTGTATATAGTGGGGATTAGTGAAGTTCGGTGGCAGGATGAACAGGATTTCTGGTCAGGTGAGTACAGGATTATAAATACAAAATCAATTGGGGGTATCACAGGAGTAGGATTGATAATGAATAAGAAAATAGGAATGCGGGTAAACTACTATGACCAGCACGGTGATCGCATTATCATTGTCAAGATAGATACGAAGCCAACACCGACAACAGTAGTACAGGTTTATATGCCAACTAGCTCTTCCGATGATGAGGAAATCGAAGAAATATATGAGGAGCTAAAGGAAATTATTCAGACAATTAAGGGAGAGGAAAACGTAATTGTTATGGGAGACTGGAATTCGGTAGTAGGACAAGGAAGGGAATGGAAGATAGTAGGTGAATATGGTCTGGGCAAAAGGAATGAAAGAGGAAGCTGCCTGGTAGAATTTTGTACAGAACATAATTTAGTTATAACAAACACCTGGTTCAAGAATCACAAAAGAAGGTTGTATACTTGGAAGAGACCAGGAGACACCGGGAGATACCAGATAGATTTTATAATGGTAAGACATAGATTTCGGAACCAGGTTTTACAGTGTAAGACATACCCAGGGGCAGATTTAGACTCTTACCATAACTTGTTGGTTATGAACTGTAGGCTGAAACTAAAGAAACTTCAAAAAGGTAGGAAAATAAGGGGATGGGACCTGGATAAATTGAAGGAACCTGAGGTTCTTAAGAATTTCAGAGGGTGCTTTAGGCAACAAATGACAGACACAGGGGAAAATAAAACAATAGAGAAGGAATGGGTAAAATTGAGAGATGAAATAGTGAAGGTAGCAGAGGACAAAATAGGTAGAAAGGCAAGACCTACAAAAAATCCTTTGATATCACAGGAGATACTAAATTTAATCAATGCAAGGAGAAAATATAAAAATGCAGTAAATGAAACAGGAAAAATGGAGTACAGACGACTAAGAAATGAGATTGACAGGAAGTGCAAAATGGCTAAGCAGGAGTGGTTAGAAGGCAAATGAAAGGATGTAGAAGAATGTATAAATAGGGAAAAAATAGATACAGCCTACAGAAAAATAAAAGAAACATTTGGAGATAAGAAAAACTGCTCTATGAATATCAAGGACACTGATGGAAAACCAGTTCTCAGCAAAGAAGGGAAAGCTGAAAGGTTGAAAGAGTATATAGAGGGGCTCTACAAAGGAAATGAACTTTGAGACAATATTATAGGAAGGGAAGAGGATGTAGATGAAGATGAAATAGGAGATACTGTACTGAGAGAAGAATTTGACAGAGCCCTGAAAGACCTAAGTCAAAACAAGGCCCCTGGAGTAGACGATATTCCCTCAGATCTACTGAAGTCTCTGGGAGAACCAGCCATGACAAACCTGTTTCACCTGGTGTGTAAGATGTATGAGACAGGCGAAGTACCCTCACACTTTAAGAAAAATGTTATAATCCCCATTCCAAAGAAAACAGGTGCAGACAGGTGTGAAAACTACAGAACCATCAGTTTAATAAGTCATGGTTGCAAAATATTAACACGAATTATATACAGAAGGATGGAAAAGCTGGTAGAAGCCGACCTAGGGTAAGATCAGTTTGGATTCAGGAGAAATGTAGGGACACGGGAGGCAATACTCACTTTACGGCTTATCCTAGAAGATAGATTAAGAAAAGGCAAACCTACATTTCTAGCTTTTGTAGATTTGGAGAAGGCTTTTGACAATGTTGATTGGAATAAACTCTTTCAAGTTCTGAAGCAAGCAGGAGTAAAATATAGGGTACGTAAGGTTATTTACAACTTGTACAAAAACCAGACAGCGGTTGTCAGAGTTGAAGGGCATGAAAGGGATGCAGTGGTTGGAAAGGGAGTAAGACAGGGTTGTAGTCTTTCTCCATTGTTGTTCAATTTGTACATTGAGCAAGCTATGAAGGAAAGCAAGGAGAAATTTGGAGAAGAAATTAAAGTTCAGGGTGAAGAATTAAAAACATTGCGTTTTGCCGACGACATAGTAACGGAATGGACAGTGTGCTTGAAAGGTGCATATAAGATGAACATTAACAAGAGCAAAACTAGGGTAATGGAGTGCAGTGTAAGAAAATCAGGTGATGCTGAAGTAATTAGATTAGGAAACGAAGCAATGAAGGAGGTAGATGAGTTTTGTTGCTTGGGCAGTAAAATAACAAATGAGGGTCGAAGTACAGAGGATATAAAATGCAGAATGGCAATGGGAAGAAAAGCGTTCTTGAAAAAGAGAAAGTGCTACAGAAGAATGCTGAAGATTAGGTGGGTGGATCGCGTAACTAATGAGGAGGTACTGAACAGAATTGGGGAGAAAAAGAAATTTCTGGCATACCTTGACTAAAAGAAGGGATAGACTGGTAGGACACATTCTTAGACATCAAGGAATTGCGAATTTAGCGTTGGAGGGAAGTGTGTGGGGAAAAATGGCAGAGGAAGACCAAGAGATGGATACAGTAAGCAGATTCAGACAGATGTAGGTTGCCGTTCTTATGTGGAAATGAAGAGGCTTGCTCAGGATAGGGTACTGTGGAGAGCTGCATCAAACCAGTCTCCGGACTGAAGACCACAACAACAACTTTTTTAGATTTCCTGAAGGCTTTTGATACCTACCTCACAAGAGTCTCTAAATTGTGTGCTTATGGAATATCGCTACATTTGTGTGATTGGACTCTTTATTTCCTGATGGAATGTGTTATGTGGCATTCCCCAGGGAAGTGTTTTAAGGTCCCTATTGTTCCTTATTTTTATAAGCGAATTACGAGTCAATGTGAGTAGTTCTCTTAGGCTGATTGCGGATTATGCTGTCAATTACCGGTTAGTAAAGTCACCAGAAGATCAAAACAAACCGAAAAATGATTTAGATAAAATACCTGCATAGTGCAAAAATTTGCAATTGACCCCTAAAAATGATAAGTGTGAAGTCAGCCATATGACCACCAAAAGAAATCCGATAAATTTCAGTTACACGAGAACTCAGTAAAATATATAGGCCGCCAATTCAAATAAATACACAGGAATGACAATTACAAATAAAATTAAACTGGAAAGAACACATAAAAATATATTGTAGGGAAGGCTACATTTCATTGGCAGAACACTTAGAAGATGAAACTTTTCGACTAAAGAAACTGCCTACGCTACACTTGTGTGTCCTGTTTTGGTGCAGTGCTACGCATTTGTTAGCCCCCACCTACAAAGTGTGACATAATCATTATAAAAAGAGAAATCATATCGAAAAGAGATAGATTTAGGTATTTCTTTTTCCCGCGATCCATTAGAGAATGGAACTGTAGAGAAATAACATAAAAGCGGTTCGATGAGCCCTCTGACATGCGCTTTAATGTGAATTTCAGAGTACCGCTTGCGTCGGATGTTGAGTCCTCCCTCGACCCTGGGTGTATATTACGTCCCTAGTATAAGTTGTTCAAGTAGTTTGTTAGTGTGGGGCTGATGACGACAGGTTTAGTCCTTTAGGATTTCAAACATTTGAAAATTTGTGAACGAGGGAGATTTGAACAGATCTCCCACACCAGTCCAACACCATGACCACATAACAAAGACATATTGGCCTCAACTTTACATATTTTGAACTTGGATCACTCAGTTCCTATTTTGCCTTTATTCACAATTTCTTATTGCTCCTTCCTTTTTCCTTGTTTGATCTCAGTTCAATATTGTCTATCTATTCACAGAACCGCTTTACCACTAAATCTGGAGTGTGTGTGTGTGTGTGTGTGTGTGTGTGTGTGTGTGTGTGTGTGTGTTTCATAGGGAGTTTCTCTTGAAAGAAGAGAGAGTTTCAACTTAAACATCCCGGGGGTAAATAATTTGAAATGAATACAGTGTCGATCTTGGCCTCCACTTCCGGTTATTATGTTGTTAATTTTGGGCCTTTCAGTCTGGAGATTTTTTTGATGTAGCTCTCCACCCAATTCTATCCTGAGCAAGCCTCTTCATCTACTCCTCAGAAACAAAACCCACATCCATTTGAACCTGCTTACTGTTTTCGCCTCTTGCTTTCCCTCGGTGATTCTTACCGCACTTCTCTCCAATACTAAAATGACGATAGTTGATGTCTCAGGAGGGGAATAGTTTCAGTCTGGACATTATGAAGCATCAGTAGCAGTCGAGGTCGTTCCACGCTCGAAAGAAGAAAAAATCGACATTAGCACGGATTACAGTAGTAAGGAAAGATCTAAGAAGAAACAACACCAAAGAATTAGAAATAGAGGAAAGAAATCGTTTTAAAAATAAAATACTAATTACCAATCGATCCCTTCTTTTAATCAGGATATGCCAGAAATTTCTTTTCTTCTCAGTTCTGAGCAGTACCTCCTCGTTAGTTACGCGAGTCGTGGCGGAGCAGCCGAGCGCACTGAGGCGCTATGCTACGATGCGCGACTATCCTTAAATCCACGCTCGCTCGAGGTCGTTCCCCGTCGGGGGTTCATATCCTCCCTCGAGCGTGGATTTAAGGATAGTCGTGGGGATGGCGGATGGTCGACTTCGGTTTATTGGGAGAATTTGGGAAGGTGTGATTCGTCTGTAAAGGTAACCGCATATAAAACACTTGTACAACTGCATCTGGTAGTGCTCAAGTGCTTGAGGTTCTCACGAAATCGGTTTAAAGGAAGACATAGAAGCAGTTCAGAGGCGTGCGCCTAGGTTTGTTACTGAAAGGTTCAATAAAGCCGCGAGTGTTACTGAAATGCTTCGGGAACTCAAATGGGAATCGCTAGATGAAACGCGACGTTCTTTTCGAGAAACACTGTTGAAAAAAATAAAGGACCGGAATTTGAAGCGGACTGCAAAAAGATTCTACGTAAATTTCGCGTGAAGACCACAAAGATAAGATTAGAGAAATTGGAGCTCGTACAGATGCATACAAGAATTTTTTTCAACCTCTTTCTACATGGGGGCGCAAACGAAAGCAAGTAACTAGTAGCGGTACTGACCACCCTCTGCACACACCACTGCATGGATTGCGGAGTATGTATAAAGTTGCAGAAGATGGAATGGATCCAAAGGGGTACAGCATACTTTGCTACACTTCATTCAGCAAACGCGGTAGCATCACGCAGATGATCGCCCAATTACAGTGGCATACGTTGCAAGATAGGCGTTCTGCATCACGGTATGGGCTCTGTCAAAGTTCGTAAAGCTTACGTTTGTAGAAGAGTCAAGTAGTGAGCTGCTTCCGACTGCGTGTATCTCGCGAAAAGACCACGAAGATAAAAATTAGCTAGATTTAAAAAATCAAATGATTGTGATCCTAAGGGACCAAACTGCCAAAGTCATGGGTCATTTCCGAGCGGCTAGAGGGATTAGATAGAGATATTGGAGCCCACATAGCAATAGCTTTTTCCGCGAATTACTTGCGACCGGTACAGGACAATGGGGAAGTAGAAGTGGTCCGCCGCACACTGTGAATAATAGCCGTTGATGTACTGTATTTTGACTAGGTAAAATTCGTGTTGCAGCCTTACCAAAAGGATTTAAGGACTGGATAGGCCTTTCGGAAATGCCAGTTTCCTTTGCAGGGAACCTACACCGCTTCCGCACGTGAAAGTTGAGCGAATGTGCTGGCAGTCGGTGCGTCGTGGTTCCGTTAGCCGACGGCGCCTCGCGTTTGTGTGAGTCATCAGCCCACTCAGAGCCAGGCACCTGTTGTTTAGACAAGGGTGGCCTGACAAGCCGGGAGAGAGCTGCCGACAACAGCTAAGTAGGCCACTCTACCCACTCGGCAGTGGTTCCGAACCCTTTCAGTTCCGAGGACTGGTTCCTGCTTTCGCTCAGGAAGGTGACAAGTGATGGCGTATCTCGGACTCGGCGCCTTCGCCATCAGTGTATGCCATTTCGAGACGACCGCCAACTAAAAGATTCGTGGAAAATATTCTCTGTATGTTTCTATGAAATTTTATGTGCGTCGCATTGTAGTTCTGACAGAGACAGCAAAAGACCTGAGAGAGCAGTTTCACGGAATGAAAAGTGTACTGAAAGGAGCGTTTAACATTAACAAGAGAAAATAAAGGGTATTGGAATGTAGTAATAGAAAATCAGGCGATGCTGGAAGAATTAAATTGTGTAATGAGACAATGTAGGTGGTTTATGAGTTTTGTTCTTACGCAACGAAATAACGTATGATGGTCGCAGTACAGATGATATGAAAACCGAATGGGAATGGGAAAAATGTGTTTCCGAAACAAAATAAATAAAGTGTTACCATCGAATATTAAGTGTTAGGAAGACTTTTCTGGGGGCATTTATGTGGAATGTTGCCCTGTCCGAGAGTGAAACATGGACGATAAGTAGTTGCGACAAAAAGAGGATAGAAGCATTTGCAATGTGGTACTACAGACGAATACTGAAGGTTGGACAGGTAAATCACGTAACTAATTTTTATTTATTTATATATTTATTCGTTTTTTATGGGAATTAACTGCGGTGTCATCAGTCCCTAAACTTACAATCTACTTATGAACTACATTACACTAAAGATAGTAACACTCGCGGCTTTATTTAACCTTTCAGTAACAAACCTAGGCGCACGCCTCTGAACTGCTTCTATGCCTTCCTTTAAACCGATTGCGTGAGAACCCCAAGCACTTGAGCAATACTCCAGATGCAGTTGTACAAGTGTTTTATATGCGGTCTCCTTTACAGACGAATCACACCTTCCCAAAATTCTCCCAATAAACCGAAGTCGATCATCCGCCATCCCCACGATTGCCCTTATATGCTCGTTCGACTTCATATCGCTTTTCAGCGTTACGCCTAGGTATTTAATTGACGCGACTCTGTCAACAGCACACTACTAATGCTGTATTCGAACATTAAAGAGATTGTTTCTCCTACTCAACTACATCAACTTACATTTTTCTACATTTACCGTTAGCTGCCATTCCTTACACCATCTAGAAACTTGGTTCAAATCCTCCTACAGTCATTCAGTTACCGACTCGGGTATTTTAGTTCTTAATATCCTGTATTTTTCGGTATTTGTTGGGTCTAGGTTGTAACAGGTAAGGTACTTTCATTTTTTATTAAAACAGCACTGTTAAATTATTTTTAAATAAAAAATTTCGGTTGGTTGGACATATTCGGTAGTTACAGAAAATGGGAGAAGCAATCAGTCCCATTTTATTAACAGTGCAGCGTTCGCCTCAGTCGACAGCATAGCTGACAACCGCGCAGGGGGCGCCAAGTTCGATTCCAGGTAGGGGAATGGATGTTGTGTTGCTCTCAACATCATTTTATCATCATCGACATGCAAATAGGCCAGTAATAAGTGGTCGAACCCCAGTTGAGGATTTTCCGGCCAATAACTGCCACATTATCAGTAGTGGAGATAGTTTGATCTATCAAGAATAGGGTCTGGATTGCTGAGACAATAATTTACCTGTTGCCCGATTTCACCACGGGAATATACAATCTGTACTACTTGCTCCCACCTGATCCGAACGGTAGTTTCTCGCTGTCATCCTTAGGCATTGTTTCTGTTACATAATAGCATGAACGCTACTTAGGAAGTATTTTACAAAGTATAGTACGAATGAGACGCAATATAGATTTAATGTTTTAGGAATTTGATAAATATATTAATATTTTTATTGGTGTGCTAAAAACTTGGGCTAGTAACAGAACCCCCCCCCCCCCAGTTTTGTGGTTGCTTCCAGGGGGAAAAATTGATACCATCCAAAATTGACGGTTCAGCAAAGTCGTCAACATGTCATCTTCAGCTCTCGCCGTCGGCGTACCAATCTCCTCCCTCTCCCCTACCCTTGCTTGAGACAGTGAGACCCATTTCTCGCTTTCTACCACTGTTTAAACCGCATATCGACCGACGTAATCTACTACTTAACGGTCATTAAAGTTTTTCAGTTTTTGTTATAATTTTACGGTTATATAATTGGAAATAATGAAATACAGAAAATCGGTTCTTTTTTTTTTTTTAAAAAAAAAAAAAAAGATGTTTTGAGTGGTTTTAACGGTTAGATTAAACTGGAAACGAAGAGAACAGATATAACCGAAAGCCGGCTGTTCTAGCGCTCAATGCTGTCCTTTCTACGGATCCCACACAAACGAGGACAATTCAGGTGGTACTTGAACGAGTGCTTTGTAAACTATTTCCTTTGTTCAAATCAAATGTTTGGAATCCGATTCGACCAAACTGCTATCTTCATTAGTCCCTATACAAACTACTTCAGCTAACTTACACTAAGCACAACAAACACACCCATGCCTGCGGGAGGAATCAAACCCCCGGCGAGAATGCTGCCCAGTCCGTAGCGTGACGCCTTAGACAACGCGGCCATTGGCGATACCTTCCTTTGTCGAAGGACTGTTTACTGAGAATTCTTCAGACGAATCTCCGTGTGGCATCTGGCTTTCCCACGATTAACTCACTTCAGACTTCCCGGACATTTTATGGAAGTAACTGCTTTCAGAGATTGTCCTGAAATTATGTAGTCATACAGTAAATGACCTTTCTTTCTATGTAATTCGCATAACGTTACATCCGATTTCGTGGAAAGTCAACTACCACTCCTTGCACCAAGCTTTGATACACTGGAAATCCTCGTACTTTTTGGCACAATTTTCTCACTTATCCTGACTCAGTAACTTCTTTGTAAACTAAAATTTCATCCACGGAAAGCCTTACTAAACTTGCGTCGTTATCTACTGGGCTAGTTAAATATATTGGGAAAACTCCCTTAGAGAAAGTTGGAAGACTGTCGGTTTGCTATAAACACAATGACTGACAAATTTGCAAAAACAGTTATAGGATCAAGATATTCACGCTTTTTCCTTTTGATCAGTTAAAAACTGAACTTAGAGACGATGTTGTAGGAAGGGAAGAGGAAGTAGACAAAGATGAAATAGGAGATAATATACTGAGAGATGAATTTGACAGAGCCCTGAAAGACCTAGGTCAGAACAAGGCCCCAGGAGTAGATGACATACCCTCAGAGCTACTAAAGTCTCTGGGAGAGCCAGCCATGACAAAACTATTTGAACTGGTGTGTAGGATGTATGAGACAGGCGAAATACCCTCAGACTTTAAGAAAAATGTAATAATCCCCATTCCAAAGAAATCAGGCGCAGACAGGTGTGAAAATTACAGAACCATCAGTTTGATAAGTCATGGTTGCAAAATTTTAACACGAATTATCTACAGGAGAATGGAAAAGCTGGTAGAAGCTGACCTCGGGGAAGATCAGTTTGGATTCAGGAGGAACATAGGAACCCGGGAGGCAATACTCACTTTACGTCTTATCTTAGAAGATAGATTAAGGAAAGGCAAACCTACATTTTTAGCTTTTGTAGATTTGGAGAAAGCATTTGACAATGTACACTGGAATACACTCTTTCAAATTCTGAAGTCAGCAGGGGTAAAATATAGGGAAAGGAGAGTTATTTATAACTTGTACAAAAGCCAGACCGCAGTTATTAGACTCGAAGGGCATGAAAAGGAAGCAATGGTTGGGAAGGGAGTAAGACAGGGTTGTAGCCTTTCTCCGATGCTATTTAATTTGTACATCGAGCAGGCGGTGAAGGAAAGCAAGGAAAAATTTGGAATAGGGATTAAAGTTCAGGGGGAAGAAATAAAAACATTGCGTTTTGCTGATGATATTGTAATTCTGGCAGAGACAGCAAAGGACCTGGAAGAGCAGTTGAATGGAATGTACAGTGTCTTGAAGAGAGCGTATAAAATGAACATTAACCAGAGCAAAACAAAAATAATGGAATGCGGTCTTAGAAAATCAGGCGAGGCTGAAGGAATTAGATTAGGCAACGAAACAATGAAGGTGGTAGATGAGTTTTGTTACTTGGGTAGTAAAATAACATGTGATGGTCGCAGTACAGAGGATATAAAATGCAGAATGGCAATGGGAAGAAAAGCATTTTTGAAAAAGAGAAATTTGCTAACATCGAATATTAATTTAAGTGTAAGGAAGTCTTTTCTGAAGGCATTTGTGTGGAGTGTTGCGTTGTACGGGAGTGAAACATGGATGATAAGCAGTGCGGACAGGAAGAGAATAGAGGCTTTTGAAATGTGGTGTTACAGAAGAATGCTGAAGATTAGGTGGGTAGATCGCATAACCAATGAAGAAGTACTGAACAGAATTGGTGAGAAAAGGAATTTTTGGCATACCCTGACAAAAAGAAGGGATCGCTTAGTAGGACACATTCTTAGACATCGGGGAATCGTAAATTTAGCATTGGAGGGAAGTGTGTGGGGTAAAAATCGCAGAGGGAGACCAAGAGACGCGTATAGTAAGCAGATTCAAGTGGATGTGGGTTGCCGTTCTTATGAGATGAAAAGGCTTGCTCAGGATAGAGTAGGGTGGAGAGCTGCATCAAACCAGTCTCCGGACTGAAGACCATAACAACAACAAAAACTGAGTGTGGTTATGTTATATCCGTTGCTAGATTTTCACATATGTGCAGCATAGTAATTGGCTTGTGTTTAAAGGTCTGAGAGAATTCTTGAAAGGCCTTGGTTGTATAAGAGTAGTTTGACTGGTCGTGAATGTTATTGTTCATAGTTATCGGTACGCTAAAGTTTTACCAATTTATGTTAAGAGCAACAACGGTTACAAACCCAGCGAAATGCAACCATCAGGCTATAGCCATTCATTTTATTGTGGATAGTAAAATATTCGTTCTCAATATTTTTATATTTATTTCTTGGATTTCATCTTTATGGGGTACGTATGGGGTACCTGACTGACAGCTTTCTACCATTGATGTAAGCTCCATAACATTATGGCTCATATCAAAAGGAGCACTACGATGTTTTGTACAGACGAAATGTGTTATATGTAATCGTACTTCAATTTTTATTTCAGCCGAGGCGATGATTTAAAACAGAAGTAGAAACCAAAAGAAATTAAATTTCTGTACTAAAAAACTGTCATACATTTCATAAAGTAAAATGCACCTAGGAGAGTATAACGGGTAGTAAGACAACCCTCGGTCGCAAATATAGTGTATTTCACTAAGGTTTCGGCGACTGCTACGAGTACTTTCATCAGAAAATTTCTGAAATTCCCTGCAGAATAAATTAAAATCATTTCAAAAGAGAAACAGATTTTTTTTTATTTTTTTTTTTAATGTAAGTACTAGTTTGATGTACAGAATGGAAGCAGTACTTACATGTCAAAAGATAACATAACATATAAGTAAAAGTTTAAGTCACAATTTGTAATTTAAAAAATAGTAGGCTACTTTATTACAAATTGTGATTTAAACATTATGTCCCACATGCAATTTTATCATGTGGCATGTAAATGTTGCTTCCATGTTCTACATCAAACAAGTACTTACATTCTTTTTAATTTGTTTCTCTTTTGAAATTATCGTAATTTCTGTTATACACGATTTTATAAATTTTCTGACGAAGGCACTCATATAGTTACCGAAAACTAGACAAAATACATTTTATATTTTTACGACTGAGTGCTGTCTCACCACCATTTGAAATCGTAAAAAAGGCAGCAACAATTAAAATTTTAATTCTACAGGCAGAAAATTCTAAGAATAATGGAACGGTAAGGAGAGACGGACTGAAGTTACAGCGGTAGCAAAATTAAATAGTGCTGCAGCTACAAACATGCTTTTCTTTTTTTTTCTCCTTCGTACCAAGCAAATATTCCCAGTGTGTACAGCGCCCTTTCTTTTCTGCTGAAAGCGTCGGGAGTAACTGTTGCGGGAAGTAAAAAGGTCTAGGCGGATTTGTGCAAAGTGACACTTCGGCGGAGAGACATTTCTGCGAAGTGTGGTGCTCTTGCCGAGGTAACAGGCTTTTCGCATGCAGTATACAAGCACAAAAACACTTGTTTTTCAGTGTAGCACAGAGTGCTACTCTTTTCGACACGTGTTACTAGGGATTACGAGGGCGATTGGGAAAGTAAGTTACGTATTTTTCTGTTCGTTTCCTTTCTTTTACAGAAAACGCTCTGTTCTGGTACTTTTATACATGCTACTTGTATGATAAGGAATTAAAGTTCAGGGTGAAGAATTAAAAACATTGCGTTTTGCCGACGACAAAGTAATTCTCAGATACAGCAAAGGACCTGGAAGAGCAGTTGAACGGAATGGACAGTGTGCTGAAAGGTGCATATAAGATGAACATTAACAAGAGTAAACTAGGGTAATGGAGTGAAGTGTAAGAAAATCAGATGATGCTGAAGGAATTGGATTGGGTAACGAAACAATAAAGGAGGTAGATGAGTTTTCTTACTTGGGCAGTATAATAACAAATGATGGTCGAAGTACAGAGGATATAAAATGCAGAATGGCAATGGGTAGAAAGGCGTTCTTGAAAAAGAGAAATTTGTTAACACCGAATATTGATTTAAGCGTAAGGAAGTCCTTTCTGAAGGCATTTGTATGGAGTGTTGCCTTGTATGGGAGTGAAACATGGACGATAAACAGTGTGGACAGAAAGAGGATAGAGGCTTTTGAAATGTGGTGCTACAGAAGAATGCTGAAGATTAGGTGGGTTGATCATGTAACTAATGAGGAGGTGCTGAACAGAATTGGGGAGAAAAGAAATTTCTGGCATACCTTGACTAAAAGAAGGGATAGATTGGTAGGACACATTCTTAGACATCAAGGAATTGTGAATTTAGCGTTGGAGGGAAGTGTGTGGGGTAAAAACCGCAGAGGAAGACCAAGAGATGGATACAGTAAGCAGATTCAGACAGATGTAGGTTGCCGTTCTTATGTGGAGATGAAGAGGCTTGCTCAGGATAGGGTATTGTGGAGAGCTGCAACAAACCAGTCTCCGGACTGAAGACCACAACAACACTTGTATGATTCCAGCCATTTGTCGCTCCCTATAATAGATGTACACAAACGCTACTTGTAAACTAGCAGCTGGTTTATTAATAGGACACAAGGGAGTGGTGGGTTCACTAATTAGAAACATATATTTTCACTTCACTAGAATATTGGCCAATGCGCTGTATCCATCGATCCAGGTTTTGTCGCAGCGCAGTACACTGTATTCAAGAAAAAGTGTGATTAATGTCAAATGACTGGATCAACACCTTATCATGTCGTTTTTATCATTTTTATTCTTTTAAATCATTTATATCCTTGTTGCACAATCCAGATTTGAGAAAACACAAAACAGACGCCAGAAGTCTCAGCAACAGCAGAGTAGAGTGACAAGACATGGCTTCTACATGAATCTCACCAGCGAAATTGCATAATAAAATTAATGGCGAAGTTTTGTAGGCCTTAATTATTCTTTTAATTAAACGACACATTTATTGTTGAAATAGGCCAGAAAATATTAATTAACGTATGACATTCGGGTTCTAGCTATTAAGCTCAATATGTGTACGTATTTACTGAAATCTGCATTTTACAAAATAAGCAAACTAAAAGTCATGTTTTCACATTATAAAATTACGTACTAAACTTATTAGAACGTACGTTCAAAATGTTCAAATGTTTGTTAAGCTTATGGGACTTAACTACGGGGTCATCAGTCCCTAAACTTACAAACTACCTATGAAGTAGCTACAAATAAGGACGGCTAAAAATGTCCATGCCCGAGGGGGGATTCGAACCCCCGACCGTAGTGGCCGTGCAGACCGTGACTGAAGCGCCTCAGTCCCCGCGGCCGTCGCGGCCGGCAGAACGTACGTAAATTACGATTCTGACGTGTTCAAATATATGGCTTGACAATATTTTTTCGGTGTACTGTTATTTAGACTCGTAATTTTAGTGTGTTTCAATTTGTGTTTTGGAATTCACTAAATACATAATTGATTATTGTTGTAGTATTTTGTTTATTTATGCAATAACTGCTCAGTATCAATGGATACTTGAAATGAGTGACAAAATCGTAATGTACATTGCATTGAGGATCCGGTGATATATGAAACATGGTCTGCCCCAATTTATTTAAAAACAAGGTAAATGTGTAATATTTTCCAAGGTTATTCAATAGTTAACAATGTGTAATGTTGTCATACGTATATCGGTAAGTGAATTTATGCGAATAACGTACTCCGGAACCGTGTGTAACGTATTCTTAGTAGTTGTAATTGTTATTTACAAAAGTATAAAAGCACAATATTAAGTAGCGAGATACTAAAGATTAACAGGTTCTTTAAATAAACACTTGGTACATGATTCATAGTAGTTCACAAAGAGTAAGAGAATATTTCAAATTACTCTTCCGATGGTAGACTTTTACTTAAGGTTCTTACTGGTTTCGTTAGTAATGTTGGCAGTGCTGAATGTATACTCGCGATGAATGGAATGTGCAATATTCAGAAACGTTACACACTGTACAGTATACGCTTTCAGGTATTTTCAACATAAATACCGTACACATTCGAACGTTTTTCACACCGCTTCACAGGCTTCAAAACCCTTCTGCGTCAAATTCTGCCGCCTATGTGTGTATCCACACCCGTTTGATTCCCGTTGCTATGTAACCATTTCTTCGTCGCAAATGAGTAGGAGTGCATACGGCGAGTAAGGAAGCATAGGGTTTAACGTCCAGTCGACAGCGCGGTCATTAAAGATTGAGCTCAGGGTCGGATTTTGTGGATAATGATGGGAAAGGAAATGCGCCGTGTCCTTTCAAAGCATCTCAGAATCTGCCTGGAGTGATTTAGAGAAAACCTAAATCGGGGTGGACGAAGTTGGATTTGAACCACCATCCTCCCAAATGCGAGTGCAGGGTGTTACCACTGCGCTACCTCATGCGGCCGAGTATTGTGCCAATGCCAGAACTACGTCTTTTGTTCTCAACTGTTCCCCTCAGTTTGATAGTTTGGTCATTGTGTGTCATATTATACGTCCGCCTGTGTTGTTGTTGCTCGTGCCGTGAAATCCTACAAAAAATTAAAGAATATATAAAACATTTATTGTCCGAAAAAGACAGCTGCCAAGAGCTTTTGTGATTTTGTAGGGAAACTGATGTGATGCCATGTCATAGATTGTTGTTTTGTTTCGGAACTCACATATCGGCCCCATTGCTGTCCAATTGAAAGACTTGCAATTGACCACCGAACTAAATGAGTTTATTACTATAATCTACTACGAGGTGACGTAAGTCGTGGGATATCTCCCAATAGCCGGCCGCGGTGGCCGAGGGGACTGAGGCGCTTCAGTCACGGTCTGCACGGCCACTACGGTCGGGGGTTCGAATCCCCCCTCGGGCATGGATATTGGTGCCGTCCTAGTTCGTAAGTAGTTCATAAGTAGTTTGTAAGTTTAGGGACTGATGACCCCTTAGTTAAGTCCCATAAACTGTACAAACATTTGAACATTTGATATCTCCCAATAATGTGTCGGGCATCATTATGCAAGAATTTGACGTGGCATGAAATCGTCGTATGTCTCCTGCAGAAATACTGATGCCTCTACATGCTAGTTTACTATCATATCTCCTTATGCCGGCTCCTCAGAACCCAGCTTCCCTCCCTCCAGTTGTACAGTAGAGTATTCTCTGTGTCTTGTTAAATTTTTTCACACTCTTACAGAAACACCATGTATACATAATGACATTTCTATGGAACCATCAGGTCGTGAATTCTATTCGTACTTGTGCCATTTTTGAATTGGTAACTTTCTAGGGATGCAGCTCGGGGGTAAAGCAGTAGAGTGTGTAATATTTCGGCCAGGGACACTTTAGTTCGGAGACTTTGCTGATGGAAGCATTTCCAGACGCCACGGCAGTGTCTCGCTGGCCCTTCGGCCCAGGGGGTGGAGAGGGACCGGCCTGAGGGAGCCAGCAAGAAGCGCCTCAACTTTCACCTTCAGCACCGGCTGCCACCCCGCATCCTCCCGCCAGGGGGTCAAGCATGGCGAATTGCCGCGACTTTCTCTAAGGCGAAACCAGTCTGACTTTAGGGGCGTCCAGATAAATGGCGATAACGGATGCACGGCAGGGAAAGCCCTTATCTGCAGATACCAGAGGAGTTGTTTCCAAAAAACAGCGACGGTATCGCAGATAAACCGTGAACCCCTGCACACCGGAAGAAGACAAGCAAACACCTGCAGTGCACACATGCCTGAGTGGGAGAGAGATTGGCTTGCAGTATAGATAAAGTGGTTCCAGCAAAACAGTCACCACGTTTACATGGGCTCCCAAAACCGGATTTCGTAAACCGATTCCCAATTCCGCTTTTGGTTGGTCATGTAAACACTCCACTTCTCTAAAGCGGTTTTCCAGTTCCACAATCGCTTTTCGTGCCCATGTAAACGCAACCGTTGTTGAAGCGTTCTTGGCTTGTCAGATTGTCTTTTTTTGGTAAGAATTTTCGGCACATATGGACAGAGTGATATTTTCTAATGTGAAATAAAAGTATTAATATTAGAGTGAGCATGAATCTGTGTATTTAAGTAAAGAAAAATAGCGATTATGCTGACTAAATCGGGGACTGAATCAGCTGTTTTTCAGCCGCCGTCTTAAGTGGATTAGGAAATCCGATTCAGGCTGTGCCATGTAAACACGACAGCGAAAAACGGTGTACGAAAATCGGTTTTCGTCTTCCGGAAGTGAGTGTTTTTGGCCAGTGAGAAAGACCCTGATAAATGGCATACCAGACAGGCCTAAAACAGACAGCTGCCACAAAGAACTGTTTTTTTCGACCCAAGAAGAAATTCAGAAGGTAAAGACAACTCACTTGAAACGTGGGAAGGGCGCCAGTTCGCGAGTTTCATCTCGGCCCACAGAAAATTTCCACCGACTACTGAGAGGTGTAGTCGTGAAAACGGCAATCAGCTACTGGATGGCGTTGCAAAACCAACCCACCAATCACAGAGCCAAAGAGGCGCAAAATTCCAGGAGAAGCTGAAGCTGGAGAGCGAGGGGGAGTTGGGGAGTAACCGCAGAAGAAGAAACTTGATCCGACGCGGGAGAAGCGAGAGGACATGCAGGCAGCTCCCGCCTGGGCAGACGCGGGACTTTGAGGCCTTCGCACGGGGGTCGCGCCGCGCCGCACATCCGTAGAGTGGCGATCGCAGAACAGTGGCCTGCTATGCTGCCGCGACCGCCGACACCGCCGACGCCCAGATACCCCGCAGCGCGCCGATCCATCGCCTGACGCCCACGTAAAGTCAATGTTGGTGAGACAGGAAATTACCTTCCCCTTCCCTGTTCATATCTGTCGTGTCCATGCCCAGTCAAACCTTCCCTGAGAGACTGTTGTTTTCAAAATCTTTTAATGAATAAAACTAAATTGCATGTGGAAAGCCTCTGTGTTAACTATTATGTACCCAAATCAGTCCCCTCAATTAAATGTCCCTACCAGCCTAGTTCCATAATTAATCATTATATATTCATTTAATTTTACTACAGTGTGAGAATTATTCAGGAAGAAGTTTGATTTACCACAAATGTTAGACTACAAATCCAAAGGTCGCGGATTTGATCCCCACTAACTCCTAGAAATTTCATCTATTACTTATGATCTCTGTCGATATTGTTGATGTGAAAAATGCTGAGTTTCACCGTGGTTCGAAATCGACGTTAACCCTCCGATGGGCGCGCTGCAGCATACATACCACAACAATTAGTTTAGGCTGTAGCTAGTAGGCGGCTTTCATTAGTATTCCATCTTCATCGCATATCGAAGGTGTTTCGCTTACTTTTAAACCATACCTGGACACTATTTAGTTGCTACACCATTATTAAGTTGCGATATGTTTGTCACCACGAGCATTATTATGTACCCTACTGGCCATTAAAATTGCCACACCAAGAAGAAATGCAGATGATAAAGGGGTACTCATTGGACAAATGTATTATACTAGAACTGACATGTGATTACATTTTTCACGCAATTTGGGTGCGTAGATCCTGAGAAAACAGTACCGAGAACAACCACCTCTTGCCATAATAACGGCCTTGATACGCCTGGGCATTGAGTCAAACAGAGCTTGGATGGCGTGTACAGGTACAGATGGTACAGATGCCCATGCAGCTTCAACACGATACCACAGTTGATCAAGAGTAGTGACTGGCGTGTTGTGACGAGACAGTTGCTCGGCCACCATAGACCAGACGTTATCAATTGGTGAGAGACATGGAGAATGTTCTGGCCAGGGCGGCAGTCGAACATTTTCGGTATCCAGAAAGGCCCGTACAGGACCTGCAACATGCGGTCGAGCATTATCCTGCTGAAATGTAGGGTTTCATTGGGACCGAATGACGGATAGAGCCACTGATCTTAACTCATATAAAATGTAGCGTCCACTGTTCAAAGTTCTGTCGATGCGAACAAGAGGTGACCGAGACGTGCATCAATGGCACCCCATACCATCACGGCGGGTGATAGGCGAGTATCGCGATGACGAATGCACGCTTCCAATGCGCGTTCACCGCGATGTCGCCAAACACGGGTGCGGCCATGATGATGCTGTAAACAGAACGTGAATTTATCCGAAAAAATGTTTTGCCATTCGTGAAGCCAGGTTCGTCGTTGCGTACAGCATCACAGGCGCTCCTGTCTGTGATGCAGCGTCAAGGGTAACCGCAGCCATGGTCTCCGAGCTGATAGTCCATGCTGCTACAAACGTCTTCGTACTGTTCGTGCAGATGGTTGTTGTCTTGCAAACGTCTCCAACTGTTGACTCAGGGATCAACTGCTAGTGATACGAGGCCGTCGGTATCCAGCACGGCGTTCCGTATTTACCTCCTGAACCCACCGATTCCATATTCTGATAACAGTTATTGGATCACGACCAACGCGAGCAACAATGTCGCGGTATGATAAACGGCAATCGCGATAAGCTACAATCCGACCTTTATCAAAGTCGGAAACGTAATGTTACGCATTTCTCCTCCTTACATGAGGCATGACAACTACGTTTCACCAGACGACGCCGGTCAACTGCTGTTTCTGTATGGGAAATCGGTTGGAAACTTTCCTCATCTCAGTACGTTGTAGGTGTCGCCGCCGGCGCCAAACTTGTGTGAATTCTCTGGAAAGCTAATCATTTGCATATCACAGCATCTTCTTCCTTTCGGTTAAATTTCGCGTCTGTGGCACGTCATCCTCGTGGTGTAGCAATTTTAATGGCCGAGAGTGTATTTGTTCAACTTTTTCCCTTACGATTTTCTACACATGTTACCAATATTTGATCTTATTTACAGTTTAGTAAGTTGTTTATGCATCTGCTTATTCCAAGATACTATAGTGATAGTGATACTGTAAGAGATCCTGAATTGATCCTTCGAATTGTATCGGATGTTTCTGAAGATGAATTGATACGTGATGAGTCTAATAACCATGTTCGTATGGATGACGAAATTATTGAAGCTGATGAATACAGGAGTGAAACTGAACAATCGGAGGCGTTATATGACAGAGAGAGAACTGTTCTGCTTGATGTTACGCCAGGTAACTATAAAATTTATATTGGGGAATGCAGTGAAACCCTTTGTCTTACTCAGCCTCAAATGAAAGGGAGAAAAGTGTCAGAAACATTTTAGAATTTTACCTGGGCCACAATGGAGTGTCAGTAATGCCCTTACACATTCAGATGCTTTTCATACGTTTATCAATGAAAAAGGAGACATCTATCCTCATACCAGCAGATGGATTGATGAAAGACGTAGTTACAGCAACTATTCTCGAGCTCGCAGTTGTTAGTAAACAACAGTAGAAGAAATACGGCCCTTTCCTGGAACGACGCACAGGACACCGTGCTGACGGGTGCGGTTCCTGTAAGGGGATGCTCGTCTACCGTAGGTCGAGCTGATCTCTACGAGATTACGAGAGTAACCCGGGCGTCCGATCTTTGATTGTCGTGAGTGCCTTCGTGTTCTCTCGATAATCCATTTTTAGTCCGGGGCAAGTCCCGGAGATAAATTAAATTAGTCCCAATCCCCCGGTTCCGACCAAGGTTTTCGGGAGGTTTTCCTTGGTTGTAAGGCGTATGCCGGAACTGGTAAACCCCTCCCACATATTCCCAATTGGGATTCCCCCTTTGCCCCACTATCAGCTTGTCTGATAATTGGCTGAATAGAACCGCGACTCTTTATGGGCCGGATCTCAAACAGCCCGCTCCACTCCTCGGAGTGGAGAATGAAAAAAAAAAAAAAAAAAAAAAAGAATAAGGAACATTATTTGTAATCCTGGAATTTGTCACGCACGTGGATGACAGCAAAATATCAAGACAAAGAAAATTGTTGAAACAATGTCTACAGGAAGCTTTTCTTCAGGCAAAGAATAAAAATGTAACCTTCGGTCGCAAAGTTAAAATTATTTAACCTGGTTTCGGCAATAACCACGATTGTCGTCGTCAGAAATTATAAATTAAAAAGTCAGATGCCTCCGTGCAGTCCATAGTGGCTAGCTCTTTCTAAAATGTTGTTTTAAATCTTGTGACATAAGCTTTATAGCTGAGTTGTAACTTTTTTGTGATTTGTTTTAATTTATAATTTCTGATGAAGGCAATCGTAGTTAAAGCCGAAACCAGGTTAAATAATTTTAATTTTGCGACGGAGGGCTGCATTTTTATCCTTTGACATTGTAACGGTCGCTGCCAATAGCAGCTATGCTCAAAATTTTATAATTCTCTTCAGAGTGTTGTGTGTTTCTCCTGCTCAGATTGAAGACATATATCAACATATTTCCTAAATATAACTGATTCTTCTTTAATTATTTCACCTGAGATACATAATTAGTACAGTTTAAAGCTAGTGTATTACAGTTTTTACCCTCTGGTTTCTCTAAAACCGATACTTAAGTAAAAACGAAATTGCGATGTAAATACCACTCCTGCGAAATCAGAAGGCGCACTCACCGGAGGGTTAAACTGTAGATCCTATAACTTGCTGGGCAAGTCAGTTCAAAAGCCCGAGAAAGGCAACGACACATCATCTCGAAACAGGACCTTGCCTGGTAAAGTAATGTGGTGGGCGAACAATCTTCGGATTGTTCACTGCTTTGCCTTTACCCCAAGTTTTTACGATCACACAATACGATTGTCAATATCTACATCTACATAGATACTCTGCAAATCACATTTAAGTGCCTGGAAGAGGGTTCATTAACCACTTTCATAACTTTTCACTACCGTTCCATTCTCTAATTGCGCGCGGGAAGAAAGAACACCTAAATCGTTCCGTTTTCGATCTGATTTCTCTTATTTTGTTGGGATGGTCATGTCTCCCTAAGTAGGTGGGTGCTAGCAAAATATTTTCACATTCAGAAGTAAAAGTTGGTGATTGAAACTTCGCAAACAGATCACGCCGCAATGAATAATGTCTTTCTTTTAATGATTTCCACCGCAATTCGTGCAACATTTCCGTGACGCTTTCCCCCCCGTAACGTGATAAAACATAACGAGCTGCCCTTCTCTGAACCTTCTCAATGTCTTCCGTCAGTCCCATCTGTTGAGGGTCCCATAAGGGGCAACAATAGTCCAGGAGAGGACGCACAAGTGTTATGTAGGCTGTCTCTCTGGTGGAGGTGGTGCATCTTCGAAGCGTTCTGCCAATGAAACGTAACCTTTGGTTCGCCTTCCCCACAATATTTTCTATGTATCAAGGTAAAAGTATTCAAATGTTTGTAAACCTCTTGGACCAAACTGCTAATGTGATCAGTCCCTAGCCTTACAAAGTTGTAAAATAACTTACACTTAGGACAACACACACATACATGCCGGAAGAAGTTCTCGAATCTCCGAGGGGAGCGGTCGTCCAGTCCGTAGCACGAGGCCTTAGACCACGCGGCTACTCCCGCGCGGCACTGTCAAGCTGTCAACATCTTAAAACCCATTAGCAATATTAATGTCGTTTGTATGTCAGATTCTTAAAGAAAAAGGCGTCAGAGGACTCACGAACTGGGAGTGTTTGTAATTCGAGTGCGGAGCACGTAACCCTAGACTGACCCTGGGCCCTGTTAGAGCGCTTCTGACACAACAAACCGCTCCAGAGTGGCCGTCTGCGGGAGGGGCCGTCGTGTTTGTCTTTCCCATAGGCGCATCTTGTGTACAGTGGCCGCCGCGCCGCGCCGCTGAATACCTGCGCTGTGTGGCGCTGACGTACAGCCGCGCCTTTGTCCCCGGTGGGGGAGGGGTGGGGTGGCACCTCGGAAGGCATTCGCCACTCTCCGGGCGCGCGCCTGTTTGTCCGAGTTGGCAGTCGTCGGCCTAATGGCGCGTGTGGCCACTGCTCCTGTTTGTCGAGGGGCTGATAGAGTTGGGTCGTCGGGAAGCCATCAGCCAAGTGGGGCGCGTCCGGCGCCGGGGACTTAAGAGCCTTAACTTAACTCGGGGCTTCCCACCTGCCGAAGAACGCCACGCCACGCGCCGATACGGAATTGGGCCATTAGGGCGCCGAGTCAGCAGGCAGATAGGCTGGGGTGACGGGACGCGAACGTTTTGCGTAACGCGGGGTCTGATACTCCGTTGTGTTTCCTAGCGGTAAGCGCGCAGCCCTGCTGTAGAGAGTAAACGGCACTACTGAACTGAGATCCGCTACACCAGTGTTTTTCAACCTTTTCACATGAGAGACCCAAGAAAAATATTCCGGCGATCCCCTTCCAAAGAATAAATATTCAGGAGAACACTGTCCTAACAAAAATGAGTGTCCACAGCAACGAATTTCTTGTAAATTGTTTGTTTTTGTGTCTTTTTCGCAATAGAAGGTATTATACCTGCAGTAGAACCCCTCTAGAACGTAAATGTACACTGCTCAAAAGAATTAGCTTTGGAAGTTCACTGAGGCATTTTGCGGATGAGGTTGTAACAATGGAAAATCGTATTGAAATGCAGGAGAATCTGCATCGAATTGTCGCATGGTGCAGGAAATGGCAATTGAATCTCAATGTAGACAAGTGTAATGTGCTGTGAATACATAGAAAGAAAGATCCTGTATCATTTAGCTACACTATAGCAGGTCAGCAACTGGAAGCAGTTAATTCCATAAACTATCTGGGAGTAGGCATTAGGACTGATTTAAAATGGAAGGACCATATAACATCAATCGGCGGTAAGGCAGATAACAGACTTAGATTCATTGGAAGAGTCCTAAGGAAATGCAGTCCGAAAACAAAGGAAGTAGGTTACAGTACACTTGTTCGCCCACAGCTTGAATACTGCTCACCGGTGTGGGATCCGTACCAGGTGGGATTGATAGAGGAAGTGGAGAAGATCCAACGGAGAGCAGCGCGCTTCGTTACAGGATCATTTGGTAATCGAGAAAGCGTTTCAGAGATGATCGATAAACTCCAGTGGAAGACTCTGCTGGAGAGACGCTCTGTCGCTCAATGCGGGCTTTTGTGGAAGTTTCGAGAACATATCTTTACCGAGGAGTATATTGCTCCCTCCTACATATATCTCGCGAAGAGATCACGAAGATACAACCAGAGAGATTAGGGCCCACACAGAAGCATACCGACAATTTTTTTCTTTCAGCCAACAATACGTGACCGGAATAGGAGGGAGAACCGATAGTGATTCTCAAGATACCCTCCGCCAAACACCATAGTATGCGGAGTATGGAAGTAGATGTAGATTGCGGGATAAGGTGAGATATCATATGCGATATAATCATGGTGACGTATTTTATTCAGATATTGATTACAATTGCTGTCTCAGCTGTGAACATGAGGATTACATTCCGTTTACTTAGAGCGAGACACCATCGAGCTACCATTGAAAAGTAATTCTCGTTGCCGTCTAATATTCTCTCGGACAGCCAGTGCAGTTGCACACCTGCGTGGCATGGACGGTATGAGGTTGTCAGTGAGCTCTTGAGGAATATTTGGCCATTCTTCCACGTGCCCAATATCCAGCTCTGCAACCGATGCGGCGGTTGCCAGCAATACATCTGCCAAGTGCATCGCAGATGTGCTCAGTGTGGTTTAAGTCCGATCAAAAAGCCGCCCACTCTGTTCGTTCAATTCCCTCGCGTTAAGGCATGCTGCCTAGTAGTGCAGGTCTGTGGGGACGAGCATTATCGTCCACCAGAAGAAACCCATCTGATAATGCACCAGCATAGGGCACACAAATGGTCCGTTAGTCTCTACACCTTTGAGCAGTCAAAGAACCATTCTGAAAGGCATCCACCAATACCGAATCCTTCCCACTCCATTCCTCCTCCTCCATGATATGGTGATGTTTTCTGCACATAAGCAGGATTGTTGAGAGTTCCACGTTCTCTCCAAAGGAGAGGATGACGTGTGTCCCTCTCAACTCAAAATCTTGATTAATCTGTGAACAGAACCCGACTCCAATACTGATGTTCCTCCGTCCAGTTTCTACGAGCTAAATGGTGTCCTGGGTTTAATGGGACACAGACTTTAGGTTTCCGTGCGTAGAGGCCACATTCCCGAATGCGATTTCGGACTGTTTGTGTTGTTATTGCGCGTCCTTGTAGCTGCCTGGAGAGTGCGTTGCAGCTGAGTCGCATTGAGCCTCCTGTTTCGAATGGCTGCTGACCGGAGATAACGGTCGCATCTTGTTTATGTTATCCGTGGACCACCTTCTGTTAACAGTTCCTGTTGTCTGAAATCGCGTCTACTTCCTGGTAATTACACCTTGGGACACTCCAACAGCTGCAGCCACCTCCGCCTGTCTCCGTCCCGCTTCCAACCTTCCTATGGCTCTTCATGCCGTAACTTCGGGTAGTTCACGTTGTTGTTGTGTTGCACTACCTGCTGACTACACTATCTGAAGTGGTTTGTGTAAGTAACGAATATATATTTTTGTCGACGTTACAGTGTTAAATGAATGAAATAAATCGCAATTTGCAATCAGCTATGGCTTCACTGTACTAGGTTTAGATGGAACACCAAAGTGTGGCGAATGAAAATTTGTGCCCGGCCGGGATTCGAACACTGGATCTCCTGCTTACTAGGCAGACGCTTTTACCGCTCCGCCACCGAGGACACAGTGACCTGCTCGACTGCAGATGACTCTTTCCTGCACCTCTCCCGACACATCCAAATATCCATTCGCCACGATGTCTCTTTCCTATTACCACAACCTATTTGTTCTGTAATAAATCGCAATTTATTCCATCTAAACCTAGTACAGTGAAGCCTTAACTGATTGCAAATTGCGATTTATTTCATTGATTTAACGCTGTAACGTCGTCAAAAATATATATTTGTATACAAGCCGAGACTGGGCTAATAACGACAATTAATTGTGTTCAAAAATGTGAAGCTTATGGGACTTAACTGCGGGGTCATCAGTCCCTAAACTTACAAACTACTTACGAACTACCTTATACTAAAGACGGCACAAATATCCATGCCCAAGGGGAGATTCGAACCCTCGACCGTAGTGACCGTGCAGACCTTGACTGAAGCGCCTCAGGCTCCTCGGCCACCGCGGCCGGCAATTAATTGTGTCTCGATAACGCATGGTCTGTTCTGCCTTATGCGGGAATACAGGTTTCAGGCTGCGAGCATTACAGAACAAATAGGCTGTGATAACAGGAAAGAGACAGCGTGGCGAATAGAGATTTGAGTGTGGCGGGAGACGTGCAGGGAAGAGTCCTCTGCAGTCGGGCTGGTCACTGTGTTCTCGGTGGCGGAGTGGTAAACATGTCTGCCTAGTAAGCGCCGGGTGCCGTGGTTCAGCGCGCCCGGTCAGGGGGCTGAACGCCCACCGTAATAAAAAAAAAGCTGAGCCAAATGTGGAACGAACAACCAAAAAACGAACTGAACTAACGACCGTAAACCATAGATCTGACAGAAAAGAAAATTAAGCAGGAGATCCCGGCTTCGAATACCGGCCGGGCACAAATTTTCATTCGCCGCACTTTGGTATGCCGTAAGTCGTTTGGTTGAGTAAACAAAAGTCAATACCGCCCCCTCTGCAGAAACTTTTTGTTATTACCGCTATCTCGGTTGGTGCAACGTTGTTATCTCCAGTGCGTAGAACCGACAAAGAGACGTCGATCTACTTCAGTACATTCTGCTTATGACAGTGCTTCAGAACCTAGATATCTGAACTGATCCCCTAACTGTTTTGACCAGAGTAGCTGGCTGGAAGGAATTGCATTTCACTTACAGTTAATTCGGTCTGACGTAAATCGCGCGGCACGCACCTAATGTAAGATACTGAGCAGATTAGAACCTAAATGTAGTTGGCTGGCGAGGGGCTCGCATTTCACGTACAGTGAATGCGTGTCGAGCGGCGAGCAGCTGCGCCACCTGGGCCGGGATTTTTAGCGGCGATACCAGGTGACGGGAGGGGAGGCCCCTCCTTGCTCACGCAGCGTGCCGGTGCCGGTGCGTGTTACAACGGCGCCCACGCACCGCAAGTAGTTGGCCGGCTGACCACCAGGGGCGTCCGAGCCGGAGCCGCGGCCGCAGCCGGCAGCGGCAGACGCGTCCCACGCCGCGGCGTTCGCCGTTCAGTAGGCGCCCGGCCGTCAGGGCGGTAACATCTCAGGTGGTGCTGTTCGTGTGCTAGTGTGTCCGCCGGTCGGTGCGCGAGACAGTGTACGCCGCTGGGACGCCCTCGCTCCGCGTATGCCGGCGGGATCCGCGTGCGGCCACCTGAGCTAGTCGTGGAATGACATATGAAGGTGAGCATTAGATGGCACTTACCGGCATGAGCGTAACTTTGTCTTCCGAGACCGACGATTAAGAGTGCTGATGTAGCGAATTTTCTGTGATACCTTTTTTTCTTCTCTAAATTACTTCCCGATTGTCAGATATTTAAACATAAAACCTTTGTTGACGGACATCCAGAGCTAAGATGATACATCACTAATAAAAGGGTCCGCTTCAGCTGTTTTACTTAAAAAAAAAAAAAAAAAAAAAAAAAAAAAAAAAAAAAAAAAAAAAAAAAAAGACGACCGATTTCGCGACTTAAAGTCGCATCTTCGAGTCACGTACAGTTAAAACATAAAACCAGGGGCAAGCCAATTGTTGTTGATTTTATTTTATGTTTTTACTGTATGTGACCCGAAGATGCGACTTTAAGTCGCGAAACCGGTCGTCTTTTTTATTAAAAAAAAAAGAAAGTAAAACAGCTGAAGCGGACCCTTTTATTAGATATGTATGAGATATTTAATCCGCTTCGGCTTGAGTCTACCGCAGCTGTTTTCGTAATAGTGCTGTAACCAGCCACCCCCTTTTTATTTATGTTTTTATAACATTATTTTACTGCACTTCTGCTAGTTTCGGGCCTGCGACTACATCGTCAGGCGGTAGTGTCGATTTCAGATGATGTGGAATTTATGGTGGCACGCAGACCGGAATGGAGCGATGCAAGAAGTCACATCTGGCAAGAGTTTCCTCTGAAGGCACCAATGAAAATTTGATGTGAAATCGAAACTGCTGAAGATGTGCTCATGTCCTAAACTAGTAACGGAGCAATAAATTGATTTATATTAATAAACATGCGGCTGGTAGCAGTATTTCTTTACTGCAGTGTTATTACTAGATAAGGGGCAAGAAAACCGAGAACATTTTATGCAAGGACTGTCGCGAAAGACTTCGTAATCAGATAAGGTGTCGTTTCGTAAATGGATGCGCCATCCACAAGAAATCCGCAAAATACGTAAAACAGTGGATGATATCGTGGCTCACGTTGTCAGACGCTCCTTTACTCGCTTCAGGATTTTTCTACACCAGTATCACACTTTACCATCTAATTTACAGAGATAATTGTTCATAATGATTGTAGTATGGCGGCGCTTAGCGCTACATGTCAAGTGCGAGATGCATCTGATAAGTCATGCATCGTAATACGTTTCGGTTTATTACTTTCCTGCCGTGCATTATTTTAGTATCCTGAACCTATGGTCATGTATGTATACCTTGCATTCGTTCACGGTTTTTAGAAATGGTGTGAAGAAACAGAATCCTTTGAGACATTTTAAGGTGGTGAGAGAAAAATCAGGAATGATTGGATGGTATTTAATTTTGCATAGGAAACCTATTCAGAGATTTCTTACTCAAATTAGTCATTACAATGTTGTGTTATGCAGTAAGCAAATGTGTTGCAAAAGCAACGTCAATTGGCCCGAAAATGCGCTTAAATAATTCTGTCATATAAAATTAAAAGTGGATTAATTTGAGTATGACTATGTAAATATAGATAATTGAAGCCTCTAAACAGTGAATGTAACACCCGTAATATAACTTTGTGGTCCGTAATTTACCTATCTCGAGCTACAATTTTTGTTCCGTAGTTTGGATCCTGCATTTTAATAACATTCCCCGTATGTGAACCAATAGTTCACGGTTTCGAAAGTAATTTGTAGTTGTTAATCATATCTTTCGTAAAACTAATACCATTTCGTTCTCTTGTTTCCTGGTCTGTCTGGTATGAAGTAGTTAATTGCTATTGTAAACGTAGTATTAATTTCGGTTCCATTTCTTAAAATTTATAATGTTATCATACTATTAAGCTGTGTCATTCATATTTTCTTTGGACGAAAAGTTCCGTCACTTTTCTTTTTATGAATAAATTTTATTTCGGGTATAAGTGGAGATGATGTTTCTTCAATAATAACTGGCGTTTTCTGAGGTTCAGTTATCTCTTGGGAAAAAATATTAGCATATTATACTATAAAATATGCTACATCATCGGTTTCAACTGTTACTTTACTAACATGTACACGTAAGGATAAATAATCACTGAACCACATCAGTACATTCCAAATTACCCATCGTACGAAGTGAAAGCTCTATATTTTTATCTCAGGATCTCCATCGTGGAATAGCATGTTCGTAACTGTTCTGTTGTTGGCAGCGTTACTGTTTATCAAAAATCGATATGTTGCACTGTTTCCTTTCTTGGCACAGGTAATCTAATGGACGGAAGATTTTTCATAATGACTGAAATGCAGTTTAGTATTTCATGCAACAACTAGATTGGTCGTCGAGTATTCACTGTTTAAACGTTTTATATTTTTCTAGAAGAGGGTGTAGTTTGACGTCTCAGGTATCAGACGGAGAGGTAAAGTAAAACGCAGAAAATTAAAAACTTTTCTGTGTTAGTATATATTTATTACAAGTCTTATAATTGTAGTAACTTTTTTATAGAAACACGGGTGGCGTGGAAATCTGCATATTATAGCTGGAGAAAGTGAAGAAATCGGTTGAAAACCAATGTTACTGTCGTGTTACCTATTATGAATGCGTTTTAGGGTGATAACAGTGCCGTAGTAGCACTCCTGGCGTGTTTCTCCTTGGCGTTCAGATTTGTGGGTGACTTTTGAGTGTGGCCGGCGGGGCCGAAACCCATCATTAGAGCGTGCGTCGAGCACGTAGTTCCCGACCTCTCCGCCGATGCGAGGGTGGCGCTCTTGACCGCTCAGCTGTTTGGGAAAGGAACGCTGCACAGGTCGGACCACTAATACGCGTAGGCGAGCACGTATATAAGTTCGATTCCAGCTTTCTGAGTGACAACTGTCAACTCCTAACATTTCCAATGGGGAAATTAATTTTTTTGTGTCATTTAATAAAGGACGCTTATTGGAAATGAAGTTTACATACAGTTTCTCATGAAGCTGTCCCCAATTTATTGATTTGGAGGTATGTGTGGACCACCCACATATCATTATCTGCTACTTTCTGTCTGCAAGAAATTACTCTACGTTTCCAGACAAACACTGACGTCTGAAGTTTAAGACAATTATTATGGTGCATCATCATTAGTAGATTGACACTTTTTTTTTCCAATATTAACGAACGTGCCGCGGCCGAGCGCATTGAGGCGCTATGCTACGATGCGCGAGGCCGTTCCCCGTCGGAGGTTTGAATCCCCCCTAGGGCATGGATGTTTGTGCCGTCTTTAGTGTACGCTAGTTCATAAGTAGTTTGTAAGTTTAGGGACTGATGACTCCCTAGTTGAGTCCCATAAGTTCTACGAACATTTGAACATTTATTAACGAACGTTGTTAGATTATCTGCTGCGAAAACTAAAGAAGTGCTTTGCGTCCGTGGACTGTCTGATTTCTTCGAATAAAATGCTACTAGAAGCAATACAAGTTATACTTTCGTTTTTCCCCTTACGGAAATGTTTGATCGTGGCTGGTAACACCAATTGTTCATATTCTACCGGTACTAGAATGTAAAATTTCTGACCTGGATACCACGTAAATAGTTAAAACTGTCTGCAGTCGGCCTTGAAACTGTTGTGACTTCTCCTACATGAGTATCCTGTGTTAACAATGACCTGAAGATGTCGTCACTCCGCGAAACCTATAAACTTTAGGCTAACCTTAAAACATGTGACAACAGTACATACTAATGTGAACTAGATGCAGTAAAATGTTTGTGTTGGTGTTTAATATTATCTTTCCAGTGCGTTAGAAACTATTTTCTTACTAAATATTAGTTTATTACTATGTATAGAGAAACGGGAATAGCAGTTAACTCGTAGTGTAATGATTGGCAATGTATGCTGAGCCAATTTATAAGCATACAGTAAAGTTTTTAAGGCCAGAGAAATAATGGTGTACCAGCAATGTTTAAAGTTTTGTAAGTCGATTCAGTTTGATATGGCACTTGTAGCTGAATGTTGCTATAGCTGTGCAGTAGATTGTTTTCAGTCTTTAAGAAGTCAAATGAATGAATAATACCAAGGAAACTTAACTGAAAAGTGAGGTTGCAGCATAGCAACGTTCCTTCACAAAAACCAATGTTTGTAGGAGAATGTCAGAAAGTGTTATAGTAGACCTAACTGAAGTTCTCCTTTGCTCGAAGTAAGCTTTGGATACGACGATGTCTTCCCACACTGTGCCCATGCGTCAGTGCCTTTCTCCGACAACTGAAGTAACTAAAAATTAATAGCGATTCAGAACGACTGTGCAATTTGTCAAGAAAATATTGTTTGGTTTAGTAAGTTCCTACATGACGTACTACATCAACCAGCACTACCAAAAGTCGAATAATTAATAATTGACAAGTAACTATTCCGGTAAAAATGAGAATGAATTTGTAGCACTTAGGCATCTACATAAACAATGTGTAACAATATGTTAATATGGACGTACAACTCGTTATCACAAAGCGAACAGTTTTCCACTCAGTTGTTGCAGAAGGCTTAAAAACTGCGATATTGTGCGACTTTCAGCTGAAACAGTATGTATTTTCCTAATTTGGAAAAGCAGCACAAGCACGTGACGTTTCTTGGTATGCTGTAATTGACGCAGTTTTTGACACAAATTGGGCAATGGGCTTCTGGGAATTGAAAAACTGTTTTTATTTCACATTAGACTGGAGATACGAAAGTAAAAATACGGTGTTCATTACCACATGATATTCTAGATATGTATTTCCGCGTAGTATTTGAAACCATAAATATGTACATCTCTGGTCGAAAAGTAAAAATCGTCGATTTGAGTTAATAAATTATTATCAGCCATATTCTAGTTTATCTATGAAAATTTGCCAGAATGCTAATTTTTTCTTTACTTTTATCGTTGTAATTTATCCCACTGTTCCAAATAAGTCACTTACAAGATAAGATGTGCATCTGTAGCAACCGCAACACACGAATATCAAGCACTTCAGCCGCAGCTGAATATCAACCATCGGAAGTGATGAATACTCTTTCTATCTGTTTGGTGACCACATGCTGCATAAAAAGGCGCCATACTGAACCATGAAATACATATACTGTGTAACCGTATGTGTCAGTAAGATCAACGCTAAAACTTGGAATTTTTTGTGTAAATGAATTAAAAAACTATTAAATTGTTGTTTAAAACGCGGAAGAGTTTCAAAGAACTGCTGCAAACTTCGAACTTTTGACGCAGACACAGGAAAATATTTTGAATATGTTCCAGATATATGTAGGAAGCGTAATTAAGTAATATTAACAATTGATTTTCGTGTAGGAGTGTGTGAATGATCCTTAGCTTTGTACATAACGCTACCAAGGTGACTCAAAAGTGAGACTCCCAAAATATCAAATGAAATCGATAACAATGAAGCTGTTTCTTCGATCTCTTGTAGCAGTATTTGTATTTTCGTGATAAGTGAGTTGAAAATTTAGCAACACCAATTAAATTTTCATATTTTAATGAGTGGGGGACGAGGCTAATCTGTACTTACTTAGAATTATCATTATTACTGTTATTATTTTAAGGTTTATCTGTCTTGTGCCAGTTTTTGTAGTTTATGGACTGATTATTAAGAACTTTGTTTGTAGTAAGGTACGATACACACTATAAATGTATTTTCAAAGCTCTCACCCAGTTTTTACCAGTCTCATATCAGTTACATATATCGCTCTCTGTCCTTCATTCTAGAAGAAAAATTTAAGGGTGCAAAGGCGAGACTGCTAGGTGTTTCAAAGTCCTGTTATTTTATTGTATAACCGGCAAGTAATAATTACGAGGAGTTGCTGTAAAATGACAAGTACAGATGAGCATGACAGTATTTATTGCGTGAAGCTTGATGCCTTCTCTGTCGAATGCAGTATTTCTGATGTCTAAACAAATCAGAGGCTGTGGCCTTCGTTTGTGTAAGAGCATCTGTTGTGTTTTGCTAGAAAAATGATGTGTAGTTATAGAGCAACGAATTATCGTGAAATTTCACATGAAACTCTGAGAAACTGCTCTTGGAACCCATCTTTTATCAAAATAACTCTACAGCAAATACTGTTTAAGCGCATACGCAAGTTTTCGAGTGATTCGATAGCTTTCGATATGACCGATAGACGATGAAGATGTCCAACTGCGGGGCGAACATAAGAAACGGATGAAAATATCGCGAAATTAGGTAATCTGATTCGATCTGACCGTTAATTGAGTATTCTATCGAATGATGGAACTGACAAAGAATGTAAGGCAGATTTTACATGAGCAATTTTTAAAGCGAGAAAAGTGTAAGCGAAACTGCAGGCGAGAATTCTCACGATCGAACAAGAAAAGCCCGTGACAATGTTTGTACTGACTCATTGAATACCATTTATTGGATACATATTATGTATCTTGTTTTTGCATTTATTATCGACAAAATAAGTGCCAAGCCATACAATGAAAGGGCCCAACTTCACCGAAAGCGAAAGAAGCTAGAATGACCAAATCAAGATTCAAAGAGATCCTTTCGATATGTACGAAATTATGTATCTTCGCTGGATTCCCGATGGTCAAACTATTGATCAACATTCGATATTAAGGAATTCTGTATCTTTACTAGGTTACTGAATATTAATCAACATTAGAGGATCCTGTTCAATTCTGAGAGAAAATAAGGAAACAACATTATTCTAATTGTGGAAGAGGATGTCATGGTTTCTTCACTTCTGTAAAGAAGTTTCCAACGAACTACGGAATCGTATTATAATACCACACACGTTATTCACCTGACGTAGCACGTGGTTTTCAAATCTTCCTCAAGGTGAAATCTACAATATAAGATCTAGATTTGAGAGCATCGAAGCATGAAAAGTATAAATAAAAACGACTCGGATCGTCTATGAGCTCATGACTTTATTTCCATCAATAGCAAATTCCCATGATTTGTTGCAGTGATAGGGAAGGGGAGTGTATTGGGGATATCAACAAATAAATAAACATTATGTTGAATAAAATGTTTTACGGTAGTAGTTTCGGTATGTTATTGCCACGCTTTGTATTTGTTTGTGGACTACTTGCTATGTGTCAAACATAGTTGCATTCAGAGCTCTACATGATAGCTTACATATTTGTTATCCGATAAATACCTTCATTTATAAAACTTTTCTTAACAGTTTCGTCTTGACCGATAGAGAATTACAACCTTCACATTACCAGATAGCTGTTTCTTAGGGTTGTACCGGATGTACGTGAGTATGCTAACATTTCCAGCCTCACAGACTTTGAATGAAAGTTTGGCGTCTCTGATGCTCATCGCAGCTGCTGATGTTCTTGTATGACATCAGTAAAGAGAATTATTGTCGAATTCTACGTGTTAAACTATAAAAGTCAATAGAAGCAAAATAAATGTTACCTTTGCTATTGTTTTATTCAACAAATCTGACTTTAACGTACTGGAAATGCTCTTTTGTTACTAACGAACGTACGTAATAAAACTCATTCGGTAATTGAAGGGACCTCGCAAAAAGTAAGTACGTTCCAGTAATTATGACATCGGAAATATGTCACAAATCAGAAAAGCAAGTGTTTCAAAATCCCCCCTCCCCAGTTTGGACGACTTGAAGATGTGAGTGAATACAAAATATTTCGATAATGTATCTCTGTCCGGAAATGTTATCCAGTGACACATGAAACGAATCTCTTTTATGTGAAGTTCTTGCTTTCCATATTTTTGAGGATTGAGTATAGAGCAAGACACGAAAAAAGTCTGCTAAATATGGGCTCGAAATACATTATTTTAATTTAGTAGCAAAGTGACATTTTGAGACTGTGGCTGTGTACAAAATACAGGTTCAGTATCGAAAAGAATTATTAATAATTCTATTTATTTTCAAAAATAGCTCCGTTTCCCGATTTCGAACCCAAAGAGGTTTATCATCAGACGACTGTTCACGTTCAGATATATTTGTTATTGCTTACTTTTGAATTCTACCTCCTTGTGGCGAAATATTCTTGCGACGATGGTGCGTTACAGGACACAAAAGATGATTGAAATTACTCATTTGAACATTACTAGCACTTAAATCGATGTAACACACTGTAAACAAATCTTCACAACTGAATTGTTTTTATTTTATTTTGATCACATAACAACAACGATTCAATTGTGAAGATTTGTTTATATTGTGTTACATCGATTGAAGTAATCTATTTGAACATAACTAGTACTAATATCGTAGCATACTGTAAAGAAATCTTCAACATTGACTTGCTGTTACTTTTTTCTTGCGTAACAATAGCAATTCAGTTGTTAAGATTTGTTTACAGTGTGTTAGATCCATATTAATGCTTGTTAAGTTGCGTGTTGTAGTGCACCACCATCTCAAGAATATTTAGTCACAAAGGGCTAGAATACAGAAGTAAGCAATAACAAATATATCTGCATCTACATACATACTCCGCAATCCACCGTAAGGTGTGTGGCGGAGGGTACACTGTACCACTACTAGGCATTTCCTTTCCTATTCCACTCCCAAATAGAACGAGGAAAAAAAGAATGCCTATATGCCTCCGTACGAGCCCTAATTTCTCTTATCTTGTCTTTGTGATCACTACGCGAAATGTAAGTAGGCGGCAGGAAGATCATACTACACTCAGCTTCAAATTCCGAACCTATAAATTTCCTCAACAGAAATTCACGATAAGAACGTCGTCTTTCCTCCAACGATCCCCAACTGAGTTGCCCGAGCATTTCCGTGACACTCGCGCATTGGTCGAAGCTATCAGTAACAAACCTAGCTGCTCGCCTCTGACCTGCTTCTATGTCTTCCTTTAAACTGATCTGCTGATCTACATATGAACAATTGCCTAACGGCGGTACTTTTTGAATGAACATTATTGGTAGTTTTCTTGTTTGCCAGACTGAAGTGCCTTCCTTAAGAGTCATTTGAGCACGTGAGAAATAGAGGATTGGTGTGCACAGTATGATGATAACGTGCTCATGGCTGTTAAGGTACATATTTTAGAGCACGTGATTATTAGACACTTTGATGTTGTTTTTTTGTCTATACTACCTCCTCCCAAAATATGGGAGGCAGTTCTCAGTAGAAGAGATTTGTTTCACAGTCTAAAAAAAGAACTGCTATTGCATCACTGAATATCATTTCCAGACACGGGTTTCTAGTCAATTATGTATTGACTCTCCTCTACAGTTCCTCCATGTGGATATCATATTTTACTCTAGGACGGGTAGGCATATAAATAAAAGTTTCGCTGAAACATTAAACTGAATATTTTAATATACCGAGTGATCAAAAAGTCAGTATAAATAAAACACGGTATAACGTAGATAGACAGATAAAAATTGTCACACGTGCTTGGAATTACATGTGGTTCTATTAGAAAAAAAAAAAGGTAATGCTAGACGTGTGAAAGATTTCTTGCGCGCGTCGTTTGGTGATGATCGTGTGCTCAGCCGCCACTTTTGTCATGCTCGGCCTCCCAGGTCCCCAGACCTCAGCCGTGCGATTACTGGCTTTGGGGTTACCTGAAGTCACAAGTATATCGTGATCGATCGACATCTCTAGGGATGCTGAAAGACAACATCAGACGTCAATGCCTCACCATAACTCCTGACATGCTTTACAGTGCTGTTCACAACATTATTCCTAGACTACAGCTATTGTTGAGGAATAATGGTGAACATATTGAGCATTTCCTGTGAAGAACATCATCTTTGTTTTGTCTTAATTTGTTATGCTAATTATTGCTTTCCTGATCAGATGAAGCACAATCTGTCGGACATTTTTGAACATTTTTTTTAATTTTTAGTTTATTTATTTATATATATTTTTTGTTCTAATAAAACCCCATGTCATTCCAAGCATGTGTGTCAATTTTTACCTGTCTGTCTAGATTATTCCGTGATTTATTAAATTAAAAAATTTAATTCAAATTTATACTATACTTTTTGATTAGCCGGTATAAAAAAAAACAGCCACAGCACCTGATGACTCACAGCTCCTGCGCCACTCCACACCAACTTGGAGAAAACCAAAAACCCGAAGATGGCCCAACATTCAGTTGAAACCGGTTGGCAATACAGAACCAAAATTGCACTCTAGACTGTTGATATTATCATATATGCGCTGTTACCGAAAGGAAGCAAAATGTTTCCAAAAATATTTAACCGAATAGCATACGCTTTAGTTTATGATACAAAAGATCGTCAATTCTTAATTTTTTTATCGATGGATTCCTTTCGAGACAGTATGACCAGATGTCCGCCTAAATGAAAATGTGAACCAGCTCCAGAATGCGGCGTAATTTTCTCTTTTTTCAATGTCGTTATGCGCGCATACTGGCACTTTTTATCAGACCCTCGAACGTTTCAGAAAAGGAGTTCTCTCTCTCCCTCCCTGCGGTCGGATTCGCAGCGAAACGATCTCCGAAGTGCAGTTAATTGCCGCCGCGGCCATATTTGGCACGCGGTGTGTGTGTAATTAGCGAAGCGACTATAAGGAGATGAAAAGTCCCCCGTAATTAGTTTTTAGGAGTCACCTCGGCACGCCGCACAGCACGCGGTCCGTCCCTCGCCAGAAGAGGTTGGCGTGCCATGCTGGGGTGGGGGGACTGGACTGTCTTCGCAATCAGCTACCATGACGGCACCAAAAATCGACGAGCGGCCGCATCATCGCCGCAGCCGCCGCCGCCTCGCCGTCTTTATTTACCCCTTCCCGGCTCGCGTTTTGTTCGCTTTTCGGCAGGGCATTATTATTCACTTCGTCACGACGGCGCTCGCTCGCTGATTAACGCGCTCTGTCCGAGCCGGCCGCGGCTGCGCTCGCCACGGCGCCAGTCAGCTGTCAGCCGGCGATCGCTTATCGCGCAGTGCGCATGCGCCGACTGCCGCGCCGCGCCGCGTGAAATACCGATTAACTGCGTAGCCGCGGCCGTCTAGCCGCGTCGGCTCCCGGGCCTTCTACGCGCTCGTCACTCCAGCTGTCTGCTCCTACGCGACGAGGCGACGGAATCGGTGCAGGCGGTAGACGTAATTTCGGCTGGCGTGTGTTTTCATTTGATTAACTCGTTGAGTACTCTGGTATATAAACGCAAAGATATCTTTCATTTTGCTGCGACGGAGTAGCCGAACGGTCTAGGGCGCCTCGCTGCGGAGCGCGCTGTCGGAGGTTCGAGTCCTTCCTGGGGCAATTTAAGTCGTTTGTAAGCTAGACTGATGACCACTTAGTGCCGGCCGCGGTGACCGAGCAGACTGAGGCGCTCCAGTCACGGTCTGCACGGCCACTACGGTCGGGGGTTCGAATCCCCCCTCGGGCATGGATATTTGTGCCAGCTAGATCATAACTAGTTTGTAAGCTTAGGGACTGATGACCCCGTAGTTAAGTCCCATAAGTTCTACAAATATTTGAACATTTTTTTGACCACTTAGTTTGGTCCGATATATTTACAAACATTTCAACTTTTCTTTCATTTTGTCCGATCTAACTGCTACTATATTAACCCGTAACTGGTACACCTGCATCCCACGCCCCCGAATTTTAACTGATGCTAATTTACTTTTTTACGTAACGAGTTAAGAGAAACACCGTTACTTTTATTATAGTATTAAACATTTTCTTGTGCATGTAAAATCGGCGTGATGTATTTATCAAGTACTGTCAGTTTGCCATAATATTCCTAAAACATATCCGTTCATAGCAGCTGTTTGAAGACTGAATTATTATATTCAGTACTGTTATTATACAGGGTATCCCACTGAACTGTTTCACCCCCCTCCCCCCCCCCCCCCCCCCCCAGATATCTCTGAAACTACAAGAGGTATTGATAAACGACTTTTACGGTCGTGGACGTAAGGCAAGGGCTTATGAAAGTCGGTACTATGGGACACTCTGAAACTTGAAGAAATATTATTTTCAAGACAAGCTTATGTTTTTCTTAAAATAGATACCCCATATTATTTCTTAAGCAATCGAGAGGATGAAAAATCACAAAAAGAATGGAGAAACTGCGAAGCGAAGTTGACGTTTGAAATAAATGAGGCGCGTTGCTAGCGCGTCTTCGAGACTCAACCGTGAGTCGCGCTTGAGCCTCGGACATGCGCTAGCAGCGCGCCTAATGCATTTCAAACGTCCGCTTCGAAGTTTCTGCGGATGTAATTATCGCATCGCGATGCAACCGACGCCATACTTTTTGTGATTTTTTTATTCTATCGATTGATTAAGAAATAATATGGGGTATCCATTAAAAAAATAAAATAAAATAAACAAAAAAACATAATTTGTCTTGAAAATAATATTCTTTCACGTTTCAGAGTCTCTTTCATAACCGTAAAAGTTGCTTTTCAACATCTCTTGTACTTTCACAGATACCTAGGGTGAAACAGTTGAGTGGAACACCCTGTATATAACTATCAGCCCGTACACTCCCTTAGGGTACACAAAGCGTGTCATTTCTTACAGTTTCTTTCCGCATTTATACCATCTAATTGTATTAAAATCCATTTAGTGCACCATTCGTTCTTCCCCTTCTGCAGATTTTCCAGGAAAAGCCGAAACTGAAAAATCTTGGACTCAACTACACCGAGAAGGAACACTGGATTACTGCGCAAATATCAAAGCCCAAAAAGTGAGGCATGTTTGACGGATACGAAATGAATGAATGAACTAGCCATCGAGGTGGAAGGACGAACAACGTTGAATATATAGTAACTGTTTTCCGATTAATTTGTCTGCGAGGATACAGAACGTACGTTTTACTGGACACAAAGTACTCGACATATTGAACCTTCCATACCGGGCCATACTAGTTTTGACGTGTCGTTCACGTCATCGTCTACATTGAATTATCTCGGAAACTCTTCAAGGAGGCAGTGATGTAGCGACTCACATTGACAGAGTACAATAGCACTGCGGAAGTTGCCTTGGAGTGCTAATACTGCTTGACCCGTAACCCATCTTCAGGCGGTTGGCAAAAGATTAGTATGCTTCGAATATAGGTAACGTCCGACCGTAGAAATACGGGATTGCCAATCTGAAGCTGTACGACCTACAACAAGGTAGTAACTTGGCCGCCGGAATAATCCAGGTTGGCGTCATGGTTAGTTGCTCAGAGGTAATCAACCGTGAAGTTCTACAGACAGCAGATGGTGCTCACTGTCGATAAAAACAACTGGCTCATGTCGATGGAATGCTGCACGTTGCCTCTTTGACAATACGTGCGAGTACTTCAGAGCACGCCGACGTTATATTACAGGCTCAGAGTGGTAAGTGCACCTAAGCGTGTATGATCGCCGCTGCTCGTCGACGTGGCTTCTACTTAAGCCTTCATATCCGTCCCTAGGTTTGGGAGCTTTAAGATGGCGGATTAAACAAGACGTACGCCGACGAACGGTTGCGCTCTCTCGTGCCCCGCGAGAGGCAAATTACGGTCCTGTACTCGTTGCCAGCTAACAGCAGCGTGCCAGCGTGCAAAACTGCAGCACTGTCAGGCATAAATAAAACCCGGCTCTGTAATCCCTAGCAAAAGTTAGCACACTAACTTACAGGCCAACTCCGCGTAGTTAATTTAACGGGCCATAAATATTTGGACTGAGCTAGAGATTCTTGCCGCAGCGCAAGAAGTACACCTTCCCAAAGGAAGTGTTGGCCAGCAGGTTACTGAAGGTTTCACTACCTATAAAAATAATACAAATAAAATAAAAGATCGAATAGGGATCTAAAATCGATTCCGTATTTCTAGATGTCAAGAAGGCTTTTGAAATTGCGAACTTACGGAATATCGTCACGGTTGTCTGATTGGAATCGTGGCTTTACAGAAGTGATATTTGGCGTTCCCCAAGGAAGTGTTCTAGGGCCACTATTGTTCCTGATTCTTATAAACGATTTAGGAGACGATCTGTGCAGATGTCTTAGACTACTCGCGGATGATACTGTCCTTTATCGGTTGGTAAAGTCACCACGGCATAAACAGCAGCTGCAAGATTTAGATACGATATTGGCTAAGTGCAAAAATAGGTAGTTGATCTTAAACAACGAAAAGAGTGAACTCATCCACTAAAAGCACTAAAAGAAATCCGTTATACTGATCTGCACGATAAATTAGTCAAATCTACAGGCTGTAAATTCAACTTAATACCAAGCAATTATTTTTACGAACTACTTTAATTGTAAATAACACATAAAGTAATCCAATAAATTTCGGGCGTGCAGCCGTGCAAATTCTAAGTCTTCTTAGTGGAAGACTTAGAATTTGCACGGCTGCACGCCCGAAATTAATTGGATTACTCCTTACGCCGTGAAAAGTTGAAAATGCACAACACATAAAGTGTCGGGAGAAAGGCGATCGAAAGGCTAGTCTCATTGGCAGAAGATGGAACAGTTCTGCTAAATAAAACCGTCCGTTCTATTTTAGAGTATTGCTACGCATTGTCGGCATCCTCACCAAGCTGGAATGACAGACGCTATGGGGAAAGTTCAGAGAACGGCAGCTCCTTTTGTATTATCGCGATAAATCGGAGAGAATGTCTTGGAAGTAATGCAAAAGTTGGCATTGAAATCAGTGTAAAATGAGTTATTCTTTTCCGCGAGAGCTATTTGTCTTCCCAACTTTTTCTCCGAATACGAACATATTTTTTAGCCTTCATCTACGTAGGGAAACATGATCATCATAATAGAATCAGAGAAATCAGTTCGAAACTGGAAATATTTAATTGTATCCTTTTCCCACGCGTTATTACATAATGAAATGGTTGAGAAATACTATGAAACAGGTTTGATAAACAGTCTGCCAGACACTTTAAGCTTGGCAGAATAAATATGTAGATATGGGAATAGTCGTAAAATGAGGCGCAGGAACATCTTCTCCACTTTTGTAATTTTTTACATGTGAAAACGTTTCAGAACACGCAGTTCCTTTTTACTCGTTTATTCTCTTGCAAACAGTATAGTCATCAACGAAATTCCCCCTCTCAACGGCGCATCGTTTCGCTAGCTATTGTTTTGTTGGGGATGCTATACGGTTTCATTCGATCGCCTTGCGAATCAGTTAACCAAAATAAAAACGCGTGAAACTCCAGCGGAGCATTAAATCTGCAACGTGCTTAACGAAGTCCTGTTTTTGACATCAGTCTTACGACTGGTTTGATTCGCTCTGCCACGAATTCCTTCCCAGCACCACTCTCTTCATTTCAGAATGTCACGTGCACCCTGAATTTTTAGCTTGATGTATTCCATTGTTTGTCTTCCCTTGCTGTTCTTATTGTCTACGGCTTCCTCACTTACCATACAGGTTATTCCCCAACCTTCTTAATACATGCCCTCTCATCCTGCATCCAGTTTATTCTTATTGTCGGTGATGTTCATTTCTTCGCCGCTTCTAGGCAGAACTTACTCATTCATTACCTTATCTGTCCACGTAATTTTCAACATTAGACCTCAGCAACGAATCTGAAATTCTTAGACTTTTTTTTCATTTCCAGTTTCCAAGTTCCACTTACATACAAAGCCCTGTCCAAACGTACAGATTTATGACATTTTCTCACATACGGTCAGAGTAAGATACCAGTAGACTCCTCTTGGGCACGAATGCTCTCAGTACCTGTTTCAGTCTACTTCTTGTGTCCTGTTTGCTTCGACCTTCGTGACCTATACTTCTAAATGACCCCAATTTTGATGTCCTCCGTAAGCGTATACTGGTAGTTCCGTTAGCTGGACTACCCGCGTTACATGTGCGTTACGAATGTTGCATAACTATCTGGCGCTACTTCATTTCGATCGCTTTGTTTTCGCATGAGATCCTGTAGAAACCGGAAGCGTTGTACCTTCTAGAGACCATCTGACGGTAGATAAAAAGTCGTGTAATCACCCAAGCATTAATACTGTTGACGTGATGTTCTGCTGTAAATAGCGGGATGTCTTGATTAAAATTCCCTATCTTGAAGATTTGAAGGGCAAGAAAGGGACGCAGAGGTTGGGAAGAGAGCAAGACAGGGTTGTAGCCTTTCCCCAATGTTGTTAAATCTGTACATCGAGCAGTGAAGTTATGGAAGGTGGAATTTGGAGAGGGGATTAAAGTGCAGGGAGAAGAAATAAAAACATTGCGGTTCGCCGATGACATAGTAATTCTGTCAGAGACCTCAAAAGATCTGGAAGAGCAGTTGAATGGAATGGACAGTGACTTGAAAGGAAGATATAAGAGTAAATGCCATGTCAGAAAATCAGATGATGCTGAAGGAATTGGATTAGGTAATGAAACAATAAAAGTAGTAGATGAATTTTGTTATTTGGGTAGCGAGATAACTTCTGATGGCGAAGTAAAGAAGATATAAAATGTAGAATGGCTTTGGGAAGAAAAGCGTTTCTAAAGAAGCGAAACTTGTTAACATCCAATATTAATTTAAATGTTAGGAAGTCCTTTCTGAAAGCATTTGTCTGGAGTATAGCATTGTATGGGAGTGAAACGTGGACGATAAGGAGTTCAGATAAAAAGATCATAGAAGCTTTTGAAATTTGGTGCTACAGAAGAATGATGAAAATTAGATGGGTAGATCACGTAAGTAATGAGGAGGTGCTTAACCGAATCGGGGAAAAAAGGAATTTCTGGCAAATCCAGACTAAGAGAAGGTATAGATTGGTTGGACACAATCTGAGACATCAAGGAATTGTCAACTTAGCATTAGAAGGAAGCGTGTGGGGTAAAAATTGTAGAGGGCGACCGAGGGACGAATACAGTAAGCAGATTCGAAAGGATGTTAGATGAAGAGACTTGCACAGGACAGGGTAGCGAGGAGAGCTGCATCAAACCAGTCTGCGGATTGAAGAGAACAACAACAACAACATCTTGAATAGAGTCAAAGATCATCTATAAAACCAAAGAGAATGTTTCACCGCCTTATGGATGTATCCCGCACATGTTGGGTTGTAGGTAATACGCATAATCGTTGTTCACTGAGCTGGTATTGAAGTGCTGTTTCAAAACGTGGACGTGGCAGGGAGGCCGTGTCACACTTTTAATTAATATTAAGGCACTTCGGATGCGATTTCAACATTGAAACATTGGGAACTTATTGTCCATGAGTTGTACTAACAAATAAAAAATAAATCGAAAATTGACATTTTTGGTCAATTTCATCAACGTCGTCCCTTAAAGTGAGACTGTAGTTAAAACAGCCCCATTAACTTTACATACATGTGCTTAGTTTATTTGAAAACAGAAAATTGTACTCTCTTGAGGCTACACTAATCATTAAACTGTTATGTTCGATTTTTTTCCCGACAAATCTCTGGTTTCTTTCACAATACATGTATGTTGATATGCTTGTAAAAACTATGGGACCAAAATGCCATGGTCATCAGTCCCTAGACTTACAAACTACTTAAAATAACTTACGCTAATGACAACGCACACACCCATGCCCGAGGGAGGTGTCGAACCTCCGATAGGAACGGCCGCCCAGTTCGTAGCATGACGCCTAACACCATGCGGCAATTCCACGCGCCTTTCGTAACCCAGTCCCGCATATTTGCACACATTGTTGTCAGGTCAGAACAATGTCTCTCTGTTTGTTGACGTCTTCAGTCAGGAGACTAGTTTCATGCAGCTCTCCATCCTACTCTATCCTGAGCAAGCCTCTTCATCTCATTATAACGGCAACGTACATACATTTGAATCTGATTACTGCATCTATCTCTTGGTCTCCCTCTGCGATTTTTACCCCACACACTTCCCTCCAAAGCTAAATTCACAATTCCTTGATGTCTAAGAATGTGTCTTACCAATCGATCCATTCTTTTAGTCAAGGTATGCCAGTAATTCCTTTTCTCCCCAATTCCGTTCAGTATCTCCTTGTTAGTTATGTGATCCACCCACCTAAATCTTAAGCATTCTTCTGTAACACCATATTTATAAAACCTCTACCCTCTTAATGTCCGCACTGTTTATCGTTCATGTTTCACTCCCTTACAATGCAACACTCCACACAAATGCCTTCAGAAAGGAGTTGCTTATGCATAAATTAATATTCGATGATAACAAATTTCTATTTTTCAGAAACGCTTTTCTTCCCATTGTCATTTTGCATTTTATATCCTCTGTATTACGACCATTATATGTTATTTCACTGCCCAAGTAACAAAACACTTAAACCTTCTTCATTGGTTCGTTACCTAATTTAATTCCTTGAGCATCGCCTGATTTTCTAAGACTGCATTCCATTGCCCTTGTTTGCTCTTGTTAATGTTCATCTTATATACTCCTTTCAACACACTGTCCATTCCGTTCAATTGCTCCTCCAGGTCCTTTGCTGTCTCTGACAGAATTACAATATCATCAGCGAAACGCAAGGTTTATTATTTCTTCACCCTGAACTTTAATTCCTTCTCCAAAATTCTCCTTCCTTTCCTTTATAGCTTGCTCAGTGTACAAATTGCACAACATTGGAGAAAGGCTACAACCCTGTCTAGCACCCGTCCCAACCTCTGCCCTTGAACTCTGATAACTGCTGTCTGGTTTTTGTACAAGTTGTAAATAACCTTCCGGTCTCTGTTTATACTTACAAGACGCATTTGTTGTCTGTCTGTCTGTTCTCTTATAACTCAAGATCCAGACAACTAAATAACGTGAAATTTGGTACACGTACACAAAATTACATGGAGAAGGTTGTTAAACAAGTTTCATACCTTTTTTTTATTATTTGATAACCAACCGGAGAAATTGAGAAAGGTGAAAGTGCGTTTCCAGTGTATCCGCGTGAATTTATATCTTCGCACTGATCTTGATGAAATTTTGCGCAATTGACCTTAAAAACAAGAGAAAGGGCATTGTCTATATAAAATTTCGTTCAGTGCATGATTTCGCCAAAATCCACTGCTTTGCTCCGATCTTGATGAAATTTATGAATTTTTGTACACTTGACCTTGAAAACAAATGTCTACATGAAATTTCGTTTGGTGCATGCATTTTAGAGCATATCTCTAATAGTTTTTTTATGTTGTTTTGGTACAAGTAACCGTTCATAAAAAGTCTAGGTAATTATATAGCTACACCATATCGCCAGACGACAATAAAAGTTTAGGCCTAAGCCGATAGAAAAGTTATTCCGTCAACTGCGTGCTCTTAGCTCCCTCAGGAATACTACCGTACGCAACGCACCAAATCCACTACTACTGAAAAGGCGTCCCGAGGGACGGCTTCAGTTTCTGCGGCGTAAGTGCGGCCCTTCCTCGGTGCGTCAACATATCAGTCGGCGCCTCTCCACTGCACGGCGGCGTCTACGCGAGCCGCAGCCGCGAGCGGAAATCGATAGCTCGCCGCCGCCTGCTCCTGCTCGGTCTGAGCTCTCCTGCCAAACCGCTAATCGACGGTCGAGGGGCGGGTGGGTGCTAACAACAGCTGCCGCGCGCCACTCACACTTGCTCGCAGGTGCCGCTTAACAAAGAGTCTAGTCTAGTGCAGCCGTCACTGCTGAAGACGCTGTCACCACTCCCGTAAACACCGACTGCAGTCTGTTCTGGGACCACTGCTGTTTCTTATTTTATGTAAATGATATACCAAATCAAATGTTCAAATGTTTGTTAAGCTTATGGGACTTAACTACGGGGTCATCAGTCCCTAAACTTACAAACTACTTACGAACTAGGACGGCACAAATATCCATGCCCGAGGGGGGATTCGAACCCCCGACCGTAGTGGCCGTGCAGACCGTGACTGAAGCACCTCAGTCCCCTCGGCCACCGCGGCCGGCAAGAACTTCATACAGCAGGTTGAAATAATAGTTACAAAAGCTGCTAACAGATGGCGCTGTAATCGCCATACGTAATGCCTAGTATAAATAGTGATCCGAAGCCCAGAGCGACCAGTTCCACTATTGAAACGTGAAAGGAGATTAGCGTACCGAAGGAAGAGACTAAAACCATGTACTCCATTGAACAACGCGTTGTTCTGGTGCTAGAGTACCACAGGTTAGAAGAGAGTCCTACGGCAACAAGGCTAAGTTTTCAAGCACGATTTAATGTTCCAAAAGTACCCGATGCGAAAACCATTCGTACGCTACGGCAACAAGGCGAAGTTTTCAAGCACGATTTAATGTTCCAAGAGGACCCGATGCGAAAACCATTCTTACGCTCTTCGCATAATTTCAACGAACAGGCAGCGTAACTGATGGTCTAGTGGGGCATGTTGGCCGCAAGCAAACCGCAATTACGCCTGAAAATATCGCCACAGTTTCTGGAATTATTCAGCGAAATCCAATGTCATCCGTCCGTAGAATTGCATCTGAGACTGGTTTGAAGCGTTCCAGCACGCAGAAGATACTGAGAAAGAGCCTACACATGTTTCCATTCAAAATTCAAACGCACCAGGTCATACCCGTACGAGCTGTGCAACAAAGGGTTGTCTTCGCTAATCAGATGCTCACAATGATGGAGAGTGAAGGATTTGATGTTGGCAGCATCTGGTTTATAGATGAAGCACACTTCCACCGGAATGGATACGTGAATAAGTAGAACTGGCGATTTTGGGGTTCCGAAAAGCCATATTGGTATGAACCAAAACCCCTGTATTCTCCTAAAGTTACTGCGTGGGCTGCAGTATTCGGCAGAGGCATTATTCATTCGAGAAACGTTCACTGGTGCACGTTACGTTGCAATTTTGGAACAATTTGTCGCCACACAGCAAGCGTTAGAGGATCGACCAGGTACTGAATGGTTTGTGCAAGATGGAGTCCGACCACATCGGACCGAACAAGTGTTTCGCTTTCTTCAGGAATACTTCGGGAATCGAGTCATTGTTTTAGAATATCCCAAATTTATTGGTGCTGGCATGGATTGTCCTCCATATTCGCCGGATTTGACTATTGGCGACCTCTGTGGCATGTGAATCCATTTCGGTTGAGACACTACGAAATGTGATGGCGAATTTCATTCTTCGTTTGCGCCACCTCTGTAGTGACAATGGTGAACATTTTGAAAACATTGTGATGTGATTGTTTGCAAAGTGTGTTTTCATACGATTATTTCACTTATGTATGCTGATATGAGCTGTAAAGCGTACAGCGCCATCTGTTAGTAGCTTTTGTAGCTATTATTTCAAACTGCTGAATAAACTTCTTACAGCTTTCACAATAAACATACCGTTTACTGCATTCCTCTATCGATCTTTGTTTTCGAGATATTTAATTTTGAAATCAGGGAGAGACGGCAGCGGTGGCCGAGGGGACTGAGGCGCTCCAGTCTCAGTCTGCACGGCCACTGCGGTCGGGGGTTCGAATCCCCCCATCGGGCATGGATATTTGTGCCGTCCTTAGTCTTAGCTAGTTCATAAGTAGTTTGTAAGCTTAGGAACTGCTGACACCGTAGTTAAGTCCCATAAGTTCTACAAACATTTGAACATTTGTAATCAGGGAATCCTTTTCTGTTCACCCTGTATATAAATCGATAGTCTTTCCTGAACAATTATCACATTTGTCCCAATCTATTTAGGTATATAAAACTGGAGTATGGGACGAGGTTTAAAACTCCGCGAATGCCAGTGACGTGTGCTAACCGCTGCGCCCACTCGCCCAATTTAACTTCAGAAATTAATTACTTCTTTTCAAATGACTTTGCTTGAGTAAATGAATTTCTGCGTAGCTACAAAATTGTTGCGTACAGTGGTAAAGGGTGTTTCAAAAAGAGTAAGTGTTACGAAACATGAAGATCTCAAAACTATCTATCGCTGCTTCAAGGTTCTTTTTCTGGAGGAACGTCTTCATTGTCTAGTTTACATACATTGCCGGTAGATGTCAGTTGCGTTCTGATTGCTCGCTTAAGTGCCAAATGTTAAAAAATGGCTCTTATCCTCCCGAATCGAGTATTTTCCATATCATGCTTGGTTTCAGTCTCTACTTCGTCGCTGACGAAACGTAAAAATAAAAGAGTTAATATTATATTATCTTATTTTGTTTTTACATTAGCAAGTAAGCCTCATGCCGGCCGCGGTGGCCGAGGGGACTGAGGCGCTCCAGTCACGGTCAGCACGGCCACTACGGTCGGGGGTTCGAATCCCCCATCGGGCATGGATATTTGTGCCGTCCTAGTCCGTAAGTACTTCATAAGTAGTTTGTAAGTTTAGGGACTGATGACCCCGTAGTTAAGTCCCATAAAAAAAAATAAAAAAAATAGTAAGCCTCATCTATCGTATACGTAAAACGATTCAGTAAAATCAAGGAATATCTTGAGTGACAAGCATAAACAGAAGCCGAAACTTATACCCAAATTACATACCTTTTCTCCAACTAAGGAACTTAAAATTTTAGTTTTTAGAGTAATTAGGAAGCAGTGATTTTATATCGCTTATGTTTAACACGTCCCGATGAGAAAGGTAGAAGAGAAAAAAGGGGGGGCTATAAAAGGAGGAAACCAGGGGCCTGCACCCCTCCCCAGAAATATTAAATAAAAATAAACATTTTCTTAAGGTTTGATTCCATTATATGGAATAATGTGCTCAACAGCTACATAATAATTATTGAAAACATTGAATGAAGCAGCATTGGCCGTAAAAAATCTTTTGCATTTATTGTCGCAAATCGATTTCGGTTATCTCAGATGCTATATATAAAATCAAAACATATATAAAGGTAAGTACAATTCCAATGAGCACGAAAGTTAAAAGTGGGTTTACATACCAGAAATTCCCAAAAGATGATGGATGAATTGTGGCATTACACATACCTGACGTATTCCATAATATAATGTCAAAATTCATATTTTGTGAATTTCTGGTAAGTAAAACTAATTTCAGCTTTCGTGCTTATTGGAATTGTACTTACCTTTATATAGATTTCGATTTTATATATTTCTTTTTATTTGATTTAGCATCTACACTGAGGATGGTTACTAAGATAACCGAAATCGATTTACGACAATAAATGCAAAAGATTTTTATGATCAATGCTGCCTCATTTATGTATCCAATAAATAAAAATAGCTATACTTATAGATATCATTTATGTTGTGGCGTAAAGTCAGCGCCACACGCCATACCAAGAGAACGATCATGGAGAAGGCAGCGATCGACCGAAAGCCAATCGCAAGCAGGAGCCGCGCATCCTGGAAGGAGTAATCGAAGATACGCGCCCTCTACAAGCGGCTATATCTAGGCCGACATACGTGTGGACGGCCCGTCATTTATTAGTCAGAACTCAGGCAGTTACTAGGTCAGAACTCGGCTACGAACCAAGCAGTCGCTAGGTCTCAGCGCAGCTAGCATCATACGGACAACGATGTGAGAAGCAAGAAGTGAGAAGAAACAGACTTCTTGTTCTAAAGTTCAGTATCATTGTAAATTTCAGTCAATAAAACTTGTAATACTAATTTCTATAGAAATGTCTTAGCTGCCCATCGATTCCTGCACCATTACCTATCCTGATAAGTAGACCGGGACGAGTACTGAACAAATGGCAGAAAGAAGGTCACAACAATTTAACGTTAACAATAAAAAAACTTGACGTCGGTAAAGTAGAATGGGGCTTCAGCGCAAATTATTCTCTGAAAATGAGCAGCAAAGCAGATACGAAATATCTTGGAGTGTTTACTTAAAATTAGTTTATTTATCTTTACATTAATCTTGCTCCCATCCCCAAGAATGTATGCCATATTCGTTACATTTTTTACGGATGAAGTGCCACTTGCTTGAATTGCGCTGTTTCTCGAGTGTAAATCCACGATAGAAGTGCGTATGACGTACAGTTTAATCGGTATAAACTCAGTGTGTGTAACGTCTCCTGTTATGTTACAGTGGCTTCTGTTCACGATGATCATGCAAATACGAATATCGTGTCAGTATCGAAAGTCATTTCAATATATATATATTTCGCAGCGAATGACATCACGAGGTAAAACTGTAGGCCTACATTGTTCAAGAAGACCTTGAATCAAGCACGTATCAGGGAGTATATTGTAGGACTAAATTCGCTTTCCAACGAGCCTTTTCGCTCAAATCTGTTCCATCGGACTGGATGCCTCACAGCAGGCCAGCTCGTGTATGATATACGCTGACGCCCCGGCGTGGAGATGCAATCTCGACGGGATGCAATCAGGAAGAGATGTTACGCGGCTTTTACGATCAGTGCCCAATATTGGCTCCGTGTCCAATACTGATAACACGCGGCCGCCTCCCCGTCTGAGAATGAGAAAAGTGCCGCTCCGGCCGGCGGGAATCACCGCTGGGGGAAGCAGTTCCTTTAAAACCCGCCAGAGGGCTCTTGCCGCAGGCACACCGGCTCAAAAAATGTTCAAATGTTTGTAAATCTATCGGACCAAACTGCGTGGTCATCAGTCCGTAGCTTACAAACTACTTAAACCTAGATAAACTAACCTAAGGACAACACACACACCCATGCCCCAGGGAGGACTCGAACCTTCACGGCAAGCAAGCGCGCTCTCCGCAGAGACGTTTTAGACCGCTCGGCTACTCCACCGCGGCGAGACCGGCTCCTTTTTTGATGACACAGTGTGTAACCACGTTTATCTTAAGTCCGTGTAATGCTCTGTATTGAGGCCTTCGTTGACATGTAACTAGCGATCGCGGCAATTCTTTATATCCTCGAGGCAGATTTAGCCTGTTGAGAAAGGCGTTTCTCCCTGACTTCGTTGGTTTCATTTAAACGGCACTGTCTTATATGTGAAGCACGTTTAGTAGTTCTACCCATATTCATAGAAATTGGTTAGTGTACTTCAGATTCACTAACAATCCAAAAATAAACAAAAATTGTAAAAAAAAGACTTAAACTATTCCAAAACAAATCAATATCAACCAAAAAGTAAAAGAAAAAAGAAAAAAAAATATGATTTTGAATTCTTCTACAACTCATTCATCAACTTACTTTTTCTACTCATCAATATGTAGGTACGATCTGTATGTTTACCAATCAAGAAGATAGGTTGGTATGTACCCACTTTAAATCGAACTCAACACAGACCCACGAATGATAATCAATGATGAAAATATATTTGTATAGTTCTCCTAAGTAAAATGAAAGGGAAGCACTGCAATATACCTAGCAAAAACAAGACGAGAATATTGAGACCGAAGTCGGATCAGGTGTTTACTTGACTGACACCTACTCCAAAAATAACAATAATTGTAACTACATTACATTATCGTAATAACTTGACTGAGTTTTAAGTAGTCTAATGTTTTTCATTTTATTCTACTTAGGAGAACTATAAAAAATCATTTTGATCATTGTTGTTCAAACAATGTTCAAATGTTTGTTAAGCTTAAGGGAGTTAACTACGGGGTCATCAGTCCCTAAGCTTACAAACTACTTATGAACGAGCTAAGACTAAGGACGACACAAATATCCATGCCCGAGGGGGGATTCGAACCCCTGGCCGTAGCGGCGGTGTTGACCGTGACTGGAGCGCCTCAGTCCCCTCGGCCACCGCGGCCGGCTGTTGTTGTTCATAGGTATGTTTTGTTGGATTTAAAATGGGGAGGTACCTACCTATCTTCTTGCGTGGTAAGTACACGGATCGCACCTACATATTCATGAGCAGAAAAAGTAAGTTGATCATTAAGTTAGAGAAAAATAATCATTTTTTTTAATTTTTAGTGCATATTAATTTGTTTTAGAATAGTTTTTTTTATTTTTTGTTTATATATCTCATTAACACGTGGTATGATTTCTATATATCTTTATTTATTTATTTATTTATTTATTAGTATATCTTCAGTTTAGATCTGCGGTTTTAAGGGCACAAAAATTTACAGTTGGAGAGTTGCTACGGTAGTTGCTAGGGTTATCAGTTACTCTACCACGGTTTTAACACAGTTCTAGTGATTATCAGTAATAATTAGTGTCATATCTCTCTGGCAGAAATCTTGTACGCAATAAACGCCCTCCTTTAATGTGTAAATCCATTTACAATTAAAGGGAGTCAACTTTTAAAACTGTATGTGTTACTACTTTTGGAATGTAATGGGGCAGTACTTGCTGTTGGACACTTCGTCGTTTAGCTTGCTGTGTATACATTTAAATTTCAGCCATCCGATGTCTTAAGGACATGTACCACTTCAACGTTGCTACATCGTAATTGTCTCCACCCGTATGACGTAAATATTATTCACCTGAAGGTCCACGTATAATGATGTGGTGCAGGTTCTTTTCTCTCTTTTTTTAATAAGGGTTTTTCTAAAGCAGCGTTACAAAGACTTAGGTTGTTACTACATACTGTAAACCAGTCCCCTCACTGCCTGTCTGTTTGTTGGTGAGTTTGGCGAGCAAAAATCCGCGAAATAGAGCAATAAATACTCTTAGGAAAAGTAACATATTCTGTGACTTAAAACTTTACCGTGCCTTCGAAAATGGTTTCGTTGTTCAAAACTGGATCTTTGCGCGGTTTCGTCACTCTCACTTCAATAGTAACCAGTCGTCTGTGGAACGTGATGTACGTTTATCTATGAACTGTGACAGGTATAATGTTCGAAATAAAACAGAAACTTCTAAAGACAGACAACCCTGATTACGTAACGACCGTATTGATGTACTTAGACATCCAATTTCCGCATATAAATATATTTTCCAATTTTCGAAGGATTCCGGGGTTTGCTAATAGTATGTAATTTAAGATGTGTTTACTTCAACTACAAATTAGAAATGTGGTACCTTCCAAATTTCAGGATTGTCCTTGCTGAGGGAATCACTGTAAAAAGTGTTCTGCAGAAATTCCTAGCACAAACACTGGAAGGAGACCATACGGCGGCAGAGCTCCCTTGAGCCGGCTTCTGCGTCTACTGTAGCGGATGCGGTGACGTGCGTTCGTTTACGTCTCTACGGTAATGCCTTAGAGTTGCCGCATCTCTTCTGACGACTATTGTTTTCAGTCACGTAGGTTCGTCTCCTTCAGCAGCGCTTTGCACTTCGCAACTCAAAGCTGGAAACAACGCGGTCTCTTCTCAGGGTCTTTCTCCAGTCGTACGCTATACAGACCACAGTGCAAGCACGACAACGTCGGCTGGTTGGGTCATATCGTTATAACCTACTACTCTTATACATTTTCATATTCCCCTGCAAGAATGTCGACCTTCTTATCCAATGCTCGCAGTGTCTACAACATTGATGGGCATCCCATTTTAGTTCTTCTTTTGGGTCTGAATTAACCCCTCATAGTTTCAACATTCAGTAAACACTGGCTATACACGTGTTATAAATCAAAAACCTTCACCCGTTACTTCTGGATTTTACTGACTTGTTTCGAGAATACGCAAGTCTGTTCTTCAGACCCTTTAAGAATCCGTGCTGCACACGCAATACACGCATTGAAGACTAAATTTAGACCTAGCCTTTTATTTATTTGTATAACTAATTGATCAAAGTCAGTTGTTTTTAGAGAAACGTTGTCATGAAATGAAATGTAACATAGGTAATGTAGTCCCCAAAACATTTAGTTCGTAAATACTAATGTACTAAGATAAATTATTATGTTTTATATTAATAGGCTTATGAAATGGGTTGTAATAAACGATCGCCATCTATTGGCGTTAGAAAGTATCACCAGGGACGCCATTTCCGTGGAGATAGCAAAAATGTTCAAATGATTGTAAATCTTATGGGACTTAACTACGGGGTCATCAGTCCCTAAACTTACAAACTACTTATGAACTACTTACGAACTAGGACGGCACAAATATCCATGCCCGAGAGGGGATACGAACCCCCGACCGTAGTGGCCGTGCAGACCGTGACTGAAGCGCCTCAGTCCCCTCGGCCACCGCGGCCGGCTGGAGATAGCATGGTCACGATGCCTTCGCTACAAATGTATACACTGGACGCCACTTGTTGCCACGGCGATGGTACGTGGTCCTTGTTGCAAAGATGATGCAGCTTGTGGTCGATCGCTGTCTGCTGGTGTTAGGAGGTACGACCGTGGAAACCATTTTTTGGAGGTATCACAGTCTAGTTCGTTGCCTGAAGATATAGGAGGAGCCACTCATTGATTTGACGATGGCGTGTGACCGCTGATATACATCCACAGGCAACGTCGATGTTGCTTAGCAGAGTGTGCTGGCGCCAGTTCCTTGGCGGTTAAACAGGCCAAAACCGGTTATCATTTGTATAAATACTATATTTTGCGATTTGTGACTGTCTTTATTTATAAATACTTTCCAATAGATCGCTGTTTCCCAAAAATACGTTTTCAAAAATTTCTTTGTTTTTAGTATAGAACGTACATCAAAATCGACGTCTACGTGTCTGACCCCTGTTAGCAAATAAAATTTATAGTTTCCCAATGACAAGCCAAGATCGCAAACTAACAATTTATTACGTGACGACCTGTTTTGGTGCACTGTGTCTTTTGTATCCCATCCTCGTCGCCACTTTTGTGTCCCAACTTCGTCGCCGCTTTTGTGTCCCAGCCTCGTCGTCGGTGTCGGTGGCCGAGTGGATGAGACCGACACAGGAATAAGATAGCACGCTGGTGCAGGTACGGAGGGGAGCAGCCAGAAACTATAAATACTAGAGTAAATTAGAAAGAGATATATATATATTGCACAGAATGTAACAATACTTAACTTTTACATAGTACTGCAGAATGTTGATACATAGTTGTTAGAGGCCTGCCTAGTGCCTGTACGATAGCAAAGTCTTCACTGGTGCCTATCTGATTACGAAGGTCCTAACTGGTTGCTATCTCCGTCCGAAGTGACCGGTCTCTTTCCGTGGTGGCCACGAGCGGGGTTGCAGCAGAGGGCGCTCGTGGCTGTCGTCGTGAGAACGCCGCGCCGTGCATGCATGGCGGCGCGCGGCGAAAGTAGGTGGCGCGCACTTTGTACTTGTGCGACACCACAGTGTCACCATCATATGGTCAAATATATGTTATAATCTGTCATCTTGTTAAAAATTGGATATAAAATAACAAGTGCAACATTGCACTTAGTCACTATATAAAAAAATGCATAAGTATTTTGTAAGCTGTCATGTTTTTAACTTATGTTATTTTTTATATAGTGACTAAGTGCAATGTTGCACTTTTTATTTTATACCCAATTTTTTAATAACAAGATGACCAGATTATAACATATATATGACCAGATGATGGTGACACAGTGCACCGAAACAGGTCGTCACTTAATAAATTGTTAGTTTGCGATCTTGGCTTGTCATTTGGAAACTATAAAACGAATTGATCGCCTCCAGAGCAGACGATGTCAGGTAATCTTAGATAAAATTTAACCGAATGATCATTCTGCTCATTCCATTCAATGACCGTCACTGCCTCCGCTCTTGAAGACACCATAACTCTGATGCTAAAAAATGTTCAAACGTTTGCAGAGCTTATGGGACTTAACTACGGAGTCATCAATCCCTAAACTTACAAACTACTTATGAACTAGCTTATAATAAAGACGACACAAACATCCATGCCCGAGGGGGGTTTCGAACTCCCGAGCCGGCCGCGGTGGTCGAGCGTACTGCAGCGCGTCAGTCACAGTCTGCACGGGTACTACGGTCGGGGGTTCGAATCCTCCCCTTGTGCCATCCTTAGTAGCAGCTAGTTCATAAGTAGTTCGTAAGTTTAGCGACTGATGAACCCGTAGTTAAGTCCCATAAGCTCTACAAACATTGAACATCGAACTCCCGATCGCAGCGGCAGTGCAGACTGTGAGTGCCACGCCGCAGACCGCTCGGCTACTGCCGCCGAACTCTGATGCTACTTTTAGGTCATGCCAAGGAGCTAGATGTAAATTTCCTACACGCTCACATTTTTCAGCTCTCATACGTCAGCACACGTTACCATTGAGATACAGATCGATATACCCGACGCTGGTACTTTTTTGGTGGAGTTTATTTAGGTACTGATTACACACCACTTAGATATTGGTCCGTTCGCCATTCTTGTTAGCTCTCGTGCGGGGCTCCAATTTCGCTATCGTGCTTCCTGTATCTAGCTCGTCGCATTCCGGTGTTTATTACACCTTTTCTACGCGGTTATCTAGCCCGATCACCGCAGTAAACGCGGAACGAGTAGTGGGGGACCGGTTTGTGCAGTATCGCAACGCGGATTTGAGGATACCCGTGCTGCAGCGCCGGCGTAAGCGACCGATCGGCGATCGGGGAGCGGGCTATTGAGACAAATTTGGCACAATTATGGCCGCGCTCAGGTGGCGGGGCAATCACTGTGCGGACAGCAATGCCTGCCTGCCCGGCCGATGGCGGCGGGATAGAGGCCAGGCGCGGTAGGCCAGCCGACGGTTATTGTCTTCATTGCGGGAGGCGGAGAATCGCAGCGCGAACAAAAGCCTTTGTTTCGACGTCGTGCCCGAGTCTGCCCCGGCCCAGGGCGGGGGCGGCAGGCACTTTTTAATCCAGTTACGGCTACATTTCCCCGGCGTTTCCAGCGACCGGTAACGGCCGCCGCGTGCTACAGGATGAGTCAACGCAATCTCCACTTTCTAAATTTATCCTTCAAACCAGCTGAAAACGAGGCGTTGCCTTGGAATGTATTTGTTTGACTCTTCTGTTAATGCACTTCTTCCATGATTTCCAATCCACGGTGTACAGCAGCAATCAGTTAGAATAAATATTCCTTCAAACCGTCTTGATTGCAAATTTTTTTATTAGTCAATGACGCGTTTCGCCCTTTAGCAAGGCATCTTCAGATTATCTGCGTGACAGAATTTACACAAAATTACAAGGCGGAATTACAAACGGTTATAATGGGACATGGGCTTGTTTTGTGTTAAGAAGACAGTATAAATGGTAAACAAAGCTTACAACGCGCTCTCCGTGGTATGACACCGTAAGTTGTTATTGCGGTGTCTTTATTTTTCTGGAATGTTTTTTGGATTTCCTTGTGGCCCTATAAATGTTCGGGTAACAACGAATTACAGATGAAACATACTCGGTAAAGATGTGAGAATCATAAAAACGATTTTTAAGATTACCTTAACAGAAGCGGTGGTCTCTGATGACACAAGATAAGCGGGCGTGGTGTGCTGTTCCGCCGACTTATACAAAGGGAATGTGGGCAGGGAGTGACGTAGGAAGCCGATGTATAAAACGGGACGGGTGAAATCTAGCCATCTGAATACAAATTTAACGAAAGGGAGGTTATTAAGCAGGACAGAAGTTTATAATTTATGTTGGTATTTGTAAATAAGTAGCCTTTTGAGCATACGGCAAATTCTCCCACGCAACGAACAAACCAATAAGGTCAGATACCTTTCCTCAGGAGTCTACAAACTACAATGTCCCGAATGCCCAGCTGAATATATAGGACAGACAGGCCGGACTTTTAAAGTACGTTTTACTGAGCACCTTCTTACAAAAAAAGGCCCACTCAAAAAACATTCCCCTTTTGCGGAACAAACTAACACATTAAAGCATCCGATCATCAACAACCTACAATTGACAACATGCAAATCTTACATATAGCGCAGAAGGGGCGTAAGCTAAATTTACTGGAAGAGTTTGAGATAGCGAAGCGCGCTTACTTTGGACACCCACACCTCATAAACGATCAGTTGGCATGCAAAGATCAAACATTCCTAGATATTATGATGTCTCTGTTCAAATAAAATACCTCCCTTTCGTTAAATTTGTATTCAGATGGCTAGATTTCACCCGTCCAGTTTTATACATCGGCTTCCTACGTCACTCCCTGCCCACATTCCCTTAGTCTGTACAAGTCGGAGGAGCAGCACTCCACGCCCGCTTATCTTGTATCACCACAGACCACGGCTTCTATTAAGGTAATCTTAAAAATCGGTTTTATGTTTCTCACATCTTTACCGAGTATGTTCCAACTGTAATTCGTTGTTACCCGAACATTTGTTGGGCCACAAGGAAATGCAAAAAACATTCCAGAAAAATAGAAACACCGCAATAACAACTTACGGTGTCACACCACGGAGAGCGCATTGTAAGCTTTGTTTAGCATTTATAATGTCTTCTTAACACAAAACACACTCGCCAAAGGCGTAGAATTAACGTCGCAATATTTTACATTAAATTAAATGTAGCGGCCCGTAAATTTCACGGATCTGGTGATTCTCGCGCGATCCTATGCTCGTAAATTTTACGATTTTGGCGGTTAGAGTGTTAATTTCTGAACCTTTACAGACGTTTGCCTTACTTCATGTTCAGGCTATGTTTACGTACGTGCTCTTTCGCTCTTTGCCCGCCTACCCTGTGCAGCAAGTCTTGCCACACCCGTAGCACGTTGACCAGACCGTCGTTTCCTCTTCCTCCCTGAGTGCTCTGTCCCCTCCCCTACCTCTCCTTCAGCGCGTATTTCACTTTTTTACACTCTCCTGCGCTACCGGACGACTGGTTTCCGGCGGCTACGGCCACCGCCGGCCATTTCAGCGCGGTCTCCCTGGCGACGGCCCTGCCTCGTCGGTGGCCGGCTGATACGGCTCCATACATTACTTTTATGGCTCCCCAGGAGACACCGCCTTATCGAATGCGCGCTAAGTGCCGACCAGAAAGCCGGCCGCCCCTCAGCGATATTGACGGCTGCGAAGGCATCGCCGACAATATGCCCCAAACTGGAAGGTCCGGCCTGATAAGATACTTGCCATGATGCGACTCTGAGGGAAGAGTAGCCAGCTCGACAACAGCTCCAAATCTCACCACGGCGCGTGTTCACAAAAGTGCAGCCGTATATAGTCCATATAAATAAATAGTCTGGTCTACAGGCGATCGAATTGTTTTATAGTTTTCAAAATGACAAGCCAAGATCGCGCACTAACAATTTATTAAATGACGACCGGTTTCAGTGCACTGTGTCACCATCATCTGGTCACATTTATGTTATAATCTGGTCATCTTGTTAATAGAATTGGATATAAAATAACAAGTGCAACATTGCACTTTTATATTGTGACTAAGGACAACACACAACACCCATGTCCGAGGGAGGACTCGAACCTCCGATGGCGAGCACCCGTGCCTCCGCAGCAAGGGGCCTTAGAGCGCTCCGCCACTCCGCCGCGGCTAAGAAAGTATCACATTTGTCTGTAGTGATTATTAAAACACGGAAAACGTATATCAGAATGACAGGTTTATCCTCCCGAACACGAGTACCTCGGTACTTTTCGAGGGTATAGTGAAAGTAATAGGGTGTGACTGAAACGCAGTACAATCATAGTGTGCAATAAGTTGCGAATTTTGGCAGGACGGTTGGCATGTCTTGATGGCTTAATGCCGACGTCGTCGCTCAGCGGTCAAAGTGTTTAACTGCCCTCGTTAACAATAAAAAAATCTAAGTGAAGATTCTATGGAACAAACACTTCCGCAAGAGGCCTATCTGACAGAGAAGTAAAATAAAAAGAAATTAAATTAAAATTCTCAAGTCCATCCTTGGCCCGAAGGTTCGAATGCACATGCACTACAAATTTTCAACTTCGCCATTAAATTTATTTCAATACCCTTGGGGCAGTCGATAAGTTGGAATATTTCGAATTCGGAGCCAACTTTTAGGTCAAGTCGATAGACGCTCCTGCCTTTGAGCACCTTGTATTGATTTGAGGCAATAGCATCCATTTACGGGATTGAAACTTTTTCTTTTCATGCTGCATTTGGAGTACCAGGGCCTGCTATTTAATATATAAACAAAAGGATTGGGACTGGTGACAAAAGGACAGATCAGTGACGGAAGCGACACGTTTCCTCGAAACCCATGGAACTGGTGTGCGCGTTGGACACGGGCAGTCGCCACTGTGGACCAAGACTGAGGCCCCCCGGGGGCAGGTGGGCAGTTTCGGCTCGTCACGGTCAAGTCACCTACCCGCGACCGTATTTTCAGCGGCTGGGGAGAGGTTCGTTTCCCGGTAAGTACAACAACGACGGCTTCCAGAAAGCCACGGCGCCCAAGGTCCAATCGGACACGCGCGCTGCGCCGCCAGCGCCGCCAAGCGGAGAGTCGGACAATCGCGACGCTGCGAGGCGTACACCTGGCCGCAATACGTAATTGGTGCATTAATGTCTCCAGATTGGTTTCTTCCCCCCCCCCCCCCCCTTTTTTTTTTTTTTTTTTTTTTGAGGGAAAAGAAATTTTATGGAGAACTTTTGGGGAAACAAAAAATACGGGGAAATTATTGGGGAAAAAAATTCTGTACTTGCGAAATTTGGGGTTAAATTTTTATTTTCGGCAGTGGCAGTGTAGTGTGGTCATGTTGGCAATGAAATGTTCCATTTACGAGAGTAATTTACTGAGAAAAAAAGATTAGATACAAGAATCTGTCAACCACAGAGCAGGGAAAGCATTAATTATTGACTTCATGGTCAACACGAAAGATTATTCCCCACATTCTATCGCGTTTTCAAAGAGCATTCATTGGTCGTTAAAACATTAACACACTACACTGCCATTGCCGTAAGTAAGATTTCACCTGTGTTTGATGGCAGCTGTATATCAACCACTGCAAGATGTCACGCCTAACTGCGCTAGCTGAGACTGGCATACTATGCAATCCCTAATACAAAGTTTTTCTTGTTGCTAATGGAGTAAACAGAGAAGTATGTTAGTATGATAGTAAGCAGTGATTTCTGCGAACTTTTGAGAACGGGTTGTCATTTCCCCCAAACTAGTACAACAACGCAGAACCTTCATTGTTCGCCCTACACAAAGAAATAGTTTACTACGAACACGAGTTAGTGAGGAAGAAAGCATAAAAAAAATTATCATGCGAAGATATCGACCTACATGGGAACCCTAACCGCAATATTCTGGTAAGTTAATAAATTTCTACTTTTTATACTTGCTGCATCTGAGGCATACTAGACTGAAAATCTTGTCTGAAGTCAAGCAACGAAGCTGGAATAAATTACTTTAATTTTAATTTTAGAATTAGTACAGTTACAAGGAAATTAGACAGTGGAAAATTATTAAATACCTACTTATTGAGATCCTTGAGAAACGTGATAAAATATGTAAGACTGGTTTCATTCCTGGTTTGCTCTGTGAATTTTTGTACCATTAATATAAAAAGCATGTTAACATTGTTGCCGTAAAATTAATAATTTTGCTATATGTACTATAATTTCTGACACATACCATAATTTTATGGCCCTGAACACGGAGTTACACCCCTTCAAGTTGCCATTACTGACAATAAATGTTACTTTGAAGAAAAAGGTAGTTTTAATCTATTTGGGGAAGTTTTTTTGTCAGGTTTGGGGAAATTTCTAAAAATCAATCTGGAGACACTGTTGGTGGTAGTGACGCTGGCGACCGCCGCGATGACGGTAATGATGACGGAAGGCGCAGAGGTGTGAAAAACCCCTGCGCTAGCAGCGTGTCGTGCTGGTGAGAGGGGGCGCCTCGATCCGGGACAACGCCTTCCACTGCTCGTGGAAACGACGGCAGCACGAATTGGACACAAGAATGATGGAATGAGCAAGCGGGGTAATCGTCTGTAAATGGCGAGATTTACAGCGTAATAGCGAGTGCTATCTGAACACTCACGTTGTATGTCTTATTGCATCCATGATTACTGCTGGAACCGGGACTACGGCTGGTCAAGAGTATGTAGGAAGTAGAATACTAACAGCCGTATGTTTAACAGGAACATTTATTCTTCCACTACCGCTTTCGGCATTCAATTATGCCATCTTCAGGTCCCTACATCGGAGTAATGAATCCAACTGGTTGCAACCAGTTTCGATCCCTACTTAATGGATGTATTACTCCGATGTAGGGACCTGAAGATGGCATAATGGAATGCCGAAACGAAGAGACAGAAATCCACATAACCAGTTTCGATCCCTACTTAATGGATGTATTACTTCGATGTAGGGACCTTAAGATGGCATAATGGAATGCCGAAACTGGTTGTGGAAGAATAAATGTTCGTATTAAACATACAGCTGTTGGTATTCTACTTCCTACATACTCGTTGTATGTGGTTAACAGTCGAAAGTATTGTTGTTTGCGGTGATTAGTTTGTTGGCCAAACAAAAGGCAGCACCCTGGAGAAAGCGTCCGTATCAGGTGAAATTTGCAGCGTGCGTTTGCAGCTGCAAGAGATGCGCATCACGAAGCCAAGTTGCACATCACGGGCGTCTGTCGCCACATCCGTAAGGAAACCGAATGTTCAAATGTTTGTAAATCTATGGGACTTAACTTCTTTGCCGGCCGCGGTGTCCGAGGGGCCTGAGGCGCTCCATTCACGGTCTGCGCGGCCACTACGGTCGGGGATTCAAATCCCCCACTCGGGCATGGATATTTGTGCCGTCCTTAGTCTTAGTTAGTTGATAAGTAGTTTGTACGTTTAGGGACTCATGACCCAGTAGTTAAGTCCCATAAGCTATACAAACATTTGAACTTAACTTCTTTTTTTAGTAGTCCCTAGGCTTACAATCTCATTAAACTACGTTAAACTAAGCTAAAGACAGCACACACACCCATGACCGAGGGTGGACTCAAACCTCCGACGGTGAGAAACCGCGCACTCCGCAACAAGGCGCCTTAGCACGCCGGGCCACTCCACAGTGGGCCCACCGTATGTGTCGTGCAGGGTGTTTCAGGAGGAATGGTAAATACAGGGTGTCTTACGAAAGACGCCTGCCAGGCGTCCGCGGATCGCGCGGTACTTCTCCCGGCCGCCGCCACCGCATCCGCCGGCCACGGCAGCGCCCGATTCTCGGATTCTGTTGTGCCGCGGGTGCATATGCTGAGTTCAAGTCTAAAGGTCATGGCGATCTGAGTAACCTAGGCCTACTTTTATTCACAGTAGATGTTCAAAATGATGTCCCTGTACGGAAAGAGCGGCCTGACATCTCTTGAACACATTTGCGAACACTGGACGAATTTCGGCTGCCGGAATCTAAGAAATGATCCTTGATCATCATCAGTCCTTGATAAGGTATGACGTCACCTAAAGTGAAATCCCGGAATGCATCCACTTGTAATATTAGAGTGGATGCACTGCAACAATAACCAAAGATAATAATGTAAACGACAAGGATATCTTCGTTATAGGGGAAAAAATGGAAAAATGTATTTTCTGCATGCGCCTCCTCGCTTTGACAAGTAAACACCAACGGTGAAAACCCTTGAAATGTACGCACATTAGAATAGAAGTGCCATCTGATTCATAAAAAGTTTGCATATGGCATAGGACCATACACGAAAATAATAACTGATGCAGAAGCTCGCTGGCAGATTAAAGCAAGCGCTTTACCGACGCAGCTACCCTGTCACAGAGTTTTAATCTTCCCAGAAACTTTCATATTAGCGCACACGCCGCTGCAGAGTGAAAATATCATTCTGGAAACATCCCGTGGTTACGGATAAGCGTTGTTTCCACAATATTGTTTCTTTCAGAGTGCTAGTCCTACAGCATATGCAGGAGAATATGTGTAAAGTTTGAAGTAGGAGGCGAATTTGGCCGAAGTAAAAACTGGGAGGACGCGCCGACAGGCGTACCAAGGTAGCTCAGCCGGTGATAGCACAGCGCGTTCGGCCCTAGGGCTACTCTCCCTCCGTAACAAAACATCTGAATCAAGAAGTCGTCGAACAGCATATGAGAAAATAAAACTCAGTTTCGCAAAGAAGAAGAAATGACAGGATGTTGCAGAAGTTTAATATCACCTTACGGTCCACTGCAGAGTGAAAATATCATCCTGGATAGCTGATCCTGTACATATGTCGTACAGGATATAACGTTTTGTATGAATTGGGTAGACCAACCTTGCTGCATTGTAATTGCCACGGCTGGCGTGGCAGCTCTTCTTGGCGGTGCTTACACTCCAGTAGCCAAACCTGCCCCCACTGTTTTACAATTTTAGTTCATTTTCCGAAGTTTTTCTACGAAAACTTTAATCCTCACTGTTAAAGACAGCTAGATCACTATAATTGTCTTCCCAAACTCTATTCAACGTATAATGTATGAAACCTGACTCCATTAAAAATGAATAATAAAATGAAATAAAAAAATCATACATTCTTCAATATCTCGATCGATACAGAAGTTACGACTCTGTATTACGTACCAAAGTACGTACCCATTGACGCGCTATCATTTGCAGAAAATATCTCTCTGATATTTGGAACTGTTCACGAAATGAAACGCAAGTTTTGGGTGACCTTCCCTACATATCTTGATACGATTTTGGCTTTATTCGAACTGATGACGTAGTATGCGAAACCAACACGGTGTCCGTTTCAATTTGGTCTCGAGAATAGAACGCGAAAAAAGAAAGAAATAATAAAAAGTAAAACACAGGTAGGGAACTCACAGCTATAGAAAGTATAGGCCCACACAGAAGATACACAGGTCGTCGAAATTAATTGCTTTTTGCTTCATTCACCAGACACCCGGCGATAGTAAAAGTCGACCGTTTCAATTTTAAAACAATAGACGCTCGCGTTGCAGAGCGGGCGTGGGTCGTAAAAAAAGCAAGCCTGCATTCCTCCTGCCGTTCCTTCTGCCGATTTAACGACCCCCCCCCACCATCCCCCCTCCTCCCGTCCTTTAATTTGCCATCAAAGAGATCCACTGCACTCAGTTTCCCTTTCAATTCTAGCGCGGAGAGTGGGGAGGGGGGGGGGGAGGGGGCGGGAACGCCGGCACTTGGAATCGAAACGGCGTCCTCACGCCTGCGTCACCGGAGCCTCGGAGATCCGGCTCTCTTTTCACGGACGGCTCGTCGCCTCGACCCGAGACAAAGCCGGCCGCGGAAAAACTAATTAGCGTTTATCCCACTTCATCGAGATTCCTGGCTCGCCATTGAGGTTCGCCGCCTCAGTACGGAGGAAAATAATGGGCACCGCGCGTCGCGGTCGTGGTCGATGGCGCTGAAGTCGCAGCGCAGCTGGTCGATCTCTTCTCTCGGGGATCCCCCTACCCCGTCCCCGCGCCCGCCGCCGTCGCTCCATTGTTTCACAGACACAAGAGCGCACACAGCATTCTCCCGGTAGAAGCAACTGTGTGTGTGTGTGTTTTGTGTGAATAGTGGCCGAGCGGGACAGAACTAAAAACAGCCCCCCCCCCCTCGACTTTTCGGACGGTGGGGCGCGGGGTGACTTTTCCCGGACACAAAACCACCCACTACCACCCCAACCATGCCTTTTTTTTTTTTTTTTTTTTTTTTTTTTTTTTTTTTTTTTTTTTTTTTTTTTTTTTTCTTAATGAGATACGTCGAGGGCCTTGTGTTTGGACTAACAAGTCCGGGCCGCGCGACAGAATTAAGACGCCCCCGCCGCACCTTGTAGCTGTAATGAGAAAGGCTCCTTAGGACGTCGGCCGTTAATGGTTACGGTAATGAAGTCCGTGGTGTCCAGCAAGTGGAAGACGTTACGACCTCCGGGGAAGGGGGTGGGGAGGAGCAGCAAGAGGAAGAGCTGCAGGAGGACGTGTTTCGTTCGAAGTCTGGCAAAACTTCCTTTAGGACTCGGCGGAAAGTTCGCTGAATTGATGGCCTACATTGAGCTGGATATCAATGCATTGTTACATTACCTTTGGCAAAGATCTCAAACTACCGTGGAGATATCCCTATCACACTCAAGGTTGCAGGTGATGTGACAATATAGAGAGGGACGTTTAAGATACGAGATACATATAATAATTCATTACCAAAATCGAAATATATTTATTTTCAAAAATTTTGTACCCACACGATTAATTGTTTTGGGCCTTCAATATAAATTTGTATGATCTATGCCATCACTCCGTAACATACCTTTGAAAGAACTAACATAATAACAGCACAGCATCATATTAAATCAACTGGCTGTCAGGTATGATAGCTTGACACGTCAAAACAACGATAGTAACACCTTGTCGACAAGTCTTTCGTGCCGCCATTGTAAGTGTATTGGAAGTCTGACGACCCATTGTAGAAACATGGAACTAAAGCACATTGCGCATGCTACCACAGTCCATCCACGATTGTGTGATGCAGACCCAAACTTCCTACAGTGAATCACAAAGAAATAAAGCGAGCAAAAACAGTTCCTCACAATTGTGCCTGCAGGGCCTGAAAGAGATATGCCATTTCTTCTTCATTTGACTGAACACGTCCTGAAACGCAGTTATATCTGCATGGCATCATGTAAGCCTGGGAAGCGATCTATCGTCTATAATGAAAATCTGTCAAGCTGGTGTGAACCTTCATATTTTCACGGCGTATTTTACAGTACATAAAATTACTGATATTCAGCCGTAACCATTTGTAATCCTTTGCTAATATTTAGGCTGTATATCGTTCAGCCATCTTCGGAGCGATTCTGAAGACTAGAAAACTGTCGGCAAAGTGTTCCAATCCAGCTTCTACACTGTGTAAGCGCAACAAATCGACGGCAAAGATTTGTGACTCTGTAGCGCCCTCCATAGATATTATGTAATCATAATTTGGAGTTAATTTCGATGGCACAGAAGTACGAAGCCGTAATACCGTCTATGGAGGGTATATGTAATCACATTCTTGGTTAACAGTATCGTTACCATTGATTGTGTACTATTGTGAGTGTCGGAATCCAAATTTTATCAAGAATAAAATCATCATCCCGATTACTTAAATTACTCGCCAGACGAATATTAATGGATTATCTAAAAACCGAATTGCAGAAGGATGATACAGAGGATAATATGTGGATATTCTCATAATCCATTGTAGCCTGTTTGAATACAATGTTCCGTACACAGTTCACGAAGACTATGCAAAGTGCGTCCGATAAACGAACGTCCACAATGACGGAATTTTATACACCCCGTCTTCCGCAAAATCAAATCTTCCTTCAGAACGTCGACAAGTGCGGATGTCTTTGGTGCCAGAAGATAGTTCAACTCATTGGTCTTTCTAATGTACATCAATAATTTATTCTCAAATATTGGCCGCATTGTCTCCAGTTACAAAGATTTCTTATGCCGGCACCAAGCTGCATTCTCACAAGTAGGCATGGAAGATATTCGTATGTGCATGTGCATCCAGAGTAGTAAGCAGTCTGTAAGTGAGTGCAAATTTCAAATGTTTGTTAAGCTTAAGGGACTTTATTACGGGGTCATCAGTCCCTAAACTTATGAACTACCTACAACTAAGGACGGTACAAATATCCATGCCCGAGGGGGGATTCGAAACCCCGACCGTAGTGGCCGTGCAGACCGTGACTGAAGCGCCTCAGTCTCCTCGGCCACCGCGGCCGGCTGTAAGTGAGTGAATTAGAGGTACAAATTCGAAATACCTTCTATCGAGCAGAACAGAATTCACTCTGTTGTCCAGTCACCATAATGCTTCGTTTTCCTCTTGTGTCACTGCATGTGAATGTCGGACCACTGACTCCTAGTAGATTGTAATTGAAATGGAGCCAATAACAGAGGTGCGGTATCGGCTGTAATTATGAAACGTCTGAGAAACTTGGCACATATGCTAAGGAGAAGATGTAGAATTCATTTACGCTTAAAAAGCAAACAAAAAGAAAAAAAAATGTCCTTTTTCTGGACGCGAGTTGGGATATGATTCTGCAAGAAAGTTGTATAGAAATGTTGCCTTATGTCATACAATAAGAACGAGACATGAGTAGAGAAGGCCACACAGGGGCAATGGCATAATGTTGATTTTTTATATGAATCGACATTTACAGGATTTGTTCAATATGAGCACCGGATACGTGGATAGTAGTTCCAACGCTGGATTCACACACGTAGGCCTAAATCGGTTCCGCATTAACGCATTTGCGCATCTATCAAATTCTGCTGCCATACGGTAATTAGAGCCCACATTGCCCCTCTGTGAGTAGCAACACCACCTTCGCAATTGTTCTGAGCATTATACGAACTAGTCATATGACTAGGGGCCGCATTGCGAATGGTACGTTCCAACATGGCTTCCATTAGTCTACGTCCATTGTTGTTAAGATGACAGCGGTGTAGATAGCGGGGTGGGCGAGATGGAAACGATGACGACGACGCCGCCCCAATGCCCCCCTTTCCCCACGTGCCCTCCCTCCAGAGCCATATTTTTGTAGCTTTGTTTATTTTATTTTTTCCAGTTGCACACAGTGCAAAGTGTGCTGCCCGGAGGACAACTGTGCTTCCCTTCTCTCTTTCAGAGGAATAAATTATTTACGCCCCTGCTGGCAGAGGACAGCCGAGCAGTTAACATACGCTAACAAAGACTGTCGCTTTTTCCAGCGCCGTGCGATCATCCGCCAATCGGAGTTCACGCGTAACATTACGGCGTCTCTAAAGACATTTCTCGAAGACGGGCCGAGCGAGTCGTGCATGCATACGATCTCCGACGCGTTAAGAACTGCCGCCGCAGTGAAACCGCGTATTCTCACGGAGAACAAACGCGGGAGCTGTCCGAGCAAACAATTCGCCTCGACTTGGAAATGCTGAATGCATTCGCTCCAGCCGGAGCGAGCAGCAGAGCGCTGTATTCGCGGCGCTGGCGCGTTTCTTCCTTTTGATATACAAAAAACCCCGCGCCGCGCGCCGCCTTTGCTCTTATTTCGGGCGCTTTTAATTGGTGGAGCGACTGCAATTGTCGGGCTGTTTTAGTAGCGGCAAAGTGGCCGGGCCCGGCCGCCATTGTGGCGCGGGGGCGACGACTGGGCGAAAGAGAGGAGGCAGGGGAAGGGGGGGCGGAGAGTTTCGCTTCATTTGCAAGTCTATGGTTTTATTATGGGGGCCGCGCTGGAATCTGTCCAATTATCCCCCGCAGCAGGTGTTCCGCACCCTGGAATCGATTTCCGGCGCTCCCCGCTGCTCTCGGGCGCCTGGCCTCCGCACCTATACTACTGTACGACTGCGCCTCGCCTCGGCCGCTGCCCGCACGGGAGCCAGTCAAACCGAGACACCGCATCCGTGCTCCCAATCGACAGACACCTGCTGCCGATAAGACACGCGCTTCCACTTCTGCGCGTCACTAGAAAAGCATTCTCGTTGGAGCCATTGAATATTAAAGGTAAAGGTAAAGCAATCAACAATCCAGAGATTGGTTTGAACACCACAGTGCTATACTACGCACGGTCCTGTTTGGAGGTGGTATGTTCAAATGTTTGTATAGCTTATGGGACTTAACTACGGGGTCATCAGTCCCTAAACTTACAAACTAGCTAATACTAATGACGTCACAAATATCCATGCCCGAGGGGGGATTCGAACCCCCGACCGTAGTGGCCGTGCAGACCGTGACTGGAGCACCTCAGTCCCCTCGACCACCGCGGCCGGCAAGAGGTGATATGCCCCTCTGACCTTCGAACTGACTTACCCAGCCAGTTATAGGGGGACCTACAGTTTAACGTCGGTTCCGAACCACGGTGCTACTCGATATTTTTCACATCAGTAACACTGTCAGAGGTGAAAGAAGTGGAAAGTGACAGATAAAAATCCTAGGACATGGCAAGGATCGAACCACGACATTTGGATTCATAGTCTGGCACTCTACCACTGTGCTACCGAGGCGCACTCCCATACAATATTATCAATTGGGAAAGATGGAAATTGTTGCCTGACTGGGATTCGGACCTAGGTCCCCTGTGTGCTAAGCACAATTGCAGGCAGACATTGTTTTGCACCTGATCACTCTGCTGACGCCAATTTGCAGCATGGTTTTGGAACATATCCTGTATTCAAATATTATCAATTATCTCGAACAGAATAATCTGTTGGTCCAAGATCAACACGGATTTAGAAAATATCGTTCATGCGAAACACAACTAGCTCTTTATTCACACGAAGTGATGGGTGCTATCGACAAGGGTTCTTAAGTCGATACCGTATTCTCGATTTCCAGAACACTGTACCTCATAACCGGCTTTTAATCAAATCTCGTGGTTATGGCATATCGCCCCGAATTTGCGATTGGATAGGGGATTTCCTGTCAGAGAGGACGCAGTTCGTAGTAATCGATGGTAAGGTATCGATTAAAACAGAGGTGATATCGGGCATTCCACAGGGTAGTGTTATTGGTCCTCTGCTGTTTCTTATTTACATAAACGATTTAGGGAAAAATGTAAGTAGCTCTCTTAGGTTGTTCGCAGATGACGCCGTCATTTACCGTCTAGTAAAATCATCTGAAGATCCAAACCAACTGCAGAACGATCTGAATAAGATATCACTATGGTGTAAAAATTGGCAATTGACTCTAAATAATGAGAAGTGTGAAGTCGTCCACGACGATCGGAAGTTCACAAGAAAGATAACTGCTGCAGCGCTCCAAGGGTACTAACTCGGTACTAATGACGTGCGATCATACAGGCTCGGTTGCGTTAATACGATAAACTTCCGTCTACACGTCTGATTACCACTAACATTAGCGCCAGTGTGAAAATATGGGCTTATTTTGTTTCTATACGTTTGGGTGTATGTCATCTGTATCTATAAATGTGAATGTCTGTTTGGTGTACGTTTATCACGTCTGAACCACAAGACATAAAGAGCTAAAAATTTGTACAGTTACTAATGTCTACCCGGGGAAGGCTTTAGGCACGGTCTTATGGCGATCGGATAGCTAGTGAATGTCTGTTCGGCGTACGCTTATCACGTCCGAACGACAAGACACAGAGACTTAAATATTTGTACAGTTACTAATTTATACCTGAGGAAGGTTTTAGGCACGGTTTTATAGAGATCTGATAGATATTTAGTAATTTGAAGAATATAACGCAAAATGTGGAACAATAATTACTCTTTGAATTTGGTTTTATTGGTTGCATTGTTGCTTGAGGGTTGATAATGATAAAAGGGTGGTGTATATTAGGATGGAAAGTTATCGGTGTATATAAAATTCTACGTGTGTGTGTGTTAATATTATTTCGCTCTGCAGCGAAAACTACAGAATGCAAACGAATGGTCTGCGTGTAATTGTAGTCCGAAGTCTCCCGTTGTACACCATAGACTTCCATGCCAGTAGCTATAAGGGGTGGAAGATATGGTGGTTGAAAGTCGTCAAATTATAATAAAAAAAAAAAATCGCACTGAAGGCCAGCGATGACGTTTGCGACTCTATAGCAAGGAGGTTACGTACAGCGAAACGTGATGCCACAGACTATATCTTTGGTCTATGTGTGCTACAATGTTTTCAGCTCTTCTCTGTTAGGATAAGCATACGAATAAGGAAATATAAGAATAAATAAATAAAGCAGTAAAAAAGAAATTGCTTTTAATACATCTCTTAAAAAAATCGATTTGACGTTTCGCGTATTATCTATCATAATCAACCAACACGCGAGCGGAGCCGCGGGTTTAAGCTAGTTTCAAATAAACCAGGCAATTGAAACGCATCGACAATTCGGGAAGGGCGTACTACTGTACCCCTCCGAATCTCTAGCTTTCGTGTAAATCTCTGTAACCCAGTCCCATCGAGCGTCATTGGCGCGCGCAAACAGGCCGGCTGTAGCTCGTGTTCATTCGGCGTGTTTGCGGGGGATTTGGCCGTTCCCGGCTCCGCTAGCGTCGCGTTTAACTCTCACGGCCGTTCGCGCGAATAGCGCCAATTGCAACCGACGCGCGCGTCGTTGGCCGAGTGTGTAGGCGAGCGGTTAATCTCGGCGTCCGCGTTCGGCGCCCACTGCCCGTAAACAAGGGCAGGCCGGACTGATTGTGAGTTTGCGCCGGGCGCACCGCTGCGGTGTTGCGGTCGTTGCCGTTGCCGTTGCCGTTGCCGCGCGTGTGTTGTGACGTCAGCGCCGCGGGATTACCTCAGTCACCGCTACGACCGGACTGAGCCTCGTGTGAGACCGGCCCATATTTACCGCGAAGCTTGGAGGGTACTGAAACCCTCGTTTTCGCACTGCCACAAACTGTTGAATACTTTCGTTCTGTATGCAGTGACGCACTAAGGGGGGAGAGGGGCAGAAGTCTTCACGGTGCTTCTTGTATTAGCGGGCCTCACCATTTTGAATCATATTCTAAACAGTGCCAAAGTAGATTTTTATTTATTCATTGTATGCCAACAGTAACAAACGCATATTTAACCCTCAAATGGCACGGTGCGGGTCGCGCCGGCCGCGGTGGCCGAGGGGACTGAGGCGCTCCAGTCTGTACGGCCACTACGGTCGGGGGTTCGAATCCCTCCTCGGGCATGGATATTTGTGCCGTCCTTAGTATAAGGTATTTGATAAGTAGTTTGTAAGCTTAGGGACTGATGACCCCGTAGTTAAGTCCCATAAGCTATACAAACATTTGAACTTTTTTTTTTTTTTTTTTTTTTTTTATGCAGGCAATCTTAGTTATTGTCGTAATCAGGTTAAATAATTGTATCTTCGCGATCGAGGGCTGCACTTTTTTGACGTTATAACGGTCGCAGACAATTCGCAGCTATGTTTAAAATTTTAAGTACATATATAAATCTAGAACGTTCGAGAGCCCCAGTGTGATAGCTTCGAGAGTGGTTAACTATGTCGTTGCGACATTAAAGTCTCGGTTTTCAGTTCCGTGCCTGTGTAGCTTGCAGGTTATTCTCAGAGCATATGCCCACTGAGCCCGCTGTCAGAGAGGATGAGGGACGCGCCTGCTGGATGCCAGGCCGGCGCGGCGGCTCACAGCGGAGCCACTGTGCAGTAGTTCAGACCGCGCCTGGCCCTCGCCTGCTCTGCGGGTCACGTTTTCTGCCAGCCACAAATTAAGACGTCTTTCCCGGCTCCGAGTGTTGGCTGGCGGCCTGCATATTTAGAGATTCCTCCTCACGGGGAGCCTGGGAGCGATTAACGAGGCTGCCGCGAGAGCAGCGAACGGTGTGGGTGTGCATGTTGCGTACGTGAGTGAGTGGGCGAGTGAAACAGGTAGAGAGAGAGAGAGAAAGGGGACTTGTAATCCCGAGTTTCTGCGGTGAGCGCACGCCTGGGTCAAGGTAATTCGAGAAGCCAAAAAAAGAACAGAGAGACAAAAAAGGTTAGCTGTGGAAAACAGTCTGTCGGGCGAGATCGCACTTGCCCTGTTACTTCTCGAAACCACTGGGCACTTAGCAGATGTCTCACAGTTAACAGCTGGAGCCATGTCGCTTCTGTTGCTTCTCTAATCATTCCTGTCATATCGTAAGTTCTCCGATAATATCTGTGTAGGACGCAATGCATTTAAGCATTTTACTTATAGTGCAGTACTGGTGTGACAAGCTCAACTTTATAAACTGGTTCTTCCTTCGTAAGGGGATTTGAAATGAATATGAAATCGTTTGAATGTTGGCCGACTGTAGGCAAATCCACGTACGGTGTGCCGTAAAGTAAGATGGAGTTATTTAAGAGGAGTTAGGCTGGGATTTGACATCCGTTTTAAAACTATTCAATGGAGACATCGTTTAGCATCTTTCTTTCTCTTCGTATTGACGACAGGTTTCGGTTAGTGTTGACCATTTTCAAGACTACAGCAAATCAGAAACAGAAGGACACACTCAGTAATAGACTACCTTATAAAACATAAATAATGCATTACGATCATCAATATACATAGCTGCCAACCTTGAGAAGAGGCCGTCAGTAATCATGCTTTGGGCCAAAGGAAGGGTGACATCGAACAGCCGGGGGAGGGCACCCGACAACATGTTCCCGCCCCGAGAAAATTTTAAAAATTACAAACCCGATTTAGATCATTAAATGCTTTATTTCTGACACTATTCATTCATATATAATGTCTTTCCATGGGTAAAAACTATTGTAAATGAAAAGAATTAGATTAGTTGCAAAAACAAGTAACTCGAAATCCACAATAAAGTTCGGAAACGAATTGACTAACTTCCCGCCGCCCGGTAAACCACGTGGACTGTTATGCTGGGACCAAAGGCCATGTACTCGTTGTAGACCAAAGAATTTAGGTTCTGCAACTCTTTCGGTGCATTTGGTAGGTGTGGTGGGGGATGAATAGGAGGGACCTGTTCCAGCGAAAATGCTACCGTTAACGTTTCCTGAAGGAGGTTAGAGTAACACCCTTGCGTTTCATACAGCTTTGCTATGTACTCAGGAAGAAACTCATTGCGATATTTAAAACCCTGAGTAACGTTATGATTAGCGAAGTGTAAATAGTCCTTTTTCCGATTTTTTTAAACATCATATCGTAAAATCTCCTATTCCCGTAATTTTTATGACCTTTCCCTAACTCCGTAAATACGGTGATAAATCCGTAACAATTACGGATAATCCGTAATAGTTGGCAGCTATGAATATATAAAAACGTGTATAAAAATATTATACAGCATACCCATTGTTACATTCCTTAATGTAATATAGCCATAATGGCATCAAAACAGCGTAAGTGTATTTTCATTAAAGCGTCCTGATGTAAGTTTAAAATAAACATCTAAATGGGCCACAAAGTTGGTGACAACTTGTTTGCTGCGCTACTGTGCAGTTCCGTAGCTGTTTACTAGTAATTTGGTCGTACAACCGCTAGGTATCATTACAGTATTCCTTAACATATTCAGCTTTAATTTAATTGTACTAAAGATAAAATTACTTTGCGAGAAAGGATCTCTTATCTTAGTTTATAATAATGTGCGACTGAAAACTGTAATAAACTTCGTAGGTATAACAATGTGTAGATGTCTGAAATTTGAACAAGGCACGCTGCATCATAGACAAATACTACATGCTTACCTGAGGCACGCTTTTAAAGCGCTAACAGAGGCAACAAAACATCGTATAAACAGAGGACAGTTAGTCAAATTTGAGAGTGCCCTCAGTTACATCAGAAAATTAAATATCTTGATCATGACAGGGCCAGTTGTACATAAGCGAGGCATCTTGTGCTTAATGCAGATCGTTGTCAAACATCTTTAATTATTTTTCTAGTCTTGCTAGGTCGCGTAATATCATATTGGTAATTACTGTATTTGTCTATTGCATCTGAAAGAAATCAATAATTTCGTTGGCCATTCTCGTTCCGCCTCATTCATGCAAGATATCACCAGTGGCCTGAAATATACATAAATTTATTTACAACCGTTTTGCTGTACATTGTTTTGCAATGGAGACTAGACAGTTCTGATATATTCTACTTCAGTATGGTGTAGTGGCAACTGTCTTATATGTGGATGGTGCACACATGCCCATACGGAAGCTGTGAATCCAGTTAAATTCAGCCATATAAATCACATTTTCATCCTGGATGTCTTGATGGCCTGAAGGTGGCACTAATGAGGTGGTCAGACTGGTTGCCAGTTAATAAAGTCATTATTGTTACGGCTCTTGGTTTTTATATATTTTTAATATACTTCGATCATAAACATTAGCGTGGTCAAACGTTGGGGTAATGGCAACGTTACATGACTGCCAATATTATTACGCGAGGCCGCTGGGACGAAAAGTAAAATTTAACCCGGTATTGAGCTGTCGTCCGTTTTGTTCACTCGCTCGCCCTTTCTGACTTTGGACCACTACTTCTCCGCGTATTCTGTTTAGCGTCAATCACCATTAGTTTACAGTTTACTTTTGTAACTTACATTTTAACTTTAAAAAATTGATACACGGTAATAGATACACTTTACAAGCATCATAACGGTAAATGTGCTTATTTCTTCGTAATTTTTATCAACCGCAGAAGACATAATTCTCTCAAGATTTGGTCCACTTTAGGTTACAGTGGTAACAGTAAAAGTGGGCCTTTACGATCGTCTTTTGACAGCTCGACATTTAAATGAAAGCAACGGCTTAACTATTCACCTTAGACGAAAATTGAACCATCTAATTTGTAAGGATAAAATTCTATATAACTTTGCTCTTTTATTTACTTTTTTATATATTTGCAAAAATAACGGCGATTTGACACTCTTTGTAACGAATTCCCACTTTTTAGGTCGCGCCGTTCAACCGATCTTTTGACGGCAAGAAATTTAATTGCAAGTAACGCCTTAGCCGTTCTTTTGAGACGAAAAATGGAACAAACGAATTTGTAGAGGATAAAATTCTCAACAACTTTGATCAGTTATGCTCTTTCCATAAGTTGCACCGTTTCAGAGCTATTTGCACAAATAACTCCGATTTCACACACTCACTTCATTTTATGTAATCCAGTACAGGCAAAGAAAAGAAACTTGATGAAGAGGACAAACTACCACGGCAAGACGATACTATTTTAACGGAAGAAGAAAATGAAAATATGGGAGAGATATTAAAATAATAGTTTAAAAAGGTAAAGGTTAAAAAAAGTGTATGTTTGTTTGAAACATTAAATAATTTAGATTTTTAGTTAAAATGCTGTCAGAGAGAATATTACGTGTTGAGTGCATAGATATTATCTCAACTGTAAAGTCGTAATCTTATCATCCATATTTTTTATTACTTATATTTTTATTATTTTTGTCCAAAATATTTGCAAAAAAAGAAAAAATCACAGAACAACAGAAAAACGTAAAGTATGCCGTCAAACACTCCAGTGCGATTTTTTAATTATTATTCGTACATGTTCATATTTCAGTCTTTCTTTTAATTATGTAAGGAACTCATTGTTCGATGGGGCGATCTATAATTGTTTAATAATGATTTTGCAGCCAAGATCGCATTTTTCATTTATTATGTTACCGGTTTCGGCGTGCTCGACGCCATCTTCAGACCTGTCGTATTTTACTTCACTTCACAACATTTTTTACTCTTTTAGTATGTAAAAAATGTTGTGAAATTATGTAAAATACGACAGGTCTGAAGATGGAGTCGAACACACCGAAACCGGTAACATAATAAATGAAAAATGCGATTGTGGCTGCAAAATAATTATTACTTCATTTAATTTTTAACGTAACTTTCAGTCATTTCCCTAATACATAGACTGTTCAAATAAAAAGATTTTTCCGTTTGCTCCCTATTCAATACGTGACACTTAGGTGGCCGCAAATTTTAAGCTTTGCGATCATCAGTGAACTTGTTCCCAGAAATGAACTAGCTGGCACTGCTCTACTGGTGTAGATATTCCACCAACAAGGAAAGCGGAATTTGGTTCGCATTTTTGGACCAGTGCGAGGATGGATCGTGGGCTGCAACGTAAAACTCTCGCTTACTTTCCCGATTTCAGTCACGTTCGAGAGCGAGAGGCGGCCCTTCGCCGGTAAGCGGAGCAGAGCAAACAAATCAAGCGACTAATTTATCCGGGTCCATCAGTCAGCCGGCAGAACCCCTGCCTCGGGTTTCCACTTAGCGTGCCTCGCCTCCCCCCCCCCCCCCCACCCTCGCGTTATACCCAACACCCTACACTTAATTACTTCGCGCCCTCAGCGTTGCAGGTACCCAGGTAGCCCGCGCTGCTTTTATAGATCCTGGCTGGATGCGGGTCGCCTTTCGGACTCCCCGCTTCATCTCCCGGATACTATACTTAGTACTCAGGCGATGCTTGTATAAAAATTTGTTTTCCTTCTTATATCCTTTCATAACAAAGACAAGACTTATCATTTCATAAAATGTAACAGTAATAAGAAATGAAATTCAATAATAGTGAGCAAAGGAAAAATAAAACTACAAACAATGTAAAATGATACTAAAATAGTGCAAATAAGAAGCTGCTTCAAGAGGGACAGTGTCGAGCCCTTACCAAAGCCCTCCCGCTGGGAAGAGCCAGCTCAAGGGACATTATTATCTTTTCTAATTCTAAAGACATCAAATTATTTTTTTTCACCAACCATCCAAACATAACAATGTTAGATTAAATATAGGCAGGTTCAGAGGTTGGAAAGGCTTCAAGATTTTATTCACTGACTGTTCCGTCGGTTATTGACAGAATATTTAATACACAATGAATGAAATACACAAAATAACTGTGAGATATTCAGCAAATTTATTGGTTTACGAATCGGTTTTCGGATGTTACAACATCATCAGGTAAATATAGGTAAATGTTTACCTGATGATGGGGTAAACAGCCAAAAATCGGTTCTTAAACCAATAAATTTGCGGAATATCTCACAGTTATCTTGTGTATTTCATTCATAATGCTCCAAGATTTTTTTCCCGGTACCCTCTACCTGGGTCAGCCTGCTACAGAATGAATTTTCTAATTATATTTGGAATTTTCTTTTTTTTCTCTTTTATACTATTGCTCGTCAGAATAAATAGTAACGTCAAGAATGTATGCTTTTAAATATTAGGCTGCACGACATAAAAATCAGCAATAGATGAAGAAATAAATAAAGCATGAAATAAAGAACTAAGTTTCGGTGGAAGTGTCACTATTACTTTCGGTAATTATCGGCCATTACACTAGCCAAAAGGATATTTCATACTAAGAATGTGAATGGTGTCCTTACAGAGATTCCATAACGTATTCGTAATTGGGACAAGAGAACTGGAGAGGGTACAAGGACCCTACCGCGGATTTCTTTCTTCTTCTTTTTCTTTATTTTTTCTTTTTTTCTTTTCTTTTTACTTATTTTATTTATTTATTTATTTATTTATTTTTTACAATAAACTCTCGGTTTGAAGCGTAATTGTGTCTCATGAAATGAAATTGTGAAAAACCCGAGAAAAGCGGATAATAATAAAACAACGCTGGTAGAGTGTTACTGACTTTAAAACAATTACATTTGTTATACATTTGCCAGAAAGAGAGTAAAAACAAGTATAATAATTAAATGGTACTCAATAATACAGTTACACTCAATAGTAACGTAACAACGTTAGAACCAGTACGCCAAATCGTAGCATAACTACAGTAGTAAAACTGGCTATGCATCACTGTAGTAGATAACTTTGGTGTATATTATAGTCTGTGCTCAGTAGATGATGAAAAGGAATTGCACTATTTCTGAAATGATACTGGTTCATAAAATAGTGCAACGAAAAATAGTATGTGGCGAAATTACTAAAATTAAATCAGTAATTTCAACAAGGGCTTCCGTAAGACTGGAATTAAAGCCTAGAAATCGTGATGATTACTTGGCACATCTGGTCTCAGCTGAAAATTAAATCGATTTTGCCAATTGGGCTTAGTTTTCATGTTGGAGTAGCCTCTACCGATAAAAAAGCTACAAGAAAACAAAAACCTTTAAAATTATTCACATTTGTTACTTTAGTATTGCTTAATTTGATTGCAGCTATCCTTCTGATACTCTAATGGTATTAACTCTGTTTTTTAGTTTTCAAAATGAAATTCCAAGATCGCACATTTATTCACTGACGACCGGTTTCGGTGCACTGTGTCACCATCATCTGGTCACATATGTGTTATAAGCTGGTCATCTTGTTAAAAATGGGTATAAAATAACAAGTGCAACACTGCACTTAGTCACTATATAAAAAATACACAAGTTAAAAACATGACAGCTTGATTTTGTAAGTGACTAAGTGCAATGTTGCACTTGTTATTTTATACCCAATTTTTTAACAAGATGACCAGCTTGTAATATGTATGTGACCACATGATGATGACACAGTTCACCGAAACCGGTCGCCAGTAAATAAATTATTAATGAGCGATCTTGGAATTTCATTTTGAAAACTATAAAACGATCAGATCGCCTCCAAACCTGTCTACGTCAGGTAATCGTAACTCTGTTTTTTGATAAATTTTAATGCTAATAAATTACAAGCTATATTGAACTTGGGTATAATACTCAACGAAGGTCTGGAGTATGGGGTGATGGTTCTAGAACAATGTATAAGCAGTCTTGTGTTTGGTGATATAGTTGATACTCATACAGACAGAGCAGCCTGCTGATATTTCGTGTGAGAATCTGGTGATCAGCCTGGCCCCACTATATGCGCAGCTTTCGGCAACTCTCCATCCTTCTGACTGCCAGAATTTCTCCTCCGCTCTCCGACAAGCCCCCCACATCTATTTTCAATAGTAAAGGACGTAATCCGGAGCCGCAGGGAATTCAAGAACAACCAGAACTCCGTCAATAACAAGTGAATAAATTGACGATACTGCCTCGAGACTAGCGCGGATATTATGTACGGGCTAGCGAGCTTTATTCAAATGACGAAGGGGGCTCTGAGTCGGCAGGCCACCCCTCAAGACGTGTGCGAGGAGTTCCTCTGCCTCCAGATTCACTCCCTGCGCAGCCCCTGACTGCTCTGTTGTCGTCTCTAAACGGTGTTTCAATAATATTTTAGGAGGTGGCAGTATATACGAATTTCCAGTTATCGATATTCTGACACTGAAAGTTGGCACCCACGTGTGGTCCTACAGTTATATTGTATCCTATTGGAGGTTTTAAGGATGCTTTGAGGTTGATATTGCATCCAGGGATGATTTATCGCTCTGCCATGCCCTTAAATGTGATTTGCAGAGTATCCCATGTAGATGTAGATGTAAAAGTCTGCCGTCTGACTTGTTAACCACTGCATTACAACTGTTTAGACTTTGTTATGGTATTACTCGGTCACAATGCCATACGAAATACTACAAGAAACATTAGGAAAGTCATCCCGGAAGGAAGGGATCGTAAAGCGTCTGTTTTCTCTCACCTTAGTGTCCACTTCCTGCACCAAACTTTAACGACCGAAGGACGCCCACTCTGTTGTTTCATCATGCACATTTGTGCGGCCATCTTTAAATGCTCTCATCCACTTTCTTACCATTCCATCACTCGTAATGTTTTCTCCGTAAACTGTACAGATCTCATTATGAATATAGATCGCTCTTTGGCTTTTAGCACTAAGAAATCTTATAACAGCCCGTACTTCATAGTCGGTGGGACTCAAGATTGTCGGAGGCATCTTAAACACGCAGTACACAACGTAAACAAGAATCAGAGTGCATTGTCGTCAGTGCGTCGATAACAGATATAGGTACCCCGTGCGCATTAAATTATTGGGATATCTTATCATGTCTGTTTTTAATTTCAAACCGGTACTTACTAGAAAACACGCCTCCCTCGTGTAACAAAAATCAGTGGGCGTGTCGCGACCGTATATGTTAGACTGTGGTACCAGAGACTACCCGTCTCAATGCCATCCACCGTGCGAGGTGGCGCAGTGGTAACACACTGGACTCGCATTCGGAAAGATGGTGGTTCAAATCCACCTCCGGCCATCCAGATTTAGGTTTTACGTGATTTCCCTAAATCACTCCAGGCAAATGCCAGGATGGTTCCTTTGAAAGGGCACGGCCGATTTCCTTCCACATCCTTACCCAAATACTCCGTCTCTAATGACCACGCTGTCGACGGGACGTTAAACTCCAAGCTTCCTTCCTTCCTTCAATGCCATCCGCAAGGCCAAACGATGCCCCACGCGACACTATAGTCGGGCCGCCGAAAGAACGACCCTGACAGTTCTCGCACGTGGGCTGCAGAGGGTGGGGGGACACTCAACCACCAACCTGAGCTCTGGAATTCGTAAACGTTGCCAGGGTAACGGTGCCGCGTTGCCACCCTGCCACTCAAGGGTGGCACGCTTCAGTCGCTGCAAAGCATCTGTGGTGTGTTCATCGTTACCGGTTTTGTTCGTGCCATGTTACGCGTCGTTAATTTCAGACGTGTGTGAGATGCCTTCTTCCTCTAAACCGTAAGAAAGTCACTTCTGTGACCAATAGACTGGCTGTCGAAACTGATCTGATGATATTACTCCGTCACTATACTATGACAGTCGACAGCGACCGTAAACAAATGAGGCAAACAAAAAACGCTCTTATGTTTATGCAAGAAGACAAATCATTTTACTGGAAGAGGCGATTTTACTACTTGTAAAGTGGTTGTCCTTATTTGTTTACCCTCTCGGCAGACTGCCACAATACAGTGACCGAGTAATACCACCGAGTTTGTGGAAAATGGCTATAGAAGATGAAATATATAAACAAAATTCTTCAACTAGCGCCCTTTGGCTGAAGACTAAATTATACATTATATTTAATGGAATACTGGAACATATGAAGCTTTATTTTAACTCGACATATATTTTTAAACCTTTCTTTTTAACTGCAAAAAGAGAGTTTTTCATTACTTCGTGGTTGTTACCGTTCGTTCACGCTTTAGTAGTACATAGCAACGGTTCAAAATGTTCAAATGTTTGTTAAGCTTATGGGACTTAACTACGGGGTCATCAGTCCCTAAACTTACAAACTACTTATGAACTACTTACGAACTAGGACGGCACAAATATCCATGCCCGAGGGGGGATTTGAACCCCCGACCGTAGTGACCGTGCTGACCGTGACAGCAGCGCCTCAGCCACCTCGGCCACCGCGGCCGGCGGGCAACGGTTCCAAAAATATTCGGACTTGATATTCTTTTCCCGGCACGGCGGAACAAGAAACAGGCGCGTAGCAGTATTGGCAACATAGCCGGTAGCTATCAGAGTCGTTCTTTCGGCGGCTCGACTGTAGGTGCCTACCTAGGTGCTACGTCAGAGTACATCAGGGAGAAGACAGCGGCCCCGTAGCAGAAGCGGCTTTCGGCGCTCGGCCGTCCGGCCGCCGTGTTATTTATGAAGTCTGGCGGATCGGCGGCCCGCGGGCGCCCGCGGCCACTTAATAACGCGCCGCGTAATCACCACCCATCCCCCGTGTTTTGTTTTCCGGTTATAAATTAACCTCGTAAGAATTAATAACAGTTTTTAGCGGCGGCCCGCTGCGGTCTTAATCTGCGCGCCACCGCCGCCGTCACGTGTTTATCTGCGCCGGGCATCGCCGGCCGCCATTACGTAGCGCCAGCAAACACACACACACGCACACACACACACACACACACACACACACACACACACGAGCGCGAGAGGCGCGCGGAATCCACAATGGCGGAGCGCGCGGGCCCCCCTCGGGCACATTAATTTTTGCGGGCTACCCGCTAGCGGCTACCCGCGCATGCGCGCTACCCGCCTAGAGATGCCCGCGGGCAGGTCAACGCTCGGCCAGGCTACGTGTGCCCGCGCGCGGTCAAGGACACGACGCAGCCGCCGCTGGACCAGTTCCGGATCGCGTTACGTGTCCGCGGATATCTCGCCTCGGACCTCCGAGGTGGCCGGCCACTGCTCGTTGCCGTAAACGATCTTAAAAATTCGTTTACCGCAGATCGTAAAAATTATGTCGGGGGATGAAATTGGTTCCGCGATGCCTCCTCGTGCCACCAGTGCTCTATCTCTATCTCTCTCTCTCTCTCTCTCTCACACACACACACAAACACACACACTTGCACTATGTCAATGCCTCAGCGTTCGACTGAACTGTGTTTACACACGTAATATTACTTTTCTGTTGTTGCCTGTACGCATTAATGTTACTCTCCGCGATTAAAAGATTAAGGATTTTTGAGTACGAAATCTTTCACGGCGATACTTCTGTATAAAACATTTTCGGACTTCTTGCCGCGTCAATTCTTGATACGTTTGGAAAGTAGGAGGCGAGGTACTGGCGGAATCGTGAGTCGTGTCGGGATAGCACAGTCGGTAGTGCGTTTAGCCGCGAAAGGCAAAAGGTCCCAGGTTCGGGTCCCGGTTCGGGCACACAATTTTAATTTGCCAGGAAGTTTCATATCAGCGCTCACTCCTCTGTAGAGTGAAAGTTTCATTCTGGAAACAGCCCTTAGGCTGTGGCTAAGCCATGTCTCCGCCATATCCTTTCTTCCAGGAGTGCTAGTCTTGGAAGTTTCGCAGGAAAACTTCTGTGAAGTTTGGAAAGTAGGAGGCGAGGTACTGGCAGAAGTAAGGTTGTGAGGCGGCATCGTGAGTCGTGTCGGGATAGCACAGTCGGTAGTGCGCTTGCCCGGGAAAGGCAAAGGTCCCAGGTTCGGGTCCCCGTTCCAGCACACAATTTTAATCTGCCAGGAAGTTTCAATTCTTGATAAAATTTCAAGCTTTCGAAGATCCATCGTTTTCGTCAGGAGCCGCTGACTGACAGTGCTGGTGCTGTGATGGCCTTAGATAGCCCACGGACGGCTTATGATTGGTCGTCTTCTGATTGGTCGTCCGCTACGTCATGCTGTCACACATTCAGTCTACGTCTGCGCTTGTGGCGCCACCCCTCCCGTAGTATCGAAGACGTTTCGCGACGTGTCTGCTGCATTTCTGTATCGTGCGCTCGTTTCCAAGCACCGCTAAGATTATACTCGCTAACACGGTTGAAGTTGTTCTCACACATTCTTATTTCTACAACCTCTCTAATTACAGAGTCCCAGTATGTGCAGGCCTGGAACGAAAATTTTCGTTTCGTCGAACAAAGGACCTGGAAGAGCAATTAAACGGAATAGCCAGTGTCTTGAAATGAATGTAAAACATGAACATTAACAAGAGTAAAACGAGAGTAATGGAATGTAGTGTCAGAAAATCAGGCGATGCTGATGAAATTAGATTAGGCAATGGTGCAATAAAACTAGTAGAGGAGTTTTGTTATTTGTGTAGCAAGATAACTTCTGATGGCCGAAGTAAAGAAGATATAAAATCTAGAATGGCTGTGAGAAGAAAAGCGTTTGTGAAATAGCGAAATTTGTTGACATCCAGTATTACCTTAAATGTTAGGAAGTCCTCTCTGAAACCATTTGTCTGGAGTGCGGCATTGTATGGGAATGGAACGTGGACGATAAGGAGTTCAGACAAAAAGATGATAGAAGCTTTCGAAATGCGGTGCTACAGAGGAATGATGAAGATTAGATGGGTAGATCACGTAACTAATGAGGTGGTGCTCAACAGAATTGGGTAGAAAATAAGTTTGTGGCATATCCTGCCTTAGAGAGGGGATAGGTTGGTGGGACACATTCTGAGACTGTGGTGTCGCACAAGTACAAAGTGCGCGCCACCTACTTTCGCCGCGCGCCGCCATGCACGCACGGCGCGGCGTTCTCACGACGACAGCCACGAGCGCCCTCTGCGACAACTCCGCTCGTGGTCACCGCTGAACGACTTGCCACTTCGGACGGAGATAGCAACCAGTTAGGACCTTCGTAATCAAATAGGCACCAGTGAAGACTTTGCTATCGTACAGGCACTAGGCAGGCCTCTAACAACTATGTATCAACATTCTGCAGTACTATGTAAAAGTTAAGTATTGTTACATTCTGTGCAATATATATCTCTTTCTAATTTACTCTAGTGTTTATAGTTTCTGGCTGCTCCCCTCCGTACCTGCACCAGCGTGCTATCTTATTCCTGTGTCGGTCTCATCCACTCGGCCACCGACACCTACGACGAGGCTGGGACACAAAAGCGGCGACGAAGTTGGGACACAAAAGTGGCGACGAGGATGGGATACAAAAGTGGCGACGAGGATGGGATACAAAAGTGGCGACGAAGTTGGGACACAAAAGAGACATCAAGGAATAGTCAGCATTAGACGGAAGTGTGTGGGGTAAAACTCGTAGAGGGAGACCGAGGAGCGAATGCAGTAAGCAGATTCAAAAGGATGTAGGTTGTAGTACGTATTCTCAGATGAAGAGGCGGAGTGTGGAGGGTAGCGTGGAGAGCTGCAGCAAACCAGTCTGCGGACTGAAGACCACAACAACACCAACATGAAGTATAAATATTTGTCACAGTTCAGCCCAACCAGTTGCAATATTTGATAAAATACCTTGATCTAGATTTCGGCGCCATCTAAGTGTGCCTTCATCAGAAGAATAAAAATTATCATTGAGTTAAATTAGTATACATTACGTTAGAAAAAAGTGCTTTACGTGTGTTATGCAAAAATCATAGGTATACATATGTACTTACATAAGACGTGCAATTAGGAGTGTGTGCTCAAGTCCAAATGATCTTTTGAATGCTATGAAGCCGGTGCTCAAAGATCCCTGATTACGCTTCCATACTCAGGTTCTTCGTGTATTTTTCAGTAATATTATTTTCTATTCCAAGTAACGTTTCTTTATTTATAATGAAACCTGTTGCTTAAAACTTGGCTTCATAGACCAACCTTATTGAAAAAATTTATGTAAATTCAGTTAGTTTCTGTCGGAAACTGTGGTCTAAATTGAACATTTTGTGTCGAATTTCGTATATTAGCTGATTCGTTGAAATATTCTTTACCATTTATTCATTCACATAATGTAATGTTGCCGACTGCTGGCGCTTTGTACTAACGCCTGTGACGTATAAACTGTAAGAGAGAGCGCCATATGCGGCGCAGCCACCACCTGTACACACCTGTCTTCAGTTTGATGGCGTTCGGTTGGCTGTTGAGCAGCACAGTAAGCCTAACACAGGCGAGCTGCCTTTATTTTATTTTTGACTTGCTAGCCTTTTGCTAGCATGTAGCATAATTTTATAAGTTTGGACTTGAGCACACTGCTCGTAATTGCACGTCTTATGTAAGTACATATGTATCCCTATGATTTTACATAACGCAACACATGTAAAGCACTTTTTTCTAACGTAATGTATACTAATTTAACTCAATGATTATTTTTAGGTTTTAATTTTTATTCATCTGATGAAGGCACCCTTAGATGGTGCCGAAATATCAAGATATTTTATCAAATTTTGCAACTGGTTGGGCTGAACTTTGTCAAATATTTGTAAACCTGCAGTTGCTGCAGTCGACAAAGCTATGTTTAAAATCATGAAGTATAAGTCCAATGTCGATACTGGAAAAGTCTTACTTTAATTACTCCTGTGCAATAAAGGTTTGAGAAGGGCGGTATGCAGGATTATCTTCCTGGAGTCCGCTGGTTCCGGGCAGAGATGAGGCGGTAGACAAGGCTGTACCGTTGACGAGGTGTAAGCGAGAATACGACGTAGCGGAGGAATTGGTCCCGCATGGTGCTGGAGAGTGGGGCGGTTTGCTTATCAGGGCCCGGAAACGGCGCCGACTGTTTACGAGGCCGCGTCCAGCCAGCATGCAGCGTGCCGCCGCCGCGGCCCGCCTGGCTCGGCGGCCACCCAGGAGGGCCCATTTCACGGGCCGCGGCCAGCCGGCACATTGGACACGCCGCGCCGCGCCGCCCCGGGCCACGCCGTTCGCCGTTCTGTCGCCGCCCGGCACTGGCGCTGCCGTCGCAGCTCAGCGTGGCGGCGCGGCGCCCGCGCCCGCTGCTTTCTCCAGTTAAGGCCCCTACACACGCTCCGATTTATCATACGACCAACAAGATGTCCAACGGATCAACCAATTCGTAGCAGCCTACACACGTTCCGACCAACTGCAGTTCTGTTTGTCGAACTGTTTTTGTCTTCGCAGACGACCTCAGGCATGTAAGTTGGTTGGGAAGCGCTACACATGGTACAATTTGTCGGGTGCAGTGGTGGAGTAATCGGAGATCGGGTGGTCAGTCTCAACCAACCGACCGGCAAGGAAAGTTGGTCGGGCTGCGCCTGAAGTCGCCCAGTTTATTGGGTGACCAACGAACTGGTCCAATAAATCGTATCGTGTGTAGGGTCCTTTACCACGACATGCCAGTCGGTGTAGTCTGGGTGGAAACTCACGACCGAGAAGCGGCGGTCTTTGGGGGGGGGGGGGGAGGGGGAGGGGGGAGTGGCCTTTGTCGGAACGACCCTGCGACTGCCCTGCAAGAACACCAAAAATCACTTGCCCGTTGCCTGTCTACCGCTGTAGTGAATCTCACGGTGATACAAATCGATTCGGTTAGTTTCACGTTACTTAGTAGCATAATTTTTACAATTCGCAGCCCCCAAGTTACTTCAAATTAATTACAAGAAGTTTTTATCTACATTTCGACGACACTATGGAGGTCATCATCAGAAATGTAAAATTACCATATGAGACTTTTATAGTAGTGATGAATGCTCATGTTGTATAAAACATTAAAAAACAATATGCTAATCAAAATATGCACGGGTGTACTGCCGGTCTACAGTGTCCAACGGGCACAATATTTCGGCGATCATACATGTCGCCATCATCAGGTGAACTGACGGACTGAGCTCCTGGAAACGCGCCGGCACGGAGATCCGCACGCTACGGGGGCTCGAAGGGAACTGGGTTCTAGCCCGGTAGCGGGCGATTTAAATGCCCCCGGCCGCGGAGCGACCCCTCCGTGGTCTGCGCCCCGCGCCGCGCTCGCGCAGTGGAACCGATTGCGACGGCGTCTGAGATGACGTCGATATGAGGGCTCTGTCCGCCGTGGTCGTCACTACGTTACATTTGCTAGATTTACTCTTAATTAACCCAATCGCTGGTTCCCAAGCTTTGCTAAGATTTAGCCACAACCACCGGGCTAGAACCCAGTTCCCTTCGAGCCGCCGTAGCGTGCGGATCTCCGTGCCGGCGCGTTTCCAGGAGCTCAGTCCGTCAGTTCACCTGATGATGGCGACATGTATGACCGCCGAAATATTGTGCCCGTTGGACACTATAGACCGGCAGTACACCCGTGGATGTTTTGATTATCAAATACGCCGGGAGAAACTCAAGAATCACAAACAATATGCCATTTATTGGCTAGCAGTCTGAACAAATAAAATTTTTTAACATAGTGGCAAACCGGTAAGGGGCCGCCAATGTGCCAGCAAATCTAGTCTAATACCGCCTTGATCTGTTGGCAACTCGACAGCTGCTTAGCGGCTTGCCACTATGTTAAAAAAATTTATTTGTTCAGACTGCTACCACATACAACATGAGCATTCATCACTCCTGTAAAAGTCTTATGTGGTAATTTTACATTTCTGATGACCTCCGTAGTGTGGTCGAAATCAAGATAAAAAGTTTTTTTGTAATTAATTTAAAGCAATTTGTGAGGCAGAAATTTGTCAAAATTATTTTACATCCAGTTTCTGCATATAAGGCCATGTTCTAAAAATTATTAGTTAATAGTGTCGCATCTTTACGTACGTCTTTGTGGTGCGTTGAAAACTATCCTCATTATATTGTTAGTATATTGATAATATATACTATCACATTCCAAAATGATGATGCGTCAACACACACAACCAAATCACGATTCACGGGTGTTCTGTATAACATCAGAAAGTTATGAAAAATCTCCCCTGGCCAGAAAAAGCGCCATGTCTCCACATAATTCAGCCTTTAAAGGGATTTTTAAAGCAGAGTGTGACAAAATTTACAGCTCTAACGTCGTGTAAGTAATTGGCGGATGTTTAGGTACAAGAACGGATACCATTCTGTTGCAGACGATAGACACACTTTACGAACCTGCTCCCCAAAGAGCTGCAGCTGTTCTCAAAGCCAATTATGGACCAGATTCTTACTAACAAATAAAACCTCGTTTCTGTGGTATATGTTCATACTACTTCGTCCATCTCCTGCCAAACTTCGCGAGATATCCGCAACTAAATCTTCGCAATACTTTTGCTACATCAAGAAAGTAATTTTCTTCTGAATATTGCGCAATAAAAGCAAGCTGTTTTCTCCGAAGTAAAATGAAATTAAAAGTTTCCATTAAGTAATGTCCATTTTCACGTCAGCCTTGTCCGCCTGTTCGTATTCATTGAGAGTTTCTGAACGCTGCGACGTACTGAATGGAATTCATCACTCGTGATAAACCTGAGTTCTCGACGCTCTCTGGCAGCTGTCTGCCGCCGGGCTGGCTCTGAGACCCGTTTGTCGCAATTTCCTGCCGCCTCTCTGCGACTCAGTCAACAGACGCAATATGAAGGGCTCTCGGGCGACGGCGGAGAGCCGTTCCTTTCAGATTTTTAAAAGGAGGCATAAAGTGAGTCAAAGGGAAAAAGACGCGCAATCTGCAACAAGTTTCTGGGAATGAAGCACGAGCGCTGGGCGCCGTATAATTGACGTCTGAGGCACAATGAAAGCTCCGCTTCTGCGACAAATACCCAAAAGTCCACTTTCTTCTAAATACGATCCTAAAGGATAGCTCTTAAAAATGCTAGCGGCAGGGAATTCTCTGGCATAGCTCGGAATAGTTAATACGTCTCCAGAGAGTAGGATAGAACATCGTAAATGCATCCATACAAACACAGTAATATAATAATAATAACGGAAGAAACCATCTTGCAAGATGGGTCATTGGTCGGCATACAGGACTCGTACTGAGGAGGAATGTCTTTAGTAAACAAAAGGGAAGAAAGGAAGGGGTGGGCAAGTTTGGAGCCCTTACTCTTACGGGAATTTAGTACATAGTGTCTACGAGTTTGACTACTGTGGGCAGGATAAGGCTGAAAATATGTGACTGACGGGAGGCTTGCTTGTTGTTGTTTGTAAATCTATCGGACCAAACTGCGTGGCCATCAGTCCGTAGCTTACAAACTACTTAAACCTGGGTAAATTAACCTAAGGACTACACACACACCCATGCCCCTGGGAGGACTCGAACCTCCACGGCGAGCACCCGCGCGCTCCGCAGCGATACCCTTTAGACCGCTCGGCTACTCCACCGCGGCGACGAGTTTCTTCTTTAAAGCTCGAAATAGATGGAAGTCACTTGGTGCGGGGTCAGGGCTGTATGTAGGTGCTCCCAACTAAGAGTTGCTATATGGTTTTGCGTTGCCGTCGCCGAGTGTGGTCTCGCATTGTCATCCAACAGCAGAACGCCAGGCCGCTTTTTCCGATTATCCTCTTTCAATTTCGACAAGTGGCACAGTACCGCACAGTACTGTCCCAAAAAACGGTGAGTACTACTTTACCTGCAAACGGAGTGCTTTTGAACTTCTTTCAGACAGGCGATGGCCGGCCGCGATAGCCGAGGGGACTGAGGCGCTCCAGTCACGGACTGCACGGCCATTGCGGTCGGGGTTCGAATCCCCCCCTCGGGCATGGATATTTGTGCCGTCCTTAGTGTTAGCTAGTTCGTAAGTAGTTTTTAAGTTTAGGGACTGATGACCCCGTTGTTAAGTCCCATAAGCTATACAAACATTTGAATATTTTAGACAGGTAATGACGGATGTTTCCACTCCACCGCTGTTCAACGCTTCTTCCGTATGCAACGCCCTGATTTTATCCTGGACGGCTTTTTGAAGCTTATAAAGCAACTTGACAAATGTCTCAATGTACTTGGAAATTATGTATAAGAAGTAAAGATATATCTTTAATGTCTCATTCTATTTGTCTCCTTTCCTACACAACTCTGCCCACTGTCTACAGGGAAAATATTTTCGACTCCCTCTCGTGAATTGGAAGTTACAATAATGTAATTAAATGTAGTGAAGACGTAGTGTAGGTAAGTAAAAACAGCAAGTAAACGATGTAGTGTGGGTTCTAGGACCCACTGTATTTAGGTGATGTGTGAAAATGTATAACGATAGTAATAATAATGAATGACTTTGAAGTGTCGTTAATTGTGTGCAACAAGATGTGGCAGGTATGTGGGTCGGTAAGTTAATAGTGGGGGTGGTGTTTGATGTGCCGGCAGATGCTGGAGGCGGAGTACGAGTGCGCGTGCCCCGGGCCGCCCCCGCAGTTCCAGCTGCCGCCCCCGCCGCTGCCGCCGCTGCTGCTGCAGGAGGTGGGCTGCTCGCCCGACCACGCCTTCTACTCCTGCGACGTCCTGCCGGTTAGTCATTCACTTCCTTTCAATTTTTTCTCTGGTTCCCATAGCCACGTTTATCAGTGGCATTCTAGAAAAAGCGTCGGGTATCCGTTTTCTTTGCCTTTACTGTATTATACTGCCATTACTGAACTCTTACAAATAAGTCTCGAACTTAGTGATTATTTTATACACGTTTCCGCCCACGATCGCGTGTTTTATTTATGGATGACCGTTTTCGACATTGACAGACGCCATCTTCTGATCTCCTATATTTTACAATGTCATACTACAGGGTGTCCAGAAAAGGGCTCCCTGATTTCAAAATTAAATATCTCGAAAACAAAGATCGATAGTGGAATGCAGTAAACGGTATGTTTATTGTGAAAGCTGTAAGAAGTTTATACAGCAGTTTCAAATAATAGTTACAAATGCTGCTAACAGATGGCGAGTCCTTTTCTGGACACCCTGTATATGGTTTTATATATACCCTTTCATTACATTTGTCTTGGAGTAGTTGTATACAAACATTGACGGTGATGAAAAATGTAATAAAAGGTTATAGGTAAAACCATATAAGATATGACATTGTAAAATATAGGAGATCAGAAGGTGACGTCTGTGAACGTCGAAACCGGTCACCCATCAATCACTGCTCGGTATCGAGCTGTCGTCCATTTTGTCCACTGCGTCCGCTCATTGTTATTTTGTTTCAGATTAACTTTGAAGTACTGGTTCTTCGCTTATTGTGTTCAGCGTCCATCACCAGTAATTTAAATTTTACTGGCATTTCTTTTTTTTTTTTTTTTTTTCTTTTTTTTTTTTTTTTTGTAATACATACGTTTTACAGACATGATAAAGGCGTTCTGCTTATATTTCTCCGTAATTCTTATCAACGGCAGAAGACATAATACTCATGAGGTTTTTTTTATTATTATTCGTAAATGTATAGATTTAATCTGTTCATTTAATTAATTAATTTGTTTTCGTTACAGCCATCTATGAGTTACGTTTACACAACTTCCCTCACTTTCTAAAGTTCTCTTCATTCCTCTTTCGCCAGCACTCCTTCGTCCTTTGGTTCACTCGTGCGCGTTCTTCTTCCTCGTTTTCTCTTCGACGAAATCCTTCACCTCCGGAAACTTTTTCCTAAAGATCTGCCTGTTCACAATTTCTTCTGCTGTGATCCCGCATTTTTCTGGTTCCCTGTGAACTTCTTTCACTCATGGTGCTTGTGTCATCCTGTTCTCCTGGAAGAGAAGAATCTTGTTGGCGAGCGTCTCTGATTCCATTCTTTTAATATGCCCATAGAAAGACAGTCTTCTTCCTTGTGGTGGTGATATTTTCAAATCATTGATAAAAGTTCTTGATTTGATCTTAGGTGGAACGTAAATTCATTTGATATTTTCCTGGGCCCCAGAATCTTCCTAAGGAATTTCTTTTCTTTCGTTTCCAAGTCTGAAAGTCCCTTCCTGGCTATTGTCTCAAGGTTTATTTAATATTTAGTCATAATGTGACTATTTAGCATTGCCCTAAATGTGATCTAAGAGTATTCAAATAAATAGATAGTTTCCTTTCGTCCCTTGCAGATACGTGAAAGTTAACAGGGCAGAAATTTCTAAGTTTCTATGTGCTGCCTACTTGTTAAGTTTATTACGTAAAAAATTAAATAGGTGAGTAGGAAAAGGGATTTCGATTTCGGAAGAGATCGTATTTATTTTTCATCTCAGAAATTATTCTTCAGCTTTCGTAAACAGACGACTCAGTTTCTAACTATTTTCGTTACATTATTCGAAAACAATTGGTTAAAAAGACGCGGTGGAGTGGCCGAGCGCATTAAGGTGCTATGCTCCGATTCGTGAGCCCGTTCCCCGTTGGGGGGTCGAATCCTCCCTGGGGCATTGATGTTTGTGTTGTCTTTAGTATACGTTAGTGTATAAGTAGTTTGTAATGCCTGTTGGACGACCCGAGGTCTGTTCGCCGAGAGAAACTGCAGAATCACAGTAATTTTATTGACGCTTACACCACTACCAGCTGATTCAAACCGTCAGCTTTTGAGGGTGCACACAATTGTACATCTCTCGTGTTAATACGTATCTGCTGCAGCAGTAGTGACGGGCGAGTCAACACTTTAAAATAACATTACTGCTGTAGTGGCGCACGCACGTAAACAGGATGTTGCCCTATCTGCGTTGATTCAACACCGTCCAGTTTACAGTAAACATTTGTTCGGAGATAAACCGATAAACAGTCATCACTGACCGCCCTGCTGGTCACGCCTACCGACTAGTGTCTACTGTACTCGGGCTGACGTTCAAACGAGTATAGTAGTATAAAACACACTTACTTCTGCCAAGATCGCTAGTTTATTAGTTGCTTCTCTCTTGCCGGTTTCGATGAACTATGTCATCATCTTCAGAAACAATTTTTTTTTTTTTTTTTTTTTTTTTTTTTTTGTATATACCAATTTCCTCCTATGGGACCTGCCACTATCCAATCGTAGTTGTTTCTCTAAAGCCGCCCGCCGCGGTGGCCGAGGAGACTGAGGCGCTCCAGTCACGGTCTGCACGGCTACTACGGTCGGGGGTGCGAATCCCCCCTCGGGCATGGATATTTGTGCCGTCCTAGTTCGTAAGTAGTTCATAAGTAGTTTGTAAGCTTAGGGACTGATGACCCCGTAGTTAAGTCCCATAAGATTTACAAACATTTGAACATTTGATTTCTCTAAAGCCACGTACTTCCCGTATTGCCACAGCTCCTTGTGAAGCACTACTGCGACAACACTGCGTCTCTCCGCTGCAATCTATCAATCACATAGTGCTTGTAATCGAAGTATCTACAGACTGTTTCGAAGTGTTGAAACGTCTAGACAAGATAAATGACGCCATCGTGGGAACAACTTTGCTAGACGGTATGCTCGAAGGCTCACCGACAGTGCCAGACTTCTTATATTACTGGTTATGAAGCTGAGAGATTGGACTGCAGAGGCACTACAGCGAGCGTATACATTGTGTGTTTCTTGTATAGTCGCGATCCCAGGGCAGGCGCTGAAGGCAGTCTCGAGCTGTAAGGAAAGCCACTGCTCTACTCAGTGTGGAAGAAGGTACCATTACAAAGTGACGAAATATTATACTGTAATAATGAATCAGAACAAGTGAAGATGGCAGCAAAGACATGCGTAAACTGGTCTCAATAATATAAATCTGAAGGAGAGACAGCGAATTAAAATTTGTGCCAAGATCATGATTTTCCTACTTGCTAAGAAGGCGCTTTACTACTACGCCATCGTGACTTAATGGATACAGTGACTGTACGAATTATCTTTCTTTGAGTTCAGCAATCATCTGTGGCTGTTGAGAATAAACCATCCCATAGAAAAAAATCCTTGACGCTCACAATAGCCGCTCCTGTCACTGCCAGGGGTTGTTTCCTCCTCTCCACCTGCCTAAGAAACAGGGGCTGGAAGGACTAAAACAGGTGTACTGACCACACCTTTCACCTTAATCTGGGTAACATTTGAATAGATGGGGAACCCGAAAGAGCGGCCAGATCGCGAATTGGACGGCCATTTCGCACTTTGGCGGAGTGTTCAAAATGTTCAAATGTTTGTATTTCAATACCTCCATTGTTTCGGAAAGTTTCGCGCACAATCTTGTCGATGGCAAAATTGAACATACGTGACATAAAGTCGTTGATGAGGTATGCGCCCATATCAGTATTAATTGATAAACAGTGATATTGGGACGCTGTGTAAAACTATAGGGCCACAGATAGTGATGTAGTCATGCGTTTATTGATGCGTTTCGATTAAATCATCTTCAGAATTAATGTTCAGCAGGGCCTTGACGCCATACAATTTTATTATGTTAATCCTCCTCCACGATTCTGAAGATGATTTAATCGAAACGCGTCAATAAACGCATGACCACATCACTATCTGTGACCCTATAATTTTACACAGCGTCCTAGAAGCACTGTTTATCAATTAAAATATAACAGAATAGGGAACAGCCCATTTCCTTGCCTGTCACAATTTCAAATCCCTCAGTTACATGATATCCCATTTGCACCTTAGCATGAGTGTCGCTCAGACAGATCCTTATCAGATTGATGAGTTTCTCTACCATCTCAAACTCTCTTAAACATCTGAACAGCCTTTTGCGGTGTATGCAATCATAGGATTTCTTGAAATTTACAAATAAAATAAGTAGTTCTTTACCATATTCACCCTGTTTTTCTGAGAGTAGTTTGTGCAATCTGGGTAACTTCTTTACTACAAGTTTCCGCTTTCTTAGAATTTGTTTTCTTCTATTTTCTTCGAAAATCGTATTTCTCAGCTTTCAAGGAAAGTACATGGGCTCGAACAAACATATCTGTATGAACGTTTGGCCGGCCGCGGTGGCCGAGGAGACTGAGGCGCTACAGTCACGGTCTGCACGGCCACTACGGTCGGGGGTTCGAATCCCCTCTCGGGCATGGATATTTGTGCCGTCCGTAGTTATAGCTAGTTCATAAGTAGTTTGTAAGTTTAGGGACTGATGACCCCGTAGTTAAGTCCCATAAGCTTAACAAACATTTGAACATTTATGAACGTTTGCTTACAGGATCCTTACGTAGATCCTTACGTACACCTCAATGTACTGGTGGGTGTCGTTTTGATGCAAAACTCTGCAATCATGCTCCAGATAGCACTGTAGATGTAACTGTATTTGCCATACGAAATGCAGATATCTTAACTGTAACTTATGTAATACTCGTCGTACATGTTCTCTAGCGTATTGTTATCAAAAGTCGTGATGATAGTTGCAACTTTAACCTTCTTCTCAGAAGACTGTTGGTATTCACTGTCACTGCTTCCACCGCCTCTTCCCGCAGCTCTACCGCTTGCAATAGTTGTTCGTCATTATCATCCCTATTATCATCATTATGTGTTAGTGTTACAACAGTATTTAACTTACGCTCATATTTCTGTAGCAAAACAGATACGAGAAAGCATGCGAATGATTCATCTTCTACACTTATTCACGAAGAAGAGTTCAAATGTTCAAATGTTTGTAAATCTATCGGACCAAACTGCGTCGTCATCAGTCCATAGCTTACAAACTACTTAAACCTAGGTAGACTAACCTACGGACAAACACACACACCCATGCCCCAGGGAGGACTCGAACCTCCACGGCGAGCAACCGCGCGCTCCGCAGCGAGACGCTTTAGACCGCACGGCTACTCCACCGCGGCCCTACTGGCGAACCGACAGGTCAAAGTGCAATGTAGCATGACACACGGAGAGGCCTCTAACGGACGATTGCAGAGTTTTGCAGATGCGGGAGTATCAATAGTGTAATAAGGGATCTTTACATTATTTAGTCAAGAAACCACTCTTCGCCTCTCTGCAAGTATCTGCAGATTTGAATCAGTGCGTCCGCTGCAGCAAGTACTTCGAAGCTGCCCGTCCGTTAGTAGATTGTTTCTCAGCGGATCGACCACGTTCGACGGTTACGGATAGTTTCGATCGTGTTGCGCAAAAACCGCCACGGCCGACCCGTCTGACAAACGACAGCCGTCGCGACCCAGTTAGTCACAGCTGCTGCGGCCGCGCAGAACGCTGATCGGCGTGACGCCGTCCTTGGCGCAGGCATTGTCGCCCGCGTGACGAATGCCCCCCGCCCGGCCGGCATCGTCTTCCGCGTTGCCGCTGACGCCTGCGGTGTAAACTGCGCGCTCGCACCTGCCGGCGCCTTTGTCGGCGCCTTTGAGACGCGCTATGTACGAGGGCCACACGCACCGCGGGCGTGGCCAGCCGTCCGATTCATTAGCGGCTGCCTTTGTCCGCCGCTGCCTCCCCGCTGGGCTCAGACGCAAACACTGCGCCGGAAATAGGGAGACACCTTGAGGAAGGGATGCCGGCCGAACAGGATGTTCCGACCGAGGTGCCGCAGTGGTAACACACGGGACTCGCATTCGGGAGGACGGCGGTTCAAACCTGCCTCCACTCAAGCTTACATCATTTACCTAAATCGCTGTAATGCATGTCCCACGTGCAGTCTGGTAAAAATATGATGGCCACAGGCCGGTTGGCCACTCTCTCCCTATACGGGCTCTCTACTCGACACAGCCTTCAGCGCCTCCCCTGGGCTCAAAAATGTTTCAAATGTTTGTCAAGCTTATGGGACTTAACTACGGGGTCATCAGTCCCTAAACTTACAAACTACTTATGAACTAGCTAATCCTAAGGACGGCACAAATATCCATGCCCGAGGGGGGATTCGAACCCCCGACCGTAGTGGCCGTGCAGACCGTGACTGGAGCGCCTCAGTCTCCTCGGCCACCGCGGCCGGCCCCTGGGCTCGCGACTATACAGGAAACACACACTGTATACGCTCCCTGTAGTGCCTCCACAGTCAATCTCTCAGCAGCATAACCAGTATTCTTAAACCCAGCACTGTCGGAAAGCCTTCAGCGAGCATACCGTTCCCCATGGCGTCATCTATTTTGTCTAGACGTTTCAACACTTCGAAACAGTCTCTAAATACGTCGATTACAATTACTTGTGACTGATAGACTGCAGCGGAGAGATGCAGTGTTGTCGCAGTAGTGCTTCACAAGGAGCTACATTTACTTAAAAATGTGGCAATACGGGGAGCACGTGGCCACAGAGAAACAACTACGCCGGCCGCGGTGGCCGAGGTGACTGAGGCGCTCCAGTCACGGTCAGCACGGCCACTACGGTCGGGGGTTCGAATCCCCCCTCGGGCATGGATATTTGTGCCGTCCTAGTTCGTAAGTAGTTCATAAGTAGTTTGTAAGTTTAGGGACTGATGACCCCGTAGTTAAATCCCATAAGCTTAACAAACATTTGAACATTTTTGAAACAACTACGATTGAACGGTGACTGTCCGCTATACTGCTATACTCGATTGAACGTCAGCCCGAGTGTAGAAGACACCAGTCCGTATGCGGTCAGTGATGACTGTTTATCGGTTTATCTCCGAACAAATGTTTACTGTGAAGCTGTACAAAACAAAATGTGTTCAAATGTGTGTGAGGTCTTATGCGACCAAACTGCGTTGTTATCAGTCACTAATTACTTCACTAACTTAAACTATCTTACGCTAAGGACAACACAAACACCCCGACCGCAGTGACCGTGCAGTCCGTGTCTGGCGCGCCGCAGACCCCTCGGCCACTGCGGCCGGTTGTACATAACGTCCGGGATCATTTCCATTTATTTATTGAACGTGAACCAGACATTGTACAGATATCATATACATTAAAATCACGCCACTTCATATTTTTGTGGCGCTGGTGCAGTAACCGTAATAGATATTTCGTTCAAATGTTTGTATAGTCTATGGGACTTAACTACGGGGTCATCAGTCCCTAAACTTACAACCACTTACGAACTAGGACGGCACAAATATCCATGCCCGAGGGGGGATTCGAACCCCCGACAGTAGTGGCCGTGCAGACCGTGACTGGAGCGCCTTAGTCCCCTCGGCCACCGCGGTCGGCTGTATATATATATATATATATATATATATATATATATATATATATAGTCTTGGTTGCACAAAAGGGATGTTCAAATGTTTGTTAAGCTTGAGGGACTTATCTTCAGGGTCATTAGTCCCTTAAATTGCAAACTACTTACGAACTACCTTATACTAAAGGCGATACAAACATCCATGCTCGAGGGGGGATTCGAACGCCCGACGGGCAGCGGCCTCGCGCATCGGAGCCTAGCGCCCCAATGCGCTTGGCCACTCCACCGCGGCCAAAAGCGAGGTTTCATTTAACGTTAAAATTCTTCTGGGCTATTTGCCGCGTCATGATAATAAAATCTTTTCAGCGTTTCGGATCTGTTGCAGGATCCTTCCTCAGGGAATACTGACTTTTTACCTGATGGTGCTGGTCTTATAAAGCGTGTACTGTCCTAACAGTTTAGTTTTGATAGGTGTTTGCATTGGTGCTCCTTATAGGTGGAAATAGGAAGGGAAGAAACAGTGTGAGCAAGACATTTCAAAATAAAATTTTATGCATGCTAATTGTAGTTGTTTTAATCAGCGTCGAGATCGGAATTTCAACAAGTGCTTATTGTATGTGCAACTTTCGGTGATGATACTTCCTGTCACATTAAAACTGTGTACCTAATCGGTATTCGAACCCAAGACCTATACCTGTCGCTAGCAACCGCTCTAACGAATTCTCTCTCTCTCCTCTCTCTCTCTCTCTCTCTCTCTCTCTCTCTCTCTCTCTCTCTCTCTCTATTTTTATTTAATTTTTTTTGGTGGATCTGTTCTTTGTGGACGTGCTGTCTGTGCTGATCGTACTGCTCCGACTGAGCTACCTGTGCACGCTTCACGGCCCGCTCTGATAGCTTTCGTTCTGTCAGTATCTCGCCTCCTACCTTTCAAAATTCACTGAAGGTCTCCTGCGAACCTCGCAGAACTAGCACTCCTTGAAGAAGGGTGGCGTGCGCAGGGAGAGCTTATCTCCCGACAAGGGCCCTAAATGTAGGATCTGTGATGACGATGATGAAACTGCATCACATCTAATCTTCAAATCCATTGCATTGGAGAGTAAAAGGCATAGAACATTTGGGACAACCAGACCCGAAGAAATTGTGTTTAATAAAGAACTGGTAAAGGGACTCCTTGCACTATTCAAGGGCATTGGTTGGCTTTACTAGATATACAGGGAGCGATACCGCACAATAAACTTAGTTTCGGTGCGGACAGTGGCGGGTTGGCGAAGACTGTTTTGGCTTCCCTGGAAAAATCAGTCAATCAATCAATCAAATCCCGACAAGTATAAAGGTCCTTGATTCGACACACGGTCTGGAACATAGTTTTAGCCTGCCAGGCAGTTTCATATCAGCACACTCAGCACACAGTGAAAGTTTCCTTGTGTCATTGCATAATGTTCCGCCACAACCTGGCTACTATCCTCAGCACGTTTCCATAGCAACCACTGTGGTGTCGGCAGGTGCTGGACGCGGAGCTGCACAGCGGGCCCGGCATCCCGCCCACGGCGATGATCGCGCTCTGCTCGGCGCATTGGTTGGCTTTACTAGATATACAGGGAGCGATACCGCACAATAAACTTAGTTTCGGTGCGGACAGTGGCGGGTTGGCGAAGACTGTTTTGGCTTCCCTGGAAAAATCAGTCAATCAATCAATCAAATCCCGACAAGTATAAAGGTCCTTGATTCGACACACGGTCTGGAACATAGTTTTAGCCTGCCAGGCAGTTTCATATCAGCACACTCAGCACACAGTGAAAGTTTCCTTGTGTCATTGCATAATGTTCCGCCACAACCTGGCTACTATCCTCAGCACGTTTCCATAGCAACCACTGTGGTGTCGGCAGGTGCTGGACGCGGAGCTGCACAGCGGGCCCGGCATCCCGCCCACGGCGATGATCGCGCTCTGCTCGGCGCTGCTGCTGGCCACCGTGTTCGCCGCCTCCGTCCTCCTCTGCAGGTGAGCTTCAACTCACGTCACATCATACAGCGCAAGCTGGCCTCGCATTTCTACGTATATACACATGTCATATATCATTTTTTTATTTTTTATTGGTTTTTTTCTGTTCCATAGGACCCAATTGAGGAGTGAGACTCCGTGGTCATGGAGCAAGTCAATACATTAATTGTTACACAAGAATGATAATAGAAAATTTTTAAGTAGTCCTTTGCACACGACAATCTTAAGACAAAGTGAAAAGAATCAATAAAGAAAAAATGAATTAGCTTAATTGTTTAACTTTTCTAGGAGTTCCTAAACAGAATAAAAGGAGTGAGCCATGAGATAACTCTTCAATTTAGATTTGAAAGCGTGTGTATTAGTGCTAAGATTCTTTAGTTCTTGTGGCAGCTTATTGAAAATGGATGCCGCAGAATATTCTACCCCATTCTGCACAAGTGTTGAGGTGGTGTGATGCAAATGAAGATTCGACTTCTGTCTGGTAGATCGTTGCAGGAGAAATAATTGAAGTCCACCAACAGAAAGGCCAAATAATTTTCTAAAACATTGTTGTGCGAAGGCTTTCACGACCGGCTGAAATAATTGCTGTTGAATCTTCCGGGTTATGTGGTCGTGGTCGAAGAAACGTATCTGCTCCTGACGTTTCGGCCAGAGCTGCGCTGGACATCCTCAGAGGTGCTACTGGTAGCGGTGAGTCTTGCCGACTGAGTCGGCAAGACTCACCGCTACCAGTAGCACCTCTGAGGATGTCCAGCGCAGCTCTGGCCGAAACGTCAGGAGCAGATATGTTTCTTCGACCACGACCACATAACCCGGAAGATTCAACAGCAATTGTTGTGCGAGTTCAGCGATCTGTTATAACGCGATAAATTAATTAGGCAGTCTAAAAGAGCAATAGTTTATTTTTAAAATGACCGGTTTCGGCAACAATCTATCGCTGGCTCACCTGTAGACGGGGATACCGCCCGTCAGCTTTGACCAGTGACGTCATCGCAGCACGGTGGTTTTGAGGTGCGTGCGTGTTTGTAGAAGGCGTGAGTGATTATGTGGTGGTTGAGTTAAAGACGATAGGTTGTTTGCAAACAAAACAGATTGTTTTGTGTTTAAAATGTGATCTGTATCTTCTCTCTGATGGTTAGGTAAAGGTTAACTTTTTTTTTTTTTCCTATGTGAGCGCCGAGGGTGCGAATTTTTGGGCTAAGACCTGTGGTCGGTAGTACATGCTGTTATTTATAATAACTACAGATTATTAGTATCCAAAATACAGAAGTATTAAGAAATCCCGTATAATGGTTTTCCGACATATTAATGACGTCATGGGTCAAAGCAGTCAGGTGGTATCCCAGTCTACAGTTATGCCCTATCGCTATCTTCATATATAATCCACCATTTGGGTGTTGCTGGTGGTCACGAGCAGCGACATTCCGTCACAGTCAGTTACATCCTTATCTTTAGTCCTGAAACTTCTCTGAACCATAAACTCAAATTACCTTCAATTGTAACTGCAGCCTATCTACGTTGACATTTAATTGCATACAGTCGTTTGCCTCCTATTCCATAATCTGTTAGAACTGCCAATAGTTATATGAACACCGTCATGTAAATCTATAACCTATAGATGCTATTTCCTTTTTCCACTCGCACTATTTCTCCATTATGTGCCGTGATCTAAAGATTTGTTCTTAACACCCTCTAATAGGCCAAAACCCATACTGATCTCCAGAATGTTCTTCAAACCAATCTCAGACAGTTGTGGGACGTGCAAGGTATCCCGAATAAATTAAATAAATAAAAATTTAATAGAAATTTGTAAGGTATCCCGAAGATTAATGTGTAATGGTAATTGATCAATAGTGCGTTGTACGTACGTGAAAGAAAAAACAAACTGTTAAGAACCGAACAATGTGGTGACTATGACCACCGAGATAAGCGCAAGAAAACATTAACATGCGCAACGGACACGCCCGGGAAATGGGGAAGCTCAAACACTAGCATTTATGGCCCTGTCTAAAGTACTTCCAAAGAGTACAACGAAACTGATGATATTGAATAATGAAAAAGGGGAAAACAATCTGACTGCGACGCAGATGAAAAAAAAAAAAAAAAAAAAAAAAAAAAAAAGAGGGGTCTTACCTCGTATCTTCTTATTAACTGGAAACAGGATACAGCAAGCAGCTCGCGTCGTGCAGGATTTTAGTATTAAAATTTAAAAAAAATGATATGTAGGTAATAATTAAGTTCAACAATAATCATAAATGAAGAAAATGAAAGGAAGGGGAAACTAACTACCAAATGAGGACGCAGAACGCAAATTGAATATTATTATGTATTCTAAAAAAATATGAAGTAGAAAAATAATACAAAATTAAAGTAACATCATGCATTACAATAATGGCGTGCTGCAACATATACTTAACAACTGCCTTCTATAACAGCGTCCTCGCGCTACTTCACCCAACAGCTAACTCTCTCCCAACACAGCTCGCAGCTAACTTGCTACTGACTGCCCTCTCTCGCATACAGAGCGCTTAATCTACAATCGAACTTCCAAAGATTACTGCGCCACTTGCAATATACATCTGTGGTCAGTTTACATATGAACAAAATATTATAGAAAACCGACTTATGTAGGGACCATAGGGACCTTACATATGTTTCGACACATTATTTCGCATGCGGTGCAGTTGGCCTCAGGTCAGCGGGAAAGCTGCACTCAACTCAGTGGTGCAGAAATTGTTGCCTACCTCGCTGGCGACTACGACTCAATTACTGATTGCGAATACTTCGTAGCTAAAGCACTAGGTGGAGCCAATTAGACTCACTTTACGTTAGTAACATTAAAACTGTGCTGTATGCGATGGAATTTCAACAGTTCGCCTAAACATTTTACCTGTGAAGATGATTGAATAAACGGCTTATAAAGAAAAAAAAAATCTCTACACCTTTTTTATCTTGTTCCTGCCGTATCTCACACCGTTTCAAAGATATTTGTAAAAATAACGCAGATTTGACACTGTTTGTATGTCTGTTTGTAACGTGTACGCACTACTTAGGTCGCGACGTTAAACCGATCGTGACCAAATTTTACAGACGTATTTTTTGGCCGACAGCATCAGAAAAAATCTTCTGGCAACCTGCCTCGGCCATTATGCGTCGGATCGGAAATATTGTAAAGTAAAAATTGTTCACAATTTAATCTCAAATCAATTTGGTTTGACTTTTTTTTCGATATTTTGACTCTGAAAGTTAGTACATTCTTATAAAGGACATATTCTTTGGCTGTAAATAATTCAAAGGAGGTTCAAAATGGTTTGATGTTGATATTTAATCTACAGATATATATTTCATATGAAAATAATTGTAATAATAAAATACAAAATTGATTAAATAAATTATAAAAATAAAAGAAACCTCACTGGCCTGTTTTACAGCCAACTTTTGCAAATATTTCGAAGATCAATAATATGAATAATAAATTAATTATTTAAAATGTTGTATATTATTACTTTCATATACCTAATTACATATATTTTAACAAATGTACATGTCTCTGTTTATAGTTTTGTATTTTATATGTAAGTAATTAATTACTATCTGCCCTACCTTTTATAGTCATGTCTACATGACGCTTCTGACACGTATTAAAAAAAAAAAAAAAAAAAAAAAAAAAAAAAAAAAAAAAAAAAAACGGAGTGGGAGAATAGTGCGCAGAGAGATATTTCCTCCCTGGTTTACTTAACGTCTGCTTGAAACTACCCCAAAGAACTTCACTGTCAGCAGTAGATACAGCACATACACTGCCATTTGCCCTACAGCCTTGTTTGTCATTCAAGCACCTACAACAAGCTGTTGTGTTTTGTCGACAGGTACCGCCGCAAGGTGCCGAACCTCGTGACGTCGTGCAAAGCGTCTCCGCAGAACAGGGTGTGCGACGTATCCGCCGCCAACGACGTCATCTACGAAGACCTCACCAACATCCGACCGAGGCCTTGTGCGCCGCCCTTGCAGGTAAAGATGAAAGCCCCTCTTTCTTGTGTCTACTGACTACTGGAGACAAGCGGATCCACCGCAGCTCCCGTGGCCTGTTATTGATACACTGATTCTTGTTCGCTCTGTCGGTCACTTCTGTTTAGACCAGGAACAACATTGATTTCAATAATCGCTCACAATACTACGACACAAATTAATACATTTCGAATGTTACCTGTGTAATCCACTTCTGTCATCACCAGTGAAGTTGTCAAGTTACCGTAGTACACGATTTATGGGAAAATCTCAGTAGCTGTCTTAGGTTGTCTGCAGATGACGCCGCCATTTACCGTCTAGTAAAATCAGCTGAACATCAAAACCAACTGCAGAACGATCTGAATAAGTACGTTTTTAAGATATCACTATGGTGTAAAAATTGGCAATTGATTCTAAACAATGAGAAGTGTGAAATAGTCCACATTAGTACGAAAAGAAATCCGTTAAATATTGTTTACATGATAAATCAGTCAAACGTGAAGGCCGTAAACTCCACAAAATACCTAGGAATTACTATTACTTCACACTTAAACTGGAAAGAACACGTAGATAATGTCGTGGGAAAGTCGAACCAGAGACTGCGTTTTATTGGCAGAACCCTTAAAAGATGCAACAGAACTACTTAAGAAACTGCATACACTACGCTTGTCCGTCCATTTTGGAGTATTGCAGCCCAGTGTGGGATCCTTATCAGGTGGGTTTGACGGAGGACATCGAAAGAGTCCAAAGAAGGGCAGCTCGTTTCGTATTGTCACGATACAGGGAAGATAGCGTTACGGAAATTATTCAGGATCTGGGATGGGAATCATTACAACAACGGCGCTTATCGCTGCGGCGTGGGCTACTTGCGAAACTCCAATCGCCAACATTCTCCTCCGAATGCGAAAATATATTGTTGACTCCCACTTACATAGGTAGAAATGATCATCAGAATAAAATAAGAGAAATCAGAGCTCGAACAGAGACAGAGCTCGAACAGAGAGATTCAGGTGTTCTTTCTTCCCGCGCGCTATTCGAGAATGTAATGGGAGATAAATAGTATAATTGTGGTTCGATGAACCCTCTGCCAGGCACTTAAATGTGATTTGCAGAGTATCCCATGTAGATGTAGATGTATATGAAAGTTTGAAATTTTAAATGCTCCGCGAACCTTGCCGTCAGTACCAAAATTGTGGAGCTGACTGCTGGCGTAGTTTCACACAGACAACGTGACGTACTGCATTTTTTGTCACATTTAGATCAATACTATACTACACCAATCACCGCGAACCTCAGCCGGTGGGCAAATTATAGTTGCAGTCGCTCGTTGACTGCACTCAATAACTGTAAGACAAGAACGGTCCTGAATCGACTTTTATAACATTTTCTGATTCTGGTGCCGACATCGTTTCGTCCTTTTTACGTCTGAGTCCGAATATCAAGGCAAAGCCGTATTACAGAGCGTTGTTTAACCCGGGAATCGAGCTCGGATATAAAACCAGAAGTGCTCCGATTCCAAGCACATGGTCTGGTCGTAAAATTCGGTGCTTCGCTGTTTGCCGGCTGAGAGTCTCCGGAATCCAGACGGTGAAACTATCCTGTATTCCTTCTCGTAGCACTTCAAGGAGATAGTGAGCACAGCTGCTGGAAAACGGTGCGTATTTGTGTGATGATGGGAGTCACGAAAATTCAAAAGCTGATACGCCTGCTTACACAAGAGACGTTCCTTGCGAATTAATATCGTATTACAATTTAACAAGCACTCGCTTGATGAGGAACTTAACTGTCAAGATGGGTAAGCCATTCAGGGGAGAAATTTAATACTTATTTCTTACGTGCTGCATTATGTCACATTGTATCTCAGAAAGGGTGATGTATACATTTTGAAGGCTGTATTGAGTGACTAGTCAGAAGGGAAGGGGTTCACGGAAGCGAAATTCAACGAATTCAGTTTTAAACAGTCTGGTACACCTTGCGTTTTGCCAGAAGAGATCAGTCCTTATAGTCTTTTTCATATGTCGTATCAATAAAACGGAAATTTTGTTTTAAAACTTTTATCCATTACGTGTCGAAACCTGCGACTGTATCTTGAAATAGGTTTGAGAAATTACTGCAACCAGTCGCCCTTTTTTCTTCTCAATGAAGAGTTATTGAACCATGACTGGTTTCAAGCTGCCTAGCAGTTCATCATCAGATCGTATATATACATTTAGTGCAACTAAATTTTATAGTTAGGAGGATTGCATTTCACAACATTGCCTATCCATCAGCACACCACAAAAATTCCCACGACTTTCAAGTAGTAAAATTAAATGAACACTGTGGTAATGTGTGTGCAGTGTTTTTTGTGATATGTACGAAATGCTACCCAAAAGCGGAACACACATGGACATAATAAATGTGAAACTCCTAACTATAAAAATTTAGTTGCACTAAAGGTATATATACCGTCTGATGATGAGCTGCTAGGCAAGCTAGAAACCGATAATGGTTCAATGTATCATTGAGAAGAAAAAAAAGGCGACTGTTTGCAGTATTTTCTGAAACCTAATATCTTTCTTCTACTAATTTTCCTGCAGAATTTTAGAGCATATTCGAATATAGTAAATTTCCATGAGACGGAAAAGCTTCTTTCTTCTACTAATTTTCCTGCAGAATTTTAGAGCATATTCGAATATTGTAAATTTCCATGAGACGGAAAAGCTTCTTTCTACGAACCAGCACGGGTTTAGGAAACATCGTTCACGTGAAACTCAGCTTCCCCTTTATTCACAGGACGTCTTGCGAGCCATGGATGAAGGGCAACAGGCGGATTGTGTTTTTCTCTTTTGTGTCCCAGCCTCGTCGCCACTTCCGCCGGTTGTAGGTGTCGGTGGCCGAGCAGAAAGAGACCGACACAGGAATAAAGGATGCACGCGTGTGCAGGTACGGAGGTGACCAGCCAGTGGGGCAGCAGAAACTAGAAACACTAGAGTATATTAGAACGAGATACATATTTTATAGAGACTTAGTAATACTTAACTTTTGCATAGTTCTCGATTGCAGAATGCTGATACATAGTTTAGATAGAGGCCTGCCTACTGATGATTCCTAGTGCCTATCCGATAGCCAAGTCTTAACTGGTGCCTATCTGAGTCCCAAGTGTTAACTGGTTCCTATCTCAGTCCCAAGTGAACGATGCAGTCCAGTGGTGGCCACGAGCGGAGTTGCAGCAGAGGGCGCTCGTGGCTGACGTTGTAAGAACGCCGCGCCGTGCGTGCATGGCGGCGCGCGGCGTAAGTACGTGGCGCGCACTTCATACTTGTGCGACACCACATTCTCGACTTCAAAAAGGCGTTTGGCGCGGTGCCACACTGCAGACTGCTAACGAAGACGCGAACTTATGGAATAGGTTCACAGATTTGTGACTGGCTTGAAGACTTCCTAAGGAACAAGGATGTAGCGTATTTATGAACGTTATTAGCATCTGTTAAGTCAGCGTTTTATCAGATATCTGGCATAATTTTCTGAGCACTAACACACTGTCGCAAATGTCGGCTTTCAGTTTGAGAGTACTGCACTAGCGCCATTGGTCTAGTTACTGTGTGTCGGGTACGGACCTTCTTTGTTGTTAGGGCGCAGAGTGTGGAGAGCTGAGGTGGGGCGGTGACACGGGTTTGCGCGCCCTCGCCCTCGCCCGCTTTAAATATTGAGGTGGGCGGGTGGCGTCGAAAGCGATCCTGGTGACTGGACACCGGGGCAGCTGCGGCGGCGGCGGCGGCCCACCTGGCCACCCGTATCGGCTGGCCGGCGGCTCGCCTTACACCGCCGGACCTGTCCGCGCTCACCCGCCAGCCCCACTTACCACTCCTCCTCCCATAACAGCTGTGCTGTGCTGCGTCTTCCAGGGACGGGCTGCACTCTCGCTTGCTGGTATCGGTAATTTCATTTGAACGAACCGTACCATAGTTGAGATTTTCAGCTACAGTTTGAAATAAAAGTTCACTGAGGTAGTCCTCCCGAACACACAGTGAGTCAGCAGAAACTGGTTGCTTATATGAAGCACTAGCTGTAAACCCGAAGTTGCCCGGCTGTTTAATTACTCTACACTCTCATAGTCCACCTTCCCTTTCCTCCTCTACCTGCATTCATCTCTTTCTTTCCCGTGTCTCTGTTCGTTTCCACCTTTCCCTTTCTCGGCAATGTTGTTTGCAAGGCACCCTCTGTCATGTACCATATGACCTTGTGCAAAAATTCATCAAGATCTGAGAAAACCTATTCATTTCGTCAAAGTTCGTGTGTCAAGTAGCCTCCACCGTGCACCGAACGAAATTTTATACAGAAGTGAAGTGTGCAAAATTTCATAAATATCGGAACAAAACTATAGATTTGTATGCTATAGAAACACAGAGTCACATTGAAAAACGTACATTTTCCAGTTTCATTTCATACAACCTGTATTCTGAGAATAACGAAAACAACAATAAAAAAAAAAAAAAAAAGGATCTGTGAAATCGGTCGAGCCGCTCTCAAGTTACGGCACGACCAACATACTAAGGGATCCGTTTTTATCTTGCATGATACTCTTTCCCATGCACCGTATGAATCTTTAGGTAGACGGTGACCTTCCCATTGAAGGTCAAGCGTGCAAAGTTTCGTGAAGGTCGGAATGAAACTGTAGATTTCGTCAGTCTGTAGGAAAAGTATTCTCCACCATGCACCTCCAATCCGTCCTATCGTAAATACTTTCTTAGCTAACATCTTCTACCTTTAAACTACATACCGGAAAAATTTCACCTTCATAGGTGCAGTAGTTTTAGAGATCTTGTATCGTCAGTGAATGAGTGAGTGAGTGACCTTTATATATATATATATATATAGAGAGAGAGAGAGAGAGAGAGAGAGAGAGAGATCTCCTGAATTATGGGTCCTTCAAAGACAATATTTGCCAGGTTCGTAGAGAGGAATATTAGGAAACTACCTGTGAAATGTGTTGTAAATTGATTTGGTAGTAAAGACGTAGTAAATTACAACCTCATACTTTTTAGGGAGAAGTTTCATGTATTTCAATGTCTTTGACGTTATAGCACCTGAACTATATGTCGTAATACGATATTATTTCGAAGGTACATCCACTGGTGCATATGTAAAACGATTGTAAAATACGTCGCGGATAGAGTTATTAGGGAAGACGTAACAAATCAAAACGTCATGCGTGATATGGCGGTTTTTCATTAACGTAATTTTTTACTACTCCATATCTCATAAACTGTGTGTCGTACTATGACAAAATTTCGAAACTACGTTCAGTGGTATGTGTGTATACTCCTGTAACATTTCTCGTGAATACAATTAATAGTTTACGAGTAATAAAGTGTAACGTCATGCCAAATACCGTAATTATACTTCATGAACGTCGAAAAAGTAGTATGCGACAAACTTTTTTTTTCCTGTCAGCATTTTGCTGGGGCTGTCAGCAAGAAAAAGTTTCCTAAGGGTTTAAAATTATGTTTAAAGTTGTTGCAAATCGCTAAGTGCTCTCCTTCTCAAATATTGGACTGATAAAATCACATGTTGAAATACGGGAAAGCTTCAAAATGTTCAAATGTTTGTAAAGTCTATGGGACTTAACTACGGGGTCATCAGTCCCTAAACTTACAAACTACTTACGAACTAGGACGGCACAAATATCCATGCGACCGTAGTGGCCGTGCAGACCGTGACTGAAGCGCCTCAGTCCCCGCGCCACCGCGGCCGGCCGGGAAAGCTTCCATTGTTTATGACGTCATATCTCGTGAACTATCGGCCCTATCGCAAAATCCTTTCTTAGCTGACTTCTACCGATGAACTACATTCCTGCCAAATTTCAGCTTCATAGATGAAGAAGTTTTCGAGATTTTGTGGTTAGTCAGTGAGTGAATGAGTGAGTGTCTCAATGAAAGTCCTTTCGCTTTTATGTAGATAGAGATTAACATGCCCACTATGAGTCACAATCTACGTAATACAGAGGGTCGCCGCACACAACGCTTACTGATAGCTGTAAATATGAGGGTTTCAAATTAAATACTGAAACTATTTATTCGAAACCGATACAAAACCGGTACTGTTCTTCAAAGTAGTCGCCACCCTTGTGTAGAACCCGTTGCCAGTGATGTGGAAGGCGTAGTATAGCGATAGCAGAGCCTGTTCCTGATGGTGCGAATGCCTGTCGAATTTCTGGAACAGTTCTGAAGTGAATGCCACGAAGTGGTTCATTCATCTTCCGAATAAGATCAAAGTCACGAGAACTTAAGCCCGGAGAACGTGGTGGACGGAACAGTAGTCCTGAGTCCCAACGACCTAACTCAGCAGCCAGAGCTTGTGCTGTATGCGCCCGCGCATTGTCGTGCAAAATTATGGGCGGGTTGCACAGATAGTATTGCCGCTTACTCTTACGGGAATTAGTACATAGTGACTACGAGTTTGAGTGTTGTGGGCAGGGTAAAGCTGAAAATTTGTGTCTGACGGGAGGAGTACTTAGGTAGTCCCTGCAGGTGCGGTGTTAACTGAACTGTATCCCCAGTGGTGTAGGAGTCAGCGCAACTGCCTAGAAAGCAGGAGACCAGGGTTCGAATCCCGGCTGGGAACTCAAGTATTCAAGTTCAAGTGTTAAAGTGTTTGTTAAGCTTATGGGACTTAACTACGGGGTCATCAGTCCCTAAACTTACAAACTACTTACGAACTACCTTGTACTAAGGACGGCACAAATATCCATGCCCGAAGTGCCGTAGTGGCCGTGCAGACCGTGACTGGAGCGCCTCAGTCCCCGCGGCCACCGCGGCTGGCGGCTGGGAACTCATTTTTAGTTTTGCACATTCGCAGATGAAGTCATATATTCTGTGACTATTGCCGCTTCTTTCGCAAAGTTGGTCCCAGGTGATGCTCCAAAAACTAACAGTGATACTGTGCATTCACTATCTGCCGTGGAGGAACGTAATGCGTTAGGATAACACCATCACAGTCACACACGAGAAGCACCATAACTTTCACCGCACTGGGGCTCTGACCCACTTTCGACTTTCGCGATGACCCATAATGACTCCATCTTTGGATTGGCGTTCAGTTTCGGCACGTACGATGTTACCCATGTCTCATCCAATATTACGGCACGGAGTAAGAAAGCCTCTCATTCGCTCTCATAGCGCTCCAAGTGCGCCTGAGCGGCGTCGTAACGCATCCATTTCTGCAATTTATGCATTTCCATAAATTCATGCAGAACCTATCGTGATGCAAATTTTCGTATGCCGAGGCTTTCTTTCAGGGTGCGAAGCATAGTCGTATGCGCAAATCCGGTTTCATGGGCGAGCTCACGAAACGTCTGGCGTCGACCACTGTCTACTAATGCGGCAGAGACGCTAGGACGACCTGTCCGATGCATGTCTGCCACAGTTTGCCTATCTTCGTTGAAGATTTTTACTCAACGTACCACTGTTCCGTACGGCAATGCCGATTACCCGCACGCCCCTTGAAGACCTTGACGGTACTGTCGTGCTGTACGACCTCTGGCACACTCAGTCTTGATCCAACTCCGTTGTTCCTCCTTCGTCACGGAAAGGCCAAATGATGGATTATATTGTGCACACCAAACCGCGTGAGAGGTGGTTTGTCCTTCTGTGCAGTGAAGTAGGCCACTTACGCGGGAAGCCTTATATCCAGAAGGCGCCAACACCTGCACGTGGCTTGTCCGGCGACTACAGAGCTAGACAAGGCTGTAGGTGGCCGCCTGGTGAACATTCCTGAGGTGGCGTCCGCGTATCGGGTGTCTCCCCACTGTACATACTCGGGTCTAACACACACTCCGGTAGCCCGTACTTGGGGAGCAGAACTCCTTGGTGATCTGAAAACTTTGGATAGTCGATGCGTTTCTTTTTAATCTGAGTATCCGTCAAATTGCTTCTCTACCGATTCGTTCGTTACATTAGAATATGTGCTGCTGAAAATCCTCTTACGTATTATAACGTAACTCACCAAGGTGAGCGTCAAGTGTGTTGCCGTACCTTTCATCCGGGCAACAGTAAACATTGCACTATTAATGTTCAAAACAAGACGAAAGTCACTGTCTACGTAAATTTTTGTATGGTGCACGGAAGAGGTTACTTAATTACGGAACTCTACAAATTACATATATCCAGTCTTCGTAATTCTATACAGAATCATACGTTCGTTATTGGTAAATAATTTTTACCTATTTGGGTCAGTTCTAGTTACCGACACATGCCGCATATTTCTGTACAAATTTTGAGAAAACTGTTATCGGTAACCAGGATATGAGTGATTTATAATTACCGATTCGAACAGTTACTGCAGAAATCACAAAAAGACGTTAACGTTTACGTATACATTAATAAATATCTTGATCCGATCGTTACTACACTTCACAGGATCACCTGATGGACCAATGTGAATTTCATCAAAATTGATCTAGCCATCATTCAGTCTATAGGGAAAGATACATTCATACACACATCAATTTTTTATAGATGTATATAGATTACTTACATCAAACAGACATAACGGTTGCTATGACCTCATCCCTTTTCCACACCTCCTTAAATTCATGGAGTATATCCGTACCCTCTACATCTCCCGAAAAATAGTCCCTCTGGTTTCCCCCCTCCTCCTGAATTCGGGCTCTGCCATGCCGATACTTATATATCCCTCCCTTCACCACCACACTCTTCATATCCTTTCCGAGCCTAACTTCCGTCAGCTTACCTTCCCAGATGACGCCCTCCGTCCCGGCATCAACCCCTCCTACCAACCCTAGACCCTCCCCGTATTTGAAGCACCTTTTCCACCTTTCCCTTCCCTCCACCATTTGGCTTCTCCTTTCCTAGCCCCCTCTCTATGGAGTCCTTACGTCCCATCCTCACCCCGTTTTCCCCCTCCCCATAACCAGCCTTCCCCACCCCTCCGCGCCTCCCCTCCTCTGTCCCCTGGGGGCCTGTATAGTGATTTTAACAGTGTCAGTGAAATAGTGGTTTGTGCTTCTGTGTGGTTTTTAAAATTTCAACAACCGCCAAAAAGGGGTGTATTTTATGCAGTGTTAGTCGTCTCATCATCCTTCTGTGTGTTTGTATAAACATAGGTATTTTAGACACGGTGGCAATTTTAACTTCATAATACGTCTGTTTTTCGTCTGCTGTTGATGCTACTTTTCACCAGTCGCACTATATATACATATGATCATCTTTTGATGTTGCAGCTCTTGTATCTTCTGTGCCTGCTGTATCAGATTAGTGGTTAAATCCACCTTATGCAAGACACCTTGTTTTGTTTTTATACCCAAACATGTTACGGCACTTATTGTGCCATCTTCCGTGCGTTTTTGCTTTTATTTTCTAGCATACGACTTACAGAATTTGGTTATACGGTGATTTGCACAAGGTGTCTTGTATAAGGCGGATTTGACCACTAATCCTATAAAATTGTATAAATACACATTTTCATAAATTGTATGTCTTGGCTGAATAGTAGCGTTCAGGCCGCTGCCAGCCTGATATCAATGAAGAAAAAGTAAATAAAACATAACGATTGCAACTAAGCATTTGTACAATAGGCTACGCCTATAATCAGGTAAGATATAACATCTTTGGCCCTACTACTCATAAAATGACCTAGAGCAAAGCTGACGGATGGTATTGGAAACTACTCTTGACCGCTACTTTGACACCTCGTTTCAACAGTGAGTGTATTTGTGTGTAAGTGACTGTCGCTGGGAGTGCGCCGTGCTACATGCTTGTGCGCTGGTGTGTTTCAGATGCGGGACCTCAAGGACATGGTGGTGCATCCCGTGCAGTACCCCACCGGCAGCCAAGGCTGCGGCTCCTCCGTCTTCGTCTGCCCTGACCGCTACAGCAGCGAGGGCGCCTGCACGCCCGTCTACCAGGAGATCGGCCAAGGTGCGTACACTTTACTCTCTTACTTGGCACTTAGTCCTTTGCAAGCCTTTACACTGCTGGTCACAGAGGATGGAGAGGACTGGAGATGTCACAGCCAACATTATCTAGGAAATAACACAATTAAAAAAAATCGCAGAATTCTTGCGACATCCTTTATAATCTGTACAAGCAGACGATTCTTAGCGAACGTCGACTCTTTGTAGCGCATGCGACAGCGACAAGAGTCAAGCAGGTCTGAATCTCAAACATTGCCCACTGTCGCATCTAACGCGCAGGGCTGCAGATGTTGCTCACTTAGGACAGACCCGTAACCATACGTGCGGTTCATATTTGTAGCTTGAAGCTGTAGCTCGCTTTGCCGCTCATATACGACACGGCACCCCAACTTCCGGACCTCTGATCATGACGTTCAAAATCCCCGCTGAATATCCCGTCCTGTTGTACCTTGTGTAAGCGATACTGCTTCCACCTGTATCTGTATACATTGCTATCACATATCATCGCCTCAATGTAATTCCGTTTAATATTTCGTGAGTCGCCTACAACGACGACCTCGATCATCCAAATTTACTCAACAGCGCCAACTTCCACCGCGTATCTCTACATCTACATACATACTCCGCAATCCACCGTAAGATGCGTGGCGAAGGGTGCACTGTACCACTACTACGTATTTCCTTTCCTATTCCTATAGGACGAGGGAAAAAAAAAGAATGCCTATATGCCTCCGTACGAGCCCTAATTTCTCTTATCTTACGCGAAATGTAAGTAGGTGGCAGCAGGTTCGTTCTAACACTCAGCTTCGAAGTCCGGCCCCCTAAATTTCCTCAACAGAAATTCACGAAAAGAACGTCGTCTTTCCTCCAGCGATCCTCAATTGAGTTGCCGAAGCATTTCCGTGACACTCGCGCATTGGTCGAACCTACCAGTAACAAACCTAGCTGCTCGCCTCTGAACTGCTCTATGTCTTCCTTTAGACTGGTATGCTGCGGGTCCCAAACGCTTGAGCCATACTCAAGCCGTGGTCGTACAAGCGTTTTATACGCGGTCCCCTTTACAGATGAAGTACATCTTCCCGAAATTCTCCCAATAAACCGAAGTCGCCTGTCCGTCTTACTCACAATTGTCATTACATGTTCGTTCCATTTCATATCGCTCTGCAATGTCACGCCTACATATTTGAACGACGCGACTGCATTAAGAAGCTCACTACTAATGCTGTATTAGAATATTATGGGATTGTTTTTCCTACTCATGCGCATGACCTTACATTTTTATACATTGAGAGCTAGCTGCCATTCTTCGCACCAACTAGAAATTTGTTCTGAGTCGTCCTGTATGCTATTACAGTCAGTTAAAGACGACACACTCCCGTACACCACAGCATCATCAGCAAACAGCCGCAAATTACTCCGTCCATCAGATCATTTATATAGCTAGAAAATAATAGCGGTCCTATCACACTCCCCTGGGGCACGCATAAGGTACACTCGTCTCTGATGAACACTCGCCGTCGAGAACAACGTACTGCGTTCTATTACTTAGGAAGTCTTCGAGCCAGTCACCTGTGATCCTATTCCATAAGCTCCTATCTTTGTTGCATTGCTTAGTGTAGCATTTAATAATTCGGGTAGAGGAAGAGCCGAGATGAGCCGGAGTGTTGTCCGCAGGTCGCTGCGAGTCTGACCCGGACAGCGAGGCTGCCGCCGCGGCTGGGGCGGGCTCGGAGGACGACTTCGCGGAGGACGAGCTCAGCCTGGAGGAGGTGACGCCGCCGCGCCACCACCTGTCGCTGACGATGCCGATGTCGGCGCAGGCGCAACCGCAGGTGCCGCACACCGCCGCCGCCCCGCCGCCCTGGCTCGGCTCTCTACTCAGGTAACTGCCGCCCACACTCGTCTAGCTGCGACACATGTGTAGAACAGTGTTAATTTAAGCAACATTGTCTAAGGAGAGAAACAGTGATCTATTTAGTGTGATTAATATTCCAAAATATCTTGATCGCAAAAATTAAGTATTTACCGGTTTCGACCTGATGTAGGTCATCTTCGGTGCAAAATGTAGCCCATGTGGCCAGTGCTGGACTCGGCTAGGCTGGGCTGTCCTGACCTGCTGCCAACAAGTATCAAGCTGATGTAGGTCATCTTCGTAAAAAAATGTATCCCATGTGGCCTGTGCTGAACTTGGCTAGGCTGGGCTGTCCTGACTGTTCTGTTTCCAGCAGGTATCGACCTTATGTAGGTCATCTTCGGAACAAAATGTATCCCATGTGGCCAGTGCTGGACTCGGCTAGGCTGGGCTGTCCTGACTGTTCTACTGCCAGCAGGTATCGACCTGATGTAGGTCATCTTCGGAAAAAAATGTATCCCACGTGGGCAGTGCTAGACTCGCCTAGGCTGGGCTGTCCTGACCTGCTGCCAGCAGGTATCGACCTTATGTAGATCATCTTCGGAACAAAATGTATCCCATGTGTCCAGTGCTGGACTCGGCTAGGCTGGGCTGTCCTGACTGTTCTGCTGCCAGCAGGTAACACCTGATTTAGGTCATCTTCGGAACAAAATGTAGCACATGTGGGCAGTACTGGACTCGGCTGGGCTGGGCTGTCCTGGGCTGTTCTGCTGCCAGCAGGTAACTGTTACCAGCTGGCAGGAGAACAGTCAGTACAGCCCAGCCCAGCCGAGTCCAGCACTGGCCACGTGGGCTACTTGTTATTCCGAAGATGACCTACATCAGGTCGAAACCGGTCAATAACAACTGTTAATGTTTGCGATCAAGACTGTTTTTTGTAATATTAATTATAGAATAGTGTGCCGTCTGTTCTTTTGGACATGCATACCTGCCACCTCTCCTTATTTAGGCGGGAGTCTCCTGATTTTTCACTTTTAGTCCCGCCTCCTTATTTTTCCATTATTTCTCCCGCTTTTTAGCTTTTTATCCTGAAACCCAAGATTCGGTTTTCGGCCGATGGTTAAAGTCCTCTGCTCATTTATCAGTCTAAATACGTTTCTAAATTCATAGAAGTTATGAGTTGGGCATGACTGAATATTTCTGCTCTTTCCCACGTACTTACAAATACACGAGTAGTGTTTTGATGTAGTGCTCTTTTTGAATGTGATGTTTTGTCATTGTACGTAAGTAAAATCGCTTCAGTGGTTTTTTAATAGGTGGAAACCTTTTGAGTAGACTCAAAATGTTCAAATGTTTGTAAATCTATCGGACCATACTGCGTGGTCATCTGTTTGTACCTTACAGACTACTAAAACTAAGGTAAACTAACCTAAGGACAAACACACACACCCATGCCTCAGGGAGGACTAGAACCTCCGACGGCGAGCAACCGCGCGCTTCGCAGCGAGGTGCATTAGACCGCTCGGCTACTCCACCGCGGCCTGAGTGGACAGTTAAGAGCATTAGTTCCATATGCGAATTCAGGGTGCTCACGGTTCTTTCGTGAGTACGTGCGTGGTGAGCACGGGGCCCCGAGCTTATGCAGTCTTCCTTCCTTCTTTACTTCCCAGACTGCATTTCCTTTCCCATCCCCTTCTTTCCTATCCTTACTCCTTCCCCTCCCCACCGGAGGACTGATGACCTCAGTAGTTTAGTTCCCCTAACCCAAACAAACAACCCAACCCAACCCCCAACCTCATATGCGAATTGCAGAAAAGCAACTTTCGTGTAAACAGCTCTTTTACATGATTTTAGAATTTTGATTCGGTGGTGTGTTCCAGTATGGCAAAGAAATAGTATTTTTAAGCAGTTTTCGGAACATAATTCGTATCTTGTACTCTTTGTTGATGGGCTATTTCCAAATCAGATGGTGGAGAAAGCAAATCATAACGCCTCTACCATCCATTACCATAGAAAAGTAACTGTTATTAGTAACTGTGTTACAAGTAACGCTTTACTCCCCAACCCTGCACTTAAGACATGAAGGAATAACCAATATTCATTATCACAAGCTTTGAATGATGTCAACGGAAAAATTTGTGCTGGACTGGGATTTGAACTAGGCAGTATCACTGACCTCAATGCCACATGGACACAGACACAACTGCTCCAATACATGATGAAAACTGTGTCCAGGTTGCGTAGGGATCAGCCGAACTGCTTGGTAAGCAGCCTCAAATTCCGGACCAGAACACATTTTAGGACATATTTTGAATGACATACAATATGTATATGAGTGTTTCTCAGTCTGTTTGCCTAGTAGTTTTCTCCAGTCTGTGTATGTAAATTTGTGTGATTACCATATGCTGTTGTTGTCAACAGGTACCACGCAGGCCCGCCTCCTACAGCTCCACCACCAGCTGTGCCACCGGTGGCACCGTACGAGACGGTGCCGGTTCCTGGCTTTTCCAGTTTCCGGCCCCCACCCGCCAAGGCGCTCACCAGCCACGACTCAGACTCTGGCTATAGTCACAACACGTCTGGTGGCCGGCGAGATGCTCACTCTGCAATCTCCTAGCGAAAGCGTCGGGATGTGCAGCACACCGTTTCCTAGGAACCGTGCCAACAATCACACTGGGATAGCAAGCTGCCGTCTCCTAGCAACCAGGGCATCTCCTAAACACTGTGCTGTCTCCTAGCAACCCCGCCATTTCCTAGCAACTGTGGTGCCTCCTAGCAACCATGCCGCGAATAGCATGCTGCCATTTCTTAGCAACACACGTCCCCTTTGAGAATGAACACTTAATATTTGACAAGCAGCATCTGACTACTGAACGCTACCACAGACTGTTGATGTATGTGAAACAAGTGACTCCTGTTTGTAAAAATATCCACTACTAAATAAGAAATCTCATACCAGTTATGGAAATATTAAGAATCGAAAATAGCATAACAGATGAATCTATAAACAATGTGCTACAAAACTTTCAAATATCCGATTCCATCACTACAACAGATCTGCTGTTTACCCACATGCACAATGTTTCCATGACTGACACTGTCAGGCATTTTCAAAGACAGTTTCGAATATTTGCTCAGACATCGTGCTGAGAATGTCTACATAACTCATTGAAACATTGTGCTGAACTGGAAGTCATGTACCCTTATGCAGAAATATATCTTTCATCAATCGGTAAAAAATGTTAGTTATTCGATGTGCAAAATGAGTGTTAACTGAGAGAAGTGAAGTAAATCTCATCACATCTAATTTACTGTGGAAAAATTTATAAATACAAGGGCAATTGCTCTGTGATGTTTAAAAATTTCAGAGCTTATTATTGTCTTTAAAGGTATATAGTTTTAAGAAGGGCTATGTTCTTCTAATTAATTTTCTTTTTATTGGAGAGAGACTTAAGCTAAAAATGAAAGCTAGTTTTATAAGGGCATAGGACTTGCTATAGCTATATTTATACAACTTTTTCATATTGGTACACACCTTTTAACTCAGATGAAACAAATCAAAGTTACTTTGATGTAATAGTAATTTGAGCTAGCACCCAGTAATACATCTTCCTTGAACTCTTATGTTCTCCCTTGTTACGTTTATTGTATGGTTTGCAATGTGTTGTGAAGTGTGTGTGGCTGGCTGCATACTGGTAACACAATCCCCTGCCACAGTCATATGTCAGTCACAAAGCAATTTTAATTGTTGTGTTCCCTTTTTTTATATATATCTAACTGAAAAAAACTACATTTTTCAGCTTATGAAGAGCATTATCTCTGGCTTTAGTCATTTTGAAAGCTAATGCTGTATTGCACCCTTTTTATATAAACTATCAGCAATTTTGAAAATTTTCGTCTTGGTGAAGTTTGCAAGTCTTCAGATGATATTCCATACTGATACAGTACAGTGCAGTGCCTATCTTAGACAGTAGTATCCACTTTTGAGCATATAGGGATCAACAGAAATTTACATCTTTGTGCAAAAACATTTTGGGCTGCTACACAGGAGGTAGAGAATCCAGTGAATCACTGTCTTACAAACTTTGTTACAGTTAATATATAATATTTCAGATCCAATAGGTTTGTGAACTTGAACAGTGGGCCATAATAAATATATAGATCACTGCTGAAAACAAGTCATAACAGCAAAATGCCTCAGAACTTCTCTACTGTCTGACTGGCATTACATAGGGTCAGAGAATGAAAATCTTTTCCTTCATAAAAGCACACATAGACCAGTTACAGTTATGACTTATAGTTTTACACGTTTCATTTCCCTGTACATAGCACTTGCAAAGGGAAGATATACTTCCATGTCAACTATAAAGGTGACATTCTCATCGGACATAAGATGGTGTGGTTAGTTTTCCTGAAAGAGAAATGTGCACAAGTGGATATCTCCACCATTTGTGACAGCTCTGCACTCACATCTGCTGAGGTTACATTGTGCAAAATCCTGTAGTAACAGTTCTGATGTCCTTTGCCTTTTCTGGTTTGTTACATAGTAACATTAACCAGAGTCGTGTAATTCCCAGATCAAAATTCAAAAAGATTACAGTTTTTCAGTTTTAAAATCCTTCACTTTTTCCAGAAACATTCAAGTAGTTTCCTCCCATTATAGAGGTAGCAATGGTAATGATATACATATATCTATGAAATTTTGATATATTTGCTACGACATGTGTTCCAATAATATTGCAAGCTTTGTGCTCCATGATGGAATTCTGTTCTAATAGTTAGAGATATTTGATGCCTGCTGTTGCAGAATGTGGACAGTATTTTGCTGCTGATGTCAAAAAACCTATATTTAGCAATAACAACTTCCTCTTCTCTACCCGTGCTTTCTAATATGGCACCACAGAACCATAATATAGTGCTATTGGGCAGTTAATTATGTTCCCCCTCAGAAAATAATATCCTTGTCTGTGATACTGTGTTTCTTGGACTGTAGCTGACTAATTAAAAAAGAAATAAGCACACAAAAAATGTAAAATATCAAATATTATGTGTTATTGACATTTTTGTTTTAAGAAACTGGTCTCCAATAAAAAGTTGAAAAATGAAATGGTTTCATAAAAGAAGTTTATACAAAAACACCAACAAAGCAAAATAATCTCTTTTGTTACTGTCTTCATGCAACTACAAACTGAAGCAAGTGACCTGAACATAATATATTCTTAGACAAATTCAATTGTTCTCATCTGGATAATCATTGTGTACTTTTTCTTCATTTTTAAGCTGTTTATTCATGTCTTCATTTGTTTCAATAATTAATATTTGGTTCCACAAAGTCCCATATAAGGGACATTTCTTTACAAAATGTGAAAGAAAGAAATAACTCCTTAAAATTTTAGCATGATGTAATGTGCCATGTACTATGCATCTGCAGATGTCATTGCTTAGAATGAAGTACATTCACAACAGATTGTAAAACACTTAGACTGCATTACTCAATTCACTCATGATTGTAAAATAATACAGAGTACATAAATATTTCCAAACAAAATGAGTATTGTGGTACAGAACATATAATGTAAGAATATTCTTTTACATGTTTATAAAAAAAATTGAATTACAATAGCATAAAACAGTAGGACAGCATATAAAATTCTTGGAAATTGTAATTAAGGTTCCCCAAAGACCAGTATGGCAGGTAACCTTTGATTAAAACCAGGTTCTGAATGATGAAGTTGTTTGCAGCACCATTATCATTCTAGAATCTCTTCTTCATAAGTGCCATGTATGATAAGAATATTTGAAAATCTATTTGAAAGTAACAAGTTCTCATTTTTGTAACACTGTTAAAATGTCATGCTGCTGTAAGGAATAATTCGATTTTGATACTTTTAAATGAAACTATATTTTTAAGAAATTTTTTATTTGTGATGACTGTTCTACAAAAATATTTCAACAAATTTCGTAACGTGAATACATGACTGGCAGAAATAACTTATTATAACAGTTCTTAGTCATACAAGTGAACTGTTCCAAATGTATCCCATGTTTTGTGATCAACTTCTGAAATTTTATACAATACAGATTTTTCATGTTTAAATGTACCATAAATTCATATACTTTTAGTGATTCTACAGGAGACCATTTATATGGAGGATCCAGTGAATTTCTTTATTTAGAAGTGAAATATAAAATATTTCCCATACTTATGTAAAGGAATCTCCAGTAATTTGTAAGTCATAAAGTATAGATTTCTATGCCCTTTTGAGTGAGACAAGATTGTTGGTGTCAATTCTAGGTCAAACAGAGGAGTTGTGCCCAAATTTTCCTTTTCAAACTTTGTAGTGACAAAAGTCAGTTTTAATTCTATTGATTGTGTTTTGCTGCTACTGTGTTTTTGTCTAACATTCCACAGTTGTTGAGAACTATGTATTTATCTATTTTTCATGCTTTCATATGTATGTACTCATTTCATCATCATTACATAAGAGTGAACTAGTCTGTAATCACGACCTACATGTATATTTGTAAATGCTTGTAATATATAATCTAAAATGTTAATAAAATATATGACTGATCATTATAAATATTTTTCTTTTATCCTAATAACATGCGTAAATTTTGGTGAACAGATTTTTACTTCCTTTTGTACCTGAAATGTCAATGTTTCCTACCAGGAGATAAAAACAATTTTTCCAGCAAAATTAAATATCACATTGATAAACTAAATCTTAATGAGAAACTAAAAATACATTCAATCATATTGGAATTCTATATTTCAAACAATATTTATACATTTATAATGAATTAACAAACAACAAGCTCACTGTTACAGGATGTTTTACAGTGTATCTGTTGTATGTATTTAGCATATACAGTTGATGCAAAATTTTTGAAACAATGAGCATATTCTACATGTATCAAGCTTACTTTGAAACAAATTCTAGTAATACCGAAAGATGTACACTAGATGTTTTCTGTTTAAGTACATGTTATATTACAGACAAGTACCAACAATGACTGACACTACAAATATGATGTACATCAATTAGCCATTGTGTTCTCATAATAATATCCAACTGAATAAAATCATCAGTCTAGTTCATTTTTGAAATCTTCACCTACTGTACAATTAAGTAGCAATGCATAGTATTGGATAATTCTCTTTACAACACCATAGAAAATCTTCATAAAAGTTTAAATGGGATACTTTGTACTCCATTAAACATTAATATTAATTTTAATATACAGCCTATGTAGTCTCTCTGGGTGAAGTAACCTCTTACATTTCAATGCTCATCTACTGTCGGGAGTAATTTTTTCAGTGACTATAAGAAATTTATTTAATGCCTGAAAACTATATTTGCACATATACGACTCATAATAAAACAACTATTAAACTCAAAGTGCATGAAAGGGAAGCAGTGGTTGGGAAGGGAGTAAGGCAGGCTTGTAGTTTTGGCCAACATTATTTAATTTGTACTTTAGGAAAGCTATGAAACAAAGCAAGGAGTAAATTGGAGAAGGAATTAAAGTTCTGGGACACTGTATTCCTGTCAGAGACAGCAGAGGTCCAGGAAGAACAACTGAAGGGAATGGAAAGTGTCTTTAGAGGAACATATAAGAGGAGAAGGGGAATGAAGTCTATGAAAGTCAGGTGGTCATGAAGGAATTTTATTAGGTAACAAAACAATATAGATATGGGTTTGTTACTTGGGCATTAAAATAACATATAATGGTTGCAGTTCAGAGGATATAAAATGCAGAATGGGAAGAACAGCATTCTGAAAAAGAGAAATTTGTTAGCATTGAATATTAATTAAAGTGTTAACAAGTCTTTTCTGAAGTTTTCTGTGTAGTGTGTTGCCTTGTACAGTAGTGAAACATGGATGATTAATAGTTAAGACAGGAAAAGGATACAGACTTTAGTAATATGCTGTTACAGAAGAATGCTGTAGTTTATGTGGGTAGATTGAATACCTAACAAGGAGGTAATGAACAGAGCTGGGGAGAATAGAAATTTCTGCCATGACTAGAAGAAGGGATCGATTGCTAGGACACATTCTTAGACATCAAGAAATCATGTATTTAGCATTGGAGGGAACTGTGTGGGGTAAACATTGCAGAGGCAGGCCAAGAAACATAAATAAGCAGGTTCAAATATTTATTAAGCAGTTATTTGCAGATAATACTCTCAAACAATTTGAAAATATTACTGAAAATTTAGGGAAACAGTGGTTCACAGAAACTGGTTTTTTTGTTTTGTTTTTTGTGTTCTCTTATTGACACAAGATGCAGAGGAAGTGGCAGCTGCTAATCTCCAAAAAACAAAAAGTTCAAATGTTTGTTAAGCTTAAGGGACTTAACTTCGGGGTTATCAGTCCCTAAACTTACAAACTACTTATCAACTAGCTTATCCGAAGGACGGCACAAATATCCATGCCCAAGGGGGGATTTGAACCCCGACCGCAGTGGCCGTGCAGACCGTGACTGAAGCACCTCAGTCTCCTTGGCCACCGCGGCCGGCTGCTAATCTCCTATCAGTGATCAAGTTGTGTAATAACACCTGCTGAAATACATTTCACAGATCTATATCAGAAGGCTCCAATAGGACAGTAAGTGGAAGAATCATTACAGAAGTACACCTCATTTATCCAAATATTACACTGTGACCGCTTCACCATTTACATGCAATGACTTCCTATATTTAATGTCAAATTTAGCTATACAACACAATAGTAGTACATCTGTGTTTACTTGACAATTGCTTTAAATTTTTAAATTTCTGTTCATTGCAAAAATGATAACATTGAGTTTAATTTGTTTCATCTTACCAAAGCACAAATATAATTATCACCACAAAAATCACTTTAAAAATGGATAAGGAAACATATCTCTAATAGAAAGTCACTATTATTACAAACTCTTGAAAAAGAATGAAACTACACTACTATTCATAAGTTAATGAACATTCATTTCGATAGTTGTGTCACAATAAATAGATACATTAATTTCCTCTGTTATCACCAATATTTTTTACCAAAGTATGAATGGAAATACTACAATCCAGAAAAATAAATGCAATGTCTTTGAGAGCATTAGCAGTACGGTAAGGAGTTGTATGCCTTGGTTTACATGTATCAGTATTCTGCCATAGTATATTCACCATGTTTCTATAATTTTGTGGAGTTATTAATCAATTTACAAAACTGTTTACCACTGAAGTGCGTCTTATAGGAAATCTAAAACGCGAATTTTCCCAGTACAGTTCAATAATATCAGTATATCAAAACTGGAAATCATTTCACAGCACTGCACTTAAATTACGAGTACATTCTTACCATCCCTTTCACAGTGAAAATATTCCTCTCTGTTGAATTCATTAGAGACATCTTGAGTGATATAATGTCGGACCCTCAATTCCCAACTTGTATTCAAAACTCCAGTCTGCTATTTGCTGCCTTTTCGTTCACACACGCCTTTTTTATGTTGTAGCTGACAAAGCTTTCTTTAGCTGTGTCGTCGTAATACAATTAACAGATATCAAATAATTGCTGGAAAGCTAACATTGTTTTAGCAGATCTTTATTTAACACTATTAACGAGTTCGTCAGAGAGTCCCGTTAAGGTCAATACCAGTTCATAAAAGTTATATTAATTGTGATAACGGAACAATTACGCTCTCATGTGCTACTTCTGTTGTTTGAATTGCCATCATTATCAGAAGTTATCTATGTATCTTTTCTTTGCGCTACTCGTATTGAGCTAACTGTTGAGAGAGTTGAACATCTTTATTAGAGCAAGCCTTGGAATTGACTCTTAAAGAAACGTGATATAAATGGAAGTGACGCGATAATTGCTGTACTGCAGCCTCTATATAAAGGCGCCTTATTGCATCGGATAGCAGAGACGCCAAGAATGCGACTAAAAGTACGTTGAATGCTACTTCATTTAGCCGGCTCCATTATGTCGCTAAATTGAAAGCGAAGTGCGAGCGTTCCGAACGGAGTCGAGCTCTCGTATTCAGAGCCGGCTCCCATTCCCAATAACAATTTGTGAGACGTGTTGTAATTACGGCTTAGCAGCCAATATCGCTTAATACCAACCTGTCCACGTGCATCAAGTTCTTTCTTTAGTAGAGCTGTTGCTGTATAGCCTAAACAGCAGAAGCGGCTCCACGAAAGGTTTTGCAGAGGTTTCTATAGAAGCGCACGTGTTAGCGTTTAAAATGAACTGTATTTGAATAATGACTGGCGATCTATAGTTATAAAAAAAATATTTCATGAAAAATTTATTCTGTCATATCCGGCGAAATGTGAATGAGGTTAGACGTAAATGCACTACAGATTTTTTGGTTTTCTTCTTAATTATGGCTACTTGGAGTGGATTATCTTCGGGAAAATGACTCTGAACGTAGCAGACTCAAACCGCTAAAATACAAGCTAGATCGATAAATATACTGCCCATTTGTAATATAAATTATGATGGTGTGCGACAGTAGTATTACTGCCGTAAATGGAGACTTACAAAGAGTGAATTACGTTTCCTTTTGCATTTACAATTTAATAAAGGCGGACCGTAAATTAAAGAAAACATACTATCAATCAGGGCTTATCTTCAGCCGGTTGGAGGAGTAATTACGAAATGCTTAGTAAACAAATATTAATTTCAGTTTCAAGTAAACTTGTTTAATTCTTTCTTTGTGTTCACGGCCTAATTATATTAAAAGAACACCTATATTATAAGAAAATTAATTTTCTCATCAATTTATTTCGTTTACAGTGCAAATTATATACTGACAAATATTGCTCTGTTTTGACATACTTATATCTTTGAAACAGTGATGTATTTCTATAGCCACCACACAGAAAGTAAACGTCGATACAGCTTCCAGTGTGCTGTGAAAGATGGACAAATGCGATCACGTTAGAATGTTCTTATCAAATGAAATACACAGATACTTGTAGGCATGATTTCAGTCGTATATCTGGATCAGCACACCTTCATAATTAGGTGGATTTATTTAAATGTATCAAGGTTGATTGTATATATAATTCTCTGGACAATATGTAGCATGTCCGTGAAATAAAGCCGATCTCAGAATCTAGTGTAGGTATCAGTAGGAAAATCTTGAACTTCTTCAATGAGATACCGCCATAAATTCTTCAGTAAAGTCACACATCATTAATCAAACTTATCTGTTTCTTGAAGACTTCCCGGACGATCGAATACGCCACTAAGTATTTGGAGTACGAATTACAAAGCGTATCAGAAAAAGCAGTAAATTATATCACTGCTGTTGGCGGCTTCCTATCCCCTTTCACCTCTTCCTCCCTGTATACATCCCCTCCCCCACCTCCCATTAATTTCCTCCTCCAATCCCTCTGATAGTAACCACGGTACATCAACACAGTAACACTTCTTACATTATGTATTTATTCATTCATTACCTCACCTCATCTTTCCCCTACTACCTGTACAGCTGCTCCTGACCCCTCTCCCTCCCCTATCTCTTCACATCTCCTCTTACCCCTCTCTCTGTTCGTCTCTAGTCGTCCGTCATCTCCTCTCCCTCTAACCCATCTCCGTTCCCTCTGACCATCAAGTCCGCTCCCCTAACTAAGTGCGCCTTCTCCTCCACCATGTCCGTGAAATACTACATCAATCTGACAACTGTCATGACGATCAGTCAAACTATGTCGAAGTCCGTTGCCAGATATCCCCCTCCATACACTATTTAGTGACTTTCGCACTAGAAAAAGCATGATTTTAGTAACATAAAATCCATAATTTTTTCTGTAGTTGTTGTGCAGCTGCGATGACTTGATCATTGATAGACTATAGAGTACTTTCTGTAATAAGTTTGTCAATAACATGGAATTTCCTTCTCCAGTTTAAAGGGGCAGGTAGCATTCAGACAATGAAGACCGTTAAGGGTATCTCGCACACATATCTCATTTAATTAGTAAATTGTATAGCTCCACAACTTCTTCCTCGACACTTCTGGAGATGTTTTAGTTAATATTTCTTAGCCCATGACCTCGCTGCACTCCATACCACAGGTTACTGAACTGGACAGTACTACATGCTTTTGCAAGGAAATCACAGACCAGACAGAACCTCTGGTGAGTTGTATTCTGTTAATTTCTAAATTCTTCAGATTTCTCCCGGCGTATTTCATGAAAAAATATTTCGCTGGTGTACAGCCGGGTGCCAGTGTCCAACAAGTACAATATTTCGGCAACGGACCACTTTGCCATCATCAGACGCGCTGATGAACTGACCGTCGAGGGGCCGGTGTCGGTGTCTACCACACGGTAGAGATAAGCTAAATGATTTCCTTACATATCCCAACTCCATACATAGGATCATCAAATTTACTTTGAAAATCAAAGTGGATGGTGTCGTTCCTGGATGTCCTGGTTCAAAGAAGAGCAGACGGCACGTTAGGTCACAGCGACCTCTACTTACATGCAGACAGCTGCCACCATCCAGCGCAGAGGAGCGGCGTGCTTAAAACTTCAGTTCACAGGGCTCGCACCCTCTCAGATGATAGCCTTAACGAAGAACTTGAACATCTGAGGTCGGTGTTCCGAAAAAACGGCTACAAAGAGAAGCAAATTCGGAGAGCTCTGCGTCCCACATGGACTGTACATACGGAGAAAATCTCATCAGCATAAGGGCACAGCATTACACCTTTTGGTGGCACATTGTCTGGTAAGATAGGCCGAATTCTTCGTAAACACCAAGTGAAGATGTTTTCCGCCCGGCAGTTAAGACACAGGTACTGCTTGAGGGCGCAATTATTAATTTAGACAACATTGTCGATGGGGAAGAACAGCGATCTATTTGGTACAATTAATAATACAAAAACAGTCTTCACCGCAAAAATTAACAGTTTTAATTGAGTGGCCAAGTGGAGTGGCCAAGCGCATTGAGCACTATGCTCCAGTCGGGGGTTCGAACCACACCTCGTGTATAGATTAATATTACAAAAACAGTCTTGATCGCAAAAATTAACATTTCTACTTACCGGTTTCGACCTAATGTAGGTCATCTTCGGAATTACAAACAGCCCATGTGGCCAGTGCTGGACTCGGCTGTTCTGGGCTGTTCTGCTGCCAGCTGGTAACCTGCAGCCAGGACAGCCAAGTCCAGCACTGGCCACATTCAGAAGATGACCTACATCAAGTCGAAACCGGTAAATAGGAACTGTTAATTTTTGCTATCAAGACTGTTTTTTGTAATATTAATCATACCAAATAGATCGCTGTTTCCCTCGTCTGACAACGTTGTCAAAATTAATAAAATCGGGTATGGATGTTTGTGTCGTCATAAGTAGTTTGTAAGTTTAGGGACTGATGACCCCGCAGTTAAGACCCTTACGCTTTACAAACATTTGAACAATTTTGAATGTCTGGTCCAACGGTAGCCTCATAATACGTAGTGTTCTTAGACGAAATGTGATTTACAATTATAGTAATTACTGACTAGTTACTAACACAAGTACCATGTGTGGGTATAAGATTAATCAGAATAACGATGCAGTTCTATTTGTACACATTAAAAAAGACATGCAAGAAATTCAGAAATTCTTGACTCCTTACAACATGTGTAGAATATTCGAACGGCCAACAGAGATAAACTGTCATTTGCTAACACATATTGGCACTGTCAACTCATACAGATGATTACAATTGAAATCAGTGATGGATACTTCCAAGTTTGAATAAATTGTTTTGCTCATGAGATGGTTGAAAAATAAAACGTATTCATTAATAATATCCATATCGTGTTTAAAAACTGTAACTCAAATGAAACAGAAGTCTATAATAAGAACATGGATTACGCAAGGAATAAAGATTTCATGCAAGGCAAAAAGGAAAATTTATCTGTCAACCAAGAATAGCTCCAATGATGATGATTTAGAAAAATACAAGAAGTGCTGTAAAATATTAAGAAAAGTAATCAGACATCTAAACAAATGCATAACGAGAAGAAGATGGCAACATCAGGCAACAAAATAAAACCAATGTGGGAAATTGTGAAAGAGGAGACTGGAAGAACCAGAAAGCAACAGCAGCAGATAGCATTAAGAGTGGATGATACATTAGTAAATGATGGACATGATGTGGTAAATCTATTTAACAGGTACTTTATATATGTTACTGATGGTATGGGATTGTCAGGGCCAATAAATAATGCTCTTGAATAAGGACTGGCTGTCACAGTTGTTGTTGTTGGTTCTTACCAAGAGAAAGAAATCCTTGCAACAAGTTTTGATCCATATTTAATGGACACAACGATATAGGGGCCTAAAGAAGTTATAATGGAATGCCGAAACTGGTAGTAAAGGAATAAACGTTTCTGTTAAAATACGTAATAATAATAGGAGTCCCTATTTAAGATTTCAAAGCTACTCTCTCGCCCCCGGGGGTGGTGCACGAATGCCGAGCTTTATGTTGATGAATGGAATTGGAGGTGGAAAATTTTCATTGCAACTTTTTTTTTACCGAGTTTGTATTTTTCGAAACATTCTGAAAAACAATATTAAGTGCCTCATCATATGAACTTTAGGACAAATAGATTTAGGATTGATGTAATATTGGTATTTGGCACAAGGTGCGTTGTACATTGTACAAGACTGGTGCAGAAAACAGGATCTGGGGGTTAGTCCTAAGAAGACTGTTGTTGTACCATTCACAAAGAAGCATATACAACATTCAAGTTGGAATCTAAAGCTTTTCAGTGAAGCGCTACCTGTGAAATGGACAGTGGAATATCTAGGCTTTACCTTAGTTGAGAAACTGACATGGACCCCTCACATTAGGAATATTTGCTCCAGGGCAAAAGGTACTCTGGTAAGTACCAGGAGAGCTTGTGGCAAAAATTGGGGCCTTAGCCCCAAGGGTATGCACTGGATATACACCACGGTGATTAGACCGAGGATCACCTATGGGGCGGTCGTGTGGTGGAAGAAGGTAGAACAGCAGGTTGCTGCTTAGGAGCTTAATAAGGTGCAGAGATTAGCCTGCTTAGCCATAACAGGCGGAATTAGCAGAACACCTACTGCTGGGATGTAAACCATACTGGATATGCCCCCATTACACCTTTGGGTCAAGATGGAGGCAGCGGTTGGTGGATACAGACTCAAAACTGGCAACAACTGGAACTCTTTGAGATATCCAGAATCACACACTAAAATAGTGAGTGACGTAAATATAGGAAAGGTTGGGGAAGTGCCAGCCGAATGTATTATAACCCCATACTGCTTCAACAAGCCTTTCAATGTAACGATTTGAAGAAGGGAGCAGTGGGAGAAAATAGTTCGACACCGTACGGGGGATATTGTCTGGTTCACTGATGGGTTAAAATCAGATCAAGGTGTTGGGGCCGGGGCATACGGGGTGCTGCCAAGACTGGAGGGCGTCATCTCTCTAGGGAAACTGGCCTCAGTATTCCAATCCGAAATCACTGCCATCAGGGCATGTGTGGAGGAGAATTTGCATAGGTGCTACAAAGATCATAGCATCTATATCTATTCAGACAGCCAGGCAGCCCTGAGGTCACTGGCAGCTCCTGCAACAAGGTCTAAAATTGTTGCAGAATGTCACAGGATTCTGGTGGAGCTAGGGGAAAGCAATAGAATAAACCTATTGTGGGTCTCTGGCCACTCGGGGATCAGTGGCAACGAACATGCTGACAGATTAGTCAGGATGGGGGAAAAGACTTCATTTATTGGACCGGAACCTGCCCTGACAATCACCAAGACAATGATCAAATTGGAGCTACGTAACTGGCTCAGAAGACAGCACGTAGAATATTGGACCAAAGTCTATCAACAAAAACATGGCAAGGTAATGGCCTGAACAGGACAGAGATTAGACTCATGGTTGGATTGCTGACAAACAACACCTACATACAATGGGAATAACAGAAGAGGACCCTAAATGTAGGATCTGTGATGACGGTGATGAAACTGCATCACATCTAATCTTCTAATGCATTGCATTGGAAAGTAAAAGGCACAGAACATTTGGGACAAACAGAACCGAAAAAATTATGTCTAATAAAGAACTGGTAAAGGGACTCCTTGCACTATTCAAGGGCATTGGTTGGCTTTACTAGATGTATGGGGAGCGATACCGCACAATAAACTTAGTTTCGGTGCGGGCTGTGGCGGGTTGGACCAAGACTGTTTTGGCCTCCCTGACAAAGACAATATCGGTATTCAAAAACTTTGTTCTATCTTATGGATAAAACGTTGTCTCAAGTAGGGCATGTTCAATTATAATAAGTTAAATTATCTAGAGAAAACTCTGATATCCGAGCTGCACCAAGTTCTTCAAACCGGTTAGTATAGGCCTACCTTGATCACAGCATTCCACGAGATGCCCAGTATTTACAGCAAAACGTACCGGTTTCGCCACGATAATAGGAACGAATGAATGTTGAAAGCCGAACGGATGTCGTAGATGTTATGCGGGTGTAACAGTGAACCAAATGAGCTCTCGGCGCGTCGAATGGCGGCCTACTAAAATGTTTAGTGTCGGCGCGCGCCGCCGATTCCGCCTGCTAAAGACACTTTGCTGCGGCGCGAGTACCCCGCGCACAGTGGGAAATTTACGAGCCGGCACTCTGGCCTCCTCGTTAAGCCCGGCGTGTATAAACAGGCGCTCGTATCGACGCCAATAATGCGTCGGCCCGCGCCCCCGGTACAAGCCATTAATTGTAACAGACATCTGGTTACTGCGCGGCACGTGAATTTATGACGCGACGATAGGCCGCGAATAAATCTGGCGGCCCGCGGATGTCGCTACTTGCATATTCACGCCGGTCGGGAGCCGGCATTAGTACACCTCGACGTCTCTGTCAGACACCATTTTTCCGGGCCTCACGGCGCAGGCGCGAACACGGAACGGGTGACGCCTCTCTACAGCGAGGGCCGGTAATTTCGGGGAGCGACTGATTCGGGCGACCAATTACCCAGTCGACGGTGAGAGGCGTAGGCGATCAGTCAGGGGCCTGCCCCCTCGCCTGCACGTCTGCTGTGCTTGTAGAGGTCCCAGGCACGTTCAGTGGCGACATGCTCGGGGAAGACGCGGTGTCTTGTCGTGAGGGGGTGGGGGATGGGGGAATGGGAACATGGCCGCTCCAAGCGACATATGGGCGTGCATTTCAGTCTGGTCACACTACTCTTTGTGTAAGTCGGGACGATTAGGGAATTCCATACTGCGCAACATTCAAGTAAAAGCTCGTAATTTTTGTCGGTATTATATCTTCTGGGTTGTAAGGCCGTGTTCTTGGAACCTTGCTGCTTCCTAAAGTTTCGTCCGATGCTGCGTCGCACTTCTTCAGAGGTTGTCCGTCTGTTGAGTCTTGCCGAGTGACGGGTTGGGAGTCTGAGAGCTTCTTAAATCTATATCTAAAAATGTGAATGTCTGTTGGGTGTACGTTTATCACGTCTGAACCACAAGACATAAGGAGCTAAAAATTTGTACAGTCTACCCGGGGAAGGCTTTAGGCACGGTTTTATGGCGATAGGATAGCTATTTATCCATATATATTAATGTGAATGTCTGTTCGGTGTACGCTTATCACGTCCGAACGACAAGACGTAGAGACTTTAATTTTTGTACAGTTACTAATTTATACCTGAGGAAGGTTTTAAGCACGGTTTTATAGCAATCTGATAGATATTTAGTAATTTGAAAAATTTAACGCGAAATGTGGAACAATAATTACTCTTTGAAAATGGTTTTTTTTTTTGGGTGCATTGTTGCTTGAGGGTTGATAATGACAAAAGGGTGGAGTGTATTGGAATGGAAAGTTATCGGTGTATATAAAATTCTACTCCTTGAAAATGGTTTTATTGGTTGCATTGTTGCTTGAGGTTTGATAATGACAAAAGGGTGGAGTGTATTGAAATGGAATGTTGTCGGTGTATATAAAATGCTACGTGTGTGTACGTTAATATTTCGCTCTACAGCGAAAACTACAGAATGCAAAGAATGGTCTGTGTGTAATTGTAGTCCGAAGTCTCCCGTTGTACACCATAGCACTTCCATGCCAGTAGCTATAAGGGGGTGGAAGATATGGTGGTTGACAGTCGTCAAATTTTAAAAAAATTCGGACTGAAGGCCAGCGATGACGTTTGCAACTCGATAGCAAGGAGTTTACATACAGCGAAACGTGATACCACAGACCATATCTTTGGCCTATGCGTGCTACAATGTTTTCAGCTCTTTCTCTGTTAGCCGCGGTGGAGTAGCCGAGCGGTCTAAAGCACCTTGCTGAGGAGCGCGCGGTTGCTCGCCGTGGAGGTTCGAGTCCTCCCTGGGGCATGGGCGTGTGTGTTCGTCCGTAGGTTAGTTTACCTAGGTTTAAGTAGTTTGTAAGCTACGGACTGATGTCCACGCAGTTTGGTCTGATAGATTTACAGACATTTGAACATTCTTTCTCTGTTAGGATAAGCACACGAATAAGGAAATATAATAATAAATAAATAAAGCAGTAAAATAGAAAATTCTTTTAATACATCTCTCTTAAAAAAAATCGATTTGACCTTTCGCTCATTATCTATCATAGTCAACCAACACGCTAGCGGAGCCGCGGGTTTAAGCTAGTACCGTATAAAAGGGGCGTAGCTAAAATCCACGTGATAAACATAGATGATCCTTGTCAAAGATAAAGCTGTACTATCGAACCATGTCAAAGATAAAAACAATCATCTATTCTGCAGAGCCACAGTCCATATATAACGTTGAGTTTCATAGTCTCTTCTTTTATCATTATCATTATGTTTACGTATTTCAGTCGCATCTCTATACAACCTTGGATAATAATTCGCCATGGAAGATAAAATTACCGTCTCAGAGAATTTTACTATATGATTTCCCGATTGTAAGCAGTGTTCCGCCACAGTTGATTTTACAGATTATCCAAGTAGGCATAGACTTTTGTGCTTCTTTAGACGTGTGTTTAGACTTCTCTTAGTTGTTCCGATGTAGACTTTACTACAGGAGCATGGAATTTTATAAACCTCACTTGCCGATAAAGGAGAACGTTTATCATTTACAGATCTGAGGGCATGGGATATCTTCTTTGTTGGTTTGAAAACCGGTCTGAGGTTACGTTTTTGTAGGATCTTTCCAATTTGATCCGTTACCTTATTAACAAAGGGGAGAGAAACCGTATTGCTCCATCGTTGTTTCTTTGTCCTTCGGCCTACTGTTATTTGGGCGTTTACGGTCGTGAAAGCCTTCACTCTATCTCGTAATTTATGACCTCTCAGTTAAGTAAGTCATGGGGGTAAAATATTAACCCGAAGGTAGTTCATAAGTAGTCAGCTTAACAAACATTTGAACATTTAGCTTTGACAGTTTTTTTTTTACTTGTTACAACTATTATTTTTATGACATAAAACTTTTCTGGGTGTTGTACCCAGATAAAGGCCACTGTAAAGTAATAGGCTTCTTACATCATGACGCGGTACAACACCCAGAAAACATCTGACTGTGTTCCCGAAAGCCTACGCAATTATATTATTTTTATATCTCTCCCACATTTTCATTGTCACTTTATTTACTCATCTTAGGAAACTATCTGCTGGTATAAATAGGATATATCCCAAGTACGCAATTTTTATTTTATTTATCCAAGTTTCACACTCTGTGGTGTCATCATCATGTCTCATTGACATTAAACTTATATTATAGTGTTTCACATAAAATCTGGTTGGTGTATTGGATGATAGTTATATAGAAAATCTTGTGCTAGTGGATAGTCAGTCACAAAAAGGATGGCTGCTCAAAATTAAAAAGTAAAGTATACATAAAATAATAACCACCATAGTGCACATGTAGGGTTGGTTTTATGCATGTGCTCAAAATTTGGAGCTCCGAAATCGCTCACCTGACATCCCTCGTCCGAAACTGTGTACTGAATACGCCATCTTGCTTTCTGTATTTGATGATTTTTCTTATTATAACTCAAGCGTTGTCATTGAAATAATGCAATGTTTTTCAAGCTGCGACACTTGAGGTTCATTCTTGTCCCCTCCGTCACACCATTATTTTTCCATATTGCAGACAAAAATAATGATGGACTAGCAAAATTTTTCATTAATCCTTTGTACCAATTAATGAATGTTTTGATTCCAGAGAGACACCACAGAATAAACAAACATTTTACTTTAATTTCTCTGCGGCTGAATGTCTCGTCCGTCACTCGTGGAATGCCTGATTTCCTAACGCCTGGTTTACGTAAAATCAAGAGGCGGTGTCAAATCACAGTTATTTTTACAAATATTTCTGTACTGGTGGGAGTTACGAAAAAAATCGATTATTTAATTTTAGTGTGAGACGAACGGTTTGTTCGAAATTACAATTACATTACAAACGTGTTTTTAGTGTTACTATTGTGTTTGTTGTCCGGAAAATTTGAAAAAGTGACTTTCTGGTCTCTGGCGGCCGACTATTATGTCTGTAAAATTTCGCGCCGATCGGATTAACGGTTCGACCTAAACAGTTGGAACACGTTACGAACTGAAAGACATACATCGTCAAATCGCCGTTATTTTTGCAAGTATCTCTAAAACGGTGCAAGAATGAAAAAAACACGACAGAGCAAAGTTGTAGAGAATATTATCCTCTACATATCTCTTTATTCAGTTTTCGTGTCCGGCGTTATTTTTAATTAAATTTAGAGCTGTCGAAAGGCGATCTCAAAGGCCCACTTTCAGTCTTACCAGCGTAACCTAAAGTGGGCCAAAAAGCAAGCATAGATTTTAACATCCCGTCAACAACGTCGTCATTAGAGACAGAGCTCATGCTCGAATTTTTGCGTTAGGATGGGAAAGGAAATCGGCCGTGCCCTTTCAAACGAGCCATCCCGCCATTTGACTAGAGACGGATTTAGGTTTTTCGTATTTTCTGTAAATCTGGATGACCGGAGTTGGCTTTGAATTACTGTCCTCCCGAATGTGATTCGGACCTCGGGGAAGTTGACTTTGGCCTTAGTAGAATTGCTGGAACACTTCACGAAATACATTACGACTTATCTCATAATAAGGAAAGGGAAACCTACATTTTTAGGATTTATAGATATAGAGGAAGCTTTTGATAATGTTGAGTGTAATTCACTTTTCCAGTTCTGTAGGTAGTAGGGGGAAAATCACTCTTTCCAGTTCTGTAGGTAGTAGGGGCAAAATATAGTGAGAGAAGAGTTATTTTCAAACTATACAAAGAACAGACACAGTTATTAGATTCAAAGAGTATGAAAGGGACGCAGCCGTTGGGAAGGGAGTGAGACAGAGTTCCTTGCTGTCTCCATTAGAGATCTATGAGACGTGGTCATAGCGATGAACATGAATAAACTTTAGAGTCTTGACCGCTAATATAAATTTATTGAAGCCTTACGCGATTCGACGTTGCGTCATTATCGAAGGCTACAGCAAGACAATGGAATTAATATTCATCACACATTTCGATAAAACATAAATGAGAACACAATCATCAAACTCACCATATCTTTTAAAACTTATTAAGAGTGAAACTAAACATTCCTTTTAAAAAAAATGACTGTCAAAGACATATGTCAAAAATAAAATAAATTTAAAATTTAAAATTCCCCCAGAACATCCCTGTAGGATGGTCAAGTGCATACTAACTTCAGCGTTGCGGTCAGTTATTAAGTGGAGAATCCGCCAGATGGCGGTGTTGTCATACTACTTCTCTCACTCACATATGCGCACTCACTCCCTCTGGATTTTTTTTATATATAAATATACCTTAAGGTATAAAAAAAAATTTAAAAAAATCCAGACGGAGTGAGTGCGCATATGTGAATGAGAGAGAAGTAGAATGACAACACCGCCATCTGGCGGATTCTCCACTTAATAACTGACCGCAACGCTGAAGTTAGTATGCACTTGACCATCCTACAGGGATGTTCTGGGGGAATTTTAAATTTTAAATTTATTTTATTTTTGACATATGTCTTTGACAGCCTTTTTTTTAAAGGAATGTTTAGTTTCACTCTTAATAAGTTTTAAAAGATATGGTGAGTTTGATGATTGTGTTCTCATTTATGTTTTATCGAAATGTGTGATGAATATTAATTCCATTGTCTTGCTGTAGCCTTCGATAATAACGCAACGTCGAAACGCGTAAGGCTTCAATAAATTTATATTAGTGGTCAAGACTCTAAAGTTTATTCATGAGACAGAGTTGTTATTCAAGCTGCACACTGAGAAAGCTATGAAGGAATGTAAGGTGATAAGAAGTAAAACTTTGCGGATTGCCAACGACATTGTAATTCTGTCAGAGACAGTAAAGGACGTGGAAGAGCAACTGAACGGAATAGTCAGTGTCATGGAAGGAACGTATAACACGAAGATTAACAAGGGTCACGGACTGTAGCGTTAGAAAATCAGGCATTGCTGAAGGTATTAGACTAGAAAATGAGACAATAAAAGTAGTAAGAGAGTTTGTTTATTTGGACTTAGTAAAGAAGCATAAAATGCAAAATGGCTATGTGAACAAAGGCATTTCTGAAGAAGCGAATTTTTTTGACATACAATATTAACTTAAATGTTAGGAAGTCCTTTCTGGAAACATTTTCCTGAAGTGTAGCATTGTGCAGGGGTCAAACGCGGACCATAAGGAATTCAGAAGCTTTTGAAATGTCGTGCTACTGACGAATGCCAAATATTAAATGTTCAAATGTTTGTAAAGCTTATGGGACTTAACTACGGGGTCATCAGTCCCTAAACTTACAAACTACTTATGAACTACTTACGAACTAGGACGGCACAAATATCCATGCCCGAGGGGGGATTCGAACCCCCGACCGTAGTGACCGTGCAGACCGTGACTGAAGCGCCTCAGTCTCCTCGGCCACCGCGGCCGGCCCCAAATATTAGATCGGTAAATCACGTAGCTAACGAGAAGGTACTGAATTGGAGAGAAAAGAAATTTCTGACATATCTTGACTAAGAGACGAACACATTCTGAGATATCAAGGAATTGTCAGTTTAGGATTAGAAGGAAGTGTGTGGGGTAAAAATCGTAGAGGGGGAGCGAGAGACGAATACCGGAAGCATGTTCAAATGGTTGTAGTTCGCCGTTCGGAGATGAAAAGTCTTGCACAGGACAGGGTAGTGTGGAGAGTTGCATCAAACCAGTCTGTGGACTAAAGACCACAACATAAACGACTCATAGGAGCATACAACCTTCCTTTGTAATGGCGCTAAAGTGTGGCGCCCAATGACGTCACCTTCTGGCTCGACGACTCTTCGTACAACACGGTGTCCACAGATGCAAAAACAGGCCAGAGTTCTTACGTTGTTAGTTCTTTTTTTAGTTCTTACAGCTTTCAGTTAACTTTGGAGAGTGTTGGCAAATCGATGGAGGCGCTTAGGTGGCGGAGGGCGAATGTTGAGCTAGGAGTCGAATCCCTCAACTTGAGTACCATCATCGCTGGTGGCAAACTTTACTTGAACTGAACTATTTGGAAAGGGAGAATATTTTTCTTATTGGAAACTGAAATATTTGGAAATTAAGGTGATTTTTCTTAATGGAAAGTGCAATATTACGAAGATTTGAGTACAATCATTAATTATTTATAATTGTTGCAAATACATTTTTATCATTAAAAGATATCGGCATCGTTTGACAAAATTGTCATCAAAGGTATGTCTTCATACTTTTATATTACGGTAAACCCGCTTTTTTATATACTTATCTTATTTCTATTTTTTGAGTTGTTGCAACCAGATAGAGACTGGGATGATTGGCGTCTAAATAAATGTTTGCTTTGTCCTTTTCTCATACCAGTTTTAATAATTATTGTATTTGTTTTGGGCCTTTTGTATAATAAAGATAACGTTTCACTGATCACAGTTTCTACTTTCAAAAGAAGTAATTTTTCCTTATGCGTATTCAACAGAGATGTTGCTTGTGCATTTCCGACATGGCAGACGCAAATCTCATATGTTTAGACGATTTCTTGTGGGCGTGTTTAAAATGCTTTGTTTGATAATTACTAGACACGTGATTGATGTTTTTGTTGCAGGTCTTTTGAAAATTGTCCGCATTCAAGGTTTGTATCCTCTTTCCACAGGGCCAGATTTTAAAATAACTTTAAGAAAGTGATAAGGTGGATACTTATATCAGTTTCACTGTAATTATTTGTAATTACTTACTGAAACCGGAGCTGGTGCTACGGACAGACATGTTCGTCGTGTGATTTTTGGTATTTGAGCAGTAAATTAACTGCAGATGCTTGAGGTAGACTGGATAAAGATAGACGCAAGAACAGCGTTTCTGAACAATAAATATTTTATAACTTGGGTTATAGGTTTAAGTGTTAGGAAGTCTTTACTGGGGTATTTGTCTATAGTGAATCCTTACATGTAAGTGAAAGGTGGATGAAAAACAGTCCAGACAAGAATGTGGTGCTACAGAAAAATGATGAGTATTACACAGATATATCATATAACAATTGTGGAAGTAGAAGTTCGTTTAGGGACGACACATCATTCCTTAAAATTTTACAACTTTTTAGCTAAAAGCATTCCCGGACGGAACAAAATTGTTTAATGACGCCTTTCGCCATTTTAGAGCCTCCTCAAATTATGACAACGGATACCTAGAATCAATGAGTTGATGATGACCTCAAATGGCGAGACTAAAAATTAAAAACGATTAAATTGCATTCTGGACTGTTTAGTTAAAGTAAATTTACGGTTGCTGTATCAGAGGGACAGTTAAATACGGGATGGATATGTGCGGTGGGAGGAGTGGGAAACATAAAGAGCAAGAGACAGATAAAGTAAACAAATAAAAAAAATATATAAGTTGTAGTTGCAGTTGCAGAAATGAAGAGGTCTATACAGGAAAGAGTAGAGAGGACAGCTGTATCTGAACAGTCCCCGCACTGAAGATGACAGCAAAAATCTCACGACAGTTGTTTAATTATTCTTAAGACTGTAAAATGAAGGAATCTAATTGCCGTAAACAGTAAATTAATTTATCAACAGAAAGCAGAGATATCAGTGCTTTCTCCAAACGGAGAATGTCTAATTCCACATGCACTTAAAATTCTAGATGAGTAGCCAGATAATCATTAAATTATGAAATGAAGTAGTTATTTCAGAATAAAGACGCTTATACAGGAAATAAAGTACTTCACTGATAGTGCAGGATACTTAGATATTTATTCCTTCTAAGGTAGTTGAATTTTTATTAGTAATGCAGGAGGATCTGCATCGAATTGACGCATGGTGCAGGGAATGGCAATTGAATCTCAATGTAGACAAGTGTAATGTGCTGCGAATACATAAGAAAGATCCTTTATCATTTAGCTACACTATAGCAGGGCAGCAACTGGAAGCATTTAATTCCATAAATTATCTGGAAGTAGGCATGAGGAGTGATTTAAAATGGAACGACCATATAAAATCAATCGTCGGTAAAGCAGATGCCAGACTTAGATTCATTGGAAGAATCCTAAGGAAATGCAGTCAGAAAACAAAGGAAGTAGGTTATAGTACACTTGTTCGCCTACTGTAGGATTCGTACCAGGTGGGGTTGATAGAGGAAGTAGAGAAGATACAACTTAGAGTAGCGCGCTCCGTTACAGGATCATTTAGAAATCGTGAAAGTATTACGGAGATGATCTATAAACTCCAGTGGAAGAATCTGCAGGAGAGACGGGATTTGTCGAAGTTTCGAGAACGTACCTTTACCGAGGAGTCTAGCAGTATATTGCTCCATCCTAATTATTTCTCGCGAAGAGATCATGAGGATAAAATCAGAGAGATAAGAGCCCACACAGAGATACCGACAATATTTCTTTCTTCGAACAATACGTGACTGGAATAGGAGGGAGAACAGATAGTAGTACTCAAGGTACCCTCCGACACACACCGTCGGGTGGCTTGCGGAGTATAGATGTAGATGTAGAACGCAGCGTAATATAGCCACTTAATTCTTACACAGAAACCTACTAAACTGTTGACATCTACACATATAATAAAATGTCTATGTGTGTATGTGTGTTACAGTTCTACACCTAAACTACTGGATCTAATTCAATCAAACTTAATACACATACTCCTTAAATCATACTTCATCTACTGTGAGAATAAGAACTACCTACGACACACAGGTCAGGAGTTATGAAGTCAAGGAGATGACGTCATTAACAATGAAATTTGTGAAAGTTGCAGAATCATGAGACAATATTACACATCTCCTGCTACTCTAAGGTACCGATTTCAAAAAGATTTGGCACAGCTATTCTTTAATGTCAGGAACGATTCGCTACTGAGGAGAAAACCACCTACGACTCATAGTACATGAGACATGAGCTGACAGAAAATTAAGTTCACGAAAAACCATCCCACCACGTATGAAGTTTCAATTTATTAAGTCTTTAATACTACCTCTATTCATGTCATTATGCGCACTTACCACGGAATGTATATTTGAAATTGTAGCATGACATATAGTTCAGGAGGTATGACGTCAAAAATAAAATTAAATGCTTGAAAATGTGACACAATACCAATGAGGTTGTAATTTATTACTTCTTTTCTAGTATCTCCATTCGCAACACATTTCATACACAGTTTCCTAATATTCCACTACACGGAACCTCGGAAAGTATACTACTGCAGGACACATATTTCAGGAGATACGACGTCATATGGATTGAGATGTATGAAAACGAATGTGAAATGAACTGATCTACATACATACTTCGCAACTCACCGTAGGGCAGAAGACATAGGGAAGACAGAGCTGGCGTAACATAAGAAAGCTGTAAAATCACAACTGGGAAACGAAAAAAGTCAAATGTTTGTAATTCTATGGGAGCAAACAAGGTTGGTCATCAGTCCCTACTTAAACGAAGTTAAACTTAGGGAGGGAGGATTCGAACCCCCGACGCAGGAAGCTGCGCGATCCGTAACGTGGCGCTCCAGACCGCTCGGCTACTCCCGCGCGGCAACTGGGAAACGCCAAGACTTCCAACACTATGTATAGAATACCGCTTACTTTTGATTAGTGATCGCGATTTCGACGTTCTTAACCGTAACTTTCGTTTCTTACCTATCTAACCCAACAGCAGCCCAGTAACCAATAGTTTTATTTCTTAGACCTCACAATATCAAGACACAACAGCCAACATGAATTTTCCTTCTACAGAAAACCTACAGCCACAAGTACTGTGATCCTTGTCTGCTCCAATCACCCAGTAACGTATAAACATGCCAAGTTCACACACATGCTACACAGGTTAATCAGAACACCCGTCAAACCCCAGAGCGACACACATAGACTAAACATAATCAAAGAAATTATTTTTGTAAATGAATTCAAAACAGACTGTCTAGACAAGCGGAACAACGAGATAAAACATCAAGACAATACTTATGGATATCCAGCACAAGTAAGCAATTGAGAAATACAAAACTCACTTGTAACTCCTACAATGGATAGACAAGCAGAAACGTTCAAACACGGTACACTGAGCATGTAAGAACTCTGAAGAGCTAATGTAGGCCTACACATTCCACATTTTCAGAATATTTTATTGATGAGTTTGATCGATATTGACCTATAAATCATGAAAAATAGCAACAGTCGAAACCACAAACTCACAAAGGCCATAAAGGGACGCATAAACTTAATAAACGATTACACAACATTTAACAACATATTCTTCACTGCCTTAGGTGAACTAACACAGGATACAGGGAGTCAATAGCGAGCAGACACACACACACACACACACACACACACACACACACACACACAGACACACACTTCACACTCCTGTTCATAACAGAAGGCGTCAAAAATTGAACCACGGTTACGGCACATTTAGCGACACACGTAAATAACAAAATAACGTAAGTTTCAAACAATTGCCGTAGGAGGAAGAAGGAATTTTATGATGTGAGAACATCTATCCACTTCATCCGGAGAACCATCCATTTAAATGTGAGTACGTTTCCAAAATATGTGCAGCATACTGCCCTCGTAAACTAATAATAGCAATGCCTCAAGCCCAGAGTTTTGAACACACCGAAATAGGATAGTCCACAATACTCACAATTGATAATAATAGCCACTCATACTGTTGCAGATTACAAGTTACATGTATAAAATAAGTCAACAAACACTGTGGAAATAAATGAATACACGGCCGCTACGGTCGGGGGTTCGAATCCTCCCTCGGGCATGGCTCTTTATGACGTCTTTCGTCACAAAGTAGTTGATAAGTAATTTGTAAGTTTAGGGACTGATGACCCCGCAGTTAAGTCCCTTAAGCTTAACAAACATTTGAATATTTTTTTCTAAATGAATAAGTGCTTTGCATCAAGGCGGATCAAAACTCCCACAAACTTTCCATTTATGTATTTTTATTTTTAGCCATCTGTTTTATGAATGGTTTGATGCGATCCACGACTAATTCCTTTCTTGGATTCAAAGTTCTCAATTATTTGCTGGGTATATTACAACTGTTATGGGATATAAATATCCATATTTTAAGTATATATTCCCATGTGATACCGTTGTATTTCCCGGCGGGCTGAACTAAGTTCTCTGATTTCCATTTAAATGATTCTGTTAAACCTATTATCGTTACCATCCAATTATAACCTACTACTTTTGCTCCCGTCAGTACAGAAAAATTTCTAATGCATTGAACGAAGCACAAATGCTCTGTAAATCGATTCTCGTGTTTGAGTCATTTCATTAATGTCAAGCACTGCAAACTACAGTTTACATAGGTACCCATACATAAATGAGATGTTTTATAAATATTACAGTTTTCAATCACGAAAAGCGGCAGTCGTAGTTGAAATCAGATTGCACGCTCTTTCTAAAGTGTGCACATTGCCGGAGACAGCAAGCGCCGTTAGTGACTATCCACTGTCCATAAATTTAAGGATTATTGATCGAAAAAAAAGAGGAAATGCTTATAATCTGAGGGGGGACTTGCTGAAATTGGTTGCCCCATCTGCGAGAGTCTGTAAGCACAAGCGTTTCAGCAAATAAACCTTTCATCAGCATTATAGCTCCCAGGGCACCCTCATCTGCAGCTCCCTCCAACTCTGTAAACACGCAATAATCCATTAAAATCACTCCCTCAAAGTTCCCTCACACTCCACGGATGTGAAACAGAACATTGTTGGTAACTATGTCGCAGAGAAAAGAAGTCATACAGTGGATAACGACACCTTCAGAGCGTCAAGCGAAACAGGAGCAACTTTATTCTTTTTTCGTCTACGCAGACATGAGCTACAGCACGCTCGCATAGGCAGTCACATGTCTTTCTTTCTATAATGGTCACATTGTCGACGGAACGCTAAACCGTAATCTCCATTCTTCCTTCTTATTCACATTTCTTACATTCCACAGTATTCTACAACAACGTCACAACTCAAAAGTTACCTCTTGTGAGTTCTTTGTAATTGCTATACAAACTATTGAACGGCAGTTTTTGAGTTTCTGTATTTAAAGATCGGTATGTGGCAATACCAATACTGACATAATGATTTGGAATTAACTTACTTAGCATTAATGTCTTATCGATATTTGAATAATTATGAAATTAAAGCAAGTACTCGGCACTTATTGTCATGTAGTTGTACGGATTTGTGATACCTGTGAATTTACTTACGTTTTTTTAATGTTTTTATTAGATTAAAATTCCCTTTATTACGTTTAAAAAGTGCTTTTGTTGACGCATGTGCGGTTTTGTATCACCAGTTGGATGTCTGCAGTGGCTTTCTCGAAATGTTAATTTCCCTGTAGTCAGATAAGGTGGATTTTGTGGGTATTATCCTGAAGATTATATATCTTATTCTAATTTATAGAACGATGTTCCTGGTTATAATAGTGCTGTGTAAGTCTGAAATGGTTTGCTGCAGACTTCCAGTACCTATATTCATGACGTATCTTTGTAGTGCATTTTGACATTTCTACCTATTTGCACACTGCATCACAACTTTGAGTGTGTAGTTTTGTATTATTCTGATCGTTACAATTTGAACCTCTTGGCAGTTGATTAGGTTAGTTTTACCGAATTTACATACATGTACATACCATACAGAGACTATGTTTCTTTAGCATCTTCCCCAGTAATGGTTAACGTACGTGTGTAAATGATGGTGTACAGTGTACCTTGCCTGTATGTAATTCGTTATCCTGTTTGTCTGAAGCATATATTTTTGTGGATTCGGGGCTTGCGAACGTTCGTGAAGTTGGATGTATAAGTTTCATTTGTATTTGTGTTACAATTTTTTTTATTAGTTTCTCCATCACTGGATTCTTGCTGTTGCCGCAACTGTGATTCAATTTTTAATGAAAGTCCAGCTCCAGTTACATTTATTGGTGCTTTATTTATGCCCACACTACCGGTTTCGGCCTCTATGTTGGGCCATTTTCAAGTGTGACAGACCTGCATATAATGTGTAGCAATAAGTTTACAAAAATTACATGGTACAAGACAGAATGTTATATATGTAAAAAGGCACTGTACGGAAGCAGAAGGAAACTTACATTATGCCGTAGAGAAAGCAACGTCAAGTAAAAGTTCTGTTGTTTTAATTACTTGACGTTGCTTTCTCTATGGCATAACGTAAGTTTCCTTCTGCTTCCGTACAGTGCCTTTTTACATATATAACATTCTGTCTTGTACCATGTAATTCTTGTAAACTTATTGCTACACATTATATGCAGGTCTGTCACACTTGAAAATGGCCTAACGTAGAGGCCGAAACCGGTAGTGTGGGCATAAATAAAGCACCAATAAATGCAACTGGAGCTGGACTTTCATTAAAATTACAATTTTTTAAATTAAATCTGTGTTTTGCGTTTGTATTATTCTCTGATACAACAACAAAGAACACAATTTCTGCATGTTTAAATGTTAGGGACTTTGAATCGCTTGAAACCTACTAGAAGTCATATCCTGAACTATACATTCAATAACTCGAATAATATATTTCAGACGCTAATGACTCGTGTTACTGAACTAACAGTAAGCGTACACGAGTGGCTTGGAGTACAGTGATTTCAGCTGATGAAGGCTGTATATATAACACAACTAAATGAACTTCCTTTTGTTTCGAATGTATTACGCTACACCATTATAATTTTAGTTTTTATGACCCTCGTATCAGGATGCAACGCTGCTCGGGCTCAAATGAGTTTGATTATAATCTGCCCGGAGCAGCCTTACGCGTCGCTCTATTTCGTGGGGCGCAAGAAGGAAAATGCGATTCTTGATGAATATCTTGAGACATGAATATAGAAAGGCTTCTTTAGGGAAAGCCGTTGAGGAGGAAATTGGGTACTGACTCTGTGAAGGGGCTTACAGGGTACGGACATTGTCTCGTAAATCATTTAGTGAATTTAATACATGCCGCTCTCTCGCAAAATCGTATGAAGAGTGCACGAAATCCTGCATCTGAAAGGATTTGTATATTAACTTTCAAGGAAGGGGAAAGCGGCAAGCTAACACATATCTAGCGCCTTACACAAAGGCAATGTGCTGCAGTCCGTGTACGGAAAAATGTCTGAAGATATCAGCACATTGTTGATTTTCTGTTCCGTAATTAAATTCCTTTAGCATTTCCAGATCTTAATCTACACCATTCCATTATCTTAGTTCCGATTATGTTGATATTCATCTTTTAGCCTACTTTCAAGCCACACTCCATTCCCTTCAAATACTGTTTCAAGTCATGACGTGCAGTGTTTTAAAATGAGACTGCATCCTCAATGTGGTCTACCTTGAAATTCCATTGTTTTTCCACTGAGTGTATAACGACGAAGAAAAATATTGTCTATGCAGTAAAACTTTTCCTTCCACAACAGATTAACTAGTACAAATACACTACCGAAAATAAAATTAGTTCACCCACTCGCAGATTTATTGTTGAACCACTGATTTCAAGTTAATGGAATGATTACATTCACAGATCAGAGAGTACTGGGGTATCATGCTGAAACACACATATTGTAGTTAAAACAAAGACCTACGGAGGTCGATTTTAGAATAGACCAAAGATAACATAGACGGTGCATGTCCCTATCTCTACTGTGTTGTGATTTGAAACCAACATATAATATTGCCCCGAGTCACGTGACTGAGGCTTCGTCATTACGACCAACAGTGTTTATAATTTACAGTCAAGCGTTGATTTTAACAATAAAGCGATTTCTCGTGCTCCTAATACATATGCAGTAGCAAAGGTAAAGTGATTTATCCATGTTACTGACTGTAATGCGGTGATTATCGTGTTTACATGTGACCAGATGAAAAGTAGTGTCAGTTCCGTTTACAAACAACAGAATTTCACATCGTCAATGTTTTTTTGCAATATGAATGTTTTACTTTTTTCCCAACGTATCAATGTGATTTTTGATGGGAAGATTATTTCAGCGTGTCTTGATTGAATATATATATGTCAGCAAGTAAGTAATTTTTGGTGCAGATCTGCCATTAATGGCATTACACGACAGCGTTGTTTCACGTTTTGGCTTCACAGTATGTGGCAAAAGTCATACAATAGAACTGCCGGTACTGTATTGAAATCGGACATTAAGGCTGCAAACCGATTTCGGGTATCTATCGAAATGAAGCATGACAAAACATTTAACATGTTTTGTTGAGGAATCGTATGTAAACTGATGCTGCTTCTCAAACTGTTATTTTGTCTCCTGTGTCAGCTATAAACTAAAAGATTCACAGTACAAAAAAACAATCATTCGCTTAAGAATACAGTTCTGTAGCTTATAAAAAGAACTGTGAATACATTTCATCTAGGCACAGAAAAAAACTGTAACCATTGCATTGATATTGCGGAATGTGGAGAACTAACGCTCATTGTACTACTATTTGTACAATAAAGAGCTGTAGACCATAATTGAAATCGTATTTAATTTTTATCTCATAAATTATTGTTCAAGTTGTATTAATAAACTACTTAGTTTCTCGCTATTTCTGATTATCTGTTATTGAATATTAATTGGATAAAAAAGGAACGGCGAACGAGTAGAGAGGAACAGTTCTCAGAAAGGAAGCACCTTCAGTGAACTACTTCCCAGAAATGGTCTAACCATCTCTACAGCTTACCACAAAATACGAGGGTTGGAACTTCAATAGTGGCAACACAGCTTTTGAGACACTACGCAATGGAATCTACTATTGTCGCTGATGGCACACGTTGTTGACGTACCTGCCTTACCTCCGAGCAAATGGACACGGCCCTCCTACGTCACCGACGTGCCCACAATCGAAAGAACACAGTCACTTGTGAGCGAGCGGTCTAACGAAACGGTGTCACCATGTTTTCTAAACAGGAATAACGGAGTTGGAACAAGACTGAATGTGCCAGTGATCGTACAGCGCGACAGAGAACGACCTATTAACCAGTAGTCAACACGGATTCAGAAAGTATCACTCTTGCGAAACACAGCTGGCCCTTTATTCCCATGAAGTGTTAAGTGCCATCGACAAGGGATCTCAAATCGATTCCATATTTCTGGATTTCAGGAAGGCTTTTGACACTGTACCCCACAAGCGGCTTCTTATGAAATTGCGTGCTTATGGAATATCTCCCCAATTGTGCGACTGGATTCACGATTTCCTATCAGAAAGAACACAGTTCGTTGTAATTGACGGTAAGTCATCGAGTAAAACAGAAGTGATATCTGGCGTTCCACAAGGGAAGCGTTTTAAGTCCATTACTCTTCCTTGTGTTTATAAACGATTTAGGAGACAATCTGAATAGCTCCCTTAGACTATTCGCGGATGATGCTGTCGTTTATCGGTTAGTGAAGTCAACAGAGGATCAAAAGCAACTGCAAAGCGATTTAGACAAAATTTCTGCATGGTGCGGAAATTGGCAATTGACACTAAATAAAGAAAAGTGTGAAGTAATACACATGACCACTAAAAGAAATCCGCTGAACTATAATTACGCGATAAATCAGTCAAACCTTAAGGTCGTAGATTCTACCAAATACCTAGGAGTTACAATTACGAACAACTTTGACTGGAGAGAACACATAGAAAATATTGTGGGGAAGGCGAACCAAAGGTTACGTTTCATCGGCAGAACGCTTCGAAGATGCACCAGTTCCACCAAAGAGACTGCCTACATCACACTTGTGCGTCCTCTCCTGGAGTACTGTTGCCCCTTGTGGGACCCTCACCAGGTGGGACTGACGGAAGACATTGAGAAGGTTCAGAGAAGGGCAGCTCGTTTTGTTTTATCACGTTACGGGGGGAAAACGCCACGGAAATGTTGCAAGAATTGGGGTGGAAATCATTAAAAGAAAGACGTTATTCATTGCGGCGTGATCTGTTTGCGAAGTTTCAATCACCGACTTTTAGTTCTGAATGTGAAAATATTTTGCTAGCACCCACCTACTTAGGGAGACATGACCATCCCAATAAAATAAGAGAAATCACATCGAAAACGGAACGATTTAGGTGTTCTTTCTTCCCGCGCGCTATTAGGGAATGGAACGGTAGAGAAAAGTTATGAAAGTGGTTAATGAACCCTCTGCCAGGCACTTAAATGTGATTTGCAGAGTATCTATGTAGATGTAGAGTGATCAATGTCTTCAAGAGGACCGCGGTGGAGTGGCCGAGCGTGTTCAGGTACTATGTTCCGATGCGCGCGGCCATTCCCCCTCGAGGTTCGAATCACCTCTCAGTGATGGATGTTTGTAGTTTGTAGTTTGCAGGTAGTCCAAGCGTCTCTGAATTAAGCATACTGTTGCCGCATTAGGGGATATTGATCGACGCCAGACGATTCTCGAGCTCGCCCACGAAACCGGATTAGCGTATACGACTGTGCTGCGAATTCTGAAGGAACTCAGGGTATGCGAAAATTTGCATCACTATGGGTTCCGCCTGAATTGAAAATGTAACAATGGATGCGTTACGACGCTGCTCAGACGCACTTGGAGCGCTATGAGCGCTGAGGAGAGGCATTCTTACGCTGCACTGTAACAGTGGATGAGACATGAGACATGAGCCACATCATACGAGCCAAAACTCGAAACGCCAGTCCGACGAGTGGCGTCATTATGGGTCGCCGAGAAAGTCGAAAGGACGTCAGAGTTCCAGTATGGTGCACGTTATGGTGATTCTCAAGTACGACTGTGATGGCGTTATCTTAACGCATTACGTTGCTCCACGGCAGACCGTCATGGCACAGTATTACTATTCGTTTTTGGAGCATCACCTGCTACCAGCTTTGCTAAGGAAGCGGCAACACTTTCTGCGCAACGCACCCATCATTTTGCACGACAATGCGCGGACGCATACAGCGGAGGGTGTGGCTGCTCTGCTCGGTCGATGGGACTGGGAAGTACTGTACCATCCACCATACTCCCCGGACTTAAGCCCTTGTGGTGTTGATACGAAGATGAAGGAACCACTTGTAGAATCTTCCAGGAAGTTATTAAGTGGTTCTCTACAAATGAACTCTCATTAAACTTGGATAAAACCCAGTATATACAGTTTCATACAGTAAATGGCATGACACCATTAATAAATTTAGACTTTGAACATAAATCTGTAGCTAAGGTAGAATATTCAAAAATTTTAGGGACTGAATTGGAAGAAACATATTGAAGATCTCCTGCTACTTATGCTATCAGAGTCATTGCAAAATTTGGTGATATACATCTCGGTAAATTAGCCGCGTTGGCCGAGGGGACTGAGGCGCTTCAGTCACGGTCTGCACGGTCACTACGGTCGGGGATTCGAATCCCCCCTCGGGCATGGATATGTGTGCCGTCCTAGTTCGTAAGTAGTTTGTAAGTTTAGGGACTGATGACCCCGTAGTTAAGTCCCATAAGCTGTACAAACATTTGAACATTTGAAATTAGCTTACTACGCCTATTTTCATTCACTGCTTTCATATGGAATCATATTCTGGGGCAATTTCACCTTGAGTAAAAACGTATTCATTGCACAAAAGCGTGTAATCAGAATAATTGCTGGAGCCCACCCAAGAGAATCTTGCAGACATTTATTTAGGGGTCTAGGGATACTCACTGTAGCTTCACAATATATATATATATATATATATATATATATATATATATATATATATATATATATATATTCACTCATTAAATTTGTTATTAACAATCCTACCCAATTGAAAAGTAATAGCAGTGTGCATAGCTACGACACTAGGAGAAAGGATGATATTCACTATTCAAGGTTAAATCTAACTTTGTCTCAGAAAGGGGTGAATTATGCTGGCACAAAAGTCTTTGGTCACTCACCAAGTAGCATCAAAAGTCTGACAGATAGCCACCTAGTATTTAAAAAGAAATTAAAGGAATTTCTGAATGGCAACTCCTTCTACAATGTAGATGAATTTTTAGATAAAACTTTTAAAAAAATATAAAAAGAAATATAAAAAAAATCCTTAAAATATTGATTGTCAAGTATAGACAACATTTACTAAACTGACACGTTCCACATCATTACGAAATGTCGAATATATTATCTATGGAACAAGTATTAATCTAATCTAATCTAACAGATTTGTGAGTCCCTACTCTCCCATATCAGCTTCGTTTTGCAGGAGATGAAAATTAAATCTTGCGTATTAATGAAAACGATTTATTGAATGTTGAGTAATGATTCTTACGATTTGATGGTTAAGAGTAATGTTTTGTGTTTGTTTCTGTTTGTTTCATGGTCGATCGAGGTACTGCAATAAACAGGAGCAGCGTCACCGCAGCTCCGACCGACGTCACAGAACTGGCCTTGTGTTATATGAAGTTAGCCGACGGTCACGGGGCAGCGGACGTCTCTGCGCCTTCTATATTACGAAACATCGATCGTCCTCTATGAAGATTATTAAACATTATTATTGCTGTGGATGTTCGTCAGTTTAGATTATGTCCTTGTGAATGTAACACTGGATCAGAAGCAAATAGTATATGCTTGTATTGCAAATGGACCAATAAATATGTGATGTTTGACTGAGGAAGAGGTTTAAATATTACATCATCTATATGGAATGCTTTATTATTAATGTGCAATATGGAGATGTTCAAGACTTTTATGATTTTCTACATCTAGGAAGAAAACGCCATCAGTTTGAAAAGTTGATAACAGGCTATTGAATTTCACGATGCATTCAAATGAAACATTAGTATTTTAAATGTGAAACTAAAATATAGTAGGCTGTGGATTTTCGCTCGAGCGACTGAATTGATGCTAAAATGTTTAAACTTTGAATGTGAAGTTACATACTGGCCTTTTATCTTTCTCCCGCGGGTATAAGGACCTGTTTTTGTTTAAGAAAGGATATATATATATATATATATATATATATATATATATATATATATATATATATATATATATATATATATATATCGCTTTGTTGTGCTTGTTTGAAATGTCGGCGTTGATTGAAAATCCCGCCGCCTGTGAAATCAGGTCGGTGATTCGGTTTCTGAATGTGAGGAAAGTGAAACCAAGTGAAATTTATCGGCAAATTTGCGATGTTTACGGGCCAAATGCGATGAGTGATTCGATGGTGAGAAGATGGGTCCGACAGTTCAATGGAGGGCGTAGTGATGTGCACGATGAAGAACGAAGTGGGCGTCCACCTTTGGTTACAGCCCTGACCTAACTCCTAGCGACTTACATCTCAAGTCTTTCCTTGGCGGTCATCACTTCACCACTGACGACGAGCTGAAAGAACTGTTTCCAACTGGTTGAAGACACAGGTAGCAGATTTCTATGAAGAAGGTATACAAAACTTGGTGCCACGCTATGACAAATGCTTGCAAAATTTCGGCAGTTATGTGGAAAAGTAGTTTAGGAGTTGTAGAATTTTTGCAATAGAAATTTCTGCTGTATCTGTGTATAATTTCATTTTATTTCCATACGGAACTTACTTTCTGGACGCGCCTCGTATTAGGCAGTGAACATAGACTTCGGAGGGAACTTCGGTTCCACGGTCCACGAGAGGTGTTAAGTAGCTAGGTGAAGTTAGAAAACTTATAAATATTTACTTAGCAACTGACTATATGAGCTATAAACAGGTTTTCTTAATAAGATTGAACCAAATTTAGGACGAGTTTGGTATGATACGAGATTGTTTTGACAATTTAAAGTTCTTCGTCACCTTTTCCCTTTGTCCCACCGCACACTTCGTGGCATTCGCTTCAGAACTGTACCAGAGATTCGACAGGCGGCAGACCGCTCCATTCGCACCATCAACAGAACAGGCTCTGATAACAGTATTCAATGTCTTACACATCGCTGGCAACGGGTTTTCCACAGCGCTGGTGATACTTTGAAGAACATTAACAGGTGCAAACATGTAACGCTTATGCATCGATTGTGAATAAAAGTTGCCACTATATTTCGTATGCGAGCTACAAACAGTATACAATAAATTCACAAATTGTAAATGTCTACACAAATTGTAAATGTCTACACATTTTTACAATAGCATATAATACATAAAAATTATGTACAAGAATAGTATGAACAACTTCATATCTCGTTCTTGCAGAAGTCCATATATGCCACTGCTGTACTGCTGCAGGTCATCAGGTCTTGGGATGTGCACGCTCTTGGGTGATTTACTTCCGGACATTCCAGCAGGTGGTCCATGGTCTGTATGTTCCCGCACGAACACAAAACACTTTCATTGATTCCCCACTTGTGCAAATTCTTGTTGCATCTACCCATTCCAGACCGCAGTCCGTTCAGAGTCTTCCATCTCTGCCAGTCAAGTTCTGCGCCTGGTGGCATCGCCTCCTCGGCATAATTGGCATGTCCTTGTTGCTCCCGCCACAATTTTATTCTGGTAGTTCTTGGTGGGTCTGCGAGTGGTTCCGTTGAATGTAGGAAACTGCTTTTTGATTTAAGGCGTTTTGGTACAGTTTGGTACCCATGTAATGGGTGACGTTGGTCTTTAACCTGTTTTGATCGTTCGATGCTGCTCTGTCCGATCGTCGGACCTTTGGTGGAACGATTCCTGATAATGAGTATAAGTATTCATCTCTTGTAGGTTTGAGACAGCGCCGGCCGCGGTGGCCGAGGGGATTGAGGCGCTACAGTCACGGTCTGCACGGCCACTACGGTCGGGGGTTCGAATCCCCCCTCGGGCATGGATATTTGTGCCGTACTTAGTCTTGGGTAGTTCATAAGTAGTTTGTAAGCTTAGGGACTGATGACTCCGTAGTTAAGTCCCATAAGGTTTTTTTTTTTTTTTTTTTTTTTTTTTTTTTTTTTTTTTTTTTTTTTTTTTTTTTTTTTTTTTTTTTTGAGACAGCCAGTGATAAGCCTACAGGTCGGATTCAAGACAGGGTCAGCAGCAGAGTAACAGAGCGCCATTGCTGTCGTGCGTAATACTTTTGCATTAGCTCCCCATTTTGACGTTGTTAGTTTGCCAAGTAAGTTATTTCGTGTTCGGACTTTAGCCTTGCTCTTCTCAGTGTGGCGCTTAAATGATGGTGTTCTATCAAGGGTAACTCCCTAGTAAAACGGGAAAGGGCAGTGTTCTAATCTTGTGCCATTCCACCAAACATTCAGTTCCCTCTTTGCCTCTCTATTGTTAAGATGGAATAGACAAGTTTGGGTCTTACTTGGATTGGGCTTCAGCTGATTCTTATTGTAATAGTTTGTAAGATTTTCTGGGTTTTAATTTATTGTTTCCTCAATATCCTCGTAGTTTGATGCCTGAACAGCTATTGCCCTATCGTCAGCATATATAAAAGATCTTCACCGCGGACTAATAGGCTGGTCATTCGTGTAGGTATTGAATAGAACTGGGGCAAGGACACTTCCCTGAGGAAGCCCATTTTTCTGTAGCCGCCATTTGCTCTTGTTACCCTGGAATTCAACAAAATATCTTCTGTTGAACAGAATTGATTTGAGTACTGCAGTAAGTCGATGGCTTTTTGTTGTTCTTTGCACCTTCGTAATAAGGTTTCTGAGGTTGATGGTATCATATGCTGCCGTCAAATCTATAAACACAACTCCTGTTGCTAGTCGTTCCTCAAAGCCATCTTCAATGAACTGAGTTAGGTTGAGAGCTTGGCTGGTACAAGATTTGCCTGGTCGAAATCCTGCTTGCTCTTTTATTAGGGTGCCCTCAATCAGGTCACTAAATCTGTTTAGCATAAGGTTGTACACAACAGAGAGATCGGCCGATAGCTCTTAGGATCTTCTGGGTCCTTACCAGGCTTAAGAATTGCAATTACTTTTGCCTGCCTCCAGATATTAGGGATTTTACCAGTGTCCAACAGCTGTTCATAAACTCCAGCAACCATAATTTAGCGTGAACACCAAGATGTATGAGCTGTTCCACGAAGAGTGAGAAATTTCCACTCGGGCGTCCCGCCGGCCGCGGTGGCCGAGGGGATTGAGGCGCTCCAGTCACGGTCCGCACGGCCACTGCGGTCGGGAGTTCGAATCCCCCCTCGGGCATGGATATTTGTGCCGTCCTTAGTTGTAAGTAGTTCATAAGTAGTTTGTAAGTTCAGGGACTGATGACCCCGTAGTTAAGTCCCATAGACTCTACAAACATTTGTACATTTTCGGGCGTCCCCTGGGCAACGGCAGCCTGCCGGCTAATCTTTCTACCCAGCGACTACAAACCACATGAGTGTGCGGAAAATGAGAGATCACAAAAGGCTCTTTTCAGAACCAACACTGACAATTATCTCATTCAATAGTTGCCACTATAGGCGATTTACGGAACAGAACGCCGAAGCCACTTGTTACGTACACCTCCCACTTTCGTCGTGTCGATTCCCCTAGACAGAAGGAGAGACAGCCACCGACAGCTACCTGTCGGGACGGAAGTGAGCGGAATCGCATTGGCTGGCGCTTGCGCAGGCTCGTCACGGGAGGGGGACACGATGATTACGGCATCCGGCCGGCCTCCCCGCTGGCCGGGTGTAAACACACCGCCGCGTGTGGCCGGTGGCACCTGCGCCGCGCTGCGCGTTGCTAGGCGACCGCCGGCTCTGCGGAGACGTGCCGGGCATACGGCGGACAGCGCAGGCGCAGGTGGCCGGCGAGGCCGGGCTCCGGTTGCGGCCGCGTGGCACCCGCCAACTGGCCGCACAGCTGCAGGGCAGGAGTAACATTAAAAAAACAAGCACTCTACTACTGTTGTGTCTAGAACCTTCGGCGAATGCTATCAGACAACAAACAAAACGAACGATACAGACAAATGTTCTCTTGTAGAAAGATATAAAAAAACCAAGATCGCTGATCATCAATTTTTATTTAAGACGACCGGTGTCGCTGAACTATGTCAGCATCTATACATGTGGCGTCTGTTCCAAAAGAACAGACGTCACTTCTGATCCTGCAGTTGTTATTATTTAATTTTCAAAGAATATATGTCATTAACTGCGTTTGGGCAAAGCTGAAAATGTGTACCAGGGTCTCCTGCTTTCTAGGCAGTTGCGCTGACCCCTACACCATTGGGGACACAGTGAACACTGCACCTGCAAGGACTACCTAAGCACGCCTCCCGTCAGATACAAATTCCCGGCTTCACCCTGCCCACAGTACTCAAGCTGAATATTAAAGAATAACAACTGCAGGATCAGAAGTGACGTCTGTTCTTTCGGAACAGACGCCACATGTACATATATAATATGCCGGTGACGGGCAATGATCCTATCGTTAGTGGGGAGGGGTGGGCAAGTTTGAAGCCCTTACTCTTACGGGAATTAGTTTCATAACTACGAGTTTGAGTACTGTGGGCAGGGCGAAGCTGAGAATTTGTATCTGATGGGAGGCGTGCTTAGATAGTCCTTGCAGGTGCGGTGATCACTGTGTCCCCAATGGAGGCAACGTTCGCTCACTCAAATGGCGCAATTAGTGAGGTTACAATAACTTGTTCCGGACTTGGCCTCAAGTTGGTTCGTATTTACAACCTACCGTTTGAAGTCAACTTAGATCTTATACGAGAGGCCCTCTCCCCTTACGGGTCGGTGCTTCAAATTCAGAGAGAAAAGTGGACAGGTCTCAGGCACTTTAACGTTGACAACGGTGTAAAAATCGTGAAGATTGATTTGAATAAACATATACCGTCCTATATCATAGTACAGGGGTTCAAAGGTCTTGTCACATACGACGGACAACCTCGTACATGCGCTCATTGTGGATCGTCAGAACATATGAAAGCAGCATGTCCACAAGCGAGACCGCGACAATTGCCTCGCGAGGTAGTTACCACTGACCGAGCGCCGCCTACGGGCACTAGAACGTACGCACGAGTTACTCTGGCTTCAGACACGGACAGTGCTGATCTTTCCGAACACGGCGACGAACACCAGAAGCAGACATACGAACAGGAAGTCGTGTCGGCCGAGATTCATATTGTTCCCTCCGCTGCTGCATCAAACGATCCCGCACCCAACACCTCCGTGCCGAAACACTCCTCCGCGACGGAGTCGGGGAATGTACCACTACACTCCAACGACACCATGGTGACGGAAGTATTGCAACAGTCTGAAGATCCACCCACTTTGCAGCCGTTAGAATCTGTCTCAGTGCCAACAGGGTGCCCTGGTGGTGATGACAGACGTTTGGAAAGTCCGCAGAACCCAGTCAGCGAAGTAGGAAACCAAAAACAGAAGTCGTCTAAAACCAAACGACCACTGAGGACACAAAGTCAGGGCGAAACGCAGGAACTGGACACGAAACCACAGCGCGTTAGGAAAATACTCAAAAAGGATGGGTATGATGAGCCATCTCACGAGCAAGACCGTTCACAACCTTTGTACCCGGAGACGGAGGAAACTCTGATGAACGTCGATGTGCAAGATTCCGCGCTTATGGACACTGTACCGTCCCTCCCAAAGATCAATTGGGCGGACGAAGTCGGTGATTAATTGCAACCTCTACAATCATGCAAGACTTTAAGTTAGCCACTTTAAACATCAATAGAATAGAGTCCGACGTCAAATTCCAATGCTTTAAGGACTACCTACAAGCTGCAGAAATAGATATCGCGTTAGTACAGGAAGTGGTCTCCACCAAAATAGGACAGATATTTGGTTACACCTCCATAATTAATATTGGACCCGAAGCTGGTACCGCGATTTTATGTAAGGAAGGCATCCAGTTTACTACAGAAGCCCTCTTAAGCTCGGGTAGAGGAATCTCCATCAGTATACAAGATTTGTTACTTGTCAATATTTACGCGCCATCAGGAAGCAACAATAGGCGACAGAGATGTGATTTTTTTCGAGACGAAATAGTCACACTCTTCACGAGACAACGATGCAAACTAATTTTAGCTGGAGATTTCAATTGTGTTTTACGTAAGCAAGATCAAGCTCCAAATTTTAACTTTTGCGAGGAGCTGCAACAGCTTGTTAGTGGCCTTCAAGTTACGGACACTTGGATTCATCTCCGGCCACACGCCGTTGCGTACACATACATCAGCAGTGTGTCTCAAAGTCGAATCGACAGAATTTATGTCAGCGATGATTTTAAAACCAGTGTTATGGCCTGCGAGATGTGGCCGATAAGTTTTAGTGATCACAGTGCCTTTCAAGTAGTCCTGAGACACACACCACAGAAGACCTTTTTGGGACGCGGACTGTGGCAACTTAATGTCTCCCTCATTAATGACGACTCTCTCCAACAAGCGATCGAGAACACCTGGCAACGATGTCTTCAGCGAATACCGCGTTACGCCAGACGTATTGAATGGTGGCTGGAGTGCGCCAAACCACAACTACGAAAATGTATTATTCAATTCGCTAAGGATAGAGCGCATTGGAAGAAACGATCACTGGAATACTTCTTTGCGCTCCTTCGTGATTTGTATAACAAACCGACATCCACGGCTGCGGACGTCATCAAAATCAAAAAGACTAAAGCAAAAATAGTGGCGCTTACGAGACAATCCTTGGAGGGCATCAGAATACGAGCCAGAAATGTCAACGACATAGAACACGAAAATGTTTCCATCTTCCACGTAATAAAGGAAACGAAGAGAGCCAGGCGACAAATGTTACACAAGCTCACGGATGAGCAGGGACAGGAGTATACACATCAAGGTGAAATCAAGGCATACGTTGCAAGATATTTTACGAACCTCTTCGCTGCATCGGCGACGGACTTGAACGTAATGCGGACGTTTTTATCAAATACCACGCAAGGAATAGCGGACGAGGATAACGCAGAGTTGCTGGAAAATATAACTTGTGCAGAAATTGCAGATGTTATCGCAGAAACGGCGCGAAATAAAGCTGCTGGTTCAGACGGTCTGCCTATAGAATTCTACGACCGGTTTTGGTATTTACTCGGGCCTCAACTCACCGAAGTGTATAACGAGTTAATGTCCGGCAATGACTTTCCTTCGAACTTCACTGAAGGCATCCTCGTTCTCATCCCGAAAACGCCGCATGCTGGCGGCCTGCAGAATTTTAGACCAATCACGCTTCTGAATACGGATTTTAAGATATTGACTCGTCTCTTGAACAAGAGAATGAAACCGTTCCTTCGCAAGATTATTGGTCATTACCAGAAAAGTGCGGTTACTGGGCGTTCAATGTTGACCATACTCGCCGAATACAGAGACTTAATTTACCTCACCTGGATATGTCGAAGCAAAATGGCACTGGCATTCCTCGACTTCGATAAAGCATTTGACAGAGTCGACCACAATTTCTTATTTCAAGTTATGAGGACTATGGGCTTCAGCGATCGATTTATTTCAATCATCAGGCATTGCATCTGCCATACGACATTCAGATGCAAAATTAATGGTCAACTCACTCCATCTATGACACAGCAGCGAGGTATCCGACAAGGATGTCCACTGTCTACGACTCTGTATGCGATAGCTGTAGAACCACTCCTCCGAACGTTATACATCAACTTGCAAGGGTTACAGATTTTCAATACAAGAACAGTATGCCAAGCCTACGCCGACGACGTCAGCGTCCTTGTCAGCTCCAGCGAAGAACTCGATACCACCAAGAGGATAGTTCAAGAGTATACTCATGCTTGTGGTGCCAAGGTGAACGAGCGGAAGTCTCGGTTGCTATTGTTAGGACCGCATAAAGACTATATTGCATCTACGTGGCTCCCTATAACCGAGACCAGGAAACAGTTGGGACTGATTCTCACGGCTAATCCCCGTATCATGGTACAGTTCAACTGGCAAGAAAAACTTAACATCATACGTGCGACTCTACGGGATAATTCTACAAGAAGCTTAGACCGCATTCAAAAAGCCTTATTCATCAATGGCTACGTCTACAGTAAAATTTACCACGTAGCTGCAACTTTACCTATCCCCAACACTACAGCTCAGAAAATGACAGCCAGTGCAAGTTGGTACTTGTGGAGACGCAACATCTTTAAAGTTGCTTTTCGTACAGGGTCACTTAGCTACAGTAAGGGAGGCCTCGGGCTCAAAAATTTGGAAGCGCAGTGTACGGCACTATTTGTTAGCAGAACCATCAAAATTTTGCTGGCCGATTACAATTCGATAACCAAAAATTTGTTTGTCCGCTTAGAACCTGCGGACAATGCTGTGCCAGTAAACCTCGCCCGTATCAACCCGGAACTGGACCACGTCAGAAAATTTTACCTCGAAGTAGGCTATATACGGGCAACTCAACGGACTTACGATACTGCATCACTCTATCGCACATTCACTGACATAGTGCCACAGAATACAATCGAGCTGAAATATCCACTTTATAACTGGACTGCTATATGGAAAAACATACATAATTCAGTACTTAGTACGAAAGTTAGATCCACCTGGTATGACGTTGTAAATGATGTCATCCCTACTGGCGAAAAGATGTACAATATCAAATTAAAAGCCACGCCGTACTGCACTCGGTGCCAGCTGCTGGACACGTTAGCTCACGCATTTGTCTGTCGAGATCAGACTGAAATCTGGACGTGGACTAGAAGAAGACTAGCTCTTATGACCCGCACTACCGCACTGAACATTACTGTACATGACATACTGCGCCCTGATTGGAAATATTACCCTGACGCCAAACATAATAGTTACACATGGCTTCTTGGACAGTTTATTTACTATGCGATTAATCGGAAAGCTCCTGCCTTACAAGATTTCATACTCTATGTTCACGACCAGCATTACGTTCTACAAAAGCGTTCCAAATACAGGACTTTGTTCCAAAACTTTTTAAAGGTTTCACTTACGTACTGAATATCATTTCATTTGTTTGAATTACAAGCTTTTTTCTTTCTTCTTGCTACACGAAGAGTGGGCAGTTCTTACTCATTCCATAGAGCATCATTTTAGTTTCGTATTATGATTTGAAGGGAAGACGCAATTGATTTGTTCTGCAATATAACACTGGTACCTACAGCAGAGGAATGTTTTGTTTTATGGCATTTGAAGCCGACGCCGAAGAAGGCGAACACTGGTGAGCGCAAGGCCGGGCTGAAGGGGTGGAGAGGAGGCCCGTACAAATATAAAAAAAAAAAAAAAAAAACAAAAAACAAAAAAAAAAAAAAAAAAAAAATAAAAAAAAAAAAAATGGTGTAGGGGTCAGCGCAACTGCCTAGAAAACAGGAGACCCGGGTTCGAATCCCGGCTGGGTACTCATTTTCAGCTTTGCCCACTCGCAGTTGATGTCATATATTCTTTGACTACTATGTCATCTGGTCCAATAAAATCATTTTACAAGGCCATAATCTTGGAGTGCAGTGTAAGAAAATCAGGTGATGCTAAAGGAATTAGATTGGGAAACGAAGCAATAAAGGAGGTAGATGAGTTTTGTTACGTGGGCAGTAAAATAACAAATGATGGTCGCAGTACAGAGGATATAAAATGCAGAATGGCAATGGGTAGGAAAGCGTTCTTGAAAAAGAGAAATTTGTTAACATCGAATATTGATTTAATCCTAAGGAAGCCCTTTCTGAAGGCATTTGTATGGATTGTTGCCTTGTATGGGAGTGAGACATGGACGATAAACAGTGCGGACAGGAAGAGGATTGAGGCTTTTGAAATATGGTGCTACAGAAGAATGCTGAAGATTAGGTGGGTGGATCGCGTAACTAATGAGGAGGTACTGAACAGAATTGGGGAGAAAAGAAATTTCTGGCATACCTTGACTAAAAGAAGGGATCGATTGGTAGGACACATTCTTAGACATCAAGGAATTGTGAATTTAGCGTTGGAGGGAAGTGTGTGGGGTAAAAACTGCAGAGGAAGACCAAGAGATGGATACAGTAAGCAGATTCAGACAGATGTAGGTTGCCGTTCTTATGTGGAGATGAAGACGTTTGCTCCGGACAGGATATTGTGGAGAGCTGCATCATACTAGTCTCCGGACTGAAGACCACAACAACAATAATCCTGCAATGTCAGTCAGTTGTTATATAACATAATTTACAGTGCATAGGTGCACTATGTCATTATAATAAAATATCACAGTGAGTGACAATGGCAAACTGACTGCTATTGTAACTCACTGTGATAATTACGTTCTATTACAATGACATAGTGCACCTATGCACTGTAAATTATGTTATATAACAACTGATTGACATTACAAGATTATGGCCTTGTAAAATGATTTTATTGGACCAGATGATGCTGACATAGTTCAGCGAAACCGGTCGTGTTAAATAAAAATTGATGATCAGCGATCTTGGCTTTTTTATATCTTTCTACAATATCATAATTGGATCGCCTACTAGAACATAAACCAACTCAAATGTTCTCTATTGCCCAAAAAAGAATAGTCGCCACCCCTTCCATACTTTTGACCACAGACTTGATTCCATGGTGGAATTTGTGCTCTACGAGTTGTAGAAATTTTTTCAACAATCAGACGTAAAAAATATATATTTATTTATTCGCAAATCCACATTTCGACCACCGTCATTATCAATGCTAAAATAAATACATAAAAAATCAGTTAGAATAACATACATCTCGACCTCCAAGTTGGAGCTCGCGTTCGTACTGACGCAGCTGTTACAATTCTTACACAGTTGACGTCAGCATGCGTCATTTGCGACTAAGATTTCATATAAAAAACAAATTTATATGAGGTATTATGGTAGAAATAGTTACATTTTATTGTAATTTAAGTAGGCACTTTAACTTTAAACTGTTCTGTATTAATGAGTCTCGTTTACTGTTTATATATAATTGGTGGTAAAAATGTGTACTAATTGGTGTCTTCAAATATATATAGTAACTGTTTTAAAATATTTTTTATAAAATTGATGACCTGTTAATAATTTTGTTCACAGTCAAAATCATAAAATGAAGTGATGTCGACTTTAAAGAGGGCGCCTTATTCGCAAATGACGCATGCGGACGTCAACTGTGTAAGAATTCGAACAGCTGCGTCAGTACGAACCAACCTCCAACATGGAGGTCGAGATGTTTTAAGTATTTTAATTGTTTTTAAAGTATGAATTTTTATCATTGACTTTAACTGAAACTTGTACAATTGGCTTATAATGTGACATGTATTTTATTCTAACTGGTTCTTTTGTATTTATTTTAGCATTGATAATGAGCACACAGTGGTCGAAATCTGGATTTGCGAATAAATAAATATATATTTTTTATGTCTGATTGCTGAAAAAATTTTCACACCACTTTTGACAACATTCGTTCAGCTTCTGGACACGATCTTTTTTGGCATTCATGGCCGCTTCAAGAGGGAAAACAGGAAGAAGTCCATAGTGTTGGGTCCTACTCCTTGCAAGACTATTCACACTAGAAAACTGCTACTCATTTACGGAAATCACAGTTTGAAAGTCCAGGTCTGTCAATGGCAGGTAGCATGAACCCTAGCGTCCGGGAAGTTCTATGTGATTGCATCCCTTAGAGCTTTTTGAGGTTTGATTCCATTTTTGGACGGTGTGCTCAGCGACCACAAAACAGTGAATACAATGACTATAGTATGCATCATTGGTCGTTTTCCATTAATGTTTTTGCAGATCGGTTTCGATCACATAGTGAAAATAAATTTCATGGTTGAACACTACATTGAAATGTTCAAAACAAAAAATCTGTTACATTCTGATAATTTGGCATATGATTCTGCATAGCTGATATTACGATGACTGGTGCATTGAGAATGATGACTATGTGATCGACATCGATCTGCAAAAAAAAATTAATAAAAAAGGACCAATGTCTCATACTATAGTTATTGTATGCCTTAGAGTTGCAATGTTCCAATGTTTGTGAGACTTAAGGGACTTAACTGCGGGGTCATCAGTCTCTAAACTTATGAACTATTTATGAACTACCGTACCTTATACTAAAGACGACACAAAAATTCATGCCCGAGGGGGGATTCGAACCCCCAACGGCGGACTGCCGCGCGCACCGCAACACGGCGCTCCAGCACGCGTGGCTAATCCGCCGCGGCCCTTAGAGCAAGGAAGCGGATTACCGAATAGGTCTAGTAACATTCCATCACCTTTCGGGAGTGCACCTGGGACAGCGACTATTCTTCGTCCGATATTTAAGCTGCAAACCTTACATCCATTTTCAAGGCAAGTCCAGGAATAAGTTCCCAGCGTTTGCGCGTGCCTATTTATACGGTAAATCACGTGATGCAAAGCTATTGAGGATTAGAGTGCGTATGCTCGAAGATGAATATATACTTTAAAGATAAACCTGTGAACGCTGAGTGCAAATATAAACATAGCTGTTACGTATCCACAGTGCTTACAAATGAATAATTAAACATTGAAAGTGGTAACATTACCTGACATAGGCGGGTTTGGAGGCGATCTGATCGTTTTATAGTTTTCAAAATGAAAAGCCAAGATCGCACATTAATAACTTATTAAATGACGACCAGTTTCGGTGCACTGTTTTACCATCATCTGGTCACATGTATGTTATAAGCTGGTCATCTTGTTAAAAAAAATTCGGTATCAAATAACAAGTGCAACATTGCACTTAGTCACTATATAAAAATACACATGTTAAAAACATGACAGCTTACAATATACTGAGAACTGTCAGTACTTTGTAAGCTGTCATGTTTTTAACTTGTGTATTTTTTATATAGTGAATATGTCCAAAGTTGCTCTTGTTATTTTATACCCAATTTTTTTTAACAAGATGACCAACTTATAACATATATGTGACTATATGATGGTAACACAGTGCACCGAAACTGGTCGTCATTTAATAAATTATTAATGTGCGATCTAGGCTTTTCATTTTGAAATCTAGAAAGTGGTAACATCAATCGGAAGTGGAGACGCAGACATTCTTTCCGAACGAAGGCGTGATGTAAGTGGCTTACATGCATTGTCAAGATGAAATCCTTCGTCACGATTTAACAGGTTGTCCGCCAGTTGTATGTGTACAGCTTCCTTTACAACTGAGTTCCAGAAAGTAGAGGCTGTGGTTAAAATCTTTACTTCTTTGTAATCCATGGAATGGCCAGTAGAAATGCAATGTTCGGCTACTGCAGACTTGTTGAACTGAAAAAGGCGTGTATACCGCTGGTGCTCAACGTATCGTTCCTGTACAGTGCGCGCGGTTTGTCCTATGTAACGTTTGCCACACTCACAAGGAATTTCATAAAGCCCCGCAGATCATCTTTGACGGATGCCAACAGAGCTTAAGTCTTACCTGGTGGGCGGAAGATCACATCCACTTTATGTTTCTTCATGATTCTGGCTATTTTTGAAGAAACATTACGCACGTATGGGAAAACGGCTGTAGATTTCACTTCCCTTTCTCTTCATCTTTCTCCTATGATCTTTCTGGTGTTTTTATTTGCCAATAAATTGTTGCTGTCCCAGGTGCACTCCCGAAAGATGATGGAATATTATGTCCGCCCGGGAAATTTCAAGAATCACAGGTCTAGCAATGTCGGATAGCAAGTTTTATGACCATCCAGTGGTGCACATGATGTGAAAGTCAAGAAATAGTCCTCTACAAGTAGGCAAACATTTGCAACGGCAGCCATTACAGTTGAGTGCTCTGTTGTGTGCGAGAAGCCTGATTTTCAGTTGCTTGCAAATAATTTTTGAAGGGTAAATAAAATGATTTTGGTTGCTAATTATTAATATATGTGCCCTGTGTAACATGCACTTTTTATAGACCATGAACGTGGCTTCTTAATTCCCTAAATGTAGAAAAGCAGCAAACAATATGTGTCAGCATTTGCCACACTTTCTCCATCATTTCCGAGATTCTGCTCATCGATCGATTGCCGACCTGAACGTAGCTCATCCTGCATTTATTCCTGTTCTTCAAGAAAGCTTCTAAACCATTCGTAAACAGATTTTTGCTCACAGCTTCCGTTCACATGCACCAACATTCCATGTGTCTCCGTTGCAGACTTTCCCAATTTGCAGCAGAACTTGATGTTTACACGTTGCTCCATTACTCTTCCCCTCAGACCAAGTTTAACCGGTCGCCGTCTGTTTACACTGCCAGCCACATGCAGCGTTTTCTGCGTATCGATTCTCTTCAAGACTCTGAAGATCCATGCACATGCACGTACACACGCGCCAAGTTGCCGTTCAGATATGACACAAATGACCTAACTTCTTAGACACCCCCACACATATGGCAACAGCCATGAAGGTTACATTATCATATTCAGCACCTTCAGACCCTCGATCATATACAGCAATGTTTGTTCATCCTGTGAGTGGGTACCACCCAGTGTTGCCAACGGTGAAATGGGATTTCCCACTAAAAATCCTATTAAAAACCACCAGAAACCACTAGATTTTATTCGTGTGTTTAACAAAACCACTACATTGTCATTATTTGAAGTACTGAGTAACAAAAGAATGAGACAATTCAATTTATCCCTTGTGTTTAAAGTTAGAACAGTACTATAATAAATATACCAAAAACAGCAGATCGAAATTTTACTTCCTTACCATTTTTGAGTAATTATTGTTTTTCCTCAGAAGAGACTGTAAAGAAAAATCGTCAGTGTTGTGACGTGCATAGCTTGTAGTATATAAAAAAATTAATACAGTAAACATTCAAAAAATACTTAAAAGGAGAGATTATACATACTGTTAATTATCGCATGATAAGCGAAATTCAGTATCACGTTTCTCTTATCATGCGATAATTAACATTATGTAAATCCCTACTTTTTGCAAGCTACGAACTTCATTACACTGACGATTTTTTCTGTACAGTCTCTTCTGAAGAAGAGCGATAATTGCTCGAAACCAGTAAGTATTCAGATGATGGAACTCGTATGTGGTTAACATGATAATTCAGACGAACGTAATCTGGCTTCTTCTGATAATAAAGCAACAACCTCTAAAATCAATGACATCTCCACGCTAAAAAAAATGGGAATATTAGTTTTATACTTCCTAAAAATTTATTTTCCGTTGTTTCTATGAAACTTGCATTTAAAATATGTATAATATTGACAGCTTAAACATGCTTTACTAAAGTGTTATCAGGCTATCTAAACGTTGGTATTCAGGATCAAGGAACTTTTAAATTAATTATAATAACGAAAGATATAAGATTATCGTTGGAGGTTGGTATAGCGTCAGGTGTCCCGTATTTTCATGGGGAAAAATTGGTAGCCTTATCTAAAATTTCCCGTAAAAGTGTCCAAATAATATGAAGATGCATATTTATTAGTACTATATTTTGGAATATACCTGTAGTGCAGGATAATCATTTTCTGTGTCAGGTGTACGCTAGACGGAGCCAGCAGCTTGCAAGGTGTCTGCAGCTGGGCTCGGAATAGGCGACAGCAGCAGCACCCTCTTTATTGCGTCAACTAATTGTGGTTAACAGATGAGAAAATACAGAATTGTTATATATTAAACGAATAAGAAATTACATGAAAAACAAAATCCTTTCATTTACATACAGTAAATACGCCAAAAAATTAAATATAATTCTCAAAGAAAAGAACAAACTTTCCTTACTACTCCAGTAGTTGCAATTGGGAAATGTGTTATATTATTCAATAAAACAGCATGATATGAAAAAAGATGAAAAAATTACGGTATTCAGTGGAGTACATTTTCACCGACTTAAGTGCTAAGCACAAAAACAAGCACGTTGTGTAGCAAAGTACAGTTTTCGATTTGCGACAATAAATGCAAAAGATTTTTACGGCCAGTGCTGCTTAATGTAATATTTGTAATACATAATAATGTTTTCATTACGATTTCGTGCTATATTTTGTTTCAGGAACATCTCTTCGTAAGGTTCAACAGTAATCGGACAGCTTTCACTTATCATGAAAAGGAACATGTTGCTCGCATTCGGAGGTTCGAGTCCTCCCTCGGAATGGGTGTGTGTTGTCCTTAGCATTACTTAAAGTAGTTTGTAAGCCCAAGGACTGAAAATCGCAGCAGTTTTCAGTTTACAAACATTTGAACATTTCATATTCAGAGAATATATGACATCAACTGCGATTGGGCAAGGCTGACAATGTGTGAGCCGGCCGCGGTGACCGAGGGGACTGAGGCGCGTCAGTCACGGTCTGCACGGTAACTACGGTCGGGGGTTCGAATCCCCCCTCGGGCATGGATATTTGTGCCGTCCTTAGTGTTAGCTAGTTCATAAGTAGTATGTAAGTTTAGGGACTGATGACGCCGTAGTTAAGTCCCATAAACTATACAAACATTTGATTTTTTTTTTTTTTTTTTTTTTTTTTGACAATGTGTAGCTGACGGGAGGCGTGCTTAGGTAGTTCTTGCAGGTTCGATAATTACTGTGTACCCAGTGGTGTAGGGGTCAGCGCAACTGCCTCGAAAGCAGGAGACTCGGGTTAGAATCCCGGCTGGGTACACATTTTCAGCCTTGCCCAATCTCAGTTGATGTCATACATTCTGTGAATATGAAATAATAACAACTACAGGATCAGATGTGACGTCTGTTCTTTCGGAACAGAGGCCACATGTATATATTTGAGCATTTTCTTTAGACACTGAGTGTGCGAAATGTTGGGTGGACATCCATATCTCCTCCTCTTTATCTTAATTCATCGTCGCATTCTCAATAGGCACTGGTACCGACAGTTCTTCCTTGTGTCTTATGTCTCTTAAAACGCATGGTAATTTATGATATTGCGCAGTTTTCCTTTGTTTTCAAGGTGACTCCATCTATTTCTGCCACTTACAAAGAAGTCTGTTCTGTGATCCGTTGGTTCGGTCAGATTATGCGGACACCAAAGAAGATGTGGTGTGATCCTCTCAACCAGCCTGTCAGAAATGCAAAACATGCCTAACAGCATATAAGGGGCCCCATCTTTGGTCATGGTTGACAACCTTGCACCCAAATTGAAGTTCACAACAAAAACAATTTGGGATATTTATAAAGGTACAAGAAATTTACTCTTCTGAAATAAGACGAAACACAAACATTCACCAACGTAAAGAAACGCACTTCGCGAGGTAAGAGTTCTTTCACTAATGAGAGTGAAGCAGCTAACACGAAGCTACCCGACCCAACGCGAGCGTGACTCATCGGCCTACTTCGTATCCTATCGGTGAATGTCCGACTGAACATAATGAATGGAATCTTTATTTATTGTTTAAGAACAATTACTTTTCTAGAAAATAAATAAAAGCAAATTAATTAAACAGTACCAAAGTTTCAAGTTTTTTATTGTAGAGTGTACTGTATACCAAAACTGAGCCTGACTGAGAAAAAGTAGCACGACATAGCTGATAACAACATTCACACTCTTTGTAACGAAAATACCGAGTGAATTTAAGAATTGGGACATTTGTTCTTTCGTCTTTTGACGACGCAGCTTTATCTGTGTCGAGGAAAAGGTGGAATTTGTGAAAGACGTCTGTGCGTTTACAAGTCGTTGATTGTATAAGTTCTATTGAACAGGTTGTCTCTAAACCACCTTCCGATGCCGCGGAAGAGGCTAGGAGGGAGGCTTCTCGTGTACTGTCTGGGGCCCGTCCACTGAAGTATAACAGCAGCTGAGGCGTCCTCTTCACGCTGACATTTTCATCTTGACTGTGGACAAGGGAAGCAATAGTTTTGTTTAAATAGGACGATTACATTCAAAAGATGCTATGTATACTTTCTGACAACACAAAAGTGTTGTGAGAAGGACTAATAACCTCCTGAAAGAAGACCCTTGTCACAGGAGACTATCAAGAGTCTTAACTCGTATTGTGCTGTACCACCTACATTGTATGGGCTTCCTAAGATCCTAAAAGAGAAAATTCCTTTGAGGCTTATAGTGTAACAAAACATCTCGCTAGTTTGTTGACTGAAATAGTATGTAGGTGTGAACTACAAATTAAGAACTCGGCGGATTTCTTTCGTCGATTGCAGAGACTGCGTTTGAATGACTCGCGTTCCTCAGATTCGTTGCAGCTAACTGAAGTTTGGTGTCGAGTTAACAAATTTACTTCGACATGTGCTGACATCCACTTACTTTTATTCGATGGTCAGTCCAAACTGATGGATTGCACTGGGAAGCCCGTTGTCACCTATTGTGGACAATTTGTTTATGGAGGATTTCGAAGAATGTGCTTTGGAGTTAGCGACGTTGAAACCTGCGTGATTTTTCAGATATGAAATTATACTTTTGCCGTTTGGCTTCATGGTAGTGAAAACTTACACGGCTTCTTGGAACAACTAAATACCATCCACCCGAATATTCAGTTCACTATGGAGGTGGAAAGAATGGTTGCCTTCACTTCGCGGATGTATGGGTCAGAAGGAAGGTCGATGGTACGTTGGGACATGGTGTATATAGGAAGCCTAGTCACACTGATTTGTATCTGCTTGTTCAAATGTTCAAATGCTTGTATAGCTTATGGGACTTACCTAAGGGGTCATCAGTCCCTAAACTTACAAACTAATTATGAACTAACTAATACTAAGGACGGCACAAATATCCATGCCCGAGGGGGGATTCGAACAGCCGACCGCAGTGGCCGTGCAGACCGTGACCGGAGCGCCTCCGTCCCCTCGGCCACCGCGGCTGGCTTTGTATCTGCGAGCTGATAGTTGTCACCATCCAGCTCAGCGAGAAGGACTACATCGTACCTTGGTGCACAGGGAAAATGTCATTTCAGACCATGAAAGTTTGTCAACTCGGTTGTCACATCTCGAGGTCACATCTCGAGGTCACCTTTCGGCAGATAAAACGTGCGTTGCTGTGTCAACCTGTTGTGCAACGGGCGAGTGACGATAGTAACGAAGTGGCACCTAAATCTATGGCCTTTTTTGCCTTATTCAGGAAGGATTTCCAACACGAGTGGTCGTACGTTGCGGGAATTTGATGTGTTTTTCGACCCCCTTCTAAGATAAAAGCCTTATTCTTGAATGATGATCTTGATTTACGTAAGGCTGGTGTCTATCGTGCTTACAGTTGTGGCATGTCATATACATTGGTCAGACAATTAGGACTTACAACAGCCGAGTAAATCCGCTGTTGCAGAACATTGTCTTGGGTCGTCTTGACCGGAGGGTCGTCCTATGGAGTACAACAATGCATGCTTTTCCACATTTGCGATACTATTATTAAGGAAGCTTTTGAAATTAAACTTGAAAGCTATCTTATCAACAGATATGGTGGTTTTTGTTTAAATTTTGCTTGGAATCCGCCTCTGTCTCTCATCAAAAAACGAAGTTGAAGGATCAGTGCTGTCTCACCTGTTGATTATTAGTCACTATCGATATTTCTGATGTTAGTCATCTTTGGATTCGTTGTCTCTGCTGTTGCTTTTAAATTCGCATGCGCATTGCTTCCTTGATTTCAGTTGTACCTTGAGAATGGCAGGGTGTGCTGCTGTCGAAATATCGGCTGTGGTCGACGACGTCACCCGGCAGCATACCCGTAAGTTGTTTGAATATTATGTTCTTCTTTCATAAGGGTGTGAATTTTTTAACTTAGACCGCCATAGGCGCTATCCCCAATTTTATATATTAGATTTTCAGCTAGAAGGAGTAAAATATAGGGAGCGTAAGGTTATTTACAACCTGTACAAAGACCAGACAGTGGTTGTCAGAGTTGGAGGGCATGAAAGGGATGCAGTGATTGGGAAGGGAATAAGAAAGGGTTGTAGCCTTTCTCCAATGTTTATCAATTTGTACATTGCGCAAGCTATAAAGGAAAGCAAGGAGAAATTTGGAGAAGGAATTAAAGTTCAGGGTGAAAAATTAAAAACATTGCGTTTTGCCGACGACATAGTAATTCTGTCAGAGACAGCAAAGGACCTGGAAGAGCAGTTGAACGGAATGGACACTGTGCTGAAAGGTGTTTATAAGATGAACATTAACAAGATCAAAACTAGGGTAATGGAGTCTAAAAAAAATCAGGTGATGCTGAAGAAATGAGGTTAGGTAACGAAACAATAAAAGAGGTAGATGAGTTTTGTTACTTGGGCAGTAAAATAACAAATGATAGTCGCAGTACAGAGGATATAAAATGCAAAATGGCAATGGGTAGAAAGGCGTTTTTGAAAAAGAGAAATTTGTTAACATCGAATATTGATTTAAGCCTAAGGAAGTCCTTTCTGGAGGCATTTGTGTGGAGTGTTGCCTTGTATGGGAGTGAAATGTGGACGACAAACAGTGCGGACAGGAAGAGGATAGAGGCTTTTGAAATGTGGTGCTACAGAAGAATGCTGAAGATTAGGTGGGTGGATCGCGGAACTAATGAGGAGGTACTGAACAGAATTGGGGAAAAAAGGAATGTCGGGCATACCTTGACTAAAAGAAGGGATCGTTTGGTAGGACACATTCTTAGACATCAAGGAATTGTGAATTTAACATTGGAGGGAAGTGTGTGGGGTAAAAACCGCAGAGAAAGACCAAGAGATGGATACAGTAAGCAGATTCAGACTGATGTAGGTTGCCGTTCTTATGTGGAGATGAAGGGGCTTGCTCAGGATAGGGTATTGTGGAGAGATGCATCAAACCAGTCTCCGGACTGAAGACCATGACAACAACAACAGATTTTCCTAATCCACATAATTAGTAATCAAACTTACCCTAAAACCTTCGTTCTCATTAGAGTTTAAAACTGTTTATTTGAAATCCGGTGACGCTAATAATGATTCTCTCAGAGTACTTCACTCACTGATAATACAGACGAGAAAACTCATTTGGAGAATAGCTACTATCAGTAAGGTTAAGTAACGTCATATCCATTAACGGAGACCATTGAACCGTAAATGAAATAGTTAACAATTCCAATTTTCTGAAGAAAAGTTAAAAGCAGACGTATCCGAAGAGACAATAACTGAATTTGTGAGCTAGCAGGGTGGCTTTCGGTTTTATTAAATAGTATGGTGAAGGGTGCGTGAGTTATGTGTTTCATATACTAGACTATGTCAAATAGTTCTTGAAGATGAAAGGGAATTGGGAAAGTGGTTGGCAAAGATTTCGTGTTAACTGAAAGTTCAATACACAATTTGTAATAACTTAGCAGTACACCAACTAAAGCGCAACACTGCAGCTAAAAACTGAAAGAATTGCTTGTAAAAGAACTATCACATCCAGCGCTAAATGACTGTCGGAAGTCCGTATAATGGAGTCGGTAGTAAAAGTCATCACGTTGTATAAGACTGTGAATTCTTCTCCTTTTAAAATAGGTATTCAAAAGCATAGTTCGACTCATGAACTGACTTTAAAAAAACGGGACAAAATAGAATCTGTGTTACTTTCCTTATTACATCACTTACGTGGGACACGCCCCCTATTGTTTGCAGAGTGTAAGAGTGCTCTGCGTTATAAGCTCCCCTTCACCCATCTGCCCTTTCCGCGGCTTCGAGCTACGTAGACGAAATCGTATTATCACAGCCCCTCGAAAACGCTCCAGTGCCCATTTTGTTCCGCATCCCCCTACTGTAGGGCACAAGTGTGTGCAAACACAATGAGAGCAAGGGAAGCAAATGCAACAACAATGAGCTCTTGATCACTGCGTGGCTGGCTGAGCAGAGATTGTCCGGTGGCTGGGCCGCATTGTCTACAAAACTACACGATTTACGAGCCTCTCCATCCAATATTTGCAGGAGGTAATGAAATCTGGGGTAGGAAGTCCACACGTTTGATAGTACGTCTGTGAACATTACCACAAGAGCCTTTTTAGCTTACGAAGTCTGACAAATAGAACTACACGATATGTACAACTTAACAGGTACGACGATATAACATACGTCACAAACCACCTGATAGAGTGTAGTGGGAAGTACTTTATATAGTACTAGCCTTAGTACTAATTTATTCCATGCAACTTCCCTTTCCTCCCCCCCCCTCTCTCTCTCTCTCTCTATCTATCTGTCTCTCTCTCTCTCCCTCTCTCCATAGCCTCCTCCATCTTCTCCTTCCCCTCTCCTTATGTCCATCACCTCGTGAACTTCTCTCTCTCTCTCTCTCTCTCTCTCTCTCTCTCTCTCTCTCTCTTCCTCCTACTCCCCTCTTTATGTACTCCCCTTTCTTTGTGTATTCCCATCCTTCACCGTATTTGTCAATCTCATTGTTTGCCCTCTTTCCCCATCTCTCTTCATCTCTTCCTCCACCGGTCTTAGCCCATCTCGTTCTCTCTTTGTATCTCTCATCATCTCTCTGTTCATCTCCTTCTCTGCCTCTCTCAATCAAATCAAATGTTCAAATGTTTGTAAAGCTTATGGGACTTAACTACGGGGTCATCAGTCCCTAAACTTACAAACTACTTATGAACTACTTACGAACTAGGACGGCACAAATATCCATGCCCGAGGGGGGATTCGAACCCCCGACCGTAGTGGCCGTGCAGACCGTGACTGAAGCGCCTCAGTCCCCTCGGCCACCGCGGCCGGCCCTCTCTCAATCCATCTCTTCTTCTCCCAGTACAAATTTCATGGCGATCTGTGGGTAGGAGTCGAAGTTTATTGCAGGGCACACTGCACAAGTTTGATGTGTGGGCGACAATATATTGGGAATATTTCATCGCAGATAGGGAGAACATTAAAAAAGTATAAAGAAAGAGTCATCTTTTGCCCTCCTTCTAAAATTTCATCGCTGTTGGGTCCTGTCAAAGACGATCTGGAGCTGCGTAAAGCAGGTGTTTATAAGAGTCCGTGCGAGTGCGGCAAATCATATATAGGGCAGACGACGCGCACTGTGCAGGAGCGCATTGTGGAACACCAGGGTCATACTCGGCTACTCCAGCCCACCAAATCCGCAATCACCGAACGTTGTATTTCCACAGGTCATTCAATGAACTACAATGAAACGAAAGTTGTAGCCCACACATCAAACTTTTGGAGCTCAATTATTAATGAAGCTGTGGAAGTAAGACTGTCTGACAGTGAGACATTAATCGAGACAGCGGTTTCCAAATAAATGCTGCATGGAATCCTGTCATTGAAAAACTTCGTAGTCGGTGTAGTTCCCTGCAACTGAAATACGATGATAATCGACCTGATATCGAAGCGGCAAGCCTCCACCACGGAGGGCGCTCGGAGCAGCCTACGTAGTTGTAGTGAACGCGCACGCTAAGTACGCGCATGCGCATTGTCGGCCGAATTGGTCATAAATAGCACAGCTCAGTGCGTCTTCGCCAGTACTTCGGCGGTACTTACCTGAAGATGGCCGAAAGACTCTGCGCCGAAATATCGTGGCAAGAAGTTACTGACACCCGGCAGTTCGCCCGAGATATTATGGAAATTTATGAATTATTTAATTCATAATCAACGTTACAATTAAATTTCTCTTACGGATAAGTTTTTGTCGTACTGGACCCCTAGTTATTTTATGGTACAAGTACTTCCTCTTGTGACGGCGATCCTCCGAAGAAGCCTTTGAGGCCCCTCTGGAGGCCCCACTGCAATAGATAGATCAAAATTAACTTTTCTATGTTTAGGAAAACGTATTGACGACCCAATTTATCATTACGATTATTAATAGATGTTGTTATTAAAATGATCTTTTATACTAAATTTTCTGATTAATTAAATCATAACGTGCCGTTTTTGGTTTTGTTACAATTTGCATATCAAAAGAGATGGCCTGAAGCTATACACTAAAGACAAAAAAACCAAGACATGTTACAACGCAACAGCTAGAAAATAAAGGTAAGTAGCTATGTTGATTATTTATACTATTAACTAGCTGAAAACCCTGCGTTTACCAGGTAATTTTTTGATTCCAATCTTTGTTAGTCCATCTCCCCTCCACCAGTTCCTCCTTGCCACCTCTCTGTCATTCTCCTACCCCTCTATACACTTCCGCCGCTTCCGCCTACTCCTTCTCCTCTTCCTCCTTCTTTTCTCCGCAGAGCACTATACGATATTGTACTAGTCCTGTTTCCTCTGTGCTAGTGCTTGCAATAAGCGGAGAAATATTTTTCAAAGTCGGATGAATGGTATGGTTTCAAACACGACGCCTTCTTTTGGAGGCTTACTCAACCTATAATGTCATTAAAATGACTTGACAGTTCATAAGCTAGATCTGCTTTCCTCCAATCAGGGCGCTCAACGTCACGTCCGAAGCGTTCCCCGTTGAATTGCATTTCCTTGTCTCTTTCTCGTTTTGTTCATGGTTCGTAGGTCTGGCCTTTTTAGTTCACATTTCATCGTTTAATGATAACCATACAGAAAACGAGACATTGATCACGAGGATGCCAAAAGACGAACTCGATACACAGCACTAGGCACAGGCTACTGAATTCTTTTGTACAAGGTGTGATTTAAAGTCATATATGCAAGTATTATATCACAAAAAATATCTACATATATTGGATGAACTTTGCACGATTTACGATTTTTTCGGATACATAGTACATCATGGGTGGTTAAGTTACAACCTGAGATTAAATTGAGGACTACAAAATGCGTCTACTGCTGCAGTTCAGTCATTTAAAATTAGCAGTGATTTTTGCATTGCCAACATTAATTCTTGGCGGCCTCTTACAACACTTCTCCGCTTTACAGAGTATATTAACAGCGTCTTTAAGTATATAGACGATATAATCGACTTGCAAGATTCAGAAACTGCACTAATATTAAACAGTTTATTATCTGCTCATCAGCCAACAGTTACGAATTTTATTATCATTATATTATTATTAACATGTTTCAATACTCTTGAATCAACCGCGGCGGAGCGGCCGATCGCATTGAGGCGCTATGCTACGATGTGCGAGGTCGTTCCCCGTCGGGGGTTCGAATCCTCCCTCGGGCATGGATGTTTGTGTCGTTTTTAGTATAAGGTAGTTCATAAATAGTTTGTAAGTTTAGGGACTGATGACCGCTTAGTTAAGTCCCATAACTCTTGCAAACATTTGAAAATTTTAAATTTTTTAACATCTTCCAAATCTTGTAGTTGCGATTGCAACCTTCTCGTCACAGTACATGTCATAAAACTGACGACACGGGTTGCAGTCGCAATTACAAGATTTTGAGGATTAGCCAGAAAGGTTCTAACATGTTAATGGAAAAAAAATTACACCTATTGACTGATGATCAGGTAATAACCTGTATAACTTGTTTCATTTAATTTTCAATAAAATGTGGAGGTCATTAATCGAGACATAAAATGTTTTATCTTTTAAAATTGACCTATGACACACAGTGTGCAAAATTTCATTAAGATCGTTTGATTAGTTTCGAAGTAAATCGCGGATAAACTTGTATATACGTGATATAGATTAAACGGACGACGACAAAAATATATAGCTTCCGCCATCTAGTAAGTTCACCTTGAAGGAATGATTCTGGTGTGGTTTAATGCTCGTAGGAAATTAGCCTACGTGCCTTAATCCCGTATATTAATTAATTAACATTTTAATTAATCGAGTAACAGGTCCACGTTCGGTAGCAATCGACTCCTAATCTTGCCAGAAATCTGAATCACTAATCAGGTTATGCACACTAATTTCCTCTCACTTTTCCCACTTCCTTTTCTGGAAAAGGCAACCTTTATGCTTATGCCGCATTCTGAAATTTTAAAGTCCATGCGTCACTCCTGTCTAAGCGTCTGTACTCTACAGATATTATTGCTTTTATTTTCCTGCATTGCGATTTTGATCAACTTGAGTTAAGAGACCCTCACACGGAAACAAATGCAAAATACGACTCAAGTTCCCCTTAGATTTGTGTAGCTCACAAACTACCAGGTTCAGCTACAGAACCCTAATTATGATGTATCGATTTCCTGCTGAATTCGCCCCAATACCGTCCTGTAATTGTTGCCAGGAGCTTCTCTTCGGCCTCAGCAGCAGCGCTTAATTTCGAACACCAGATATGCTGGAAAGCACCTCTTCAAACATAATCCCCTCCTTCCCCCCTCCCAGACCCTACTATAAAACTCACAAGTTTTGATTTATGAAACCGTGAATTTGTGCTGAAGCAGCGAGTTCGTCTATTTTAAACCTGCGGAGTAAACTTGTTCCAGAAAGTTAATCTCTAGAATGCGTCCGAACGACATTCCAGCCAACCAGCCAACCAGCCAAAACAAAGCTCATCACAACAGTTATCCTACGTGTAAAAGTTTCACTTGACTTCATAAGATAAAATCAGAGATCTGATAAAAGTGCTGGCCATTAAACAGGTTGTGCTCTTCCTTTCCACCATGGGAGGTGGCGAGGTGGTCACACAATGGACTCGCATTCGGGAGGAGGCTTTTTCAAACCTTTCTGTGATCATCTCTATCTACTCTCCGTATCTATTCTTCCGGAATGTCTGATCCAATGTAAGGTTGACTGTGTTATGTTGAAACTACCACAGCTGAGTGGTTGCAGGCATTCCATACCGTAAAAAGTTAGCAACAACAGTACCAGTACATGTATTTCACTATCTATTCGCTAGTACGATGATTTGCTCGATCGAATACAGGGACTTTAAAATGAATGTTGCTCATATATATCTCTTTTGTTAGTGTATGTTATTTCTACATTTCTACTAGACGAAGCAGATACCACAGAATTCAAATCAACAGCACCTGTTAGTATGCGTAATTTATAAGTAGATAACCTTGGAGTAATTCACTTAATAAAAGTGAATCTTTCGGTCCAGATTGTACACCAATTCGGATCCTTTCAGAGTATGCTGATGCAATACCCCGTACCTAGTTATCACATACAGTCACACTCTCAGCGAAAGATTTGTACCAAAAAACTGGAAAGTTGCACAGGTCACTCCGATATTCAAGAAAGGCAATACAACTGTCCGCGAAATTACAGGCCCATACCATTGACATTAGTTTGCAGCAGGAATTTTTCGAACGGGAACTACCTCGAAGAGAACGACCTATGATTCGTAGTCAACACAAATTCCTAGAATATCGTTCTTGCGATACACAGCTAGCTCTTAACTCTCATGAAGTGATGAGTTTTATCGTAAATTGATCTCAAATGGATTTCATATTTCGAGATATCCGGACAGTTGTGACACTGTACTTCTAATCAAATTGCGTGTATATTGAATACCGTCTCTCATGTACCATTTTCTGTCGGAAAGTTATCAGTACACAGTAATTGACGGAAGGTCGTCAATTAAAACGGAAGTAACATCTATACTTCCCCAGGGAAGTGTTATAAAGCTCTTACTCTTTCCTATATTTATAAAAGATTTAGGAAACAATCTGAGCAGCTCTCTCAGACTGTTCGTGGCTGATGGCATAATTTATCGGTAAGAAAAATCTCTCTAAGATCAAAAGCAGCTGGAAAAAGATTTAAATAAGATACCTGACTGGTACAAAAATTGACAGTTGACCCTAAATAATGAAAAGTGTAAAGTCAACTATATGAGCTCAACAAATAAAAATAATAATAAATAAAAAATAATAAATAAAAAAAGTTCGTCAAACTGAATTTCCTAAATAACTCAGTAAAGTGAACTAAATACCTAGGAATCTAGGAATTACAATTACGAAGAACTAACTTTTTTTGGAGAGAACACTCAGAAGATATTGTTGGGAAGGCTAATCAAAGGCTACATTTCATTAGCAGGACATTTAGTAGATGCAAATATTCTACTAAAGAAACTGTCTACACTACATTCGTCCGTCCTGTTTTAGAGTATTGCTGCGCATTATTGGATCATCACCAGCTGGTAATGACGGAAGACATAGAAAAGGTTCAGAGAAGCTCGATTTGTATTTTCGATACACGGGGTACAGAGTGTCACATAAATGATGCACGAGGTCGGGTGGAAATCTCTAAAAGAAAGGCGTTGTACGTCACCGAGAGATGTATTTGCGGAATTTCTCTTACGAACTTTCTCCTCTGAATGCAAATATATATTTTAGCACCCGCTTAAAAAGGGAGAAAAATCATAAAAATAAAATTGGATAAATGCGATTTGGGTGTTCCTTTTTACCTCGCGCTATTAGCGAATGGAACGGCACAGAAATATTATGAAAGCGGTTCGACAAACGCTTTGCTGTTAACTTCAGTGTGATTTGCAGAGTATATATGTAGATGTAGATATATGTACATTAATCACGGCTACCAGAGAGACAACGCAGAAAACTACGTTACGTGACAGAGTCGTTGACAATGCTGCAAGAAGTAGAAGGAGATTGAAGTAAGAGGAAGAGATCTTCACGGGCGAAGAGTAAGCCTGGCAATTAGTGTAACGTCAGGCGATACGTGTGTGCTGCAGTGTTGCCTAGATAAACGGGGCTGTAAGTACAACTCTTGGCGCTGTCAGCTGTAGCGCTTTCCACCACCCAAGCGTGTAGAGTACAAGCGGAACGAAGTACCACTGCTTCTTTTTGCGCAAAACGGTGAAGTTGTCGAGTGTTTGGTGTGTAACAGAAGAATGCGAAGGGCTAAGCGAAGTAATTTACAGCGTAAAATATTTTCCACTTCATCAGGCCATTACAATGAAACACAGTCTTGGATGCGAATATTCTATTTACATCAATGTGTTTCGCCTCTTTGGGGCATTATCAGAATCTGTAAAATAAACTGGGCTAACTTAACCCTTTAATGCATGAATTTTTATTTGAAGGTATAAAAACTACTAATATTAATGTTTAGTGCGTATATACTGAAAAAAATATTGAAAAAAAAATACTTCAATTATTATGCTCTACGAGCAACAAAAAGTTCATAGCTGGTCAGCTATATTGTGCTTCCATGATGTACCCGATGAAGTAAATGCCACTATTATGCCTCTAATATTTCCAGAAAGTAACTCATAATACAACAATTGTATGTAATTGACCAATTTTACATGGCAAAGGAGGAATACTAAAAGTAAACAAACTCACATGTTAGGAATAACTCAATGCAGTTAACTGTCTAAGTGATTCAGTAGCACTCTGCAATTTATAATTTCTAGGACGAGCTACTTGCATATGTAACACTATGTACACAAGCAGCTACAAGTGAAATTTTAAACTTGACTGCTACTGTCAGCGACCGTTACAACGTCAATGGATAAACACGCAGCCCTCGGTTGCAAATTAAAAATTATTTGCCCTGGTATCGGCAATGACTAAGATTGCCTTCATCAGAAATTATAAAATAAAACAAGTCACATAATAAATAATTTCTAAAAATTCTACTATCCTGCAAGATCGTAACAGAAAAGACTTTAGAGATATTTTAAATAATTGCAGACTTTAACTATCCCTGCACAACATTTCATAATTTTAATTCATACGCGTCAACATAATCTAATCAAAAGTGTGTCAAGTGAAGAGCATGAAGCAGTGAAATTAAATGAACAAAATAGACAAATTTATCTGAAATACGTTTTCAGAAATTTCGACGACAATGCAGAGATAGTCGCACGTGACAGATTTACATACATGTCAGATTTTGTATTCGTCTGGGCCCGCTGCGACATATATGTTATGTATCGACATTGTAGGAAACTGTGGTGTCGCACAAATGTGAAGTGCGCGCCACCTACTTGCGCCGCGCGCCGTCATGCACGCTCTTACGACGTCAGCCACGAGCGCCCTCTGCTGCAACTCCGCTCGTGGCCACGACTGCTGCATCGTTCACTTGGGAATCAGATAGGCACCAGTTAAGACTTGGCTATCGGATAGACACTAGGAATCATCAGTCGGCAGGCCTCTAACTAAACTCTGTATCAACATTCTATTAGTCTGCTGCTCTCCAAGTTAAGTAACGTATTATTTCTATGAAATATATCTCTTATACTAATCTAGCTTAGTGTTTCTACTTTCTGCTGTCCCACTGGCTGGTCACCTCCGTACCTGCACACTTCCTGTGTCAGTCTCTCTACTCTCCACCGATACCCAGGACAACCGGCGGAAACGAGACACAAAAGAAACTGCTGTATCAAAGAAGCTGCCATATGAAAAAAAAATTATTAATTAAGATAAAATGTTAGAATGTTTGTTAAGCTTAAGGGACCTAACTGTGGGGTCATCAGTCCCTAAACTTATGAACTACTTATGTATTACCTTATACTAAAGACGATACAAGCGCCAATGCTCGAGAGGGGATTCGAACCCCCACGGGGAATGGCCTCACTTATCGGAGCATAGCGCCTCAATGCTCTCGGCCGCTCCATCGCGGCATTAATTACGACAGACCTGTTTCAGCAAAATTGCCACCTTCAGGTTTATTAATCTTTACTTCCTTGTAGCGTCGTGATCTTATTTGCTGTCATGATAATTTTGACTATTTATTGCTCTTAATAATGAACACGGTTGGTATCGTTCTTATATATCAGTCAAATTACGAATTTATAACCATGTAACATCGCCGAATGAGCTGTCAAAATAGCTGTCAGAACACGAAAATTAAAAAATTAAATTCGGAAGTTGACTAATATATAAGAACGATACTAACCGTGTGCACTATTAAAAGCAATAAAATAGCCAAATCACCATGACAGCAAATAATACAACGACACTACAAGAAAGTAAATCATAATAAACCAGAAGGTGGTAATTGTGCTGAAACAGGCCTGTCGTCATTAATTAATAATTACTTCATTTAGCAGTGTCTTTGATACAGCAAAGTTCTTTACACGTTTCAGAGTGTACATATAATTTGTTGCCGCCGTTGCACTTCAAGCCGGACTGCTGGTAAGAGCTAAAAGTAGCGCTTTTACACAGGTAATACAGCAAAATGTCGCTAGTGGCGCTGTAAGCAGTATGCATAGTTTACAAATGGAGGTCAACAATTAAAAACATAAAACATAAAGGCGCCGACTTAGTGTGTAAAAAATTCTTTTGTGTTAAGAAATTATCAATGGTCAGTACCGTAAGATCTTCTCAGATTACAATCTAACATGCAATCTTCGATTAAAAATATCCCAAACATTGCATCCAAACACCGAAACAAAAAGTAGGAAAGAAAAAATGATCGAATATTTGTATTGCTTATGGGACTTAACTACGGGGTCGCCCGTCCCTAAGCTTACAACTTATGAACTAGCTAACACTAAGGACGGCACAAATATCCATGCCCGAAGGGGGATTCGAACACCCGACCGTAGTGGCCGTGCAGACCATGACTGGCACGCCGCAGTCCAGTCGGCCACCGCGGCCGGCGGTAAAAAAGAGAAACAGAAAATGACCACGTAATTGTTCTGCACTGCTTTGCTCTAAATTGTAGAGAACATTGTATGATGTTCCATTCTCTTTACTGTGTAACATTTATTGCTTCAAATTAGACTTATTTTGTATTTTCTCTTGGTGTAGAGTCGAAATGCAATTGTTTATAATTAGTGTCCATTATTCAATTAAAACGATAAGCATTTAAATTAGGCATATTCTAGATGTAGAACTGCGTTCTTAACAGAAAATATGTTACTTTGCTTTCCTAAATTGTTACTGCGGTGGGATAGCCGAGCGCTCTAAGGCTGCTTGCTGCAGAGTCCCAGTTGCTCCCCGTCGGAGATTCGAGTCCTCACTCGGGCATGCATATATATATATATATATATATATATATATATATATATATATGTGTGTGTGTGTGTGTGTGTGTGTGTGTGTGTGTGTGTGTGTGTGTGTGTGTCCTTCGGTTAGTTTAAGGAGTTTGTAAGCAGAGGGACTGACAACCACAGTAATTAACTGTCAGAGATTTACAAACATTTTACCATTTGGATCCTAAATTGCTGCATTCCACAGTCCGCATTATAACCAATTTCTCCGCAAATGCAGTACAGAGCGCGTGGCGTCACACACTCTACTCTGTTTCCTTGTGAGCCAGTAAGGAGGCATGGGCTGAAGTCACAGCACACTGCCTATCGTCGCCTGTTATAACCCAAGATGATATCATAATCACGGATAAATTTACTGCTGCGTGCACTAGGTTATAATGAAGTTCATTTTATTTTTATTTTTTAATGTTCACAAGTGTTCTAAGCGCCCACCCTTTTTCACACAACATACATCTAATGGGCAGCCTCACCAGAATTAACAAGAGTGACGATAAGAAGAACTGCTGTGATGCCTTGCCGCAGGTGTTTTGGGTTCTGTGATAGATGCGCAAGGCAGGCATATCCTTGAGAGAAAAACGTCGCAATTCTCCATGTCATGAACCATTCTGTTCATTCGAGTAGCTTCAGGTCATGTCGTGTTCTATAAACTAACAAACTCTCATACAAGTAACCTCATACACAATTGGGAAATGTGAAGGTCGCCATCTCGTTAAAAGAGGAAAGTGTTTAACTGAATAAAATGTAGTTGTCAACATGGCACCAAAGGCGTGAGAAATGATTACTTTAAATCGTGAATGTCGGCAATATCAGAGACCTTAGCGCAGGTAATGTCAAGTGACATGGCGTCTTGTGGACAGGATGTATTCGGCGCCTTGCAGTTCGCCGCTTTACTGAGGTCGTCTTCCTCCGTCCGAAACGAAATGACAGGGGAAAGTCTAATGTGTGCACCACGGCTTCTCACGCCATAAGTCTTAAGTGATGAGGCATGGTACTGCTATGTTCTGTCGTGTGCTCGGCAATGATAGGTTAGCATACGCAATTCAGGAAAACACCAAGTATACCTAATACCCCTAATGGGCCCTCAAACACCAGATTGTCGCATTCCTCATAGGCGATTTGAAGTGGATTAGATTAATACTTGTTCCATAGATCATGAATACGACACTTCGTAATGATGTGGAACGTGTAAGTTAAATGAAATGTGTCTATACATAATAGTACATGACACTCAATATTTGAATATTTTTTTATTTTTATTTTTTTACTTTTATTTTTTTTAATTTTTTTTAAAGTTTTTCCTAAACTACTAACTTTTATCTAGAAATTCATCTAATGTGTAGAAGGAATTGCCATTCAGAAATTCTCTTAATTTATTTTTAAATGCTAGTTGGCTATCTGTCAGAATTTTGATACTACTTGGTAAATGACCAAAGACTTTTGTGGCAGAATAATTAACCCCTTTCTGTGACAGAGCTAAATTTAACCTTGAATAGTGTATGTCACCCTTTCTCCTAGTGCACACTGCTGTTGCATTTGAATTCAGTTGGATTGCTAATAACAAATTTCATAAATGAATATATATATTGTGAAGCTACTGTGAAGATTCCTAGATCCTTAAACAAATGTCTGCAGGATGATCTTGGGTGGGCTCCAGCAATTATTCTGATGACCCGCTTTCGGGCAATGAATACTTTCTTACTAAATGATGAATTGCCCCAGAATATGATGCCATAGGAAAGCAGAGAATGAAAATAGGCAGAGTATGCTAGTTTACTGAATTGTACATCACCAAAGTTTGCAATCACCCTAATAGCATAAGTAGCTAAGCTCAAACGTTTCAGCAGATCTTCAATGTGTTTCTTCCAATTCAACCCCTCATCAATGCATAAACCTAAAATTTTTGTATATTCTACCTTAGCTATAGATTTCTGGTTGAAGTCAATAGTAATTAATGATGTGATGCCATTTATTGTGTGAAACTGAATATACTGTGTTTTTTCAAAATTTAAAGAGAGTCCATTTACAGAGAACCACCTAATAATTCTCTGAAATACTTCATTGACAATTTCATCAGTTAATTCCTGTGATTCGGGTGTGATAGCGATACTTGTATCATCAGAAAAGAGAACTAGCTTGGCATCTTTATGAATATAGAAAGGCAAATCATTAATATATATAAAGAACAGCAAAGGTCCCAGTACCGAACCCTGTGGCACCCCATGCTTGATAGTTCCACAGTTTGAGGACTCGGCTGTTTTTTTTTATATTATGTGAATTACTTATATCAACTTTTTGAACTCTTCCAGTTAGGTATGATTTAAACCATTTGTGCACTTTCCCACTCATACCACAGTACTTAAGCTTATCTAGAAGAATTCCGTGGTTAACACAATCAAAGGTCTTTGATAGATCACAAAAAATCCCAACTGGTGATTTACGGTTATCCAGAGCATTTAATATTTCATTAGTGAAAATGTGTATTGCATTTTCTGTTGAAAAGCCTTTCTGGAAACCAAACTGAAATTTTGTTAGAACTTTATTTTTATTAATATATGAAGTTACTCTGGAATACATTACTTTTTCAAGAATTTTTGATAGAGAAGTTAGAAGTGAGATTGGGCGGTAGTTGTTGACATCCAATGTATCACCTTTTTTATGAAGTGGTTTGACAATAGCATATTTCAGTCTATCAGGGAAAATACCCTGCTCCAATGAGCTATTACAAATGTGGCTAAGAATCCTACATATTTCTTGGGAACAAGCTTTTAATACCCTGCCGGATATGACATCAATGCCATGAGAGCTTTTACTCTTGAGAGAGTTTATTAATTTCCTAATTTCAGATTGAGAGGTGGGTGGGATTTCCATTGTATCAAACTGTCTAGGTACGCCCTGTTCCATTAACTGCATAGCTTCTTCTAATGCACATTCGGATCATATATTCTCCACAACATTTAAAAAATAATTATTAAAAGTGTTTTCAACTTCTGACTTTCTGTTTGTAATTTTTTCATTCACTTTGATGGTAATGCTGTCTTTCTGTGTTCTTGGTTGCCCTGTCTCCCTTGTTATAATATTCCAGATTGTTTTAATTTTATTATCTTAACAAAACAGCCCTATTCAATGTATCCCAGGCACGTTCGATAGGATTCATCTCTCCAATCTAATGTTGAGCTAAAGGAAATGAATTTTACACTTAGCTGTCATGTAAGATTTATTTATTATGCAACTAGTTTCGAGAATATCCCATCATCACGGCATTTCTATAACGATACAAAAGTGGTTAAACATCAATATGACGCAAAATATAAAACATAAAGATCTTCATCCATGATGGTAATACAAAATTACATAAACAGTTCCGTTTCATACATTTCCTAAATCAATTAAAGATGTCGTCTTATCCATAAAAAAGTGTATTTTGGCATACTGATAAAAATACAGCAAGTGGTTGCACTTAACCTAAATAAAATCATAACTGTTTTGTAAGAAAACAAGTAAAAAATATAATGGGAGCGAATCAGGCAACAGGGTATACCAAAATATGTTACTCATTACCAGTAATGTGCCCATTTCTTGTATAGTTTACACATATGTATCTAAATTTACACAGTATCAAATCTAAACATCAAAACTGATAAAAGCTATAATTATAACTATGAAATCATGAATTTAAAAATCATTAAGCAGTGAAAGGATTGTAATTAATATTGGTCAGTAATAAGGACGTATAAATTTTTTTGGATAAAATTACACATTAATATAAGCGAAAGTAATTATTCAATACTGGCTGCCATTAGAAATGTACACTGATAAGTGTGAATACAAAGTTGTAGATGTAATATAAACATTCAACATCAGTGAACCAGGAGACCTTTAATCCTAGCTGATAAAACATTATCTTGGTGAGCGCACATTATATTGTATAGTCACTTCTTTAAATAGTCTGAGAAATGGATCTCACATAGAAACTATATTAAAGTTTACAGCACTACACTATAATGGACACTTTGGTTACACTGACTAGTGCCCTGTCAGCAACCTACTGATCTAAGATAGTCGTTCCTTAATTTTATCATGTTTTAAGGGGCGATCATAAGTAATCAGTACCAAATAGTGCCAAGATCACTATTTTATTGTCTGCATGACTAGTTTCAGTATTACACATTTACTATCATTAGATCATCTGTTTCAGATAAAAACATTTTTGACAATTAGCGAAAGCACTTGTATTTTCCAATCAAGGGCGACACAAGAAGTTCGTAATAGGCTGCCACATTAATGCAGCTAGTGGCGCTTGTATGCTTCGTAGCCATTTCAACATAACAAGTATTCTGGTTTCTATATGATTATACTGAGAGATAGCTACCCTACTTAACCGGTCGATCAAAGAAGGACCTTTACCAAATGACTGGAAAGTTGCACAGGTCACACCTCTATTCAAGAAAGGTAGTAGGAGTAACCCACTAAACTACAGGCCTACTTCATTGACGTCAATTTGCAGCAGGGTTTTTGGAACATATCCTGTATTCTAATATTTTGAATTATCTCGAACATAATGGTCAATTCACCCAAGGTCAATACGGATTTAGAAAATATCGTTTATGCGAAACGCAACCAGCTCTTTACTCATACGAAGTGATGAGTGCTATAGACAAGGGATCTTAAATTGATTCCGTATTTCTTGATTTCCAGAAGGATTTTGACACCGTGCATCACAAACGGCTTTTAATCAAATTGCGTGGTTTTGGTATAGCGTCCCAATTTAGCGACTAAAATGGGGATTTCCTGTCAGAGAGGACACAGTTTGTAGTAATCGATAGTAAGCCATCGACTAAAACACAGCTGATATCGGGCGTACCACAGGGTAGTGTCATTGGTCCTTTGTTGTTCCTTAGTTACATGATTTGAGAGAAAATCTAAGCAGCTAAGGTTGTTTGCAGATGACGCCGTCATTTACCGTCTAATAAAATCATCTGAAGGTCAAAACCAACTGCAGAACGATCTGAATAAGATACCACTACGATGTAAAAATTGGCAATTGACTCTAAATAATGAGAAGTGTGAATTCGTCCACATGAGTACGATAAGAAATCCGATAAACTTTGTTTACAAGATAAATCAATCAAAAGTGAAGGCCGTACACTCCACAAAATACCTAGGATTTACTATTACTTCAGACTTAAACAGGAAAGAACTCGTAGATAATGTCGTGGGAAAGGCGAACCAAAGACTGCGTTTTATTGGCAGAACCCTTAATTGATGCAACAAGACTACTAAAGAAACTGCATACACTACGCATGTCCGTCCTTTTTTGGAGTGTTGCTGTCCACTGTGGGATACTTATCAGATGGGTTGACGGAGGACATGGAAAGAGGGCAAAGAATGACACCTCGTTTTGTATTGTCTCGATACAGAGGACACAGCGTCACGAAAATAATACAGGATCTGGGATGCGAACCATTGTAACAACGGTGCTTATCGCTGCGGCGTGGGCTACTTACGAAACTCCAGTTCTCCGCCGAATCCGAAAATATATTGTTGATTCCCACTTACATAGGTAGAAATACCATCAGAATAAAATACGAGAGATCAGAGCTCGAACGGAGAGGTTCAGGTGTTTCTTCTTCCCGTGCGCTATTCGAGAATGGAATAAAGAGATAAATGGGATAAAGGTGGTTCAATTAACCCTCTGCCAAGTACTTAGATGTGATTTACAGAGTATCCCATGCAGATGTAGGTAACTATAATTGATAGCTGTATGTTTACTTGGTACACATGGACTAAATCGCCACCAGATAGCGAATTTCAGAAGAGTTCTTGATGTGGATCCTCTCGTAGTTTGGAGTGATGTTGTGCTGTAGACAGTCTTTGCTGACTCTGAAGTGACACTGAAACCTGGTTACTTTCTTCCTAAAGTTAATAATTTATAAGCATCCCTTAGTGCCTGGCGTAACACAATATCAATTAATTTTATATGTTTTAAGGGGGCGATCTTAAGTACTTACTACTAAACGTTGTCATATGTTGCGAATTAGTCCTTGTGTACCTAGTGAACATACCCATATCAGTCATAGTTGTGAGTATCCGAGCGGTCTGGAGCGCCAAGTTACGGATCGTGAAGTCTCCCACGTCAAGGGTCCGAATGCCCCCTCGGGCATGGATGTGTGTTGTGCTTAGGTTTGTTTCACTTAGTTTAAGTAGTTTGCAAGTCTAGCGACTGATGATCAAAATAGTTTGGTATCATAAGAATTACAAACATTTGAATTTTGGAACTATGCATGCAAGCACCACTAGCTGCATTAATGTGGCAGTCTATTACAATTGCTTTCCCTAATTGTCAAAAATGTATATGTCTGACTCATGATTCAGTTATGGTAGCTGTGTATTACCGAAACCAGTCATCCCAGGAATAAAATAGCGATCTTGGCAACATTTGGTACTAATTTCTTAATATCTTGGCAACATTTGGTATTAACTGTTAGTACCGAAATATTTCGTTCCACGACGCTAGCTGTCTTTGGCATCATCTTCCGTTACTTTACACAGCATTGTACTACTCTGTTGGGAGATAAGCCGGTTTTGCATATGAAAATACCCTCTTTCTCTTTTCTCATTACCTTTTTCCCTTTGTCTTTTTACCTTTGCTAAGAGGCTCATCCAAAGATGCACATGTTAGCAGCTCATTTTGCGAGTTGTGGCATAACCCTTGCTCTTGATTTTCAGTGTCATTCCTGTGGTTTCGCACAAGTCTAAAGTGCGCGCCACCTACTTTCGCCGCGCGCCGCCATGCACGCACGGCGCGGCGTTCTTACGACGTCAGCCACGAGCTCCCTCTGCTAGAACTCCGCTCGTGGCCACCACTGAACGACATCGTTCACTTGGGACTGAGATAGGTACCAGCTAACACTTCGGAATCAGATAGGCACCAGTGAAGACTTGGATATCGGATAGGCACTAGGCAGGCCTCTAGCTCAACTATGTATCAGCATTCTGCAGTACTGAGCTATGTAAAAGTTAAGTATTACTAAGTCTCTAAGAAATATATATCTCGTTCTAATTCACTCTAGTATTTCTAGTTTCTGCTGTCCCACTTGCTGGTCACCTCCTACCTGCACAAGCGTGCATCCTTTATTCCTGTGTCGGTCTCTTTTTACTCGGCCACCGACACCTACGACAATGAGACACAAAAGTGGCGACGAGGATGGGATACAAAAATTCCATCATGTTTAGATCGAGCATAAAGGAAAAACTTATGCAAATAACCATAAAGTTTTCTTTGCTACGAACAAATGGCTTTCTTTATACTTCATTACTTTTATAACACTACAGCACTATAGTGTATTACTATTTTAAATTTTGGCATTTTTCAAGAATTATTTTATATACGCTGTATCTGTTACCCCTTATATATATCTTTAGTTCGATCTTTTCTACAAAGAATCTAAATGTTACACTATGTAAATGGCTTCACGTACAGACGCCCGAAAAAGGGCAATAATTGCCCTAAAGTGGTCTAATGCTAAAACCACGACGATTCAACTGGTTGGTACCTTATTACTGTAGAAAGCGGTTACCACAGCTTAGGTTTATTGGAATTTTGTGACAGCATAGAGAGGAAGGACACAGAGGTCGTGCAAAACCATCGAAACCGAGCAAACGACAGAGCATAGCAAAACCTTACCTACACTACTTAAAGCGTCTGAAAACAGCTGAAATGGCGTGATATATACATTAGACTTTCCCCTGATTCTTCGTCATCGACTGACGAAGAATATATATATATATATATATATATATATATATATATATATATATATATATATCGAGAGAGAGGGAGAGAGATCTAGTTGCAGTCGCCGCTTTAGTGTTATCCTCAGTCGATGACGAAGAATCAGAGGAAAGTCTAATGTATATATCACGCCATTTCAGCCCAGAAGTTGTAAGTAGTGTAGGTAAAGTTATGCTATGCTCTGTCGTTTGCTCCGCTTAGATAGGTTTGCACGACCTTTTTATCCTTCCTCTCTATGCTATCACCAAATTACATTAAACCTGAGCTGTGGCAACGTCCAATAACCGTCATTGTTTAGTCCCTTCCAAAAGCCAACAACAACAACGTTGTCCAGATGGCGCCATTGTTAGTCGCGTGACGTCACCTGTGCTAAGGTATCTGATATTGGCAACGTTCTCAAATGAAAGTAATCGGTTGTCACGTTGTTGCTACAATGTTAAGATAAGAAAACTTAATAAATATGTAAAAAAAATTCAAGAAACAGAGAAAAAAGAACAGATTTAACTTGATGATTAATTCTCAATGATAAAGTTTGCCAGATTTGAAATAAGGTTGAAGGTTCACGAATTAATGTTTCCTTATCTTTTGACTACATCAACAAATCCCAATAAAGTTATGTGCTTGCGAATGAAAGTAACTCATTTTGCGTATTCAGTATGTTCAGTCCTTAAAGTTGTACATTAAAATATATATCAGTGGAAAAGACACAACAACGTGGCACAAATAATAATCATGGAGAAAAATGATAAAATATGGTAAGTTGAATACACAAAGCACAGTCGCAGCAGTTAATAGCCAGTCTCATGTAAAACTATATCATAATTTAATTGTAAGTCCCATATATAAAAAAAGGCAAAAAATGAGAACCCCAAACGCAAATTGTTGGACAGCAGTATTAACAATGGGATTGCACATACAAGCACAGCAGTTAATGGCAATTACTGATAATATTGTATATCAATGTGATTGCAAAGGACATGCAACAAAAATAGTAAGTGATGATGTTACTAACCCTGACAGTAAAGTTGGTAAACAGCATTTACAACAAGAGCTCATGTACTTATGTGAACGATAACAAAACGTTGGTCCATAGGCTACTGCTTGCAGTTAGTGATGATCACATCAGATCCGCAAGAAAAACATTGAAAAACCAAATACGACTAATGGTCCAGCCATTCCTTAAAACATTTAAAATACCATACTAGAAAACATAACATGCTTATGTGCATAAAATGCGTTTCCTAAATAGCCAAATCCAGGCATCTATAAACACGGTATCTGCCGAATTACCCCTCATTAAGAAAAAATTGTCGCAGTGAATGGTGGCAAAGATAGATTTTCTTCAAGCTGTAAACTAAATTTTCACGAGTACAACTCCTACATAACACCTCCTTCCACCCAACTAACGTGTTACCTGTTCTATGATTTCATAGAGTGGTGTTCCAATCTAAAAGCAATGTTGATTATCATCAGTAATGTAGAGCTTAGGGAATGGTTTACTGACCTCCTTCATAGCCTCGAAGAAGGATGTGTCATAGTAATTTATAATGGAAGCTATCTTTCCATTCACAAAAAAAAAAAAAAAAAAAAAAAAAAAAAAACTAGAAAACCAATACAAATTCCAGAAAAAAAAACTGACGTATTGGAACGTATGCTAAGCAAAAACATATAATCCCACACACATAACATAAAGATTGTTTGGCACTCTTAGGCATCACAGCAAACGTTATAGGCAATATGAGTTTGACGATCTATCTCCAGAAATGGGCTGTGCAGTAATATGGGCTCCTCCACGTCAGTAAACTGATATGGTGTCAAATGAAGCGAGAGTTATCAGAAAGTATCCTAGGTTTAAAATCAAATATTCATGGAAATTATTATAGGACGTCATTAAACATGTTACAACAGGAGATTGGCAGAATTAAGAGCAACTGCAGGAAGAAGAGTTCATGAAGGATTTCGAGATGAACACATTCAGAGCATTGTAATAAATCTGTATGAAGGCAGTAATAAGTCTTTCAGTGACAACAATAACGACAAGATAGAGAAGCTGATGTCTGCCCACTATAAATTCTGTTTGGTGAGTTACATATTTTCTTCTCTCCTTTCCCTTTATTAGTTTAACTAGCTTAAATCCCGCGGCTTTGCAGACTGGATGTTCAGCATTGGTTGTTTCTACTTCTAAATATAACTTTTCATAGATTTAGCTTTAAAAATGCTTTCCTAATCAAGTAGTTTGATACAACTTGCCACCCCATATTGCACCATTGATGGCAGAATTCGAAACATCCAGAAGCATTTTTTTAAATTCTAACCATGGTTCCAAATGCAAATTTTCGCAGTTCTAGTATCACAATAGTCTTAGTAGCACCCTTAAAAGATTTTCCCTTTTTCACCCGCTTAATGGTTGAATTTACAAAAATGTCGAAACACATGTTTTTAAAATTCCAATCAAAAGTCTACATCTGGAGTTAGGTATTTCTTGCTTCAAAATTAATTGAAGAGCAACGTATTAAAAAAAAGTTAATCCCCTATTTCACCCCCTTATGGATGTGAATATTGAAATATCGCTGATGCCTACAGTGTAAAATGAATAACGTCTACATATTTCAAGTTTCTATCGTCTGTAGATTTACTTTTCAGCGTCATTTTGAGTCTTTTAGAAACGGATTGAGAACGCGAATTTTCTTTGTTATACTTTGGCATCTTTCTTGGTGGTTTTACTTTTCAAAATACATTATGCACTTACTTTTCTCCATTCGTTCGCTTGTTGCAGAAAAACAATTAAAGTATGTGTATCAGTTTTCGCTGTATATAACCTCTTTGCTATTATAGCGTCAAAAGTCATCGCTGGTCTTCAGTCCAAATTTTATATAATCTGGCGACTTTCCACCACTATATCTTCCACCCTCTTGTTGCTATTGACACGGAACTGCTATGGTGTACAAAAGGAGACTTTCTACTAAAACAACAGAGAAAGATCGTTCATCTCCATTGTGTAGTTTTTTGCTGAAGAGGAAAATATTGACACCCACCCCTTTATCGTTATCAACCCTCTGGCACCACAGTACACGAGACATACCTACTACCATATACAAACCCTATTCATTTGTGAGGTGCAGGCTTGGCTGCAGAGTGAAATATAGGTACAAAGGCCTGAATTTTTACATATATTATGATTATTTTGGCATAATAAACGCTGGAGTTATGTACAGTATATACATTATGCGACAAATTGAGCAGAGTTTACGAAAGTATAATATATTAAGTGTAACAACTGACAAAACGTATTATTGCTGGTAGGTTGTTTAAGCAGTGATAGTTGCTGAATATGCAGTATGCTCGCACATAACCAGGAGAGGGAGCATGTGGAATGGGGATACAGCATTGTGATCTTGAGCTGGCTGACCAGAATGTACAGGGTATCACCATGTGCATCTCACCAGGCCGCAAACACATGCATTATTCTTTTTTGTGTTCCATTTTTGATGGTCTGCACTGCCACAATGTGAATTATTCATCATTCAAAAGAAGCTTGTTTATGTGGTGAGCAGAATGTAATTGTTTCCAGCCCCTGAATCACAAGAAATATGTTTGTCAAAGGAACTTGATTGCAAATCTAGGAATCCGATATTGTTTTTTTGGAGCTGAGACCACCCCGCCTTGTTTCCGCAGCATCTGTGGCTAGTGTTCAGAGAGAGCACCCCCCCGTGCCTCGCTCTCGAAATCCCTCTCGGCGCTCCCGCGGAGTGAGGCTCCTGAAAGCTTGATGATTGCGCTCTGGCGCCCCCAGCCGCAGGGGTGGCGTAGGCGCCTAGTTTTTGTATCGGCCGCCCCGACAAGCGGCCCTTCACGCCTGTAAATACTCTGGGGGTGGCAGGCGGAGCCGCGGGCCGGCCGACGTGCGCCGAATGCGCGCCGCGCGGGCCGCTGGGGAAATCCCCCGCGATGCCGGGGAAAGTCCCACGCGACGCGGGGAAGTCCCGCCCGCAAAGTTGTTTACGGCAGAGACAGGCGGCGCGGGGCCGCTGGGACCGCCGCGACGCCTAGCACTCTGCGACGGCCTCCTTAAATGCAACGCAGGTCTACGATGCACTCTTTGCTGAATACTGTTGGGTCGGCCACAAGATGAGAGGGAGGCACGTGGGGCGACACGGGGTGGCTCGCGTCAAATGCCTCGTGGAGTGTGTGCCACGGCGACTATCATCGCATGTTGGACCACAGTTCCAAAATGCGGTATGTAGTGGAACTTCACCTCTGAACAGAGATGGCGAGTACTTCTGCCATGTTAATAGTTATAAGTTCTGAAATGGGAACCGATTCTGAAATTTTACTCGAAAAGGTATTTTACTTTGCTTTGATGTAATAAAATGAATTCACAGAAAAAAGACAATGTCATGCAAATTCGCTTAAACTATGGAATTTGATGATGAAATATTCATGGATTAAACTGTGATCAATAACAAGAATTGCATGGTCTCATCAAGAAACTGCCAGAGGGATGCAATCCTACAAGACTGATTGGAATAGAAGAGAAACTGGAAGTGTTCTTAAGTAAGTTAAAGTAAGATATTCAATTTAAATGTTTTGAGGAATGCCATCATTGAATCTGATAATTACTCTTCTCTGGTAAAAATTAATATCAAATAAACGAAAGAACTTTTTCATCATTTGAAAAAAAAGAAAGCAGAACTCCATCATTTTGTATAAATAAACTGGAAGATGTCAACAACAAATTTACAGAAACTCTACACAGCAAACCAAATAAAACAGACTGGTATGGAATTAAAGAATCCATGGTAAAATTTATAGCCACTGCCCAACTTTTTAAGTTAGTGTTTTAATAAATGGGAAAGGGGAAAATTTTGAAGTTGGATGTCATGCAAAAATTACTGTGAAAAACTCAGAAAAAATGGAAAATATGTTTAACTGAAAGATAACGTATTAGCAGACTATTTAACAGTGGGAAGTAATGCATGCAATGTCTTAAAAAGAAATCGACAAGTAATTACATATATAGTTCTGCATCGAAGATTCTCCTGGTAGGCTGAAAGTTAAAGTTTTGATAAAAGTAACTACTCGCTGACAATGGATGGTGTGGTTTGGTTTTATTAAACAGATTCGCATGTAGCTGACTGTGTAAAATATTGCATGTTAAAAGAAACATGGATATTGAAATTTCGTAATACTCGTAAATCGGATCATGAAAAATTACGGAAAAATGATTGCAGATTCTACCGACTACTGAAAAATACAGATCTGAAATGTGAATTTCGAAGAGAAGGGCTACACGAGAGATTACGGTATATTTAACACGAAAACGAAACTACCCACTTTGGCAGCAGTCCATCATGGCTGAAGAAAGAACCACAGGGACATGGGAGGAATCTTCCAACTACAATTAAAACTCATAAACTGAATTTTAAAGAGATAATGGGGGGGGGGGATTTCTTAATGAAGGAAAGCACTGAAAGACACACATATCTTTATAACAAGAATATCACAAAAAGAAGAAAACATACAAATGTAGCGGAATTGCTGAGAGAAGTTATATAGTACAGAAGCGAACAGAGAGTGCTACCTTCATGTATTTCTGCAGAGTTAATCGAAAAAAATAAATGAATGTAAATACATGAAATGTATCTGTGGCACATCGCAGAAGATTACATATTTTGTGAAGTATCGATATAATTTTATTGGTGAGAGGGTACCGTATTATTATAACAATCAGTCACTGGAACTACACCGACCAATAAAAAGTATAAACACCTGTGGTGGAACGAAAATTGTAATGTGGCAGTTGAAAAACGAATACAAGCTTGGATAAAATGAAACGGCAAGAAAATTTCTGCCAATCATGGAAATGTTCAAATGTTTGTTCAGCTTAAGGGACTTAACTGCGAGGTCATCAGTCTCTAAACTTACAAACTACTTATGAACTACCCTATACTAAAGACGATACAAACATCAATGTCCGAGAGGGGATTAGAACCTCCGACGGGAAACGTTCTCGCGTATCGGAGCATAGCGCATCAATGTGCGCGGCCACTCTGCCGCGGCATGGAAACTTCTTAAAGGTTAGGAAAGATACATCAAAAGTATTGGAAACAACTAAGACACTCTTCAATAAAAACCAAACCGATGAAATAGAAGCGAATTTCAGAAGGCATCACACTCGAGAATTTTATAAAGCTTCACAACGATCCAAGTTTGAACCTCCATCGTTACGTATAAGAGGGCTCGATGGAAAACTAAATTTCAATGACAAATCTTGTGCTGCAGTTTTTGGATATTACTTTTTGTCCATACTTAATGCCGATAATCTTAAAACCTTGATGTTCCTCCTCCAGATAGCCCTCCTCCCACATTAGATGAAATCGTGAATAATGAGAAATCTGGAGGTGAAAATCACGTCTTGGCTGAAATGCGGAAATATAAAGATCATGATACAGTAAAACATCTCCTACCCTCAGAGCAATTATTTACCCACTTCATAAAAAAGACGATAAGAGTGATCTGAATAACTACCGAGGAATCTCTTTGCTACCAATGACACACAAAAGCTTTTCCAGTCTGTTGTTAGAGAGACTGAACCAATCTTGGATCAACAATGGGGCGATACCATGCCGGTTTCAGGACATCAAGATCCTGTTTAGATCAGACCCATTGCCTAAAATCTGCTATATCATAAGCGAAATCAAGATCTAAACCGTTTGTCTACTTTCAGAAAGCATATGACACAATAGAAGTGGTCTGAATTTAAAATGCCTGGCTTTTGCTGTTGATCTGGCACTTATTACCATTGATATTGACGAAGCGTAGGTTCAATTGTTCAGACTACAATCAAATGCCGCTAAAACTGGTCTAAAATATAATTTAAGAAAACTGAATTCATCATATACATAAGAGAAGCACTTTTTTTCACATTGAAACAAAACAAGAGAAAATCAAGCAGCCGAAAAAATTTAAATACCTTGAGGAATTAATTACACCTGAAATGTTTATTAAGCTTATGGGACTTACCTGCGTGGTCATAACACAAACATTCATGCCCGAGGGAGGATTCGAACCCCCGATGGAAATGGTCTCGCGTATCGGAGCATAGCGCCTCAATGCGCTCGGCCACACCGTTGCTGCAATTACACCTGACCAGAAAATGCAGCTCTGGGAAATAGGTGTTCTAAACTAGAATGTACTTTCCATCTTTGTGACGACTTATACAAATGCAAAAACCTGCCTTCAAACGTAAAACTATTCATAACACTGCAATTAGACCGTCAGCTTTGTATGCATGAGAATGTTAAAACATGACGAAGAAAGGTCCACTACGGAAACTTGAATTTAAAGAACGCAAAATTTCGATGAAAATCCTTGACTCTGTCAAAGAAAATGGAGAATTCGGCAGAAGACACAACTGTGAGTTACTGGTCCAGTCGGTAGAGCGCTTGCCCACAAAAGGCAAAGATCCCTGGTTCGAATCCCGATTCTGGCACACAGCTTTAATCTGCCAGCTGCAGAGTGAAAATATCTGTGTTCAAATGTTTGTAAATCTATCGGACCAAACTGCGTGGTCATCAGTCCGTAGATTACAAACTACTTAACCTACGTAAACTAACCTACGGACAAACACACATACACACCCATGCCCTAGGGAGGACTCGGCTGGCCGCGGTGGCCAGGGGACTGAGGCGCTCCAGTCACGGTCTGCACGGCCACTACGGTCGGGGGTTCGAATGCCCCCTCGGGCATGGATAATTGTGCCGTCCTTAGTGTTAGCTAGTTCATAAGTAGTTTGTAAGTTTAGGGACTGATGACCCCGTAGTTAAGTCTCATAAGCTATACAAACATTTGAACATTTTTTGAGGACTCGATCCTCCACGGCGAGCAACCGCGCGCTCCGTAGCGAGACGCTTTAGACCGCTCGGCTACTCCACCGCGGCTGAAAATATCTTTCCGGGGACTAAGATGATAGTGGCATGTTTCTAGTCATGTGGTACGTAGACAGGATCATTTGGAGAACTCGTTTGTACCAACACATTTTTTCTTTCTTCTGATCTCAATTTTTTTCTTTGACTTTTTTAATAATTTTTAATTTTTTTTATTTTTTTTTTTTTTATGTCAGGTTTGTGTATGGGGTGATTGAACTTCTAATTCCCTGCTGTATTTTCAGTGACTCCCCACACTTGCCAACTGCGTTAATTTGACCATCTGTTCACAAATTCGTGATGTGACTTCATTATGTGGTTTCATTATCAGGAAGCTGAAATGAGGACATTCAGGATTGACAACTTTTCGGAGAAGAGGTCAAACTTACTAAAAACCATATGCCACTCATTATGCCTGGTCCACGTCCTGCCGGGAAAGAGAGAAGAAGCACACTCAGCCAAAATTAAAATCTACTGGCAAAAGAGGAAAACACAACCAGGTAAGAGATAAAAATCTTCGTAGTCCATACCAGGCCAAAGCGATAATTTAAGGGAAAAAATGCTATATTTCCTATTTAGTGTTTATGTATTCCTTTAGGTCCGCTTCTCATGTTTTATTTGTCACGTATGGTTATAGATATATCATCTGTTTTTGGAATTTCAATGGTTTAACAGATTTCGAACAACCAAACGCAATATAGTCTTGAATCACCATTGAATCTTGCAGGAAACTGTGTACAGGAGACTGTGGTATACAGGCTCACCACAGCAGCTGCGCTATGCTACCCTGCGATGTATTGTGCACACCTTCAATCATCTGTTTGGTTCGCGGAAACTAACCATGAGTCACCCAGCATCACCTAACGGAATTGCATCTCACCTTACGGCCAGCTTCAGAATACTGCTTGGACAAATCGGGCCCCTTGGCGGTGCAGTCAGCACAGCTATGCCATTCTACACCTACGTTTAAATCAACAGTCGAGGTAAAAGTGATAACTATTTGGCCTGAATGCCAAAGGTAACGAAAATTTGCACCGGCTGAATCTAGTCGTTGACAAAAATATCGTACGAAGTTGACAGTTGAGTCTCTTGTTTGTCGTGGGCTTTCGGCACAACATCCGCGGAAGCACTACGCACAATGCTCGTGACGTACCCAAATTAAGTTCAAGGGAACAGCGTACAGGCTAAACACATGAAGAGAAGTTGAGGGAAATAACTGGTGAAAATATTAGTAAGAATTAGTAGAATGGCGAGTGGTTACTCGGCAGAGAGAATGGGAAATATGTGAACAGGGCCATCAAGTTTTCACATTCTTTCCGTATATCAGGGAACGTCTGAGAATGATCAATCCCAGTTGGGGTTTGGGCCATTTTTCTGAATGAGCAAGGCCCTTATCATGCACACTCGCAACGTGTGAACATCAGCCAGACTGCACATATGGGGCACGTAATTAGTCAGAACACAGTCTTCTACACTGCTAGCTATCCACACACATCGGGACACCGTACACAATGATGTCGAGGCCAGGCCAAGCTATAAGAAAGAGTTAACTGAATGGGAAACTAAGTAAAGTAGCTGATTCTGTGTCACACACACAACACCCCGTATTCACATAAACACGCCTACATTGCAGAAGAACCAGGGAAGAACACGAGCATTGACACATTTAAACGTTTGATTGTTTGTAAATGTAAGGGACTAACTGCTGTGGTTATCAGTCCCTAGGTGCATTGTGCTGACATCTGCTGCCAGTTACTCCCTAACAGCGGCCTGAGTACTCATGAGAGAGCAGAATAGGCTGCTTCGCGGGACTCACAGACTTCGAACGTGGTGAGGTGATTTGATGTCACTTGTGTTATAAATCTGAGCGCGATCTTTCCACACGCTTGAACATCCCTAGATCAAATGTTTCTGATTTTATAGTGAAGTGGAAACGTTAAGGGACACGTACAGCCGAAAAGCGTATCAGGCCGACCTCTTCTGTGGACTGACAGACAGTTAAATTGGGTCGTACAGTATAACAGGCAGGCATTTATCCAGACCGTCACACAGGTTTTCCAAACTTCATCAGGATCCACTCCAAGTACTATGACAGGCGGGAGGTGAGAAAACTTTAATTTTATGGTTGAGTGGCTGTCCATAAGCCACACATCATGCAGGTCAATGTCATATAACGCCTCGCTTGGTATAAGGAGCGTAAATATTGGACGACTGAACTGTGGAATTACGTTGTGTGGTATGACGACTCATGGTACACAGTATGACGATCCGATGGTGGAGTGTGGGTATGACGAATGCCCGGTGAACGTCATCTGTCACCGCATGTAGTGCCAACAGTAAAATTCCGAGGCAGTGGTGATATGGTATGGTCGTGTTATTCATGGAAAAGGCTTGCATCCCTTAATGGTTTGAGCAATTCGGGTACGGCGATGACATCTTTCAACACGATCAAGTATCTGATCATAATGCACGGCCTGTGGTGGAGTGGTTACACAACAATAACATCCCTGTAAAGGACTGGCTTACAGAATATCTTTGGGATCTTTTGGAACGCCGACTTCGTGCCTGGCCCCCACCGACCAACATCGATACCTCTCCTCAGTGCTGCACTCCGTGAAGAACTGGCTGCCATTCCCTAAACAACCTTCCTGCGCCTGACTGAATGTATGCATGTGACAGTGGAATCTTTAATCAAGTCAAAGGGTGATTCAACACCATAATGAGTTGCACTATTGTCGATGAGGGCGCTACGAACTCTTATTTTCAGCCAGGTGACCGAATACTTTTGATTTTATATAAACGCGAAAGGACACTTATTCACTCACTCACTCACTCACTAAACACGAAATCTCGAAAACTACTTATGGATCTGAAATATGGCAGGAATGTAGTTTATAGGTGGAAAGCGTCAGGTAAGAATGGATTTTGCGATAGGGCCGATAGTTCAGGAGACGTCATAAACAATGAAAACTCTCCCTTGTTGGGACACGTCCACCATTTGAGGAGGAGAGCACTTGGCGACTTGCAACAAACTGATGAAAGGAAAAAGTTTTTTACTTACTACTTTTTCTTCATAATGCAGTAAAATTATGGCATTTGGCATGACGTTAAAATTTTATACTCGTACTCTTTTAATTGTATTTCCGAGAAATATTACAGACAGTATACACACATACCACTGAACATAGGTTCTAAATTTTATCGGTAAAAAACTGCTGCGCCATACGACAATGTTGCACATTTCCTCCTAAACCAGAGGACCGATTTCAACCAAATTTGGTACACGTATTCCTTACCGTGAGGTAACAGTTCCTGCAGAGTTAAGAATCACATACAACAGATGTTTCAGGAGATATGACGTCATAAACAATAGGAATCACAAAGAACTGCCGCATAATGCAACGAGAATACTCAGTGACTTGCAACAAACTTCAAACCTTTATTATAGATTTTTCGCTGACAAAAACCGTAAAAAAGATGAAAGGAAAAAAGTTTCTCGCTTTCTACTTTCCGCTGTTCATGGAGCAAAACTACGGCATTCAGTATGACGTTAGAGTTTATAATTTCTACACCAGAAATTGTAGGCGCAGGAAATTTTGCAGATAGTATAGACACATAGAGCTGAATGCACATTCCGATTTGCATCACAGTACGACACGTAGTTCATGAGATATGAGCACATAAACAGTAACGTTCCAGGAAAACCGCTCCATCACGCACCAAGTTTTAAGCTATTCCTTCTTTACTACTAATTGTATTCGTAACAGATTTTACAGACATAGAGCACTTATTCAAAAGAATTTATATATGAAAAATTACACAGTTGTACAACATATAAAGGAATACATATGAGATGGTACTAATATTATATGTCATTTATATTTTGATTATTATCTTTCTTTATTTGGATACTGCACTTACAATTTTGTACATTATGCAAGACAATATTATTTCTTAAAATATTCTCCCATAAATATAACACGGTTTTAGAAGAAAAAAGAGTTTCACAGAGAGAGAGAGAGAGAGAGAAGTACTAATTCATGGCTGGAATAAATAAATAAATACCTGGGCAACGCTGGGTTATCAGCTAGTGCCCCTTAAAGCACATACGGTATAACTCACATATCTTAGTTTCGAGATATTTACTGTTTTATTAGAATTGTTATACAAAAATCAGATGCGTACTTATTTATGTTTTCTCAACTTATATGTCCTCATTGAACATAATTCTAACTTACATTCACATATTCCTGAAAAGCATATGTTACTGCACACGTACGAATGTCTAAATGTGGTTACACCGTAACCAGAACAAGGATATTATTGACAACAAAATCATTCATGGTAGTAAAAAGATTCTGTATTTATAAGTTTAATACACTCAATTAATATTACTTTCTGCTCATCATCACTGTTTTCATCTTAGTTAGGTAGTGGTCCAAACATAACCGCATTCAAACTAGAAACAAGGCTCTCGTAGTAATGGTGATGAACTGGAGGGATGTACGACATAAGGTACATCACATCATTTTTCTTTTCTTTGTGACAGGTCGGGGACGTCTGTAGTGCTTTTCTTGGCTGACGTTATGAACACTGACAGGTCGTCCTCTTTTGAATCCTGGCCTAAAGATTAACTTCCGAAAGGGCATGTCATTCCAAAGAGTGTCCTTAAAATGGATTGTGAATGGGCCAGTCTTTTGGTATTGAACTCATTGCATGTTCAACCATGACACAGGATATCCCCTTAGTGCCTTTCTTCCGTTTGGTTATTTGTTTTTTTAGCAGGTTCTCATCAGACAAAAATCATTGTTCGACATAACTGTGACGTGAAGAGAATTTGGTGAATTACTTCAATGTTGTTGTCTTCACTAAGAACAAGTTTAATTAAAGTCGAGGCAAATTTCTAATTCCAGTTCTGACCTATACATGAGTCACTGTACGTGACCACATGGTTTGCTGCTGATGCTCTTGTTTTAATGTGTTTAACCAAACAGGCAGCAATCTTGTGAACCTTTAGATCCAATCACTTCGACCCAGCAATACATGAATCATGCCTTTGATGACAGCTCATGACAATTTAAATCGTACACGTATGACTTATGTTTTTAGTAAGCTAGCTGACATGTCTAGTGGAGTACTTGCGCCACTTGTGTTGTCAACCAACAGATGGAGCCATTGACTGCTGTTACCTGTGCGGTTGGTACGTGAACTACAACTTACACCGTTTGTGCTGCGGATTGAACGACTTTTTCTGAACAAAATCCTATGCTAACTTAAAATAATAAACAAATAAATAAATAAAAATTGTGTTTTAACCTATTCAGTCCCAGTTCCAAGGTTAATTTCAAATTTTGAAAATGTCTGTATGTTATTGTTTATTAGGTTGCATAGGCACAGGAGACTTGTGTTTTGCAATTTAGAAAATTTTCATTTTCAGAAATTTGGTAGTAAACATTTGTGTACCTCAGGTTTCAATCATAAACATATTTCTTAAATTTTCTTGTGGGAACGTACTGTATTTGAAGGTAAAATTAATTACAGTATGTTGTATTTGTACAATCTGCATATTTTATTTACAATAAGAAATTCTACACTACATATATTACAAGTATTTAATACTTCCAGGTGATTCTGTGAGTCCCCATGATAATTTCAATCCAAACATAAAGGAAACTTTCTGGCGCTGTTCTTTTCAAGTTAAGTGAACTAGCTAGAACATATTTCAGGTTTTTCTGACATGCCACAAACTCCCAAAATTTACCTGGAAAATACTCCAAGAAAGATTTTAATAATTCTTTAGGTCAACTAGAATAACATTACTGTTTGTTCTGCGGAGACGAGCCCATCTCAGCATGAGGGAAACCAACAAATTATTGGTTGGCAACAAACCAACAATTTTCTTAAAATTGGATATGACCGTTTACATATTTCGTTACAAATAAACAAAAATTACTGTTCTTCAAAATACATAAACAAATAAATAAATAAGTATTGACAAAAAAGTGCAGTACTAAACAAGTAGCTCTCCACCTCAAATATCTTATGGATTTTTTAACACTATCATTCATTAAATCTTCATTGTTTTGAAGCTGAATTTCGTCATTAGCTTGACATCCAGAGTCAGAACACGTATCCTGATGCTTCATTTCAGCAAATAAGTAAATTTGAACATTCTGCATCACTTCGATTCATTATGCGTGCTATCTATTCATCAATTAGCATTTGAGGAGCAAAAGGGCAGTTGGTTATGAAGTACAGAGCTATCCTAAAACTGCACGCCAACAGCGAAGCTACACACACGTGTACTATGAAAACATCGGCATTTATGACACAGTAAAATTGAAAAAAAATCTACATTTGCTGAATTTCAGATAATTCTTCAGTCTTTTATCTTCACTTATCACTCACTACAACGAAGATGAACACATAAAGTTTTATGTATTATTTACTGTCATAACGACGCTGCCGGGCCGCCGTCTTCATTAACAATTAATATTTGATTCATCTAGCTCACGCAGAGTCGTAGCCAGGATATTGTCAAGGATGGGGAGGGGGGGGGGGTTCGAATGCTTAAAGAGAAATTTACAGGGGCTTATGTTTTCCAATTATTCTAAAAACAAACTTATGCTAACATATTATACACATAGTTTGCGTGTGTAAGACCGTCTTAAAAATATTGAAATATTTGATATAGAAAATTGAGGAAAACATGTCTTAAAATTGTTTGAATATACGCCAACATAACCTTCAGTTGTTATTCCAAACGAAGTCAGATTATCAAAATGAGAAGTGTTTCTTTGTATTTGAACACTGGGAACGACACGGTTGCATGTCACCAAGCTCGCTGCCTGTCAGCCACGACTGTAGCTTGGTGTTTCGCAAAATCTGCATTAATTTTCGCATCAGTATAAATACCTTGCGTATTTATTGAGGAAGCGTAAGTTTATAATTTTATTTCCAAGATTATTTGTTCTTTTACTCTTGTTGGCATTGCAACGTATCCATCCTCTAAATAAAATACTAGACCTACTCTTAAACTTAACTACTAAGTATTATACGTACTGCGTGAGGTGCCTTATGATGTACTGAAATACTGACACTCCAAATAACGACTTCACTGCTGTAAATGGATAAATAAGTTATTATAGTAGTACGTATTTTAACTTACCATAACGCTTGTGGACAAATGAGAGTAGGTTTTTCTCTCTTTCTTGTTATGAACTTATTCATAATTGGAAGCTATCTTAACAGCACAAAATATATAAACGGCACTGGCAGCATTCCACTGTAGTGCTTAACATAGCAATAATGGGGTGAGGCCAACAATGGAAAACGGCTAAAGGACGACTAGGCAATAGCCGATGATGTTATCGATGTATCAATAATTAAAATCTATAGATGGCTTTGTTGATTGTCGATAGTGCGTATCCCTTTTCGGCGTATGACTGATAACAACATCATTGTTTCACTACACATTAGCTAGGTCGTGTCTTATTTCATTTATCCCATCGGAGCCGGCCGCGGTGGCCGAGGGGACTGCGGCGCTTCAGTCACGGTCTGCACGGTCACTACGGTCGGGGGGTTCCCCTTCGGGCATAGATATTTGCACCGTCCTTAGTTGTAGCTAGTTCATAAGTAGTTTGTAATTTTAGGGACTGATGACCCCGTAGTTAAGTCCCATAAGCTCTACAAACATTTGAACATTTTTTTCCCATCGGAGGTTCGAGTCCACTATTGAGCATGGGTTGTCCTTAGTATTAGTTTGAATAGTATTTTGTCGTTTAGGTGATAAGGGGTGTCCGAACCCCCAGAACCCCCTCCCCCCTCTTTGGCTACGTCCTTGGCTCACGAAGTACTGCTGCAAGAACGCTCCAGGTGGCGTCAGAGGTACACGAACGTGCACTCGTGGTTTCAGCACGCAAAATACGCTATAGGCAAAGATAAAAGCTTATGAACGAAGGTGGACATATGAGCACTGACAGGGCTCACATGGTGCGATATGTAATACGATAAATAAGAAATGTAATAGCTGTTTATTCAGCGCAAAAGGAAATAGACACACACATCTACATCTAGATGGGATACTCTGCAAATCACATTTAAGTCCCTGGCACCACCATTATGCTGTTTATCTACCCATTCCAGTCTGGAATAGCGTGCGGAAAGAAAGAACACCTGAATCTTTCTGTTAGAACTCTGATTTCTCGTATTTTATTATGATGATCATTTCTATCTATGTAAGTGGGAGTCAGCAATATATTTTCGCATTCGGAGGAGAATGTTGGCGATTAGAGTTTCGTAAGTAGCCCACGCCGCAGTGATAAGCGCCGTTGTTGTAATGATTCCCATCCCAGATACTGTATCATTTCCGTAACGCTGTCTCCCCTGTATCGTGACAAAACGAAATGAGCTGCCCTTCTTCGGACTCTTTCGATGTCCTTCGTCAAATCCACCTGATAAGGATCCCACAGCCGCGGTGGAGTAGCCGAGCGGTTTAAAGCGTCTCGCTGCGGAGCGCGCGGTTACTCGCCGTGGACGTTCGAGTCCTCCCTGGGACATGGGTGTGTGTGTCTGTCCTTAGGTTAGTTTACTTAGGTTTAAGTAGTTTGTAAGCTACGGACTGATGACCACGCAGTTTGGTCCGAAAGATTTACAAACATTTGAATTTGAAGGATCCCACACTGGGCAGCAATACGCCAAAAATGGATGGACAAGCGTAGTGTATGCAGTTCCTTTTGTAGTTCTGTTGCATGTTTAAGGGTTCTGCCAATAGAATGCAGTTTCTGGTTCGCCTTTCCCACGACATTATCTATTTGTTCTTTCCAATTTAAGTCTGAAGTAATAGTAATTCCTAGGTATTTTGTGGAGTTTAAGACCTTCACTTTTGATTGATTTATCTTGTAAACAAAGTTTAACGGATTTCTTTTCGTACTCATGTGGACGACTTCGCACTTCTCATTATGTAGAGTCAATTGCCAATTTTTACACTATACCGATATCTTATTCAGATCATTCTGCAGTTTGTTTTGATCTGCAGATGATTTTATTAGATGGTAAGTGACACCGTCATCTGCAAACAACCTAAGAGAGCTACTTAGATTTTCTCCTAAATCGTTTATGTAAATAAGGAATAGCAGAGGACCAATAACACTACCCTGTGGAACGCCCGATATTACCTCTGTTTTAGTTGATGCATTACCACAGATTACTACGAACTGTGTGCTCTTTAACACGAAATCCCCTATCCAATCGCAAATTTGGGGCGATATACCATAACCATGCAATTTGATTATAAGTCGTTTGTGAGGTACGGTGTCAAAAGCCTGGAAATCAAGAAATACGGAACGACTTGCGAACCCTTGTCGATATCACCCGTCACTTCGTTTGAATAAAAAGCTAGTTGTGTTTCGCTTAAATGATATTTTCTAAATCCGTGTTGACCTTGAGTACCGCTGCAAGAACGCTCGAAGTGGCGTCATTTGAAAGCACAAAGGTACACGATCGTGCACTCATGGTCTTAGCACGCAAAATACGCCATAGGCAAAGATAAAAGCTTACGAACGAAGGTTCACATATGAAGAGTGGAAATGCTAAAGGATGTAAGTGCCACTTTTTAACTTCCGGGGTTTTTCACTTCTAACCAATCTATGTCTTTGAGCCAATAATCTGCTAAGAGATTTATGTGCTCCAGTCATTCCTTGTAGTTGCTACTGACCCCAAGAGATTGCACTAGTCCTATGTCCAGATGGGCCTGCGCTGCTAGTGGATTTATGTGCCACAGGCATTTGGAGCTAGCCAAACAGCAGTCTGTATTCAAGGTTATGCCACAACGCTATTGTTTTTCTTACTGAAGCTGTTGCTTGCTATCTAAAATGATGTAGCTGTTAATAATGATAATATGAACGCCAGTGATTTTAGTGGTGATGGAAGTGTTGAGAACGTTACGTTCAGGAAGAAACAGGATAAGGCAAGATTAAGCGGAACGTCGTACCTCACGCAGAAGAAGGAGAACAAGGAGGGAAATTGCTGCAAAACAACCGTCATTTTACAGTAAACTTATAATATGAAACAAGCCTACATTATCCAGTTGTAGCAGGTTGATGTACATATTTTTCGTTTGTTTTGTGTTTAGGTATTCTGCAAGTGTAAGTACAGTTGATATGAAAATTCAACTCTCAGCTCTTTGAAGAATACCATCAACTTGACCTGAACCAACAAGGCACTTACCTGATGGGGTTTATAGAGATTTTTCTTACTCAAAGACGACGCCATGGGACGTATATTGAAGACGCAGAGAGAGCAGTCTACTCTCTGCTACACACTTCCTGATGGGACAGGAGACCTCAAAAGAGAATGCAAAGCTACATTTTAAAATACCTTTAATATTTCTGCTAAAAAAGGAAAAAAACACAATTCTAACGAAAAAAATCAGGTTCTGAAGTTTTCAAAGACACAGCTTCCTTTGATCAAAGTAAGCAAACGACAGCCTGGTATTGTGTCCTGCAAAACAAGCTTTTCCGATCAGTGTGATTTGGGAGAATTTTCATGTCCTGAAGAAAGGCAAGACAATAAAAGACACTGCAACTGTGGAATTGATAAAACTTCCAGCCACTGTTCCACGGGCACCAAATAAGAAGATGATACTACGAAAACAACAAGGACTTTTTCCGACAGCTGTTACCTCCATAAAGTCAATGTTGTCTCGTGTCACTTAGATCTATTAGCTATGACAAAAACCTATTGTACTTACGCCTTTCTGCATAAAACGCTACGTAACTATTTAATTTTTCAACATAATTAGAAAAACTTTAGTCAACATTTTTATAACCATGTAAAGAGTTCATATGTGTTTTGTTGGAAATAAATATCCATTTCTCACATAGATGTGCAGTTTTTTTCGTTTCCTCAACAATTTCATTTTCGGCACTTAGCACCTTTAGCATTTCCACTCATCATATGTGCACTTGCAGACTGAAGAGGATACAGGGCTCATGTGGTGCCATGTGTCATATGATAAATAAGAAATGAAATAAATGTTTATTCAACGCAGAAGGAATTAGAGACATTGAAAAAAATGTTCAAATGTTTGTAAATTTATCGGACCAAACTGCGTGGTCATCAGTCCGTACCTTACAAACTACTTAAACCTAGGTAAACTAACCTAAGGACAACACACACACCCATGCCCCAGGGAGGACTTTCCTAATCTTTTCCACTTCAGGCGTTGGCGCCTCTAACTACTGTATCCCACATAAACCTAAACATATCGCCTACAAAAAAAAAAAAAAAAAAAAAAAAAAAAAAAAAAAAAAAAAAAAAAAAAAAAAAAAAATCTACAGCTACCGCCACCTTTTACCCTATACTAAATTAAAGATGCAACTGAGGGAAAGAAAAAGGAATAATGTGTTCTTTTATTTAAACTTTATGGCTTTTATTTTAAATACAAATAGACAACAGGAGAAACAAAAAGGCCCATCCTAACCGCTCGGCTACCCAACCGCGGCTACACACATAGAAAGGAATTCCGCCGGCTGCGGTGGCCGAGGGGACAAAGGCGCTCCAGTCATGGTCTTCGAGGCCACTACGGTCGGGGGTTCGAATCCCCCCTCGGGCATGGATATTTGTGCCGTCCTAGTTCGTAAGTAGTTTGTAAGTTTAGGGACTGATGACCCCTTAGTTAAGTCCCATAGACTATACAAACATTTGACCATTTGAATTTGAAAGGAATTCCCGCAGAGAGCAGTAGGGAGACTTCACCTGCCCAGTGTCACCGTGCGACCACAGCATCCTGGCTCTCTCTGCAGAGCCTGTGCACACCTCGCGCGCCTCCGGGTCGGACAAAGCGCCCCCTTACCCCTTACCTCGGTCCCCGCTCGTCTTTTGTCGCCGGCACCTCGGCCCCGCCCCCCGCGTCGCGCGGCAGCCGCGCGTACGCACCTCCTACTAAAAGGTCTTTCACGCGACGGCCTAGCGTTAATAATTACGTACGCCTGCCCGGAATCGACGGAAAAACATTAAACACTGCCAACAAAGCCGGACCCCGACGTGAGAACAACGAAGGGGTAATTGAAAATATAATGAAGGAGCGAGAGCAAAACAAAACTCACTGTATTCTCAGGCGCCTTTACGATCGGTCGCGAAAGGGGAAAAGTACTCGCAGAAAGGAATGAATGCGTGCATTTTACTATCAATTAAAAGGGCCCATTCGCACCTGCAATTCCCGCGGCGCACCGCCACCGCCGGCTTAACGGCTCGCAAGTGGCGGTCCGAGGCGGCCGCGTCCTCTCGCCTGCCATTGTTCTCGCTCCGGGTGCAACAGCCGCCTTCTCTGCATGTGCGACATTCTACACCGCGCAGGGCACTCACTGGCTGGCACACTAGGAATGCCCATTGTAAGTCTTGTCTAAAGAACACAGCTGAACCTTACTGTCAGCGGTGGGAATCGTTTTCATTGGAATCCTTATATTTGTACACAAAGGAATTTACGACGTTAACTGCCAGAGCAATTTGAAATAAATCAATGGGGACAATTGAAGTCTTTTTTTCTCCAGCAGCGATCCGACCCCGAGTCTTCTCCTTACTAGTAGTGACTACTCCTCCACTGGAGACACAGTGAACACCACGTCTGCACATGTGTCCCGTCAGAGGAAAATTCCCAACTTATCGACACACCACTAAGACCAGTATTACGCTGTCAAATTATTGGACAAAGAAATACTGGACGTTTTGTAATGGGAGTGTCGTCCAATATTTCATCAAATCTAAGGCCTCGGTTTAAATTTGATCAAAGAAATCACTCGTCTTCTATTTCCTGCAGTAAGGAATGTGACCGCTCATAGTACAGTCTCATTGATCTTGTTGTTGTTGTGTGTTTAAAGGCGCCTGGACTAGGTTATCAGTCCCCTGTTCCGAGCTAACACATCCATAAAACTTAGCCATTTAACACTCTACGCTCAGTATACGCTGTGGACAGAGTGACAATTTAAAAGGGAAGACACATTAGTTGTTCACCAAATAGCCAACAAACCTAAAATATTACAGCAGAAGAGTGTTGCTGGCTGATCACTAGGATAACACAGGATGTTCAAATGTTTGTATAGTCTGTGGGACTTAACTACGGGGTCATCAGTCCCTAAACTTACAAACTACTCATAAACTACTTACGAACTAGGACGGCACAAATATCCATGCCCGAGGGGGGATTCGAACCCCCGACCTTAGTGGCCGTGCAGACCGTGACTGGAGCGCCTCAGTCTCCTCGGCCACCGCGGCCGGCACAGGATAAGCCAGCCACTCTGCACACACTTAAAACCTCCAGTTAAGAACCAGACGGAACCTTAATAAATTGACGAAAGCGCAGTTGGCAGATTAACGCAGTGCCTCAATGCACCTAAAAGTGGACAGTCCATTAGAATGTGAACCACTCTCGGCGAAGGAGGTGGCCATGTATTAACCACGTATGGTCAATACGTAGTTGACAAAGAGTAACAGATTCCTGACGAGAGGCCCTCAGAGAGGACTTCCATGCACCTGTGGGCTACCATTGCAGGTGTCCCGTTAGAGGCAAATTATCAACTTATCGACTCACCACTAAGGCCGGTATTACACTATCAAATCATTGGACAAAGAAATATTGGACGTTTTCTAATGGGAATGTCGTCCAATATTTCATCGAATCTAAGGCCTCGGATTAAATTTGATCAAAGAAATTGCTCGTCTTCTATTTCCTGCAGTGAGAAATGTGACCGCTCGGAGCACTAGTGGTAGTACAGTCTCAATGATCTCGATGTTGTTGTGTGTTTAAAGGCGCCTGACTGGGTTATCAGTCCCCTGTTCCCTGCTAAGATTTCACATCCGTAATACTTAGCCACTTATAACGTAGCACTCTACGCTCAGTATACGCTGGGGACAGAGTGTCAGTCGATGTAAAATGACGGCTGACACATTAGTTGTTGACCAAATAGGCAACGAACCTGAAATATTACAGCAGAAGAGTGTTGCTGGCTGATCACTAGGATAATACAGGATGAGACAGCCACTCTGCACACACTTAAAACCTCCAGATAAGAACCAGACGGAACCTTAATAAAAAAAAAAAAAAAAACAACAGATGAAATTTTCTGTAAGGGTAGGGGGCCCGAGAAATCAGGCAAATGAGCCCACCACTAAATAGAATGCTAAAAGCCACCTGCAAGAATAAAACCTAAAACATGGTCAGCCAACGAGGCATCGTCGGCTAAAATTGACGGAAGCGCAGTGGGCAGATTAAGGGAGTTCCTAAACGCAGCTATAACTGGACAGTCCATTACAATGTGGACCATTGTCAGCAAAGTACCAAAACGGTAATTTGGTGGGTCGTCTCGGCGAAGGAGGTGGCCATGTGTTAACCAGGTATGGCCAACACGTAGTCGACAAAGAGTAACAGATTTCCGACGAGGGGCATTCAGGAAGGAATTCCATGCGCCTGTGGAGAGTTTAACTGCACGGAGCTTATTTGGTACACACAAGTCAGCACATTCATTGTTTCAAAGCCATAGGACCTTGCAGTTCAGATTCCTGTACTGTAGGCCAATCTACAAAGGCCGAGATGTGATGGCCTGCTTGGCCAACTGATCAACAAATTCATTCCCTTTTATGCCATTACCGGCAGGGGGCCAAACGAAGACCACGGAACGGCCTGACTTAACCAGGGTGGATACAGAGTCATGGATGGCCTGCACCAACGGGTGTTTAGGAAAAAACTGGTCAAGTGCCTGCAAGCCACTCAGGGAGTCACTACAGATGACGAATGACTCCCCGGGCAGGTTTGGAAGTGTTCCAGAGCTCTAGATATAGCGACCAGCTCCGCAGTGAAAACATTACTCCCACTTGGCAAGGACCGCTGTTCAATGAGGTCACCATGGAGATAGGCATACCCAGCGTGGCCATCTACCAGGGAACCTTCAATGTAGACGACTTCTGCGCCACGGATTGAGTTGAGGAGTTCCTAGAACTGGCGATGGTGAATCGATGGTAAAACCGAGGCTTTCAAATCCCGGGACAAGTCCAACATTAGCTGCAGACGAGGAATACACCAGAGAGGGGTAATGGAAGAGTAGTGGAAAGTGGGAGGGAAGCAAAGGGGTTCTAGTGAGAAGGGAATGGACACAGCGATCAGGAGACCCGATCGAGGCCATCTTTGAGGGGACGGGAGTGCAGCAGTCGGAAAAATGAGCCTGCGATTTGGATGATGGACTGAGGTGTGGACACGTGCAACGTACAAGGCCAACAAGTGTGGCCAGCGGAGCCGCAGTGGGGAAACCCCAGACTCAGCGAGTAGGCTCGTCACCAGGCTCGTACGAAAAGCCCCTGTTGCTAAGTGAACACCAGCATGTAGGATGGGGTCTAAGACCCGAAGCCCAGAAGGGGCTGCCGAATCACACATCTGGCTCCCATAGTCCAGGCGTGACTGGATTACGGCCTTATAAAGTTGTAATAGGGTTGGATGGGCGGCTCCCAAAGCAGCGCAGTTTGTTTATTACCACCAGCACTTTTGTCAAATACTCTGTCCCAGTTGCTTGTTGGAAAAGGAATTTTTTTAATACTTCATATTTAATGCACAACCAGTTTCGATGCACTAAGGCATCATTTTTCAAGTGCTCCACAGTAAATAAATATTTATAATTGTTATTGTTACTAAACGATTTGTTAATGTATATGGACGCAGAAATAATAGTTTTAGGGCACAAACGTAAACATGGATTAAAACTGTAAGGGAGTGCCATCTGGGGTTTAAAAACAGAAATACATTGTAAACAAAAACTTGTAGAACGATGGTGCTATGTGGTGGCTTATATTGTAAATATGAAGTATAGCTGCAAATTAGCTAGTCAGTCTTCTACTAACCTCACCTATGAAAGGTATTACCTATGAGCTGAACACAGTGTAGATTTACACTGTGTTACAATTAATGTTGAATGTATGTTCAGCCCGCTCAGGTATGAGAGTAAATGCACATGCTAAAATGAGTTATATTAGTTACTCTCAGCATTTTAAATAGTACTTATGGAGCTCCTTACACAGAAACACTATCAATGTGACGAAAGTTGCTTGACTATTTTCCTTGATTGGAACAATCTGACTTCTAGGTTGAATTGGACTGACCATCTCTCTCAAACACAGGCTTCTTTACAACTTGGTCCTAAAACAGCTGCTGGCCAAAATGATACATAAAAGATCATATGTTATAACACTCTTCTGACCATTTCCAAATTTGTAATGAATCTTACATTTTGTCTTTACTTTGTAATTTTATAAAACACTTCTTTACTGTGGAGCACTTGAAAACAATGCCATAGTGCATCGAAACTGGTTATGTATTACATATGAAGGATTAAAAAATTTCCTTTTTCAAGATGCAAGTATATGAATTATTCCAGTTGCACTCCTAACTGACATTATTTCAGATTATGTTAACTTTTGTCAAAGCTGTTATGGGTGGGCAACCCACGTGAGCCGGCCATCTAACAGAATTCCCAGGAAGCGATGCGTATCTTCAACACGAAGAAGGTCGATGCCCAAATACAGTTCCAGGGTCTGGGTGCACTGTCAGACGGCGACAAAAGTGCACGGCGGCAAGGTGGTCACCTTGTGAAGCCGCAGCGGAGCGGCCGAGCGCATTGAGGCGCTATGCCGTTCTCCGTCGGGGCTTCGAAACTTCCCTCGGGCATGGATGTTTGTGCCGTCTTTAGTATAAGGTAGTTAATAAATAGTTTGTAAGTTTAGGGGCTGATGACCCCGCAGTTAAGTCCCATAAGCTTAACAAACATTTGAACATTTTAACATCTTTTCAAAAAATGGATATAAAAAATAAGTTTATCTTACTTTTTTTATATCCATTTTTTAACAAGATCACCAGTTCGTAAAACATGTGACCAGATAATGGTGACACAGTTCACCGAAACCAGTCATCATTTAATAAATTGTTAATGTGCGATCTTGGCATTTCATTTTTAAGACTATAAATAAATGAATTACAACGTATTCAACTTACAACTGCGAATACTTCCGAAGATGTACGAAGTTTACTGGAGCTCTCGGCTGCACAAAGCTGTAGTTAGTCGGCGTTATGACTGAATCTGGACCTGTTTCATAGGAACCACGCTCTCAGTATTAGCAGTAAAATTAGCAGTTAATTTCAAAGTCATTAAACAGTCTTGTATTGTGGTGTGGCTAGTAATAAAGCCCCATAATTGGTATCCCGGATTGTATTTATACGAAATACCTACCAGTAACGAGTTAATATTTGAGCTCTTTTAATAGCACTTCCATCAATACTCCAGTGTGCTGTCTAGCTGCGAAGGAACTACTAAATCGAAATCATTTCCCACAAAACAGGTAGGAGGAACGCCAACACGTCGGCTCACAAGTCTGGCTCAAAGATGGGTCTGCTTAATCTGCAGATCTCGGATGGACAGTGTGGGCCGGTAAATCCACACGCCCTGTACATCTTCTGCGGACTCCTAAATACGCCTACGCTTTCAATACGGGTCTAGTCAGTGGGAGCGGGTCTTGGAACATACTAATTTTACTTCATAACAAATTAAGTACGAAATCTGGGGCATTATATGTTACTTATTACTCCTAAGGTAATAAGTGGAACATTTGGCACGCTCCTATTGCTTGACATTTTTCAGCCTCTCGTAACCAAGCAGTTTTCGACATGTCTTATGTGGAGAAAAAATATCAGTACCTCCCTAGTGAAAACAGATGGGCAATGGATCACAGACACAAACAATAATGACGGTGAAAAACTGTGCTGGGAAATAGCCGATGTGTGACAGGATATGAGATGGAAATGGGCATACGAACACCAACTGTAGTACTGACAAAAGTACAGGAGAGAATTTTGACTTGGCTTCTTGAGATTCAGTACATTGAAAGTAGCCTGTTAAATTAATTAAGCAAGATCTCGGGCAGTTGAGGTCTGCAAATGTAAGTTAAAACGCTCACTTCTGCTCTACATTACTTTGCGAGTGGCCACAGTACTTGCGCAACGGAAATTTATCTAACAGCTCACTCCTTAAGGGAGCAGCCAACGTTTTAACAAACAAAAAATTAATGATAAAAATAAATAAATAGATAAATTAAAAATGGGATGGGAAGCTTGAAATTATAAAGAAAAGGTTTTATATTTTAAATCATCATCTATTCAATCTATTGAATGCTCTGAAAAGCTAATCATTTGCATATCACAGCATCTTCTCCCTGTCGGTTAAATTTCGCGTCTGTAGCACGTCATGTTCGTAGTGTAGCAATTTTAATGGCCAGGAGTGTAAACAAAAAAATAAAAATTACATTTTTGAATATATATTTAAATGTCTAAAATGTTCTATTGTGCTTTTGCTTTATTGTAAGTAAATTTTTACTTATTTTTGACTTATTGCATCGTTTCGAGCTTAGTGAACGACTTCTTCTATTCTTCTCTAACCGTTCAATCATTCTACCATCCCAAGGTGCCAAATGTGAGAATCAATCAAGGTTCTACTGCAGTAACGGTCGTTGAATCTTATTGGTTCAATCAGTCCTCCCAAATCGCAAATGATGACGGTTATCAACAACCATATAATAATTGTGGAAAGTATATTACGACTAATGGCAAAAACTTTGAAGGCGAATGAAGGTCTTCCGTTTGTATCTTCTGTTTTCTTTATTTACAAACCTTCAGTGACCCTTCTTGCATTTGTATCATGTTTCACCCTCCAAAACATAACACTATTGAAAATTCTTGTCTAGACGTCTTAACTAAAACATAATTATTCAGTACTTTTTGAGAATCAAACGATACTGGAAATGCTATCGTTGTTGTGGTCAAGACTGAAAGCAAAAAATGTTTCACAATGAGGTAACGCTGATTGCTGTTGATATTGGATTAGTGATAGTAATTTGATACTAAACTGAAAGCGCTTAAATGAGAATTAGAAAGAAAGCAGCCTCAAAATCCCTGATATAGGAACGGAGTTGAACATATTAGCATTCATGTCACCATTAAAGGAAGAACAAGCTGCTCGTTACAGATGCTAAGGAAGAAATGAGTGTTATTGTGGCAAGCAAGAAAATTAAAATAAAAGCAACCTGATCTCATTTACAGCGTACATACAGAAGTGGGAGGTCACACAATTTTTAGAAGGCCTTCCGCTATGTTTTCACACAAAAAGAGCTGCAGAACAGAAGCTGTTTATACTCTGTCCCTTTTCTCATAGAAAAAGTTTTACTGTTGCCACTAGCGAGTGGGACGAATAAAAGGACAAAACGAGGGAATGGCGAAGGGCTTCGTTAGTGTGGCTCGCAGCGCTAGAAAGAAATTCTACCCAAACATTACCGCACAAAGCTACACTACACAATATGCAAAAATTATTCTGCGGACTGTATTGAAATTCCTTGCTCTTGTCTCTCATTAGCATGGTACACAGCGACGTCATTAACAGTGACGCCTGTGAATAGCCTCAATTTACGTGCTTCCACAAGAACAACGTTTTAGATTTTTATGTTTAAAAAAATCTAATGAATGCTGCAGCGTTGTGCAACAGCAGAAGCGTATAGCGTGTTCACAAAACACCATGGCCGCGCTATCGTCGGAAAATATTACAAGACATATTAGATTTTTTACAATATGGGCAATTCCCAGATACGGTTTTAATAGCATTACAAAAAAGAAATTTTTAAACGAAATATTGGTATATGTGGAACCAACAGTAAATATAAGCTTAATATTGAAGTTTTGCGTACTTTTTATGCCTAACATTTAATGTACAGTGAAATGATAATACTCATAGGTTAGCGATATGCGCATATTGCGGAGGTATCGCCTATAGAAGGTAGAAAAGCGCTAATAATTTGATAGGTCTATCACTTGTGATCCGGTTACCGTTGTAGGAATATTTCCGACAGCATTATGTATACAAGACGGGATTTGAGAGTCTTTGAAGACTGAATGGTAGTTGGAGCTAGACGCGTGATACATTCCATTTCGGAAATTGTTGGACAAATCAGTAACCCGGGGTACACATAATAGGAGTGGCAGTGTTATTGGTAAGGAGGCGTAGGCACACTTTAACAGAAAGATCCCACAACTTCAGTAAAATGTTAAATTCAATACGAATAAATCAATACTCAAGTTTGAGAATTCAGGAACTACTATAGTTCCAGATAAAGTTAAAGTTCAAACATCTTCAAATGTTGTAAATGTAACATAAAGGCAACAATACTTAATCAGTAGTACTGCAAGAATGGGTTGTAATTTGAATGTCATACATCAGGTACAGACGAGTTTCGGATTTTATGCATCTGTTCGTCGCGATGGGACGGCGTAATACCGGAAAAATTCTCATTAGATCCTTCAAAAATCATAATAACTCTCATATTCCCCTAATGAGAAGTGTGAAGTCGCCCACAAGATTACGAAAAGAAATCCGTTAAACTTTGTTTACAAGATAAATCAATCAAAAGTGAAAGCCGTAAACTCCACAAAATACCTTGGAATTCTTATGACTTCAGACTTAAATTGGAAAGAACACGTAGTTAATGTCGTGGGAAAGGAGAACCAGAGACTGCGTTTTATTGGCAGAACCCTTAAAAGATGCAACAGAACTACAAAAGAAACTGCATACACTATGCTTGTCCGTCCATTTTTGGAGTATTGCTGCCCAGTGTGGGATCCTTATCAGGTGGGTTTGACGGAGGACATGAAATAGTCCAAAAAAGGGCAGCTCGTTTCGTATTGTCACGATACAGGGGAGACAGCGTTACGGAAATGATACAGGATCTGGAATGGGAATCATTACAACAACGGCGCCTATCGCTTCGACGTGGGCTACTTACGAAACTCCAATCGCCAAGATTCTCCACCGAATGCGAGAATATATTGTCGACACCGACTTACATAGGTGGAAATGATCATCAGAATAAAATACGAGAAATCAGAGCTCGAACGGAGAGATTCAGGTGTTCGTTTTTGCCGCGCGCTATTCGAGAATGGAATGGGAGATAAATAGTATAATGATAGTTCGATGAACCCTCTGCCAGGCACTTAAATGTGATTTGCAGAGTATCGCATGTAGATGTAGATGTAGAAAAGTCTATCTAGGATCATTCCACAGTCAGTTGCTATGGGGTAGTTAGTATGTTGCTAGGCAACTTCATCAACGTACCTGGACCGTGCCGTTGAACTCGTTTCCGAAGTCGCCAACCTATCACATAACAAAAAAGCATTAGTCTTTCAAACTCAATTCACAGTCAAGGAGCAAGTTGTTATACCCGCGGGAAAGAAGGAAAGGGCTTTGAGCACCTACGCAAACTTTTAAATCTTTCGTACACCAATGTAGCTCTCGGCCGATATATAAGTAACAATCGATCTAGCTCCACAGCTTGCTGAATCGAAAAAATCTTACTTCAGTAAATTTCTTTAATAAACACCAAAAAAGTCATCGACTAAAAAAACTTTCAAAATTCTTAGCTGTCTTCACAAAGACGTAAATAGATCCACTCACGAAATAATCTGTAATCTTCTTTCCTGTAGTTCAAAGAAGTTTCGGGCGTGCAGGCGCATAAAGTTTACTTCTTCTAATATTTCGGCTTAGAAACGTTCAGCCGTCTCCAGAGAGAGTCGAAGACTGCAGCTCCAGCACGCGCTTCGTGCTTATAAACGCGCGGGCTTCGCTAACGCGCATGCGGCCACAGATACAACAAGGCGCCAAAGACGTTACTCGGCGACAAGGAAGTACACGTATGTGTAAATTATTGCGGAGAAATCGGTGGCGTCTTTGTAAATTTATTAAAGAAAGTGCCGGATTCCATGATTTATCTAAACTGAATCCGCTGTCTCTGTTAATTAAATTCGTCCCCAATGCGAATTTCTATTGCTTCTTTCACCACTGAGTCCCTGAAAGATGGAGGCTAAAATTTTGACGTTTTCGTGCCTCATGGAGTGTCCAGTATCAATACAGTGCTCTGCCACTGCCGATTTAGTTGGTTGTAAGAGACGGGTATATCTCTGGTGTTCCGTGCATCTTTCTGGAGCGTCAGTCTTCGACTCTCTCTGAAGATGGCTGAACGTTTCTCAGCCGGAAAATTTGAAGAAGTAAACGTGATGCGGCTGCACGCCCGAAACTTCTTTGAACAGTCATTGCGCCGCGAAAACATGAAGATGCACTTCTTTCCTGTAATTCAAACATTGAAACAACACGTCTCCATAAATACTATTATACACACTCTTCAATTCCAGTCCTTAGCATTTATTAGTTTCCATACTACATGTGAGCGTTCACAGTAGCTCATGCTCGATCTTGCAGGTATCTTTTTATAACAATTACTATAGTCTTCAGGAAGGACGATTCAATGTCCCGCAATAGAGAAGGCGCAGAGACGCCCGCCGCCTCGTGGCTGTAGGCTGACTACGGATGGTGGCGTAGCTGATATTTGATGAAGGGTCGAGGCTGCGGTGACGCTGCTCCTGTTCATTGCGGCACGTCGGTGGACCTGGAAACATGCAAACCAAACACAAACTTTTTTTTTGTACCATGTCTCATAAAATGTATCATATGCGGAAAATAAACAATTTATACATCAGATTCCTTTCCTTTCTCATGAAACCACTTCAAAACAAAACTTACATAAAGAAGTAGGGCTCGCAAATCCCGTACCATACATCATGACCGACAGCTACACAGATTGTAACAAATGTAGATACGTAGGTGTTCAATAAGATATTCGCTGTACAGACATTGTCAGATTAATGACATCTGTTACATATCTATGTGTGGCTGTTGCTCACAAAGAGTTACATACCTAATGATGCATAAAATCCGAAACATGGCATAATAAAGTCATGATGTACCTGATGTATAACCTTCAATATTTTTGTGGCTATGTTGACTTTCGCTGACTCGTCGATACTTAGTAAATTAGGTGCAGTGAAAATAAGACACTTTATAGATGCCCAACTTGCTACATTACCCTGGAGTAGGAAACAGATACGTCTATCTATAACAGTGCCACTAAATGATTAAAAACAATTCTCTATATACCGAGAATATACAGTTACTTAAATGAAGTATGTTGATCTAACAGTAGGAAAAATTCTTTACACTTTTGAGCATTGAATACGGTATAAATGGTGTTCTTCTATGGCCGATACAGCTTTGCAAGTCAGAAAGATACAATTGCAACCACAACCATGTAGATATTAGACGAGATGTATATAGGAGCGGTAGTTTCTCCTGAAGACTGTGGTCAGAGTTGCGTATGAAAGGAAAAAATATATAAGCATTAAAGGTAAGACATATCTTTATATTTCTACATAATGGCGAAGTACATTGGGACATTTATCAGACCACATCATAAGCTTCAAAAAGCCTTCCAGGAAAAAATCAGAGCGATTCCAACCAAAAGTGACAATATGGTTTTGCGTTGCCGTCGCCGCGTGTGGTGTCTCATTATCATCAGACAGAGGAATGCCAGATTTGAGATGGCCAGGCCGCTTTTTCCGAATCACCTCTTTCAGTTTCGACAGGGTGGCATATTACCGCGCAGCATTAATGGTTGCATCCCCCAAAAATTCCAGCAACAAAACTCATTGGGCGTCCCAGAAAACGGTGAGGAGCATTTTACGCACTACACCTGCAGACGGAGTGCTTTTGCATATCTTTCGGACGCGTCTATAGCCGTTCAACGTTTCTCCCGTATTCAACGCCCTGGTTTTTTCCTGTACGATTTTTGAATCTTACAAAGCGGTTTGAAAAATGTCTCAATGTACTTGGAAATTATGTAAAAAATAAATATATGTCTTATCTTTAATGTCTCATTCCTTTGTACATACAGGGTGTCCCAGCTCTCTTGTCCACCCAAAATATCCCTGAAACAATAACAGCTATTGGAAAACGACTTTCACCGGTATCAATGTACGGCTGGGGCCCATAAATGTGCATATTTGGAAACATTCTGAGACTCAGGCGAGAGCCCCATGCTGCTCAGGACGAGCGCTAGCCGCCCTTTTCGTGTATTTCAAGCGTCAACTTTGGGTCGCAATATCTCGGGATGTAATTGGAATATTGCGATGTAATCAACGCCATTGTTTATGTGATTTGTCATGATATGGATTGCTGAAAATATAAGTTTGTGTTAAAACACATTTGTTTTCGTTTTAGAATGTTTCCAAATATGTACATTCATGGGTCCCAGCCGTGCATTGATACCGGCGAAAGTCGTTTTCATCTGACCACAATTGACAGGGGAACCTTATTTTTCAACTCCTTTTCGTACATTCACTCGACGAGTACAGAAGAGGCTAATAAATGTTCTCTTATAAACTGTTCAGATATGTGGCACATAGTGGGGGATTCCTGATTATCGTTGGTTGAATGAACATGTGATGTTCACAGCGTCGGTGGCGTAACGTCCTTGGTACGGCGTATGTAAATGGCGCGCTGTTTGAAGTGGGCACGGGCGGAGGTTTTCCATATCACAAATACTGTGACCTATTCAGGTATATAAAACCAAGATAGCTAGTTTATTTGATGTTTATATATATATATTCTTAACCATTTTCGATGATCTCTTATGGCAAGAACACACACAATTTTTAAATGTGCAATACAGATGATCCACTTTGGTGATGCAAATGTTAATAATTGGAAAATGTTCTTTTTCTTATATTACGGTTTCACAAGTAACTATTTCATTGAAAATAGGAGAAATTTGCAACAAAAATAATAATAATAATAATAATAATTCTGATGAGGATGACATACTACATCGAAACCGGCAAATAAAAACACCAGCAAATAAACTAGCGATCTTGGCTGAAGTAAGTGTTTTTTATATAAATTTTCGATCGCTCTCCATAGGCGTAATATGCCACTTAACTATTCAGGTATCTCACAGTACTAGGGTAAGGTGGTACAATTTCGATATAGGTACAATTGCGATCAACATTAAGTTTTCGCGCCATTTGTCAATTTCATGGTGTCTCGTTGTGTGGCGTTGTAGTGTAGCAGTTTTCTACAGCTCCTCCTGTCTTTTCCAAGAATATACCACTTTGTGCTACGGAGATATAATTTTTTTCCTTTTAAGAGGTAAGTGAAGTAACTTAGTCCAACGCGCTCTTATACATTTTCTGGTTAAGGGTGATTGGATTCGATGCTAAATATGCAATGTTTGCTACCACGAAGTGTGCATTGGTGCCTTAAGGAAAAAGTGCTTTCTATGTGGAAGATGCCCATTATCAGAATTGTACGATTAAGTGATCATAATTGTACCTAGTGTGGTACAATTTCGATTGATTTTCTTCAATTCTGTAACCTTTTCTAGTGTTTATACCAATAATTGTAACTGTCTAATATTTGTGTTATATATTCATTAAACATCCGGGAACAAGTGAAATAGTTAAAATTATTTATTTTCTCAATATATTTCTAGTTACAATGACATTTGTCCGAAATGATCGAAACTGTACCACCTTACCCTAATAGTTAAATACATCAGAGTTCCTTAGCAATAATTTCTCAGTTCGTGGAGGTGTTGAAGCATTGCAGCAAGGTGAGGATTCAGTTAGTTTGACCCCAGTACTTTGTCCTGACTCTATCAACACAGTGCTGGATCGAAGCACACAGGTGACTTGATGCACAGTCTGTCTTACAGGCGGTATGCGCCGACTGTTAAACCGTGATTCTGCCAATCAACTTTCACACACATGCTAGTGTTCGTAACTCGCGACTTATGGCGGGAATCTGTGAACTGGTACTACCAACTGCTGTGTTCCTCTGATCGTAGTAATGTAGTACGTTACACCACTGAGATTACGAACTAACAAAGAGTGATTACAGAGCTGGAGCACCTACTCGGCAGAAGACAGCACCATATCTTAATTTATGGCCATCCATTGCCCTCCCACCCCCAACCAACTACCACCAACCACCAATACTAACAAATAGACTATAAATAATTAAATTACAAGTTACATAAACATTTCTTTATGTATAAAAAGTGCCTGATAGCAAAACATGCTCGAAACGGGTTGTGCTCTGTTGAACACCAACTTATTTGTTAGTGACCAGTAGCAGAAATACGATTATTTATTTATTGTTTCACACAGCCACGGTTTCTAAACTTACCTATCATAACTACAATTAACCTTTTCGTAAGGTAAGCATTTTGTCGTCAGAGATATGTAACACTTGAGATTAAATGTCACTTAAGAGTATTTGGTTGGTGATTCGGAGTGGTGAAGTTCGTTATATCCTGCGGAAAAGCGATGGAGATGTTTGGATGTCTCTGTGACCTAGAGAACGTTAGCTGTTATTTACACTCCTGGCCATTGAAATTGATACACCACGAAGATGACGTGCTACAGACGCGAAATTTAACCGACAGGAAGAAGATGCTGCGATATGCAAATGATTACCTTTTCAGAGCATTCACGCAAGTTTGGCGCTGGTGGCGACACCTACACATGAGGAAAGTTTCTAACCGATTTCTCATACACAAACAGCAGTTGACCGACGTAGCCTGGTGAAACGTTTTTGTGATGCCTCGTGTAAGGAGGAGAAATGCGTACTATCACGTTTACGACTTTGATAAAGGTCGGATTGTAGCCTATCGCGATTGCGGTTTATTGTATTGCGACATTGCTGCTCGAGTTGGTCGCGATCCAATGACTGTTAGCAGAGTATGGAAACGGTGGGTTCAGGAGGGCAATACGGAACGCCGTGCTGGATCCCAACGGTCTCGTGTCACTAGCAGTCTAGATGACAGGCATCCGCATGGCTGTAACGGATCGTGCAGCCACGTATCGATCCCTGAGTCAACAGATGGGGACGTTCGCAAGACAACAACCATCTGCACGAACAGTTCGACAACGTTTCTAGCAGCATGGACTATCAGTTCGGAGACCATGGCTGCGGTTACCCTTGTAGCTGCATCACAGACAGGAGCGCCTGCGATAGCGAACGCAACGACTAACCTGGGTGCACGAATGGCAAAATGTAATTTTTTCGGATGAATCGAGGTTCTGTTTACAGCATCATGATGGTCGCGTCCGTGTTTGACGACATCTCCGTGAAACGTGTATTCGTCATCGGCATACTGGCATATCACCCGGCGTGATGGTATGGGGTGCCATTGGTTACACGTCTCGGTCACCTCTCGTTCGTATCGACGGCACATGAACAGTGCATTTCAGATGTGTTATTACCCGTGACTCTACCTTTCCTTCGATCCCTGCGTAACCCTACATTTCAGCATGATAATGCACGACCGCATGTTGTAGGTCCTGTACGGGCTTTTCTGGGTACGGACAATGTTCAACTGGTGCTCTAGTCAGTACATTCTCCAGATCTCTCACTAACTAAAACGTCTGGTCAACGGTGGCCGAGCAACTGGCTCGTCACAATACGCCAGTCTCTACGCTTGATGAACTGTGGTATCGTGTTGAAGCTGCATGGGCGTCTGTACTTGAACACGCCATCCAAGCTGTGTTTGACTCAATGCACAGGCGTATCAAGGCCGTTATTACAGCCAGAGGTGGTTGTTCGGGGTATGCAACTAAAATTCGTGAAGATGCAATCACATGTCAGTTCTAGTATAATATAATTGTCCAGTGAATAGCCGTTTATCATCTGCATTTCTTCTTGGTGTAGCAATTTTAATGGCCAGTAGTGTTCATTAGCATCAGTGGAATATACCTATGTGTAGCTCTTTTCTGATGCTTAGTGTATGGTCCCTCTACAGCACTTAAAATGCTACCAAAAGAAGAATATAAACACAGTTCGGAGACTGTTTCTTTCAGCAGGACGATGCGTACGGGACCCGCAGCTAATGGGTCCTTGGATAGAAACCACGCTTTGTTACCAACGTGTTACAGTTTTTTTATTTTATTTTATTTTTTATTTATTTATTTATTTATTTATTCTTTATTGCAGGGTTGAGCTAATTTGAGGTTCACGTGACAACTTCTTCACGTTAAAACATATTTTTATTTACTTCCTTGACAATAACATACGCAAACAACTTTAGCATGGTAACATCTCGGTAGTTCTGAGTAATGTACAACGAATTTATAAATACAACGCATAAATCTCCACTTCCTTAAGGAAATAACGTATACCAGTCCTCAGTAATGTACAACGAAATTCCAAAAAATATGTATAAAATTCTTCTTCCAAAAGATAGCGTACTCGTAACACTGAATTCTCTTAGCAAACTACAAAAGCAAATCTTAATAACGAAATAATCTATTTACAGCAGTCAATATACTCCAATGAATGGAGAACCACCACAAATCACAGAACATGTAATACTTTGATACGATTACGGTTCCACACTTTAGATAATGCATCCAATCAGATTGAAGGTGCTTAATACACAATTCTATCAGCAGTAGATAATACGGATGCCCAATGCATTGAGTTTGTTGAACTTGAACCAATGAGTGGTGACTTACTAACATTAAATCAACAGGAGAAGCCATTAAATTACCATGGGGAATCTAAATCACATGTCCTTTGCAGTTTAACTCTTCATTCAATGAGTCCTTAACCGTACAAGAAATTACCACTTCCCAGCCATCAAATTAGTAATGTTCCACACACACACCATAACAAAGATTAATAGCTGCAAACTCTGTCATTAGCACTACAGTCACATTACTTGACGAACTGTGTTTCCAATGAATCCAGGGGACTGTGCCCCGTCAATCATATGATGCGAGCCGTTATAGTGATGCGCCTCGATGACACCGCGAGCCTAATACAAAAAAGTTCAAATGTTTGTAAGGCTATCGGACCAAACTGCGTGGTTATCAGTCCTTACCTTGCAAACTACTTAAACTGAGGTAAACTAAGGAGAACACACACACATGTCCCAGGAAGGACTCGAATCAACGACGGCGAGCAACCGCGTGCTCCGCAGCGAGGCGCCTTAGACCGCTCCGATACTACACCGCGGTGAGCCTAATACAGTTTTTCATTCCAACATGAGGCAGCTGTTACCTACACCCAAAAGCATTTATGATAGCGGTCACCGACACTGTTGTAGATAGGAACCAAGCGCCGCGGCGGAATAGGCGAGCGCACGAAGGCACCTTGCTACGATCCGCGCGTCCGTTCCATGTCGGAGGTTCGAGTCCTCCCTTGGGCATGGGTGTGTGTCTCGTTCTTTATATAGTTTAAGTAGTTTGCATGTTTAGGGACAGATGACCACTGGTGTTAGGTTCCATACCTTCACGAACATTTGAAGCGATCAAAGCAAACGTGGGTCATCGACGTGCCGGCCGACGGCGGACGTAAAGGCACAGCTGCTGATGTTCACTCCTGTCTCCAGAAGCCCCATGGTCCTCTAGCCACGGTCGTCTAGCCTCTGTCCCCCGCGCTGGCACTAGTGTCGCCTCACTTTGATTAGTGGTAGAGAGACTGTAGCTGCTGGTTGCTCGTAACCCCAAGCAGAGTCGTACACCGTTTCAACGTCTGCGGCTCGCGGCGCCACATGTCGGCACATTCATAAAACAATGGGACTGATGAAGTAGCTCTTTAGTCCCCTACAAATCCAACAACAACAACAACATAAAACAATATCTGTGACAATATTTTGTCGAACTTAACTTCCCTGCACAGTATGACATCACTGGCAGCACCAGACCGTAATTGTTGGGCCCTAGACGACGGAGAAAATGTCATTTGGTCAGTTGGGTTCCGATTTCAGTTGGTAGGAGCTGTTCCAGTGTGACGCACACGCCATAATGTGATGGACCCAAGTTGTCAACAGGGCACTTTGTAAGATGATGGTGGCTCTGTAACGGTGTGGGCTGTTTTTACAGGCAGTGGACTGGGTATCCTAGTCCAACTAAACCGACCTTACTCAGTTATTTATTCGTGGCTTGGGTCTTAGTGACCTGCTCTGGACGCCGTTTCTACCGATTGCGAGCCTTCCGCCACCATCCATCTGCTGCTGGTCCCACACCCTTCGCGTCCCTGTTGATGATGTCCTTCTATCTTGTCCGCGGGCGGTCGTCCACGGCCCTCCTTTCAGCTACAACGCCCATCAACAAAACAATGAGTATCAACCTTTCAGTCATCGTCTTCACATATCCCATCCATTTTCTTCTTTTTATAATGGTAAGTTTTCTTCTTCTCCTTATAATGCTAAGTTTTCCTTTCTTTCTATCGCATTCTCCATTCTCCTGTTTGTGAGTCTGTCACCAAGCCGATCAGTGACTGTAAATGGTTATGTTAGCCTATTTGGAGCATTTGTGGTCTTCATGTTGCCGGAATTTTTGTGGATCACAATGCATCGTGGTACTGCTCTACAGTTGTTCGCGATTCTTTTGAAGAACATTCTAGACAGTTCCATTGAATGATTTGCCACCCAGATTTATGGTACGTAACTGAGAGCTTTGTTCATGCAAAAAAGTCTTTCCCCGATAGTTTCGAACTTATGTACGACAATAGAGGTAGTTCGCTAAATATTGGTTGGCCAACTTTTTTTTTTATGGGGAACTTTGACGAAAGAGCACTTTGTAAACAAACTGTATTTTGGAGATACGTCGACGACACTTTCATAGTGTGGCCCCACGGAGAAGATATGTTAATAGAGTTTCTGCATCATCTTAACTCCATTCATGAGAAGATTCGATTTACTGCCTTCCATTTTTGGATGTTTTGGTTAAACGGAAGAGTGATGGCTCTGTGTGCCATTCAGTTAATCGTAAGCCCACGCACACTGATTTGTATTTGCATTCCTCAAGTTGCCATCACCCATCCCAAACAATGAGTATGCTTAAAACCCTTGTACACAGGCCCCATACCGAGTCGGATGCAGAAAGTCTACCAAAAGAACTTGCACATTTAAGGACGGTATTCAGAGACATTGGATACTCGACTCGGAAAATTAACAGGGCCTTCACACCTAGAATCAGGAACCGGGAAGTGGATAAAGTCGCTAGCTTTCCTTCCATTCGTTGGAATTGCCTCCTTCAAAATAGGAAGAACACTTAATAATTCCCAGTTGAAAGTGATTTTCCGTCCACCATCTAAGATTTCTAACCTTCTGGGATCAGTGAAGGATTATTTGTTACTGCTGAAGGCGGGAATTTATAAAATACCTTGCGAGTGTGGTGCTGCCTACATAGGTCAGACAACACGCACCGTGGAAGAACGTTGTACAGAACATCAGCGTTGCACTCGCCTCCTGCAACCCAGCAAGTCTGCAGTTGCAGAGAATTGTATTTGTAACGGACCTTGCGGTGGCGTGTGTAGTATACAGGGTGAATCACCTAACACTTGCACCGCAAATATTGCGGAAACGGAAAGTGCGACTGATGTGCGTTTTTCACAGAATGGATTGGTAATCAGGGGCTCTTATTGTTAGGCTATAAACAGATTGTAAAAATACCTAGAACGTGTACTTTTTATGCAAATATATAATTTTTCAAATGGAACAATGGATTTTTTATCATGCACTGGAATTTTTGACACCAGCTGTGTACAAAAAATTTTGAATGACATTTTTATCACGTTTAGTTTAACAGATACAACCATTCAAAGTTTTGGGGGCGGAGGCTACGACAGCGTAGCTAACTGGTTGGTAGTCATGACACAGTGGGCCGTGCTCCAGGGGCTAGCCACTGATGTAGATGAATTTGACTGGAAATTTCTAGACCTCCGCTATCGCGTAGAGAAACGGGATCCTCCTAATAGGTACGGCGTGCACTACACTCAGAAAGCAGCTACGGGGTAAGGGAGTAGATGCGAAATGCACATGTGCAATTTTTAGGTTAGAGAAATCCCTACAAAAGCCCGTTAAGGTTCTTACTGATTCAGATAAAGGCAGCACTCGTCACAATAAAACAGATTAAATCAGTTACAGTTGAATGTAGGAACGTCTGTTGAAAGATCCCAGAACCAATCTAAATTTTAGAGAGTCACAATGTCCACATAGTGTTAGGGTGGGAAAGCTGGCTCAAGCCAAATGTCATCTGTAATGAACTGCTAAAGTCATACTGGAACGAACGGCACAGAAATAGTTTGAACACTGAAGGGGAAGGCATGTTTATAGCGATAAAGAATTTGATGGCACCTACTGAAATTATTACAGTTTCGGAATGTGAAATAATTTGGGTGAAAGTGAGAGTGAAAAAGGCTAAAAATGGTCATTGGAATTTTTATAGATCACCTGGCTCAGAAGCAGTAATGGCGGAACATCTAAGGGAAAAACTTAGAATATATTTGCCGTAGATTCCGTGATCATATTATAGATATAGGTTTAGATTTTAATGAACCGGATACTGACTAAGAGACAAACTTGTTTAAGACGGATGGTGGGGACTCATAATAGAACAATATTGTTCAAAGTTATGTATCCGTCAATTACATCGATCAATTAACAGGAGAGCCGAACCGTGGAGATTATTCGCTACACCCGCTCATGACAAATAGACCCGAGATTTTTGATTTAGTTAGTGTAAATCAGGGAATCAGCGATCATAAGTCCATTGCAGCATCTGCAAAGAAAAATACCGAGAAAGGTAGAAATATGTTTATTAATAGCGAAAAGGAACGTAACTACTCAACACAAAAGTTTTGTCTCTATCATTGACAGTGTTGAGCCAATATGGACGACTTTAAAGTGCACAGTACAATACGCGTTAGATAAGTATGTACCATGTAACTTCTGAGGGATGGGAAAGATCTACGGAGGTTCAACAACCGAATTATGAAACTTACGAAACTTCACTACAAATATAAACGTAGGTCTAAAGTCTTGCAAACAAGCAGCAACTAAATGAAACAAAAATTAAGGTATGGGCTGCCCTGCGAGAGTCGTTCAATGATTCCGAAAACACTGATTTGTGTTTCATCTTGGCATGAAACAGTAAGATATTTTGGTGCTATTCAAAACTGTAGACTTGTCGAAACCAGATATCCAGACACTCTGTGACCATGATGTTGAAACAGAGGATAAAGGGCCGAAATACTGTCTTTTGCCAAAACTGTTTCACAGAGAAAGATTGCGGTGTAGTTCCTCCTGTAAACCAACGCACGAACGACAAAAAGGCAGATATTGAAATAAGTGTCAGAGGGATAAAAAAGTGCCAGCCGCGGTGGTCGAGGGGACTGAGGCGCTTCAGTCACGGTCCCCACGGCCACTACGGTCGGGGGTTCGAATCCCCCCTCGGGCATGGATATTTGTGCCGTCCTAGTTCGTAAGTAGTTTGTAAGTTTAGGGACTGATGACGCCGTAGTTAAGTCCCATAAGCTTTACAAACATTTGAACATATATATATATATATATATATATATATATATATATATATATATATATATATATATAAAGTATTTGAAATCGATCAACAGAGGAAATAACCGCTGGACCTGAAGGGAAACCGATTTCACACGAAGTATGCAAAGTAAATTGGCCCACTTCTAGCAGCAGTGTACCGAAGGTCACTAGAGCTAAACGTTCCTAAGGATTGGAAAAAAGCACAGGTCATTCCCGTTTACAAAATGGTCGTCATTCAGATACATAAAACTATAGCCCTATATCTCTGACATCGGTCAGTTTCAGAGTAATGGAACACATTTATGAGACTGAAATTCTCTTATGTAGGAATCAGCATGGTTTCCGAAATCAACGGTCAGTGAAACAGCTTGCGCTATTCATCCACGAGATCCAGACTACAGAATTCCAGCTAGATGCCTTGTTTCTTGATTTCCGCAAATCGTTCGGTATCCTTCTGCACTGTCGCCTGACGAACAAAGTGCGGGCATATGGATTATCAGATCATCTGTGTGACTTTATTGAGGCGTTTCTAGGTAACAGAAAGGAACATGTCATTCTGAACCGAGAGAAGTATTTATACGTTCGATGTCAGGCGTGCCACACGGGAGTGTTATAGGACCATTGCTTTTTCACAATATGTATAAATGATCTCGTATACAACGTTGGAGTTGAGTGAATCGTTTTTGCGGATGATGCTGTAATCTATTCAGACGTCGCACCATTGGGAATTGGTAACGAAATAAAGGACGATCTGCAACTTACGGACGCTTCGTGCAGGATATGACAATTGTCTACAACAAAAACAAGTGTAAAGAGGTGCCCTGACACAGAAAGATCATGTATTACTTAACTACGCTATAGCAGGACAAACACAGAAAGCAATTACTTTCATAAAATATCTGCGAGTGCACATTTGGCGATTTGAAATGATACGACCATATAAAATCAGTAGTGGTAAGGCAGATGCCAGGCTGCGATTCATTGTAAAATCCTCGGGTTTAGTCTGTCAACAAAGGAAGTAGGTTACAAAACTGTCGTTTGAACAGCGCTTCAGTATTGGTCATCTGTGTGGGTTCCGTACCAGGTAGGGTTTACTGACGGCATATAGAAAATCTCAGTGAGAGCAGTACGTTTGTTAGCGATGTCATTTAGTAAGCGCGAAAACATCACGTATATGATTAGGAAAGTCCAGTAGTTGACGCTGCAAGAAAATGTTTCAAATGTTTGTTAAGCTTATGAGACTTAACTACGGGGTCATCAGTCCCTAAACCTACAAACTACTTATGAATTACTTACGAACTAGGACGGCACAAATATTCATGCCCGAAGGACGCTGCAAGAGGTAAGTTCTTCTGTCAAAGTTCCGAGAGCGTACGTTTCGTAAAGAGTCAACCAATATATTGTTTCCTGCTATGTATATCTCGCGAAGCGACAACAAGGATGTGATCAGAGAAACCAGGGCACGGAGGAACACAGGCACTCATTATTTCTGCAACCCATACTCAAACTGAAATGGGAGGAAGTGACAAAGGTACGCAAAACACCCTCCGCCACACACCGCTAGGTGGCTTGCGGAGTGTGGATGTAGGTGCGATTTTAGGAGGTGGTAGTATGGACAAATTGAAGAAACAAGTACAAAATAACAAGTGTCTCAGTCATTGCGTACAGTTGTTAGTATATTCTCTACAAACCTCAAAGAATTTAAAAAAAATTCCATTACCAACTTCTACGCACGTTTGACTTTTCTTGTAACACCGAGTGTAGTTCTTCGTTGGTCGTCTCTGAGTTCTTTTATGAGGTCTGCGCTATTCATAATCCGAAGGTTCAGATGGGCCCCTGTATTACGTATCTGTTTGCAGACTTCACCTTTCAGGCATCCCCACAGGTACAAGTCGAAAAGGGTAAGCTATGGGGGCTTTGGTGGCCAAGAAACTTGTCCATTTCTACGATCCATCTTCAGGGGAATGTTAGATTTAGCCGTTGTTTCACATCATAACTTGAAGGTACAAGAGCCCCGTCTGTGATTAGAAAATCGTATCCCGTGTTTTCTACAAGCAGAATCAGTGTTTACATTACAAAACCGATCCAAAAAGAACCTACTTAAACCTAGGTAAACTAACCTAAGGACAAACACACACACCCATTCCCCAGGGAGGACTCGAACCTCCACAGCGAGCAACCGCGCGCTCCGCAGCGAGACGCTTTAGGCCGCTCGGCTACTCCACTGCGGCTGCACACTACAGTACAGTAGACTTGGCCAACAAATCATAATGAAAACTTCAATGTAAACTAAAGCACGACTTCACAACTTAAACATCAGCACTGTAATGCTGACTTTTACCCATGTTAACAGGTGTACCAACACTCGAAACGAAGCTCCATTGCACTCAGCTATATCTGTGTACTCAATATAATTTTTCTTGCATTTCTGTATTGCCATATCTTAAAATATTTACAATACCTTCCGAGAAACCCTGTATATAGAGTGTGGCCCTCTCGCAGCGTTTCGGGTTATCGATGCCAAAGATAGTTATCGCCGAGAACTGGAAAATTTCGCGATAACATTCAAGCGAAAAATAATGCGAAAACGGTTTTTTGTTTCAGGGAAATAACATGACATTGTCGACTTTTATTGGATATCGCAAATTTTGTTGTTTCCCCAATCCAAAATTTTCTAAATCTGAGGACAATAGTTTTTCAGTTAGTCGTACCTCACAGTTGAAGAACGTTAAAACTGCATTTTAACTTCTAATCTCCTCAAGATAAAGTCAGTGAGTAATCATGTAAACGACAGTTAATTTGACATTTTAAAGGAATTTGATGTAACCACGAAAATCTACCAAATTTGAAAATGTGATGTAGGAAAACAGTATTAAATGTTACAGAAAAATAGAAAATTTGACATAAACCTTGAAATTTTGAACACTATCAAACGAATTTAAGAAACAAAAATGCCTGATTTCGTCATAATGTACGGTATTTGGAAAGAGAACCTATAAAAGTATCTAAAATACGACAAGATTTGGCAAGAATAACAGCATATTCTGTAGTGAATGTCACGAAATTTGGCAAGAAACCACTAAATTTGGCGAAGACATCAAATTTATCAAAACACAAAATATCTCAATACCAAATTCAGAAAAAAAAACACTAGATATGACAGAAAGACGCATTTGGCAAAACATCATCACTGAATTTGGGCGCAATCATAGAAATCAAAAAATTAAGCAAAAAAAATTAAATTAAGAACAATACTGGCAAGACACATGAATTATTTTTTGTCAAAACCAATTACGTAACAACAAAGAAATGGGGTACTGTAGTGAAAATTGAGAAAATTTACAATGAGTCTTCCAAAAATTACAACAAAGTTAACAAAACCGGGAAAAAATAGCAACACATTTCACAAAAATTCACACTGAAACTTCTCTTCTTGTTCCTTCGTCCCGACTGCGAGGGGTCGGCGTTGTTAACTATGGATTTGGTGTAGTTATTTTTGAGGAGCGGTCAAGCACCGAATATGGCCCTAAAACGATTGTTTCCTGTCGTGAGTTGTCGTTAGGAAGTTTGAAAGATCTTTGGAGAAAGAGGTAGTGTGAGCTGTGTGTGTGTGTGTGTGTGTGTGTGTGTGTGTGTGTGTGGGCTGGAGTTAGCGAATAAGGCTGTGAAATTTAGGATGTCTGCGAATAAACAGCAGTTAGCAGTTGACTACTACAGCGTCATCTGTCTCTCTCTCTCTCTCTCTTTCTTTCCCTCTTGCTCATCCTGCTGTACGAGCGACGGCGTGCCGGCTCAAGCCAGGCAAGATTTCTTATGATGCAATAAAACGGGAAGTGATGCTTAAATGCTAACGTGACTCTTACTGGTGTCTGCGAGTCGCCTCAGCTTGCGAGCAGCGGCGGAGCGGAACTTCTTGCTGTTCGGTGGTGCTCAACAGTGCGCTTCTGACCGATAATTGCTGTTTGCATGGTTTCATGGATACTGTGTGGCCACAGCAATGTGTTAATTGGTACATCGGTGAAGTCCTTCCGCTGGTATTGCAAACGCTGTCGTCGTTAGTTGATTCAGGTGCACGGTGCCTGCTGGAATATGTGTTGCCTACCTACATATGAATTTACGTCTACATCGATTACTCAAAAAAAAAAAAAAAAAAAAAAAAAAAAAAAAAAAAAAAAAAAAAACGCGTCTAAGTCCCAGAGGATTCATCTAAATATCATTTATCTACGATTGCATTCTCGACTTGTGTGCGGGAAGAAAGAACACTTAAACTCGCTGTTCGAGCTCGGATTTCCCGTATTTTATTACGATGATCATTTCTCCCTTTTTAGATAGAAGTCAAAAATATTTTTTCGCATTCGAATGAGAAAATTGACGTTCGAAATTTCGTAAGTAGATCGCGCCACAACGATAAGCCCCGTCGCCTACCTACTGAGGTCATCGGGTTCTAATTTATGTTAAAGACGACACACACACACACACACACACACACACACACACACACACACACCTGTATCGTAGGAGGACTCGAACTTCCGACGGGAAGGCCGCGCAATGCATAACATGGGTCCTCAGACCGCGCGACCATCTCCGCTTGACCGACAATAAAAGTTCTACTGTTGTTTGACCACATAAACTCCATGAATGTATGGAAATGGTCTGCAAGTATCGGTTCAGGATGTTTACATGGGGAACTTTAAACAGAGAAACTTGTACAAAATTAATCAAAAATGCCTGTGTAATCACACGAAATTGAAGAAACCATTTTAAAAGTAGGAATACCACAGAGCACTCAAGAGAAGAAACGATGTACAGTTTGATCAAAAGCTAACAGTGGTTCAGCCTAACTGTATGAAGAATGTAACACAATCTTAGCACAAGGAATACGGACTTTAGTAATTATTTTCTTTGAAAATAGTCATTATTTAAGTTTATGGAATTTTAGAAATTCAATATGATTGTTAAAGGCAGACGTCTTAACCACAAGACCATCGTAACACTAGCGATTAAGGCGCCTTGAATAGTAAGTACTACTTCACATCACAAACTCTAATTCAGCTTCTGTGTTCCATGAAATATCGCCACAACTGCCAAGGCTCTCCTTAATCCGTGGTGCCTTAATCCCCAGTGTTGCGGTGAACTAGTGGTTAAGACGACTGCCAATTAATATCGAGGTCGGGTTTCGATTCCCGGCCGCAGCACAAATTTAACTATAATGTCTTTGACATGTTAAAGACGTAAAACAGTCTCTGGGTATATAAATTTATAAATGTAATTATCAATGTGATTATGGTTTTATATATATTGTTTTTAGTTTATGTACAAGTACTTGAGAATGGCACGATCTGTAGCTGGGTACGGGCTTTTGTCGAAGTTTCGAGAACGTACTTTTACTGAGGACTCTCCACACATATCCCTCCGCTGTGGTTACACTTACGGTTATCTGTATCGTTGAGGCACGGAAGCTACCCTACCTCATCATTGTCTGTGGTTCATGAGGCTGTTAAAATTTTTAATTCAGGAATACTCTGCCGGGCATAAAAATTACTGAACCCTCTTAGAGTTTTCCATTTCACTTTTTTATCGTTAAAACAATGATTCTGGAGAACGTGGAATCATTACATTTACAGATCAATTACTCAAGCACTAGTGAGGTACCAATAATTGTCGGTCCATGTTTACAAACGTGGTGTAGCCTCCACGAGCAGCCGTGCAAGCGCTGATTCTGGCATCGACTGGATCCTGGAGATGTCGGATACTGTCATGTATACGTCATTCCACACCCGCTCGATCTGTTCACGTAGTTCTACGAGAGTTGTAGGTAGACGAGTCACATTTGTCAGTTGTTGTTCCACCTTGTTCTGTGGCTAATAGCTGGTGGTAATGACGAGATTTCGCCCTGCCATTCAAAATCAGGTATCAGATGAGCTTTGTCCACGAGGTGACAGCTCTCTTCGAACAACACGAAGTATTCTTGGCCAGGTACAACGGTTTGCACTTGACCGCACGCAGACTGTGTGCGTCAAATGAAGCATACGCGAAGGCATGCCTTTTTCATCTTTGTTCGCGTAATTGAGCGATCTTTTGCGATGGAGAAAAAGAAGTCGTTCATCACATTCAGAGCAGCTTCTCTTAGAAAATGACGATAATTTTAGCGACGGTTCTAAAAAGATTTTTAGATACGGATTTTGTGGCTAGTTAAAATGACTTCGATTCAGAAATAACTGACGACGAGAGACTACTACAACAATGGTACCTAGTGCAGTTGACCGTGGTAGTTCGATTAGTGACCAGTATTTGTTCAGTGATGTTACTGGTACGATATGATGTCATATGTGTTTTGTGGATGATGGTTTGTGTAACACAATAGCTGAACAGAGCAACTTATATGCCCAACGTTTCATAGCTTCTCATCGAAATATACCACCATGGTCTAGAACCTACTGGCACATTTTGGCCACTGACTTCCCAGTTAAGAGTTTGATTGCTTTGTAGGAGCTGTAGTGTTTACATTGGGTCGTGAAAATTTTGCCGGTAAATTGTGGGTCGCATTACAAAAATGGCTGGCAACCACTGCCTTGTGTACTGCTGGAAAAGTATAACACTCTCTGTACCAGGCCTATTTAATGTACCTGTCTGTAGAAACCGAGCATTTTTGCACTATCTTGAAAAAAAAATCACTGAATGAAATCTACTGTTATGATTGTGGGAAATTTTGTAGTATTTTGAAGCTGCAATTTTCTACTTTAATTCCGTGGGAAAAAAACTACTTAGAATGCATTGCTTTAAGGTACAGTTATATAAAGTACTTACACGTTTTTGAGTATTTGGAAAAGTCATACAAATAAGATAATGCAATTGTGATTTATTTTTAACCAATAGTATGACACTACATTACATCTTTCTGTCAGTCCACAGTAACTGCATACAAATTTCACACACAATCACATTGCTTTTTACTGCGACAAATTTTCAAGGAAGGTTTCCAGACAGAGTTCAACGCCGCACTGTTCACATTCATGCCATCTATGGACGCATTTTGTTACTAAAAATCTGTAGAACATATAACGCTAGCTAAACCCGTAGAAATAACGTCGTAGTGTTTGGCATTAAATTAAATGTAGCGGCCCGTAAATTTCTGGTGATTTTCGCGCGATCCTCGGCCCGTAAATTTAAGGAAATGAGTGAAGTACTTTTGGAGATTTTTGGTAACATTGTTTAACGACGACCTATTTGAGCCATGCCACAATTCCTCAATAGAATGCGGCTCATCTCCAAGTTAAAGAGCTTCCGTGACTGAAATCGCCGCTAGGTGGCGTAGTGCGAGGTGAAATGGAAGCCGCGCGCGACCAGACCGTACAGTGTGATTTCTTACGGACACCTGTGATCCCCATACTACATGGATGACGATCTCTGACTGTCAAAGTGTGCCTTCGACTGCGACGGTCGCCTTGTTGCAGTCAGTCAAGAAACTGGATTTAACATTCACTTCGAAGTGCAAAATTTGTTTTTGGTGGAAAGTATTTACATTCTTGACGTGGTTAACATGACCATGTCAACATTAAAGCAAGTAACTCAAAATTTCTGCAATCCAGTGACGTAAATATAGTGTACCTAAGAACAAATAAGGAAGTCTTATTTACTTATTTTACGCGTTTTCCGATACTTTCCTTGCTCCACCGATTCGTACAATTGTATGCATGCCAGAAATAACCATTTTAAACTCAAAACGTACACTTCAGTAATAGCAAGAGAATGTTTCTTTACTAACTGAAAGATGGCGGACGATGTAGACAGTCAGTGGCACTCATAAACGCTATGGCCACAGACAGTAGATGTACATCCAGGTAGCATACTGATCAATGACGGACACCTAACAGCAACGGCGTATCGCACGTCGAATTGCTTACAAGCCAGTTCTGGACAACTGATTTATGGGAAAACTACCATCTTGTCTGACAAGGGGAATACAAAGTATGGTACAAACGAATTTTGATGGGTCGCAAGGTATATTGTGCGGGAACTCCTCCAGACCACCAAGCTAAAAGGATTTGTTTCAATGCGCCTTGGCTTACACGAAAATCGAGATCAAAGACCAGCGCTTAACAGCTATACCTGTACTAAGTCATCGTCCGTACGAAAGTCGGCGTGGTTTAATTAGCTCGGCGCTGGACTGTCGCAGAGACGACCGCCCTTCAAATCCTGCTGGAATTTTATTTTTTATTTTTATTTATTTATTTATTTCTACTTTCCTCGATTGATTGTGTATAATTACATTCCTTTGTCCCACTTTATCAATTTTTATTGCAAAGTTATATAAGGTAATTACAGTTACATGTGAACGATACGCTACGAATGACTAGCCGCCTGGCCGCAGCATAATAAGCCTCTCTGGGACGCGTCAAGTGGGCACACACTGCTTTCGACGGTGTAACAACAGTGGGGTCGGGGACTGTAAACGCAGCTAGCAAACGCTGCACAAATTCTACAGGTGTTGACTACAGACGGTTTATTGATCTTTCAATCGCCCTAAAAGTATGTTTCGAAATTACAATTTAAATAAAATAATCGTCGCGCAATACATAACATATTGAGCAATTGGGTAAGTTATTATCATGACCAATTTACTCAAGCATTAACAGAAGAGTGACTATGCAAGCATATAATTATGTACATTCAAGCGTTGGACAAATGAAAAAAAAAAAAAAAAAGAAAAAGTAAGTACCGAACGCCATTGGAACTCGCATCATCTGTGTGGCAATGAAGTAGCTTGCTAATTACACTGCGCTGACTCACGTTCCGCTGGTGGCTTAGTACAGGTATAGCTGTTACGCGCTCGACTTTCATCTCGATTTTCGTGGAAAGCAAGGCACATTCGAACAAATCCTTTTAGCTTGGTGGTCTGGTGGAGTTCCCATACAACATACTTGCGACCCATCAAAATTCGTTTGTACCATACTTGGTGTCCCCCTTGTGATTTGACATCCTCAGTTTACAAGCCTGATGTTGGTCGGCGATGTTGGCTACAGATAAGGAAATCGAGGTGAGCGTATTTGACATTGTGTATTGTGAAAGATCTTTGTGTTTAGAACTGGTGCTTTGTCAATTCGAATGTTTCCGTGCGACGGTGTTGCAAGTGCTTCAAACTTTCTAACCTCGGTTTGGGATCTCACACCGATCGAAAACAACCGATTGTGTATTGAATTGTGTCGGTACTGTTCAGCCTCCTAAAGGGAAAACTGTTTATCACCTGTTCTTTTTAAACTTTAAAACATTTTCATTGTGTCTGCTCTGTCGGCAACACACTTTGAGGTTGTACATAAAATTATCGATGTTCCATAGATTGTGATTGTTCGTTAGTTACTTAATACTCCAATATTTAAAAGTCTGCAATTAAGTTTCTATTTGCAATTGAGAGTTTGTTTGTTGTATTACCTGGGTAATGTGATCTCAAACCCCTTGAAGCGTTTGTTTTCCCGTCTGTGTGGTGTTGATTAATCTTTAGAATATCAAAATTCTTAAAAGCTCTGCGCATTATGTTAATAAGAGAAAAAAAGGTGCATGATGACCATGAGTTGTGAAACTTAATTCCCATACAAAGGAACTTATTTTATAACGGGGGCGATCAGTGTGGATTCAAGTTGCATTTGCTGCCATGAACCTGTTTCGTGTAAGTTCGGTGTCACTTACTGTGTTTGGAAAGCTAATCGTGTTACTGTTTCCTTACTGTAAACACAAGTCTTTCTGCAATTATTTGCTGAGTAGTATAGGGTTTAGTGACCCTTGCTTAATTGTTAATTATATGTATGCTAAGAGTTTATTTGTGTTTTGTGTGTTATACAAACTTACGCCGCCCGTGCTGCTTAGTCACCGGGGCTGTGGCGTATCTCGAATAAGAGAGAAGTCTGTTGTCCTATTATTCTTTCGTTAAATTAGTATGTATCTCATCCAGTTTCTAATACTCAACGATTGTTAATGCATCATTCACTGCGCGGGAGTAGCCGAGCGGTCTGGAGCGCCACGTTGCGAATCGCGCGGCCACCCGCGTCGCAGGTTCGAATTCTTCTTCGGGTATGGATGTTTTTGTTGTCTTTAGCATAAGTGAGTTCATAAGTAGTTTGTAATTTTAGGGACTGATGACCACGCAGTTAAGTCCCATAATCTTTACAAACATTTGAACATATTTTGAATGCATCATTTAAAATATTAAAGCTTGTGCGATTAATGATAGCTGCTATGTTGATAATTGTTAAATAATTGAAAAATAATGTTTTAAAATTTATTTTGATAACACTATGGCTGTTTGTAAGCCATTGGTTAGGGTTGTTTGCGTTTTGTAAAATATTATCTAGATTTTTTAATTGCTGGGATTTATTACGAGTTGACTCAAATTTTGCTGCCGCTTCATTAAATACTGATCTACATTTTCAATTCAATGTTTAAATTAATGTCTTCGGACCTTACTGTTACGCAGTTTCTTAAATTAATAAACTGGAGGAGACGTTTGTTACGAATCATATATATTATTTCTCATCAGTGTTTTTTTGGGTACGCCACATCTCCCGTATTAAAATTAATGATTGAGGTATCATTTTCATGGTTTCGTTCTCCGCTGATGACGAAAAATACACAGATAGTTGAACGTTATTGTTTTCAGCGAAAAAATATTAATTTGAAAAAATTGGTACTGTTCGTACAATTTAAGTTGATACACGGCGAACGATCGTAAATGGGGCATGTATTCATGGTTGCTTCCATCAGCCACCGCGTCGAGTACCAACTTAGTTTGCGCGGGCGATATAAAAGCAATGTAGAAGGTGCCATCTATTCAGTATCGGTTTAACTAACAAGAACGACAGCTCCTGAAGTTGTTTGGATTTTTTATACGAACCAAAGACCTTCGATGTAATTATAGTTTGTCTCACTATTTCGGTTATAAACGTCGACGTAAAGCATAGTTTCTCACTTGATTTCGGTTGTACTAGTCGATGTAACGACGAAAAATACACAAATAATTTAATTTAGTACGACAGCTCTTGCAGTATTTTAGATTCTTTACGCATGTGCAGTTTATCACGAGAATTCTGTTCCACACGTCGATGCGCAACAGCTGTTGTAATTGTTCACTTTGTTCAAGCAAGCGTTGTGTACTGCGCAAATGAACTGAATTACCTCAACGTTCATCATTACATCGCTTACTATTATAATAATTTATGTAACTTTTAATTCCCCGCCTCTTTACAATGCGTGCAATATTATTATTATCTTTTATACATACGTAGTTGCATCTGCCTTTTCTCCATTACTATCTTACCTATCGGTCACTGATCAGGATAGAGTGCGAATTATTCGCACGGGTCAACTAATGGTGCTTTATTTTAATTTGGTATCGTCCTTCTAAGCTTGTGCTTGCTTTTCACGGTCTTCACGTATTAGTATTAGAAAAAAAGGAATAACAGTATCTACATCTACTTCTACATCTACATATATACTCTGCAAATCACATTTAAGAGCCTGGCAGAGGGTTCATTAACCACTTTCATATTCTCTACCTAAATCGTTCCGTTTTCAATCTGATTTTTCTTATTTTATTGGGATGGTCAGGTCTCTCTATGTAGGTAGGTACTAGCAAAATATTTTGACATTCATAAATAAAAGTCGGTGATTGAAATTTCGCAAATAGATCTCGCCGCAACGAATAACGTCTTTCTTTTAATGATTTCCACCTCTAATCGTGTAACGTGATAAAACAAAACGAGCTGCCCTTTTCTGAACCTTCTCAATGGCCTTCGTCAGTCCCAATTGTTAAGGGTTTCACAGCGGGCAGGAGTAAACCATGAGAGGACGCACAGGTGTGATGTAAGCAGCCTCTTTGGTGGAGCTGTTGCACCTTCGAAGCGTTCTGACCATGAAACGTAACCTTTGGTCCGCCTTCTCTACAATATTTTGTATGTGATCTCTCCAGTCTAACAGTCTAAGTTGTTCGTAATGGTAACTCCTAAGTATTTAGTAGAATTTACGACCTTGAGATTTGACTGATTTATCGTGTAACTGTTGTTCAGCGGATTTCTTTTAGTGGTCACACTTTTCATTATTTAGTCTTAATTGCCAGTTTTTGCAACATGTAAAAATTTTGTCTAAATCGCTTTTGATCTTCTGTTGACTTCACTAAGCGATAAACGACACAATCATCCGCGAAGTCTAAGGGAGCTATTCATATTGTCTCCTAATTCGTCTTTAAATACAAGGAAGAGTAGGGGACTTATAACGCTTCCCTGGGGAACGCCAGATCACTTCTGTTTTACTCGAAGACTTACCGAACTGTGTCCTTTCTGATAAGAAATTGTGAATCCATTAGAAGCCGCTTGTGAGCTACAGTGTCAAAAGCCTTCCGGAAATATGGAATGAATTTGAGATCCGTTGTCGATGGCACTTATCACTTCACGTGAATAAAGAGCAAGCTGTTTCGCAAGAGAAATACTTTCTGAATCCGTGTTGACTATTGGTTAATAGGTCGTTCTCTTCAAGATAGTTCATAATGTTCAAACAAAGTGTATGTTCCAAAATTCTACTGCAAATTGACGTCAGTGATAATGGCCTGTAATTTTCGGGTCACTCCTATTGCCTTTCATGAATACTGGAGTGACTAGGTCAACTTTCCAGTCTTTGGATACGGATATTTCACTGAGTGATCGGTTGTATATGATAGCTAAGTACGGAGCTATTGCATCAGCATACTCTGAGAGAAATCTAGTTAGTATACAATCTGGCACGGAAGATTTGCTTTTGTTTAGTGACTTAAGTTTTCTTACTACTCCAGGAACAAATGCTTGTAAATCTCGCATGCTGGCAGCTGTTCTTCGTTCGAATTCGGGAGTGTTTACTTCGTCTTTGTGGAGTCGCACAAGTCTAAAGTGCGCGCCACCTACTTTCGCCGCGCGCCGCCTTGCACGCACGGCGCGGCGTTCTTACGACGTCAGCCACGAGCACCCTCTGCTACAACTCCGCTCGTGGCCACCACTGAACGACATCGTTCACTTGGGACTGAGATAGGAACCAGTTAACACTTCAGAATCAGATAGGCACCAGTAAAGACTTGGCTATCGGATAGGCACTGGGAATCATCAGTAGGCAGGCCTCTATCTAATCTATGTATCAGCATTCTGCAGTACTGAGCTATGTAATAGTTAAGTATTGCTAAGTCTCTAAGAAATATATATCTCGTTCTAATTTACTATAGTGTTTCTAGTTTCTGCTGTCCCACTGGCTGCTCACCTTCGTACCTGCACAAGCGTGCATCCTTTATTCCTGTGTCGGTCTCTTTCTACTCGGCCACCGACACCTACGACGGAAACGAGACACAAAAGCGGCGACGAGGCTGGGACACAAAAGTCTTCTTTGGTGAACGAATTTCGCAAAAGTGTGTT